>JAUCBN010000012.1:20142500-21568365 GCA_035048815.1 Abelmoschus esculentus | reverse complement strand
TGGTACCTTTACTTTAAATTAGTGGGCTTAAGATTTATGGTTTAAAATTAAGGATTGTGATTAAGGTTTAAGGAATTAAGGGTATGATGTATGTTTTAAGGTGTAGAATTTAGGATTTAAGATATAGAAAATAAGGGTTAAAATTTAGAATTTAATTTTTTAAATTTTTTTAATAAGGACATAAAAAAAGGTACGATAAGAGAACATAGGATTTTACTTAAATATAACACTTTCGTCATTTTACATTAATTTATTAAATGAGTATGCATCATATTGATTTTAACAAACATTAATTTAAAATTATCAACGGATTAAGTGAAGTGGTAAGTATCTCGATATCGCTTAAATAAGTCTTAAATTTGAGACTTTATTTATGCAAAAAAAAGTTACAGAAAGACTCATCCACTCCAAAACAAATAAAACCCTAAAAAACCGAAAAGACAAAAAAAACTCTAAATTTTAGATATTTTTATTTATTTTAAATAAAAATTATTTTTTTAATATATTTTTTGATCAACTAATATAATCGACTAATAAAAATTATTACCTTAGACTTAGTTATTTTAGTTTAATTTACTTGTTTAGTACTACTCCCTATCACGATTATTTTCATTCCTTTTCAATGCAAGAAGTTAAAAATCAAATTTCATTGATCTTCTCAAAATAATTTTAATATATTTTATTATTTACTACGTGTATATTTATATTATTTACGTAAAATTTAAATCATACAATAAAAAATATCAAAAAATCTAAAGATATTATTAATCGACTAAAATATAGTCAAGTGCCTATGATACATAATAATGTGCATGGTATTGATACTTGATAGGATGGTAGCACTATAAATACAACACTTTGGTCATTTTGCATATTAATTAATTTATTCATTATCTAAGCACATACGGTATTCATAAGGATAGAGTTCCATATAATCTCCTATGGAAGGCATAGAGTTCCACTAGAAACTATAAATACAACACTTTTGATCATTTTACGCATTAATTTATTAAATGAACATACATGGTATTGATTTTAACAAATATTAATTAAAAATTATCAACGGGTTAATTAATGTGATAAGTAATTCGGTATTATTTAAGTAGGTTTTGAGTTTGAGATATTATGTATGTAAAAAATTCTTGTTGAGAGATTCATCCTTCAAAGTGAGTTGCGCGACATGAGTTGGATTGAATTAATTGAGGTAAAATCTTAAAAAATCGAAAGGGTGAACAAAAAAGAACTCCAAAAGTTTAGGCCTTTTTATTTTTTTCTAAATAAGAACTATTAATACTTTTGGTATAATCATTAGTATCCAATTTATTAACGATTAATCTGAATCGGTTTTACGTATGCTCATTATAGAGGGGTGCAAATCGTCTCCCCCTTTCTCATGCCTCCATTTATGTCTTCACTTCAAATTAGAGGGTTTAGGGTTTAGGGTTCTAGGTTAAGGGTTTTGATTAGGGTTTAAGGAATTAGGGATAGGGTGTATTGTTTAAGGTATATGATTTAGGATTTAAGATATAAAAAAAAAAGTTAGGATTTTAAATTTAATTTTTTAGTAAGTTTTCAAAGGAGGCATGAAAGGAGGTATACATAAGAGGCAAAAGATTTTTAATCATTATGGAGTGATATTTTTACTCAATTTTCTTCATTTACGTAGAAAATATTTTTTGAGAAAATCCCTAGTCAACTAGTCTTAAGCAGGTCTCGAGTTTAAGGCCTTATGCGTATAGAAAATCTTTATGATAAACTCATCCACCAAAATAAGTTGCGTGACACAAGTTGGATTTAATTAATCGGAGTAAAATCCTAAGAAATCGGAAGGGTGACCAAAAAAGAGCTCCAAAAGTTTAGGCATTTTTATTTTTCTAAATAATATTAATACTTTTGGTATAATCATTAGTATTCGATTTATTAATGATTAATCTGAATCGATTTTACATATACTCATTATGGAGTGATCTTTTTACTTAATTTTTTTCATTCACAACATCATGATTCGAACCATTAAACTTGCTTAATAAACTTAACAATGTAACCATTCACAAAACTAACCAACTCCAACAATTTAATGGATATTTTGATTAAGAATCTGAATTAGGTTTTACATACGCTCATTTTTGGAGCGATCTTTTTTACCTAATTTTCTTCATTCACAATATTACGATTCGAACATTAAACATGGAACCATTCGCCATTTGATACCTGTTTATGTTTGTGTGAGAAAGGTGAATTATTGGTCACAATTTCCTATAAAATTAGTTCTCCACCCAGAAGCCTCGCATCACAAAAACTCTCCGTTCCATTTACAAAAAATGAAGCTGTGGGTTGTGTTGACAGTGGCAGTGTTATGGGTTTGTTCAATGTCCATGGTCGAACCACTGTCCAGCATCCCTGAGGTGGAAGACATTAAAAAAAAAAACCACAGTTGACAAAGTCATATTCAATACTTGGACTGCCACCAGGAATAACTATATGTATTTCATGAGTGAACTGAGAACTGCATTGTTACGATATGGAAGCGCAGACAGAACTATACCGGTGTTACCTGACCGATACAGCCAATCTATGCAACTGACGGATCCCCGTCGATATCTTCTGGTGGAACTATCAAATGCGACCCAAGTCGTCACATTAGCCCTTGATGTCACCAATGTGTATATCTTGGGTTATCGAGCCGGATCGCAATCAGTGTCCTACTTCTTTGCAAATGTTCCCGGTAATGTTCGAAGTCTTCTGTTCCCAAACACTGAAGATCGGAATCTTACGTTTGGTGAAGGTTATGGTTCAATGGAGTCTGCAGCAAGAGTAGTAGACAGAGGTGAAATTAGTCTGGAATTGGCGAACTACGCCAACAAATTCAGAACATGAATTCTTACAGACCTACTGGTAAAGATGTCCGTCGCATCGCAAGAGCCCTTATAATTTGTGTACAGATGGTTTCAGAAGCTGCGCGGTTTAGGAACATTGAGCAACAAATAGCTCAAGTGACAGATCCTCGGGATGGAGAATATAAAGCGATAAACCTAACTAGTTTAATGCGGGTGTTTCAAACCAATTGGGGGCAGATCACCAGCGCCATCCAGTCTGCAACAAATGGGATCTTTAGTACAGCAGTCAGTCTAAGATACAATGGCGATCAAGAATTAGTTTTGAATACCGTGGCATCTGTGCGTTTCCTTGTTGCAATAATGCCTGTAATATGCGAAAACAGACGAGCTAACCTACAGCAAATGCATATACCAACATCAAAATCTTCCTCTTCGTGGCCAATGGCTATGAGGCCCACCAGCCTCGAAGGGAACGATGACACTTGTGACATAGTCGTAGCTCCAACCTCGCTTATCATGGGACAAAATGGTCTGTGTGTTGATGTATTTGAGGGAGACTACCATAATGGAAACAAAATAATTTTATGGAAATGTGGACAGAATCAAGGCAATCAATTGTGGACGCTGCGATCCGATGATAATACAATTCGATCTGGCGGAAAATGCTTAACTACTTATGGATACAGTTACAGAGACTACGTGATGATCTATGATTGTCGCTCGGCTGTCTCTGATGCCACCAAATGGGAAATCCAAAACGACGGAACCATAAGAAATCCCCACTCCGGGCTAGTCTTGACGACAAGTAAAGATGATTCAGGGATGATTAATATAGTTGTAGATTATCAAATGTTTGGTTCTAAACAGACATTCTATGCCAGCAACAATACAAATCCAGCAGTCACAACCATTATCGGTTTTAAAGGCCTATGCATGCTAGCAAGTGGAAGTCGGGTGTGGCTGGAAAACTGTGTGAGTAACGATGCTGAACAACAATGGACACTATATCCTGACGGGACCATCAGACCTCAAAAAGATCAAAATGGGTGTCTAAAGTACGGGGATTCTGGTGGGGACTCGGTCAGCGTGGGACGGTGCGATGGATGGCCTGAAGAACGATGGATCATTCAAAACGATGGGACCATTTTGCATTTTCATTCTGAACGGATGATGGATGTGAAAGATACTACTGCTTGCCTTCTTGAGATCACGGCCAAAGAACGCGAGGTGGGACGACTTAGCCAGATTTGGTTTCTGGTGCAACCATGAAAATGAAAACATATGCTAGCCTCCATAAATGTATTGTAAAAATAAATGTTGGATCTCGTAATCCAACACTGTTGGAATTTGGTGTCGGATCCACCCATAATGGGAATCCTACCAAAACAACAGACTTGTTAAGCGACTTATATCATATGGTTATATAGAAAGCCAAGTTATTCCTTTGCTTCTCTAAAATCCCTCACCTAATATACCTTAATTTAGAAATCCTAAACAGGCTTTTTATGCCACCAGAGACGGTGGCAGGTGCTGGCATGAAAGTGGAGATAGTGTTCTGGGCTGTATCATATTTTATTTTCAAATTTTATCTTGGTTTTGACACTCAATTATGAGTGAGTATTCGTTCGAGACGAGTAAAGAAATTAAGTTACACAATACAAAACTTTTTAAGTTTTATAATTCAAATTTATTTGAATTTCTTCTGATTTGAGTCGAGTTTGAATCAACTCGAGCTTTTGAGTTTCTATACAAATTTAATTATAATTATTTATTATATTAGAGTACTATTCGATTTCAATTTAAATAATTTTCTCTAATCATATAAGATATACATATATATATATATTCATATGTGATAAATTTCTTCACACACACACACATATATATATATAGATTGATAGATAGATGAGGTAAAATCAAGTTACATAATATAAAACTCTCTAAGTATTATACATTGGATCATTAGATGATTTAAACGAATGACTTAGATTAACTCCTCACTTTTTCTAAGTGAACAAGTGATGATCTTCGCATAATCATTTGTTAATCGGAGCTATCAGTTTCAATCATCCAACAATCCAAAAAACGTGTAAAACTTAGAGAGTTTTACACCATGTAATTTGATTATATGTATATAATATATTAGAAAAATTGAGGAACTCAACTCAAACTTAAAAATCAATTTACTAATTACTAAAAATTTGAGTTATTCAAATTTTAATTTTATAACTCAAACTTTATTTGAAATTTTTTGAAACGAGTCAAATTTATAAAATTTTGAATTGAATCAAACAAGTAAATTTTTTTTACCTTAAATTTATCGAAAATTTCACGTTGAGTCGAATTTTACTCCCCTTACCTAACTTCATATTCCAACCTTTTTTATTCCCTTGGCTCATCATATAATCATTAAACAAATGACATGTTTTTGCCAAAACCTTAAACACGCAACTGTTCTATAACTTATCATTAGTTACACATGGCTAATTAAAGTTTTATTTTATAACGCATGTTGTCAAACAAGTTGTAAAACATGAAAGATTGTCCATAATTTGGCTCGAAGGTGATTGCATTTCGAATATTTTAAAGTTTTTTAAAAGTCTGGAATTTTTTAATTTTAATTTTTTTTGTAATTTTTAACAATTTTAATTATTTAATAAATTTTAATTTTTTTAATTTAAATAAATATTCAAATTTTAAATTTAATCTTTTATTTTATTTATATTTCTTATTATTTTAGTGTAAATATCATACATGGTATTTTATTTTAAGTAATTAAAAGTCATAAATATTTTGATTTTAACTTGAATATAGATCAAACTTGGGTCTTATTTGGTGAACATGGACTTGAATCTTATTCAGATTTAAATTAGATCCTGACAATACTCATATTTGATCCACTTCCTATTTTAAATCAAACATTTTTGAATTCAGATTTAAATTTTTCCTAATCGAATTTTGACTATTTTTTTTCTTCGGATCAGATTCTAATTGAATTCATATTAAATTGTCATCTCTACGGGTACGAATATCAGTACTTCTATTAATAAATTTACTCCTCTTCTGTTTTATAGCTTCACGTACGGATACACCATGTTCATTCTTAAATCTCGTACTAGTATACTGGATATTGTACTGATACACCTCTTTGTTATTAGAATGAAAATTTTCGAAACACAAGCAAGAGATCGATACGACAAGGATGTCGTATTGGTACGTCGCCGATATAAGTATCATATCGATATGGCAATGTTTTATGTTGGTACGCCGATTATTAAGTTTGTTACTTGTCTACTAAAATTTTTGTTTTATGCATTTTAGTCCTTGTTTTATATTGGTACGCCGCCTCTTTAGCATGTATACACCCTAAATCTAAATTGTACCTAGATAAGATTTAAAAGAAAAAAATAGTTTCATTGAGTAGATAGAAGAGAGGGGAAAACAGAAGAAAGGGGAAGAAGATTAATAGTTAATTTTAATATTATGTCGAGTGTCAATTTGTAATTGATCTAAATATTTTTTTATATTTTCATGGCTCATACCAAGCACTCTTCCAATTATTCTTATATTTTCTTTTACAAAGTGGTTACCCGTAGAATAAATTGATATGATAAGTAAATGATATGAATTAAATATATAATTTTATAAAATTTTGTTAACTGATACATCATTAATACGTTACCTTTTTGTTAATATTTTAACAGTAGTGGTTAAAATAAGTCGATTTAAAAAGTCTAGTGACTTGATTTTGATAGTTCGATGGTCAAAATAAATATGCTCAATTAATCGAATGGCTACTAGAATAGTTTACCCCAAAAATATATATCTTGGTTTGAATTTTAACTTTAAAATAAGAATTCGTGTGCTTCTCGGTGTATTTTCGGAAGTAACATTGAGTTAACCCTTAGTATGTTTCATCACTAAGGAGTACCCATTTGTCGGTTTGAGTCATGTTATCACATGACTTCAATGTTGATTCACTCGTGGATTACAAGATCAAGCATTTATTTATGGAGTATTTATTCATCTTTCCATTCAGTACATATAGATAGTACGATAGACGTATTTTAGAGCATATATGAGTTTTCACTTTCCCGATCAAACTTTGAACTAAACCTGACTAGTCAAGTGCTTCTTCATTAAGTTCACCAATAGAGGTGGAGACAGAAACTTTAGGGACATACATTTTCAGAAGTGAAATAACGAGAATCACAAAATTCACATTATTATAAGTAAGGCTAGTGGCAACGGTGACATTTGTTGTGAAGGTTTTGATTGTGTCATTTTGTGTAGTTTGTACGGCTTTAGAGAGCTGGTTCCAGTTGTTTTGATACCCTTTCATTGTAGTACTCGGCTTTAAAGATCCATTAGGGCTTGGATTAGCAAACTCTTTCTAGATGACTTCATACCTTGTGGCTTCCGAAACCATTTGGTATTAGAGTAATGAATAAATACACTGATCCTTTATGAGGATATTACAGTGTAAATTAATAAAATCACAGAGAGTGTTGTCTCTCTTTCCCTACTTCGAAAGATCCTAACATGATATCAAAGCAATGAATAAGCGATGAGTTTCACCACAATATAGCGATTTTTATTGTTATATCGTAAAACGCTGGTGGAAGCTGACACCGGTAACCTCGTCCCATTTGGTTGTTGTGAATTAACTAAGAGTTCTCTTCGATGAACTTATTATACCCAACCTTATTAACGTTGAATGTCATCGTACGATTTTGGTTACTTTTAATTCAACAGTAGATGCCCGATAGATCAAAGCCACTACTACCAATGCCAACACCTTTATTGTTTGCTCAACTTTTATTTGTATGGGAAGAAAGATTGTTTTGTTGTACATATTTATTTAGTTTCACCTTGAACCGAAATCTAAAAAAATGAAAATTGATCTGAATTTATAAATGTTATTGACATTTGCACTGAAATAATGCTCGTTGGTCTTATTTTTTTTATCGAGTTTTTAACTATTCAATCAGCGTTTATTTTTTGATAAATATATTTTAATGATATCAATCTTTTCCCTCAGTAAATATGATATTTATTAAAGACTTGTAATCCTCTCAATATATACATGTCTCGTTAAAAATCTACCTAACCTAAGAGGAAGAAAAGAGTTCCAGTTTTTAAATACATTACCTTATTTTAATCAGCTAATAATGAGTATAGTAGTATCTGTTCTAGAGTATATTCTTAATCATTAGACATTGATCGCTCAATCACTCTACTTGCATTACTGGCTCAAACCCGTAACTTTAAAGAACAAAAATCATGTTGGACGATAAGTGGTTAATCCAAGAAAATAATAATAAAATAAAAAAATTTAAATTACTATTATTTAAACGAACAGTAAAAACAAAAACCATAATAAATAAGTTTCGATCAAACCGAGTTTGCTATTGATAAATCGGAATCATGTTGAGGCCTGCACAATTGCAGTTTCCTTAAGACAGATGTTCTGCCACTCCAATGGTGCTGAGTTTGTTGGTAATCTGTCTCCCAAGATACAACAACAAGAAGAACTCCGAACAGTAGCACTTCTGTCGAGTTCTCGAACTGTTCTTGCCTTCGCCAGTCACCAGAATAAAAAGCAGGAGAAAAAACACATTTTGAGAGATGTGAGATGTTTTTGATATATTTAAAACTGAGAAATCAACCTCATATTTATAGTGGAAATTAGGGCAACAGTGAGCAGACTTTCCCGAATTAAGATCTAAAAATCCGGGATTAATTGTCAATTATCTAGTATTTAATTCAAATTAAATACCATAATTAACAATTATTTCTCTAATTATCCAGAGCAGTCAACTGCTAATTAGTTCAAATTTAATTCTGAATTAAAACTCTTTTCTGGATATTTGAAAAAAAAATAAATTAAGAAAATATTATTCACAACGGGTAAAATATTCGCAACCCCAAAAAGGGCCCAACCGGTCTGGATATTTGCATTACCCACGTCGTGCACCCCAACCAAGAGTTAGGTCATTCAATGACAACTATGTGGGTAAGTGTATATAAACACTTCCCACTTCATTTATCTCATCAATATGGGATAATGGGGCTTCTCATTCCTTACTTTATTCCAACCTTCTTACTTTGAGCATCAATTTCTCATTCATCACTCAACAATTTGAGCATATGAGCTACCGTTGTAAAGATCTCACGGAGTAGAATAGGAATCAATAATTCCTTATTCGAATCCTCATCTTTACACTTCCAAAAAATGCTTCAAAGATGGTCATTTGCTCACTATTTTCCAACAATCCCCCACATGAATGAAATTGATGTTTTTATCAAAATATTTTGGCACAATGTGGTGATAGGCTCTACGATTGATAGATGCATAGGATAGGTAGGTGTTCACCTTTGAACCTTCCCTTATGAAAGTATATTTACTTTACTAGCTAATCAGTAGACGCAATGTCCTTGAACTGTCAGCCGTTGGTGTAAACGATGACATACCTCACACACCTATCTCTCTGACAAGAGATACAACTCTCATGGTTATGCCCTTATGGCCGTGGACATCTTCTGGTTCTGCGAGAGTTTGAGAGAACTATGCTCAATAGTCTCCTTGAAGCGGCCCCACTTCACTCTAACATAGGTGACTTATGTTGCTCGACTCACCGAAGCACACAATGATCATTAAAAGCTTTTACTTAACCTTTACCAAATTCTTGTCACTGTTCACATCATAGGAATGGACTTGGGAGAGGAACCCCCACAGTGACCGCACAGGTCTATGCAATTAGGTTGTCCCTTTGAACCTAGTTCTTGGGATCTCTAGTCAGCTAGGTAGGGTTTTTCCTTCACATAGCGCCTTTATTTTTCATGGGCTTAGTCACATTCCTTTAGATGTTTTCTCAACTTGATCTCAGTTTAACCCTTAGGTTAGTGGATCCACAATGTTATCCTTTGATTTTATCAAATCAATAGCGATAACTCTATTTGAGATCAATTATTTAACGGTATTATATTGAAGACCCATATGTCTCAAATTACCGTTGCTCATAAAACTATGTTCTCTACCAATAAACATTGTTGGCACATGCTCAGGCCATTCATGAGTATCATGCAAGATATTTTAAAGTCATTTGACTTTTTCCAGAATTGTCTGGATCTCAAACTCAGATTCTATTTTGAATCTGGTTGTAAACGTTTGTCTTGAGAAACACATGACATAGCTTATTCATTCGATGTGAAAATATTCACTTATATCGAAGATTCTTTATGGAATAATGCTTTACAATTTTGAGTAGTTCTGAGATATCTCAAAATTCTCACAATTATTATCCAGAGTTTGACCTTGGATTATTTTGTGAACTTGCTTAAACTGCTCACAGTGAAAGCACTACTTTGTCTAATACAATTCACTTAGATTGTACAGGACATTTGCATATTCCATTTCAACAAATATTGGCTCGTATTTGGAGTTCTGGCTATACCGAAAATATCCTGGCCAAACTTCTTTTTCCATGTAGTGTGACTTTGTCAATATGAGACCTTCAAGTGATTGTTTGATTTGGATATCTAGAATCAAATCTTATCAATCTTCAATTGATAGGTCTTTGGTATATTTACCATTTCATCAACATAGGATCATATATCCTAGTTGGTTTGACATACCATCATTTGTCACACTTACTTACTTGTCATCATGACAATATCTTTGTTTCAACCGTTTGTTGAACATGTGGACTTTTTTTTCTCATATCCATAGTTCGTTTTATGAAACTTGGATCAACTTCTCTAGGAAGTGCATTTAAAGAAAATCATTCTTTTTCATTATCATATTTTTTTACAAAATTGATATTCGTTGCTATATTTCTCATAGTTAATACAGTCCACTTATTTTCATTTTCTTTGGTAATGGAATATTACCTTGGCGTGACACCCCCACATTTTTATGTTGTTGTAGGAAGGCTTTATTTCCTTCCATAACACATATGGTGTCTCGCACTTAGTTGATAGAACAACTCCTCCACATGTTAGGCACGTTCTGAAGATTTAATTCTTTTAGAAGTTATCTTCAAAATTATTGTACCTTTGGATGTTGCAACATTACTCACATAGAGTTTCTCCTTAAATTAATCAATTTGGGTTTCAACATCCTTCTTATAAGGAATAATTTCCTTATATCAACTTTGCTTTTAAGCAAAACTAAATTGTTCTATCACGAAGGTAATAAATTTCCTTCAAACAATTGTTCGTCATGACAAAATTTTATCATAATATTGATCTCATTTGGAAGTATAGTCCAAAGACTTATTCCATATCTCATAACAATTGAAGCATTTCCTCATGAAATTTAGCTTTTTGAGATATACTGCCTACTTTGCGGCTTGGAGTCATTTTTGACTTTTAATATATTTGCTCTAGCAATATTTTCATAGTAATATTTGCTTAGCAAAATATGGTAACCACATTTACCTCATTCTCTTTAGCACTAGAAGAATTTTCTTTTTGATCAAGTCTATCATGATGAAATTTACAACATCTTTGTTGTCACATTTTGAAATTCTTCCTCATGAATTCCATTGATTGTGTAACATAGTCATAATCAAAATATTATAAATTTGTTAAACATCAGAAATTTAGTCAAGGACTAAAAATCAAAAACAAAATTATAATTTCCAACTTTTGTTAGAGGATGGGATTTTAGTTTACTAAAATCCTAAAACAAAAGTTCACAAGGTTTTAATTAAAAAAAAATAATAAACAGTGCACCAGGTAGGTAACTTATGATAAGAGAGGTGGTGCATTAGGCACACTTAAGAACCAAGTCTTTTCAAAGAACCAATCCTAGACATGCGCTTTCAAATTTTCTTTCAATCACCCGTTTATGGAAGTTCTTGAAATCATTCAAGTTTGAGTGATCAATTAAGTCATTGTCTTTGATTCATTATCATTTAGAATCAATCACTAAGAATTTCTTAGCACCAACATCTTCCATTTACGGTCCAATGACCATCATAGTTCTTAAGCCAATTTTAAACACTGTGTATTTCATAACATACATCAGAATTTAACATAGAAAATAACTTTCTTCTATGCTTTGATTCAAGACCTTGGTCGAATCAACGTTGTAGAATTAGTAACCAATGTTACTTCTACTAACAAATTCTATTAAAACAGATTTGTTCATTTTGTTTGGAAAAAATATATAAAGTAAATCCGTTATAACGTCAAGAACTAAATTCTTAAAAACAAATTTATTTACTTTATCTTAATTTCCAACATTCACATGAAATAAATTCTCTGATTTATTTCCAAGTTAGAATCATGAAAGATTCTCGAATAAATCTAATAATAAGATTTTTCGAAAAATAAATTTGTGATTTATTTTCTTTCAAAATTAGAATCAACGCAAGATTCTCTCAAAGAAATAAATTCATTGTTTTATTTCTCTTATATCTTCATTTTAAAAATATTGGGATTAAAAACCCAAATGAAGATATCAAAACAACTTAATTCTTCAAAAAGAATTAGTCCTTTATTTTAAATTTCTTTGATTGTTGTTTGGAAGATCAAGTAAATCCGTTAAAATGGTGAGAAATAATTCTCAAAACGAATTATTTACAAGATCTTTGTTTCCAAAACAATTAAGAAATTCCGTGTTTACACTTTTTCAAGGACAATTATTATTTAAAAATAATAATATTCTAAAGTGTTTCAAACACAAATAATAATTATCTCAATAATTATTATTTCACATAAAAGGATATTCCTCTTTAGGAATCAATATTCAACAATAAGGTCAATATTATTTTTGAAATAAATAATTGCCTTAAACATAATAATATCAAAATATTATTATCAAATTAATATCATACTTTATGATAAAAATTACCTTATTAAATACACATATGTATTTATTAAATCATTAAGGAATATTACCTTAATGAAATATTCATTTATATAGTATTACCACAAAATACCATAAACTAATTTAAGGAATCCATGATTACCTTAAATTTAAATATATTGTTTTAATATTACCATATTTTATATCAAATAAGCAATTTAATTCTATATTAAATAAATGCTTTATTTGATCAATAGACAATATTGTCTAAAGTCAAACCCTTATTTCCATGAATAAGGTTTTATCAATACATTTAACCATGTATTCACATAAGGTAAAATTAAATTTATCATATTCATTGTTTCTCTTTTAATAAAGGAAACAAACCTGGAATTAATTATAATTCCAATAAATCAAAAATTAAATTTTCGTTTATTCGATTTTGATATTTTCCAAAATTCGTAACCTCGGTTACTTTCCATGACAATTTCTGTCGAACAGATTTTTCCCAATTTGAGATTTTAGCAAACCCATTTAAAAACAGCAGGATAATTCCTGAAACAAATTGTTTGCTTTCTCATTTTATTCTGAAGAATAAATTCACCAAACTCGATTTAAAATTCGAGTATCTTGTTTGCCTCTATAAAATTCCTTAAATAATATTTATTATAATTAATAAATATTATAAATGAAACAAACCACAATCAATTCCTTAAAATAAGGTATTTACCATGTTTTTCACTTTACATGGTAACAAATTAACCAAATGGTTGCTTTTGATCGAACAATACGTGGGTAGTTCCTCACATTTAAGTGTGATTAAATTTCACACAATTTTAACCGAATACTCTGATTGTCACTAAAATAAAATTCTCCAAAGAAATTATTAGTACAAAATAAAATAATAATTATTATTTATAAAATAATAATTATTAAGTAAAGGATAAGAACAAATTAATATTTAATTTGCCTTTCCCACTACCTTAGGTAACTACCACGATTGCACACCATCATTCAATCTTGAGGTTGAAATCACCACTCAACACAGTTTACCATTGACGCATGAATCTTGTAAAATCTAGGTTCACGCGCACATGTCTCCTATCCACATCTAACTGAATTTTCCATTGAAAAGAAGTTGTCAAATTCCTTTGTTTCGACTCAAAGCCCTTATTCCAAGAATTTTCATCCATGCGAAAAATCTTTTTCGTTCGTCTCGGATTAAAAAACCAAAACTCTGTCTTAAGATTGTTGGACGATAAATGGTTAATCTAAGAAAATAATAATAAAATAAAAGAATTTAAATTATTATTATTTAAACGAACAATAAAAACAAAAACCATAATAAATAAGTTTCGATCAAACCGAGTTTGCTATTGATAAATCGGAATCATGTTGAGGCCTGCACAATTGCAGTTTCCTTAAGATAGATTTTCTGCCACTCCAATGGTGCTGAGTTTGTTGGTAGTCTGTCTCCCAAGATACAACAACAAGAAGAACTCCGAACAGTAGCACTTCTGTCGAGTTCTCGAACTGTTCTTGCCTTCGCCGGTCACCAAAATAAAAAGCAGGAGAAAAAACACATTTTGAGAGATGTGAGATGTTTTTGATATATTTAAAACTGAGAAATCAACCTCATATTTATAGTGAAAATTAGGGCAACAGTGAGCAGACTTTCCCGAATTAAGATCCAAAAATCCGGGATTAATTGTCAATTATCTAGTATTTAATTCAAATTAAATACCATAATTAACAATTATTTCTCTAATTATCCAGAGCAGTCAACTGCTAATTAATTCAAATTTAATTCTGAATTAAAACTCTTTTCTGGATATTTGAAAAAAAAATAAATTAAGGAAATATTATTCACAACGGGTAAAATGTTCGCAAGCCCAAAAAGGGCCCAACCAGTCTAAACATTTACATTGCCCACATCGTGCACCCCAACCAAGAATTAAGTCATTCAATGACAATTATGTGGGTAAGTGTATATAAACACTTCCCACTTCATTTATCTCATCAATATGGGATAATGAGGCTTCTCATTCCTTACTTTATTCCAACCTTCTTACTTTGAGCATCAATTTCTCATTCATCACTCAACAATTTGAGCATATGAGCTATCGTTGTAAAGATCTCACGGAGTAGAATAAGAATCAATAATTCCTTATTCGAATCATCATCTTTACACTTCCAAAAAATGCTTCAAAGATGGTCATTTGCTCACTATTTTCCAACAAATCATTTCTTTAACCACTGAGATAAGATAGCTCGTACCAAAGATATTATCTTTTTAAAAGATTACCTTTCTATTGGCATAGTTGTTTAAAAAACATTTTACTGGAATAATAATGTTGTGGACAAAGAGTAAAAATTCTGTTTCCTAATTGTATCCTTTATTAAAAAAACTCTTAAAATTAAATTTCAAATATGTACCCTAATTTTTCAGTTCTTAAACTCTAAGTCCTTTATTAAATAAGATTTAAGTATTTGATTTTTGTTTATAGATTAACGGTCAAGGTTATAGGGCGTATACGTAAGAATTATAGTTTAAATTTATAATTTTTAAGATAAAATCGATTTTACGACTACAAATTAAAATTTTATATTTTTGAAGTTAAAATAAATATGCCTATATTTAAAAAGGTATAAAGATAATTTTAGCGTTTAACGTTTATAATTTTTACACTTTTTGGCCCTCATTCTTTTTATGAAAAAAATTAACCCTTAATCTATTTTTTGACAAATAACTTATTTTTTAAGTAACATAATGATTAAACCGTTAAAAATTTAACGATATTGACGTGTCATATATATGTGATAATATATTTTAAATAACATGGCATCTAGCCTCATTCTACATATATATAACATGTCATTATC
Organism: Abelmoschus esculentus; assembly: GCA_035048815.1. Classification (NCBI taxonomy): domain Eukaryota; kingdom Viridiplantae; phylum Streptophyta; class Magnoliopsida; order Malvales; family Malvaceae; genus Abelmoschus; species Abelmoschus esculentus. The sequence continues at coordinate 21,552,828 of JAUCBN010000012.1, read as the reverse complement.
GTTAATTTTTTTACAACAATGATAAATATATACATATAAAATATAATTTTATTCGACTATAAAATATAAAATAATTAAAATTCAAATAAAATATTAAAAATTAATCATAGCTAAAATAAAAGGTTATTAAGCATTCTCAAATTATATGAAAATATTCTTATGAAACGTGCAATAAGAATAACATTTTTAAGTGAAAATATTCTTATAATTTAGTAATTTTTGTATTAAAATAAATTTATTTAAAAACTCTTAAATCTTGCAACCATCCTATATACCATTATCATATATTATTATTATTATTATTATTATCATATATGATTATTATTATTATATATGGGCACGGGTCGAGTAGGATTGTATTTTTACCCACCCGCACCCAAACTTTAAAACCTTTCATCCGCCACCCGACCCAGGTTTAAGTTAAAAAAACTCGACCCGAACTAAGTTTTAAGCTTCAAAATCTGATTCGGCCCGAGACATTAAAAAAATCTAAATATTAGAGACTTAATTCTAAAAAATAAATATTTAGGATCTAATTATAGAAAAAAAATGAATGATTGAGATGTTTTTTTTAGCGGAAGACAGATTGTTTTGATTCCCTAGTTACCTACCTTTCTGTTACTAGTATGAAATATGGTATAGAGTGTAGCGTTTATAGAGATTTTATGGAAATGTTTGATTCTTAGAGTCTGTGATACTGGCGAAGCATAAATAATCATATGATAAAAGTTTAATATTTGTTACAATTTTCCTTGTTTTAGTCCGAGTTGATTTATTTAGCAAAATAGTACTGTAATAATAACATGCAAGTAATTGCGAATCATGTCTTACTTTGGCTTAATTCACAATTTAACCCTTCAATTATGTTTGTTTTTCAATATGTATCTTAATATTTTTTGTCCATTTTGGCCTTAAATGTATCACTAATGAAAAACCTCTATGAGAAAAAATTGAGATTTTATAAAAAAAGACAAATTAAAAATAAACTCTATTGAATTTTTTATAAAAAATTATAAAATTTAGTATCAATTTTTTGGTAATATTGAAATTCTTATATATTTTTTTAACAAATTTAGTATATACCGAAAATTTTACTTTTTTGTAAAGGTTTGATATTTATTAAAAATTTTACATATCTTTTCAGTATATTTTTTTAACAAATTCAGTATATCACCATTTTATTGTAGTTGTTTAAAAAAAACATTTTACTGGAATTGTGAAATAACTGTGAGGATTTATTTAATTTCTTTATTTTTTTTTCATATCTTTTCCCCCCAAAATTTTATAATTTTCTAACTAATATATTTTTTTGGATTTTTCTGGAGACATGAATGGTTTGACTTTCTAAGATAAAAGAGAAATGGAAGTTTTCTAATTAATTTTTTTTAACAATTCGAGTAGTTTAGTTATGTTAGCTATGGATATTTTTTATTTTTGATTTATATAGTTTGTTGTTGCAAAAAAAAATTAAATTATTTTGAGTTGGATCACAACTTTGTATATTTTCAGTCCCGATTATGTTTTTTTTTTCATTTAAGTTTATAAAAATTTTAACGAGGCACACTACAAGTTCATATAATTTTTTTTAATAAAACCATTTGCCGAATAAAAAACAAATAATTTAGTTAAAATAAAACTGAAAGATAGAATAAAATTCAATATTGGAGGAAGAGAGGGGAGTACAAAGAAAATTAAATCGTTTCATTATTGTTTTTAACGGAAGTTAACTTAATAAGTTGAATAGCATGATCGATGAGTTCGATAGTTAGATGACCAAAATAAATATTCTCAATTAGTTGGGTGGTTATTGTAGTAGTTTATCTTTTTAATTTTATAATATTATACAATATATTTCTAGCTTAGGTTGAATTAAGTTTTTAAAGTGTGTTGATATTTTTGATGGTGTCATTAACTTTTAAAGAGTGTTAATACTTTTTAGCAAGTGTCATTTTAAAAAAATATTTTAAGAGTAAAAATATTCAATATTTTTTGGGCTTAGTTTGGCATTGCTCCGTCCTTTGTTTACTTAGCCTTAGTTTGGCATTGTTTCCAAAAAGTGCAGTTCAAAAAATGATTTTAGAAGTGTGGTAGAAAAAATGATTTTAGAAAGTTAGGTAGTGTTTGTCATTGATGTCAAAAAGTGATTTTAAGAAGATAAAATGTTTATTTTGGACATGATGTTGTAAGGTATAAGTGAACCTAAATTATAATAAAAATTTTAAATTTTTTTACTATTGTGATTATTAATTTATAATAAAAAATTAATTTTTTTGTAAAATTTAATTTAAAAATATAAATTATATTTTAAATTATATACGAACATAAAAATTATAAATTAATAATAAATTTAAAATAAATTAAAAATAAAATAATTTTATTATTAATATAAATATTATAAAATATATATTATTTTATAACTATATATATAAATATTATTTTACTAATATACTATAAGGGTAAATAAGTAATTTTATTTTTAAACTAGCTTATGCAACTCAAAAGCTATAAATTTTAGCTTTTGAGTTTGGGAAAAAAAGTTGGTTTAAAAACAAACAAAAATAACTTAAATTTGCCAAAAGCACTTTTTTAAATGCTTTATGTAAGTACTTTAAATTTTATAATTTTTTATTATTATTAGACGAGTGAAATGAATAACTGAGAGTAGTAGTAGGGTTTATAAAAATTATCGATTCGAAAAAAAGTTAAGAGTTAATCTCAACCATTCATTTCACCTATCTATTTGTTTTTCATGTCCAATGATCCAAATATCATAATATATATGAGGTGAGATTCAATTACACAATACAGAACTCATTTAATTTTATACTAATGCTATTTAAATGAAATTTTCTTTAGGGTTGCATGGAAAAGCTAACGTTGATTTAAGAAGGGGACCATGAAAATAACTATGATTCATACACTGAGTCTCGGGGAAATTCTAAAAAATGACCGATAGATGTGCAAAAGTCCTATATTTTATGTAATTTTTCATTTAATTATTGCTTTTAATTAATAGAATTTAATGGTAATACTGGATAATTCTGCATAATTTTTTAGATTTCAGCATCCAAGTGCTTAAATACTGTTTTTATATATTATTTTGGTAGAAAATGGGTACGGTTTCAATTTTCCTTCATAGATAGGAAATAGATCTCTCAATGATACCAGATACCATCGACATATGGCAAATGGAGAATGCAAATAAACATCAATTGCAGAGAAACATTCGCTAAGGCAGTATTTTGTTTGTCGCGACAGCAGAGCAACGAAGACATATGGTGTACGAAAGATAGAGAATAAAGAGTCGAATCCAGTGAACAAAGTTAGAGAAGGAACAGAACAAAGGAAAGCATGTCGAGCCATGGTCAAGACTACAAGAATTCAAAGACTTCAAGAGGAGCAACATTAGGAAATAAAACAAAGTTCTTGTATTTAATATAAAGTTGTATTTTATTCCTATTAGAACTCCTATTACTTATGAAAAGTTTTGACCTAGGCTTGGCCTATACAAACTGACCCTTAGACCTAGGAGAGGCAAGTCGGTTCCCCCCAATTAAAATCATAGCCGTCGTCACCCATACCTTGTTTCAAATTCTTTTTAAGACTTAGGTTACTCGTGGAGTAGTTATGGAAAAATGTTGTATCTTTATTCAATTCTTATTAATGCAATTTCAGAATTCATAGTTTATTCACTCTTGGTTCATACTCTTTCTTGCATACAAGCTCGGAAGAAAATTTATGAGGAAAAAACATATTTGTCTAAACTATGGATAGTTAGGCTCACGAAACGAGAGAATATGGTCTTTGTTCTTGGGCATTGGCTAATCCGGCTTAGAGATAAGCCAACCAAGATTTCAGCGACTAAAAGGAAGCATATCATTGGTTGTTTTTTCTCTTAATTCACAACGGGAAGTATCATCAAGATGTGATCTTCAATAATACTCTAAATTAGAGATAAGGAGGAGACAATTAAGGATGCTTTGTCGAACTATATGTTGTTGAATTTGTTAACATATTCTTCACTAAATTATAGAAAATTAGGGAATTCTATTCCTAAATATCTACCAACTAAAATCTAGGAATTTTGTCAATTAATAAGAGCAGATTTGTAGCTGCTGATTTTTTTATAATTTTCTATAAATAGTTTTCTTTTGTAAACTATAAATAGGAGCTATTGTTATCAATAAAATATATAGAAAAACAGAGAACATTCTTTAATATTTCTCTTATTTGTCATGGTGTTAGAGCCAAAAATTCTGAGATAATTTCTTCTTGTGTCAGATTCCTTGTCTAGTTTGAGATCTTAGTATTTTGTTCTTGGTTTTCTTGAGTTCTATTCTGTTTTTTTCCCATGAAATCATGTCTTTAGAGCGATCTGAATATTTTTTTTATTTTATTTAATGGCAAAAACTATTCTGTCTGGGCATTCCAATTTCAAATCTTTGTCAAGAAAAAGAAATTATAGGGTCATATTGATGGAACAGATCCTGTACCTAACTACAAAGAGAAGGAAAATATAGAAAATGGAAGGTGAAGGATGATCAGATTATGTCTTGGATTCTTGGAAGTGTGGAACCCTCTATACTTCTTAATCTCAAACCTTATAAGACCTTTCAAGAAATGTGGGGTTATTTGAAGAGAGTTTACAACCAAAACAACACAACACGAAAGTTTTAATTGGAAATAAAGTTGAGTCAGCTCAGTCAAGGGAGTATGTCAATCCAAGAGTTTTATTCTTCTTTTGAGAATCTTTGGGCTGAGTACACTGATATTGTATATGCAAGTATATCTCCCGAAGGACTTATTGTTGTCTAAAATGTGTACGAGACTAACAAGCGTGACCAGTTTTTAATGAAGTTAAGGGGGGGGGTTGAAGCATTCAGGTCTAACCTAATGAACAAAGATCCAGTTCTTTTATTGGATATTTGTGTGGGAGAGCTTCTCAGGGAAGAATAACGGTTCATTACGTAGACTATCATAGAGCAAAAAGTTCATAATTCTGTTCCAATTCCTGTTGCTTATGCTATTCAAGGGAAGTCTAAATGAGGTAGAGATATGAGTAATGTCTAGTGTTATAGTTGCAAAGGATTTGGGAATATTGTCAGTAATTGTTCTAAGAAATTTTGTAATTATTGTAAGAAAACGGGGCATATCATTAAAGATTGTTCCATTCGGCCTCCAAAGAAATCCGAAACTGCCTACAATGTCTCAATTGGTTCCTCAAATGCCTATAGTCTTGGTCAGTCTTCTATTACTCCTGAAATGGTCCAGCAAATTAATTTTCTGCTTTTTCTGCTTTAGGCCTTTCAGGTAAAAAAAATTCTACTCCTAAGCCTTGGTATTTTGATTCTAGTGCTTCCAATCATATGACCAACACTGTCTTACCTCTAAATAATGTTAAAAAATATAAATGAAATCTTTAGATTCATACTGTCGATGGAAATTCATTACCTATAAAAATTATTGGTGATATTTCAGACTCTTTAAATACTGTTTTTGTGTCTCCTAAGTTGTCCACTAATCTTATATCTGTTGGCTAATTAGTTGAGAACAATTGCACTGTTAATTTTTTAAATTATAGTTGTTTTGTGCATGAGCAAGTGTCCAAAAAGATGATTGCGAAGGGGCCTAAAGTGGGATGTCTCTTTCCTTTGTTTCTATCTCCTTCTTCAGTGTCAAATTATGTTACATGCAATGTTGTTCAATGTGATAATCAAATGTGGAATAGATGTTTAGGACATCCTAATTCTCATGTACTTCGTGTCTTACTTAAATATGGTTTACTTGGGAATAAAAAATCAGCAGATACAAATCTGCCATCTACAATCTGCTCTTATTTGTCAGAATTGTCGACAAGACATAACCTGCAGAGACAGCTAAGGCGACCCTTCAACGACTCACCAAAGTAATATTTCAACTTTTTGTATTAATAAGAGAAGAATATTGTGCAATTGGATTTCACATTACGAAGCAATCAACGTAGCCTTTCCTTTATATCTTGAGATTCTAATCAATTATTTAGTTATTTTCTTAGTGCATGAAACATACGTTGCGTGGGTATCCAGTCCTTGTGGGTTCGACTTCTAAAATATTACAACTTGACAAAGTTGTACGATTGCATGTTAAGGTGTAGGACTTCCTATGCGCACCAACAACAGCTTAAAAATAGTTATACTATTTTTTATAAAATTTATAAGAATTTTGATATACACTTTTTTATATATACTAAAATTCTTATACTTTTTATAAGAAATTTAGTATATATTAAAAAGTGTGCTAAAATTCTTATAATTTTTGTATAATAAAAACTAATATAATCGTTTTTAACTGTTTTTTCAAATTATCGTTTTCTAAAACTTCCCGCGTTCAATGTCACCGCTCAAATTAAATTTTACAATAGGTGAGTGTTTTTGGCAAAAGATTTTAGTGCTACGATTTTATCCCCTTAAAATCGTTTCTTAAAAAAGTTATTTGTTATGGTGTAAAGTGATTGGGATATTTTAAAAAATATTAATTTCTTTGAAAAATAATAAAATTAAAGTCTCCATCGACCACTTAGGTAGATCAAACACCGTAAAAATAAAGACTCATTTGAAAGAGTTTGAGGGTTAATTACACGTGGGGAAGGAATAACATCCCGTTACACTTAATAATCGGTATAAAAAATATTATCTTTAAAATTTATTTTTAAAATTTAAATTAATTTTAATTTGATATTCTGGAGATTGACTATTAATAAGGTTGACTCTTAATTTGGTATTCTTAATTCAAAATTAAAATCTATATTGTGAATTAGAAATAATTATGAATTTAATTAATAAGGTTGACGTTATATCAGATCATAGACTAAAACGACATTAAATAAAACTGACTGTCGTGTTAGGTTATAGTTTAGATCCCTTATGTTATCTTTATGCATTATGCACACATTTAAAGTATGATGTTATTGTAACTACTAATTTTATTCGGGGTGTTAAACCCGATTTTTAATTTTCGTTAAATTTAAATAATGGGCTAAATTATTATAATAAATTCAAAATACTAGTTATATTATTTAATTTAGTTACCCTCATTACAAATTATAAAAACACAAAAGATACTACTATATTATATTTATACATTATGTAAAAGAGAAAATAATAAAAAATATTACTATATATGTTGTTTTTGTTTTTCTTTGAAAAATTCCAAAAATATTATAGTATTACCATTGAATTTTATTTTGCTTTGTTTTTTTAACGATTTCCCTATTTTATAAATATTATTATTATAAGAATTTATTTATTTATTATTATTATTATACATATATAAAAATAAAAAAATCTAAAAAGTTTATAAAAGAATCTGAAAATTATAAAATTATATTAAAATATAAAATATTTTTAATTTAAAAAATTATTAAAAAATGGAAAAAATCAAAAGATTAAATATTATTATAAAATTATATAAATAAATTGAAAAATATTAAACAATAAAACTTATTTTAAAAAACCAATATAATTTTTATTGTTTTATATTTTTTACTTATTTTTTATAATTGTAAACCAATATTTAATATTTTTAGCTTCTTAGTTTTAATCTTTTAAAAAATATTATTTGACATTTAAAATTAAATTTCAAAATTAAAAATATTTTTTTGAATTTTTAAAGTTTTAAATTCTTATATATTTTTAAAAAGTAATTTTTAAAAAATTTTAAAAGTGAAAAGTGATATTAATTTGTTACGACACGTATCGAAAAATTAAAAAATATCAAAGTTAATGATTATCAAAGTTTGTTATAGGCCAAAACGATTTTTTTCTTAAGTTTGAGGGCTTAATTGGGTGAAAAAAGTTTAGGCACTTAATTTTTTTTATAAAATTTTAAGGGCTATTTTTTTTGAGTTTGAGGGCTTAATTGGGTGAAAAAATGGTTTATAGGCTTAATTGATTTTTTTTAAAAGTTTAAGGACTTATTAAGCTTTTAAGCCTAAATTTTAATTACTATTTTTAGATTTCTTAAAAAACTAAAAAAACAGAACTTATGGTATAATTATTGTAAATCACATTCCAAAAAGTTTTATTTATTCTTTATATAACTATTTTTTTTATTTTTAGATAATACAAGAAGCACCACTTAGCAATATAAAACTATGTTACATGCAAAAATATTTTCTTTATTTTTTATGTATTTGACACTTTTTTAATTACAAATCTAAAACTTATAAATTGATGGAATTATATTTTAAAAATTAAATTAAAACTTACCTCATCTCTCAAATTCGGTAGAAAATTTTAGAATTCTGCAAAACAAAAAATAAAATACATCAAAAACAAAATTTAAAATTTTATTATTCTTATAAATATAAAAAATTTATTTTATCAATATCATTATAAAGAGATGAAAAAAATTAAAAAAGTTAAACATAAGAAAAATTAAGATCAATTGAATAAAAATGAAGAAAAATGAATAATTAGCAGAAGGAAAAGGAGATGGACGTATCTAGATTTATGAAGTATTTTTTATATATATATTTTTATTTTCGATCAAATCATTCTTCCATCATAAATTAAATTGGTATTTTTTATTAAAATAAACATAATTTATAAAAAAATTATATTCCGTCATAAATAATATAAATGTTCTCTATCGGGTTTATCAAAATTTTTGAAAAAAAAAAATTCAGTCAGAAGTGTCAAACATGTGACAGAATATTTTATTTCTATCAGTAAAATATGATGAATTTAAAATGCGTCCGAAACTTTTTCCTCGATAATTTAATTTTTTTGTAGTAGTGGTATGAGTGTCGATCAATTTCTTAACTTTGAAAGAAGTCAATCGTGAGTTGAGAGATTATCGTGATGGTTCAGTGGTAGTAGTGATAGTCTCCAATGAGACGGTAAATGAAGACAACGGCAATAATTTTTAAATCAATACCACTTCCTAGTGACAAACAAAAGAATCGACAAAGAACACAACACGGAACACCATATTTTTAAGGTCACACACTAACCATACAAGATAAGATAATATTTTCCTATTTTTATATGCATTGTAATCTTTTCCTCCATAAAAAATAACTTATAAATATTATTTTCGGTGTATCTTTGTGTCATAATTTTTAAATTGAAGAATAAAATTTAAAAGTTTTTTTATCGATAAAATATTACCATAACTTCGTTAAAAAAATTTAAAAATTTAAAAATATTAAAAAATAAAATTTTCGATGTATATACTACAAGTCATAAATACAAACTCAACCTCCATGTTTATCACGCTATTTTCATGTCCTTGCATGCCAAAAATATTTTTCTTTAGTAATGCATGGCACAGCCAACCTTACTTCAAGAAGGGGACCATGAAAATAACACTGATTCATAAGAATGTACAGAGTCCATGTTCACCACTCAAATTTGCAGGTTCGATCTTATGGCAGAGTTGAGACTTGTCTTAATATTTGTCTTAATACGAGGAGAAATTATATTATGGGTAAGTTTTATTACGTTATTCATGGACCAACCACTAAAGATCACTATATCTTTATTTTTTTCATGTCATATATTTTTTAAAGTGAATCTTCACTCATATTTATTGTTAATTCATTTTAAAAATAGTTTTTTTCAAGCGAAGATTCACTTTGAAAAATATGACATGAAAAAAATGATGATATAGATAATCTTTAGTCGTTGGTCCCATGGACACGTAGTGGGACTTACCCACGATCAGGAGAATTATATTATGGGACATTCCCACCACGTCATCCATGGGACCAGCCAATAAAAAACATCCATTTAATTATTTTTTCCACCTCATCATTTTTACCAAGTGAATCTTCAGTAACATTTATTATAATTTAAGTTTAAAACAGTTGTTACCGAGTGAAGATTCACTAGGTAAAACTGATGAGGTGGAAAAAAATAAATGAATGGTTTTATTGGCTAATCCCATGGATGACGTGGTGGGAATATCCCATAATATAATTTCTCCATGATTAGGGACGGATTTACTTGCATTGCGGGAGGAGCAACTACCCCTCCCAAATTTTATGAGATAATTCTATTTTAGGCCCTTATAATTTTATGAGATAATCTAAAATTAATAAAATTAAACTTTGACCCTCCTTTTTCTGGTTTAATTATTTTTTAAGGCCTTTCAATTTTAATTTTTTAAAATTAAGCCTAAACTTTTTGAATTTTTACAATTTAATTATTTTTAAGACTTTATTATTTTAAATTAATCGGTCTGACCCCCTCATAGTTCAATCTTGGTTCCGTCTCTGCCCATGATATAATTTCTCTAATATGAGACTATCTCTAAGGTCCTAAAATTAATGGCTATAGATTTTCAAGAAAATATAATAATGATGATAAGATATGGTAACGACATATAAGGATGGTTTAAAGATTTATAAAATAATATTATATGCCATTCGTGATGTTTCTATTCAATAAATAAAAGCATAAAGATAATTTTAACTCTTAACGTTTCTGATTTTTATCATTTTAAACCTCATCTTTTTTTAGGATAAATTTAGCCCATAATTTATATCTTTTTGACAAATATCTATTTTTTTAACTATAATGATTAGATAGTTAAAAAAATAACGATAATGATATATCATATATATGTAGAATGATATTTAAGATTTCAGAATGTTTAGTAGCTTTTTATTTTAGATCTAATTAAATTTTAATATTTTATTTAAATTTTAATTATTTTATATTTTATGTTAGAATAAAATTATATTTTACATGTATATATTTGTCATTAAATTTAGATATTATTATATACGGGTACTTATCGAGCGAGTCGATCGCGAGTTGGACAATGCTCGACTTATGCTCGTTAAAAATTCTTATTGCTCGATTCGACTCATTGCTTGTTAAGCTCATTAAAATTATAATATATTCGTTGTTCATTAAGCTCAACAAGTTATTCATTAAACTCACTAAAAAACTATCTTATTTTTTTAACTAAAAATAAAATTTAATAAAAGTATATGTGACTTAATATTAAATAAATTAACAAATTTAAACAAAAAATATCAAAAGATTGTATAAAACACTTTTAAAGTCTAATTCAACTAACAATCTACAAATACACCAAACTAGTATGTTAAATTAAAGTAAAAATCTACTAATTAATAAATATTATTTAGATTTATTTTTGAATGAAGTAAGTTTAAGGTAATTATTAAAAATATTTTAAAAAATAACAAGTTGCTCGCGAACCGATGGAATCAAGTTAAACTTTATTCGATTTAACTCATTAAGGCCTTGAGTTCTGTTCAAATTCAAAATCGAATCGATCTGAATTAAACAATTATCGAAATTTAATAAAATCAATTTTAAACAATTCACAAAATGTTCAACTCGTTAAACACTCAAAGCAAAAGGAATAACTAATTAATGATACGAAACTGTTTCATTATGCCTTTCTACATGCCAGACAACTATTAGATATAGATTTCCCTAATTTAGAGACAATGACTTAAACATGGCATGTGTTGGAGTATGAAAAATGATTAAAACAATTAAAAATCTTTTGTCATCTGTTAAATTTATTTAAAATATTAAATTATAAATTTTAATAATCTTTAATTTTGAACTCTAAACCTTAAACGACTAATTTAAAGTAAATATACTAATAGAGATAAGATTAGGAGTTAAACTATTTACGTCTTATAAAAAGGGTGCAAATCGTCTTCCCCTTTTTCATGCATGCATCCGTAAAATAGGAGTTTTGGTTAAAGTTTAGAGAATTAAGGGCAGGGTTTATTTTTTAGGGTATGGTTTAGGATATAAAAAATAAGAGTTAAGGTTTAAAATTTATTTTTTTAAAAAGATTAACCGAAAATACAAAAGGATGTACGAAAAAGAGAGGATTTTTCTCTATAAAAAGGTGTTTTGCTCCTCCCATTTGCACAACAAAACAATCTTTCTTCCCATACAAATGAAAGTTGAGCAAACAATGAAGGTGTTGTCAGTGTTAGCAGTGGTTTTAATCTGTTGGACATCCACGGTCGAATCGCAAGTACCCAAAAATCGTACGGTGACATTCAACGGTTCCAAGGCTCAGTATAATGGCTTCATCGGAAATCTTCGAAAAAATCTCTTATTTGGTGTACAACAACCACCGATAGGGATGAAGATACCGGTGTTGGCGAGCACCAGTGATTTGCGACCTGACAATATAAATCGCTATATTGTGGTGAAACTCGTCGCTTCTACAACTTTCGTAGAGTTGGGTATTGATGTTACCGATGTGTATGTCTTGGGTTACCGGCCAAAAACAGGAAATCAATCCTACTTCTTTCAGGAGATTCCCGTAGAGGCAAAAAGGTTTTTGTTCAACAAAACAAACCAAACCACTCTTACATTCAGTGGCAATTATGTTTCCATCGAAAAGAAAGCAGGAGACAGAGATCAAATCCCTCTGGGATATGAACAACTAACAAAATGGGTTAAGGAGTTGAATAAGAACTCTACTACAGAAAAAGTCAAAGCGCAAGCCCTTGTAGTCTTTATCCAAAAGGTATCGGAAGCCGCGAGGTTTAAATACATACAAGATGCGATTGCTAAGCTTGAAAATTTAAGGCCGAATAAAACAATTAAGGATTATCAAAACAACTGGAACCAGCTCTCCAAATCCGTCCTAACTGCACGCAATGACACAAACGGAACCTTCACAACAAATGTCACCGTTGGTGCCCATACTTACACTAATGTGAATTCTGTGATTCCCATTATTTCACTACTGAAAAGGAATGTCACCAAAACTTCTGCCACCGTCCCTCTTGGTGAGCTTAATGATGAAGCACTTGACTAGCCATGTTAGTCCAAAGCGTAACCAGGAGAGTGAAAACTCCTATATGCTTTACTATCTATCTATTTATTTATTTATCTATCTATCTATGTGTACTGCATGAATAGATGGCAAATAATCCATAAATAAATGCTTGATATAGTAATCCAGCATCAGTGGCTATTTTAATAAAAAGTTTAGGGTCTTATTTAATCCCTCCTCTTCTTATTGTTCATTAACAGTTTAAGACATGAAACACGATTGAACCCACATTATCCTATGGAAATGTGAACAGAAACAAGCCAATCAATGGTCGATGTTGAGATCATATAATAACACGATTCGATCTAAAAAATAGAGGTAAAAGATTTCAACTTTTATTTAATTGGATTCCTTCTTAAACAGTGTTTTGCCAAAAGAAAAAAAAAGTAAAATACTCTAAAAAATAATCCACAGTGTCCATGTTCACCCCTCAAATTTGCATGTTCACATTACGACAGAGTTGAGACTTGTCTTAATATTTGTCATATTTGTAATCCACTGTCACGTGGGTTTAATTGTAGTAAAACCAAAGTTTATATTAATGAGCAGAACAAAAAAAATGGGACCATCCCCAAGGTCCTAAAAAAAATGGGACCATCCCCTAACCTTAAACCCTAACCTTAAACCTACTAATTTAAAATAAAGAAGCGATTAGAAGGTAAACGATTTGCATCCATCAAATCGACAAAACCATCATCTTCCAACTAAGTAAAGAAACCCAAACACCAATTAAAATTTAAAAAACAATTAAAAATATAAAAATCAAAGATAAAAAAAAATTAAAATTTTAAAAATATTGAAATAAATAAAAAATTCAAAAAAAAAAGACTAAAAGTCATAAATAAAATCTCAACCTCCATGTTTATCACCTTATTCTCATGTCTATGCATGTCAAAAGTGTATTTCTTGAAGTATGCATGGCAAAGCAAACCTTACTTCAAGAAGGGGACCATGAAAATAACACGGATTCATAAGAATGCAGAGTCCATGTTCACATTATGACAGGGTTGAGACTTGTCTTAATATTTGTCATCTTTGTAATCCACTGTCATGTGGGTTTAATTGTAGTAAACAAAATTTTATATCAATGACCAGAACAAAAATAAATAAATATGGGACCATCCTCAAGGTCCCAAAATTAATGGCTAGAGATACCCGATTGAATTAACTCGAAACTTGATTTTACTTGATCTGTATATAAGTTTTGGGCCGGAAGCCCAATACGACACCGGGGTAGGGTGTTACACTCTTACAGTATCATATCCCTGTATATGGGATTAATAACGTTGATACCCTTCCATTAATCTCTATTTTAAAAAAAATGTTTCCCGTCAGAAAACGCAACTTGTCAACGTGTTTGTATTGTAATATTTTCATCCGCTTAAAGGGAAAAAATAGTTCATAGGTCATATTATTTTCCTTGTATTTGTATCTCATAATTTTTAAAATAAAAAATGAAATTCAAAAAAAAATTATCGTTAAAATATACTTTTATTAATAAGATAATAATAAAAGTATACATTACTTTAAATCTCATTAATGACCTTCCTAAACCTAACTAAAAGAAAAATATTATCATAATAAACTCATACAAAATATACCAATAAAGAAAATAAATTTTAAGTCAATGAAAAACGACCATCTTCCAACTAAGGAATGAAATCCAATCACCAATTATAATTTAAAAATCAATTAAAAATATAAAAATCAAAGATAAAAAATATTTTTAAAAATTAAAAATATTGTAAGTCATAAATAAAATATCAAGCTTCATGTTTATCACCCTATTTTCATGTCCATGCTAGGGGTGAGCAACGAAATCGAAAAACCGAAAAATCAATTTGAACCAGTCTGTGTGGTTTGGTTCTATTTTAAAAATTGAGGCTTGATTTTCGTTTCGATTTAAATATTTTAGTTCTTCAATTCGGTTTGGGTTCGGGTTTTTTATATGGAACCCATTTATTTCAATACAACCCAAATTTAAAAGAAATAACCCAATAAAATATATTTTAAAGCTCAATTTCAATGAGATGCCTAGATATTTAACCCAATTATAATAAAAAACAAATAAAATTTAAAAACCTAAAGAATATTATATTTCTTGTGTCTACAGTTGCTTCAAAGTCTGCTTTTAGTACTGGAGGTCATATCCTTGACTTTTTTCGAAGTTCTTTAACTTTAAAAATCATCGAATGTCTTATTTGTGATCAAATTAGATAAAATCTTCACCTATAGCGGTCAAAAAAAATTAAAGCAATGAAAGACATTAAAAGTGGTAAATGATAAGTAAATCATATTTTCTGTAAATAATCTCTGTTCTCTTAACTTTTAGTAGGTTTTGAAGATTTGAGGTTGAATGAAACAATGACAACTATTAACGATTGATTGAACTAAAACTTTTACAAGGTAAATTTGAATTTGAAAAAACTAACTCTCGAGAAAGAATTAGATTTTTGTAGGCTGTTGAATAACAATTTCATAATATTATATAACTATATTTTTATTAAAAAAATATATTTTAATTTTTAAATGAATAGAATTTATTTTAAATTAATTTTTTATTTATTTGTAGGTTCATATGAACAATGCCTGCGGCTGCTCGAGGAATGAGGAAGAACATTTTGTTTGTCTTAGATTATATCGATGATAAATATATTAGGTTAAACATAATTGATTAAACATATTAGGTTAAATATATTAGGTTAAAAGAATTAGATTATTTTTTATTATTCTTTTTACGTAAAACTCCTATAAATACAGTGTAAATATATTAGGTTAACATAATTAATTATTTCGTTTAAGTTAACGGTCAAGGTTATATATTTTGAACGATATTACTTTAAGATTTAAGTATTTAATTTTGGTTTATAGATTAACGATCAAGGTTATAGGGCATATATATAAAAATTATGATTGGAATTTATAATTTTTAAGATAAAATTAGGGGTTTTGCGATTAAAAATTAAATATTTAGATTTTCGAGTTCAAATAAATATGACTATTTTAAAAAACTACATTAACAATGTATCAATTAATAATCTTTATTTTATTACATGAACTAAAATTATATATTTTAAAAACTATTTATTATTAAAATCTTTCTTAATGATTAATCCGATGGTTAGATTAAAACTATTATTATTATTATTATTATTATTATTATTATTATTATTATTATTATTATTATTATTATTATTATTATTATATATGAGCACGGGTCATGTAGGATCGGATTTTTGATCAATCCAGACCCGAACTTTTAAACCTTTCACCCACCACCTGACTCGGGTTTAGGGTAGAAAAAATCCGACCCGACCCAAGTTTTAAGTTACAAAACTTGACCCGGCCCGAGATATTTAAAAAATCTAAATATAAGAGTGATTTGTCAAATGCTCAGGTTGGTGTGTTTGAAGATAAGCACGGTTGCAACTGTTGTACCTGTGCACAGTCTTCTGGTTCTGGGTCTCAGTTTTTATCTCATCGGGCAAATCTGGTCTCAGGTGCTTGGGATACATGGGTAGTTGATTATGGAGATACACATCATGTCACACCAGAAGCTACCAATCTCTTGCATTCCTCTAGCTACATTCTTTTAAGGGTTAATTACTGCGAAAGTAATATTTGTTTGCCCTTAGAATAAAGTTAGTCACCGATTTTGAAAATCCACCAATATAGTCATTTACGTTTTCGGGCCGTAAACTTATGGTCACTAAGACGCTTGTTGCCGTTAAGTGGAAAAGACGAATGCAGAATGAGAGTTTTGAATGTTTCGATCCCTCAGAAATTGATTCATTCATTTCATCAAGTAAATTGTAAAACTTTGTAGCGTCTCCATTTGGCTCTTCAACACATTCGTTTCTTCTTATCTCGGTAAAATGTTCATCACCAATATCATAATCTTCTCCAACAGACCGTTGATAATCGTGCATATTAAATGCATCTCGCAACATACCCTCAATTCCATCTTCTCTAACAGATCGATGATCAGAATAGGAGGAAAACACACATTACTCCTCGAAGAAGAACTACGAGGTGTCAACTCTCCATGGAATACCCGTTTTTTATAGCCCCGAATAAAACAATAAACAATTAAATGCTCATGGACAACTTCACGACTATGTCAATTAATATTAACACACTTCCTACAACGGAAAAGAATCATATTCTCTTGGCTTGCATTCGCAAAAGCTAGATCTAGAAAAGTTTCTTCTCCATTTCGGTAGCCAACGTTTACCCTTGACAAATCCATCCAACTCCTATCCATTTTGGATTTATGTAATATTCATTCAAATTTTAAAATCATAAACCTAATCTTAACACATGAACACTAGAATAAGAGATTAATTGTGTGATAGTCTCTAATCTAAAAACATAAACACTTAAATAAATTATATATGATATCTTACACACAAAAAGAGATTTTTGGGTCTCCACCAGTACTTGTGCAAACAACTAAGGGATCAACAAGGTAATCCACAAGCTTACAAAAAATTCAGTAAGTAAATCAACCTTATAAAGAAGATATAAAGAGAAATAAATAACAAACTAGCATAAAAAGATAAATGAAAAGGCAGGATCCTATATCTAAATTCGTAATTTGCATCATTTTAACCAAGTCCAGCTTCACCCCGTGGACCTTTGATAAAGAAGCAACTCATGCACCAGGAGAATGACATATAAGAAGTTAAACAAATTGCACTCACTTTAACCAAGTCCAGCTTCACCCCGTGGACCTTTGATCATAAAAAAATTCTTTTCTTCTTTGCTGTTTTAACAAATAATGAACGAGATTATTAGATTCCATTAAATTAAATTTAATCAAGGAGAATGACATATAAGAACTTAAATAAAAATATCGAAAAAGATAAAAAAATTATTAATCTATAAAGCCTGAATTTAACCTACAACAGTTTTCTCATTTAATTATACTAGACTAACCCACATATAAAATTTGTAAAAAGGACAAAAAATAGTAACTTCTGCAAATAAAGCTCATTTACACACACGGGTGAATTAATTTCTCTCTAAAATTGGTTGGAAAAGGTTATGAATGTTGATTGAATAGCCTGGAAAATAGTAAAAACAAGATCAAAACACACTGTTAAACATCAGAGTTACTTTCCCAAGAAACAAACATATATCATTATACAAAGAAACGGAAATTTTCAAAGTTGAGCAAGAAAAATGAAACATATTATTGCAAACATATTAAAAATTTTAGACGTACTCTAGACCCTTTGATTATATTGTATCTACAAACATATTTATACAAGTTAAACATATTTTAGCAAACATATTATTACAATTCAATTCCATAACGAAACAACAGGGTGGTCAAACAAGAGAAATCAATATGTAAATTAGAGTTTCAAAACGATCGACACTCAAGTGTTTCAACTTTCCCAGCAGCAACCACCTTTCTACCTATGACTTTGCTCAAAGTTCTAATTCTACAGACAAATAATTCCAATGACGCGATATATATTAAACATAATTGAAGAAATGAAAAGAGAGAAAGAACCTTTCAGTTGAACTCCGTTTGGATTATTAATTTGTCAATAATGAAGCTGAGTGAAATCTGAAGAATGAAGCTTTTGTCAACAACCATAAAGAAATTGAAACGATTTTAATTCTTCTGAAACCCTAAACATCAAATCAAAATTCCTTGATTCAGTTTTTGATTACTAACCGAGCTTGTGAGGAGTGAAAATCATGGCTGCTTCTAGATGAGAATCGAGTTGATGTATACATGACAATCGATACTGTTGGACGACCGAGACTATTGGTCGAACGACGAGCAAGAAATGACAGCGAACACTGGATGAGGCGACGACGGGACGGAAATCAAAGGAGGAGGATGGATCGGGGGAAATAGGGTTAGATTTGGGGAAAAGATGGAAAATAAAAATCTGAATCGGGAGAATATAACACAACTTGCGGCGTTTTTTTTAAAACGCCAGTAATGTACGAATAATTGCAGCGTTTGTGAACAAAACGCCACAGAAAATACAATCTACTATGGTGTTTGTGAAAAATGCCACAAAAAATTATAATTTACTGCGACGTTTGTGAAAAACGCCACAAATATACAATCTACTACGGCGTTTTGGAATAAACGTCACAAAAACACAATCTATTGCGGCGTTTTTCATAAAACGCCACTGGTATTTGACATGTGCGGTGTTTGTAGAGTAAAATGCCACTATTATGCGATTAGCTGTGACGTTTCTTATAAAAACATCGCTACTGACGCCGCTATAGAACAAATCTGGTGTAGTGATTTGAGAATGCTTAATAGCCTTTTATCGTAAAAAATTTAATGATAATGACATGTTATATATATGTAGAATGAGGCTAGATGCCATGTTATTTAAAATATATTATCACATATATATAACATGTTAATATCGTTAAATTTTTAACGGTATAACCATTATGCAAGTTAAAAAATAAGTTATTTGTCAAAAAGACATAGGTTAAGGGTTAATATTCACCCAAAAAAGAATGAGGCCAAAATAATAAAAATTATAAACGTTAAAGGTTAAAATTATCTCTATGCCTTATTTTTTTCTCTCTTATACTTATAAATATAGAGTGAAAAATATATTGTATACAACCATACATTAAGAATATAATACAAATATTTCTCTTTGTCTCTCCTCCTTTTCTTGTTCATATTTTTCTTTACTTTATTTATAACATTTTAAATATTTATACTTTTAAAGTTTTAATTATTTTTAAATAATTTTAAGGGTAAACTACTAATTTATCAGTCAACCTATTACTTAGTTTATGTTTTTGTTATCACGTTTACTTTTTAGGCAAAATGGTACCTAAATTATATTTTTTATATTTTAGCATTCCTATCATTAAAAATTTAACAATATATTAATTAAGATAGAGAAAATTACATATAGTAAATTGTATGTCATTTTTTCTTTCCTAGATAGCTTATCATGTTAGATAAAATCATAAAAAAAACACGTGGTAGGTCAACTAGGAGAAAAAAAATGAGGTGATAGATTTTCACATATTTTTTCTCTGTTATTAATTTTTTTAAAACAAAATGCTAAAATATAAACAAATATAATTTAAATATAATTTTGCCAAAAAATAATTGATATACTAAAACAAATACACAAATAAATATAATGTTATTAGTTTTTGTCGTATCGAATTTTGAAAGTAAAAATACCTCGATTACATTTGCAAGACTTCAACCTTAATAATAATAGAATATTTTTTTTCAATCAATTTTATCACAATTCAAGCATGAGGTTATAGTGGCCGAACGGCCAAGGAAGAAGGCAGGGTGGGGAGGGACAATCGCCTCTCATTAAATTTTTTTTTTAATTTTTGTTTTTTTATTTAATTTTTTTTAAATTTGTCACTATTTTTAAATATTCATGTTTTATTCCAAGTTTAAAATCTTAGCTCCTTCCTCGCGAATAGCGACCGATGATAACCGGTGACGGTAAAGATGAAGAACTGCTAGGGTTAGTGAAATAACTAAAGCACATAAAATATATAAATATGAATCTGATTTCTATTAAAAATAAATTACTTAAAAAGGATTAAAAAATTATTTTTTATCTTAAATAGTTAATTATTATTATTACAACTGTTATTAATGGTAACCTAATTGTTAAAAAATAATTTTTAATTTAAATTTGTTATTTGTATTTTTGTCATTAGTATACATTAGATTAAAACTATAATTATATTCAAAAAAATCAATTTCTAAAAAAATATATTTTTAAAATATATTTTATTAAAAATAATTATATAATATTTATAAATAAACGATTTTAATTTTTATTCTCTGTTTTATTTAAAATTCAAATATTTAAATATCTGTTATGAATATCTTTATTCATGGTGGATATCCATATATTAAGTTAAAGTTTAATGAACTTTATTATTAGGGTTTAATACCCATTCGAATTAGGGTTTTCATCTTATGCCTATAAATATAGACTTTTAACAAATCATTGTATATAATCCTACTTTGAGAATATAATAAAATCTCTTTCTTTTGTCTTTCATATTTGTTCTTCTATTTTATTCTCGTTCTTTAGTTTATTCATAACACGTTATCAGCACGAGTTTGCTCATAAGACTTTAATTCAAGTTTCTTCAAGAATTTACCTGGTATGTTCTTTTTCAATCTTATATATTTTAATTTATAAAATAATATATATACGATGATGATTATAATTTTTTCTTTTTCTCATGTAAATATTCTTGTTTTTGTCTAATGTTATTATGTTTTTATTTCATGTCTTTAATATTTTGTTTTGATAATTTAATTCAAGTATATTGGATGGACATCCCGTTCTGCGAGGCTACTAGTCTCAAAGGTGGTTCTTTTTAAAGGACCTTGTGGACTGGTTTAACAACGTCGCGTATGAGGATTAATTTTTGTTCTTTGTATATATTGAATATATATATCGGTTGATCAATTACTATTTAATAGTATGAATATTATAAAGTTTATGTTTGCTTGAAGCAATACTATTTTTATGTAAAAAACTCTACTATAAAATTCTCTCAAGTTCAAGTTACGAAAATCGTTTTGATCCAAGAATATTTATGGGAGGCATTCCCTGAAGTGAATGCATGCATGATGCTTATTCCATGCAATTATTGGATTTATGTCATTCCTTGAAGTGAATGCAAGCATGATGTTTATTCCATACGATTATTAAATTTATTTCATTCCTTGAAATGAATGTAAACATGATAATTCAATATATGATTAGTGAATAAAACTCTTTATGTGTCAGAGTATCACTGATGAGGATATGTTAGAAAAACATACTCTATTTTTCACATATTAATGTTGTCTTATAGATTATCAAAAAAAAAATAATGTTGTCTTATAGACACAATATCATGAAAAGGTTTTAAATACCTATTAGTCTCTGCTTCATTCCCTGAAGTGAGTGTGATATTTTATAGTGGAATGAATAAAAGCCAAATTAGTAATTGTGGTTGCGATTGAGGTTATAAAATAAACATGGATAAGATGATTATTTTGAGAATAATTATATCCACAAGAAATGGAATTATAAAGATGACAAGAATAATAGAGATCATATCAAAATCTTTATGTTATCAATGCGATGGTATAAACCATTGATCTCGTACTTGTCAAACGCCGAAGTATTATGGACTTTATCTATAATCATGAATGATAAATTAAAGAAAATATAAACAGATTTTCTTCGTGACAAAAATAATTATGGCGTTATTGATTCAACTCAATTGGATATTGGTAATTTTTCTCAAAACTCTTGAAGGGGATAATTTTTCATTTGTTTCTTTTATAACATCTAAAGGAAATAATTGATCTTTTATTTATTTATTTTTATTTATTATTTATTTATGTTAATTTATTTTATATATTATTTATTTACGTTTTATGTTAATTTATCCTTTGAAAAATATTATCACTTCTGGAATAAAATCTATAATAAATTTTAGTTATTTATATCAAGCAGACAATGCAAGTATTCATATTATACTTAAGCATAAGAAATATTTTCCTATTTAAATACAAGGGAAAATATGAGTACTATATCTCAAAGTACTAAAATATTAATGTTTCGGAAGAAATTTTGAGAGTTTATATTTGATAGATAACTGATTTGATATAATGTGCTGTATTTAATATTTTTCATTCCCCGAAGTGAATGATACAAAGCACATAGTTTCATTCCCCGAAGTGAATGAAATAAAGCACATATTAAAATATGCATAATTATGTATATTTTCTCATTTTAAATGCAAGAGAATAATATGAATACTATATCCGGAAGTACTAATATCACAAAAAGCTCCGACTGAGCAAATATGTTATTGTCAAATGAGACTTTATCTCATATTTATAGTGCATTATGCTCGTTGAGCAAATATGTTATTGTCAAATAAGACTTTATCTCATATTTACAGTGCATTATGCTCGTCAAAGTTGCAAAGGGATTTATTGAATTTTAAAGAAATTTGCAAAATATATATTGAGAATATTAGTCAAGGGGATGCTGACTATCTCAACATTACGAGTATAACTCAAGGCAATAAGGAAATCTTGGCAAAATTATATGCACTGTCATCCATATTGTACTACATAAGAATTAGTACAAATTGAAGCTCATGCTATTGTAAACTAGATGTTTACTGATAATTTTATTTGGCATGACTGGTTAAACCATCCCGGTTCAATTATGATACAAAAATTTGCTGACACTTTCATGTTGTCATTTATTGAAGAACTAAGATTTTCTTCAAGGTAATTTTTCATGTGATACTTGCTATGAAAGCAATTTGTTTATTCAATCATCAACAACTAAGATAGAGTACAAATTTATTAATTTTATAGAACAGATACAAGGTGATATATTTGGGCCCATACACCTTTCTTATAATCCATCTAGATATTTTATGATTTTTATCGATGCATCGACTAGATGGTTATATGTATCCTTGTTATTAACCCGCAACTTGGTGTTTGCGAGGCTACTTGCTTAGTTGATAAAATTACGAGCATATTTTCCAGATTATCTTATAAAGACAATCGGTCTTGATAATGTTGATGACATGTCATTTTACATGTAGTATCACTAATTCGCATCAAGCCAACAAATGATCATAAGTTCTCCCCATTATAAATGGTTTTTGGTCAAAAACTAAATATTTTTCATCTTAGATTTTTTTGGGTGTGCGATATATGTTCTAATTGCTCCACCATAACGCACGAAGATAAGTTTTCTTGAGAATATATATCAGATTTAAATCTTTTGAGCTTCTAATAGGGGATTTATTTACAATCCGATTTACTGATTATCATTTTAATGAATTAGTTTACCCAATATTAGGGAGAGGAAATAAAAAGATGGGGAAAGAAATAAGTTGGAATGAATTATCATTTACTCTTTTTGATCCACGTACTACACAATGTGAACTATAAGTACAAAGGATAATTCTTTTAGCAAATCAATTGTCAGATGATTTTACTAACCTTAAAAGAGTGACTAAGTCACGTATACCAGCTATGAATCCTCCAATTAAATTTGATGTCATGCAAAGATAAACTCTAGTTGCTAATAAGTCTAACTTACACTTGAAGCGTAGTAGACAAGTAAGTTCCAAAGATAAAGAAATCCTCGAAAAGAAAAGGAGCTATATTTTATGATGGTCTGATTGAGGAATCAATAAATTATGAAAATCTCAAGAAGAGATTAAAAGGTCTCCAACAGAGACATTGACATGAATTAGGTACCTGATAATAAAGAGATCTCAATAGTTATGTAATGTCTGGTAATAAATGGAACTGAAATTAAATCTATATCGATAATATATTTGCATGCAGCATAGCACTAGAGATTTTATTTGATGATGTGGATCATGAACCATTGTCAATTGGGCAATATAAACAAAAAAATGATTGATCAACATGAAAGAGGCAATTGAGGTGAAACTAAAATCTATTTCGAAAAGAGAAGTATTTGAGCCTATAGCCCGTAATTGAAATGTGTAAAGATCATGGATATAAATGAGCATTTGTGAGAAAGAGAAATTAAAAGGGGAAATCATAAGATATAAGCTCATTTAGTTGCACAAGGATTATCACAAAGACATGGAATTGATTACGAGAAAAATATATTCCTCGATGGTGGATATAACTACTTTTAGATTTTGATCAGTCTAGAAATAAATAAAATTACTTAGTTTCTGCCTAATGGATGTTGTTACGTCATATTTGAATGGGCCTCTTGATATTAATATTTATATGAAACTTTCAGAAAGATTTAGATTGTCATAAGCAATTATTTAAGTTCTCGAGAATATTATCATTTTGAATATATCTTTTTATGGCTTGAAACAATTTAGGCGTATTTGGTATAATCACCTCATTGAATACTTATTAGCATAGTGCTATATGAATTGTTTAATTTTCCCGAGCATTTTTATTAAGAGGTTTAGCTCTAAATTTTATTATTGTGTATGTCGATGATTTGAATATTGTTGAGACTCGTGAAGAGATCTCTTTAAATCCTTGTGTATCAATTGACATATAGAAAAATATTGAAAGCGACTTTACATGCATAACGTATATTCGTTGATCACCCTTATGGTTGTTAGGCCTGTTAACGTAAACAAAGATTCTTTCCGCCTCAAGAAAAGGGTAATGATATTCTTGGTTTAAAAGCACAATATATATATTATTTGATCTTGAAACATCTTATCTTAACTGGTCCAAAAATATTATTTAAGTGCTACGAGATCATTACCTCTAAATAATTGTTATGCATGAGACAAAGTCGAAATATGTGTTTGGCTAAACATATCCTGAAGATATGTGAATTGCTTTCACAAGATAAGATGCAAGCTATCTTGTGTAGAGATAATGTAAAATTTATATCTCAAGGTGGATATATCAAATATGATAAAACGAAACATATTTCTTCAAGTTTCGCCCCTCATGATTTTCAGATGAATAGTATTCACTCAATCATTTCAAGTTTGGAAGATTTATCCAAATAGTGCATAATCTACTTCAATATTTGAAGATTATATTCACTATTAAATTATGAAGATTTAAAGATCTTAGGTGATATTTTCATGAGGGGGAGTAAATACGCGTTGCACTTTTTTTTTCTTTAACTGAGGTTTTGTCCCAATGTGTTTTCCTGGTAAGGTTTTTAATGAGGCTACATGTTATGCATATCAAAGATGTATGTACTCTTTTTCCTTCACTAAGATTTTTTTCCCATAGGGTTTTTATCTTAGTAAGGTTTTAACGAGGCACATTATCTTTATGGATATCCAAGGGGGAGTATTATGAATATCTTTATTTATGGTTAATATTCATATATTAAGTTAAAGTGTAATGGGCCTTATTATTACGGTTTAATACCATTAGAATTACGGTTTTCATCTTATGCCTATAAATATAGACTTTTGACAAATCATTGTATATAACCCTACTTTGATAATATAATAAAATCTCTTTCTTTTGTCTCTCATCTTTGTTCTCTTATTTTTTTTTCTTGTTCTTTACTTTATTCATAACAATATCTTATATTTTCATAAAAATTCAATATATAATATATTTAAAAAAAATCCAAAATAATAAGAAAAATTGGCATGGGGTGGATCAGGGCCTAGCTAGGTAGGCCCAGGCCTGCATTCGCTCATGCGATTAACCATCTTATCTAGTTCTTTAGTTAACCAAAATCGTTTTCCGTAAGAGTTAGACTAATTAACATATAAAATAAATAATTACATTGGTTAACGATTAAACCCCTAGTGCCGAGCGGTACGATATACTTAAGTGCCGAAGATCAAACACAAATTTGTATTTATTTTTTATCATTATTTTCAACTATAATTTCTATTAAATAATTTTTTAAATATTGTAGATTGATTTACCTGCTACTCACGTGGAATGCATATTAATAATATGAATGTTCATGGTATTGATAGGATGGACGCCCGTAAATATCAATTTTTCTGGTCTAGTGGTCTTCAGATGACATCTCACGTGGAATGCATAGGTTCCTCTAAATGCAACACTTCGAGCATTTAGCACATTAATTAATTTATGTATTATATGAGCACGTATTTATATATATACGCGGATGGAAATTATTTACATCTTTTTTATACTTCTTTTCATGCTTCCGTTTTAAATTAGAGGATTTAAGGTTTAAAATTGGGATTATGGTTAGGGTTTAGAAAATTGAAGGTAAGTGTATTTTTATGGTATAGGCTTTAGGATGTATAAAATAAGGGTTAAGGTTAAAAATTTATTTTCTTAAAAAAATTTTAAAGGAGGCATGGAAGGATTCACCATAAAGAGACAAATGATTTTTACCCTTTTATATGCGATTATTGATGAGTAGAAATCTTCTACCTATCATGTCTACATCAATACCTCCTATTAAATGTTTTTAAAAAATTGAATTTTAAACCCTACCCTCATTTTCTATATCCTAAACTTTAAATCATATACCCTAAAAGATATACCTACCTCTAATTCTTTAAACCCTAACCACAAGCCCTAACTTAAAATAGTAAACCCTACACCTTAAAACCTCTAAACTCTCTTATTTTCTATATCCCCCGTGGAATGCATATAGAGTTCCACTAGAAAGTAGAAATTATAAATACAAGATGCGTAAATTGTCTACTCCTGATCATGTCTTTATTGGTACCTTTACTTTAAATTAGTGGGCTTAAGATTTATGGTTTAAAATTAAGGATTGTGATTAAGGTTTAAGGAATTAAGGGTATGATGTATGTTTTAAGGTGTAGAATTTAGGATTTAAGATATAGAAAATAAGGGTTAAAATTTAGAATTTAATTTTTTAAATTTTTTTAATAAGGACATAAAAAAAGGTACGATAAGAGAACATAGGATTTTACTTAAATATAACACTTTCGTCATTTTACATTAATTTATTAAATGAGTATGCATCATATTGATTTTAACAAACATTAATTTAAAATTATCAACGGATTAAGTGAAGTGGTAAGTATCTCGATATCGCTTAAATAAGTCTTAAATTTGAGACTTTATTTATGCAAAAAAAAGTTACAGAAAGACTCATCCACTCCAAAACAAATAAAACCCTAAAAAACCGAAAAGACAAAAAAAACTCTAAATTTTAGATATTTTTATTTATTTTAAATAAAAATTATTTTTTTAATATATTTTTTGATCAACTAATATAATCGACTAATAAAAATTATTACCTTAGACTTAGTTATTTTAGTTTAATTTACTTGTTTAGTACTACTCCCTATCACGATTATTTTCATTCCTTTTCAATGCAAGAAGTTAAAAATCAAATTTCATTGATCTTCTCAAAATAATTTTAATATATTTTATTATTTACTACGTGTATATTTATATTATTTACGTAAAATTTAAATCATACAATAAAAAATATCAAAAAATCTAAAGATATTATTAATCGACTAAAATATAGTCAAGTGCCTATGATACATAATAATGTGCATGGTATTGATACTTGATAGGATGGTAGCACTATAAATACAACACTTTGGTCATTTTGCATATTAATTAATTTATTCATTATCTAAGCACATACGGTATTCATAAGGATAGAGTTCCATATAATCTCCTATGGAAGGCATAGAGTTCCACTAGAAACTATAAATACAACACTTTTGATCATTTTACGCATTAATTTATTAAATGAACATACATGGTATTGATTTTAACAAATATTAATTAAAAATTATCAACGGGTTAATTAATGTGATAAGTAATTCGGTATTATTTAAGTAGGTTTTGAGTTTGAGATATTATGTATGTAAAAAATTCTTGTTGAGAGATTCATCCTTCAAAGTGAGTTGCGCGACATGAGTTGGATTGAATTAATTGAGGTAAAATCTTAAAAAATCGAAAGGGTGAACAAAAAAGAACTCCAAAAGTTTAGGCCTTTTTATTTTTTTCTAAATAAGAACTATTAATACTTTTGGTATAATCATTAGTATCCAATTTATTAACGATTAATCTGAATCGGTTTTACGTATGCTCATTATAGAGGGGTGCAAATCGTCTCCCCCTTTCTCATGCCTCCATTTATGTCTTCACTTCAAATTAGAGGGTTTAGGGTTTAGGGCTTAGGGTTCTAGGTTAAGGGTTTTGATTAGGGTTTAAGGAATTAGGGATAGGGTGTATTGTTTAAGGTATATGATTTAGGATTTAAGATATAAAAAAAAAGTTAGGATTTTAAATTTAATTTTTTAGTAAGTTTTCAAAGGAGGCATGAAAGGAGGTATACATAAGAGGCAAAAGATTTTTAATCATTATGGAGTGATATTTTTACTCAATTTTCTTCATTTACGTAGAAAATATTTTTTGAGAAAATCCCTAGTCAACTAGTCTTAAGCAGGTCTCGAGTTTAAGGCCTTATGCGTATAGAAAATCTTTATGATAAACTCATCCACCAAAATAAGTTGCGTGACACAAGTTGGATTTAATTAATCGGAGTAAAATCCTAAGAAATCGGAAGGGTGACCAAAAAAGAGCTCCAAAAGTTTAGGCATTTTTATTTTTCTAAATAATATTAATACTTTTGGTATAATCATTAGTATTCGATTTATTAATGATTAATCTGAATCGATTTTACATATACTCATTATGGAGTGATCTTTTTACTTAATTTTTTTCATTCACAACATCATGATTCGAACCATTAAACTTGCTTAATAAACTTAACAATGTAACCATTCACAAAACTAACCAACTCCAACAATTTAATGGATATTTTGATTAAGAATCTGAATTAGGTTTTACATACGCTCATTTTTGGAGCGATCTTTTTTACCTAATTTTCTTCATTCACAATATTACGATTCGAACATTAAACATGGAACCATTCGCCATTTGATACCTGTTTATGTTTGTGTGAGAAAGGTGAATTATTGGTCACAATTTCCTATAAAATTAGTTCTCCACCCAGAAGCCTCGCATCACAAAAACTCTCCGTTCCATTTACAAAAAATGAAGCTGTGGGTTGTGTTGACAGTGGCAGTGTTATGGGTTTGTTCAATGTCCATGGTCGAACCACTGTCCAGCATCCCTGAGGTGGAAGACATTAAAAAAAAAAACCACAGTTGACAAAGTCATATTCAATACTTGGACTGCCACCAGGAATAACTATATGTATTTCATGAGTGAACTGAGAACTGCATTGTTACGATATGGAAGCGCAGACAGAACTATACCGGTGTTACCTGACCGATACAGCCAATCTATGCAACTGACGGATCCCCGTCGATATCTTCTGGTGGAACTATCAAATGCGACCCAAGTCGTCACATTAGCCCTTGATGTCACCAATGTGTATATCTTGGGTTATCGAGCCGGATCGCAATCAGTGTCCTACTTCTTTGCAAATGTTCCCGGTAATGTTCGAAGTCTTCTGTTCCCAAACACTGAAGATCGGAATCTTACGTTTGGTGAAGGTTATGGTTCAATGGAGTCTGCAGCAAGAGTAGTAGACAGAGGTGAAATTAGTCTGGAATTGGCGAACTACGCCAACAAATTCAGAACATGAATTCTTACAGACCTACTGGTAAAGATGTCCGTCGCATCGCAAGAGCCCTTATAATTTGTGTACAGATGGTTTCAGAAGCTGCGCGGTTTAGGAACATTGAGCAACAAATAGCTCAAGTGGCAGATCCTCGGGATGGAGAATATAAAGCGATAAACCTAACTAGTTTAATGCGGGTGTTTCAAACCAATTGGGGGCAGATCACCAGCGCCATCCAGTCTGCAACAAATGGGATCTTTAGTACAGCAGTCAGTCTAAGATACAATGGCGATCAAGAATTAGTTTTGAATACCGTGGCATCTGTGCGTTTCCTTGTTGCAATAATGCCTGTAATATGCGAAAACAGACGAGCTAACCTACAGCAAATGCATATACCAACATCAAAATCTTCCTCTTCGTGGCCAATGGCTATGAGGCCCACCAGCCTCGAAGGGAACGATGACACTTGTGACATAGTCGTAGCTCCAACCTCGCTTATCATGGGACAAAATGGTCTGTGTGTTGATGTATTTGAGGGAGACTACCATAATGGAAACAAAATAATTTTATGGAAATGTGGACAGAATCAAGGCAATCAATTGTGGACGCTGCGATCCGATGATAATACAATTCGATCTGGCGGAAAATGCTTAACTACTTATGGATACAGTTACAGAGACTACGTGATGATCTATGATTGTCGCTCGGCTGTCTCTGATGCCACCAAATGGGAAATCCAAAACGACGGAACCATAAGAAATCCCCACTCCGGGCTAGTCTTGACGACAAGTAAAGATGATTCAGGGATGATTAATATAGTTGTAGATTATCAAATGTTTGGTTCTAAACAGACATTCTATGCCAGCAACAATACAAATCCAGCAGTCACAACCATTATCGGTTTTAAAGGCCTATGCATGCTAGCAAGTGGAAGTCGGGTGTGGCTGGAAAACTGTGTGAGTAACGATGCTGAACAACAATGGACACTATATCCTGACGGGACCATCAGACCTCAAAAAGATCAAAATGGGTGTCTAAAGTACGGGGATTCTGGTGGGGACTCGGTCAGCGTGGGACGGTGCGATGGATGGCCTGAAGAACGATGGATCATTCAAAACGATGGGACCATTTTGCATTTTCATTCTGAACGGATGATGGATGTGAAAGATACTACTGCTTGCCTTCTTGAGATCACGGCCAAAGAACGCGAGGTGGGACGACTTAGCCAGATTTGGTTTCTGGTGCAACCATGAAAATGAAAACATATGCTAGCCTCCATAAATGTATTGTAAAAATAAATGTTGGATCTCGTAATCCAACACTGTTGGAATTTGGTGTCGGATCCACCCATAATGGGAATCCTACCAAAACAACAGACTTGTTAAGCGACTTATATCATATGGTTATATAGAAAGCCAAGTTATTCCTTTGCTTCTCTAAAATCCCTCACCTAATATACCTTAATTTAGAAATCCTAAACAGGCTTTTTATGCCACCAGAGACGGTGGCAGGTGCTGGCATGAAAGTGGAGATAGTGTTCTGGGCTGTATCATATTTTATTTTCAAATTTTATCTTGGTTTTGACACTCAATTATGAGTGAGTATTCGTTCGAGACGAGTAAAGAAATTAAGTTACACAATACAAAACTTTTTAAGTTTTATAATTCAAATTTATTTGAATTTCTTCTGATTTGAGTCGAGTTTGAATCAACTCGAGCTTTTGAGTTTCTATACAAATTTAATTATAATTATTTATTATATTAGAGTACTATTCGATTTCAATTTAAATAATTTTCTCTAATCATATAAGATATACATATATATATATATATTCATATGTGATAAATTTCTTCACACACACACACATATATATATATAGATTGATAGATAGATGAGGTAAAATCAAGTTACATAATATAAAACTCTCTAAGTATTATACATTGGATCATTAGATGATTTAAACGAATGACTTAGATTAACTCCTCACTTTTTCTAAGTGAACAAGTGATGATCTTCGCATAATCATTTGTTAATCGGAGCTATCAGTTTCAATCATCCAACAATCCAAAAAACGTGTAAAACTTAGAGAGTTTTACACCATGTAATTTGATTATATGTATATAATATATTAGAAAAATTGAGGAACTCAACTCAAACTTAAAAATCAATTTACTAATTACTAAAAATTTGAGTTATTCAAATTTTAATTTTATAACTCAAACTTTATTTGAAATTTTTTGAAACGAGTCAAATTTATAAAATTTTGAATTGAATCAAACAAGTAAATTTTTTTTACCTTAAATTTATCGAAAATTTCACGTTGAGTCGAATTTTACTCCCCTTACCTAACTTCATATTCCAACCTTTTTTATTCCCTTGGCTCATCATATAATCATTAAACAAATGACATGTTTTTGCCAAAACCTTAAACACGCAACTGTTCTATAACTTATCATTAGTTACACATGGCTAATTAAAGTTTTATTTTATAACGCATGTTGTCAAACAAGTTGTAAAACATGAAAGATTGTCCATAATTTGGCTCGAAGGTGATTGCATTTCGAATATTTTAAAGTTTTTTAAAAGTCTGGAATTTTTTAATTTTAATTTTTTTTGTAATTTTTAACAATTTTAATTATTTAATAAATTTTAATTTTTTTAATTTAAATAAATATTCAAATTTTAAATTTAATCTTTTATTTTATTTATATTTCTTATTATTTTAGTGTAAATATCATACATGGTATTTTATTTTAAGTAATTAAAAGTCATAAATATTTTGATTTTAACTTGAATATAGATCAAACTTGGGTCTTATTTGGTGAACATGGACTTGAATCTTATTCAGATTTAAATTAGATCCTGACAATACTCATATTTGATCCACTTCCTATTTTAAATCAAACATTTTTGAATTCAGATTTAAATTTTTCCTAATCGAATTTTGACTATTTTTTTTCTTCGGATCAGATTCTAATTGAATTCATATTAAATTGTCATCTCTACGGGTACGAATATCAGTACTTCTATTAATAAATTTACTCCTCTTCTGTTTTATAGCTTCACGTACGGATACACCATGTTCATTCTTAAATCTCGTACTAGTATACTGGATATTGTACTGATACACCTCTTTGTTATTAGAATGAAAATTTTCGAAACACAAGCAAGAGATCGATACGACAAGGATGTCGTATTGGTACGTCGCCGATATAAGTATCATATCGATATGGCAATGTTTTATGTTGGTACGCCGATTATTAAGTTTGTTACTTGTCTACTAAAATTTTTGTTTTATGCATTTTAGTCCTTGTTTTATATTGGTACGCCGCCTCTTTAGCATGTATACACCCTAAATCTAAATTGTACCTAGATAAGATTTAAAAGAAAAAAATAGTTTCATTGAGTAGATAGAAGAGAGGGGAAAACAGAAGAAAGGGGAAGAAGATTAATAGTTAATTTTAATATTATGTCGAGTGTCAATTTGTAATTGATCTAAATATTTTTTTATATTTTCATGGCTCATACCAAGCACTCTTCCAATTATTCTTATATTTTCTTTTACAAAGTGGTTACCCGTAGAATAAATTGATATGATAAGTAAATGATATGAATTAAATATATAATTTTATAAAATTTTGTTAACTGATACATCATTAATACGTTACCTTTTTGTTAATATTTTAACAGTAGTGGTTAAAATAAGTCGATTTAAAAAGTCTAGTGACTTGATTTTGATAGTTCGATGGTCAAAATAAATATGCTCAATTAATCGAATGGCTACTAGAATAGTTTACCCCAAAAATATATATCTTGGTTTGAATTTTAACTTTAAAATAAGAATTCGTGTGCTTCTCGGTGTATTTTCGGAAGTAACATTGAGTTAACCCTTAGTATGTTTCATCACTAAGGAGTACCCATTTGTCGGTTTGAGTCATGTTATCACATGACTTCAATGTTGATTCACTCGTGGATTACAAGATCAAGCATTTATTTATGGAGTATTTATTCATCTTTCCATTCAGTACATATAGATAGTACGATAGACGTATTTTAGAGCATATATGAGTTTTCACTTTCCCGATCAAACTTTGAACTAAACCTGACTAGTCAAGTGCTTCTTCATTAAGTTCACCAATAGAGGTGGAGACAGAAACTTTAGGGACATACATTTTCAGAAGTGAAATAACGAGAATCACAAAATTCACATTATTATAAGTAAGGCTAGTGGCAACGGTGACATTTGTTGTGAAGGTTTTGATTGTGTCATTTTGTGTAGTTTGTACGGCTTTAGAGAGCTGGTTCCAGTTGTTTTGATACCCTTTCATTGTAGTACTCGGCTTTAAAGATCCATTAGGGCTTGGATTAGCAAACTCTTTCTAGATGACTTCATACCTTGTGGCTTCCGAAACCATTTGGTATTAGAGTAATGAATAAATACACTGATCCTTTATGAGGATATTACAGTGTAAATTAATAAAATCACAGAGAGTGTTGTCTCTCTTTCCCTACTTCGAAAGATCCTAACATGATATCAAAGCAATGAATAAGCGATGAGTTTCACCACAATATAGCGATTTTTATTGTTATATCGTAAAACGCTGGTGGAAGCTGACACCGGTAACCTCGTCCCATTTGGTTGTTGTGAATTAACTAAGAGTTCTCTTCGATGAACTTATTATACCCAACCTTATTAACGTTGAATGTCATCGTACGATTTTGGTTACTTTTAATTCAACAGTAGATGCCCGATAGATCAAAGCCACTACTACCAATGCCAACACCTTTATTGTTTGCTCAACTTTTATTTGTATGGGAAGAAAGATTGTTTTGTTGTACATATTTATTTAGTTTCACCTTGAACCGAAATCTAAAAAAATGAAAATTGATCTGAATTTATAAATGTTATTGACATTTGCACTGAAATAATGCTCGTTGGTCTTATTTTTTTTATCGAGTTTTTAACTATTCAATCAGCGTTTATTTTTTGATAAATATATTTTAATGATATCAATCTTTTCCCTCAGTAAATATGATATTTATTAAAGACTTGTAATCCTCTCAATATATACATGTCTCGTTAAAAATCTACCTAACCTAAGAGGAAGAAAAGAGTTCCAGTTTTTAAATACATTACCTTATTTTAATCAGCTAATAATGAGTATAGTAGTATCTGTTCTAGAGTATATTCTTAATCATTAGACATTGATCGCTCAATCACTCTACTTGCATTACTGGCTCAAACCCGTAACTTTAAAGAACAAAAATCATGTTGGACGATAAGTGGTTAATCCAAGAAAATAATAATAAAATAAAAAAATTTAAATTACTATTATTTAAACGAACAGTAAAAACAAAAACCATAATAAATAAGTTTCGATCAAACCGAGTTTGCTATTGATAAATCGGAATCATGTTGAGGCCTGCACAATTGCAGTTTCCTTAAGACAGATGTTCTGCCACTCCAATGGTGCTGAGTTTGTTGGTAATCTGTCTCCCAAGATACAACAACAAGAAGAACTCCGAACAGTAGCACTTCTGTCGAGTTCTCGAACTGTTCTTGCCTTCGCCAGTCACCAGAATAAAAAGCAGGAGAAAAAACACATTTTGAGAGATGTGAGATGTTTTTGATATATTTAAAACTGAGAAATCAACCTCATATTTATAGTGGAAATTAGGGCAACAGTGAGCAGACTTTCCCGAATTAAGATCTAAAAATCCGGGATTAATTGTCAATTATCTAGTATTTAATTCAAATTAAATACCATAATTAACAATTATTTCTCTAATTATCCAGAGCAGTCAACTGCTAATTAGTTCAAATTTAATTCTGAATTAAAACTCTTTTCTGGATATTTGAAAAAAAAATAAATTAAGAAAATATTATTCACAACGGGTAAAATATTCGCAACCCCAAAAAGGGCCCAACCGGTCTGGATATTTGCATTACCCACGTCGTGCACCCCAACCAAGAGTTAGGTCATTCAATGACAACTATGTGGGTAAGTGTATATAAACACTTCCCACTTCATTTATCTCATCAATATGGGATAATGGGGCTTCTCATTCCTTACTTTATTCCAACCTTCTTACTTTGAGCATCAATTTCTCATTCATCACTCAACAATTTGAGCATATGAGCTACCGTTGTAAAGATCTCACGGAGTAGAATAGGAATCAATAATTCCTTATTCGAATCCTCATCTTTACACTTCCAAAAAATGCTTCAAAGATGGTCATTTGCTCACTATTTTCCAACAATCCCCCACATGAATGAAATTGATGTTTTTATCAAAATATTTTGGCACAATGTGGTGATAGGCTCTACGATTGATAGATGCATAGGATAGGTAGGTGTTCACCTTTGAACCTTCCCTTATGAAAGTATATTTACTTTACTAGCTAATCAGTAGACGCAATGTCCTTGAACTGTCAGCCGTTGGTGTAAACGATGACATACCTCACACACCTATCTCTCTGACAAGAGATACAACTCTCATGGTTATGCCCTTATGGCCGTGGACATCTTCTGGTTCTGCGAGAGTTTGAGAGAACTATGCTCAATAGTCTCCTTGAAGCGGCCCCACTTCACTCTAACATAGGTGACTTATGTTGCTCGACTCACCGAAGCACACAATGATCATTAAAAGCTTTTACTTAACCTTTACCAAATTCTTGTCACTGTTCACATCATAGGAATGGACTTGGGAGAGGAACCCCCACAGTGACCGCACAGGTCTATGCAATTAGGTTGTCCCTTTGAACCTAGTTCTTGGGATCTCTAGTCAGCTAGGTAGGGTTTTTCCTTCACATAGCGCCTTTATTTTTCATGGGCTTAGTCACATTCCTTTAGATGTTTTCTCAACTTGATCTCAGTTTAACCCTTAGGTTAGTGGATCCACAATGTTATCCTTTGATTTTATCAAATCAATAGCGATAACTCTATTTGAGATCAATTATTTAACGGTATTATATTGAAGACCCATATGTCTCAAATTACCGTTGCTCATAAAACTATGTTCTCTACCAATAAACATTGTTGGCACATGCTCAGGCCATTCATGAGTATCATGCAAGATATTTTAAAGTCATTTGACTTTTTCCAGAATTGTCTGGATCTCAAACTCAGATTCTATTTTGAATCTGGTTGTAAACGTTTGTCTTGAGAAACACATGACATAGCTTATTCATTCGATGTGAAAATATTCACTTATATCGAAGATTCTTTATGGAATAATGCTTTACAATTTTGAGTAGTTCTGAGATATCTCAAAATTCTCACAATTATTATCCAGAGTTTGACCTTGGATTATTTTGTGAACTTGCTTAAACTGCTCACAGTGAAAGCACTACTTTGTCTAATACAATTCACTTAGATTGTACAGGA
The DNA here is from genome assembly GCA_035048815.1 of Abelmoschus esculentus. Classification (NCBI taxonomy): domain Eukaryota; kingdom Viridiplantae; phylum Streptophyta; class Magnoliopsida; order Malvales; family Malvaceae; genus Abelmoschus; species Abelmoschus esculentus. The sequence continues at coordinate 21,515,544 of JAUCBN010000012.1, read as the reverse complement.
CATTTGCATATTCCATTTCAACAAATATTGGCTCGTATTTGGAGTTCTGGCTATACCGAAAATATCCTGGCCAAACTTCTTTTTCCATGTAGTGTGACTTTGTCAATATGAGACCTTCAAGTGATTGTTTGATTTGGATATCTAGAATCAAATCTTATCAATCTTCAATTGATAGGTCTTTGGTATATTTACCATTTCATCAACATAGGATCATATATCCTAGTTGGTTTGACATACCATCATTTGTCACACTTACTTACTTGTCATCATGACAATATCTTTGTTTCAACCGTTTGTTGAACATGTGGACTTTTTTTTCTCATATCCATAGTTCGTTTTATGAAACTTGGATCAACTTCTCTAGGAAGTGCATTTAAAGAAAATCATTCTTTTTCATTATCATATTTTTTTACAAAATTGATATTCGTTGCTATATTTCTCATAGTTAATACAGTCCACTTATTTTCATTTTCTTTGGTAATGGAATATTACCTTGGCGTGACACCCCCCACATTTTTATGTTGTTGTAGGAAGGCTTTATTTCCTTCCATAACACATATGGTGTCTCGCACTTAGTTGATAGAACAACTCCTCCACATGTTAGGCACGTTCTGAAGATTTAATTCTTTTAGAAGTTATCTTCAAAATTATTGTACCTTTGGATGTTGCAACATTACTCACATAGAGTTTCTCCTTAAATTAATCAATTTGGGTTTCAACATCCTTCTTATAAGGAATAATTTCCTTATATCAACTTTGCTTTTAAGCAAAACTAAATTGTTCTATCACGAAGGTAATAAATTTCCTTCAAACAATTGTTCGTCATGACAAAATTTTATCATAATATTGATCTCATTTGGAAGTATAGTCCAAAGACTTATTCCATATCTCATAACAATTGAAGCATTTCCTCATGAAATTTAGCTTTTTGAGATATACTGCCTACTTTGCGGCTTGGAGTCATTTTTGACTTTTAATATATTTGCTCTAGCAATATTTTCATAGTAATATTTGCTTAGCAAAATATGGTAACCACATTTACCTCATTCTCTTTAGCACTAGGAGAATTTTCTTTTTGATCAAGTCTATCATGATGAAATTTACAACATCTTTGTTGTCACATTTTGAAATTCTTCCTCATGAATTTCATTGATTGTGTAACATAGTCATAATCAAAATATTATAAATTTGTTAAACATCAGAAATTTAGTCAAGGACTAAAAATCAAAAACAAAATTATAATTTCCAACTTTTGTTAGAGGATGGGATTTTAGTTTACTAAAATCCTAAAACAAAAGTTCACAAGGTTTTAATTAAAAAAAAAAATAAACAGTGCACCAGGTAGGTAACTTATGATAAGAGAGGTGGTGCATTAGGCACACTTAAGAACCAAGTCTTTTCAAAGAACCAATCCTAGACATGCGCTTTCAAATTTTCTTTCAATCACCCGTTTATGGAAGTTCTTGAAATCATTCAAGTTTGAGTGATCAATTAAGTCATTGTCTTTGATTCATTATCATTTAGAATCAATCACTAAGAATTTCTTAGCACCAACATCTTCCATTTACGGTCCAATGACCATCATAGTTCTTAAGCCAATTTTAAACACTGTGTATTTCATAACATACATCAGAATTTAACATAGAAAATAACTTTCTTCTATGCTTTGATTCAAGACCTTGGTCGAATCAACGTTGTAGAATTAGTAACCAATGTTACTTCTACTAACAAATTCTATTAAAACAGATTTGTTCATTTTGTTTGGAAAAAATATATAAAGTAAATCCGTTATAACGTCAAGAACTAAATTCTTAAAAACAAATTTATTTACTTTATCTTAATTTCCAACATTCACATGAAATAAATTCTCTGATTTATTTCCAAGTTAGAATCATGAAAGATTCTCGAATAAATCTAATAATAAGATTTTTCGAAAAATAAATTTGTGATTTATTTTCTTTCAAAATTAGAATCAACGCAAGATTCTCTCAAAGAAATAAATTCATTGTTTTATTTCTCTTATATCTTCATTTTAAAAATATTGGGATTAAAAACCCAAATGAAGATATCAAAACAACTTAATTCTTCAAAAAGAATTAGTCCTTTATTTTAAATTTCTTTGATTGTTGTTTGGAAGATCAAGTAAATCCGTTAAAATGGTGAGAAATAATTCTCAAAACGAATTATTTACAAGATCTTTGTTTCCAAAACAATTAAGAAATTCCGTGTTTACACTTTTTCAAGGACAATTATTATTTAAAAATAATAATATTCTAAAGTGTTTCAAACACAAATAATAATTATCTCAATAATTATTATTTCACATAAAAGGATATTCCTCTTTAGGAATCAATATTCAACAATAAGGTCAATATTATTTTTGAAATAAATAATTGCCTTAAACATAATAATATCAAAATATTATTATCAAATTAATATCATACTTTATGATAAAAATTACCTTATTAAATACACATATGTATTTATTAAATCATTAAGGAATATTACCTTAATGAAATATTCATTTATATAGTATTACCACAAAATACCATAAACTAATTTAAGGAATCCATGATTACCTTAAATTTAAATATATTGTTTTAATATTACCATATTTTATATCAAATAAGCAATTTAATTCTATATTAAATAAATGCTTTATTTGATCAATAGACAATATTGTCTAAAGTCAAACCCTTATTTCCATGAATAAGGTTTTATCAATACATTTAACCATGTATTCACATAAGGTAAAATTAAATTTATCATATTCATTGTTTCTCTTTTAATAAAGGAAACAAACCTGGAATTAATTATAATTCCAATAAATCAAAAATTAAATTTTCGTTTATTCGATTTTGATATTTTCCAAAATTCGTAACCTCGGTTACTTTCCATGACAATTTCTGTCGAACAGATTTTTCCCAATTTGAGATTTTAGCAAACCCATTTAAAAACAGCAGGATAATTCCTGAAACAAATTGTTTGCTTTCTCATTTTATTCTGAAGAATAAATTCACCAAACTCGATTTAAAATTCGAGTATCTTGTTTGCCTCTATAAAATTCCTTAAATAATATTTATTATAATTAATAAATATTATAAATGAAACAAACCACAATCAATTCCTTAAAATAAGGTATTTACCATGTTTTTCACTTTACATGGTAACAAATTAACCAAATGGTTGCTTTTGATCGAACAATACGTGGGTAGTTCCTCACATTTAAGTGTGATTAAATTTCACACAATTTTAACCGAATACTCTGATTGTCACTAAAATAAAATTCTCCAAAGAAATTATTAGTACAAAATAAAATAATAATTATTATTTATAAAATAATAATTATTAAGTAAAGGATAAGAACAAATTAATATTTAATTTGCCTTTCCCACTACCTTAGGTAACTACCACGATTGCACACCATCATTCAATCTTGAGGTTGAAATCACCACTCAACACAGTTTACCATTGACGCATGAATCTTGTAAAATCTAGGTTCACGCGCACATGTCTCCTATCCACATCTAACTGAATTTTCCATTGAAAAGAAGTTGTCAAATTCCTTTGTTTCGACTCAAAGCCCTTATTCCAAGAATTTTCATCCATGCGAAAAATCTTTTTCGTTCGTCTCGGATTAAAAAACCAAAACTCTGTCTTAAGATTGTTGGACGATAAATGGTTAATCTAAGAAAATAATAATAAAATAAAAGAATTTAAATTATTATTATTTAAACGAACAATAAAAACAAAAACCATAATAAATAAGTTTCGATCAAACCGAGTTTGCTATTGATAAATCGGAATCATGTTGAGGCCTGCACAATTGCAGTTTCCTTAAGATAGATTTTCTGCCACTCCAATGGTGCTGAGTTTGTTGGTAGTCTGTCTCCCAAGATACAACAACAAGAAGAACTCCGAACAGTAGCACTTCTGTCGAGTTCTCGAACTGTTCTTGCCTTCGCCGGTCACCAAAATAAAAAGCAGGAGAAAAAACACATTTTGAGAGATGTGAGATGTTTTTGATATATTTAAAACTGAGAAATCAACCTCATATTTATAGTGGAAATTAGGGCAACAGTGAGCAGACTTTCCCGAATTAAGATCCAAAAATCCGGGATTAATTGTCAATTATCTAGTATTTAATTCAAATTAAATACCATAATTAACAATTATTTCTCTAATTATCCAGAGCAGTCAACTGCTAATTAATTCAAATTTAATTCTGAATTAAAACTCTTTTCTAGATATTTGAAAAAAAAATAAATTAAGGAAATATTATTCACAACGGGTAAAATGTTCGCAAGCCCAAAAAGGGCCCAACCAGTCTAAACATTTACATTGCCCACATCGTGCACCCCAACCAAGAATTAAGTCATTCAATGACAATTATGTGGGTAAGTGTATATAAACACTTCCCACTTCATTTATCTCATCAATATGGGATAATGAGGCTTCTCATTCCTTACTTTATTCCAACCTTCTTACTTTGAGCATCAATTTCTCATTCATCACTCAACAATTTGAGCATATGAGCTATCGTTGTAAAGATCTCACGGAGTAGAATAAGAATCAATAATTCCTTATTCGAATCATCATCTTTACACTTCCAAAAAATGCTTCAAAGATGGTCATTTGCTCACTATTTTCCAACAAATCATTTCTTTAACCACTGAGATAAGATAGCTCGTACCAAAGATATTATCTTTTTAAAAGATTACCTTTCTATTGGCATAGTTGTTTAAAAAACATTTTACTGGAATAATAATGTTGTGGACAAAGAGTAAAAATTCTGTTTCCTAATTGTATCCTTTATTAAAAAAACTCTTAAAATTAAATTTCAAATATGTACCCTAATTTTTCAGTTCTTAAACTCTAAGTCCTTTATTAAATAAGATTTAAGTATTTGATTTTTGTTTATAGATTAACGGTCAAGGTTATAGGGCGTATACGTAAGAATTATAGTTTAAATTTATAATTTTTAAGATAAAATCGATTTTACGACTACAAATTAAAATTTTATATTTTTGAAGTTAAAATAAATATGCCTATATTTAAAAAGGTATAAAGATAATTTTAGCGTTTAACGTTTATAATTTTTACACTTTTTGGCCCTCATTCTTTTTATGAAAAAAATTAACCCTTAATCTATTTTTTGACAAATAACTTATTTTTTAAGTAACATAATGATTAAACCGTTAAAAATTTAACGATATTGACGTGTCATATATATGTGATAATATATTTTAAATAACATGGCATCTAGCCTCATTCTACATATATATAACATGTCATTATCGTTAATTTTTTTACAACAATGATAAATATATACATATAAAATATAATTTTATTCGACTATAAAATATAAAATAATTAAAATTCAAATAAAATATTAAAAATTAATCATAGCTAAAATAAAAGGTTATTAAGCATTCTCAAATTATATGAAAATATTCTTATGAAACGTGCAATAAGAATAACATTTTTAAGTGAAAATATTCTTATAATTTAGTAATTTTTGTATTAAAATAAATTTATTTAAAAACTCTTAAATCTTGCAACCATCCTATATACCATTATCATATATTATTATTATTATTATTATTATCATATATGATTATTATTATTATATATGGGCACGGGTCGAGTAGGATTGTATTTTTACCCACCCGCACCCAAACTTTAAAACCTTTCATCCGCCACCCGACCCAGGTTTAAGTTAAAAAAACTCGACCCGAACTAAGTTTTAAGCTTCAAAATCTGATTCGGCCCGAGACATTAAAAAAATCTAAATATTAGAGACTTAATTCTAAAAAATAAATATTTAGGATCTAATTATAGAAAAAAAATGAATGATTGAGATGTTTTTTTTAGCGGAAGACAGATTGTTTTGATTCCCTAGTTACCTACCTTTCTGTTACTAGTATGAAATATGGTATAGAGTGTAGCGTTTATAGAGATTTTATGGAAATGTTTGATTCTTAGAGTCTGTGATACTGGCGAAGCATAAATAATCATATGATAAAAGTTTAATATTTGTTACAATTTTCCTTGTTTTAGTCCGAGTTGATTTATTTAGCAAAATAGTACTGTAATAATAACATGCAAGTAATTGCGAATCATGTCTTACTTTGGCTTAATTCACAATTTAACCCTTCAATTATGTTTGTTTTTCAATATGTATCTTAATATTTTTTGTCCATTTTGGCCTTAAATGTATCACTAATGAAAAACCTCTATGAGAAAAAATTGAGATTTTATAAAAAAAGACAAATTAAAAATAAACTCTATTGAATTTTTTATAAAAAATTATAAAATTTAGTATCAATTTTTTGGTAATATTGAAATTCTTATATATTTTTTTAACAAATTTAGTATATACCGAAAATTTTACTTTTTTGTAAAGGTTTGATATTTATTAAAAATTTTACATATCTTTTCAGTATATTTTTTTAACAAATTCAGTATATCACCATTTTATTGTAGTTGTTTAAAAAAAACATTTTACTGGAATTGTGAAATAACTGTGAGGATTTATTTAATTTCTTTATTTTTTTTTCATATCTTTTCCCCCCAAAATTTTATAATTTTCTAACTAATATATTTTTTTGGATTTTTCTGGAGACATGAATGGTTTGACTTTCTAAGATAAAAGAGAAATGGAAGTTTTCTAATTAATTTTTTTTAACAATTCGAGTAGTTTAGTTATGTTAGCTATGGATATTTTTTATTTTTGATTTATATAGTTTGTTGTTGCAAAAAAAATTTAAATTATTTTGAGTTGGATCACAACTTTGTATATTTTCAGTCCCGATTATGTTTTTTTTTTCATTTAAGTTTATAAAAATTTTAACGAGGCACACTACAAGTTCATATAATTTTTTTTAATAAAACCATTTGCCGAATAAAAAACAAATAATTTAGTTAAAATAAAACTGAAAGATAGAATAAAATTCAATATTGGAGGAAGAGAGGGGAGTACAAAGAAAATTAAATCGTTTCATTATTGTTTTTAACGGAAGTTAACTTAATAAGTTGAATAGCATGATCGATGAGTTCGATAGTTAGATGACCAAAATAAATATTCTCAATTAGTTGGGTGGTTATTGTAGTAGTTTATCTTTTTAATTTTATAATATTATACAATATATTTCTAGCTTAGGTTGAATTAAGTTTTTAAAGTGTGTTGATATTTTTGATGGTGTCATTAACTTTTAAAGAGTGTTAATACTTTTTAGCAAGTGTCATTTTAAAAAAATATTTTAAGAGTAAAAATATTCAATATTTTTTGGGCTTAGTTTGGCATTGTTCCGTCCTTTGTTTACTTAGCCTTAGTTTGGCATTGTTTCCAAAAAGTGCAGTTCAAAAAATGATTTTAGAAGTGTGGTAGAAAAAATGATTTTAGAAAGTTAGGTAGTGTTTGTCATTGATGTCAAAAAGTGATTTTAAGAAGATAAAATGTTTATTTTGGACATGATGTTGTAAGGTATAAGTGAACCTAAATTATAATAAAAATTTTAAATTTTTTTACTATTGTGATTATTAATTTATAATAAAAAATTAATTTTTTTGTAAAATTTAATTTAAAAATATAAATTATATTTTAAATTATATACGAACATAAAAATTATAAATTAATAATAAATTTAAAATAAATTAAAAATAAAATAATTTTATTATTAATATAAATATTATAAAATATATATTATTTTATAACTATATATATAAATATTATTTTACTAATATACTATAAGGGTAAATAAGTAATTTTATTTTTAAACTAGCTTATGCAACTCAAAAGCTATAAATTTTAGCTTTTGAGTTTGGGAAAAAAAGTTGGTTTAAAAACAAACAAAAATAACTTAAATTTGCCAAAAGCACTTTTTTAAATGCTTTATGTAAGTACTTTAAATTTTATAATTTTTTATTATTATTAGACGAGTGAAATGAATAACTGAGAGTAGTAGTAGGGTTTATAAAAATTATCGATTCGAAAAAAAGTTAAGAGTTAATCTCAACCATTCATTTCACCTATCTATTTGTTTTTCATGTCCAATGATCCAAATATCATAATATATATGAGGTGAGATTCAATTACACAATACAGAACTCATTTAATTTTATACTAATGCTATTTAAATGAAATTTTCTTTAGGGTTGCATGGAAAAGCTAACGTTGATTTAAGAAGGGGACCATGAAAATAACTATGATTCATACACTGAGTCTCGGGGAAATTCTAAAAAATGACCGATAGATGTGCAAAAGTCCTATATTTTATGTAATTTTTCATTTAATTATTGCTTTTAATTAATAGAATTTAATGGTAATACTGGATAATTCTGCATAATTTTTTAGATTTCAGCATCCAAGTGCTTAAATACTGTTTTTATATATTATTTTGGTAGAAAATGGGTACGGTTTCAATTTTCCTTCATAGATAGGAAATAGATCTCTCAATGATACCAGATACCATCGACATATGGCAAATGAAGAATGCAAATAAACATCAATTGCAGAGAAACATTCGCTAAGGCAGTATTTTGTTTGTCGCGACAGCAGAGCAACGAAGACATATGGTGTACGAAAGATAGAGAATAAAGAGTCGAATCCAGTGAACAAAGTTAGAGAAGGAACAGAACAAAGGAAAGCATGTCGAGCCATGGTCAAGACTACAAGAATTCAAAGACTTCAAGAGGAGCAACATTAGGAAATAAAACAAAGTTCTTGTATTTAATATAAAGTTGTATTTTATTCCTATTAGAACTCCTATTACTTATGAAAAGTTTTGACCTAGGCTTGGCCTATACAAACTGACCCTTAGACCTAGGAGAGGCAAGTCGGTTCCCCCCAATTAAAATCATAGCCGTCGTCACCCATACCTTGTTTCAAATTCTTTTTAAGACTTAGGTTACTCGTGGAGTAGTTATGGAAAAATGTTGTATCTTTATTCAATTCTTATTAATGCAATTTCAGAATTCATAGTTTATTCACTCTTGGTTCATACTCTTTCTTGCATACAAGCTCGGAAGAAAATTTATGAGGAAAAAACATATTTGTCTAAACTATGGATAGTTAGGCTCACGAAACGAGAGAATATGGTCTTTGTTCTTGGGCATTGGCTAATCCGGCTTAGAGATAAGCCAACCAAGATTTCAGCGACTAAAAGGAAGCATATCATTGGTTGTTTTTTCTCTTAATTCACAACGGGAAGTATCATCAAGATGTGATCTTCAATAATACTCTAAATTAGAGATAAGGAGGAGACAATTAAGGATGCTTTGTCGAACTATATGTTGTTGAATTTGTTAACATATTCTTCACTAAATTATAGAAAATTAGGGAATTCTATTCCTAAATATCTACCAACTAAAATCTAGGAATTTTGTCAATTAATAAGAGCAGATTTGTAGCTGCTGATTTTTTTATAATTTTCTATAAATAGTTTTCTTTTGTAAACTATAAATAGGAGCTATTGTTATCAATAAAATATATAGAAAAACAGAGAACATTCTTTAATATTTCTCTTATTTGTCATGGTGTTAGAGCCAAAAATTCTGAGATAATTTCTTCTTGTGTCAGATTCCTTGTCTAGTTTGAGATCTTAGTATTTTGTTCTTGGTTTTCTTGAGTTCTATTCTGTTTTTTTCCCATGAAATCATGTCTTTAGAGCGATCTGAATATTTTTTTTATTTTATTTAATGGCAAAAACTATTCTGTCTGGGCATTCCAATTTCAAATCTTTGTCAAGAAAAAGAAATTATAGGGTCATATTGATGGAACAGATCCTGTACCTAACTACAAAGAGAAGGAAAATATAGAAAATGGAAGGTGAAGGATGATCAGATTATGTCTTGGATTCTTGGAAGTGTGGAACCCTCTATACTTCTTAATCTCAAACCTTATAAGACCTTTCAAGAAATGTGGGGTTATTTGAAGAGAGTTTACAACCAAAACAACACAACACGAAAGTTTTAATTGGAAATAAAGTTGAGTCAGCTCAGTCAAGGGAGTATGTCAATCCAAGAGTTTTATTCTTCTTTTGAGAATCTTTGGGCTGAGTACACTGATATTGTATATGCAAGTATATCTCCCGAAGGACTTATTGTTGTCTAAAATGTGTACGAGACTAACAAGCGTGACCAGTTTTTAATGAAGTTAAGGGGGGGGGTTGAAGCATTCAGGTCTAACCTAATGAACAAAGATCCAGTTCTTTTATTGGATATTTGTGTGGGAGAGCTTCTCAGGGAAGAATAACGGTTCATTACGTAGACTATCATAGAGCAAAAAGTTCATAATTCTGTTCCAATTCCTGTTGCTTATGCTATTCAAGGGAAGTCTAAATGAGGTAGAGATATGAGTAATGTCTAGTGTTATAGTTGCAAAGGATTTGGGAATATTGTCAGTAATTGTTCTAAGAAATTTTGTAATTATTGTAAGAAAACGGGGCATATCATTAAAGATTGTTCCATTCGGCCTCCAAAGAAATCCGAAACTGCCTACAATGTCTCAATTGGTTCCTCAAATGCCTATAGTCTTGGTCAGTCTTCTATTACTCCTGAAATGGTCCAGCAAATTAATTTTCTGCTTTTTCTGCTTTAGGCCTTTCAGGTAAAAAAAATTCTACTCCTAAGCCTTGGTATTTTGATTCTAGTGCTTCCAATCATATGACCAACACTGTCTTACCTCTAAATAATGTTAAAAAATATAAATGAAATCTTTAGATTCATACTGTCGATGGAAATTCATTACCTATAAAAATTATTGGTGATATTTCAGACTCTTTAAATACTGTTTTTGTGTCTCCTAAGTTGTCCACTAATCTTATATCTGTTGGCTAATTAGTTGAGAACAATTGCACTGTTAATTTTTTAAATTATAGTTGTTTTGTGCATGATCAAGTGTCCAAAAAGATGATTGCGAAGGGGCCTAAAGTGGGATGTCTCTTTCCTTTGTTTCTATCTCCTTCTTCAGTGTCAAATTATGTTACATGCAATGTTGTTCAATGTGATAATCAAATGTGGAATAGATGTTTAGGACATCCTAATTCTCATGTACTTCGTGTCTTACTTAAATATGGTTTACTTGGGAATAAAAAATCAGCAGATACAAATCTGCCATCTACAATCTGCTCTTATTTGTCAGAATTGTCGACAAGACATAACCTGTAGAGACAGCTAAGGCGACCCTTCAACGACTCACCAAAGTAATATTTCAACTTTTTGTATTAATAAGAGAAGAATATTGTGCAATTGGATTTCACATTACGAAGCAATCAACGTAGCCTTTCCTTTATATCTTGAGATTCTAATCAATTATTTAGTTATTTTCTTAGTGCATGAAACATACGTTGCGTGGGTATCCAGTCCTTGTGGGTTCGACTTCTAAAATATTACAACTTGACAAAGTTGTACGATTGCATGTTAAGGTGTAGGACTTCCTATGCGCACCAACAACAGCTTAAAAATAGTTATACTATTTTTTATAAAATTTATAAGAATTTTGATATACACTTTTTTATATATACTAAAATTCTTATACTTTTTATAAGAAATTTAGTATATATTAAAAAGTGTGCTAAAATTCTTATAATTTTTGTATAATAAAAACTAATATAATCGTTTTTAACTGTTTTTTCAAATTATCGTTTTCTAAAACTTCCCGCGTTCAATGTCACCGCTCAAATTAAATTTTACAATAGGTGAGTGTTTTTGGCAAAAGATTTTAGTGCTACGATTTTATCCCCTTAAAATCGTTTCTTAAAAAAGTTATTTGTTATGGTGTAAAGTGATTGGGATATTTTAAAAAATATTAATTTCTTTGAAAAATAATAAAATTAAAGTCTCCATCGACCACTTAGGTAGATCAAACACCGTAAAAATAAAGACTCATTTGAAAGAGTTTGAGGGTTAATTACACGTGGGGAAGGAATAACATCCCGTTACACTTAATAATCGGTATAAAAAATATTATCTTTAAAATTTATTTTTAAAATTTAAATTAATTTTAATTTGATATTCTGGAGATTGACTATTAATAAGGTTGACTCTTAATTTGGTATTCTTAATTCAAAATTAAAATCTATATTGTGAATTAGAAATAATTATGAATTTAATTAATAAGGTTGACGTTATATCAGATCATAGACTAAAACGACATTAAATAAAACTGACTGTCGTGTTAGGTTATAGTTTAGATCCCTTATGTTATCTTTATGCATTATGCACACATTTAAAGTATGATGTTATTGTAACTACTAATTTTATTCGGGGTGTTAAACCCGATTTTTAATTTTCGTTAAATTTAAATAATGGGCTAAATTATTATAATAAATTCAAAATACTAGTTATATTATTTAATTTAGTTACCCTCATTACAAATTATAAAAACACAAAAGATACTACTATATTATATTTATACATTATGTAAAAGAGAAAATAATAAAAAATATTACTATATATGTTGTTTTTGTTTTTCTTTGAAAAATTCCAAAAATATTATAGTATTACCATTGAATTTTATTTTGCTTTGTTTTTTTAACGATTTCCCTATTTTATAAATATTATTATTATAAGAATTTATTTATTTATTATTATTATTATACATATATAAAAATAAAAAAATCTAAAAAGTTTATAAAAGAATCTGAAAATTATAAAATTATATTAAAATATAAAATATTTTTAATTTAAAAAATTATTAAAAAATGGAAAAAATCAAAAGATTAAATATTATTATAAAATTATATAAATAAATTGAAAAATATTAAACAATAAAACTTATTTTAAAAAACCAATATAATTTTTATTGTTTTATATTTTTTACTTATTTTTTATAATTGTAAACCAATATTTAATATTTTTAGCTTCTTAGTTTTAATCTTTTAAAAAATATTATTTGACATTTAAAATTAAATTTCAAAATTAAAAATATTTTTTTGAATTTTTAAAGTTTTAAATTCTTATATATTTTTAAAAAGTAATTTTTAAAAAATTTTAAAAGTGAAAAGTGATATTAATTTGTTACGACACGTATCGAAAAATTAAAAAATATCAAAGTTAATGATTATCAAAGTTTGTTATAGGCCAAAACGATTTTTTTCTTAAGTTTGAGGGCTTAATTGGGTGAAAAAAGTTTAGGCACTTAATTTTTTTTATAAAATTTTAAGGGCTATTTTTTTTGAGTTTGAGGGCTTAATTGGGTGAAAAAATGGTTTATAGGCTTAATTGATTTTTTTTAAAAGTTTAAGGACTTATTAAGCTTTTAAGCCTAAATTTTAATTACTATTTTTAGATTTCTTAAAAAACTAAAAAAACAGAACTTATGGTATAATTATTGTAAATCACATTCCAAAAAGTTTTATTTATTCTTTATATAACTATTTTTTTTATTTTTAGATAATACAAGAAGCACCACTTAGCAATATAAAACTATGTTACATGCAAAAATATTTTCTTTATTTTTTATGTATTTGACACTTTTTTAATTACAAATCTAAAACTTATAAATTGATGGAATTATATTTTAAAAATTAAATTAAAACTTACCTCATCTCTCAAATTCGGTAGAAAATTTTAGAATTCTGCAAAACAAAAAATAAAATACATCAAAAACAAAATTTAAAATTTTATTATTCTTATAAATATAAAAAATTTATTTTATCAATATCATTATAAAGAGATGAAAAAAATTAAAAAAGTTAAACATAAGAAAAATTAAGATCAATTGAATAAAAATGAAGAAAAATGAATAATTAGCAGAAGGAAAAGGAGATGGACGTATCTAGATTTATGAAGTATTTTTTATATATATATTTTTATTTTCGATCAAATCATTCTTCCATCATAAATTAAATTGGTATTTTTTATTAAAATAAACATAATTTATAAAAAAATTATATTCCGTCATAAATAATATAAATGTTCTCTATCGGGTTTATCAAAATTTTTGAAAAAAAAAAATTCAGTCAGAAGTGTCAAACATGTGACAGAATATTTTATTTCTATCAGTAAAATATGATGAATTTAAAATGCGTCCGAAACTTTTTCCTCGATAATTTAATTTTTTTGTAGTAGTGGTATGAGTGTCGATCAATTTCTTAACTTTGAAAGAAGTCAATCGTGAGTTGAGAGATTATCGTGATGGTTCAGTGGTAGTAGTGATAGTCTCCAATGAGACGGTAAATGAAGACAACGGCAATAATTTTTAAATCAATACCACTTCCTAGTGACAAACAAAAGAATCGACAAAGAACACAACACGGAACACCATATTTTTAAGGTCACACACTAACCATACAAGATAAGATAATATTTTCCTATTTTTATATGCATTGTAATCTTTTCCTCCATAAAAAATAACTTATAAATATTATTTTCGGTGTATCTTTGTGTCATAATTTTTAAATTGAAGAATAAAATTTAAAAGTTTTTTTATCGATAAAATATTACCATAACTTCGTTAAAAAAATTTAAAAATTTAAAAATATTAAAAAATAAAATTTTCGATGTATATACTACAAGTCATAAATACAAACTCAACCTCCATGTTTATCACGCTATTTTCATGTCCTTGCATGCCAAAAATATTTTTCTTTAGTAATGCATGGCACAGCCAACCTTACTTCAAGAAGGGGACCATGAAAATAACACTGATTCATAAGAATGTACAGAGTCCATGTTCACCACTCAAATTTGCAGGTTCGATCTTATGGCAGAGTTGAGACTTGTCTTAATATTTGTCTTAATACGAGGAGAAATTATATTATGGGTAAGTTTTATTACGTTATTCATGGACCAACCACTAAAGATCACTATATCTTTATTTTTTTCATGTCATATATTTTTTAAAGTGAATCTTCACTCATATTTATTGTTAATTCATTTTAAAAATAGTTTTTTTCAAGCGAAGATTCACTTTGAAAAATATGACATGAAAAAAATGATGATATAGATAATCTTTAGTCGTTGGTCCCATGGACACGTAGTGGGACTTACCCACGATCAGGAGAATTATATTATGGGACATTCCCACCACGTCATCCATGGGACCAGCCAATAAAAAACATCCATTTAATTATTTTTTCCACCTCATCATTTTTACCAAGTGAATCTTCAGTAACATTTATTATAATTTAAGTTTAAAACAGTTGTTACCGAGTGAAGATTCACTAGGTAAAACTGATGAGGTGGAAAAAAATAAATGAATGGTTTTATTGGCTAATCCCATGGATGACGTGGTGGGAATATCCCATAATATAATTTCTCCATGATTAGGGACGGATTTACTTGCATTGCGGGAGGAGCAACTACCCCTCCCAAATTTTATGAGATAATTCTATTTTAGGCCCTTATAATTTTATGAGATAATCTAAAATTAATAAAATTAAACTTTGACCCTCCTTTTTCTGGTTTAATTATTTTTTAAGGCCTTTCAATTTTAATTTTTTAAAATTAAGCCTAAACTTTTTGAATTTTTACAATTTAATTATTTTTAAGACTTTATTATTTTAAATTAATCGGTCTGACCCCCTCATAGTTCAATCTTGGTTCCGTCTCTGCCCATGATATAATTTCTCTAATATGAGACTATCTCTAAGGTCCTAAAATTAATGGCTATAGATTTTCAAGAAAATATAATAATGATGATAAGATATGGTAACGACATATAAGGATGGTTTAAAGATTTATAAAATAATATTATATGCCATTCGTGATGTTTCTATTCAATAAATAAAAGCATAAAGATAATTTTAACTCTTAACGTTTCTGATTTTTATCATTTTAAACCTCATCTTTTTTTAGGATAAATTTAGCCCATAATTTATATCTTTTTGACAAATATCTATTTTTTTAACTATAATGATTAGATAGTTAAAAAAATAACGATAATGATATATCATATATATGTAGAATGATATTTAAGATTTCAGAATGTTTAGTAGCTTTTTATTTTAGATCTAATTAAATTTTAATATTTTATTTAAATTTTAATTATTTTATATTTTATGTTAGAATAAAATTATATTTTACATGTATATATTTGTCATTAAATTTAGATATTATTATATACGGGTACTTATCGAGCGAGTCGATCGCGAGTTGGACAATGCTCGACTTATGCTCGTTAAAAATTCTTATTGCTCGATTCGACTCATTGCTTGTTAAGCTCATTAAAATTATAATATATTCGTTGTTCATTAAGCTCAACAAGTTATTCATTAAACTCACTAAAAAACTATCTTATTTTTTTAACTAAAAATAAAATTTAATAAAAGTATATGTGACTTAATATTAAATAAATTAACAAATTTAAACAAAAAATATCAAAAGATTGTATAAAACACTTTTAAAGTCTAATTCAACTAACAATCTACAAATACACCAAACTAGTATGTTAAATTAAAGTAAAAATCTACTAATTAATAAATATTATTTAGATTTATTTTTGAATGAAGTAAGTTTAAGGTAATTATTAAAAATATTTTAAAAAATAACAAGTTGCTCGCGAACCGATGGAATCAAGTTAAACTTTATTCGATTTAACTCATTAAGGCCTTGAGTTCTGTTCAAATTCAAAATCGAATCGATCTGAATTAAACAATTATCGAAATTTAATAAAATCAATTTTAAACAATTCACAAAATGTTCAACTCGTTAAACACTCAAAGCAAAAGGAATAACTAATTAATGATACGAAACTGTTTCATTATGCCTTTCTACATGCCAGACAACTATTAGATATAGATTTCCCTAATTTAGAGACAATGACTTAAACATGGCATGTGTTGGAGTATGAAAAATGATTAAAACAATTAAAAATCTTTTGTCATCTGTTAAATTTATTTAAAATATTAAATTATAAATTTTAATAATCTTTAATTTTGAACTCTAAACCTTAAACGACTAATTTAAAGTAAATATACTAATAGAGATAAGATTAGGAGTTAAACTATTTACGTCTTATAAAAAGGGTGCAAATCGTCTTCCCCTTTTTCATGCATGCATCCGTAAAATAGGAGTTTTGGTTAAAGTTTAGAGAATTAAGGGCAGGGTTTATTTTTTAGGGTATGGTTTAGGATATAAAAAATAAGAGTTAAGGTTTAAAATTTATTTTTTTAAAAAGATTAACCGAAAATACAAAAGGATGTACGAAAAAGAGAGGATTTTTCTCTATAAAAAGGTGTTTTGCTCCTCCCATTTGCACAACAAAACAATCTTTCTTCCCATACAAATGAAAGTTGAGCAAACAATGAAGGTGTTGTCAGTGTTAGCAGTGGTTTTAATCTGTTGGACATCCACGGTCGAATCGCAAGTACCCAAAAATCGTACGGTGACATTCAACGGTTCCAAGGCTCAGTATAATGGCTTCATCGGAAATCTTCGAAAAAATCTCTTATTTGGTGTACAACAACCACCGATCGGGATGAAGATACCGGTGTTGGCGAGCACCAGTGATTTGCGACCTGACAATATAAATCGCTATATTGTGGTGAAACTCGTCGCTTCTACAACTTTCGTAGAGTTGGGTATTGATGTTACCGATGTGTATGTCTTGGGTTACCGGCCAAAAACAGGAAATCAATCCTACTTCTTTCAGGAGATTCCCGTAGAGGCAAAAAGGTTTTTGTTCAACAAAACAAACCAAACCACTCTTACATTCAGTGGCAATTATGTTTCCATCGAAAAGAAAGCAGGAGACAGAGATCAAATCCCTCTGGGATATGAACAACTAACAAAATGGGTTAAGGAGTTGAATAAGAACTCTACTACAGAAAAAGTCAAAGCGCAAGCCCTTGTAGTCTTTATCCAAATGGTATCGGAAGCCGCGAGGTTTAAATACATACAAGATGCGATTGCTAAGCTTGAAAATTTAAGGCCGAATAAAACAATTAAGGATTATCAAAACAACTGGAACCAGCTCTCCAAATCCGTCCTAACTGCACGCAATGACACAAACGGAACCTTCACAACAAATGTCACCGTTGGTGCCCATACTTACACTAATGTGAATTCTGTGATTCCCATTATTTCACTACTGAAAAGGAATGTCACCAAAACTTCTGCCACCGTCCCTCTTGGTGAGCTTAATGATGAAGCACTTGACTAGCCATGTTAGTCCAAAGCGTAACCAGGAGAGTGAAAACTCCTATATGCTTTACTATCTATCTATTTATTTATTTATCTATCTATCTATGTGTACTGCATGAATAGATGGCAAATAATCCATAAATAAATGCTTGATATAGTAATCCAGCATCAGTGGCTATTTTAATAAAAAGTTTAGGGTCTTATTTAATCCCTCCTCTTCTTATTGTTCATTAACAGTTTAAGACATGAAACACGATTGAACCCACATTATCCTATGGAAATGTGAACAGAAACAAGCCAATCAATGGTCGATGTTGAGATCATATAATAACACGATTCGATCTAAAAAATAGAGGTAAAAGATTTCAACTTTTATTTAATTGGATTCCTTCTTAAACAGTGTTTTGCCAAAAGAAAAAAAAAGTAAAATACTCTAAAAAATAATCCACAGTGTCCATGTTCACCCCTCAAATTTGCATGTTCACATTACGACAGAGTTGAGACTTGTCTTAATATTTGTCATATTTGTAATCCACTGTCACGTGGGTTTAATTGTAGTAAAACCAAAGTTTATATTAATGAGCAGAACAAAAAAAATGGGACCATCCCCAAGGTCCTAAAAAAAATGGGACCATCCCCTAACCTTAAACCCTAACCTTAAACCTACTAATTTAAAATAAAGAAGCGATTAGAAGGTAAACGATTTGCATCCATCAAATCGACAAAACCATCATCTTCCAACTAAGTAAAGAAACCCAAACACCAATTAAAATTTAAAAAACAATTAAAAATATAAAAATCAAAGATAAAAAAAAATTAAAATTTTAAAAATATTGAAATAAATAAAAAATTCAAAAAAAAAAGACTAAAAGTCATAAATAAAATCTCAACCTCCATGTTTATCACCTTATTCTCATGTCTATGCATGTCAAAAGTGTATTTCTTGAAGTATGCATGGCAAAGCAAACCTTACTTCAAGAAGGGGACCATGAAAATAACACGGATTCATAAGAATGCAGAGTCCATGTTCACATTATGACAGGGTTGAGACTTGTCTTAATACTTGTCATCTTTGTAATCCACTGTCATGTGGGTTTAATTGTAGTAAACAAAATTTTATATCAATGACCAGAACAAAAATAAATAAATATGGGACCATCCTCAAGGTCCCAAAATTAATGGCTAGAGATACCCGATTGAATTAACTCGAAACTTGATTTTACTTGATCTGTATATAAGTTTTGGGCCGGAAGCCCAATACGACACCGGGGTAGGGTGTTACACTCTTACAGTATCATATCCCTGTATATGGGATTAATAACGTTGATACCCTTCCATTAATCTCTATTTTAAAAAAAATGTTTCCCGTCAGAAAACGCAACTTGTCAACGTGTTTGTATTGTAATATTTTCATCCGCTTAAAGGGAAAAAATAGTTCATAGGTCATATTATTTTCCTTGTATTTGTATCTCATAATTTTTAAAATAAAAAATGAAATTCAAAAAAAAATTATCGTTAAAATATACTTTTATTAATAAGATAATAATAAAAGTATACATTACTTTAAATCTCATTAATGACCTTCCTAAACCTAACTAAAAGAAAAATATTATCATAATAAACTCATACAAAATATACCAATAAAGAAAATAAATTTTAAGTCAATGAAAAACGACCATCTTCCAACTAAGGAATGAAATCCAATCACCAATTATAATTTAAAAATCAATTAAAAATATAAAAATCAAAGATAAAAAATATTTTTAAAAATTAAAAATATTGTAAGTCATAAATAAAATATCAAGCTTCATGTTTATCACCCTATTTTCATGTCCATGCTAGGGGTGAGCAACGAAATCGAAAAACCGAAAAATCAATTTGAACCAGTCTGTGTGGTTTGGTTCTATTTTAAAAATTGAGGCTTGATTTTCGTTTCGATTTAAATATTTTAGTTCTTCAATTCGGTTTGGGTTCGGGTTTTTTATATGGAACCCATTTATTTCAATACAACCCAAATTTAAAAGAAATAACCCAATAAAATATATTTTAAAGCTCAATTTCAATGAGATGCCTAGATATTTAACCCAATTATAATAAAAAACAAATAAAATTTAAAAACCTAAAGAATATTATATTTCTTGTGTCTACAGTTGCTTCAAAGTCTGCTTTTAGTACTGGAGGTCATATCCTTGACTTTTTTCGAAGTTCTTTAACTTTAAAAATCATCGAATGTCTTATTTGTGATCAAATTAGATAAAATCTTCACCTATAGCGGTCAAAAAAAATTAAAGCAATGAAAGACATTAAAAGTGGTAAATGATAAGTAAATCATATTTTCTGTAAATAATCTCTGTTCTCTTAACTTTTAGTAGGTTTTGAAGATTTGAGGTTGAATGAAACAATGACAACTATTAACGATTGATTGAACTAAAACTTTTACAAGGTAAATTTGAATTTGAAAAAACTAACTCTCGAGAAAGAATTAGATTTTTGTAGGCTGTTGAATAACAATTTCATAATATTATATAACTATATTTTTATTAAAAAAATATATTTTAATTTTTAAATGAATAGAATTTATTTTAAATTAATTTTTTATTTATTTGTAGGTTCATATGAACAATGCCTGCGGCTGCTCGAGGAATGAGGAAGAACATTTTGTTTGTCTTAGATTATATCGATGATAAATATATTAGGTTAAACATAATTGATTAAACATATTAGGTTAAATATATTAGGTTAAAAGAATTAGATTATTTTTTATTATTCTTTTTACGTAAAACTCCTATAAATACAGTGTAAATATATTAGGTTAACATAATTAATTATTTCGTTTAAGTTAACGGTCAAGGTTATATATTTTGAACGATATTACTTTAAGATTTAAGTATTTAATTTTGGTTTATAGATTAACGATCAAGGTTATAGGGCATATATATAAAAATTATGATTGGAATTTATAATTTTTAAGATAAAATTAGGGGTTTTGCGATTAAAAATTAAATATTTAGATTTTCGAGTTCAAATAAATATGACTATTTTAAAAAACTACATTAACAATGTATCAATTAATAATCTTTATTTTATTACATGAACTAAAATTATATATTTTAAAAACTATTTATTATTAAAATCTTTCTTAATGATTAATCCGATGGTTAGATTAAAACTATTATTATTATTATTATTATTATTATTATTATTATTATTATATATGAGCACGGGTCATGTAGGATCGGATTTTTGATCAATCTAGACCCGAACTTTTAAACCTTTCACCCACCACCTGACTCGGGTTTAGGGTAGAAAAAATCCGACCCGACCCAAGTTTTAAGTTACAAAACTTGACCCGGCCCGAGATATTTAAAAAATCTAAATATAAGAGTGATTTGTCAAATGCTCAGGTTGGTGTGTTTGAAGATAAGCACGGTTGCAACTGTTGTACCTGTGCACAGTCTTCTGGTTCTGGGTCTCAGTTTTTATCTCATCGGGCAAATCTGGTCTCAGGTGCTTGGGATACATGGGTAGTTGATTATGGAGATACACATCATGTCACACCAGAAGCTACCAATCTCTTGCATTCCTCTAGCTACATTCTTTTAAGGGTTAATTACTGCGAAAGTAATATTTGTTTGCCCTTAGAATAAAGTTAGTCACCGATTTTGAAAATCCACCAATATAGTCATTTACGTTTTCGGGCCGTAAACTTATGGTCACTAAGACGCTTGTTGCCGTTAAGTGGAAAAGACGAATGCAGAATGAGAGTTTTGAATGTTTCGATCCCTCAGAAATTGATTCATTCATTTCATCAAGTAAATTGTAAAACTTTGTAGCGTCTCCATTTGGCTCTTCAACACATTCGTTTCTTCTTATCTCGGTAAAATGTTCATCACCAATATCATAATCTTCTCCAACAGACCGTTGATAATCGTGCATATTAAATGCATCTCGCAACATACCCTCAATTCCATCTTCTCTAACAGATCGATGATCAGAATAGGAGGAAAACACACATTACTCCTCGAAGAAGAACTACGAGGTGTCAACTCTCCATGGAATACCCGTTTTTTATAGCCCCGAATAAAACAATAAACAATTAAATGCTCATGGACAACTTCACGACTATGTCAATTAATATTAACACACTTCCTACAACGGAAAAGAATCATATTCTCTTGGCTTGCATTCGCAAAAGCTAGATCTAGAAAAGTTTCTTCTCCATTTCGGTAGCCAACGTTTACCCTTGACAAATCCATCCAACTCCTATCCATTTTGGATTTATGTAATATTCATTCAAATTTTAAAATCATAAACCTAATCTTAACACATGAACACTAGAATAAGAGATTAATTGTGTGATAGTCTCTAATCTAAAAACATAAACACTTAAATAAATTATATATGATATCTTACACACAAAAAGAGATTTTTGGGTCTCCACCAGTACTTGTGCAAACAACTAAGGGATCAACAAGGTAATCCACAAGCTTACAAAAAATTCAGTAAGTAAATCAACCTTATAAAGAAGATATAAAGAGAAATAAATAACAAACTAGCATAAAAAGATAAATGAAAAGGCAGGATCCTATATCTAAATTCGTAATTTGCATCATTTTAACCAAGTCCAGCTTCACCCCGTGGACCTTTGATAAAGAAGCAACTCATGCACCAGGAGAATGACATATAAGAAGTTAAACAAATTGCACTCACTTTAACCAAGTCCAGCTTCACCCCGTGGACCTTTGATCATAAAAAAATTCTTTTCTTCTTTGCTGTTTTAACAAATAATGAACGAGATTATTAGATTCCATTAAATTAAATTTAATCAAGGAGAATGACATATAAGAACTTAAATAAAAATATCGAAAAAGATAAAAAAATTATTAATCTATAAAGCCTGAATTTAACCTACAACAGTTTTCTCATTTAATTATACTAGACTAACCCACATATAAAATTTGTAAAAAGGACAAAAAATAGTAACTTCTGCAAATAAAGCTCATTTACACACACGGGTGAATTAATTTCTCTCTAAAATTGGTTGGAAAAGGTTATGAATGTTGATTGAATAGCCTGGAAAATAGTAAAAACAAGATCAAAACACACTGTTAAACATCAGAGTTACTTTCCCAAGAAACAAACATATATCATTATACAAAGAAACGGAAATTTTCAAAGTTGAGCAAGAAAAATGAAACATATTATTGCAAACATATTAAAAATTTTAGACGTACTCTAGACCCTTTGATTATATTGTATCTACAAACATATTTATACAAGTTAAACATATTTTAGCAAACATATTATTACAATTCAATTCCATAACGAAACAACAGGGTGGTCAAACAAGAGAAATCAATATGTAAATTAGAGTTTCAAAACGATCGACACTCAAGTGTTTCAACTTTCCCAGCAGCAACCACCTTTCTACCTATGACTTTGCTCAAAGTTCTAATTCTACAGACAAATAATTCCAATGACGCGATATATATTAAACATAATTGAAGAAATGAAAAGAGAGAAAGAACCTTTCAGTTGAACTCCGTTTGGATTATTAATTTGTCAATAATGAAGCTGAGTGAAATCTGAAGAATGAAGCTTTTGTCAACAACCATAAAGAAATTGAAACGATTTTAATTCTTCTGAAACCCTAAACATCAAATCAAAATTCCTTGATTCAGTTTTTGATTACTAACCGAGCTTGTGAGGAGTGAAAATCATGGCTGCTTCTAGATGAGAATCGAGTTGATGTATACATGACAATCGATACTGTTGGACGACCGAGACTATTGGTCGAACGACGAGCAAGAAATGACAGCGAACACTGGATGAGGCGACGACGGGACGGAAATCAAAGGAGGAGGATGGATCGGGGGAAATAGGGTTAGATTTGGGGAAAAGATGGAAAATAAAAATCTGAATCGGGAGAATATAACACAACTTGCGGCGTTTTTTTTAAAACGCCAGTAATGTACGAATAATTGCAGCGTTTGTGAACAAAACGCCACAGAAAATACAATCTACTATGGTGTTTGTGAAAAATGCCACAAAAAATTATAATTTACTGCGACGTTTGTGAAAAACGCCACAAATATACAATCTACTACGGCGTTTTGGAATAAACGTCACAAAAACACAATCTATTGCGGCGTTTTTCATAAAACGCCACTGGTATTTGACATGTGCGGTGTTTGTAGAGTAAAATGCCACTATTATGCGATTAGCTGTGACGTTTCTTATAAAAACATCGCTACTGACGCCGCTATAGAACAAATCTGGTGTAGTGATTTGAGAATGCTTAATAGCCTTTTATCGTAAAAAATTTAATGATAATGACATGTTATATATATGTAGAATGAGGCTAGATGCCATGTTATTTAAAATATATTATCACATATATATAACATGTTAATATCGTTAAATTTTTAACGGTATAACCATTATGCAAGTTAAAAAATAAGTTATTTGTCAAAAAGACATAGGTTAAGGGTTAATATTCACCCAAAAAAGAATGAGGCCAAAATAATAAAAATTATAAACGTTAAAGGTTAAAATTATCTCTATGCCTCCTTATTTTTTTCTCTCTTATACTTATAAATATAGAGTGAAAAATATATTGTATACAACCATACATTAAGAATATAATACAAATATTTCTCTTTGTCTCTCCTCCTTTTCTTGTTCATATTTTTCTTTACTTTATTTATAACATTTTAAATATTTATACTTTTAAAGTTTTAATTATTTTTAAATAATTTTAAGGGTAAACTACTAATTTATCAGTCAACCTATTACTTAGTTTATGTTTTTGTTATCACGTTTACTTTTTAGGCAAAATGGTACCTAAATTATATTTTTTATATTTTAGCATTCCTATCATTAAAAATTTAACAATATATTAATTAAGATAGAGAAAATTACATATAGTAAATTGTATGTCATTTTTTCTTTCCTAGATAGCTTATCATGTTAGATAAAATCATAAAAAAAAACACGTGGTAGGTCAACTAGGAGAAAAAAAATGAGGTGATAGATTTTCACATATTTTTTCTCTGTTATTAATTTTTTTAAAACAAAATGCTAAAATATAAACAAATATAATTTAAATATAATTTTGCCAAAAAATAATTGATATACTAAAACAAATACACAAATAAATATAATGTTATTAGTTTTTGTCGTATCGAATTTTGAAAGTAAAAATACCTCGATTACATTTGCAAGACTTCAACCTTAATAATAATAGAATATTTTTTTTCAATCAATTTTATCACAATTCAAGCATGAGGTTATAGTGGCCGAACGGCCAAGGAAGAAGGCAGGGTGGGGAGGGACAATCGCCTCTCATTAAATTTTTTTTTTAATTTTTGTTTTTTTATTTAATTTTTTTTAAATTTGTCACTATTTTTAAATATTCATGTTTTATTCCAAGTTTAAAATCTTAGCTCCTTCCTCGCGAATAGCGACCGATGATAACCGGTGACGGTAAAGATGAAGAACTGCTAGGGTTAGTGAAATAACTAAAGCACATAAAATATATAAATATGAATCTGATTTCTATTAAAAATAAATTACTTAAAAAGGATTAAAAAATTATTTTTTATCTTAAATAGTTAATTATTATTATTACAACTGTTATTAATGGTAACCTAATTGTTAAAAAATAATTTTTAATTTAAATTTGTTATTTGTATTTTTGTCATTAGTATACATTAGATTAAAACTATAATTATATTCAAAAAAATCAATTTCTAAAAAAATATATTTTTAAAATATATTTTATTAAAAATAATTATATAATATTTATAAATAAATGATTTTAATTTTTATTCTCTGTTTTATTTAAAATTCAAATATTTAAATATCTGTTATGAATATCTTTATTCATGGTGGATATCCATATATTAAGTTAAAGTTTAATGAACTTTATTATTAGGGTTTAATACCCATTCGAATTAGGGTTTTCATCTTATGCCTATAAATATAGACTTTTAACAAATCATTGTATATAATCCTACTTTGAGAATATAATAAAATCTCTTTCTTTTGTCTTTCATATTTGTTCTTCTATTTTATTCTCGTTCTTTAGTTTATTCATAACACGTTATCAGCACGAGTTTGCTCATAAGACTTTAATTCAAGTTTCTTCAAGAATTTACCTGGTATGTTCTTTTTCAATCTTATATATTTTAATTTATAAAATAATATATATACGATGATGATTATAATTTTTTCTTTTTCTCATGTAAATATTCTTGTTTTTGTCTAATGTTATTATGTTTTTATTTCATGTCTTTAATATTTTGTTTTGATAATTTAATTCAAGTATATTGGATGGACATCCCGTTCTGCGAGGCTACTAGTCTCAAAGGTGGTTCTTTTTAAAGGACCTTGTGGACTGGTTTA
The DNA here is from genome assembly GCA_035048815.1 of Abelmoschus esculentus. Classification (NCBI taxonomy): domain Eukaryota; kingdom Viridiplantae; phylum Streptophyta; class Magnoliopsida; order Malvales; family Malvaceae; genus Abelmoschus; species Abelmoschus esculentus. The sequence goes on along the minus strand of JAUCBN010000012.1, from coordinate 21,489,051 downwards.
ACAACGTCGCGTATGAGGATTAATTTTTGTTCTTTGTATATATTGAATATATATATCGGTTGATCAATTACTATTTAATAGTATGAATATTATAAAGTTTATGTTTGCTTGAAGCAATACTATTTTTATGTAAAAAACTCTACTATAAAATTCTCTCAAGTTCAAGTTACGAAAATCGTTTTGATCCAAGAATATTTATGGGAGGCATTCCCTGAAGTGAATGCATGCATGATGCTTATTCCATGCAATTATTGGATTTATGTCATTCCTTGAAGTGAATGCAAGCATGATGTTTATTCCATACGATTATTAAATTTATTTCATTCCTTGAAATGAATGTAAACATGATAATTCAATATATGATTAGTGAATAAAACTCTTTATGTGTCAGAGTATCACTGATGAGGATATGTTAGAAAAACATACTCTATTTTTCACATATTAATGTTGTCTTATAGATTATCAAAAAAAAAATAATGTTGTCTTATAGACACAATATCATGAAAAGGTTTTAAATACCTATTAGTCTCTGCTTCATTCCCTGAAGTGAGTGTGATATTTTATAGTGGAATGAATAAAAGCCAAATTAGTAATTGTGGTTGCGATTGAGGTTATAAAATAAACATGGATAAGATGATTATTTTGAGAATAATTATATCCACAAGAAATGGAATTATAAAGATGACAAGAATAATAGAGATCATATCAAAATCTTTATGTTATCAATGCGATGGTATAAACCATTGATCTCGTACTTGTCAAACGCCGAAGTATTATGGACTTTATCTATAATCATGAATGATAAATTAAAGAAAATATAAACAGATTTTCTTCGTGACAAAAATAATTATGGCGTTATTGATTCAACTCAATTGGATATTGGTAATTTTTCTCAAAACTCTTGAAGGGGATAATTTTTCATTTGTTTCTTTTATAACATCTAAAGGAAATAATTGATCTTTTATTTATTTATTTTTATTTATTATTTATTTATGTTAATTTATTTTATATATTATTTATTTACGTTTTATGTTAATTTATCCTTTGAAAAATATTATCACTTCTGGAATAAAATCTATAATAAATTTTAGTTATTTATATCAAGCAGACAATGCAAGTATTCATATTATACTTAAGCATAAGAAATATTTTCCTATTTAAATACAAGGGAAAATATGAGTACTATATCTCAAAGTACTAAAATATTAATGTTTCGGAAGAAATTTTGAGAGTTTATATTTGATAGATAACTGATTTGATATAATGTGCTGTATTTAATATTTTTCATTCCCCGAAGTGAATGATACAAAGCACATAGTTTCATTCCCCGAAGTGAATGAAATAAAGCACATATTAAAATATGCATAATTATGTATATTTTCTCATTTTAAATGCAAGAGAATAATATGAATACTATATCCGGAAGTACTAATATCACAAAAAGCTCCGACTGAGCAAATATGTTATTGTCAAATGAGACTTTATCTCATATTTATAGTGCATTATGCTCGTTGAGCAAATATGTTATTGTCAAATAAGACTTTATCTCATATTTACAGTGCATTATGCTCGTCAAAGTTGCAAAGGGATTTATTGAATTTTAAAGAAATTTGCAAAATATATATTGAGAATATTAGTCAAGGGGATGCTGACTATCTCAACATTACGAGTATAACTCAAGGCAATAAGGAAATCTTGGCAAAATTATATGCACTGTCATCCATATTGTACTACATAAGAATTAGTACAAATTGAAGCTCATGCTATTGTAAACTAGATGTTTACTGATAATTTTATTTGGCATGACTGGTTAAACCATCCCGGTTCAATTATGATACAAAAATTTGCTGACACTTTCATGTTGTCATTTATTGAAGAACTAAGATTTTCTTCAAGGTAATTTTTCATGTGATACTTGCTATGAAAGCAATTTGTTTATTCAATCATCAACAACTAAGATAGAGTACAAATTTATTAATTTTATAGAACAGATACAAGGTGATATATTTGGGCCCATACACCTTTCTTATAATCCATCTAGATATTTTATGATTTTTATCGATGCATCGACTAGATGGTTATATGTATCCTTGTTATTAACCCGCAACTTGGTGTTTGCGAGGCTACTTGCTTAGTTGATAAAATTACGAGCATATTTTCCAGATTATCTTATAAAGACAATCGGTCTTGATAATGTTGATGACATGTCATTTTACATGTAGTATCACTAATTCGCATCAAGCCAACAAATGATCATAAGTTCTCCCCATTATAAATGGTTTTTGGTCAAAAACTAAATATTTTTCATCTTAGATTTTTTTGGGTGTGCGATATATGTTCTAATTGCTCCACCATAACGCACGAAGATAAGTTTTCTTGAGAATATATATCAGATTTAAATCTTTTGAGCTTCTAATAGGGGATTTATTTACAATCCGATTTACTGATTATCATTTTAATGAATTAGTTTACCCAATATTAGGGAGAGGAAATAAAAAGATGGGGAAAGAAATAAGTTGGAATGAATTATCATTTACTCTTTTTGATCCACGTACTACACAATGTGAACTATAAGTACAAAGGATAATTCTTTTAGCAAATCAATTGTCAGATGATTTTACTAACCTTAAAAGAGTGACTAAGTCACGTATACCAGCTATGAATCCTCCAATTAAATTTGATGTCATGCAAAGATAAACTCTAGTTGCTAATAAGTCTAACTTACACTTGAAGCGTAGTAGACAAGTAAGTTCCAAAGATAAAGAAATCCTCGAAAAGAAAAGGAGCTATATTTTATGATGGTCTGATTGAGGAATCAATAAATTATGAAAATCTCAAGAAGAGATTAAAAGGTCTCCAACAGAGACATTGACATGAATTAGGTACCTGATAATAAAGAGATCTCAATAGTTATGTAATGTCTGGTAATAAATGGAACTGAAATTAAATCTATATCGATAATATATTTGCATGCAACATAGCACTAGAGATTTTATTTGATGATGTGGATCATGAACCATTGTCAATTGGGCAATATAAACAAAAAAATGATTGATCAACATGAAAGAGGCAATTGAGGTGAAACTAAAATCTATTTCGAAAAGAGAAGTATTTGAGCCTATAGCCCGTAATTGAAATGTGTAAAGATCATGGATATAAATGAGCATTTGTGAGAAAGAGAAATTAAAAGGGGAAATCATAAGATATAAGCTCATTTAGTTGCACAAGGATTATCACAAAGACATGGAATTGATTACGAGAAAAATATATTCCTCGATGGTGGATATAACTACTTTTAGATTTTGATCAGTCTAGAAATAAATAAAATTACTTAGTTTCTGCCTAATGGATGTTGTTACGTCATATTTGAATGGGCCTCTTGATATTAATATTTATATGAAACTTTCAGAAAGATTTAGATTGTCATAAGCAATTATTTAAGTTCTCGAGAATATTATCATTTTGAATATATCTTTTTATGGCTTGAAACAATTTAGGCGTATTTGGTATAATCACCTCATTGAATACTTATTAGCATAGTGCTATATGAATTGTTTAATTTTCCCGAGCATTTTTATTAAGAGGTTTAGCTCTAAATTTTATTATTGTGTATGTCGATGATTTGAATATTGTTGAGACTCGTGAAGAGATCTCTTTAAATCCTTGTGTATCAATTGACATATAGAAAAATATTGAAAGCGACTTTACATGCATAACGTATATTCGTTGATCACCCTTATGGTTGTTAGGCCTGTTAACGTAAACAAAGATTCTTTCCGCCTCAAGAAAAGGGTAATGATATTCTTGGTTTAAAAGCACAATATATACATTATTTGATCTTGAAACATCTTATCTTAACTGGTCCAAAAATATTATTTAAGTGCTACGAGATCATTACCTCTAAATAATTGTTATGCATGAGACAAAGTCGAAATATGTGTTTGGCTAAACATATCCTGAAGATATGTGAATTGCTTTCACAAGATAAGATGCAAGCTATCTTGTGTAGAGATAATGTAAAATTTATATCTCAAGGTGGATATATCAAATATGATAAAACGAAACATATTTCTTCAAGTTTCGCCCCTCATGATTTTCAGATGAATAGTATTCACTCAATCATTTCAAGTTTGGAAGATTTATCCAAATAGTGCATAATCTACTTCAATATTTGAAGATTATATTCACTATTAAATTATGAAGATTTAAAGATCTTAGGTGATATTTTCATGAGGGGGAGTAAATACGCGTTGCACTTTTTTTTTCTTTAACTGAGGTTTTGTCCCAATGTGTTTTCCTGGTAAGGTTTTTAATGAGGCTACATGTTATGCATATCAAAGATGTATGTACTCTTTTTCCTTCACTAAGATTTTTTTCCCATAGGGTTTTTATCTTAGTAAGGTTTTAACGAGGCACATTATCTTTATGGATATCCAAGGGGGAGTATTATGAATATCTTTATTTATGGTTAATATTCATATATTAAGTTAAAGTGTAATGGGCCTTATTATTACGGTTTAATACCATTAGAATTACGGTTTTCATCTTATGCCTATAAATATAGACTTTTGACAAATCATTGTATATAACCCTACTTTGATAATATAATAAAATCTCTTTCTTTTGTCTCTCATCTTTGTTCTCTTATTTTTTTTTCTTGTTCTTTACTTTATTCATAACAATATCTTATATTTTCATAAAAATTCAATATATAATATATTTAAAAAAAATCCAAAATAATAAGAAAAATTGGCATGGGGTGGATCAGGGCCTAGCTAGGTAGGCCCAGGCCTGCATTCGCTCATGCGATTAACCATCTTATCTAGTTCTTTAGTTAACCAAAATCGTTTTCCGTAAGAGTTAGACTAATTAACATATAAAATAAATAATTACATTGGTTAACGATTAAACCCCTAGTGCCGAGCGGTACGATATACTTAAGTGCCGAAGATCAAACACAAATTTGTATTTATTTTTTATCATTATTTTCAACTATAATTTCTATTAAATAATTTTTTAAATATTGTAGATTGATTTACCTGCTACTCACGTGGAATGCATATTAATAATATGAATGTTCATGGTATTGATAGGATGGACGCCCGTAAATATCAATTTTTCTGGTCTAGTGGTCTTCAGATGACATCTCACGTGGAATGCATAGGTTCCTCTAAATGCAACACTTCGAGCATTTAGCACATTAATTAATTTATGTATTATATGAGCACGTATTTATATATATACGCGGATGGAAATTATTTACATCTTTTTTATACTTCTTTTCATGCTTCCGTTTTAAATTAGAGGATTTAAGGTTTAAAATTGGGATTATGGTTAGGGTTTAGAAAATTGAAGGTAAGTGTATTTTTATGGTATAGGCTTTAGGATGTATAAAATAAGGGTTAAGGTTAAAAATTTATTTTCTTAAAAAAATTTTAAAGGAGGCATGGAAGGATTCACCATAAAGAGACAAATGATTTTTACCCTTTTATATGCGATTATTGATGAGTAGAAATCTTCTACCTATCATGTCTACATCAATACCTCCTATTAAATGTTTTTAAAAAATTGAATTTTAAACCCTACCCTCATTTTCTATATCCTAAACTTTAAATCATATACCCTAAAAGATATACCTACCTCTAATTCTTTAAACCCTAACCACAAGCCCTAACTTAAAATAGTAAACCCTACACCTTAAAACCTCTAAACTCTCTTATTTTCTATATCCCCCGTGGAATGCATATAGAGTTCCACTAGAAAGTAGAAATTATAAATACAAGATGCGTAAATTGTCTACTCCTGATCATGTCTTTATTGGTACCTTTACTTTAAATTAGTGGGCTTAAGATTTATGGTTTAAAATTAAGGATTGTGATTAAGGTTTAAGGAATTAAGGGTATGATGTATGTTTTAAGGTGTAGAATTTAGGATTTAAGATATAGAAAATAAGGGTTAAAATTTAGAATTTAATTTTTTAAATTTTTTTAATAAGGACATAAAAAAAGGTACGATAAGAGAACATAGGATTTTACTTAAATATAACACTTTCGTCATTTTACATTAATTTATTAAATGAGTATGCATCATATTGATTTTAACAAACATTAATTTAAAATTATCAACGGATTAAGTGAAGTGGTAAGTATCTCGATATCGCTTAAATAAGTCTTAAATTTGAGACTTTATTTATGCAAAAAAAAGTTACAGAAAGACTCATCCACTCCAAAACAAATAAAACCCTAAAAAACCGAAAAGACAAAAAAAACTCTAAATTTTAGATATTTTTATTTATTTTAAATAAAAATTATTTTTTTAATATATTTTTTGATCAACTAATATAATCGACTAATAAAAATTATTACCTTAGACTTAGTTATTTTAGTTTAATTTACTTGTTTAGTACTACTCCCTATCACGATTATTTTCATTCCTTTTCAATGCAAGAAGTTAAAAATCAAATTTCATTGATCTTCTCAAAATAATTTTAATATATTTTATTATTTACTACGTGTATATTTATATTATTTACGTAAAATTTAAATCATACAATAAAAAATATCAAAAAATCTAAAGATATTATTAATCGACTAAAATATAGTCAAGTGCCTATGATACATAATAATGTGCATGGTATTGATACTTGATAGGATGGTAGCACTATAAATACAACACTTTGGTCATTTTGCATATTAATTAATTTATTCATTATCTAAGCACATACGGTATTCATAAGGATAGAGTTCCATATAATCTCCTATGGAAGGCATAGAGTTCCACTAGAAACTATAAATACAACACTTTTGATCATTTTACGCATTAATTTATTAAATGAACATACATGGTATTGATTTTAACAAATATTAATTAAAAATTATCAACGGGTTAATTAATGTGATAAGTAATTCGGTATTATTTAAGTAGGTTTTGAGTTTGAGATATTATGTATGTAAAAAATTCTTGTTGAGAGATTCATCCTTCAAAGTGAGTTGCGCGACATGAGTTGGATTGAATTAATTGAGGTAAAATCTTAAAAAATCGAAAGGGTGAACAAAAAAGAACTCCAAAAGTTTAGGCCTTTTTATTTTTTTCTAAATAAGAACTATTAATACTTTTGGTATAATCATTAGTATCCAATTTATTAACGATTAATCTGAATCGGTTTTACGTATGCTCATTATAGAGGGGTGCAAATCGTCTCCCCCTTTCTCATGCCTCCATTTATGTCTTCACTTCAAATTAGAGGGTTTAGGGTTTAGGGTTCTAGGTTAAGGGTTTTGATTAGGGTTTAAGGAATTAGGGATAGGGTGTATTGTTTAAGGTATATGATTTAGGATTTAAGATATAAAAAAAAAAGTTAGGATTTTAAATTTAATTTTTTAGTAAGTTTTCAAAGGAGGCATGAAAGGAGGTATACATAAGAGGCAAAAGATTTTTAATCATTATGGAGTGATATTTTTACTCAATTTTCTTCATTTACGTAGAAAATATTTTTTGAGAAAATCCCTAGTCAACTAGTCTTAAGCAGGTCTCGAGTTTAAGGCCTTATGCGTATAGAAAATCTTTATGATAAACTCATCCACCAAAATAAGTTGCGTGACACAAGTTGGATTTAATTAATCGGAGTAAAATCCTAAGAAATCGGAAGGGTGACCAAAAAAGAGCTCCAAAAGTTTAGGCATTTTTATTTTTCTAAATAATATTAATACTTTTGGTATAATCATTAGTATTCGATTTATTAATGATTAATCTGAATCGATTTTACATATACTCATTATGGAGTGATCTTTTTACTTAATTTTTTTCATTCACAACATCATGATTCGAACCATTAAACTTGCTTAATAAACTTAACAATGTAACCATTCACAAAACTAACCAACTCCAACAATTTAATGGATATTTTGATTAAGAATCTGAATTAGGTTTTACATACGCTCATTTTTGGAGCGATCTTTTTTACCTAATTTTCTTCATTCACAATATTACGATTCGAACATTAAACATGGAACCATTCGCCATTTGATACCTGTTTATGTTTGTGTGAGAAAGGTGAATTATTGGTCACAATTTCCTATAAAATTAGTTCTCCACCCAGAAGCCTCGCATCACAAAAACTCTCCGTTCCATTTACAAAAAATGAAGCTGTGGGTTGTGTTGACAGTGGCAGTGTTATGGGTTTGTTCAATGTCCATGGTCGAACCACTGTCCAGCATCCCTGAGGTGGAAGACATTAAAAAAAAAAACCACAGTTGACAAAGTCATATTCAATACTTGGACTGCCACCAGGAATAACTATATGTATTTCATGAGTGAACTGAGAACTGCATTGTTACGATATGGAAGCGCAGACAGAACTATACCGGTGTTACCTGACCGATACAGCCAATCTATGCAACTGACGGATCCCCGTCGATATCTTCTGGTGGAACTATCAAATGCGACCCAAGTCGTCACATTAGCCCTTGATGTCACCAATGTGTATATCTTGGGTTATCGAGCCGGATCGCAATCAGTGTCCTACTTCTTTGCAAATGTTCCCGGTAATGTTCGAAGTCTTCTGTTCCCAAACACTGAAGATCGGAATCTTACGTTTGGTGAAGGTTATGGTTCAATGGAGTCTGCAGCAAGAGTAGTAGACAGAGGTGAAATTAGTCTGGAATTGGCGAACTACGCCAACAAATTCAGAACATGAATTCTTACAGACCTACTGGTAAAGATGTCCGTCGCATCGCAAGAGCCCTTATAATTTGTGTACAGATGGTTTCAGAAGCTGCGCGGTTTAGGAACATTGAGCAACAAATAGCTCAAGTGGCAGATCCTCGGGATGGAGAATATAAAGCGATAAACCTAACTAGTTTAATGCGGGTGTTTCAAACCAATTGGGGGCAGATCACCAGCGCCATCCAGTCTGCAACAAATGGGATCTTTAGTACAGCAGTCAGTCTAAGATACAATGGCGATCAAGAATTAGTTTTGAATACCGTGGCATCTGTGCGTTTCCTTGTTGCAATAATGCCTGTAATATGCGAAAACAGACGAGCTAACCTACAGCAAATGCATATACCAACATCAAAATCTTCCTCTTCGTGGCCAATGGCTATGAGGCCCACCAGCCTCGAAGGGAACGATGACACTTGTGACATAGTCGTAGCTCCAACCTCGCTTATCATGGGACAAAATGGTCTGTGTGTTGATGTATTTGAGGGAGACTACCATAATGGAAACAAAATAATTTTATGGAAATGTGGACAGAATCAAGGCAATCAATTGTGGACGCTGCGATCCGATGATAATACAATTCGATCTGGCGGAAAATGCTTAACTACTTATGGATACAGTTACAGAGACTACGTGATGATCTATGATTGTCGCTCGGCTGTCTCTGATGCCACCAAATGGGAAATCCAAAACGACGGAACCATAAGAAATCCCCACTCCGGGCTAGTCTTGACGACAAGTAAAGATGATTCAGGGATGATTAATATAGTTGTAGATTATCAAATGTTTGGTTCTAAACAGACATTCTATGCCAGCAACAATACAAATCCAGCAGTCACAACCATTATCGGTTTTAAAGGCCTATGCATGCTAGCAAGTGGAAGTCGGGTGTGGCTGGAAAACTGTGTGAGTAACGATGCTGAACAACAATGGACACTATATCCTGACGGGACCATCAGACCTCAAAAAGATCAAAATGGGTGTCTAAAGTACGGGGATTCTGGTGGGGACTCGGTCAGCGTGGGACGGTGCGATGGATGGCCTGAAGAACGATGGATCATTCAAAACGATGGGACCATTTTGCATTTTCATTCTGAACGGATGATGGATGTGAAAGATACTACTGCTTGCCTTCTTGAGATCACGGCCAAAGAACGCGAGGTGGGACGACTTAGCCAGATTTGGTTTCTGGTGCAACCATGAAAATGAAAACATATGCTAGCCTCCATAAATGTATTGTAAAAATAAATGTTGGATCTCGTAATCCAACACTGTTGGAATTTGGTGTCGGATCCACCCATAATGGGAATCCTACCAAAACAACAGACTTGTTAAGCGACTTATATCATATGGTTATATAGAAAGCCAAGTTATTCCTTTGCTTCTCTAAAATCCCTCACCTAATATACCTTAATTTAGAAATCCTAAACAGGCTTTTTATGCCACCAGAGACGGTGGCAGGTGCTGGCATGAAAGTGGAGATAGTGTTCTGGGCTGTATCATATTTTATTTTCAAATTTTATCTTGGTTTTGACACTCAATTATGAGTGAGTATTCGTTCGAGACGAGTAAAGAAATTAAGTTACACAATACAAAACTTTTTAAGTTTTATAATTCAAATTTATTTGAATTTCTTCTGATTTGAGTCGAGTTTGAATCAACTCGAGCTTTTGAGTTTCTATACAAATTTAATTATAATTATTTATTATATTAGAGTACTATTCGATTTCAATTTAAATAATTTTCTCTAATCATATAAGATATACATATATATATATATTCATATGTGATAAATTTCTTCACACACACACACATATATATATATAGATTGATAGATAGATGAGGTAAAATCAAGTTACATAATATAAAACTCTCTAAGTATTATACATTGGATCATTAGATGATTTAAACGAATGACTTAGATTAACTCCTCACTTTTTCTAAGTGAACAAGTGATGATCTTCGCATAATCATTTGTTAATCGGAGCTATCAGTTTCAATCATCCAACAATCCAAAAAACGTGTAAAACTTAGAGAGTTTTACACCATGTAATTTGATTATATGTATATAATATATTAGAAAAATTGAGGAACTCAACTCAAACTTAAAAATCAATTTACTAATTACTAAAAATTTGAGTTATTCAAATTTTAATTTTATAACTCAAACTTTATTTGAAATTTTTTGAAACGAGTCAAATTTATAAAATTTTGAATTGAATCAAACAAGTAAATTTTTTTTACCTTAAATTTATCGAAAATTTCACGTTGAGTCGAATTTTACTCCCCTTACCTAACTTCATATTCCAACCTTTTTTATTCCCTTGGCTCATCATATAATCATTAAACAAATGACATGTTTTTGCCAAAACCTTAAACACGCAACTGTTCTATAACTTATCATTAGTTACACATGGCTAATTAAAGTTTTATTTTATAACGCATGTTGTCAAACAAGTTGTAAAACATGAAAGATTGTCCATAATTTGGCTCGAAGGTGATTGCATTTCGAATATTTTAAAGTTTTTTAAAAGTCTGGAATTTTTTAATTTTAATTTTTTTTGTAATTTTTAACAATTTTAATTATTTAATAAATTTTAATTTTTTTAATTTAAATAAATATTCAAATTTTAAATTTAATCTTTTATTTTATTTATATTTCTTATTATTTTAGTGTAAATATCATACATGGTATTTTATTTTAAGTAATTAAAAGTCATAAATATTTTGATTTTAACTTGAATATAGATCAAACTTGGGTCTTATTTGGTGAACATGGACTTGAATCTTATTCAGATTTAAATTAGATCCTGACAATACTCATATTTGATCCACTTCCTATTTTAAATCAAACATTTTTGAATTCAGATTTAAATTTTTCCTAATCGAATTTTGACTATTTTTTTTCTTCGGATCAGATTCTAATTGAATTCATATTAAATTGTCATCTCTACGGGTACGAATATCAGTACTTCTATTAATAAATTTACTCCTCTTCTGTTTTATAGCTTCACGTACGGATACACCATGTTCATTCTTAAATCTCGTACTAGTATACTGGATATTGTACTGATACACCTCTTTGTTATTAGAATGAAAATTTTCGAAACACAAGCAAGAGATCGATACGACAAGGATGTCGTATTGGTACGTCGCCGATATAAGTATCATATCGATATGGCAATGTTTTATGTTGGTACGCCGATTATTAAGTTTGTTACTTGTCTACTAAAATTTTTGTTTTATGCATTTTAGTCCTTGTTTTATATTGGTACGCCGCCTCTTTAGCATGTATACACCCTAAATCTAAATTGTACCTAGATAAGATTTAAAAGAAAAAAATAGTTTCATTGAGTAGATAGAAGAGAGGGGAAAACAGAAGAAAGGGGAAGAAGATTAATAGTTAATTTTAATATTATGTCGAGTGTCAATTTGTAATTGATCTAAATATTTTTTTATATTTTCATGGCTCATACCAAGCACTCTTCCAATTATTCTTATATTTTCTTTTACAAAGTGGTTACCCGTAGAATAAATTGATATGATAAGTAAATGATATGAATTAAATATATAATTTTATAAAATTTTGTTAACTGATACATCATTAATACGTTACCTTTTTGTTAATATTTTAACAGTAGTGGTTAAAATAAGTCGATTTAAAAAGTCTAGTGACTTGATTTTGATAGTTCGATGGTCAAAATAAATATGCTCAATTAATCGAATGGCTACTAGAATAGTTTACCCCAAAAATATATATCTTGGTTTGAATTTTAACTTTAAAATAAGAATTCGTGTGCTTCTCGGTGTATTTTCGGAAGTAACATTGAGTTAACCCTTAGTATGTTTCATCACTAAGGAGTACCCATTTGTCGGTTTGAGTCATGTTATCACATGACTTCAATGTTGATTCACTCGTGGATTACAAGATCAAGCATTTATTTATGGAGTATTTATTCATCTTTCCATTCAGTACATATAGATAGTACGATAGACGTATTTTAGAGCATATATGAGTTTTCACTTTCCCGATCAAACTTTGAACTAAACCTGACTAGTCAAGTGCTTCTTCATTAAGTTCACCAATAGAGGTGGAGACAGAAACTTTAGGGACATACATTTTCAGAAGTGAAATAACGAGAATCACAAAATTCACATTATTATAAGTAAGGCTAGTGGCAACGGTGACATTTGTTGTGAAGGTTTTGATTGTGTCATTTTGTGTAGTTTGTACGGCTTTAGAGAGCTGGTTCCAGTTGTTTTGATACCCTTTCATTGTAGTACTCGGCTTTAAAGATCCATTAGGGCTTGGATTAGCAAACTCTTTCTAGATGACTTCATACCTTGTGGCTTCCGAAACCATTTGGTATTAGAGTAATGAATAAATACACTGATCCTTTATGAGGATATTACAGTGTAAATTAATAAAATCACAGAGAGTGTTGTCTCTCTTTCCCTACTTCGAAAGATCCTAACATGATATCAAAGCAATGAATAAGCGATGAGTTTCACCACAATATAGCGATTTTTATTGTTATATCGTAAAACGCTGGTGGAAGCTGACACCGGTAACCTCGTCCCATTTGGTTGTTGTGAATTAACTAAGAGTTCTCTTCGATGAACTTATTATACCCAACCTTATTAACGTTGAATGTCATCGTACGATTTTGGTTACTTTTAATTCAACAGTAGATGCCCGATAGATCAAAGCCACTACTACCAATGCCAGCACCTTTATTGTTTGCTCAACTTTTATTTGTATGGGAAGAAAGATTGTTTTGTTGTACATATTTATTTAGTTTCACCTTGAACCGAAATCTAAAAAAATGAAAATTGATCTGAATTTATAAATGTTATTGACATTTGCACTGAAATAATGCTCGTTGGTCTTATTTTTTTTATCGAGTTTTTAACTATTCAATCAGCGTTTATTTTTTGATAAATATATTTTAATGATATCAATCTTTTCCCTCAGTAAATATGATATTTATTAAAGACTTGTAATCCTCTCAATATATACATGTCTCGTTAAAAATCTACCTAACCTAAGAGGAAGAAAAGAGTTCCAGTTTTTAAATACATTACCTTATTTTAATCAGCTAATAATGAGTATAGTAGTATCTGTTCTAGAGTATATTCTTAATCATTAGACATTGATCGCTCAATCACTCTACTTGCATTACTGGCTCAAACCCGTAACTTTAAAGAACAAAAATCATGTTGGACGATAAGTGGTTAATCCAAGAAAATAATAATAAAATAAAAAAATTTAAATTACTATTATTTAAACGAACAGTAAAAACAAAAACCATAATAAATAAGTTTCGATCAAACCGAGTTTGCTATTGATAAATCGGAATCATGTTGAGGCCTGCACAATTGCAGTTTCCTTAAGACAGATGTTCTGCCACTCCAATGGTGCTGAGTTTGTTGGTAATCTGTCTCCCAAGATACAACAACAAGAAGAACTCCGAACAGTAGCACTTCTGTCGAGTTCTCGAACTGTTCTTGCCTTCGCCAGTCACCAGAATAAAAAGCAGGAGAAAAAACACATTTTGAGAGATGTGAGATGTTTTTGATATATTTAAAACTGAGAAATCAACCTCATATTTATAGTGGAAATTAGGGCAACAGTGAGCAGACTTTCCCGAATTAAGATCTAAAAATCCGGGATTAATTGTCAATTATCTAGTATTTAATTCAAATTAAATACCATAATTAACAATTATTTCTCTAATTATCCAGAGCAGTCAACTGCTAATTAGTTCAAATTTAATTCTGAATTAAAACTCTTTTCTGGATATTTGAAAAAAAAATAAATTAAGAAAATATTATTCACAACGGGTAAAATATTCGCAACCCCAAAAAGGGCCCAACCGGTCTGGATATTTGCATTACCCACGTCGTGCACCCCAACCAAGAGTTAGGTCATTCAATGACAACTATGTGGGTAAGTGTATATAAACACTTCCCACTTCATTTATCTCATCAATATGGGATAATGGGGCTTCTCATTCCTTACTTTATTCCAACCTTCTTACTTTGAGCATCAATTTCTCATTCATCACTCAACAATTTGAGCATATGAGCTACCGTTGTAAAGATCTCACGGAGTAGAATAGGAATCAATAATTCCTTATTCGAATCCTCATCTTTACACTTCCAAAAAATGCTTCAAAGATGGTCATTTGCTCACTATTTTCCAACAATCCCCCACATGAATGAAATTGATGTTTTTATCAAAATATTTTGGCACAATGTGGTGATAGGCTCTACGATTGATAGATGCATAGGATAGGTAGGTGTTCACCTTTGAACCTTCCCTTATGAAAGTATATTTACTTTACTAGCTAATCAGTAGACGCAATGTCCTTGAACTGTCAGCCGTTGGTGTAAACGATGACATACCTCACACACCTATCTCTCTGACAAGAGATACAACTCTCATGGTTATGCCCTTATGGCCGTGGACATCTTCTGGTTCTGCGAGAGTTTGAGAGAACTATGCTCAATAGTCTCCTTGAAGCGGCCCCACTTCACTCTAACATAGGTGACTTATGTTGCTCGACTCACCGAAGCACACAATGATCATTAAAAGCTTTTACTTAACCTTTACCAAATTCTTGTCACTGTTCACATCATAGGAATGGACTTGGGAGAGGAACCCCCACAGTGACCGCACAGGTCTATGCAATTAGGTTGTCCCTTTGAACCTAGTTCTTGGGATCTCTAGTCAGCTAGGTAGGGTTTTTCCTTCACATAGCGCCTTTATTTTTCATGGGCTTAGTCACATTCCTTTAGATGTTTTCTCAACTTGATCTCAGTTTAACCCTTAGGTTAGTGGATCCACAATGTTATCCTTTGATTTTATCAAATCAATAGCGATAACTCTATTTGAGATCAATTATTTAACGGTATTATATTGAAGACCCATATGTCTCAAATTACCGTTGCTCATAAAACTATGTTCTCTACCAATAAACATTGTTGGCACATGCTCAGGCCATTCATGAGTATCATGCAAGATATTTTAAAGTCATTTGACTTTTTCCAGAATTGTCTGGATCTCAAACTCAGATTCTATTTTGAATCTGGTTGTAAACGTTTGTCTTGAGAAACACATGACATAGCTTATTCATTCGATGTGAAAATATTCACTTATATCGAAGATTCTTTATGGAATAATGCTTTACAATTTTGAGTAGTTCTGAGATATCTCAAAATTCTCACAATTATTATCCAGAGTTTGACCTTGGATTATTTTGTGAACTTGCTTAAACTGCTCACAGTGAAAGCACTACTTTGTCTAATACAATTCACTTAGATTGTACAGGACATTTGCATATTCCATTTCAACAAATATTGGCTCGTATTTGGAGTTCTGGCTATACCGAAAATATCCTGGCCAAACTTCTTTTTCCATGTAGTGTGACTTTGTCAATATGAGACCTTCAAGTGATTGTTTGATTTGGATATCTAGAATCAAATCTTATCAATCTTCAATTGATAGGTCTTTGGTATATTTACCATTTCATCAACATAGGATCATATATCCTAGTTGGTTTGACATACCATCATTTGTCACACTTACTTACTTGTCATCATGACAATATCTTTGTTTCAACCGTTTGTTGAACATGTGGACTTTTTTTTCTCATATCCATAGTTCGTTTTATGAAACTTGGATCAACTTCTCTAGGAAGTGCATTTAAAGAAAATCATTCTTTTTCATTATCATATTTTTTTACAAAATTGATATTCGTTGCTATATTTCTCATAGTTAATACAGTCCACTTATTTTCATTTTCTTTGGTAATGGAATATTACCTTGGCGTGACACCCCCCACATTTTTATGTTGTTGTAGGAAGGCTTTATTTCCTTCCATAACACATATGGTGTCTCGCACTTAGTTGATAGAACAACTCCTCCACATGTTAGGCACGTTCTGAAGATTTAATTCTTTTAGAAGTTATCTTCAAAATTATTGTACCTTTGGATGTTGCAACATTACTCACATAGAGTTTCTCCTTAAATTAATCAATTTGGGTTTCAACATCCTTCTTATAAGGAATAATTTCCTTATATCAACTTTGCTTTTAAGCAAAACTAAATTGTTCTATCACGAAGGTAATAAATTTCCTTCAAACAATTGTTCGTCATGACAAAATTTTATCATAATATTGATCTCATTTGGAAGTATAGTCCAAAGACTTATTCCATATCTCATAACAATTGAAGCATTTCCTCATGAAATTTAGCTTTTTGAGATATACTGCCTACTTTGCGGCTTGGAGTCATTTTTGACTTTTAATATATTTGCTCTAGCAATATTTTCATAGTAATATTTGCTTAGCAAAATATGGTAACCACATTTACCTCATTCTCTTTAGCACTAGAAGAATTTTCTTTTTGATCAAGTCTATCATGATGAAATTTACAACATCTTTGTTGTCACATTTTGAAATTCTTCCTCATGAATTCCATTGATTGTGTAACATAGTCATAATCAAAATATTATAAATTTGTTAAACATCAGAAATTTAGTCAAGGACTAAAAATCAAAAACAAAATTATAATTTCCAACTTTTGTTAGAGGATGGGATTTTAGTTTACTAAAATCCTAAAACAAAAGTTCACAAGGTTTTAATTAAAAAAAAATAATAAACAGTGCACCAGGTAGGTAACTTATGATAAGAGAGGTGGTGCATTAGGCACACTTAAGAACCAAGTCTTTTCAAAGAACCAATCCTAGACATGCGCTTTCAAATTTTCTTTCAATCACCCGTTTATGGAAGTTCTTGAAATCATTCAAGTTTGAGTGATCAATTAAGTCATTGTCTTTGATTCATTATCATTTAGAATCAATCACTAAGAATTTCTTAGCACCAACATCTTCCATTTACGGTCCAATGACCATCATAGTTCTTAAGCCAATTTTAAACACTGTGTATTTCATAACATACATCAGAATTTAACATAGAAAATAACTTTCTTCTATGCTTTGATTCAAGACCTTGGTCGAATCAACGTTGTAGAATTAGTAACCAATGTTACTTCTACTAACAAATTCTATTAAAACAGATTTGTTCATTTTGTTTGGAAAAAATATATAAAGTAAATCCGTTATAACGTCAAGAACTAAATTCTTAAAAACAAATTTATTTACTTTATCTTAATTTCCAACATTCACATGAAATAAATTCTCTGATTTATTTCCAAGTTAGAATCATGAAAGATTCTCGAATAAATCTAATAATAAGATTTTTCGAAAAATAAATTTGTGATTTATTTTCTTTCAAAATTAGAATCAACGCAAGATTCTCTCAAAGAAATAAATTCATTGTTTTATTTCTCTTATATCTTCATTTTAAAAATATTGGGATTAAAAACCCAAATGAAGATATCAAAACAACTTAATTCTTCAAAAAGAATTAGTCCTTTATTTTAAATTTCTTTGATTGTTGTTTGGAAGATCAAGTAAATCCGTTAAAATGGTGAGAAATAATTCTCAAAACGAATTATTTACAAGATCTTTGTTTCCAAAACAATTAAGAAATTCCGTGTTTACACTTTTTCAAGGACAATTATTATTTAAAAATAATAATATTCTAAAGTGTTTCAAACACAAATAATAATTATCTCAATAATTATTATTTCACATAAAAGGATATTCCTCTTTAGGAATCAATATTCAACAATAAGGTCAATATTATTTTTGAAATAAATAATTGCCTTAAACATAATAATATCAAAATATTATTATCAAATTAATATCATACTTTATGATAAAAATTACCTTATTAAATACACATATGTATTTATTAAATCATTAAGGAATATTACCTTAATGAAATATTCATTTATATAGTATTACCACAAAATACCATAAACTAATTTAAGGAATCCATGATTACCTTAAATTTAAATATATTGTTTTAATATTACCATATTTTATATCAAATAAGCAATTTAATTCTATATTAAATAAATGCTTTATTTGATCAATAGACAATATTGTCTAAAGTCAAACCCTTATTTCCATGAATAAGGTTTTATCAATACATTTAACCATGTATTCACATAAGGTAAAATTAAATTTATCATATTCATTGTTTCTCTTTTAATAAAGGAAACAAACCTGGAATTAATTATAATTCCAATAAATCAAAAATTAAATTTTCGTTTATTCGATTTTGATATTTTCCAAAATTCGTAACCTCGGTTACTTTCCATGACAATTTCTGTCGAACAGATTTTTCCCAATTTGAGATTTTAGCAAACCCATTTAAAAACAGCAGGATAATTCCTGAAACAAATTGTTTGCTTTCTCATTTTATTCTGAAGAATAAATTCACCAAACTCGATTTAAAATTCGAGTATCTTGTTTGCCTCTATAAAATTCCTTAAATAATATTTATTATAATTAATAAATATTATAAATGAAACAAACCACAATCAATTCCTTAAAATAAGGTATTTACCATGTTTTTCACTTTACATGGTAACAAATTAACCAAATGGTTGCTTTTGATCGAACAATACGTGGGTAGTTCCTCACATTTAAGTGTGATTAAATTTCACACAATTTTAACCGAATACTCTGATTGTCACTAAAATAAAATTCTCCAAAGAAATTATTAGTACAAAATAAAATAATAATTATTATTTATAAAATAATAATTATTAAGTAAAGGATAAGAACAAATTAATATTTAATTTGCCTTTCCCACTACCTTAGGTAACTACCACGATTGCACACCATCATTCAATCTTGAGGTTGAAATCACCACTCAACACAGTTTACCATTGACGCATGAATCTTGTAAAATCTAGGTTCACGCGCACATGTCTCCTATCCACATCTAACTGAATTTTCCATTGAAAAGAAGTTGTCAAATTCCTTTGTTTCGACTCAAAGCCCTTATTCCAAGAATTTTCATCCATGCGAAAAATCTTTTTCGTTCGTCTCGGATTAAAAAACCAAAACTCTGTCTTAAGATTGTTGGACGATAAATGGTTAATCTAAGAAAATAATAATAAAATAAAAGAATTTAAATTATTATTATTTAAACGAACAATAAAAACAAAAACCATAATAAATAAGTTTCGATCAAACCGAGTTTGCTATTGATAAATCGGAATCATGTTGAGGCCTGCACAATTGCAGTTTCCTTAAGATAGATTTTCTGCCACTCCAATGGTGCTGAGTTTGTTGGTAGTCTGTCTCCCAAGATACAACAACAAGAAGAACTCCGAACAGTAGCACTTCTGTCGAGTTCTCGAACTGTTCTTGCCTTCGCCGGTCACCAAAATAAAAAGCAGGAGAAAAAACACATTTTGAGAGATGTGAGATGTTTTTGATATATTTAAAACTGAGAAATCAACCTCATATTTATAGTGAAAATTAGGGCAACAGTGAGCAGACTTTCCCGAATTAAGATCCAAAAATCCGGGATTAATTGTCAATTATCTAGTATTTAATTCAAATTAAATACCATAATTAACAATTATTTCTCTAATTATCCAGAGCAGTCAACTGCTAATTAATTCAAATTTAATTCTGAATTAAAACTCTTTTCTGGATATTTGAAAAAAAAATAAATTAAGGAAATATTATTCACAACGGGTAAAATGTTCGCAAGCCCAAAAAGGGCCCAACCAGTCTAAACATTTACATTGCCCACATCGTGCACCCCAACCAAGAATTAAGTCATTCAATGACAATTATGTGGGTAAGTGTATATAAACACTTCCCACTTCATTTATCTCATCAATATGGGATAATGAGGCTTCTCATTCCTTACTTTATTCCAACCTTCTTACTTTGAGCATCAATTTCTCATTCATCACTCAACAATTTGAGCATATGAGCTATCGTTGTAAAGATCTCACGGAGTAGAATAAGAATCAATAATTCCTTATTCGAATCATCATCTTTACACTTCCAAAAAATGCTTCAAAGATGGTCATTTGCTCACTATTTTCCAACAAATCATTTCTTTAACCACTGAGATAAGATAGCTCGTACCAAAGATATTATCTTTTTAAAAGATTACCTTTCTATTGGCATAGTTGTTTAAAAAACATTTTACTGGAATAATAATGTTGTGGACAAAGAGTAAAAATTCTGTTTCCTAATTGTATCCTTTATTAAAAAAACTCTTAAAATTAAATTTCAAATATGTACCCTAATTTTTCAGTTCTTAAACTCTAAGTCCTTTATTAAATAAGATTTAAGTATTTGATTTTTGTTTATAGATTAACGGTCAAGGTTATAGGGCGTATACGTAAGAATTATAGTTTAAATTTATAATTTTTAAGATAAAATCGATTTTACGACTACAAATTAAAATTTTATATTTTTGAAGTTAAAATAAATATGCCTATATTTAAAAAGGTATAAAGATAATTTTAGCGTTTAACGTTTATAATTTTTACACTTTTTGGCCCTCATTCTTTTTATGAAAAAAATTAACCCTTAATCTATTTTTTGACAAATAACTTATTTTTTAAGTAACATAATGATTAAACCGTTAAAAATTTAACGATATTGACGTGTCATATATATGTGATAATATATTTTAAATAACATGGCATCTAGCCTCATTCTACATATATATAACATGTCATTATCGTTAATTTTTTTACAACAATGATAAATATATACATATAAAATATAATTTTATTCGACTATAAAATATAAAATAATTAAAATTCAAATAAAATATTAAAAATTAATCATAGCTAAAATAAAAGGTTATTAAGCATTCTCAAATTATATGAAAATATTCTTATGAAACGTGCAATAAGAATAACATTTTTAAGTGAAAATATTCTTATAATTTAGTAATTTTTGTATTAAAATAAATTTATTTAAAAACTCTTAAATCTTGCAACCATCCTATATACCATTATCATATATTATTATTATTATTATTATTATCATATATGATTATTATTATTATATATGGGCACGGGTCGAGTAGGATTGTATTTTTACCCACCCGCACCCAAACTTTAAAACCTTT
The DNA here is from genome assembly GCA_035048815.1 of Abelmoschus esculentus. Lineage (NCBI taxonomy): Eukaryota > Viridiplantae > Streptophyta > Magnoliopsida > Malvales > Malvaceae > Abelmoschus > Abelmoschus esculentus. The sequence continues at coordinate 21,467,301 of JAUCBN010000012.1, read as the reverse complement.
CATCCGCCACCCGACCCAGGTTTAAGTTAAAAAAACTCGACCCGAACTAAGTTTTAAGCTTCAAAATCTGATTCGGCCCGAGACATTAAAAAAATCTAAATATTAGAGACTTAATTCTAAAAAATAAATATTTAGGATCTAATTATAGAAAAAAAATGAATGATTGAGATGTTTTTTTTAGCGGAAGACAGATTGTTTTGATTCCCTAGTTACCTACCTTTCTGTTACTAGTATGAAATATGGTATAGAGTGTAGCGTTTATAGAGATTTTATGGAAATGTTTGATTCTTAGAGTCTGTGATACTGGCGAAGCATAAATAATCATATGATAAAAGTTTAATATTTGTTACAATTTTCCTTGTTTTAGTCCGAGTTGATTTATTTAGCAAAATAGTACTGTAATAATAACATGCAAGTAATTGCGAATCATGTCTTACTTTGGCTTAATTCACAATTTAACCCTTCAATTATGTTTGTTTTTCAATATGTATCTTAATATTTTTTGTCCATTTTGGCCTTAAATGTATCACTAATGAAAAACCTCTATGAGAAAAAATTGAGATTTTATAAAAAAAGACAAATTAAAAATAAACTCTATTGAATTTTTTATAAAAAATTATAAAATTTAGTATCAATTTTTTGGTAATATTGAAATTCTTATATATTTTTTTAACAAATTTAGTATATACCGAAAATTTTACTTTTTTGTAAAGGTTTGATATTTATTAAAAATTTTACATATCTTTTCAGTATATTTTTTTAACAAATTCAGTATATCACCATTTTATTGTAGTTGTTTAAAAAAAACATTTTACTGGAATTGTGAAATAACTGTGAGGATTTATTTAATTTCTTTATTTTTTTTTCATATCTTTTCCCCCCAAAATTTTATAATTTTCTAACTAATATATTTTTTTGGATTTTTCTGGAGACATGAATGGTTTGACTTTCTAAGATAAAAGAGAAATGGAAGTTTTCTAATTAATTTTTTTTAACAATTCGAGTAGTTTAGTTATGTTAGCTATGGATATTTTTTATTTTTGATTTATATAGTTTGTTGTTGCAAAAAAAAATTAAATTATTTTGAGTTGGATCACAACTTTGTATATTTTCAGTCCCGATTATGTTTTTTTTTTCATTTAAGTTTATAAAAATTTTAACGAGGCACACTACAAGTTCATATAATTTTTTTTAATAAAACCATTTGCCGAATAAAAAACAAATAATTTAGTTAAAATAAAACTGAAAGATAGAATAAAATTCAATATTGGAGGAAGAGAGGGGAGTACAAAGAAAATTAAATCGTTTCATTATTGTTTTTAACGGAAGTTAACTTAATAAGTTGAATAGCATGATCGATGAGTTCGATAGTTAGATGACCAAAATAAATATTCTCAATTAGTTGGGTGGTTATTGTAGTAGTTTATCTTTTTAATTTTATAATATTATACAATATATTTCTAGCTTAGGTTGAATTAAGTTTTTAAAGTGTGTTGATATTTTTGATGGTGTCATTAACTTTTAAAGAGTGTTAATACTTTTTAGCAAGTGTCATTTTAAAAAAATATTTTAAGAGTAAAAATATTCAATATTTTTTGGGCTTAGTTTGGCATTGCTCCGTCCTTTGTTTACTTAGCCTTAGTTTGGCATTGTTTCCAAAAAGTGCAGTTCAAAAAATGATTTTAGAAGTGTGGTAGAAAAAATGATTTTAGAAAGTTAGGTAGTGTTTGTCATTGATGTCAAAAAGTGATTTTAAGAAGATAAAATGTTTATTTTGGACATGATGTTGTAAGGTATAAGTGAACCTAAATTATAATAAAAATTTTAAATTTTTTTACTATTGTGATTATTAATTTATAATAAAAAATTAATTTTTTTGTAAAATTTAATTTAAAAATATAAATTATATTTTAAATTATATACGAACATAAAAATTATAAATTAATAATAAATTTAAAATAAATTAAAAATAAAATAATTTTATTATTAATATAAATATTATAAAATATATATTATTTTATAACTATATATATAAATATTATTTTACTAATATACTATAAGGGTAAATAAGTAATTTTATTTTTAAACTAGCTTATGCAACTCAAAAGCTATAAATTTTAGCTTTTGAGTTTGGGAAAAAAAGTTGGTTTAAAAACAAACAAAAATAACTTAAATTTGCCAAAAGCACTTTTTTAAATGCTTTATGTAAGTACTTTAAATTTTATAATTTTTTATTATTATTAGACGAGTGAAATGAATAACTGAGAGTAGTAGTAGGGTTTATAAAAATTATCGATTCGAAAAAAAGTTAAGAGTTAATCTCAACCATTCATTTCACCTATCTATTTGTTTTTCATGTCCAATGATCCAAATATCATAATATATATGAGGTGAGATTCAATTACACAATACAGAACTCATTTAATTTTATACTAATGCTATTTAAATGAAATTTTCTTTAGGGTTGCATGGAAAAGCTAACGTTGATTTAAGAAGGGGACCATGAAAATAACTATGATTCATACACTGAGTCTCGGGGAAATTCTAAAAAATGACCGATAGATGTGCAAAAGTCCTATATTTTATGTAATTTTTCATTTAATTATTGCTTTTAATTAATAGAATTTAATGGTAATACTGGATAATTCTGCATAATTTTTTAGATTTCAGCATCCAAGTGCTTAAATACTGTTTTTATATATTATTTTGGTAGAAAATGGGTACGGTTTCAATTTTCCTTCATAGATAGGAAATAGATCTCTCAATGATACCAGATACCATCGACATATGGCAAATGGAGAATGCAAATAAACATCAATTGCAGAGAAACATTCGCTAAGGCAGTATTTTGTTTGTCGCGACAGCAGAGCAACGAAGACATATGGTGTACGAAAGATAGAGAATAAAGAGTCGAATCCAGTGAACAAAGTTAGAGAAGGAACAGAACAAAGGAAAGCATGTCGAGCCATGGTCAAGACTACAAGAATTCAAAGACTTCAAGAGGAGCAACATTAGGAAATAAAACAAAGTTCTTGTATTTAATATAAAGTTGTATTTTATTCCTATTAGAACTCCTATTACTTATGAAAAGTTTTGACCTAGGCTTGGCCTATACAAACTGACCCTTAGACCTAGGAGAGGCAAGTCGGTTCCCCCCAATTAAAATCATAGCCGTCGTCACCCATACCTTGTTTCAAATTCTTTTTAAGACTTAGGTTACTCGTGGAGTAGTTATGGAAAAATGTTGTATCTTTATTCAATTCTTATTAATGCAATTTCAGAATTCATAGTTTATTCACTCTTGGTTCATACTCTTTCTTGCATACAAGCTCGGAAGAAAATTTATGAGGAAAAAACATATTTGTCTAAACTATGGATAGTTAGGCTCACGAAACGAGAGAATATGGTCTTTGTTCTTGGGCATTGGCTAATCCGGCTTAGAGATAAGCCAACCAAGATTTCAGCGACTAAAAGGAAGCATATCATTGGTTGTTTTTTCTCTTAATTCACAACGGGAAGTATCATCAAGATGTGATCTTCAATAATACTCTAAATTAGAGATAAGGAGGAGACAATTAAGGATGCTTTGTCGAACTATATGTTGTTGAATTTGTTAACATATTCTTCACTAAATTATAGAAAATTAGGGAATTCTATTCCTAAATATCTACCAACTAAAATCTAGGAATTTTGTCAATTAATAAGAGCAGATTTGTAGCTGCTGATTTTTTTATAATTTTCTATAAATAGTTTTCTTTTGTAAACTATAAATAGGAGCTATTGTTATCAATAAAATATATAGAAAAACAGAGAACATTCTTTAATATTTCTCTTATTTGTCATGGTGTTAGAGCCAAAAATTCTGAGATAATTTCTTCTTGTGTCAGATTCCTTGTCTAGTTTGAGATCTTAGTATTTTGTTCTTGGTTTTCTTGAGTTCTATTCTGTTTTTTTCCCATGAAATCATGTCTTTAGAGCGATCTGAATATTTTTTTTATTTTATTTAATGGCAAAAACTATTCTGTCTGGGCATTCCAATTTCAAATCTTTGTCAAGAAAAAGAAATTATAGGGTCATATTGATGGAACAGATCCTGTACCTAACTACAAAGAGAAGGAAAATATAGAAAATGGAAGGTGAAGGATGATCAGATTATGTCTTGGATTCTTGGAAGTGTGGAACCCTCTATACTTCTTAATCTCAAACCTTATAAGACCTTTCAAGAAATGTGGGGTTATTTGAAGAGAGTTTACAACCAAAACAACACAACACGAAAGTTTTAATTGGAAATAAAGTTGAGTCAGCTCAGTCAAGGGAGTATGTCAATCCAAGAGTTTTATTCTTCTTTTGAGAATCTTTGGGCTGAGTACACTGATATTGTATATGCAAGTATATCTCCCGAAGGACTTATTGTTGTCTAAAATGTGTACGAGACTAACAAGCGTGACCAGTTTTTAATGAAGTTAAGGGGGGGGGTTGAAGCATTCAGGTCTAACCTAATGAACAAAGATCCAGTTCTTTTATTGGATATTTGTGTGGGAGAGCTTCTCAGGGAAGAATAACGGTTCATTACGTAGACTATCATAGAGCAAAAAGTTCATAATTCTGTTCCAATTCCTGTTGCTTATGCTATTCAAGGGAAGTCTAAATGAGGTAGAGATATGAGTAATGTCTAGTGTTATAGTTGCAAAGGATTTGGGAATATTGTCAGTAATTGTTCTAAGAAATTTTGTAATTATTGTAAGAAAACGGGGCATATCATTAAAGATTGTTCCATTCGGCCTCCAAAGAAATCCGAAACTGCCTACAATGTCTCAATTGGTTCCTCAAATGCCTATAGTCTTGGTCAGTCTTCTATTACTCCTGAAATGGTCCAGCAAATTAATTTTCTGCTTTTTCTGCTTTAGGCCTTTCAGGTAAAAAAAATTCTACTCCTAAGCCTTGGTATTTTGATTCTAGTGCTTCCAATCATATGACCAACACTGTCTTACCTCTAAATAATGTTAAAAAATATAAATGAAATCTTTAGATTCATACTGTCGATGGAAATTCATTACCTATAAAAATTATTGGTGATATTTCAGACTCTTTAAATACTGTTTTTGTGTCTCCTAAGTTGTCCACTAATCTTATATCTGTTGGCTAATTAGTTGAGAACAATTGCACTGTTAATTTTTTAAATTATAGTTGTTTTGTGCATGAGCAAGTGTCCAAAAAGATGATTGCGAAGGGGCCTAAAGTGGGATGTCTCTTTCCTTTGTTTCTATCTCCTTCTTCAGTGTCAAATTATGTTACATGCAATGTTGTTCAATGTGATAATCAAATGTGGAATAGATGTTTAGGACATCCTAATTCTCATGTACTTCGTGTCTTACTTAAATATGGTTTACTTGGGAATAAAAAATCAGCAGATACAAATCTGCCATCTACAATCTGCTCTTATTTGTCAGAATTGTCGACAAGACATAACCTGCAGAGACAGCTAAGGCGACCCTTCAACGACTCACCAAAGTAATATTTCAACTTTTTGTATTAATAAGAGAAGAATATTGTGCAATTGGATTTCACATTACGAAGCAATCAACGTAGCCTTTCCTTTATATCTTGAGATTCTAATCAATTATTTAGTTATTTTCTTAGTGCATGAAACATACGTTGCGTGGGTATCCAGTCCTTGTGGGTTCGACTTCTAAAATATTACAACTTGACAAAGTTGTACGATTGCATGTTAAGGTGTAGGACTTCCTATGCGCACCAACAACAGCTTAAAAATAGTTATACTATTTTTTATAAAATTTATAAGAATTTTGATATACACTTTTTTATATATACTAAAATTCTTATACTTTTTATAAGAAATTTAGTATATATTAAAAAGTGTGCTAAAATTCTTATAATTTTTGTATAATAAAAACTAATATAATCGTTTTTAACTGTTTTTTCAAATTATCGTTTTCTAAAACTTCCCGCGTTCAATGTCACCGCTCAAATTAAATTTTACAATAGGTGAGTGTTTTTGGCAAAAGATTTTAGTGCTACGATTTTATCCCCTTAAAATCGTTTCTTAAAAAAGTTATTTGTTATGGTGTAAAGTGATTGGGATATTTTAAAAAATATTAATTTCTTTGAAAAATAATAAAATTAAAGTCTCCATCGACCACTTAGGTAGATCAAACACCGTAAAAATAAAGACTCATTTGAAAGAGTTTGAGGGTTAATTACACGTGGGGAAGGAATAACATCCCGTTACACTTAATAATCGGTATAAAAAATATTATCTTTAAAATTTATTTTTAAAATTTAAATTAATTTTAATTTGATATTCTGGAGATTGACTATTAATAAGGTTGACTCTTAATTTGGTATTCTTAATTCAAAATTAAAATCTATATTGTGAATTAGAAATAATTATGAATTTAATTAATAAGGTTGACGTTATATCAGATCATAGACTAAAACGACATTAAATAAAACTGACTGTCGTGTTAGGTTATAGTTTAGATCCCTTATGTTATCTTTATGCATTATGCACACATTTAAAGTATGATGTTATTGTAACTACTAATTTTATTCGGGGTGTTAAACCCGATTTTTAATTTTCGTTAAATTTAAATAATGGGCTAAATTATTATAATAAATTCAAAATACTAGTTATATTATTTAATTTAGTTACCCTCATTACAAATTATAAAAACACAAAAGATACTACTATATTATATTTATACATTATGTAAAAGAGAAAATAATAAAAAATATTACTATATATGTTGTTTTTGTTTTTCTTTGAAAAATTCCAAAAATATTATAGTATTACCATTGAATTTTATTTTGCTTTGTTTTTTTAACGATTTCCCTATTTTATAAATATTATTATTATAAGAATTTATTTATTTATTATTATTATTATACATATATAAAAATAAAAAAATCTAAAAAGTTTATAAAAGAATCTGAAAATTATAAAATTATATTAAAATATAAAATATTTTTAATTTAAAAAATTATTAAAAAATGGAAAAAATCAAAAGATTAAATATTATTATAAAATTATATAAATAAATTGAAAAATATTAAACAATAAAACTTATTTTAAAAAACCAATATAATTTTTATTGTTTTATATTTTTTACTTATTTTTTATAATTGTAAACCAATATTTAATATTTTTAGCTTCTTAGTTTTAATCTTTTAAAAAATATTATTTGACATTTAAAATTAAATTTCAAAATTAAAAATATTTTTTTGAATTTTTAAAGTTTTAAATTCTTATATATTTTTAAAAAGTAATTTTTAAAAAATTTTAAAAGTGAAAAGTGATATTAATTTGTTACGACACGTATCGAAAAATTAAAAAATATCAAAGTTAATGATTATCAAAGTTTGTTATAGGCCAAAACGATTTTTTTCTTAAGTTTGAGGGCTTAATTGGGTGAAAAAAGTTTAGGCACTTAATTTTTTTTATAAAATTTTAAGGGCTATTTTTTTTGAGTTTGAGGGCTTAATTGGGTGAAAAAATGGTTTATAGGCTTAATTGATTTTTTTTAAAAGTTTAAGGACTTATTAAGCTTTTAAGCCTAAATTTTAATTACTATTTTTAGATTTCTTAAAAAACTAAAAAAACAGAACTTATGGTATAATTATTGTAAATCACATTCCAAAAAGTTTTATTTATTCTTTATATAACTATTTTTTTTATTTTTAGATAATACAAGAAGCACCACTTAGCAATATAAAACTATGTTACATGCAAAAATATTTTCTTTATTTTTTATGTATTTGACACTTTTTTAATTACAAATCTAAAACTTATAAATTGATGGAATTATATTTTAAAAATTAAATTAAAACTTACCTCATCTCTCAAATTCGGTAGAAAATTTTAGAATTCTGCAAAACAAAAAATAAAATACATCAAAAACAAAATTTAAAATTTTATTATTCTTATAAATATAAAAAATTTATTTTATCAATATCATTATAAAGAGATGAAAAAAATTAAAAAAGTTAAACATAAGAAAAATTAAGATCAATTGAATAAAAATGAAGAAAAATGAATAATTAGCAGAAGGAAAAGGAGATGGACGTATCTAGATTTATGAAGTATTTTTTATATATATATTTTTATTTTCGATCAAATCATTCTTCCATCATAAATTAAATTGGTATTTTTTATTAAAATAAACATAATTTATAAAAAAATTATATTCCGTCATAAATAATATAAATGTTCTCTATCGGGTTTATCAAAATTTTTGAAAAAAAAAAATTCAGTCAGAAGTGTCAAACATGTGACAGAATATTTTATTTCTATCAGTAAAATATGATGAATTTAAAATGCGTCCGAAACTTTTTCCTCGATAATTTAATTTTTTTGTAGTAGTGGTATGAGTGTCGATCAATTTCTTAACTTTGAAAGAAGTCAATCGTGAGTTGAGAGATTATCGTGATGGTTCAGTGGTAGTAGTGATAGTCTCCAATGAGACGGTAAATGAAGACAACGGCAATAATTTTTAAATCAATACCACTTCCTAGTGACAAACAAAAGAATCGACAAAGAACACAACACGGAACACCATATTTTTAAGGTCACACACTAACCATACAAGATAAGATAATATTTTCCTATTTTTATATGCATTGTAATCTTTTCCTCCATAAAAAATAACTTATAAATATTATTTTCGGTGTATCTTTGTGTCATAATTTTTAAATTGAAGAATAAAATTTAAAAGTTTTTTTATCGATAAAATATTACCATAACTTCGTTAAAAAAATTTAAAAATTTAAAAATATTAAAAAATAAAATTTTCGATGTATATACTACAAGTCATAAATACAAACTCAACCTCCATGTTTATCACGCTATTTTCATGTCCTTGCATGCCAAAAATATTTTTCTTTAGTAATGCATGGCACAGCCAACCTTACTTCAAGAAGGGGACCATGAAAATAACACTGATTCATAAGAATGTACAGAGTCCATGTTCACCACTCAAATTTGCAGGTTCGATCTTATGGCAGAGTTGAGACTTGTCTTAATATTTGTCTTAATACGAGGAGAAATTATATTATGGGTAAGTTTTATTACGTTATTCATGGACCAACCACTAAAGATCACTATATCTTTATTTTTTTCATGTCATATATTTTTTAAAGTGAATCTTCACTCATATTTATTGTTAATTCATTTTAAAAATAGTTTTTTTCAAGCGAAGATTCACTTTGAAAAATATGACATGAAAAAAATGATGATATAGATAATCTTTAGTCGTTGGTCCCATGGACACGTAGTGGGACTTACCCACGATCAGGAGAATTATATTATGGGACATTCCCACCACGTCATCCATGGGACCAGCCAATAAAAAACATCCATTTAATTATTTTTTCCACCTCATCATTTTTACCAAGTGAATCTTCAGTAACATTTATTATAATTTAAGTTTAAAACAGTTGTTACCGAGTGAAGATTCACTAGGTAAAACTGATGAGGTGGAAAAAAATAAATGAATGGTTTTATTGGCTAATCCCATGGATGACGTGGTGGGAATATCCCATAATATAATTTCTCCATGATTAGGGACGGATTTACTTGCATTGCGGGAGGAGCAACTACCCCTCCCAAATTTTATGAGATAATTCTATTTTAGGCCCTTATAATTTTATGAGATAATCTAAAATTAATAAAATTAAACTTTGACCCTCCTTTTTCTGGTTTAATTATTTTTTAAGGCCTTTCAATTTTAATTTTTTAAAATTAAGCCTAAACTTTTTGAATTTTTACAATTTAATTATTTTTAAGACTTTATTATTTTAAATTAATCGGTCTGACCCCCTCATAGTTCAATCTTGGTTCCGTCTCTGCCCATGATATAATTTCTCTAATATGAGACTATCTCTAAGGTCCTAAAATTAATGGCTATAGATTTTCAAGAAAATATAATAATGATGATAAGATATGGTAACGACATATAAGGATGGTTTAAAGATTTATAAAATAATATTATATGCCATTCGTGATGTTTCTATTCAATAAATAAAAGCATAAAGATAATTTTAACTCTTAACGTTTCTGATTTTTATCATTTTAAACCTCATCTTTTTTTAGGATAAATTTAGCCCATAATTTATATCTTTTTGACAAATATCTATTTTTTTAACTATAATGATTAGATAGTTAAAAAAATAACGATAATGATATATCATATATATGTAGAATGATATTTAAGATTTCAGAATGTTTAGTAGCTTTTTATTTTAGATCTAATTAAATTTTAATATTTTATTTAAATTTTAATTATTTTATATTTTATGTTAGAATAAAATTATATTTTACATGTATATATTTGTCATTAAATTTAGATATTATTATATACGGGTACTTATCGAGCGAGTCGATCGCGAGTTGGACAATGCTCGACTTATGCTCGTTAAAAATTCTTATTGCTCGATTCGACTCATTGCTTGTTAAGCTCATTAAAATTATAATATATTCGTTGTTCATTAAGCTCAACAAGTTATTCATTAAACTCACTAAAAAACTATCTTATTTTTTTAACTAAAAATAAAATTTAATAAAAGTATATGTGACTTAATATTAAATAAATTAACAAATTTAAACAAAAAATATCAAAAGATTGTATAAAACACTTTTAAAGTCTAATTCAACTAACAATCTACAAATACACCAAACTAGTATGTTAAATTAAAGTAAAAATCTACTAATTAATAAATATTATTTAGATTTATTTTTGAATGAAGTAAGTTTAAGGTAATTATTAAAAATATTTTAAAAAATAACAAGTTGCTCGCGAACCGATGGAATCAAGTTAAACTTTATTCGATTTAACTCATTAAGGCCTTGAGTTCTGTTCAAATTCAAAATCGAATCGATCTGAATTAAACAATTATCGAAATTTAATAAAATCAATTTTAAACAATTCACAAAATGTTCAACTCGTTAAACACTCAAAGCAAAAGGAATAACTAATTAATGATACGAAACTGTTTCATTATGCCTTTCTACATGCCAGACAACTATTAGATATAGATTTCCCTAATTTAGAGACAATGACTTAAACATGGCATGTGTTGGAGTATGAAAAATGATTAAAACAATTAAAAATCTTTTGTCATCTGTTAAATTTATTTAAAATATTAAATTATAAATTTTAATAATCTTTAATTTTGAACTCTAAACCTTAAACGACTAATTTAAAGTAAATATACTAATAGAGATAAGATTAGGAGTTAAACTATTTACGTCTTATAAAAAGGGTGCAAATCGTCTTCCCCTTTTTCATGCATGCATCCGTAAAATAGGAGTTTTGGTTAAAGTTTAGAGAATTAAGGGCAGGGTTTATTTTTTAGGGTATGGTTTAGGATATAAAAAATAAGAGTTAAGGTTTAAAATTTATTTTTTTAAAAAGATTAACCGAAAATACAAAAGGATGTACGAAAAAGAGAGGATTTTTCTCTATAAAAAGGTGTTTTGCTCCTCCCATTTGCACAACAAAACAATCTTTCTTCCCATACAAATGAAAGTTGAGCAAACAATGAAGGTGTTGTCAGTGTTAGCAGTGGTTTTAATCTGTTGGACATCCACGGTCGAATCGCAAGTACCCAAAAATCGTACGGTGACATTCAACGGTTCCAAGGCTCAGTATAATGGCTTCATCGGAAATCTTCGAAAAAATCTCTTATTTGGTGTACAACAACCACCGATAGGGATGAAGATACCGGTGTTGGCGAGCACCAGTGATTTGCGACCTGACAATATAAATCGCTATATTGTGGTGAAACTCGTCGCTTCTACAACTTTCGTAGAGTTGGGTATTGATGTTACCGATGTGTATGTCTTGGGTTACCGGCCAAAAACAGGAAATCAATCCTACTTCTTTCAGGAGATTCCCGTAGAGGCAAAAAGGTTTTTGTTCAACAAAACAAACCAAACCACTCTTACATTCAGTGGCAATTATGTTTCCATCGAAAAGAAAGCAGGAGACAGAGATCAAATCCCTCTGGGATATGAACAACTAACAAAATGGGTTAAGGAGTTGAATAAGAACTCTACTACAGAAAAAGTCAAAGCGCAAGCCCTTGTAGTCTTTATCCAAAAGGTATCGGAAGCCGCGAGGTTTAAATACATACAAGATGCGATTGCTAAGCTTGAAAATTTAAGGCCGAATAAAACAATTAAGGATTATCAAAACAACTGGAACCAGCTCTCCAAATCCGTCCTAACTGCACGCAATGACACAAACGGAACCTTCACAACAAATGTCACCGTTGGTGCCCATACTTACACTAATGTGAATTCTGTGATTCCCATTATTTCACTACTGAAAAGGAATGTCACCAAAACTTCTGCCACCGTCCCTCTTGGTGAGCTTAATGATGAAGCACTTGACTAGCCATGTTAGTCCAAAGCGTAACCAGGAGAGTGAAAACTCCTATATGCTTTACTATCTATCTATTTATTTATTTATCTATCTATCTATGTGTACTGCATGAATAGATGGCAAATAATCCATAAATAAATGCTTGATATAGTAATCCAGCATCAGTGGCTATTTTAATAAAAAGTTTAGGGTCTTATTTAATCCCTCCTCTTCTTATTGTTCATTAACAGTTTAAGACATGAAACACGATTGAACCCACATTATCCTATGGAAATGTGAACAGAAACAAGCCAATCAATGGTCGATGTTGAGATCATATAATAACACGATTCGATCTAAAAAATAGAGGTAAAAGATTTCAACTTTTATTTAATTGGATTCCTTCTTAAACAGTGTTTTGCCAAAAGAAAAAAAAAGTAAAATACTCTAAAAAATAATCCACAGTGTCCATGTTCACCCCTCAAATTTGCATGTTCACATTACGACAGAGTTGAGACTTGTCTTAATATTTGTCATATTTGTAATCCACTGTCACGTGGGTTTAATTGTAGTAAAACCAAAGTTTATATTAATGAGCAGAACAAAAAAAATGGGACCATCCCCAAGGTCCTAAAAAAAATGGGACCATCCCCTAACCTTAAACCCTAACCTTAAACCTACTAATTTAAAATAAAGAAGCGATTAGAAGGTAAACGATTTGCATCCATCAAATCGACAAAACCATCATCTTCCAACTAAGTAAAGAAACCCAAACACCAATTAAAATTTAAAAAACAATTAAAAATATAAAAATCAAAGATAAAAAAAAATTAAAATTTTAAAAATATTGAAATAAATAAAAAATTCAAAAAAAAAAGACTAAAAGTCATAAATAAAATCTCAACCTCCATGTTTATCACCTTATTCTCATGTCTATGCATGTCAAAAGTGTATTTCTTGAAGTATGCATGGCAAAGCAAACCTTACTTCAAGAAGGGGACCATGAAAATAACACGGATTCATAAGAATGCAGAGTCCATGTTCACATTATGACAGGGTTGAGACTTGTCTTAATATTTGTCATCTTTGTAATCCACTGTCATGTGGGTTTAATTGTAGTAAACAAAATTTTATATCAATGACCAGAACAAAAATAAATAAATATGGGACCATCCTCAAGGTCCCAAAATTAATGGCTAGAGATACCCGATTGAATTAACTCGAAACTTGATTTTACTTGATCTGTATATAAGTTTTGGGCCGGAAGCCCAATACGACACCGGGGTAGGGTGTTACACTCTTACAGTATCATATCCCTGTATATGGGATTAATAACGTTGATACCCTTCCATTAATCTCTATTTTAAAAAAAATGTTTCCCGTCAGAAAACGCAACTTGTCAACGTGTTTGTATTGTAATATTTTCATCCGCTTAAAGGGAAAAAATAGTTCATAGGTCATATTATTTTCCTTGTATTTGTATCTCATAATTTTTAAAATAAAAAATGAAATTCAAAAAAAAATTATCGTTAAAATATACTTTTATTAATAAGATAATAATAAAAGTATACATTACTTTAAATCTCATTAATGACCTTCCTAAACCTAACTAAAAGAAAAATATTATCATAATAAACTCATACAAAATATACCAATAAAGAAAATAAATTTTAAGTCAATGAAAAACGACCATCTTCCAACTAAGGAATGAAATCCAATCACCAATTATAATTTAAAAATCAATTAAAAATATAAAAATCAAAGATAAAAAATATTTTTAAAAATTAAAAATATTGTAAGTCATAAATAAAATATCAAGCTTCATGTTTATCACCCTATTTTCATGTCCATGCTAGGGGTGAGCAACGAAATCGAAAAACCGAAAAATCAATTTGAACCAGTCTGTGTGGTTTGGTTCTATTTTAAAAATTGAGGCTTGATTTTCGTTTCGATTTAAATATTTTAGTTCTTCAATTCGGTTTGGGTTCGGGTTTTTTATATGGAACCCATTTATTTCAATACAACCCAAATTTAAAAGAAATAACCCAATAAAATATATTTTAAAGCTCAATTTCAATGAGATGCCTAGATATTTAACCCAATTATAATAAAAAACAAATAAAATTTAAAAACCTAAAGAATATTATATTTCTTGTGTCTACAGTTGCTTCAAAGTCTGCTTTTAGTACTGGAGGTCATATCCTTGACTTTTTTCGAAGTTCTTTAACTTTAAAAATCATCGAATGTCTTATTTGTGATCAAATTAGATAAAATCTTCACCTATAGCGGTCAAAAAAAATTAAAGCAATGAAAGACATTAAAAGTGGTAAATGATAAGTAAATCATATTTTCTGTAAATAATCTCTGTTCTCTTAACTTTTAGTAGGTTTTGAAGATTTGAGGTTGAATGAAACAATGACAACTATTAACGATTGATTGAACTAAAACTTTTACAAGGTAAATTTGAATTTGAAAAAACTAACTCTCGAGAAAGAATTAGATTTTTGTAGGCTGTTGAATAACAATTTCATAATATTATATAACTATATTTTTATTAAAAAAATATATTTTAATTTTTAAATGAATAGAATTTATTTTAAATTAATTTTTTATTTATTTGTAGGTTCATATGAACAATGCCTGCGGCTGCTCGAGGAATGAGGAAGAACATTTTGTTTGTCTTAGATTATATCGATGATAAATATATTAGGTTAAACATAATTGATTAAACATATTAGGTTAAATATATTAGGTTAAAAGAATTAGATTATTTTTTATTATTCTTTTTACGTAAAACTCCTATAAATACAGTGTAAATATATTAGGTTAACATAATTAATTATTTCGTTTAAGTTAACGGTCAAGGTTATATATTTTGAACGATATTACTTTAAGATTTAAGTATTTAATTTTGGTTTATAGATTAACGATCAAGGTTATAGGGCATATATATAAAAATTATGATTGGAATTTATAATTTTTAAGATAAAATTAGGGGTTTTGCGATTAAAAATTAAATATTTAGATTTTCGAGTTCAAATAAATATGACTATTTTAAAAAACTACATTAACAATGTATCAATTAATAATCTTTATTTTATTACATGAACTAAAATTATATATTTTAAAAACTATTTATTATTAAAATCTTTCTTAATGATTAATCCGATGGTTAGATTAAAACTATTATTATTATTATTATTATTATTATTATTATTATTATTATTATTATTATTATTATTATTATTATTATTATTATATATGAGCACGGGTCATGTAGGATCGGATTTTTGATCAATCCAGACCCGAACTTTTAAACCTTTCACCCACCACCTGACTCGGGTTTAGGGTAGAAAAAATCCGACCCGACCCAAGTTTTAAGTTACAAAACTTGACCCGGCCCGAGATATTTAAAAAATCTAAATATAAGAGTGATTTGTCAAATGCTCAGGTTGGTGTGTTTGAAGATAAGCACGGTTGCAACTGTTGTACCTGTGCACAGTCTTCTGGTTCTGGGTCTCAGTTTTTATCTCATCGGGCAAATCTGGTCTCAGGTGCTTGGGATACATGGGTAGTTGATTATGGAGATACACATCATGTCACACCAGAAGCTACCAATCTCTTGCATTCCTCTAGCTACATTCTTTTAAGGGTTAATTACTGCGAAAGTAATATTTGTTTGCCCTTAGAATAAAGTTAGTCACCGATTTTGAAAATCCACCAATATAGTCATTTACGTTTTCGGGCCGTAAACTTATGGTCACTAAGACGCTTGTTGCCGTTAAGTGGAAAAGACGAATGCAGAATGAGAGTTTTGAATGTTTCGATCCCTCAGAAATTGATTCATTCATTTCATCAAGTAAATTGTAAAACTTTGTAGCGTCTCCATTTGGCTCTTCAACACATTCGTTTCTTCTTATCTCGGTAAAATGTTCATCACCAATATCATAATCTTCTCCAACAGACCGTTGATAATCGTGCATATTAAATGCATCTCGCAACATACCCTCAATTCCATCTTCTCTAACAGATCGATGATCAGAATAGGAGGAAAACACACATTACTCCTCGAAGAAGAACTACGAGGTGTCAACTCTCCATGGAATACCCGTTTTTTATAGCCCCGAATAAAACAATAAACAATTAAATGCTCATTGACAACTTCACGACTATGTCAATTAATATTAACACACTTCCTACAACGGAAAAGAATCATATTCTCTTGGCTTGCATTCGCAAAAGCTAGATCTAGAAAAGTTTCTTCTCCATTTCGGTAGCCAACGTTTACCCTTGACAAATCCATCCAACTCCTATCCATTTTGGATTTATGTAATATTCATTCAAATTTTAAAATCATAAACCTAATCTTAACACATGAACACTAGAATAAGAGATTAATTGTGTGATAGTCTCTAATCTAAAAACATAAACACTTAAATAAATTATATATGATATCTTACACACAAAAAGAGATTTTTGGGTCTCCACCAGTACTTGTGCAAACAACTAAGGGATCAACAAGGTAATCCACAAGCTTACAAAAAATTCAGTAAGTAAATCAACCTTATAAAGAAGATATAAAGAGAAATAAATAACAAACTAGCATAAAAAGATAAATGAAAAGGCAGGATCCTATATCTAAATTCGTAATTTGCATCATTTTAACCAAGTCCAGCTTCACCCCGTGGACCTTTGATAAAGAAGCAACTCATGCACCAGGAGAATGACATATAAGAAGTTAAACAAATTGCACTCACTTTAACCAAGTCCAGCTTCACCCCGTGGACCTTTGATCATAAAAAAATTCTTTTCTTCTTTGCTGTTTTAACAAATAATGAACGAGATTATTAGATTCCATTAAATTAAATTTAATCAAGGAGAATGACATATAAGAACTTAAATAAAAATATCGAAAAAGATAAAAAAATTATTAATCTATAAAGCCTGAATTTAACCTACAACAGTTTTCTCATTTAATTATACTAGACTAACCCACATATAAAATTTGTAAAAAGGACAAAAAATAGTAACTTCTGCAAATAAAGCTCATTTACACACACGGGTGAATTAATTTCTCTCTAAAATTGGTTGGAAAAGGTTATGAATGTTGATTGAATAGCCTGGAAAATAGTAAAAACAAGATCAAAACACACTGTTAAACATCAGAGTTACTTTCCCAAGAAACAAACATATATCATTATACAAAGAAACGGAAATTTTCAAAGTTGAGCAAGAAAAATGAAACATATTATTGCAAACATATTAAAAATTTTAGACGTACTCTAGACCCTTTGATTATATTGTATCTACAAACATATTTATACAAGTTAAACATATTTTAGCAAACATATTATTACAATTCAATTCCATAACGAAACAACAGGGTGGTCAAACAAGAGAAATCAATATGTAAATTAGAGTTTCAAAACGATCGACACTCAAGTGTTTCAACTTTCCCAGCAGCAACCACCTTTCTACCTATGACTTTGCTCAAAGTTCTAATTCTACAGACAAATAATTCCAATGACGCGATATATATTAAACATAATTGAAGAAATGAAAAGAGAGAAAGAACCTTTCAGTTGAACTCCGTTTGGATTATTAATTTGTCAATAATGAAGCTGAGTGAAATCTGAAGAATGAAGCTTTTGTCAACAACCATAAAGAAATTGAAACGATTTTAATTCTTCTGAAACCCTAAACATCAAATCAAAATTCCTTGATTCAGTTTTTGATTACTAACCGAGCTTGTGAGGAGTGAAAATCATGGCTGCTTCTAGATGAGAATCGAGTTGATGTATACATGACAATCGATACTGTTGGACGACCGAGACTATTGGTCGAACGACGAGCAAGAAATGACAGCGAACACTGGATGAGGCGACGACGGGACGGAAATCAAAGGAGGAGGATGGATCGGGGGAAATAGGGTTAGATTTGGGGAAAAGATGGAAAATAAAAATCTGAATCGGGAGAATATAACACAACTTGCGGCGTTTTTTTTAAAACGCCAGTAATGTACGAATAATTGCAGCGTTTGTGAACAAAACGCCACAGAAAATACAATCTACTATGGTGTTTGTGAAAAATGCCACAAAAAATTATAATTTACTGCGACGTTTGTGAAAAACGCCACAAATATACAATCTACTACGGCGTTTTGGAATAAACGTCACAAAAACACAATCTATTGCGGCGTTTTTCATAAAACGCCACTGGTATTTGACATGTGCGGTGTTTGTAGAGTAAAATGCCACTATTATGCGATTAGCTGTGACGTTTCTTATAAAAACATCGCTACTGACGCCGCTATAGAACAAATCTGGTGTAGTGATTTGAGAATGCTTAATAGCCTTTTATCGTAAAAAATTTAATGATAATGACATGTTATATATATGTAGAATGAGGCTAGATGCCATGTTATTTAAAATATATTATCACATATATATAACATGTTAATATCGTTAAATTTTTAACGGTATAACCATTATGCAAGTTAAAAAATAAGTTATTTGTCAAAAAGACATAGGTTAAGGGTTAATATTCACCCAAAAAAGAATGAGGCCAAAATAATAAAAATTATAAACGTTAAAGGTTAAAATTATCTCTATGCCTTATTTTTTTCTCTCTTATACTTATAAATATAGAGTGAAAAATATATTGTATACAACCATACATTAAGAATATAATACAAATATTTCTCTTTGTCTCTCCTCCTTTTCTTGTTCATATTTTTCTTTACTTTATTTATAACATTTTAAATATTTATACTTTTAAAGTTTTAATTATTTTTAAATAATTTTAAGGGTAAACTACTAATTTATCAGTCAACCTATTACTTAGTTTATGTTTTTGTTATCACGTTTACTTTTTAGGCAAAATGGTACCTAAATTATATTTTTTATATTTTAGCATTCCTATCATTAAAAATTTAACAATATATTAATTAAGATAGAGAAAATTACATATAGTAAATTGTATGTCATTTTTTCTTTCCTAGATAGCTTATCATGTTAGATAAAATCATAAAAAAAACACGTGGTAGGTCAACTAGGAGAAAAAAAATGAGGTGATAGATTTTCACATATTTTTTCTCTGTTATTAATTTTTTTAAAACAAAATGCTAAAATATAAACAAATATAATTTAAATATAATTTTGCCAAAAAATAATTGATATACTAAAACAAATACACAAATAAATATAATGTTATTAGTTTTTGTCGTATCGAATTTTGAAAGTAAAAATACCTCGATTACATTTGCAAGACTTCAACCTTAATAATAATAGAATATTTTTTTTCAATCAATTTTATCACAATTCAAGCATGAGGTTATAGTGGCCGAACGGCCAAGGAAGAAGGCAGGGTGGGGAGGGACAATCGCCTCTCATTAAATTTTTTTTTTAATTTTTGTTTTTTTATTTAATTTTTTTTAAATTTGTCACTATTTTTAAATATTCATGTTTTATTCCAAGTTTAAAATCTTAGCTCCTTCCTCGCGAATAGCGACCGATGATAACCGGTGACGGTAAAGATGAAGAACTGCTAGGGTTAGTGAAATAACTAAAGCACATAAAATATATAAATATGAATCTGATTTCTATTAAAAATAAATTACTTAAAAAGGATTAAAAAATTATTTTTTATCTTAAATAGTTAATTATTATTATTACAACTGTTATTAATGGTAACCTAATTGTTAAAAAATAATTTTTAATTTAAATTTGTTATTTGTATTTTTGTCATTAGTATACATTAGATTAAAACTATAATTATATTCAAAAAAATCAATTTCTAAAAAAATATATTTTTAAAATATATTTTATTAAAAATAATTATATAATATTTATAAATAAACGATTTTAATTTTTATTCTCTGTTTTATTTAAAATTCAAATATTTAAATATCTGTTATGAATATCTTTATTCATGGTGGATATCCATATATTAAGTTAAAGTTTAATGAACTTTATTATTAGGGTTTAATACCCATTCGAATTAGGGTTTTCATCTTATGCCTATAAATATAGACTTTTAACAAATCATTGTATATAATCCTACTTTGAGAATATAATAAAATCTCTTTCTTTTGTCTTTCATATTTGTTCTTCTATTTTATTCTCGTTCTTTAGTTTATTCATAACACGTTATCAGCACGAGTTTGCTCATAAGACTTTAATTCAAGTTTCTTCAAGAATTTACCTGGTATGTTCTTTTTCAATCTTATATATTTTAATTTATAAAATAATATATATACGATGATGATTATAATTTTTTCTTTTTCTCATGTAAATATTCTTGTTTTTGTCTAATGTTATTATGTTTTTATTTCATGTCTTTAATATTTTGTTTTGATAATTTAATTCAAGTATATTGGATGGACATCCCGTTCTGCGAGGCTACTAGTCTCAAAGGTGGTTCTTTTTAAAGGACCTTGTGGACTGGTTTAACAACGTCGCGTATGAGGATTAATTTTTGTTCTTTGTATATATTGAATATATATATCGGTTGATCAATTACTATTTAATAGTATGAATATTATAAAGTTTATGTTTGCTTGAAGCAATACTATTTTTATGTAAAAAACTCTACTATAAAATTCTCTCAAGTTCAAGTTACGAAAATCGTTTTGATCCAAGAATATTTATGGGAGGCATTCCCTGAAGTGAATGCATGCATGATGCTTATTCCATGCAATTATTGGATTTATGTCATTCCTTGAAGTGAATGCAAGCATGATGTTTATTCCATACGATTATTAAATTTATTTCATTCCTTGAAATGAATGTAAACATGATAATTCAATATATGATTAGTGAATAAAACTCTTTATGTGTCAGAGTATCACTGATGAGGATATGTTAGAAAAACATACTCTATTTTTCACATATTAATGTTGTCTTATAGATTATCAAAAAAAAAATAATGTTGTCTTATAGACACAATATCATGAAAAGGTTTTAAATACCTATTAGTCTCTGCTTCATTCCCTGAAGTGAGTGTGATATTTTATAGTGGAATGAATAAAAGCCAAATTAGTAATTGTGGTTGCGATTGAGGTTATAAAATAAACATGGATAAGATGATTATTTTGAGAATAATTATATCCACAAGAAATGGAATTATAAAGATGACAAGAATAATAGAGATCATATCAAAATCTTTATGTTATCAATGCGATGGTATAAACCATTGATCTCGTACTTGTCAAACGCCGAAGTATTATGGACTTTATCTATAATCATGAATGATAAATTAAAGAAAATATAAACAGATTTTCTTCGTGACAAAAATAATTATGGCGTTATTGATTCAACTCAATTGGATATTGGTAATTTTTCTCAAAACTCTTGAAGGGGATAATTTTTCATTTGTTTCTTTTATAACATCTAAAGGAAATAATTGATCTTTTATTTATTTATTTTTATTTATTATTTATTTATGTTAATTTATTTTATATATTATTTATTTACGTTTTATGTTAATTTATCCTTTGAAAAATATTATCACTTCTGGAATAAAATCTATAATAAATTTTAGTTATTTATATCAAGCAGACAATGCAAGTATTCATATTATACTTAAGCATAAGAAATATTTTCCTATTTAAATACAAGGGAAAATATGAGTACTATATCTCAAAGTACTAAAATATTAATGTTTCGGAAGAAATTTTGAGAGTTTATATTTGATAGATAACTGATTTGATATAATGTGCTGTATTTAATATTTTTCATTCCCCGAAGTGAATGATACAAAGCACATAGTTTCATTCCCCGAAGTGAATGAAATAAAGCACATATTAAAATATGCATAATTATGTATATTTTCTCATTTTAAATGCAAGAGAATAATATGAATACTATATCCGGAAGTACTAATATCACAAAAAGCTCCGACTGAGCAAATATGTTATTGTCAAATGAGACTTTATCTCATATTTATAGTGCATTATGCTCGTTGAGCAAATATGTTATTGTCAAATAAGACTTTATCTCATATTTACAGTGCATTATGCTCGTCAAAGTTGCAAAGGGATTTATTGAATTTTAAAGAAATTTGCAAAATATATATTGAGAATATTAGTCAAGGGGATGCTGACTATCTCAACATTACGAGTATAACTCAAGGCAATAAGGAAATCTTGGCAAAATTATATGCACTGTCATCCATATTGTACTACATAAGAATTAGTACAAATTGAAGCTCATGCTATTGTAAACTAGATGTTTACTGATAATTTTATTTGGCATGACTGGTTAAACCATCCCGGTTCAATTATGATACAAAAATTTGCTGACACTTTCATGTTGTCATTTATTGAAGAACTAAGATTTTCTTCAAGGTAATTTTTCATGTGATACTTGCTATGAAAGCAATTTGTTTATTCAATCATCAACAACTAAGATAGAGTACAAATTTATTAATTTTATAGAACAGATACAAGGTGATATATTTGGGCCCATACACCTTTCTTATAATCCATCTAGATATTTTATGATTTTTATCGATGCATCGACTAGATGGTTATATGTATCCTTGTTATTAACCCGCAACTTGGTGTTTGCGAGGCTACTTGCTTAGTTGATAAAATTACGAGCATATTTTCCAGATTATCTTATAAAGACAATCGGTCTTGATAATGTTGATGACATGTCATTTTACATGTAGTATCACTAATTCGCATCAAGCCAACAAATGATCATAAGTTCTCCCCATTATAAATGGTTTTTGGTCAAAAACTAAATATTTTTCATCTTAGATTTTTTTGGGTGTGCGATATATGTTCTAATTGCTCCACCATAACGCACGAAGATAAGTTTTCTTGAGAATATATATCAGATTTAAATCTTTTGAGCTTCTAATAGGGGATTTATTTACAATCCGATTTACTGATTATCATTTTAATGAATTAGTTTACCCAATATTAGGGAGAGGAAATAAAAAGATGGGGAAAGAAATAAGTTGGAATGAATTATCATTTACTCTTTTTGATCCACGTACTACACAATGTGAACTATAAGTACAAAGGATAATTCTTTTAGCAAATCAATTGTCAGATGATTTTACTAACCTTAAAAGAGTGACTAAGTCACGTATACCAGCTATGAATCCTCCAATTAAATTTGATGTCATGCAAAGATAAACTCTAGTTGCTAATAAGTCTAACTTACACTTGAAGCGTAGTAGACAAGTAAGTTCCAAAGATAAAGAAATCCTCGAAAAGAAAAGGAGCTATATTTTATGATGGTCTGATTGAGGAATCAATAAATTATGAAAATCTCAAGAAGAGATTAAAAGGTCTCCAACAGAGACATTGACATGAATTAGGTACCTGATAATAAAGAGATCTCAATAGTTATGTAATGTCTGGTAATAAATGGAACTGAAATTAAATCTATATCGATAATATATTTGCATGCAGCATAGCACTAGAGATTTTATTTGATGATGTGGATCATGAACCATTGTCAATTGGGCAATATAAACAAAAAAATGATTGATCAACATGAAAGAGGCAATTGAGGTGAAACTAAAATCTATTTCGAAAAGAGAAGTATTTGAGCCTATAGCCCGTAATTGAAATGTGTAAAGATCATGGATATAAATGAGCATTTGTGAGAAAGAGAAATTAAAAGGGGAAATCATAAGATATAAGCTCATTTAGTTGCACAAGGATTATCACAAAGACATGGAATTGATTACGAGAAAAATATATTCCTCGATGGTGGATATAACTACTTTTAGATTTTGATCAGTCTAGAAATAAATAAAATTACTTAGTTTCTGCCTAATGGATGTTGTTACGTCATATTTGAATGGGCCTCTTGATATTAATATTTATATGAAACTTTCAGAAAGATTTAGATTGTCATAAGCAATTATTTAAGTTCTCGAGAATATTATCATTTTGAATATATCTTTTTATGGCTTGAAACAATTTAGGCGTATTTGGTATAATCACCTCATTGAATACTTATTAGCATAGTGCTATATGAATTGTTTAATTTTCCCGAGCATTTTTATTAAGAGGTTTAGCTCTAAATTTTATTATTGTGTATGTCGATGATTTGAATATTGTTGAGACTCGTGAAGAGATCTCTTTAAATCCTTGTGTATCAATTGACATATAGAAAAATATTGAAAGCGACTTTACATGCATAACGTATATTCGTTGATCACCCTTATGGTTGTTAGGCCTGTTAACGTAAACAAAGATTCTTTCCGCCTCAAGAAAAGGGTAATGATATTCTTGGTTTAAAAGCACAATATATATATTATTTGATCTTGAAACATCTTATCTTAACTGGTCCAAAAATATT
This sequence comes from Abelmoschus esculentus, assembly GCA_035048815.1. Lineage (NCBI taxonomy): Eukaryota > Viridiplantae > Streptophyta > Magnoliopsida > Malvales > Malvaceae > Abelmoschus > Abelmoschus esculentus. The sequence goes on along the minus strand of JAUCBN010000012.1, from coordinate 21,442,598 downwards.
ATTTAAGTGCTACGAGATCATTACCTCTAAATAATTGTTATGCATGAGACAAAGTCGAAATATGTGTTTGGCTAAACATATCCTGAAGATATGTGAATTGCTTTCACAAGATAAGATGCAAGCTATCTTGTGTAGAGATAATGTAAAATTTATATCTCAAGGTGGATATATCAAATATGATAAAACGAAACATATTTCTTCAAGTTTCGCCCCTCATGATTTTCAGATGAATAGTATTCACTCAATCATTTCAAGTTTGGAAGATTTATCCAAATAGTGCATAATCTACTTCAATATTTGAAGATTATATTCACTATTAAATTATGAAGATTTAAAGATCTTAGGTGATATTTTCATGAGGGGGAGTAAATACGCGTTGCACTTTTTTTTTCTTTAACTGAGGTTTTGTCCCAATGTGTTTTCCTGGTAAGGTTTTTAATGAGGCTACATGTTATGCATATCAAAGATGTATGTACTCTTTTTCCTTCACTAAGATTTTTTTCCCATAGGGTTTTTATCTTAGTAAGGTTTTAACGAGGCACATTATCTTTATGGATATCCAAGGGGGAGTATTATGAATATCTTTATTTATGGTTAATATTCATATATTAAGTTAAAGTGTAATGGGCCTTATTATTACGGTTTAATACCATTAGAATTACGGTTTTCATCTTATGCCTATAAATATAGACTTTTGACAAATCATTGTATATAACCCTACTTTGATAATATAATAAAATCTCTTTCTTTTGTCTCTCATCTTTGTTCTCTTATTTTTTTTTCTTGTTCTTTACTTTATTCATAACAATATCTTATATTTTCATAAAAATTCAATATATAATATATTTAAAAAAAATCCAAAATAATAAGAAAAATTGGCATGGGGTGGATCAGGGCCTAGCTAGGTAGGCCCAGGCCTGCATTCGCTCATGCGATTAACCATCTTATCTAGTTCTTTAGTTAACCAAAATCGTTTTCCGTAAGAGTTAGACTAATTAACATATAAAATAAATAATTACATTGGTTAACGATTAAACCCCTAGTGCCGAGCGGTACGATATACTTAAGTGCCGAAGATCAAACACAAATTTGTATTTATTTTTTATCATTATTTTCAACTATAATTTCTATTAAATAATTTTTTAAATATTGTAGATTGATTTACCTGCTACTCACGTGGAATGCATATTAATAATATGAATGTTCATGGTATTGATAGGATGGACGCCCGTAAATATCAATTTTTCTGGTCTAGTGGTCTTCAGATGACATCTCACGTGGAATGCATAGGTTCCTCTAAATGCAACACTTCGAGCATTTAGCACATTAATTAATTTATGTATTATATGAGCACGTATTTATATATATACGCGGATGGAAATTATTTACATCTTTTTTATACTTCTTTTCATGCTTCCGTTTTAAATTAGAGGATTTAAGGTTTAAAATTGGGATTATGGTTAGGGTTTAGAAAATTGAAGGTAAGTGTATTTTTATGGTATAGGCTTTAGGATGTATAAAATAAGGGTTAAGGTTAAAAATTTATTTTCTTAAAAAAATTTTAAAGGAGGCATGGAAGGATTCACCATAAAGAGACAAATGATTTTTACCCTTTTATATGCGATTATTGATGAGTAGAAATCTTCTACCTATCATGTCTACATCAATACCTCCTATTAAATGTTTTTAAAAAATTGAATTTTAAACCCTACCCTCATTTTCTATATCCTAAACTTTAAATCATATACCCTAAAAGATATACCTACCTCTAATTCTTTAAACCCTAACCACAAGCCCTAACTTAAAATAGTAAACCCTACACCTTAAAACCTCTAAACTCTCTTATTTTCTATATCCCCCGTGGAATGCATATAGAGTTCCACTAGAAAGTAGAAATTATAAATACAAGATGCGTAAATTGTCTACTCCTGATCATGTCTTTATTGGTACCTTTACTTTAAATTAGTGGGCTTAAGATTTATGGTTTAAAATTAAGGATTGTGATTAAGGTTTAAGGAATTAAGGGTATGATGTATGTTTTAAGGTGTAGAATTTAGGATTTAAGATATAGAAAATAAGGGTTAAAATTTAGAATTTAATTTTTTAAATTTTTTTAATAAGGACATAAAAAAAGGTACGATAAGAGAACATAGGATTTTACTTAAATATAACACTTTCGTCATTTTACATTAATTTATTAAATGAGTATGCATCATATTGATTTTAACAAACATTAATTTAAAATTATCAACGGATTAAGTGAAGTGGTAAGTATCTCGATATCGCTTAAATAAGTCTTAAATTTGAGACTTTATTTATGCAAAAAAAAGTTACAGAAAGACTCATCCACTCCAAAACAAATAAAACCCTAAAAAACCGAAAAGACAAAAAAAACTCTAAATTTTAGATATTTTTATTTATTTTAAATAAAAATTATTTTTTTAATATATTTTTTGATCAACTAATATAATCGACTAATAAAAATTATTACCTTAGACTTAGTTATTTTAGTTTAATTTACTTGTTTAGTACTACTCCCTATCACGATTATTTTCATTCCTTTTCAATGCAAGAAGTTAAAAATCAAATTTCATTGATCTTCTCAAAATAATTTTAATATATTTTATTATTTACTACGTGTATATTTATATTATTTACGTAAAATTTAAATCATACAATAAAAAATATCAAAAAATCTAAAGATATTATTAATCGACTAAAATATAGTCAAGTGCCTATGATACATAATAATGTGCATGGTATTGATACTTGATAGGATGGTAGCACTATAAATACAACACTTTGGTCATTTTGCATATTAATTAATTTATTCATTATCTAAGCACATACGGTATTCATAAGGATAGAGTTCCATATAATCTCCTATGGAAGGCATAGAGTTCCACTAGAAACTATAAATACAACACTTTTGATCATTTTACGCATTAATTTATTAAATGAACATACATGGTATTGATTTTAACAAATATTAATTAAAAATTATCAACGGGTTAATTAATGTGATAAGTAATTCGGTATTATTTAAGTAGGTTTTGAGTTTGAGATATTATGTATGTAAAAAATTCTTGTTGAGAGATTCATCCTTCAAAGTGAGTTGCGCGACATGAGTTGGATTGAATTAATTGAGGTAAAATCTTAAAAAATCGAAAGGGTGAACAAAAAAGAACTCCAAAAGTTTAGGCCTTTTTATTTTTTTCTAAATAAGAACTATTAATACTTTTGGTATAATCATTAGTATCCAATTTATTAACGATTAATCTGAATCGGTTTTACGTATGCTCATTATAGAGGGGTGCAAATCGTCTCCCCCTTTCTCATGCCTCCATTTATGTCTTCACTTCAAATTAGAGGGTTTAGGGTTTAGGGTTCTAGGTTAAGGGTTTTGATTAGGGTTTAAGGAATTAGGGATAGGGTGTATTGTTTAAGGTATATGATTTAGGATTTAAGATATAAAAAAAAAGTTAGGATTTTAAATTTAATTTTTTAGTAAGTTTTCAAAGGAGGCATGAAAGGAGGTATACATAAGAGGCAAAAGATTTTTAATCATTATGGAGTGATATTTTTACTCAATTTTCTTCATTTACGTAGAAAATATTTTTTGAGAAAATCCCTAGTCAACTAGTCTTAAGCAGGTCTCGAGTTTAAGGCCTTATGCGTATAGAAAATCTTTATGATAAACTCATCCACCAAAATAAGTTGCGTGACACAAGTTGGATTTAATTAATCGGAGTAAAATCCTAAGAAATCGGAAGGGTGACCAAAAAAGAGCTCCAAAAGTTTAGGCATTTTTATTTTTCTAAATAATATTAATACTTTTGGTATAATCATTAGTATTCGATTTATTAATGATTAATCTGAATCGATTTTACATATACTCATTATGGAGTGATCTTTTTACTTAATTTTTTTCATTCACAACATCATGATTCGAACCATTAAACTTGCTTAATAAACTTAACAATGTAACCATTCACAAAACTAACCAACTCCAACAATTTAATGGATATTTTGATTAAGAATCTGAATTAGGTTTTACATACGCTCATTTTTGGAGCGATCTTTTTTACCTAATTTTCTTCATTCACAATATTACGATTCGAACATTAAACATGGAACCATTCGCCATTTGATACCTGTTTATGTTTGTGTGAGAAAGGTGAATTATTGGTCACAATTTCCTATAAAATTAGTTCTCCACCCAGAAGCCTCGCATCACAAAAACTCTCCGTTCCATTTACAAAAAATGAAGCTGTGGGTTGTGTTGACAGTGGCAGTGTTATGGGTTTGTTCAATGTCCATGGTCGAACCACTGTCCAGCATCCCTGAGGTGGAAGACATTAAAAAAAAAAACCACAGTTGACAAAGTCATATTCAATACTTGGACTGCCACCAGGAATAACTATATGTATTTCATGAGTGAACTGAGAACTGCATTGTTACGATATGGAAGCGCAGACAGAACTATACCGGTGTTACCTGACCGATACAGCCAATCTATGCAACTGACGGATCCCCGTCGATATCTTCTGGTGGAACTATCAAATGCGACCCAAGTCGTCACATTAGCCCTTGATGTCACCAATGTGTATATCTTGGGTTATCGAGCCGGATCGCAATCAGTGTCCTACTTCTTTGCAAATGTTCCCGGTAATGTTCGAAGTCTTCTGTTCCCAAACACTGAAGATCGGAATCTTACGTTTGGTGAAGGTTATGGTTCAATGGAGTCTGCAGCAAGAGTAGTAGACAGAGGTGAAATTAGTCTGGAATTGGCGAACTACGCCAACAAATTCAGAACATGAATTCTTACAGACCTACTGGTAAAGATGTCCGTCGCATCGCAAGAGCCCTTATAATTTGTGTACAGATGGTTTCAGAAGCTGCGCGGTTTAGGAACATTGAGCAACAAATAGCTCAAGTGGCAGATCCTCGGGATGGAGAATATAAAGCGATAAACCTAACTAGTTTAATGCGGGTGTTTCAAACCAATTGGGGGCAGATCACCAGCGCCATCCAGTCTGCAACAAATGGGATCTTTAGTACAGCAGTCAGTCTAAGATACAATGGCGATCAAGAATTAGTTTTGAATACCGTGGCATCTGTGCGTTTCCTTGTTGCAATAATGCCTGTAATATGCGAAAACAGACGAGCTAACCTACAGCAAATGCATATACCAACATCAAAATCTTCCTCTTCGTGGCCAATGGCTATGAGGCCCACCAGCCTCGAAGGGAACGATGACACTTGTGACATAGTCGTAGCTCCAACCTCGCTTATCATGGGACAAAATGGTCTGTGTGTTGATGTATTTGAGGGAGACTACCATAATGGAAACAAAATAATTTTATGGAAATGTGGACAGAATCAAGGCAATCAATTGTGGACGCTGCGATCCGATGATAATACAATTCGATCTGGCGGAAAATGCTTAACTACTTATGGATACAGTTACAGAGACTACGTGATGATCTATGATTGTCGCTCGGCTGTCTCTGATGCCACCAAATGGGAAATCCAAAACGACGGAACCATAAGAAATCCCCACTCCGGGCTAGTCTTGACGACAAGTAAAGATGATTCAGGGATGATTAATATAGTTGTAGATTATCAAATGTTTGGTTCTAAACAGACATTCTATGCCAGCAACAATACAAATCCAGCAGTCACAACCATTATCGGTTTTAAAGGCCTATGCATGCTAGCAAGTGGAAGTCGGGTGTGGCTGGAAAACTGTGTGAGTAACGATGCTGAACAACAATGGACACTATATCCTGACGGGACCATCAGACCTCAAAAAGATCAAAATGGGTGTCTAAAGTACGGGGATTCTGGTGGGGACTCGGTCAGCGTGGGACGGTGCGATGGATGGCCTGAAGAACGATGGATCATTCAAAACGATGGGACCATTTTGCATTTTCATTCTGAACGGATGATGGATGTGAAAGATACTACTGCTTGCCTTCTTGAGATCACGGCCAAAGAACGCGAGGTGGGACGACTTAGCCAGATTTGGTTTCTGGTGCAACCATGAAAATGAAAACATATGCTAGCCTCCATAAATGTATTGTAAAAATAAATGTTGGATCTCGTAATCCAACACTGTTGGAATTTGGTGTCGGATCCACCCATAATGGGAATCCTACCAAAACAACAGACTTGTTAAGCGACTTATATCATATGGTTATATAGAAAGCCAAGTTATTCCTTTGCTTCTCTAAAATCCCTCACCTAATATACCTTAATTTAGAAATCCTAAACAGGCTTTTTATGCCACCAGAGACGGTGGCAGGTGCTGGCATGAAAGTGGAGATAGTGTTCTGGGCTGTATCATATTTTATTTTCAAATTTTATCTTGGTTTTGACACTCAATTATGAGTGAGTATTCGTTCGAGACGAGTAAAGAAATTAAGTTACACAATACAAAACTTTTTAAGTTTTATAATTCAAATTTATTTGAATTTCTTCTGATTTGAGTCGAGTTTGAATCAACTCGAGCTTTTGAGTTTCTATACAAATTTAATTATAATTATTTATTATATTAGAGTACTATTCGATTTCAATTTAAATAATTTTCTCTAATCATATAAGATATACATATATATATATATTCATATGTGATAAATTTCTTCACACACACACACATATATATATATAGATTGATAGATAGATGAGGTAAAATCAAGTTACATAATATAAAACTCTCTAAGTATTATACATTGGATCATTAGATGATTTAAACGAATGACTTAGATTAACTCCTCACTTTTTCTAAGTGAACAAGTGATGATCTTCGCATAATCATTTGTTAATCGGAGCTATCAGTTTCAATCATCCAACAATCCAAAAAACGTGTAAAACTTAGAGAGTTTTACACCATGTAATTTGATTATATGTATATAATATATTAGAAAAATTGAGGAACTCAACTCAAACTTAAAAATCAATTTACTAATTACTAAAAATTTGAGTTATTCAAATTTTAATTTTATAACTCAAACTTTATTTGAAATTTTTTGAAACGAGTCAAATTTATAAAATTTTGAATTGAATCAAACAAGTAAATTTTTTTTACCTTAAATTTATCGAAAATTTCACGTTGAGTCGAATTTTACTCCCCTTACCTAACTTCATATTCCAACCTTTTTTATTCCCTTGGCTCATCATATAATCATTAAACAAATGACATGTTTTTGCCAAAACCTTAAACACGCAACTGTTCTATAACTTATCATTAGTTACACATGGCTAATTAAAGTTTTATTTTATAACGCATGTTGTCAAACAAGTTGTAAAACATGAAAGATTGTCCATAATTTGGCTCGAAGGTGATTGCATTTCGAATATTTTAAAGTTTTTTAAAAGTCTGGAATTTTTTAATTTTAATTTTTTTTGTAATTTTTAACAATTTTAATTATTTAATAAATTTTAATTTTTTTAATTTAAATAAATATTCAAATTTTAAATTTAATCTTTTATTTTATTTATATTTCTTATTATTTTAGTGTAAATATCATACATGGTATTTTATTTTAAGTAATTAAAAGTCATAAATATTTTGATTTTAACTTGAATATAGATCAAACTTGGGTCTTATTTGGTGAACATGGACTTGAATCTTATTCAGATTTAAATTAGATCCTGACAATACTCATATTTGATCCACTTCCTATTTTAAATCAAACATTTTTGAATTCAGATTTAAATTTTTCCTAATCGAATTTTGACTATTTTTTTTCTTCGGATCAGATTCTAATTGAATTCATATTAAATTGTCATCTCTACGGGTACGAATATCAGTACTTCTATTAATAAATTTACTCCTCTTCTGTTTTATAGCTTCACGTACGGATACACCATGTTCATTCTTAAATCTCGTACTAGTATACTGGATATTGTACTGATACACCTCTTTGTTATTAGAATGAAAATTTTCGAAACACAAGCAAGAGATCGATACGACAAGGATGTCGTATTGGTACGTCGCCGATATAAGTATCATATCGATATGGCAATGTTTTATGTTGGTACGCCGATTATTAAGTTTGTTACTTGTCTACTAAAATTTTTGTTTTATGCATTTTAGTCCTTGTTTTATATTGGTACGCCGCCTCTTTAGCATGTATACACCCTAAATCTAAATTGTACGTAGATAAGATTTAAAAGAAAAAAATAGTTTCATTGAGTAGATAGAAGAGAGGGGAAAACAGAAGAAAGGGGAAGAAGATTAATAGTTAATTTTAATATTATGTCGAGTGTCAATTTGTAATTGATCTAAATATTTTTTTATATTTTCATGGCTCATACCAAGCACTCTTCCAATTATTCTTATATTTTCTTTTACAAAGTGGTTACCCGTAGAATAAATTGATATGATAAGTAAATGATATGAATTAAATATATAATTTTATAAAATTTTGTTAACTGATACATCATTAATACGTTACCTTTTTGTTAATATTTTAACAGTAGTGGTTAAAATAAGTCGATTTAAAAAGTCTAGTGACTTGATTTTGATAGTTCGATGGTCAAAATAAATATGCTCAATTAATCGAATGGCTACTAGAATAGTTTACCCCAAAAATATATATCTTGGTTTGAATTTTAACTTTAAAATAAGAATTCGTGTGCTTCTCGGTGTATTTTCGGAAGTAACATTGAGTTAACCCTTAGTATGTTTCATCACTAAGGAGTACCCATTTGTCGGTTTGAGTCATGTTATCATATGACTTCAATGTTGATTCACTCGTGGATTACAAGATCAAGCATTTATTTATGGAGTATTTATTCATCTTTCCATTCAGTACATATAGATAGTACGATAGACGTATTTTAGAGCATATATGAGTTTTCACTTTCCCGATCAAACTTTGAACTAAACCTGACTAGTCAAGTGCTTCTTCATTAAGTTCACCAATAGAGGTGGAGACAGAAACTTTAGGGACATACATTTTCAGAAGTGAAATAACGAGAATCACAAAATTCACATTATTATAAGTAAGGCTAGTGGCAACGGTGACATTTGTTGTGAAGGTTTTGATTGTGTCATTTTGTGTAGTTTGTACGGCTTTAGAGAGCTGGTTCCAGTTGTTTTGATACCCTTTCATTGTAGTACTCGGCTTTAAAGATCCATTAGGGCTTGGATTAGCAAACTCTTTCTAGATGACTTCATACCTTGTGGCTTCCGAAACCATTTGGTATTAGAGTAATGAATAAATACACTGATCCTTTATGAGGATATTACAGTGTAAATTAATAAAATCACAGAGAGTGTTGTCTCTCTTTCCCTACTTCGAAAGATCCTAACATGATATCAAAGCAATGAATAAGCGATGAGTTTCACCACAATATAGCGATTTTTATTGTTATATCGTAAAACGCTGGTGGAAGCTGACACCGGTAACCTCGTCCCATTTGGTTGTTGTGAATTAACTAAGAGTTCTCTTCGATGAACTTATTATACCCAACCTTATTAACGTTGAATGTCATCGTACGATTTTGGTTACTTTTAATTCAACAGTAGATGCCCGATAGATCAAAGCCACTACTACCAATGCCAACACCTTTATTGTTTGCTCAACTTTTATTTGTATGGGAAGAAAGATTGTTTTGTTGTACATATTTATTTAGTTTCACCTTGAACCGAAATCTAAAAAAATGAAAATTGATCTGAATTTATAAATGTTATTGACATTTGCACTGAAATAATGCTCGTTGGTCTTATTTTTTTTATCGAGTTTTTAACTATTCAATCAGCGTTTATTTTTTGATAAATATATTTTAATGATATCAATCTTTTCCCTCAGTAAATATGATATTTATTAAAGACTTGTAATCCTCTCAATATATACATGTCTCGTTAAAAATCTACCTAACCTAAGAGGAAGAAAAGAGTTCCAGTTTTTAAATACATTACCTTATTTTAATCAGCTAATAATGAGTATAGTAGTATCTGTTCTAGAGTATATTCTTAATCATTAGACATTGATCGCTCAATCACTCTACTTGCATTACTGGCTCAAACCCGTAACTTTAAAGAACAAAAATCATGTTGGACGATAAGTGGTTAATCCAAGAAAATAATAATAAAATAAAAAAATTTAAATTACTATTATTTAAACGAACAGTAAAAACAAAAACCATAATAAATAAGTTTCGATCAAACCGAGTTTGCTATTGATAAATCGGAATCATGTTGAGGCCTGCACAATTGCAGTTTCCTTAAGACAGATGTTCTGCCACTCCAATGGTGCTGAGTTTGTTGGTAATCTGTCTCCCAAGATACAACAACAAGAAGAACTCCGAACAGTAGCACTTCTGTCGAGTTCTCGAACTGTTCTTGCCTTCGCCAGTCACCAGAATAAAAAGCAGGAGAAAAAACACATTTTGAGAGATGTGAGATGTTTTTGATATATTTAAAACTGAGAAATCAACCTCATATTTATAGTGGAAATTAGGGCAACAGTGAGCAGACTTTCCCGAATTAAGATCTAAAAATCCGGGATTAATTGTCAATTATCTAGTATTTAATTCAAATTAAATACCATAATTAACAATTATTTCTCTAATTATCCAGAGCAGTCAACTGCTAATTAGTTCAAATTTAATTCTGAATTAAAACTCTTTTCTGGATATTTGAAAAAAAAATAAATTAAGAAAATATTATTCACAACGGGTAAAATATTCGCAACCCCAAAAAGGGCCCAACCGGTCTGGATATTTGCATTACCCACGTCGTGCACCCCAACCAAGAGTTAGGTCATTCAATGACAACTATGTGGGTAAGTGTATATAAACACTTCCCACTTCATTTATCTCATCAATATGGGATAATGGGGCTTCTCATTCCTTACTTTATTCCAACCTTCTTACTTTGAGCATCAATTTCTCATTCATCACTCAACAATTTGAGCATATGAGCTACCGTTGTAAAGATCTCACGGAGTAGAATAGGAATCAATAATTCCTTATTCGAATCCTCATCTTTACACTTCCAAAAAATGCTTCAAAGATGGTCATTTGCTCACTATTTTCCAACAATCCCCCACATGAATGAAATTGATGTTTTTATCAAAATATTTTGGCACAATGTGGTGATAGGCTCTACGATTGATAGATGCATAGGATAGGTAGGTGTTCACCTTTGAACCTTCCCTTATGAAAGTATATTTACTTTACTAGCTAATCAGTAGACGCAATGTCCTTGAACTGTCAGCCGTTGGTGTAAACGATGACATACCTCACACACCTATCTCTCTGACAAGAGATACAACTCTCATGGTTATGCCCTTATGGCCGTGGACATCTTCTGGTTCTGCGAGAGTTTGAGAGAACTATGCTCAATAGTCTCCTTGAAGCGGCCCCACTTCACTCTAACATAGGTGACTTATGTTGCTCGACTCACCGAAGCACACAATGATCATTAAAAGCTTTTACTTAACCTTTACCAAATTCTTGTCACTGTTCACATCATAGGAATGGACTTGGGAGAGGAACCCCCACAGTGACCGCACAGGTCTATGCAATTAGGTTGTCCCTTTGAACCTAGTTCTTGGGATCTCTAGTCAGCTAGGTAGGGTTTTTCCTTCACATAGCGCCTTTATTTTTCATGGGCTTAGTCACATTCCTTTAGATGTTTTCTCAACTTGATCTCAGTTTAACCCTTAGGTTAGTGGATCCACAATGTTATCCTTTGATTTTATCAAATCAATAGCGATAACTCTATTTGAGATCAATTATTTAACGGTATTATATTGAAGACCCATATGTCTCAAATTACCGTTGCTCATAAAACTATGTTCTCTACCAATAAACATTGTTGGCACATGCTCAGGCCATTCATGAGTATCATGCAAGATATTTTAAAGTCATTTGACTTTTTCCAGAATTGTCTGGATCTCAAACTCAGATTCTATTTTGAATCTGGTTGTAAACGTTTGTCTTGAGAAACACATGACATAGCTTATTCATTCGATGTGAAAATATTCACTTATATCGAAGATTCTTTATGGAATAATGCTTTACAATTTTGAGTAGTTCTGAGATATCTCAAAATTCTCACAATTATTATCCAGAGTTTGACCTTGGATTATTTTGTGAACTTGCTTAAACTGCTCACAGTGAAAGCACTACTTTGTCTAATACAATTCACTTAGATTGTACAGGACATTTGCATATTCCATTTCAACAAATATTGGCTCGTATTTGGAGTTCTGGCTATACCGAAAATATCCTGGCCAAACTTCTTTTTCCATGTAGTGTGACTTTGTCAATATGAGACCTTCAAGTGATTGTTTGATTTGGATATCTAGAATCAAATCTTATCAATCTTCAATTGATAGGTCTTTGGTATATTTACCATTTCATCAACATAGGATCATATATCCTAGTTGGTTTGACATACCATCATTTGTCACACTTACTTACTTGTCATCATGACAATATCTTTGTTTCAACCGTTTGTTGAACATGTGGACTTTTTTTTCTCATATCCATAGTTCGTTTTATGAAACTTGGATCAACTTCTCTAGGAAGTGCATTTAAAGAAAATCATTCTTTTTCATTATCATATTTTTTTACAAAATTGATATTCGTTGCTATATTTCTCATAGTTAATACAGTCCACTTATTTTCATTTTCTTTGGTAATGGAATATTACCTTGGCGTGACACCCCCCACATTTTTATGTTGTTGTAGGAAGGCTTTATTTCCTTCCATAACACATATGGTGTCTCGCACTTAGTTGATAGAACAACTCCTCCACATGTTAGGCACGTTCTGAAGATTTAATTCTTTTAGAAGTTATCTTCAAAATTATTGTACCTTTGGATGTTGCAACATTACTCACATAGAGTTTCTCCTTAAATTAATCAATTTGGGTTTCAACATCCTTCTTATAAGGAATAATTTCCTTATATCAACTTTGCTTTTAAGCAAAACTAAATTGTTCTATCACGAAGGTAATAAATTTCCTTCAAACAATTGTTCGTCATGACAAAATTTTATCATAATATTGATCTCATTTGGAAGTATAGTCCAAAGACTTATTCCATATCTCATAACAATTGAAGCATTTCCTCATGAAATTTAGCTTTTTGAGATATACTGCCTACTTTGCGGCTTGGAGTCATTTTTGACTTTTAATATATTTGCTCTAACAATATTTTCATAGTAATATTTGCTTAGCAAAATATGGTAACCACATTTACCTCATTCTCTTTAGCACTAGGAGAATTTTCTTTTTGATCAAGTCTATCATGATGAAATTTACAACATCTTTGTTGTCACATTTTGAAATTCTTCCTCATGAATTCCATTGATTGTGTAACATAGTCATAATCAAAATATTATAAATTTGTTAAACATCAGAAATTTAGTCAAGGACTAAAAATCAAAAACAAAATTATAATTTCCAACTTTTGTTAGAGGATGGGATTTTAGTTTACTAAAATCCTAAAACAAAAGTTCACAAGGTTTTAATTAAAAAAAAATAATAAACAGTGCACCAGGTAGGTAACTTATGATAAGAGAGGTGGTGCATTAGGCACACTTAAGAACCAAGTCTTTTCAAAGAACCAATCCTAGACATGCGCTTTCAAATTTTCTTTCAATCACCCGTTTATGGAAGTTCTTGAAATCATTCAAGTTTGAGTGATCAATTAAGTCATTGTCTTTGATTCATTATCATTTAGAATCAATCACTAAGAATTTCTTAGCACCAACATCTTCCATTTACGGTCCAATGACCATCATAGTTCTTAAGCCAATTTTAAACACTGTGTATTTCATAACATACATCAGAATTTAACATAGAAAATAACTTTCTTCTATGCTTTGATTCAAGACCTTGGTCGAATCAACGTTGTAGAATTAGTAACCAATGTTACTTCTACTAACAAATTCTATTAAAACAGATTTGTTCATTTTGTTTGGAAAAAATATATAAAGTAAATCCGTTATAACGTCAAGAACTAAATTCTTAAAAACAAATTTATTTACTTTATCTTAATTTCCAACATTCACATGAAATAAATTCTCTGATTTATTTCCAAGTTAGAATCATGAAAGATTCTCGAATAAATCTAATAATAAGATTTTTCGAAAAATAAATTTGTGATTTATTTTCTTTCAAAATTAGAATCAACGCAAGATTCTCTCAAAGAAATAAATTCATTGTTTTATTTCTCTTATATCTTCATTTTAAAAATATTGGGATTAAAAACCCAAATGAAGATATCAAAACAACTTAATTCTTCAAAAAGAATTAGTCCTTTATTTTAAATTTCTTTGATTGTTGTTTGGAAGATCAAGTAAATCCGTTAAAATGGTGAGAAATAATTCTCAAAACGAATTATTTACAAGATCTTTGTTTCCAAAACAATTAAGAAATTCCGTGTTTACACTTTTTCAAGGACAATTATTATTTAAAAATAATAATATTCTAAAGTGTTTCAAACACAAATAATAATTATCTCAATAATTATTATTTCACATAAAAGGATATTCCTCTTTAGGAATCAATATTCAACAATAAGGTCAATATTATTTTTGAAATAAATAATTGCCTTAAACATAATAATATCAAAATATTATTATCAAATTAATATCATACTTTATGATAAAAATTACCTTATTAAATACACATATGTATTTATTAAATCATTAAGGAATATTACCTTAATGAAATATTCATTTATATAGTATTACCACAAAATACCATAAACTAATTTAAGGAATCCATGATTACCTTAAATTTAAATATATTGTTTTAATATTACCATATTTTATATCAAATAAGCAATTTAATTCTATATTAAATAAATGCTTTATTTGATCAATAGACAATATTGTCTAAAGTCAAACCCTTATTTCCATGAATAAGGTTTTATCAATACATTTAACCATGTATTCACATAAGGTAAAATTAAATTTATCATATTCATTGTTTCTCTTTTAATAAAGGAAACAAACCTGGAATTAATTATAATTCCAATAAATCAAAAATTAAATTTTCGTTTATTCGATTTTGATATTTTCCAAAATTCGTAACCTCGGTTACTTTCCATGACAATTTCTGTCGAACAGATTTTTCCCAATTTGAGATTTTAGCAAACCCATTTAAAAACAGCAGGATAATTCCTGAAACAAATTGTTTGCTTTCTCATTTTATTCTGAAGAATAAATTCACCAAACTCGATTTAAAATTCGAGTATCTTGTTTGCCTCTATAAAATTCCTTAAATAATATTTATTATAATTAATAAATATTATAAATGAAACAAACCACAATCAATTCCTTAAAATAAGGTATTTACCATGTTTTTCACTTTACATGGTAACAAATTAACCAAATGGTTGCTTTTGATCGAACAATACGTGGGTAGTTCCTCACATTTAAGTGTGATTAAATTTCACACAATTTTAACCGAATACTCTGATTGTCACTAAAATAAAATTCTCCAAAGAAATTATTAGTACAAAATAAAATAATAATTATTATTTATAAAATAATAATTATTAAGTAAAGGATAAGAACAAATTAATATTTAATTTGCCTTTCCCACTACCTTAGGTAACTACCACGATTGCACACCATCATTCAATCTTGAGGTTGAAATCACCACTCAACACAGTTTACCATTGACGCATGAATCTTGTAAAATCTAGGTTCACGCGCACATGTCTCCTATCCACATCTAACTGAATTTTCCATTGAAAAGAAGTTGTCAAATTCCTTTGTTTCGACTCAAAGCCCTTATTCCAAGAATTTTCATCCATGCGAAAAATCTTTTTCGTTCGTCTCGGATTAAAAAACCAAAACTCTGTCTTAAGATTGTTGGACGATAAATGGTTAATCTAAGAAAATAATAATAAAATAAAAGAATTTAAATTATTATTATTTAAACGAACAATAAAAACAAAAACCATAATAAATAAGTTTCGATCAAACCGAGTTTGCTATTGATAAATCGGAATCATGTTGAGGCCTGCACAATTGCAGTTTCCTTAAGATAGATTTTCTGCCACTCCAATGGTGCTGAGTTTGTTGGTAGTCTGTCTCCCAAGATACAACAACAAGAAGAACTCCGAACAGTAGCACTTCTGTCGAGTTCTCGAACTGTTCTTGCCTTCGCCGGTCACCAAAATAAAAAGCAGGAGAAAAAACACATTTTGAGAGATGTGAGATGTTTTTGATATATTTAAAACTGAGAAATCAACCTCATATTTATAGTGAAAATTAGGGCAACAGTGAGCAGACTTTCCCGAATTAAGATCCAAAAATCCGGGATTAATTGTCAATTATCTAGTATTTAATTCAAATTAAATACCATAATTAACAATTATTTCTCTAATTATCCAGAGCAGTCAACTGCTAATTAATTCAAATTTAATTCTGAATTAAAACTCTTTTCTGGATATTTGAAAAAAAAATAAATTAAGGAAATATTATTCACAACGGGTAAAATGTTCGCAAGCCCAAAAAGGGCCCAACCAGTCTAAACATTTACATTGCCCACATCGTGCACCCCAACCAAGAATTAAGTCATTCAATGACAATTATGTGGGTAAGTGTATATAAACACTTCCCACTTCATTTATCTCATCAATATGGGATAATGAGGCTTCTCATTCCTTACTTTATTCCAACCTTCTTACTTTGAGCATCAATTTCTCATTCATCACTCAACAATTTGAGCATATGAGCTATCGTTGTAAAGATCTCACGGAGTAGAATAAGAATCAATAATTCCTTATTCGAATCATCATCTTTACACTTCCAAAAAATGCTTCAAAGATGGTCATTTGCTCACTATTTTCCAACAAATCATTTCTTTAACCACTGAGATAAGATAGCTCGTACCAAAGATATTATCTTTTTAAAAGATTACCTTTCTATTGGCATAGTTGTTTAAAAAACATTTTACTGGAATAATAATGTTGTGGACAAAGAGTAAAAATTCTGTTTCCTAATTGTATCCTTTATTAAAAAAACTCTTAAAATTAAATTTCAAATATGTACCCTAATTTTTCAGTTCTTAAACTCTAAGTCCTTTATTAAATAAGATTTAAGTATTTGATTTTTGTTTATAGATTAACGGTCAAGGTTATAGGGCGTATACGTAAGAATTATAGTTTAAATTTATAATTTTTAAGATAAAATCGATTTTACGACTACAAATTAAAATTTTATATTTTTGAAGTTAAAATAAATATGCCTATATTTAAAAAGGTATAAAGATAATTTTAGCGTTTAACGTTTATAATTTTTACACTTTTTGGCCCTCATTCTTTTTATGAAAAAAATTAACCCTTAATCTATTTTTTGACAAATAACTTATTTTTTAAGTAACATAATGATTAAACCGTTAAAAATTTAACGATATTGACGTGTCATATATATGTGATAATATATTTTAAATAACATGGCATCTAGCCTCATTCTACATATATATAACATGTCATTATCGTTAATTTTTTTACAACAATGATAAATATATACATATAAAATATAATTTTATTCGACTATAAAATATAAAATAATTAAAATTCAAATAAAATATTAAAAATTAATCATAGCTAAAATAAAAGGTTATTAAGCATTCTCAAATTATATGAAAATATTCTTATGAAACGTGCAATAAGAATAACATTTTTAAGTGAAAATATTCTTATAATTTAGTAATTTTTGTATTAAAATAAATTTATTTAAAAACTCTTAAATCTTGCAACCATCCTATATACCATTATCATATATTATTATTATTATTATTATTATTATCATATATGATTATTATTATTATATATGGGCACGGGTCGAGTAGGATTGTATTTTTACCCACCCGCACCCAAACTTTAAAACCTTTCATCCGCCACCCGACCCAGGTTTAAGTTAAAAAAACTCGACCCGAACTAAGTTTTAAGCTTCAAAATCTGATTCGGCCCGAGACATTAAAAAAATCTAAATATTAGAGACTTAATTCTAAAAAATAAATATTTAGGATCTAATTATAGAAAAAAAATGAATGATTGAGATGTTTTTTTTAGCGGAAGACAGATTGTTTTGATTCCCTAGTTACCTACCTTTCTGTTACTAGTATGAAATATGGTATAGAGTGTAGCGTTTATAGAGATTTTATGGAAATGTTTGATTCTTAGAGTCTGTGATACTGGCGAAGCATAAATAATCATATGATAAAAGTTTAATATTTGTTACAATTTTCCTTGTTTTAGTCCGAGTTGATTTATTTAGCAAAATAGTACTGTAATAATAACATGCAAGTAATTGCGAATCATGTCTTACTTTGGCTTAATTCACAATTTAACCCTTCAATTATGTTTGTTTTTCAATATGTATCTTAATATTTTTTGTCCATTTTGGCCTTAAATGTATCACTAATGAAAAACCTCTATGAGAAAAAATTGAGATTTTATAAAAAAAGACAAATTAAAAATAAACTCTATTGAATTTTTTATAAAAAATTATAAAATTTAGTATCAATTTTTTGGTAATATTGAAATTCTTATATATTTTTTTAACAAATTTAGTATATACCGAAAATTTTACTTTTTTGTAAAGGTTTGATATTTATTAAAAATTTTACATATCTTTTCAGTATATTTTTTTAACAAATTCAGTATATCACCATTTTATTGTAGTTGTTTAAAAAAAACATTTTACTGGAATTGTGAAATAACTGTGAGGATTTATTTAATTTCTTTATTTTTTTTTCATATCTTTTCCCCCAAAAATTTTATAATTTTCTAACTAATATATTTTTTTGGATTTTTCTGGAGACATGAATGGTTTGACTTTCTAAGATAAAAGAGAAATGGAAGTTTTCTAATTAATTTTTTTTAACAATTCGAGTAGTTTAGTTATGTTAGCTATGGATATTTTTTATTTTTGATTTATATAGTTTGTTGTTGCAAAAAAAAATTAAATTATTTTGAGTTGGATCACAACTTTGTATATTTTCAGTCCCGATTATGTTTTTTTTTTCATTTAAGTTTATAAAAATTTTAACGAGGCACACTACAAGTTCATATAATTTTTTTTAATAAAACCATTTGCCGAATAAAAAACAAATAATTTAGTTAAAATAAAACTGAAAGATAGAATAAAATTCAATATTGGAGGAAGAGAGGGGAGTACAAAGAAAATTAAATCGTTTCATTATTGTTTTTAACGGAAGTTAACTTAATAAGTTGAATAGCATGATCGATGAGTTCGATAGTTAGATGACCAAAATAAATATTCTCAATTAGTTGGGTGGTTATTGTAGTAGTTTATCTTTTTAATTTTATAATATTATACAATATATTTCTAGCTTAGGTTGAATTAAGTTTTTAAAGTGTGTTGATATTTTTGATGGTGTCATTAACTTTTAAAGAGTGTTAATACTTTTTAGCAAGTGTCATTTTAAAAAAATATTTTAAGAGTAAAAATATTCAATATTTTTTGGGCTTAGTTTGGCATTGCTCCGTCCTTTGTTTACTTAGCCTTAGTTTGGCATTGTTTCCAAAAAGTGCAGTTCAAAAAATGATTTTAGAAGTGTGGTAGAAAAAATGATTTTAGAAAGTTAGGTAGTGTTTGTCATTGATGTCAAAAAGTGATTTTAAGAAGATAAAATGTTTATTTTGGACATGATGTTGTAAGGTATAAGTGAACCTAAATTATAATAAAAATTTTAAATTTTTTTACTATTGTGATTATTAATTTATAATAAAAAATTAATTTTTTTGTAAAATTTAATTTAAAAATATAAATTATATTTTAAATTATATACGAACATAAAAATTATAAATTAATAATAAATTTAAAATAAATTAAAAATAAAATAATTTTATTATTAATATAAATATTATAAAATATATATTATTTTATAACTATATATATAAATATTATTTTACTAATATACTATAAGGGTAAATAAGTAATTTTATTTTTAAACTAGCTTATGCAACTCAAAAGCTATAAATTTTAGCTTTTGAGTTTGGGAAAAAAAGTTGGTTTAAAAACAAACAAAAATAACTTAAATTTGCCAAAAGCACTTTTTTAAATGCTTTATGTAAGTACTTTAAATTTTATAATTTTTTATTATTATTAGACGAGTGAAATGAATAACTGAGAGTAGTAGTAGGGTTTATAAAAATTATCGATTCGAAAAAAAGTTAAGAGTTAATCTCAACCATTCATTTCACCTATCTATTTGTTTTTCATGTCCAATGATCCAAATATCATAATATATATGAGGTGAGATTCAATTACACAATACAGAACTCATTTAATTTTATACTAATGCTATTTAAATGAAATTTTCTTTAGGGTTGCATGGAAAAGCTAACGTTGATTTAAGAAGGGGACCATGAAAATAACTATGATTCATACACTGAGTCTCGGGGAAATTCTAAAAAATGACCGATAGATGTGCAAAAGTCCTATATTTTATGTAATTTTTCATTTAATTATTGCTTTTAATTAATAGAATTTAATGGTAATACTGGATAATTCTGCATAATTTTTTAGATTTCAGCATCCAAGTGCTTAAATACTGTTTTTATATATTATTTTGGTAGAAAATGGGTACGGTTTCAATTTTCCTTCATAGATAGGAAATAGATCTCTCAATGATACCAGATACCATCGACATATGGCAAATGAAGAATGCAAATAAACATCAATTGCAGAGAAACATTCGCTAAGGCAGTATTTTGTTTGTCGCGACAGCAGAGCAACGAAGACATATGGTGTACGAAAGATAGAGAATAAAGAGTCGAATCCAGTGAACAAAGTTAGAGAAGGAACAGAACAAAGGAAAGCATGTCGAGCCATGGTCAAGACTACAAGAATTCAAAGACTTCAAGAGGAGCAACATTAGGAAATAAAACAAAGTTCTTGTATTTAATATAAAGTTGTATTTTATTCCTATTAGAACTCCTATTACTTATGAAAAGTTTTGACCTAGGCTTGGCCTATACAAACTGACCCTTAGACCTAGGAGAGGCAAGTCGGTTCCCCCCAATTAAAATCATAGCCGTCGTCACCCATACCTTGTTTCAAATTCTTTTTAAGACTTAGGTTACTCGTGGAGTAGTTATGGAAAAATGTTGTATCTTTATTCAATTCTTATTAATGCAATTTCAGAATTCATAGTTTATTCACTCTTGGTTCATACTCTTTCTTGCATACAAGCTCGGAAGAAAATTTATGAGGAAAAAACATATTTGTCTAAACTATGGATAGTTAGGCTCACGAAACGAGAGAATATGGTCTTTGTTCTTGGGCATTGGCTAATCCGGCTTAGAGATAAGCCAACCAAGATTTCAGCGACTAAAAGGAAGCATATCATTGGTTGTTTTTTCTCTTAATTCACAACGGGAAGTATCATCAAGATGTGATCTTCAATAATACTCTAAATTAGAGATAAGGAGGAGACAATTAAGGATGCTTTGTCGAACTATATGTTGTTGAATTTGTTAACATATTCTTCACTAAATTATAGAAAATTAGGGAATTCTATTCCTAAATATCTACCAACTAAAATCTAGGAATTTTGTCAATTAATAAGAGCAGATTTGTAGCTGCTGATTTTTTTATAATTTTCTATAAATAGTTTTCTTTTGTAAACTATAAATAGGAGCTATTGTTATCAATAAAATATATAGAAAAACAGAGAACATTCTTTAATATTTCTCTTATTTGTCATGGTGTTAGAGCCAAAAATTCTGAGATAATTTCTTCTTGTGTCAGATTCCTTGTCTAGTTTGAGATCTTAGTATTTTGTTCTTGGTTTTCTTGAGTTCTATTCTGTTTTTTTCCCATGAAATCATGTCTTTAGAGCGATCTGAATATTTTTTTTATTTTATTTAATGGCAAAAACTATTCTGTCTGGGCATTCCAATTTCAAATCTTTGTCAAGAAAAAGAAATTATAGGGTCATATTGATGGAACAGATCCTGTACCTAACTACAAAGAGAAGGAAAATATAGAAAATGGAAGGTGAAGGATGATCAGATTATGTCTTGGATTCTTGGAAGTGTGGAACCCTCTATACTTCTTAATCTCAAACCTTATAAGACCTTTCAAGAAATGTGGGGTTATTTGAAGAGAGTTTACAACCAAAACAACACAACACGAAAGTTTTAATTGGAAATAAAGTTGAGTCAGCTCAGTCAAGGGAGTATGTCAATCCAAGAGTTTTATTCTTCTTTTGAGAATCTTTGGGCTGAGTACACTGATATTGTATATGCAAGTATATCTCCCGAAGGACTTATTGTTGTCTAAAATGTGTACGAGACTAACAAGCGTGACCAGTTTTTAATGAAGTTAAGGGGGGGGGGTTGAAGCATTCAGGTCTAACCTAATGAACAAAGATCCAGTTCTTTTATTGGATATTTGTGTGGGAGAGCTTCTCAGGGAAGAATAACGGTTCATTACGTAGACTATCATAGAGCAAAAAGTTCATAATTCTGTTCCAATTCCTGTTGCTTATGCTATTCAAGGGAAGTCTAAATGAGGTAGAGATATGAGTAATGTCTAGTGTTATAGTTGCAAAGGATTTGGGAATATTGTCAGTAATTGTTCTAAGAAATTTTGTAATTATTGTAAGAAAACGGGGCATATCATTAAAGATTGTTCCATTCGGCCTCCAAAGAAATCCGAAACTGCCTACAATGTCTCAATTGGTTCCTCAAATGCCTATAGTCTTGGTCAGTCTTCTATTACTCCTGAAATGGTCCAGCAAATTAATTTTCTGCTTTTTCTGCTTTAGGCCTTTCAGGTAAAAAAAATTCTACTCCTAAGCCTTGGTATTTTGATTCTAGTGCTTCCAATCATATGACCAACACTGTCTTACCTCTAAATAATGTTAAAAAATATAAATGAAATCTTTAGATTCATACTGTCGATGGAAATTCATTACCTATAAAAATTATTGGTGATATTTCAGACTCTTTAAATACTGTTTTTGTGTCTCCTAAGTTGTCCACTAATCTTATATCTGTTGGCTAATTAGTTGAGAACAATTGCACTGTTAATTTTTTAAATTATAGTTGTTTTGTGCATGATCAAGTGTCCAAAAAGATGATTGCGAAGGGGCCTAAAGTGGGATGTCTCTTTCCTTTGTTTCTATCTCCTTCTTCAGTGTCAAATTATGTTACATGCAATGTTGTTCAATGTGATAATCAAATGTGGAATAGATGTTTAGGACATCCTAATTCTCATGTACTTCGTGTCTTACTTAAATATGGTTTACTTGGGAATAAAAAATCAGCAGATACAAATCTGCCATCTACAATCTGCTCTTATTTGTCAGAATTGTCGACAAGACATAACCTGTAGAGACAGCTAAGGCGACCCTTCAACGACTCACCAAAGTAATATTTCAACTTTTTGTATTAATAAGAGAAGAATATTGTGCAATTGGATTTCACATTACGAAGCAATCAACGTAGCCTTTCCTTTATATCTTGAGATTCTAATCAATTATTTAGTTATTTTCTTAGTGCATGAAACATACGTTGCGTGGGTATCCAGTCCTTGTGGGTTCGACTTCTAAAATATTACAACTTGACAAAGTTGTACGATTGCATGTTAAGGTGTAGGACTTCCTATGCGCACCAACAACAGCTTAAAAATAGTTATACTATTTTTTATAAAATTTATAAGAATTTTGATATACACTTTTTTATATATACTAAAATTCTTATACTTTTTATAAGAAATTTAGTATATATTAAAAAGTGTGCTAAAATTCTTATAATTTTTGTATAATAAAAACTAATATAATCGTTTTTAACTGTTTTTTCAAATTATCGTTTTCTAAAACTTCCCGCGTTCAATGTCACCGCTCAAATTAAATTTTACAATAGGTGAGTGTTTTTGGCAAAAGATTTTAGTGCTACGATTTTATCCCCTTAAAATCGTTTCTTAAAAAAGTTATTTGTTATGGTGTAAAGTGATTGGGATATTTTAAAAAATATTAATTTCTTTGAAAAATAATAAAATTAAAGTCTCCATCGACCACTTAGGTAGATCAAACACCGTAAAAATAAAGACTCATTTGAAAGAGTTTGAGGGTTAATTACACGTGGGGAAGGAATAACATCCCGTTACACTTAATAATCGGTATAAAAAATATTATCTTTAAAATTTATTTTTAAAATTTAAATTAATTTTAATTTGATATTCTGGAGATTGACTATTAATAAGGTTGACTCTTAATTTGGTATTCTTAATTCAAAATTAAAATCTATATTGTGAATTAGAAATAATTATGAATTTAATTAATAAGGTTGACGTTATATCAGATCATAGACTAAAACGACATTAAATAAAACTGACTGTCGTGTTAGGTTATAGTTTAGATCCCTTATGTTATCTTTATGCATTATGCACACATTTAAAGTATGATGTTATTGTAACTACTAATTTTATTCGGGGTGTTAAACCCGATTTTTAATTTTCGTTAAATTTAAATAATGGGCTAAATTATTATAATAAATTCAAAATACTAGTTATATTATTTAATTTAGTTACCCTCATTACAAATTATAAAAACACAAAAGATACTACTATATTATATTTATACATTATGTAAAAGAGAAAATAATAAAAAATATTACTATATATGTTGTTTTTGTTTTTCTTTGAAAAATTCCAAAAATATTATAGTATTACCATTGAATTTTATTTTGCTTTGTTTTTTTAACGATTTCCCTATTTTATAAATATTATTATTATAAGAATTTATTTATTTATTATTATTATTATACATATATAAAAATAAAAAAATCTAAAAAGTTTATAAAAGAATCTGAAAATTATAAAATTATATTAAAATATAAAATATTTTTAATTTAAAAAATTATTAAAAAATGGAAAAAATCAAAAGATTAAATATTATTATAAAATTATATAAATAAATTGAAAAATATTAAACAATAAAACTTATTTTAAAAAACCAATATAATTTTTATTGTTTTATATTTTTTACTTATTTTTTATAATTGTAAACCAATATTTAATATTTTTAGCTTCTTAGTTTTAATCTTTTAAAAAATATTATTTGACATTTAAAATTAAATTTCAAAATTAAAAATATTTTTTTGAATTTTTAAAGTTTTAAATTCTTATATATTTTTAAAAAGTAATTTTTAAAAAATTTTAAAAGTGAAAAGTGATATTAATTTGTTACGACACGTATCGAAAAATTAAAAAATATCAAAGTTAATGATTATCAAAGTTTGTTATAGGCCAAAACGATTTTTTTCTTAAGTTTGAGGGCTTAATTGGGTGAAAAAAGTTTAGGCACTTAATTTTTTTTATAAAATTTTAAGGGCTATTTTTTTTGAGTTTGAGGGCTTAATTGGGTGAAAAAATGGTTTATAGGCTTAATTGATTTTTTTTAAAAGTTTAAGGACTTATTAAGCTTTTAAGCCTAAATTTTAATTACTATTTTTAGATTTCTTAAAAAACTAAAAAAACAGAACTTATGGTATAATTATTGTAAATCACATTCCAAAAAGTTTTATTTATTCTTTATATAACTATTTTTTTTATTTTTAGATAATACAAGAAGCACCACTTAGCAATATAAAACTATGTTACATGCAAAAATATTTTCTTTATTTTTTATGTATTTGACACTTTTTTAATTACAAATCTAAAACTTATAAATTGATGGAATTATATTTTAAAAATTAAATTAAAACTTACCTCATCTCTCAAATTCGGTAGAAAATTTTAGAATTCTGCAAAACAAAAAATAAAATACATCAAAAACAAAATTTAAAATTTTATTATTCTTATAAATATAAAAAATTTATTTTATCAATATCATTATAAAGAGATGAAAAAAATTAAAAAAGTTAAACATAAGAAAAATTAAGATCAATTGAATAAAAATGAAGAAAAATGAATAATTAGCAGAAGGAAAAGGAGATGGACGTATCTAGATTTATGAAGTATTTTTTATATATATATTTTTATTTTCGATCAAATCATTCTTCCATCATAAATTAAATTGGTATTTTTTATTAAAATAAACATAATTTATAAAAAAATTATATTCCGTCATAAATAATATAAATGTTCTCTATCGGGTTTATCAAAATTTTTGAAAAAAAAAAATTCAGTCAGAAGTGTCAAACATGTGACAGAATATTTTATTTCTATCAGTAAAATATGATGAATTTAAAATGCGTCCGAAACTTTTTCCTCGATAATTTAATTTTTTTGTAGTAGTGGTATGAGTGTCGATCAATTTCTTAACTTTGAAAGAAGTCAATCGTGAGTTGAGAGATTATCGTGATGGTTCAGTGGTAGTAGTGATAGTCTCCAATGAGACGGTAAATGAAGACAACGGCAATAATTTTTAAATCAATACCACTTCCTAGTGACAAACAAAAGAATCGACAAAGAACACAACACGGAACACCATATTTTTAAGGTCACACACTAACCATACAAGATAAGATAATATTTTCCTATTTTTATATGCATTGTAATCTTTTCCTCCATAAAAAATAACTTATAAATATTATTTTCGGTGTATCTTTGTGTCATAATTTTTAAATTGAAGAATAAAATTTAAAAGTTTTTTTATCGATAAAATATTACCATAACTTCGTTAAAAAAATTTAAAAATTTAAAAATATTAAAAAATAAAATTTTCGATGTATATACTACAAGTCATAAATACAAACTCAACCTCCATGTTTATCACGCTATTTTCATGTCCTTGCATGCCAAAAATATTTTTCTTTAGTAATGCATGGCACAGCCAACCTTACTTCAAGAAGGGGACCATGAAAATAACACTGATTCATAAGAATGTACAGAGTCCATGTTCACCACTCAAATTTGCAGGTTCGATCTTATGGCAGAGTTGAGACTTGTCTTAATATTTGTCTTAATACGAGGAGAAATTATATTATGGGTAAGTTTTATTACGTTATTCATGGACCAACCACTAAAGATCACTATATCTTTATTTTTTTCATGTCATATATTTTTTAAAGTGAATCTTCACTCATATTTATTGTTAATTCATTTTAAAAATAGTTTTTTTCAAGCGAAGATTCACTTTGAAAAATATGACATGAAAAAAATGATGATATAGATAATCTTTAGTCGTTGGTCCCATGGACACGTAGTGGGACTTACCCACGATCAGGAGAATTATATTATGGGACATTCCCACCACGTCATCCATGGGACCAGCCAATAAAAAACATCCATTTAATTATTTTTTCCACCTCATCATTTTTACCAAGTGAATCTTCAGTAACATTTATTATAATTTAAGTTTAAAACAGTTGTTACCGAGTGAAGATTCACTAGGTAAAACTGATGAGGTGGAAAAAAATAAATGAATGGTTTTATTGGCTAATCCCATGGATGACGTGGTGGGAATATCCCATAATATAATTTCTCCATGATTAGGGACGGATTTACTTGCATTGCGGGAGGAGCAACTACCCCTCCCAAATTTTATGAGATAATTCTATTTTAGGCCCTTATAATTTTATGAGATAATCTAAAATTAATAAAATTAAACTTTGACCCTCCTTTTTCTGGTTTAATTATTTTTTAAGGCCTTTCAATTTTAATTTTTTAAAATTAAGCCTAAACTTTTTGAATTTTTACAATTTAATTATTTTTAAGACTTTATTATTTTAAATTAATCGGTCTGACCCCCTCATAGTTCAATCTTGGTTCCGTCTCTGCCCATGATATAATTTCTCTAATATGAGACTATCTCTAAGGTCCTAAAATTAATGGCTATAGATTTTCAAGAAAATATAATAATGATGATAAGATATGGTAACGACATATAAGGATGGTTTAAAGATTTATAAAATAATATTATATGCCATTCGTGATGTTTCTATTCAATAAATAAAAGCATAAAGATAATTTTAACTCTTAACGTTTCTGATTTTTATCATTTTAAACCTCATCTTTTTTTAGGATAAATTTAGCCCATAATTTATATCTTTTTGACAAATATCTATTTTTTTAACTATAATGATTAGATAGTTAAAAAAATAACGATAATGATATATCATATATATGTAGAATGATATTTAAGATTTCAGAATGTTTAGTAGCTTTTTATTTTAGATCTAATTAAATTTTAATATTTTATTTAAATTTTAATTATTTTATATTTTATGTTAGAATAAAATTATATTTTACATGTATATATTTGTCATTAAATTTAGATATTATTATATACGGGTACTTATCGAGCGAGTCGATCGCGAGTTGGACAATGCTCGACTTATGCTCGTTAAAAATTCTTATTGCTCGATTCGACTCATTGCTTGTTAAGCTCATTAAAATTATAATATATTCGTTGTTCATTAAGCTCAACAAGTTATTCATTAAACTCACTAAAAAACTATCTTATTTTTTTAACTAAAAATAAAATTTAATAAAAGTATATGTGACTTAATATTAAATAAATTAACAAATTTAAACAAAAAATATCAAAAGATTGTATAAAACACTTTTAAAGTCTAATTCAACTAACAATCTACAAATACACCAAACTAGTATGTTAAATTAAAGTAAAAATCTACTAATTAATAAATATTATTTAGATTTATTTTTGAATGAAGTAAGTTTAAGGTAATTATTAAAAATATTTTAAAAAATAACAAGTTGCTCGCGAACCGATGGAATCAAGTTAAACTTTATTCGATTTAACTCATTAAGGCCTTGAGTTCTGTTCAAATTCAAAATCGAATCGATCTGAATTAAACAATTATCGAAATTTAATAAAATCAATTTTAAACAATTCACAAAATGTTCAACTCGTTAAACACTCAAAGCAAAAGGAATAACTAATTAATGATACGAAACTGTTTCATTATGCCTTTCTACATGCCAGACAACTATTAGATATAGATTTCCCTAATTTAGAGACAATGACTTAAACATGGCATGTGTTGGAGTATGAAAAATGATTAAAACAATTAAAAATCTTTTGTCATCTGTTAAATTTATTTAAAATATTAAATTATAAATTTTAATAATCTTTAATTTTGAACTCTAAACCTTAAACGACTAATTTAAAGTAAATATACTAATAGAGATAAGATTAGGAGTTAAACTATTTACGTCTTATAAAAAGGGTGCAAATCGTCTTCCCCTTTTTCATGCATGCATCCGTAAAATAGGAGTTTTGGTTAAAGTTTAGAGAATTAAGGGCAGGGTTTATTTTTTAGGGTATGGTTTAGGATATAAAAAATAAGAGTTAAGGTTTAAAATTTATTTTTTTAAAAAGATTAACCGAAAATACAAAAGGATGTACGAAAAAGAGAGGATTTTTCTCTATAAAAAGGTGTTTTGCTCCTCCCATTTGCACAACAAAACAATCTTTCTTCCCATACAAATGAAAGTTGAGCAAACAATGAAGGTGTTGTCAGTGTTAGCAGTGGTTTTAATCTGTTGGACATCCACGGTCGAATCGCAAGTACCCAAAAATCGTACGGTGACATTCAACGGTTCCAAGGCTCAGTATAATGGCTTCATCGGAAATCTTCGAAAAAATCTCTTATTTGGTGTACAACAACCACCGATCGGGATGAAGATACCGGTGTTGGCGAGCACCAGTGATTTGCGACCTGACAATATAAATCGCTATATTGTGGTGAAACTCGTCGCTTCTACAACTTTCGTAGAGTTGGGTATTGATGTTACCGATGTGTATGTCTTGGGTTACCGGCCAAAAACAGGAAATCAATCCTACTTCTTTCAGGAGATTCCCGTAGAGGCAAAAAGGTTTTTGTTCAACAAAACAAACCAAACCACTCTTACATTCAGTGGCAATTATGTTTCCATCGAAAAGAAAGCAGGAGACAGAGATCAAATCCCTCTGGGATATGAACAACTAACAAAATGGGTTAAGGAGTTGAATAAGAACTCTACTACAGAAAAAGTCAAAGCGCAAGCCCTTGTAGTCTTTATCCAAATGGTATCGGAAGCCGCGAGGTTTAAATACATACAAGATGCGATTGCTAAGCTTGAAAATTTAAGGCCGAATAAAACAATTAAGGATTATCAAAACAACTGGAACCAGCTCTCCAAATCCGTCCTAACTGCACGCAATGACACAAACGGAACCTTCACAACAAATGTCACCGTTGGTGCCCATACTTACACTAATGTGAATTCTGTGATTCCCATTATTTCACTACTGAAAAGGAATGTCACCAAAACTTCTGCCACCGTCCCTCTTGGTGAGCTTAATGATGAAGCACTTGACTAGCCATGTTAGTCCAAAGCGTAACCAGGAGAGTGAAAACTCCTATATGCTTTACTATCTATCTATTTATTTATTTATCTATCTATCTATGTGTACTGCATGAATAGATGGCAAATAATCCATAAATAAATGCTTGATATAGTAATCCAGCATCAGTGGCTATTTTAATAAAAAGTTTAGGGTCTTATTTAATCCCTCCTCTTCTTATTGTTCATTAACAGTTTAAGACATGAAACACGATTGAACCCACATTATCCTATGGAAATGTGAACAGAAACAAGCCAATCAATGGTCGATGTTGAGATCATATAATAACACGATTCGATCTAAAAAATAGAGGTAAAAGATTTCAACTTTTATTTAATTGGATTCCTTCTTAAACAGTGTTTTGCCAAAAGAAAAAAAAAGTAAAATACTCTAAAAAATAATCCACAGTGTCCATGTTCACCCCTCAAATTTGCATGTTCACATTACGACAGAGTTGAGACTTGTCTTAATATTTGTCATATTTGTAATCCACTGTCACGTGGGTTTAATTGTAGTAAAACCAAAGTTTATATTAATGAGCAGAACAAAAAAAATGGGACCATCCCCAAGGTCCTAAAAAAAATGGGACCATCCCCTAACCTTAAACCCTAACCTTAAACCTACTAATTTAAAATAAAGAAGCGATTAGAAGGTAAACGATTTGCATCCATCAAATCGACAAAACCATCATCTTCCAACTAAGTAAAGAAACCCAAACACCAATTAAAATTTAAAAAACAATTAAAAATATAAAAATCAAAGATAAAAAAAAATTAAAATTTTAAAAATATTGAAATAAATAAAAAATTCAAAAAAAAAAGACTAAAAGTCATAAATAAAATCTCAACCTCCATGTTTATCACCTTATTCTCATGTCTATGCATGTCAAAAGTGTATTTCTTGAAGTATGCATGGCAAAGCAAACCTTACTTCAAGAAGGGGACCATGAAAATAACACGGATTCATAAGAATGCAGAGTCCATGTTCACATTATGACAGGGTTGAGACTTGTCTTAATATTTGTCATCTTTGTAATCCACTGTCATGTGGGTTTAATTGTAGTAAACAAAATTTTATATCAATGACCAGAACAAAAATAAATAAATATGGGACCATCCTCAAGGTCCCAAAATTAATGGCTAGAGATACCCGATTGAATTAACTCGAAACTTGATTTTACTTGATCTGTATATAAGTTTTGGGCCGGAAGCCCAATACGACACCGGGGTAGGGTGTTACACTCTTACAGTATCATATCCCTGTATATGGGATTAATAACGTTGATACCCTTCCATTAATCTCTATTTTAAAAAAAATGTTTCCCGTCAGAAAACGCAACTTGTCAACGTGTTTGTATTGTAATATTTTCATCCGCTTAAAGGGAAAAAATAGTTCATAGGTCATATTATTTTCCTTGTATTTGTATCTCATAATTTTTAAAATAAAAAATGAAATTCAAAAAAAAATTATCGTTAAAATATACTTTTATTAATAAGATAATAATAAAAGTATACATTACTTTAAATCTCATTAATGACCTTCCTAAACCTAACTAAAAGAAAAATATTATCATAATAAACTCATACAAAATATACCAATAAAGAAAATAAATTTTAAGTCAATGAAAAACGACCATCTTCCAACTAAGGAATGAAATCCAATCACCAATTATAATTTAAAAATCAATTAAAAATATAAAAATCAAAGATAAAAAATATTTTTAAAAATTAAAAATATTGTAAGTCATAAATAAAATATCAAGCTTCATGTTTATCACCCTATTTTCATGTCCATGCTAGGGGTGAGCAACGAAATCGAAAAACCGAAAAATCAATTTGAACCAGTCTGTGTGGTTTGGTTCTATTTTAAAAATTGAGGCTTGATTTTCGTTTCGATTTAAATATTTTAGTTCTTCAATTCGGTTTGGGTTCGGGTTTTTTATATGGAACCCATTTATTTCAATACAACCCAAATTTAAAAGAAATAACCCAATAAAATATATTTTAAAGCTCAATTTCAATGAGATGCCTAGATATTTAACCCAATTATAATAAAAAACAAATAAAATTTAAAAACCTAAAGAATATTATATTTCTTGTGTCTACAGTTGCTTCAAAGTCTGCTTTTAGTACTGGAGGTCATATCCTTGACTTTTTTCGAAGTTCTTTAACTTTAAAAATCATCGAATGTCTTATTTGTGATCAAATTAGATAAAATCTTCACCTATAGCGGTCAAAAAAAATTAAAGCAATGAAAGACATTAAAAGTGGTAAATGATAAGTAAATCATATTTTCTGTAAATAATCTCTGTTCTCTTAACTTTTAGTAGGTTTTGAAGATTTGAGGTTGAATGAAACAATGACAACTATTAACGATTGATTGAACTAAAACTTTTACAAGGTAAATTTGAATTTGAAAAAACTAACTCTCGAGAAAGAATTAGATTTTTGTAGGCTGTTGAATAACAATTTCATAATATTATATAACTATATTTTTATTAAAAAAATATATTTTAATTTTTAAATGAATAGAATTTATTTTAAATTAATTTTTTATTTATTTGTAGGTTCATATGAACAATGCCTGCGGCTGCTCGAGGAATGAGGAAGAACATTTTGTTTGTCTTAGATTATATCGATGATAAATATATTAGGTTAAACATAATTGATTAAACATATTAGGTTAAATATATTAGGTTAAAAGAATTAGATTATTTTTTATTATTCTTTTTACGTAAAACTCCTATAAATACAGTGTAAATATATTAGGTTAACATAATTAATTATTTCGTTTAAGTTAACGGTCAAGGTTATATATTTTGAACGATATTACTTTAAGATTTAAGTATTTAATTTTGGTTTATAGATTAACGATCAAGGTTATAGGGCATATATATAAAAATTATGATTGGAATTTATAATTTTTAAGATAAAATTAGGGGTTTTGCGATTAAAAATTAAATATTTAGATTTTCGAGTTCAAATAAATATGACTATTTTAAAAAACTACATTAACAATGTATCAATTAATAATCTTTATTTTATTACATGAACTAAAATTATATATTTTAAAAACTATTTATTATTAAAATCTTTCTTAATGATTAATCCGATGGTTAGATTAAAACTATTATTATTATTATTATTATTATTATTATTATTATTATTATTATTATATATGAGCACGGGTCATGTAGGATCGGATTTTTGATCAATCTAGACCCGAACTTTTAAACCTTTCACCCACCACCTGACTCGGGTTTAGGGTAGAAAAAATCCGACCCGACCCAAGTTTTAAGTTACAAAACTTGACCCGGCCCGAGATATTTAAAAAATCTAAATATAAGAGTGATTTGTCAAATGCTCAGGTTGGTGTGTTTGAAGATAAGCACGGTTGCAACTGTTGTACCTGTGCACAGTCTTCTGGTTCTGGGTCTCAGTTTTTATCTCATCGGGCAAATCTGGTCTCAGGTGCTTGGGATACATGGGTAGTTGATTATGGAGATACACATCATGTCACACCAGAAGCTACCAATCTCTTGCATTCCTCTAGCTACATTCTTTTAAGGGTTAATTACTGCGAAAGTAATATTTGTTTGCCCTTAGAATAAAGTTAGTCACCGATTTTGAAAATCCACCAATATAGTCATTTACGTTTTCGGGCCGTAAACTTATGGTCACTAAGACGCTTGTTGCCGTTAAGTGGAAAAGACGAATGCAGAATGAGAGTTTTGAATGTTTCGATCCCTCAGAAATTGATTCATTCATTTCATCAAGTAAATTGTAAAACTTTGTAGCGTCTCCATTTGGCTCTTCAACACATTCGTTTCTTCTTATCTCGGTAAAATGTTCATCACCAATATCATAATCTTCTCCAACAGACCGTTGATAATCGTGCATATTAAATGCATCTCGCAACATACCCTCAATTCCATCTTCTCTAACAGATCGATGATCAGAATAGGAGGAAAACACACATTACTCCTCGAAGAAGAACTACGAGGTGTCAACTCTCCATGGAATACCCGTTTTTTATAGCCCCGAATAAAACAATAAACAATTAAATGCTCATGGACAACTTCACGACTATGTCAATTAATATTAACACACTTCCTACAACGGAAAAGAATCATATTCTCTTGGCTTGCATTCGCAAAAGCTAGATCTAGAAAAGTTTCTTCTCCATTTCGGTAGCCAACGTTTACCCTTGACAAATCCATCCAACTCCTATCCATTTTGGATTTATGTAATATTCATTCAAATTTTAAAATCATAAACCTAATCTTAACACATGAACACTAGAATAAGAGATTAATTGTGTGATAGTCTCTAATCTAAAAACATAAACACTTAAATAAATTATATATGATATCTTACACACAAAAAGAGATTTTTGGGTCTCCACCAGTACTTGTGCAAACAACTAAGGGATCAACAAGGTAATCCACAAGCTTACAAAAAATTCAGTAAGTAAATCAACCTTATAAAGAAGATATAAAGAGAAATAAATAACAAACTAGCATAAAAAGATAAATGAAAAGGCAGGATCCTATATCTAAATTCGTAATTTGCATCATTTTAACCAAGTCCAGCTTCACCCCGTGGACCTTTGATAAAGAAGCAACTCATGCACCAGGAGAATGACATATAAGAAGTTAAACAAATTGCACTCACTTTAACCAAGTCCAGCTTCACCCCGTGGACCTTTGATCATAAAAAAATTCTTTTCTTCTTTGCTGTTTTAACAAATAATGAACGAGATTATTAGATTCCATTAAATTAAATTTAATCAAGGAGAATGACATATAAGAACTTAAATAAAAATATCGAAAAAGATAAAAAAATTATTAATCTATAAAGCCTGAATTTAACCTACAACAGTTTTCTCATTTAATTATACTAGACTAACCCACATATAAAATTTGTAAAAAGGACAAAAAATAGTAACTTCTGCAAATAAAGCTCATTTACACACACGGGTGAATTAATTTCTCTCTAAAATTGGTTGGAAAAGGTTATGAATGTTGATTGAATAGCCTGGAAAATAGTAAAAACAAGATCAAAACACACTGTTAAACATCAGAGTTACTTTCCCAAGAAACAAACATATATCATTATACAAAGAAACGGAAATTTTCAAAGTTGAGCAAGAAAAATGAAACATATTATTGCAAACATATTAAAAATTTTAGACGTACTCTAGACCCTTTGATTATATTGTATCTACAAACATATTTATACAAGTTAAACATATTTTAGCAAACATATTATTACAATTCAATTCCATAACGAAACAACAGGGTGGTCAAACAAGAGAAATCAATATGTAAATTAGAGTTTCAAAACGATCGACACTCAAGTGTTTCAACTTTCCCAGCAGCAACCACCTTTCTACCTATGACTTTGCTCAAAGTTCTAATTCTACAGACAAATAATTCCAATGACGCGATATATATTAAACATAATTGAAGAAATGAAAAGAGAGAAAGAACCTTTCAGTTGAACTCCGTTTGGATTATTAATTTGTCAATAATGAAGCTGAGTGAAATCTGAAGAATGAAGCTTTTGTCAACAACCATAAAGAAATTGAAACGATTTTAATTCTTCTGAAACCCTAAACATCAAATCAAAATTCCTTGATTCAGTTTTTGATTACTAACCGAGCTTGTGAGGAGTGAAAATCATGGCTGCTTCTAGATGAGAATCGAGTTGATGTATACATGACAATCGATACTGTTGGACGACCGAGACTATTGGTCGAACGACGAGCAAGAAATGACAGCGAACACTGGATGAGGCGACGACGGGACGGAAATCAAAGGAGGAGGATGGATCGGGGGAAATAGGGTTAGATTTGGGGAAAAGATGGAAAATAAAAATCTGAATCGGGAGAATATAACACAACTTGCGGCGTTTTTTTAAAACGCCAGTAATGTACGAATAATTGCAGCGTTTGTGAACAAAACGCCACAGAAAATACAATCTACTATGGTGTTTGTGAAAAATGCCACAAAAAATTATAATTTACTGCTACGTTTGTGAAAAACGCCACAAATATACAATCTACTACGGCGTTTTGGAATAAACGTCACAAAAACACAATCTATTGCGGCGTTTTTCATAAAACGCCACTGGTATTTGACATGTGCGGTGTTTGTAGAGTAAAATGCCACTATTATGCGATTAGCTGTGACGTTTCTTATAAAAACATCGCTACTGACGCCGCTATAGAACAAATCTGGTGTAGTGATTTGAGAATGCTTAATAGCCTTTTATCGTAAAAAATTTAATGATAATGACATGTTATATATATGTAGAATGAGGCTAGATGCCATGTTATTTAAAATATATTATCACATATATATAACATGTTAATATCGTTAAATTTTTAACGGTATAACCATTATGCAAGTTAAAAAATAAGTTATTTGTCAAAAAGACATAGGTTAAGGGTTAATATTCACCCAAAAAAGAATGAGGCCAAAATAATAAAAATTATAAACGTTAAAGGTTAAAATTATCTCTATGCCTTATTTTTTTCTCTCTTATACTTATAAATATAGAGTGAAAAATATATTGTATACAACCATACATTAAGAATATAATACAAATATTTCTCTTTGTCTCTCCTCCTTTTCTTGTTCATATTTTTCTTTACTTTATTTATAACATTTTAAATATTTATACTTTTAAAGTTTTAATTATTTTTAAATAATTTTAAGGGTAAACTACTAATTTATCAGTCAACCTATTACTTAGTTTATGTTTTTGTTATCACGTTTACTTTTTAGGCAAAATGGTACCTAAATTATATTTTTTATATTTTAGCATTCCTATCATTAAAAATTTAACAATATATTAATTAAGATAGAGAAAATTACATATAGTAAATTGTATGTCATTTTTTCTTTCCTAGATAGCTTATCATGTTAGATAAAATCATAAAAAAAAACACGTGGTAGGTCAACTAGGAGAAAAAAAATGAGGTGATAGATTTTCACATATTTTTTCTCTGTTATTAATTTTTTTAAAACAAAATGCTAAAATATAAACAAATATAATTTAAATATAATTTTGCCAAAAAATAATTGATATACTAAAACAAATACACAAATAAATATAATGTTATTAGTTTTTGTCGTATCGAATTTTGAAAGTAAAAATACCTCGATTACATTTGCAAGACTTCAACCTTAATAATAATAGAATATTTTTTTTCAATCAATTTTATCACAATTCAAGCATGAGGTTATAGTGGCCGAACGGCCAAGGAAGAAGGCAGGGTGGGGAGGGACAATCGCCTCTCATTAAATTTTTTTTTTAATTTTTGTTTTTTTATTTAATTTTTTTTAAATTTGTCACTATTTTTAAATATTCATGTTTTATTCCAAGTTTAAAATCTTAGCTCCTTCCTCGCGAATAGCGACCGATGATAACCGGTGACGGTAAAGATGAAGAACTGCTAGGGTTAGTGAAATAACTAAAGCACATAAAATATATAAATATGAATCTGATTTCTATTAAAAATAAATTACTTAAAAAGGATTAAAAAATTATTTTTTATCTTAAATAGTTAATTATTATTATTACAACTGTTATTAATGGTAACCTAATTGTTAAAAAATAATTTTTAATTTAAATTTGTTATTTGTATTTTTGTCATTAGTATACATTAGATTAAAACTATAATTATATTCAAAAAAATCAATTTCTAAAAAAATATATTTTTAAAATATATTTTATTAAAAATAATTATATAATATTTATAAATAAACGATTTTAATTTTTATTCTCTGTTTTATTTAAAATTCAAATATTTAAATATCTGTTATGAATATCTTTATTCATGGTGGATATCCATATATTAAGTTAAAGTTTAATGAACTTTATTATTAGGGTTTAATACCCATTCGAATTAGGGTTTTCATCTTATGCCTATAAATATAGACTTTTAACAAATCATTGTATATAATCCTACTTTGAGAATATAATAAAATCTCTTTCTTTTGTCTTTCATATTTGTTCTTCTATTTTATTCTCGTTCTTTAGTTTATTCATAACACGTTATCAGCACGAGTTTGCTCATAAGACTTTAATTCAAGTTTCTTCAAGAATTTACCTGGTATGTTCTTTTTCAATCTTATATATTTTAATTTATAAAATAATATATATACGATGATGATTATAATTTTTTCTTTTTCTCATGTAAATATTCTTGTTTTTGTCTAATGTTATTATGTTTTTATTTCATGTCTTTAATATTTTGTTTTGATAATTTAATTCAAGTATATTGGATGGACATCCCGTTCTGCGAGGCTACTAGTCTCAAAGGTGGTTCTTTTTAAAGGACCTTGTGGACTGGTTTAACAACGTCGCGTATGAGGATTAATTTTTGTTCTTTGTATATATTGAATATATATATCGGTTGATCAATTACTATTTAATAGTATGAATATTATAAAGTTTATGTTTGCTTGAAGCAATACTATTTTTATGTAAAAAACTCTACTATAAAATTCTCTCAAGTTCAAGTTACGAAAATCGTTTTGATCCAAGAATATTTATGGGAGGCATTCCCTGAAGTGAATGCATGCATGATGCTTATTCCATGCAATTATTGGATTTATGTCATTCCTTGAAGTGAATGCAAGCATGATGTTTATTCCATACGATTATTAAATTTATTTCATTCCTTGAAATGAATGTAAACATGATAATTCAATATATGATTAGTGAATAAAACTCTTTATGTGTCAGAGTATCACTGATGAGGATATGTTAGAAAAACATACTCTATTTTTCACATATTAATGTTGTCTTATAGATTATCAAAAAAAAATAATGTTGTCTTATAGACACAATATCATGAAAAGGTTTTAAATACCTATTAGTCTCTGCTTCATTCCCTGAAGTGAGTGTGATATTTTATAGTGGAATGAATAAAAGCCAAATTAGTAATTGTGGTTGCGATTGAGGTTATAAAATAAACATGGATAAGATGATTATTTTGAGAATAATTATATCCACAAGAAATGGAATTATAAAGATGACAAGAATAATAGAGATCATATCAAAATCTTTATGTTATCAATGCGATGGTATAAACCATTGATCTCGTACTTGTCAAACGCCGAAGTATTATGGACTTTATCTATAATCATGAATGATAAATTAAAGAAAATATAAACAGATTTTCTTCGTGACAAAAATAATTATGGCGTTATTGATTCAACTCAATTGGATATTGGTAATTTTTCTCAAAACTCTTGAAGGGGATAATTTTTCATTTGTTTCTTTTATAACATCTAAAGGAAATAATTGATCTTTTATTTATTTATTTTTATTTATTATTTATTTATGTTAATTTATTTTATATATTATTTATTTACGTTTTATGTTAATTTATCCTTTGAAAAATATTATCACTTCTGGAATAAAATCTATAATAAATTTTAGTTATTTATATCAAGCAGACAATGCAAGTATTCATATTATACTTAAGCATAAGAAATATTTTCCTATTTAAATACAAGGGAAAATATGAGTATTATATCTCAAAGTACTAAAATATTAATGTTTCGGAAGAAATTTTGAGAGTTTATATTTGATAGATAACTGATTTGATATAATGTGCTGTATTTAATATTTTTCATTCCCCGAAGTGAATGATACAAAGCACATAGTTTCATTCCCCGAAGTGAATGAAATAAAGCACATATTAAAATATGCATAATTATGTATATTTTCTCATTTTAAATGCAAGAGAATAATATGAATACTATATCCGGAAGTACTAATATCACAAAAAGCTCCGACTGAGCAAATATGTTATTGTCAAATGAGACTTTATCTCATATTTATAGTGCATTATGCTCGTTGAGCAAATATGTTATTGTCAAATAAGACTTTATCTCATATTTACAGTGCATTATGCTCGTCAAAGTTGCAAAGGGATTTATTGAATTTTAAAGAAATTTGCAAAATATATATTGAGAATATTAGTCAAGGGGATGCTGACTATCTCAACATTACGAGTATAACTCAAGGCAATAAGGAAATCTTGGCAAAATTATATGCACTGTCATCCATATTGTACTACATAAGAATTAGTACAAATTGAAGCTCATGCTATTGTAAACTAGATGTTTACTGATAATTTTATTTGGCATGACTGGTTAAACCATCCCGGTTCAATTATGATACAAAAATTTGCTGACACTTTCATGTTGTCATTTATTGAAGAACTAAGATTTTCTTCAAGGTAATTTTTCATGTGATACTTGCTATGAAAGCAATTTGTTTATTCAATCATCAACAACTAAGATAGAGTACAAATTTATTAATTTTATAGAACAGATACAAGGTGATATATTTGGGCCCATACACCTTTCTTATAATCCATCTAGATATTTTATGATTTTTATCGATGCATCGACTAGATGGTTATATGTATCCTTGTTATTAACCCGCAACTTGGTGTTTGCGAGGCTACTTGCTTAGTTGATAAAATTACGAGCATATTTTCCAGATTATCTTATAAAGACAATCGGTCTTGATAATGTTGATGACATGTCATTTTACATGTAGTATCACTAATTCGCATCAAGCCAACAAATGATCATAAGTTCTCCCCATTATAAATGGTTTTTGGTCAAAAACTAAATATTTTTCATCTTAGATTTTTTTGGGTGTGCGATATATGTTCTAATTGCTCCACCATAACGCACGAAGATAAGTTTTCTTGAGAATATATATCAGATTTAAATCTTTTGAGCTTCTAATAGGGGATTTATTTACAATCCGATTTACTGATTATCATTTTAATGAATTAGTTTACCCAATATTAGGGAGAGGAAATAAAAAGATGGGGAAAGAAATAAGTTGGAATGAATTATCATTTACTCTTTTTGATCCACGTACTACACAATGTGAACTATAAGTACAAAGGATAATTCTTTTAGCAAATCAATTGTCAGATGATTTTACTAACCTTAAAAGAGTGACTAAGTCACGTATACCAGCTATGAATCCTCCAATTAAATTTGATGTCATGCAAAGATAAACTCTAGTTGCTAATAAGTCTAACTTACACTTGAAGCGTAGTAGACAAGTAAGTTCCAAAGATAAAGAAATCCTCGAAAAGAAAAGGAGCTATATTTTATGATGGTCTGATTGAGGAATCAATAAATTATGAAAATCTCAAGAAGAGATTAAAAGGTCTCCAACAGAGACATTGACATGAATTAGGTACCTGATAATAAAGAGATCTCAATAGTTATGTAATGTCTGGTAATAAATGGAACTGAAATTAAATCTATATCGATAATATATTTGCATGCAACATAGCACTAGAGATTTTATTTGATGATGTGGATCATGAACCATTGTCAATTGGGCAATATAAACAAAAAAATGATTGATCAACATGAAAGAGGCAATTGAGGTGAAACTAAAATCTATTTCGAAAAGAGAAGTATTTGAGCCTATAGCCCGTAATTGAAATGTGTAAAGATCATGGATATAAATGAGCATTTGTGAGAAAGAGAAATTAAAAGGGGAAATCATAAGATATAAGCTCATTTAGTTGCACAAGGATTATCACAAAGACATGGAATTGATTACGAGAAAAATATATTCCTCGATGGTGGATATAACTACTTTTAGATTTTGATCAGTCTAGAAATAAATAAAATTACTTAGTTTCTGCCTAATGGATGTTGTTACGTCATATTTGAATGGGCCTCTTGATATTAATATT
Source organism: Abelmoschus esculentus (assembly GCA_035048815.1). Lineage (NCBI taxonomy): Eukaryota > Viridiplantae > Streptophyta > Magnoliopsida > Malvales > Malvaceae > Abelmoschus > Abelmoschus esculentus. The sequence continues at coordinate 21,400,525 of JAUCBN010000012.1, read as the reverse complement.
TATATGAAACTTTCAGAAAGATTTAGATTGTCATAAGCAATTATTTAAGTTCTCGAGAATATTATCATTTTGAATATATCTTTTTATGGCTTGAAACAATTTAGGCGTATTTGGTATAATCACCTCATTGAATACTTATTAGCATAGTGCTATATGAATTGTTTAATTTTCCCGAGCATTTTTATTAAGAGGTTTAGCTCTAAATTTTATTATTGTGTATGTCGATGATTTGAATATTGTTGAGACTCGTGAAGAGATCTCTTTAAATCCTTGTGTATCAATTGACATATAGAAAAATATTGAAAGCGACTTTACATGCATAACGTATATTCGTTGATCACCCTTATGGTTGTTAGGCCTGTTAACGTAAACAAAGATTCTTTCCGCCTCAAGAAAAGGGTAATGATATTCTTGGTTTAAAAGCACAATATATACATTATTTGATCTTGAAACATCTTATCTTAACTGGTCCAAAAATATTATTTAAGTGCTACGAGATCATTACCTCTAAATAATTGTTATGCATGAGACAAAGTCGAAATATGTGTTTGGCTAAACATATCCTGAAGATATGTGAATTGCTTTCACAAGATAAGATGCAAGCTATCTTGTGTAGAGATAATGTAAAATTTATATCTCAAGGTGGATATATCAAATATGATAAAACGAAACATATTTCTTCAAGTTTCGCCCCTCATGATTTTCAGATGAATAGTATTCACTCAATCATTTCAAGTTTGGAAGATTTATCCAAATAGTGCATAATCTACTTCAATATTTGAAGATTATATTCACTATTAAATTATGAAGATTTAAAGATCTTAGGTGATATTTTCATGAGGGGGAGTAAATACGCGTTGCACTTTTTTTTTCTTTAACTGAGGTTTTGTCCCAATGTGTTTTCCTGGTAAGGTTTTTAATGAGGCTACATGTTATGCATATCAAAGATGTATGTACTCTTTTTCCTTCACTAAGATTTTTTTCCCATAGGGTTTTTATCTTAGTAAGGTTTTAACGAGGCACATTATCTTTATGGATATCCAAGGGGGAGTATTATGAATATCTTTATTTATGGTTAATATTCATATATTAAGTTAAAGTGTAATGGGCCTTATTATTACGGTTTAATACCATTAGAATTACGGTTTTCATCTTATGCCTATAAATATAGACTTTTGACAAATCATTGTATATAACCCTACTTTGATAATATAATAAAATCTCTTTCTTTTGTCTCTCATCTTTGTTCTCTTATTTTTTTTTCTTGTTCTTTACTTTATTCATAACAATATCTTATATTTTCATAAAAATTCAATATATAATATATTTAAAAAAAATCCAAAATAATAAGAAAAATTGGCATGGGGTGGATCAGGGCCTAGCTAGGTAGGCCCAGGCCTGCATTCGCTCATGCGATTAACCATCTTATCTAGTTCTTTAGTTAACCAAAATCGTTTTCCGTAAGAGTTAGACTAATTAACATATAAAATAAATAATTACATTGGTTAACGATTAAACCCCTAGTGCCGAGCGGTACGATATACTTAAGTGCCGAAGATCAAACACAAATTTGTATTTATTTTTTATCATTATTTTCAACTATAATTTCTATTAAATAATTTTTTAAATATTGTAGATTGATTTACCTGCTACTCACGTGGAATGCATATTAATAATATGAATGTTCATGGTATTGATAGGATGGACGCCCGTAAATATCAATTTTTCTGGTCTAGTGGTCTTCAGATGACATCTCACGTGGAATGCATAGGTTCCTCTAAATGCAACACTTCGAGCATTTAGCACATTAATTAATTTATGTATTATATGAGCACGTATTTATATATATACGCGGATGGAAATTATTTACATCTTTTTTATACTTCTTTTCATGCTTCCGTTTTAAATTAGAGGATTTAAGGTTTAAAATTGGGATTATGGTTAGGGTTTAGAAAATTGAAGGTAAGTGTATTTTTATGGTATAGGCTTTAGGATGTATAAAATAAGGGTTAAGGTTAAAAATTTATTTTCTTAAAAAAATTTTAAAGGAGGCATGGAAGGATTCACCATAAAGAGACAAATGATTTTTACCCTTTTATATGCGATTATTGATGAGTAGAAATCTTCTACCTATCATGTCTACATCAATACCTCCTATTAAATGTTTTTAAAAAATTGAATTTTAAACCCTACCCTCATTTTCTATATCCTAAACTTTAAATCATATACCCTAAAAGATATACCTACCTCTAATTCTTTAAACCCTAACCACAAGCCCTAACTTAAAATAGTAAACCCTACACCTTAAAACCTCTAAACTCTCTTATTTTCTATATCCCCCGTGGAATGCATATAGAGTTCCACTAGAAAGTAGAAATTATAAATACAAGATGCGTAAATTGTCTACTCCTGATCATGTCTTTATTGGTACCTTTACTTTAAATTAGTGGGCTTAAGATTTATGGTTTAAAATTAAGGATTGTGATTAAGGTTTAAGGAATTAAGGGTATGATGTATGTTTTAAGGTGTAGAATTTAGGATTTAAGATATAGAAAATAAGGGTTAAAATTTAGAATTTAATTTTTTAAATTTTTTTAATAAGGACATAAAAAAAGGTACGATAAGAGAACATAGGATTTTACTTAAATATAACACTTTCGTCATTTTACATTAATTTATTAAATGAGTATGCATCATATTGATTTTAACAAACATTAATTTAAAATTATCAACGGATTAAGTGAAGTGGTAAGTATCTCGATATCGCTTAAATAAGTCTTAAATTTGAGACTTTATTTATGCAAAAAAAAGTTACAGAAAGACTCATCCACTCCAAAACAAATAAAACCCTAAAAAACCGAAAAGACAAAAAAAACTCTAAATTTTAGATATTTTTATTTATTTTAAATAAAAATTATTTTTTTAATATATTTTTTGATCAACTAATATAATCGACTAATAAAAATTATTACCTTAGACTTAGTTATTTTAGTTTAATTTACTTGTTTAGTACTACTCCCTATCACGATTATTTTCATTCCTTTTCAATGCAAGAAGTTAAAAATCAAATTTCATTGATCTTCTCAAAATAATTTTAATATATTTTATTATTTACTACGTGTATATTTATATTATTTACGTAAAATTTAAATCATACAATAAAAAATATCAAAAAATCTAAAGATATTATTAATCGACTAAAATATAGTCAAGTGCCTATGATACATAATAATGTGCATGGTATTGATACTTGATAGGATGGTAGCACTATAAATACAACACTTTGGTCATTTTGCATATTAATTAATTTATTCATTATCTAAGCACATACGGTATTCATAAGGATAGAGTTCCATATAATCTCCTATGGAAGGCATAGAGTTCCACTAGAAACTATAAATACAACACTTTTGATCATTTTACGCATTAATTTATTAAATGAACATACATGGTATTGATTTTAACAAATATTAATTAAAAATTATCAACGGGTTAATTAATGTGATAAGTAATTCGGTATTATTTAAGTAGGTTTTGAGTTTGAGATATTATGTATGTAAAAAATTCTTGTTGAGAGATTCATCCTTCAAAGTGAGTTGCGCGACATGAGTTGGATTGAATTAATTGAGGTAAAATCTTAAAAAATCGAAAGGGTGAACAAAAAAGAACTCCAAAAGTTTAGGCCTTTTTATTTTTTTCTAAATAAGAACTATTAATACTTTTGGTATAATCATTAGTATCCAATTTATTAACGATTAATCTGAATCGGTTTTACGTATGCTCATTATAGAGGGGTGCAAATCGTCTCCCCCTTTCTCATGCCTCCATTTATGTCTTCACTTCAAATTAGAGGGTTTAGGGTTTAGGGTTCTAGGTTAAGGGTTTTGATTAGGGTTTAAGGAATTAGGGATAGGGTGTATTGTTTAAGGTATATGATTTAGGATTTAAGATATAAAAAAAAAAGTTAGGATTTTAAATTTAATTTTTTAGTAAGTTTTCAAAGGAGGCATGAAAGGAGGTATACATAAGAGGCAAAAGATTTTTAATCATTATGGAATGATATTTTTACTCAATTTTCTTCATTTACGTAGAAAATATTTTTTGAGAAAATCCCTAGTCAACTAGTCTTAAGCAGGTCTCGAGTTTAAGGCCTTATGCGTATAGAAAATCTTTATGATAAACTCATCCACCAAAATAAGTTGCGTGACACAAGTTGGATTTAATTAATCGGAGTAAAATCCTAAGAAATCGGAAGGGTGACCAAAAAAGAGCTCCAAAAGTTTAGGCATTTTTATTTTTCTAAATAATATTAATACTTTTGGTATAATCATTAGTATTCGATTTATTAATGATTAATCTGAATCGATTTTACATATACTCATTATGGAGTGATCTTTTTACTTAATTTTTTTCATTCACAACATCATGATTCGAACCATTAAACTTGCTTAATAAACTTAACAATGTAACCATTCACAAAACTAACCAACTCCAACAATTTAATGGATATTTTGATTAAGAATCTGAATTAGGTTTTACATACGCTCATTTTTGGAGCGATCTTTTTTACCTAATTTTCTTCATTCACAATATTACGATTCGAACATTAAACATGGAACCATTCGCCATTTGATACCTGTTTATGTTTGTGTGAGAAAGGTGAATTATTGGTCACAATTTCCTATAAAATTAGTTCTCCACCCAGAAGCCTCGCATCACAAAAACTCTCCGTTCCATTTACAAAAAATGAAGCTGTGGGTTGTGTTGACAGTGGCAGTGTTATGGGTTTGTTCAATGTCCATGGTCGAACCACTGTCCAGCATCCCTGAGGTGGAAGACATTAAAAAAAAAAACCACAGTTGACAAAGTCATATTCAATACTTGGACTGCCACCAGGAATAACTATATGTATTTCATGAGTGAACTGAGAACTGCATTGTTACGATATGGAAGCGCAGACAGAACTATACCGGTGTTACCTGACCGATACAGCCAATCTATGCAACTGACGGATCCCCGTCGATATCTTCTGGTGGAACTATCAAATGCGACCCAAGTCGTCACATTAGCCCTTGATGTCACCAATGTGTATATCTTGGGTTATCGAGCCGGATCGCAATCAGTGTCCTACTTCTTTGCAAATGTTCCCGGTAATGTTCGAAGTCTTCTGTTCCCAAACACTGAAGATCGGAATCTTACGTTTGGTGAAGGTTATGGTTCAATGGAGTCTGCAGCAAGAGTAGTAGACAGAGGTGAAATTAGTCTGGAATTGGCGAACTACGCCAACAAATTCAGAACATGAATTCTTACAGACCTACTGGTAAAGATGTCCGTCGCATCGCAAGAGCCCTTATAATTTGTGTACAGATGGTTTCAGAAGCTGCGCGGTTTAGGAACATTGAGCAACAAATAGCTCAAGTGGCAGATCCTCGGGATGGAGAATATAAAGCGATAAACCTAACTAGTTTAATGCGGGTGTTTCAAACCAATTGGGGGCAGATCACCAGCGCCATCCAGTCTGCAACAAATGGGATCTTTAGTACAGCAGTCAGTCTAAGATACAATGGCGATCAAGAATTAGTTTTGAATACCGTGGCATCTGTGCGTTTCCTTGTTGCAATAATGCCTGTAATATGCGAAAACAGACGAGCTAACCTACAGCAAATGCATATACCAACATCAAAATCTTCCTCTTCGTGGCCAATGGCTATGAGGCCCACCAGCCTCGAAGGGAACGATGACACTTGTGACATAGTCGTAGCTCCAACCTCGCTTATCATGGGACAAAATGGTCTGTGTGTTGATGTATTTGAGGGAGACTACCATAATGGAAACAAAATAATTTTATGGAAATGTGGACAGAATCAAGGCAATCAATTGTGGACGCTGCGATCCGATGATAATACAATTCGATCTGGCGGAAAATGCTTAACTACTTATGGATACAGTTACAGAGACTACGTGATGATCTATGATTGTCGCTCGGCTGTCTCTGATGCCACCAAATGGGAAATCCAAAACGACGGAACCATAAGAAATCCCCACTCCGGGCTAGTCTTGACGACAAGTAAAGATGATTCAGGGATGATTAATATAGTTGTAGATTATCAAATGTTTGGTTCTAAACAGACATTCTATGCCAGCAACAATACAAATCCAGCAGTCACAACCATTATCGGTTTTAAAGGCCTATGCATGCTAGCAAGTGGAAGTCGGGTGTGGCTGGAAAACTGTGTGAGTAACGATGCTGAACAACAATGGACACTATATCCTGACGGGACCATCAGACCTCAAAAAGATCAAAATGGGTGTCTAAAGTACGGGGATTCTGGTGGGGACTCGGTCAGCGTGGGACGGTGCGATGGATGGCCTGAAGAACGATGGATCATTCAAAACGATGGGACCATTTTGCATTTTCATTCTGAACGGATGATGGATGTGAAAGATACTACTGCTTGCCTTCTTGAGATCACGGCCAAAGAACGCGAGGTGGGACGACTTAGCCAGATTTGGTTTCTGGTGCAACCATGAAAATGAAAACATATGCTAGCCTCCATAAATGTATTGTAAAAATAAATGTTGGATCTCGTAATCCAACACTGTTGGAATTTGGTGTCGGATCCACCCATAATGGGAATCCTACCAAAACAACAGACTTGTTAAGCGACTTATATCATATGGTTATATAGAAAGCCAAGTTATTCCTTTGCTTCTCTAAAATCCCTCACCTAATATACCTTAATTTAGAAATCCTAAACAGGCTTTTTATGCCACCAGAGACGGTGGCAGGTGCTGGCATGAAAGTGGAGATAGTGTTCTGGGCTGTATCATATTTTATTTTCAAATTTTATCTTGGTTTTGACACTCAATTATGAGTGAGTATTCGTTCGAGACGAGTAAAGAAATTAAGTTACACAATACAAAACTTTTTAAGTTTTATAATTCAAATTTATTTGAATTTCTTCTGATTTGAGTCGAGTTTGAATCAACTCGAGCTTTTGAGTTTCTATACAAATTTAATTATAATTATTTATTATATTAGAGTACTATTCGATTTCAATTTAAATAATTTTCTCTAATCATATAAGATATACATATATATATATATATTCATATGTGATAAATTTCTTCACACACACACACATATATATATATAGATTGATAGATAGATGAGGTAAAATCAAGTTACATAATATAAAACTCTCTAAGTATTATACATTGGATCATTAGATGATTTAAACGAATGACTTAGATTAACTCCTCACTTTTTCTAAGTGAACAAGTGATGATCTTCGCATAATCATTTGTTAATCGGAGCTATCAGTTTCAATCATCCAACAATCCAAAAAACGTGTAAAACTTAGAGAGTTTTACACCATGTAATTTGATTATATGTATATAATATATTAGAAAAATTGAGGAACTCAACTCAAACTTAAAAATCAATTTACTAATTACTAAAAATTTGAGTTATTCAAATTTTAATTTTATAACTCAAACTTTATTTGAAATTTTTTGAAACGAGTCAAATTTATAAAATTTTGAATTGAATCAAACAAGTAAATTTTTTTTACCTTAAATTTATCGAAAATTTCACGTTGAGTCGAATTTTACTCCCCTTACCTAACTTCATATTCCAACCTTTTTTATTCCCTTGGCTCATCATATAATCATTAAACAAATGACATGTTTTTGCCAAAACCTTAAACACGCAACTGTTCTATAACTTATCATTAGTTACACATGGCTAATTAAAGTTTTATTTTATAACGCATGTTGTCAAACAAGTTGTAAAACATGAAAGATTGTCCATAATTTGGCTCGAAGGTGATTGCATTTCGAATATTTTAAAGTTTTTTAAAAGTCTGGAATTTTTTAATTTTAATTTTTTTTGTAATTTTTAACAATTTTAATTATTTAATAAATTTTAATTTTTTTAATTTAAATAAATATTCAAATTTTAAATTTAATCTTTTATTTTATTTATATTTCTTATTACTTTAGTGTAAATATCATACATGGTATTTTATTTTAAGTAATTAAAAGTCATAAATATTTTGATTTTAACTTGAATATAGATCAAACTTGGGTCTTATTTGGTGAACATGGACTTGAATCTTATTCAGATTTAAATTAGATCCTGACAATACTCATATTTGATCCACTTCCTATTTTAAATCAAACATTTTTGAATTCAGATTTAAATTTTTCCTAATCGAATTTTGACTATTTTTTTTCTTCGGATCAGATTCTAATTGAATTCATATTAAATTGTCATCTCTACGGGTACGAATATCAGTACTTCTATTAATAAATTTACTCCTCTTCTGTTTTATAGCTTCACGTACGGATACACCATGTTCATTCTTAAATCTCGTACTAGTATACTGGATATTGTACTGATACACCTCTTTGTTATTAGAATGAAAATTTTCGAAACACAAGCAAGAGATCGATACGACAAGGATGTCGTATTGGTACGTCGCCGATATAAGTATCATATCGATATGGCAATGTTTTATGTTGGTACGCCGATTATTAAGTTTGTTACTTGTCTACTAAAATTTTTGTTTTATGCATTTTAGTCCTTGTTTTATATTGGTACGCCGCCTCTTTAGCATGTATACACCCTAAATCTAAATTGTACCTAGATAAGATTTAAAAGAAAAAAATAGTTTCATTGAGTAGATAGAAGAGAGGGGAAAACAGAAGAAAGGGGAAGAAGATTAATAGTTAATTTTAATATTATGTCGAGTGTCAATTTGTAATTGATCTAAATATTTTTTTATATTTTCATGGCTCATACCAAGCACTCTTCCAATTATTCTTATATTTTCTTTTACAAAGTGGTTACCCGTAGAATAAATTGATATGATAAGTAAATGATATGAATTAAATATATAATTTTATAAAATTTTGTTAACTGATACATCATTAATACGTTACCTTTTTGTTAATATTTTAACAGTAGTGGTTAAAATAAGTCGATTTAAAAAGTCTAGTGACTTGATTTTGATAGTTCGATGGTCAAAATAAATATGCTCAATTAATCGAATGGCTACTAGAATAGTTTACCCCAAAAATATATATCTTGGTTTGAATTTTAACTTTAAAATAAGAATTCGTGTGCTTCTCGGTGTATTTTCGGAAGTAACATTGAGTTAACCCTTAGTATGTTTCATCACTAAGGAGTACCCATTTGTCGGTTTGAGTCATGTTATCATATGACTTCAATGTTGATTCACTCGTGGATTACAAGATCAAGCATTTATTTATGGAGTATTTATTCATCTTTCCATTCAGTACATATAGATAGTACGATAGACGTATTTTAGAGCATATATGAGTTTTCACTTTCCCGATCAAACTTTGAACTAAACCTGACTAGTCAAGTGCTTCTTCATTAAGTTCACCAATAGAGGTGGAGACAGAAACTTTAGGGACATACATTTTCAGAAGTGAAATAACGAGAATCACAAAATTCACATTATTATAAGTAAGGCTAGTGGCAACGGTGACATTTGTTGTGAAGGTTTTGATTGTGTCATTTTGTGTAGTTTGTACGGCTTTAGAGAGCTGGTTCCAGTTGTTTTGATACCCTTTCATTGTAGTACTCGGCTTTAAAGATCCATTAGGGCTTGGATTAGCAAACTCTTTCTAGATGACTTCATACCTTGTGGCTTCCGAAACCATTTGGTATTAGAGTAATGAATAAATACACTGATCCTTTATGAGGATATTACAGTGTAAATTAATAAAATCACAGAGAGTGTTGTCTCTCTTTCCCTACTTCGAAAGATCCTAACATGATATCAAAGCAATGAATAAGCGATGAGTTTCACCACAATATAGCGATTTTTATTGTTATATCGTAAAACGCTGGTGGAAGCTGACACCGGTAACCTCGTCCCATTTGGTTGTTGTGAATTAACTAAGAGTTCTCTTCGATGAACTTATTATACCCAACCTTATTAACGTTGAATGTCATCGTACGATTTTGGTTACTTTTAATTCAACAGTAGATGCCCGATAGATCAAAGCCACTACTACCAATGCCAACACCTTTATTGTTTGCTCAACTTTTATTTGTATGGGAAGAAAGATTGTTTTGTTGTACATATTTATTTAGTTTCACCTTGAACCGAAATCTAAAAAAATGAAAATTGATCTGAATTTATAAATGTTATTGACATTTGCACTGAAATAATGCTCGTTGGTCTTATTTTTTTTATCGAGTTTTTAACTATTCAATCAGCGTTTATTTTTTGATAAATATATTTTAATGATATCAATTTTTTCCCTCAGTAAATATGATATTTATTAAAGACTTGTAATCCTCTCAATATATACATGTCTCGTTAAAAATCTACCTAACCTAAGAGGAAGAAAAGAGTTCCAGTTTTTAAATACATTACCTTATTTTAATCAGCTAATAATGAGTATAGTAGTATCTGTTCTAGAGTATATTCTTAATCATTAGACATTGATCGCTCAATCACTCTACTTGCATTACTGGCTCAAACCCGTAACTTTAAAGAACAAAAATCATGTTGGACGATAAGTGGTTAATCCAAGAAAATAATAATAAAATAAAAAAATTTAAATTACTATTATTTAAACGAACAGTAAAAACAAAAACCATAATAAATAAGTTTCGATCAAACCGAGTTTGCTATTGATAAATCGGAATCATGTTGAGGCCTGCACAATTGCAGTTTCCTTAAGACAGATGTTCTGCCACTCCAATGGTGCTGAGTTTGTTGGTAATCTGTCTCCCAAGATACAACAACAAGAAGAACTCCGAACAGTAGCACTTCTGTCGAGTTCTCGAACTGTTCTTGCCTTCGCCAGTCACCAGAATAAAAAGCAGGAGAAAAAACACATTTTGAGAGATGTGAGATGTTTTTGATATATTTAAAACTGAGAAATCAACCTCATATTTATAGTGGAAATTAGGGCAACAGTGAGCAGACTTTCCCGAATTAAGATCTAAAAATCCGGGATTAATTGTCAATTATCTAGTATTTAATTCAAATTAAATACCATAATTAACAATTATTTCTCTAATTATCCAGAGCAGTCAACTGCTAATTAGTTCAAATTTAATTCTGAATTAAAACTCTTTTCTGGATATTTGAAAAAAAAATAAATTAAGAAAATATTATTCACAACGGGTAAAATATTCGCAACCCCAAAAAGGGCCCAACCGGTCTGGATATTTGCATTACCCACGTCGTGCACCCCAACCAAGAGTTAGGTCATTCAATGACAACTATGTGGGTAAGTGTATATAAACACTTCCCACTTCATTTATCTCATCAATATGGGATAATGGGGCTTCTCATTCCTTACTTTATTCCAACCTTCTTACTTTGAGCATCAATTTCTCATTCATCACTCAACAATTTGAGCATATGAGCTACCGTTGTAAAGATCTCACGGAGTAGAATAGGAATCAATAATTCCTTATTCGAATCCTCATCTTTACACTTCCAAAAAATGCTTCAAAGATGGTCATTTGCTCACTATTTTCCAACAATCCCCCACATGAATGAAATTGATGTTTTTATCAAAATATTTTGGCACAATGTGGTGATAGGCTCTACGATTGATAGATGCATAGGATAGGTAGGTGTTCACCTTTGAACCTTCCCTTATGAAAGTATATTTACTTTACTAGCTAATCAGTAGACGCAATGTCCTTGAACTGTCAGCCGTTGGTGTAAACGATGACATACCTCACACACCTATCTCTCTGACAAGAGATACAACTCTCATGGTTATGCCCTTATGGCCGTGGACATCTTCTGGTTCTGCGAGAGTTTGAGAGAACTATGCTCAATAGTCTCCTTGAAGCGGCCCCACTTCACTCTAACATAGGTGACTTATGTTGCTCGACTCACCGAAGCACACAATGATCATTAAAAGCTTTTACTTAACCTTTACCAAATTCTTGTCACTGTTCACATCATAGGAATGGACTTGGGAGAGGAACCCCCACAGTGACCGCACAGGTCTATGCAATTAGGTTGTCCCTTTGAACCTAGTTCTTGGGATCTCTAGTCAGCTAGGTAGGGTTTTTCCTTCACATAGCACCTTTATTTTTCATGGGCTTAGTCACATTCCTTTATATGTTTTCTCAACTTGATCTCAGTTTAACCCTTAGGTTAGTGGATCCACAATGTTATCCTTTGATTTTATCAAATCAATAGCGATAACTCTATTTGAGATCAATTATTTAACGGTATTATATTGAAGACCCATATGTCTCAAATTACCGTTGCTCATAAAACTATGTTCTCTACCAATAAACATTGTTGGCACATGCTCAGGCCATTCATGAGTATCATGCAAGATATTTTAAAGTCATTTGACTTTTTCCAGAATTGTCTGGATCTCAAACTCAGATTCTATTTTGAATCTGGTTGTAAACGTTTGTCTTGAGAAACACATGACATAGCTTATTCATTCGATGTGAAAATATTCACTTATATCGAAGATTCTTTATGGAATAATGCTTTACAATTTTGAGTAGTTCTGAGATATCTCAAAATTCTCACAATTATTATCCAGAGTTTGACCTTGGATTATTTTGTGAACTTGCTTAAACTGCTCACAGTGAAAGCACTACTTTGTCTAATACAATTCACTTAGATTGTACAGGACATTTGCATATTCCATTTCAACAAATATTGGCTCGTATTTGGAGTTCTGGCTATACCGAAAATATCCTGGCCAAACTTCTTTTTCCATGTAGTGTGACTTTGTCAATATGAGACCTTCAAGTGATTGTTTGATTTGGATATCTAGAATCAAATCTTATCAATCTTCAATTGATAGGTCTTTGGTATATTTACCATTTCATCAACATAGGATCATATATCCTAGTTGGTTTGACATACCATCATTTGTCACACTTACTTACTTGTCATCATGACAATATCTTTGTTTCAACCGTTTGTTGAACATGTGGACTTTTTTTTCTCATATCCATAGTTCGTTTTATGAAACTTGGATCAACTTCTCTAGGAAGTGCATTTAAAGAAAATCATTCTTTTTCATTATCATATTTTTTTACAAAATTGATATTCGTTGCTATATTTCTCATAGTTAATACAGTCCACTTATTTTCATTTTCTTTGGTAATGGAATATTACCTTGGCGTGACACCCCCCACATTTTTATGTTGTTGTAGGAAGGCTTTATTTCCTTCCATAACACATATGGTGTCTCGCACTTAGTTGATAGAACAACTCCTCCACATGTTAGGCACGTTCTGAAGATTTAATTCTTTTAGAAGTTATCTTCAAAATTATTGTACCTTTGGATGTTGCAACATTACTCACATAGAGTTTCTCCTTAAATTAATCAATTTGGGTTTCAACATCCTTCTTATAAGGAATAATTTCCTTATATCAACTTTGCTTTTAAGCAAAACTAAATTGTTCTATCACGAAGGTAATAAATTTCCTTCAAACAATTGTTCGTCATGACAAAATTTTATCATAATATTGATCTCATTTGGAAGTATAGTCCAAAGACTTATTCCATATCTCATAACAATTGAAGCATTTCCTCATGAAATTTAGCTTTTTGAGATATACTGCCTACTTTGCGGCTTGGAGTCATTTTTGACTTTTAATATATTTGCTCTAGCAATATTTTCATAGTAATATTTGCTTAGCAAAATATGGTAACCACATTTACCTCATTCTCTTTAGCACTAGGAGAATTTTCTTTTTGATCAAGTCTATCATGATGAAATTTACAACATCTTTGTTGTCACATTTTGAAATTCTTCCTCATGAATTCCATTGATTGTGTAACATAGTCATAATCAAAATATTATAAATTTGTTAAACATCAGAAATTTAGTCAAGGACTAAAAATCAAAAACAAAATTATAATTTCCAACTTTTGTTAGAGGATGGGATTTTAGTTTACTAAAATCCTAAAACAAAAGTTCACAAGGTTTTAATTAAAAAAAAATAATAAACAGTGCACCAGGTAGGTAACTTATGATAAGAGAGGTGGTGCATTAGGCACACTTAAGAACCAAGTCTTTTCAAAGAACCAATCCTAGACATGCGCTTTCAAATTTTCTTTCAATCACCCGTTTATGGAAGTTCTTGAAATCATTCAAGTTTGAGTGATCAATTAAGTCATTGTCTTTGATTCATTATCATTTAGAATCAATCACTAAGAATTTCTTAGCACCAACATCTTCCATTTACGGTCCAATGACCATCATAGTTCTTAAGCCAATTTTAAACACTGTGTATTTCATAACATACATCAGAATTTAACATAGAAAATAACTTTCTTCTATGCTTTGATTCAAGACCTTGGTCGAATCAACGTTGTAGAATTAGTAACCAATGTTACTTCTACTAACAAATTCTATTAAAACAGATTTGTTCATTTTGTTTGGAAAAAATATATAAAGTAAATCCGTTATAACGTCAAGAACTAAATTCTTAAAAACAAATTTATTTACTTTATCTTAATTTCCAACATTCACATGAAATAAATTCTCTGATTTATTTCCAAGTTAGAATCATGAAAGATTCTCGAATAAATCTAATAATAAGATTTTTCGAAAAATAAATTTGTGATTTATTTTCTTTCAAAATTAGAATCAACGCAAGATTCTCTCAAAGAAATAAATTCATTGTTTTATTTCTCTTATATCTTCATTTTAAAAATATTGGGATTAAAAACCCAAATGAAGATATCAAAACAACTTAATTCTTCAAAAAGAATTAGTCCTTTATTTTAAATTTCTTTGATTGTTGTTTGGAAGATCAAGTAAATCCGTTAAAATGGTGAGAAATAATTCTCAAAACGAATTATTTACAAGATCTTTGTTTCCAAAACAATTAAGAAATTCCGTGTTTACACTTTTTCAAGGACAATTATTATTTAAAAATAATAATATTCTAAAGTGTTTCAAACACAAATAATAATTATCTCAATAATTATTATTTCACATAAAAGGATATTCCTCTTTAGGAATCAATATTCAACAATAAGGTCAATATTATTTTTGAAATAAATAATTGCCTTAAACATAATAATATCAAAATATTATTATCAAATTAATATCATACTTTATGATAAAAATTACCTTATTAAATACACATATGTATTTATTAAATCATTAAGGAATATTACCTTAATGAAATATTCATTTATATAGTATTACCACAAAATACCATAAACTAATTTAAGGAATCCATGATTACCTTAAATTTAAATATATTGTTTTAATATTACCATATTTTATATCAAATAAGCAATTTAATTCTATATTAAATAAATGCTTTATTTGATCAATAGACAATATTGTCTAAAGTCAAACCCTTATTTCCATGAATAAGGTTTTATCAATACATTTAACCATGTATTCACATAAGGTAAAATTAAATTTATCATATTCATTGTTTCTCTTTTAATAAAGGAAACAAACCTGGAATTAATTATAATTCCAATAAATCAAAAATTAAATTTTCGTTTATTCGATTTTGATATTTTCCAAAATTCGTAACCTCGGTTACTTTCCATGACAATTTCTGTCGAACAGATTTTTCCCAATTTGAGATTTTAGCAAACCCATTTAAAAACAGCAGGATAATTCCTGAAACAAATTGTTTGCTTTCTCATTTTATTCTGAAGAATAAATTCACCAAACTCGATTTAAAATTCGAGTATCTTGTTTGCCTCTATAAAATTCCTTAAATAATATTTATTATAATTAATAAATATTATAAATGAAACAAACCACAATCAATTCCTTAAAATAAGGTATTTACCATGTTTTTCACTTTACATGGTAACAAATTAACCAAATGGTTGCTTTTGATCGAACAATACGTGGGTAGTTCCTCACATTTAAGTGTGATTAAATTTCACACAATTTTAACCGAATACTCTGATTGTCACTAAAATAAAATTCTCCAAAGAAATTATTAGTACAAAATAAAATAATAATTATTATTTATAAAATAATAATTATTAAGTAAAGGATAAGAACAAATTAATATTTAATTTGCCTTTCCCACTACCTTAGGTAACTACCACGATTGCACACCATCATTCAATCTTGAGGTTGAAATCACCACTCAACACAGTTTACCATTGACGCATGAATCTTGTAAAATCTAGGTTCACGCGCACATGTCTCCTATCCACATCTAACTGAATTTTCCATTGAAAAGAAGTTGTCAAATTCCTTTGTTTCGACTCAAAGCCCTTATTCCAAGAATTTTCATCCATGCGAAAAATCTTTTTCGTTCATCTCGGATTAAAAAACCAAAACTCTGTCTTAAGATTGTTGGACGATAAATGGTTAATCTAAGAAAATAATAATAAAATAAAAGAATTTAAATTATTATTATTTAAACGAACAATAAAAACAAAAACCATAATAAATAAGTTTCGATCAAACCGAGTTTGCTATTGATAAATCGGAATCATGTTGAGGCCTGCACAATTGCAGTTTCCTTAAGATAGATTTTCTGCCACTCCAATGGTGCTGAGTTTGTTGGTAGTCTGTCTCCCAAGATACAACAACAAGAAGAACTCCGAACAGTAGCACTTCTGTCGAGTTCTCGAACTGTTCTTGCCTTCGCCGGTCACCAAAATAAAAAGCAGGAGAAAAAACACATTTTGAGAGATGTGAGATGTTTTTGATATATTTAAAACTGAGAAATCAACCTCATATTTATAGTGAAAATTAGGGCAACAGTGAGCAGACTTTCCCGAATTAAGATCCAAAAATCCGGGATTAATTGTCAATTATCTAGTATTTAATTCAAATTAAATACCATAATTAACAATTATTTCTCTAATTATCCAGAGCAGTCAACTGCTAATTAATTCAAATTTAATTCTGAATTAAAACTCTTTTCTGGATATTTGAAAAAAAAATAAATTAAGGAAATATTATTCACAACGGGTAAAATGTTCGCAAGCCCAAAAAGGGCCCAACCAGTCTAAACATTTACATTGCCCACATCGTGCACCCCAACCAAGAATTAAGTCATTCAATGACAATTATGTGGGTAAGTGTATATAAACACTTCCCACTTCATTTATCTCATCAATATGGGATAATGAGGCTTCTCATTCCTTACTTTATTCCAACCTTCTTACTTTGAGCATCAATTTCTCATTCATCACTCAACAATTTGAGCATATGAGCTATCGTTGTAAAGATCTCACGGAGTAGAATAAGAATCAATAATTCCTTATTCGAATCATCATCTTTACACTTCCAAAAAATGCTTCAAAGATGGTCATTTGCTCACTATTTTCCAACAAATCATTTCTTTAACCACTGAGATAAGATAGCTCGTACCAAAGATATTATCTTTTTAAAAGATTACCTTTCTATTGGCATAGTTGTTTAAAAAACATTTTACTGGAATAATAATGTTGTGGACAAAGAGTAAAAATTCTGTTTCCTAATTGTATCCTTTATTAAAAAAACTCTTAAAATTAAATTTCAAATATGTACCCTAATTTTTCAGTTCTTAAACTCTAAGTCCTTTATTAAATAAGATTTAAGTATTTGATTTTTGTTTATAGATTAACGGTCAAGGTTATAGGGCGTATACGTAAGAATTATAGTTTAAATTTATAATTTTTAAGATAAAATCGATTTTACGACTACAAATTAAAATTTTATATTTTTGAAGTTAAAATAAATATGCCTATATTTAAAAAGGTATAAAGATAATTTTAGCGTTTAACGTTTATAATTTTTACACTTTTTGGCCCTCATTCTTTTTATGAAAAAAATTAACCCTTAATCTATTTTTTGACAAATAACTTATTTTTTAAGTAACATAATGATTAAACCGTTAAAAATTTAACGATATTGACGTGTCATATATATGTGATAATATATTTTAAATAACATGGCATCTAGCCTCATTCTACATATATATAACATGTCATTATCGTTAATTTTTTTACAACAATGATAAATATATACATATAAAATATAATTTTATTCGACTATAAAATATAAAATAATTAAAATTCAAATAAAATATTAAAAATTAATCATAGCTAAAATAAAAGGTTATTAAGCATTCTCAAATTATATGAAAATATTCTTATGAAACGTGCAATAAGAATAACATTTTTAAGTGAAAATATTCTTATAATTTAGTAATTTTTGTATTAAAATAAATTTATTTAAAAACTCTTAAATCTTGCAACCATCCTATATACCATTATCATATATTATTATTATTATTATTATTATTATCATATATGATTATTATTATTATATATGGGCACGGGTCGAGTAGGATTGTATTTTTACCCACCCGCACCCAAACTTTAAAACCTTTCATCCGCCACCCGACCCAGGTTTAAGTTAAAAAAACTCGACCCGAACTAAGTTTTAAGCTTCAAAATCTGATTCGGCCCGAGACATTAAAAAAATCTAAATATTAGAGACTTAATTCTAAAAAATAAATATTTAGGATCTAATTATAGAAAAAAAATGAATGATTGAGATGTTTTTTTTAGCGGAAGACAGATTGTTTTGATTCCCTAGTTACCTACCTTTCTGTTACTAGTATGAAATATGGTATAGAGTGTAGCGTTTATAGAGATTTTATGGAAATGTTTGATTCTTAGAGTCTGTGATACTGGCGAAGCATAAATAATCATATGATAAAAGTTTAATATTTGTTACAATTTTCCTTGTTTTAGTCCGAGTTGATTTATTTAGCAAAATAGTACTGTAATAATAACATGCAAGTAATTGCGAATCATGTCTTACTTTGGCTTAATTCACAATTTAACCCTTCAATTATGTTTGTTTTTCAATATGTATCTTAATATTTTTTGTCCATTTTGGCCTTAAATGTATCACTAATGAAAAACCTCTATGAGAAAAAATTGAGATTTTATAAAAAAAGACAAATTAAAAATAAACTCTATTGAATTTTTTATAAAAAATTATAAAATTTAGTATCAATTTTTTGGTAATATTGAAATTCTTATATATTTTTTTAACAAATTTAGTATATACCGAAAATTTTACTTTTTTGTAAAGGTTTGATATTTATTAAAAATTTTACATATCTTTTCAGTATATTTTTTTAACAAATTCAGTATATCACCATTTTATTGTAGTTGTTTAAAAAAAACATTTTACTGGAATTGTGAAATAACTGTGAGGATTTATTTAATTTCTTTATTTTTTTTTCATATCTTTTCCCCCCAAAATTTTATAATTTTCTAACTAATATATTTTTTTGGATTTTTCTGGAGACATGAATGGTTTGACTTTCTAAGATAAAAGAGAAATGGAAGTTTTCTAATTAATTTTTTTTAACAATTCGAGTAGTTTAGTTATGTTAGCTATGGATATTTTTTATTTTTGATTTATATAGTTTGTTGTTGCAAAAAAAATTTAAATTATTTTGAGTTGGATCACAACTTTGTATATTTTCAGTCCCGATTATGTTTTTTTTTTCATTTAAGTTTATAAAAATTTTAACGAGGCACACTACAAGTTCATATAATTTTTTTTAATAAAACCATTTGCCGAATAAAAAACAAATAATTTAGTTAAAATAAAACTGAAAGATAGAATAAAATTCAATATTGGAGGAAGAGAGGGGAGTACAAAGAAAATTAAATCGTTTCATTATTGTTTTTAACGGAAGTTAACTTAATAAGTTGAATAGCATGATCGATGAGTTCGATAGTTAGATGACCAAAATAAATATTCTCAATTAGTTGGGTGGTTATTGTAGTAGTTTATCTTTTTAATTTTATAATATTATACAATATATTTCTAGCTTAGGTTGAATTAAGTTTTTAAAGTGTGTTGATATTTTTGATGGTGTCATTAACTTTTAAAGAGTGTTAATACTTTTTAGCAAGTGTCATTTTAAAAAAATATTTTAAGAGTAAAAATATTCAATATTTTTTGGGCTTAGTTTGGCATTGTTCCGTCCTTTGTTTACTTAGCCTTAGTTTGGCATTGTTTCCAAAAAGTGCAGTTCAAAAAATGATTTTAGAAGTGTGGTAGAAAAAATGATTTTAGAAAGTTAGGTAGTGTTTGTCATTGATGTCAAAAAGTGATTTTAAGAAGATAAAATGTTTATTTTGGACATGATGTTGTAAGGTATAAGTGAACCTAAATTATAATAAAAATTTTAAATTTTTTTACTATTGTGATTATTAATTTATAATAAAAAATTAATTTTTTTGTAAAATTTAATTTAAAAATATAAATTATATTTTAAATTATATACGAACATAAAAATTATAAATTAATAATAAATTTAAAATAAATTAAAAATAAAATAATTTTATTATTAATATAAATATTATAAAATATATATTATTTTATAACTATATATATAAATATTATTTTACTAATATACTATAAGGGTAAATAAGTAATTTTATTTTTAAACTAGCTTATGCAACTCAAAAGCTATAAATTTTAGCTTTTGAGTTTGGGAAAAAAAGTTGGTTTAAAAACAAACAAAAATAACTTAAATTTGCCAAAAGCACTTTTTTAAATGCTTTATGTAAGTACTTTAAATTTTATAATTTTTTATTATTATTAGACGAGTGAAATGAATAACTGAGAGTAGTAGTAGGGTTTATAAAAATTATCGATTCGAAAAAAAGTTAAGAGTTAATCTCAACCATTCATTTCACCTATCTATTTGTTTTTCATGTCCAATGATCCAAATATCATAATATATATGAGGTGAGATTCAATTACACAATACAGAACTCATTTAATTTTATACTAATGCTATTTAAATGAAATTTTCTTTAGGGTTGCATGGAAAAGCTAACGTTGATTTAAGAAGGGGACCATGAAAATAACTATGATTCATACACTGAGTCTCGGGGAAATTCTAAAAAATGACCGATAGATGTGCAAAAGTCCTATATTTTATGTAATTTTTCATTTAATTATTGCTTTTAATTAATAGAATTTAATGGTAATACTGGATAATTCTGCATAATTTTTTAGATTTCAGCATCCAAGTGCTTAAATACTGTTTTTATATATTATTTTGGTAGAAAATGGGTACGGTTTCAATTTTCCTTCATAGATAGGAAATAGATCTCTCAATGATACCAGATACCATCGACATATGGCAAATGAAGAATGCAAATAAACATCAATTGCAGAGAAACATTCGCTAAGGCAGTATTTTGTTTGTCGCGACAGCAGAGCAACGAAGACATATGGTGTACGAAAGATAGAGAATAAAGAGTCGAATCCAGTGAACAAAGTTAGAGAAGGAACAGAACAAAGGAAAGCATGTCGAGCCATGGTCAAGACTACAAGAATTCAAAGACTTCAAGAGGAGCAACATTAGGAAATAAAACAAAGTTCTTGTATTTAATATAAAGTTGTATTTTATTCCTATTAGAACTCCTATTACTTATGAAAAGTTTTGACCTAGGCTTGGCCTATACAAACTGACCCTTAGACCTAGGAGAGGCAAGTCGGTTCCCCCCAATTAAAATCATAGCCGTCGTCACCCATACCTTGTTTCAAATTCTTTTTAAGACTTAGGTTACTCGTGGAGTAGTTATGGAAAAATGTTGTATCTTTATTCAATTCTTATTAATGCAATTTCAGAATTCATAGTTTATTCACTCTTGGTTCATACTCTTTCTTGCATACAAGCTCGGAAGAAAATTTATGAGGAAAAAACATATTTGTCTAAACTATGGATAGTTAGGCTCACGAAACGAGAGAATATGGTCTTTGTTCTTGGGCATTGGCTAATCCGGCTTAGAGATAAGCCAACCAAGATTTCAGCGACTAAAAGGAAGCATATCATTGGTTGTTTTTTCTCTTAATTCACAACGGGAAGTATCATCAAGATGTGATCTTCAATAATACTCTAAATTAGAGATAAGGAGGAGACAATTAAGGATGCTTTGTCGAACTATATGTTGTTGAATTTGTTAACATATTCTTCACTAAATTATAGAAAATTAGGGAATTCTATTCCTAAATATCTACCAACTAAAATCTAGGAATTTTGTCAATTAATAAGAGCAGATTTGTAGCTGCTGATTTTTTTATAATTTTCTATAAATAGTTTTCTTTTGTAAACTATAAATAGGAGCTATTGTTATCAATAAAATATATAGAAAAACAGAGAACATTCTTTAATATTTCTCTTATTTGTCATGGTGTTAGAGCCAAAAATTCTGAGATAATTTCTTCTTGTGTCAGATTCCTTGTCTAGTTTGAGATCTTAGTATTTTGTTCTTGGTTTTCTTGAGTTCTATTCTGTTTTTTTCCCATGAAATCATGTCTTTAGAGCGATCTGAATATTTTTTTTATTTTATTTAATGGCAAAAACTATTCTGTCTGGGCATTCCAATTTCAAATCTTTGTCAAGAAAAAGAAATTATAGGGTCATATTGATGGAACAGATCCTGTACCTAACTACAAAGAGAAGGAAAATATAGAAAATGGAAGGTGAAGGATGATCAGATTATGTCTTGGATTCTTGGAAGTGTGGAACCCTCTATACTTCTTAATCTCAAACCTTATAAGACCTTTCAAGAAATGTGGGGTTATTTGAAGAGAGTTTACAACCAAAACAACACAACACGAAAGTTTTAATTGGAAATAAAGTTGAGTCAGCTCAGTCAAGGGAGTATGTCAATCCAAGAGTTTTATTCTTCTTTTGAGAATCTTTGGGCTGAGTACACTGATATTGTATATGCAAGTATATCTCCCGAAGGACTTATTGTTGTCTAAAATGTGTACGAGACTAACAAGCGTGACCAGTTTTTAATGAAGTTAAGGGGGGGGGGGGGTTGAAGCATTCAGGTCTAACCTAATGAACAAAGATCCAGTTCTTTTATTGGATATTTGTGTGGGAGAGCTTCTCAGGGAAGAATAACGGTTCATTACGTAGACTATCATAGAGCAAAAAGTTCATAATTCTGTTCCAATTCCTGTTGCTTATGCTATTCAAGGGAAGTCTAAATGAGGTAGAGATATGAGTAATGTCTAGTGTTATAGTTGCAAAGGATTTGGGAATATTGTCAATAATTGTTCTAAGAAATTTTGTAATTATTGTAAGAAAACGGGGCATATCATTAAAGATTGTTCCATTCGGCCTCCAAAGAAATCCGAAACTGCCTACAATGTCTCAATTGGTTCCTCAAATGCCTATAGTCTTGGTCAGTCTTCTATTACTCCTGAAATGGTCCAGCAAATTAATTTTCTGCTTTTTCTGCTTTAGGCCTTTCAGGTAAAAAAAATTCTACTCCTAAGCCTTGGTATTTTGATTCTAGTGCTTCCAATCATATGACCAACACTGTCTTACCTCTAAATAATGTTAAAAAATATAAATGAAATCTTTAGATTCATACTGTCGATGGAAATTCATTACCTATAAAAATTATTGGTGATATTTCAGACTCTTTAAATACTGTTTTTGTGTCTCCTAAGTTGTCCACTAATCTTATATCTGTTGGCTAATTAGTTGAGAACAATTGCACTGTTAATTTTTTAAATTATAGTTGTTTTGTGCATGATCAAGTGTCCAAAAAGATGATTGCGAAGGGGCCTAAAGTGGGATGTCTCTTTCCTTTGTTTCTATCTCCTTCTTCAGTGTCAAATTATGTTACATGCAATGTTGTTCAATGTGATAATCAAATGTGGAATAGATGTTTAGGACATCCTAATTCTCATGTACTTCGTGTCTTACTTAAATATGGTTTACTTGGGAATAAAAAATCAGCAGATACAAATCTGCCATCTACAATCTGCTCTTATTTGTCAGAATTGTCGACAAGACATAACCTGCAGAGACAGCTAAGGCGACCCTTCAACGACTCACCAAAGTAATATTTCAACTTTTTGTATTAATAAGAGAAGAATATTGTGCAATTGGATTTCACATTACGAAGCAATCAACGTAGCCTTTCCTTTATATCTTGAGATTCTAATCAATTATTTAGTTATTTTCTTAGTGCATGAAACATACGTTGCGTGGGTATCCAGTCCTTGTGGGTTCGACTTCTAAAATATTACAACTTGACAAAGTTGTACGATTGCATGTTAAGGTGTAGGACTTCCTATGCGCACCAACAACAGCTTAAAAATAGTTATACTATTTTTTATAAAATTTATAAGAATTTTGATATACACTTTTTTATATATACTAAAATTCTTATACTTTTTATAAGAAATTTAGTATATATTAAAAAGTGTGCTAAAATTCTTATAATTTTTGTATAATAAAAACTAATATAATCGTTTTTAACTGTTTTTTCAAATTATCGTTTTCTAAAACTTCCCGCGTTCAATGTCACCGCTCAAATTAAATTTTACAATAGGTGAGTGTTTTTGGCAAAAGATTTTAGTGCTACGATTTTATCCCCTTAAAATCGTTTCTTAAAAAAGTTATTTGTTATGGTGTAAAGTGATTGGGATATTTTAAAAAATATTAATTTCTTTGAAAAATAATAAAATTAAAGTCTCCATCGACCACTTAGGTAGATCAAACACCGTAAAAATAAAGACTCATTTGAAAGAGTTTGAGGGTTAATTACACGTGGGGAAGGAATAACATCCCATTACACTTAATAATCGGTATAAAAAATATTATCTTTAAAATTTATTTTTAAAATTTAAATTAATTTTAATTTGATATTCTGGAGATTGACTATTAATAAGGTTGACTCTTAATTTGGTATTCTTAATTCAAAATTAAAATCTATATTGTGAATTAGAAATAATTATGAATTTAATTAATAAGGTTGACGTTATATCAGATCATAGACTAAAACGACATTAAATAAAACTGACTGTCGTGTTAGGTTATAGTTTAGATCCCTTATGTTATCTTTATGCATTATGCACACATTTAAAGTATGATGTTATTGTAACTACTAATTTTATTCGGGGTGTTAAACCCGATTTTTAATTTTCGTTAAATTTAAATAATGGGCTAAATTATTATAATAAATTCAAAATACTAGTTATATTATTTAATTTAGTTACCCTCATTACAAATTATAAAAACACAAAAGATACTACTATATTATATTTATACATTATGTAAAAGAGAAAATAATAAAAAATATTACTATATATGTTGTTTTTGTTTTTCTTTGAAAAATTCCAAAAATATTATAGTATTACCATTGAATTTTATTTTGCTTTGTTTTTTTAACGATTTCCCTATTTTATAAATATTATTATTATAAGAATTTATTTATTTATTATTATTATTATACATATATAAAAATAAAAAAATCTAAAAAGTTTATAAAAGAATCTGAAAATTATAAAATTATATTAAAATATAAAATATTTTTAATTTAAAAAATGGAAAAAATCAAAAGATTAAATATTATTATAAAATTATATAAATAAATTGAAAAATATTAAACAATAAAACTTATTTTAAAAAACCAATATAATTTTTATTGTTTTATATTTTTTACTTATTTTTTATAATTGTAAACCAATATTTAATATTTTTAGCTTCTTAGTTTTAATCTTTTAAAAAATATTATTTGACATTTAAAATTAAATTTCAAAATTAAAAATATTTTTTTGAATTTTTAAAGTTTTAAATTCTTATATATTTTTAAAAAGTAATTTTTAAAAAATTTTAAAAGTGAAAAGTGATATTAATTTGTTACGACACGTATCGAAAAATTAAAAAATATCAAAGTTAATGATTATCAAAGTTTGTTATAGGCCAAAACGATTTTTTTCTTAAGTTTGAGGGCTTAATTGGGTGAAAAAATTTTAGGCACTTAATTTTTTTTATAAAATTTTAAGGGCTATTTTTTTTGAGTTTGAGGGCTTAATTGGGTGAAAAAATGGTTTATAGGCTTAATTGATTTTTTTTAAAAGTTTAAGGACTTATTAAGCTTTTAAGCCTAAATTTTAATTACTATTTTTAGATTTCTTAAAAAACTAAAAAAACAGAACTTATGGTATAATTATTGTAAATCACATTCCAAAAAGTTTTATTTATTCTTTATATAACTATTTTTTTTATTTTTAGATAATACAAGAAGCACCACTTAGCAATATAAAACTATGTTACATGCAAAAATATTTTCTTTATTTTTTATGTATTTGACACTTTTTTAATTACAAATCTAAAACTTATAAATTGATGGAATTATATTTTAAAAATTAAATTAAAACTTACCTCATCTCTCAAATTCGGTAGAAAATTTTAGAATTCTGCAAAACAAAAAATAAAATACATCAAAAACAAAATTTAAAATTTTATTATTCTTATAAATATAAAAAATTTATTTTATCAATATCATTATAAAGAGATGAAAAAAATTAAAAAAGTTAAACATAAGAAAAATTAAGATCAATTGAATAAAAATGAAGAAAAATGAATAATTAGCAGAAGGAAAAGGAGATGGACGTATCTAGATTTATGAAGTATTTTTTATATATATATTTTTATTTTCGATCAAATCATTCTTCCATCATAAATTAAATTGGTATTTTTTATTAAAATAAACATAATTTATAAAAAAATTATATTCCGTCATAAATAATATAAATGTTCTCTATCGGGTTTATCAAAATTTTTGAAAAAAAAAAATTCAGTCAGAAGTGTCAAACATGTGACAGAATATTTTATTTCTATCAGTAAAATATGATGAATTTAAAATGCGTCCGAAACTTTTTCCTCGATAATTTAATTTTTTTGTAGTAGTGGTATGAGTGTCGATCAATTTCTTAACTTTGAAAGAAGTCAATCGTGAGTTGAGAGATTATCGTGATGGTTCAGTGGTAGTAGTGATAGTCTCCAATGAGACGGTAAATGAAGACAACGGCAATAATTTTTAAATCAATACCACTTCCTAGTGACAAACAAAAGAATCGACAAAGAACACAACACGGAACACCATATTTTTAAGGTCACACACTAACCATACAAGATAAGATAATATTTTCCTATTTTTATATGCATTGTAATCTTTTCCTCCATAAAAAATAACTTATAAATATTATTTTCGGTGTATCTTTGTGTCATAATTTTTAAATTGAAGAATAAAATTTAAAAGTTTTTTTATCGATAAAATATTACCATAACTTCGTTAAAAAAATTTAAAAATTTAAAAATATTAAAAAATAAAATTTTCGATGTATATACTACAAGTCATAAATACAAACTCAACCTCCATGTTTATCACGCTATTTTCATGTCCTTGCATGCCAAAAATATTTTTCTTTAGTAATGCATGGCACAGCCAACCTTACTTCAAGAAGGGGACCATGAAAATAACACTGATTCATAAGAATGTACAGAGTCCATGTTCACCACTCAAATTTGCAGGTTCGATCTTATGGCAGAGTTGAGACTTGTCTTAATATTTGTCTTAATACGAGGAGAAATTATATTATGGGTAAGTTTTATTACGTTATTCATGGACCAACCACTAAAGATCACTATATTTTTATTTTTTTCATGTCATATATTTTTTAAAGTGAATCTTCACTCATATTTATTGTTAATTCATTTTAAAAATAGTTTTTTTCAAGCGAAGATTCACTTTGAAAAATATGACATGAAAAAAATGATGATATAGATAATCTTTAGTCGTTGGTCCCATGGACACGTAGTGGGACTTACCCACGATCAGGAGAATTATATTATGGGACATTCCCACCACGTCATCCATGGGACCAGCCAATAAAAAACATCCATTTAATTATTTTTTCCACCTCATCATTTTTACCAAGTGAATCTTCAGTAACATTTATTATAATTTAAGTTTAAAACAGTTGTTACCGAGTGAAGATTCACTAGGTAAAACTGATGAGGTGGAAAAAAATAAATGAATGGTTTTATTGGCTAATCCCATGGATGACGTGGTGGGAATATCCCATAATATAATTTCTCCATGATTAGGGACGGATTTACTTGCATTGCGGGAGGAGCAACTACCCCTCCCAAATTTTATGAGATAATTCTATTTTAGGCCCTTATAATTTTATGAGATAATCTAAAATTAATAAAATTAAACTTTGACCCTCCTTTTTCTGGTTTAATTATTTTTTAAGGCCTTTCAATTTTAATTTTTTAAAATTAAGCCTAAACTTTTTGAATTTTTACAATTTAATTATTTTTAAGACTTTATTATTTTAAATTAATCGGTCTGACCCCCTCATAGTTCAATCTTGGTTCCGTCTCTGCCCATGATATAATTTCTCTAATATGAGACTATCTCTAAGGTCCTAAAATTAATGGCTATAGATTTTCAAGAAAATATAATAATGATGATAAGATATGGTAACGACATATAAGGATGGTTTAAAGATTTATAAAATAATATTATATGCCATTCGTGATGTTTCTATTCAATAAATAAAAGCATAAAGATAATTTTAACTCTTAACGTTTCTGATTTTTATCATTTTAAACCTCATCTTTTTTTAGGATAAATTTAGCCCATAATTTATATCTTTTTGACAAATATCTATTTTTTTAACTATAATGATTAGATAGTTAAAAAAATAACGATAATGATATATCATATATATGTAGAATGATATTTAAGATTTCAGAATGTTTAGTAGCTTTTTATTTTAGATCTAATTAAATTTTAATATTTTATTTAAATTTTAATTATTTTATATTTTATGTTAGAATAAAATTATATTTTACATGTATATATTTGTCATTAAATTTAGATATTATTATATACGGGTACTTATCGAGCGAGTCGATCGCGAGTTGGACAATGCTCGACTTATGCTCGTTAAAAATTCTTATTGCTCGATTCGACTCATTGCTTGTTAAGCTCATTAAAATTATAATATATTCGTTGTTCATTAAGCTCAACAAGTTATTCATTAAACTCACTAAAAAACTATCTTATTTTTTTAACTAAAAATAAAATTTAATAAAAGTATATGTGACTTAATATTAAATAAATTAACAAATTTAAACAAAAAATATCAAAAGATTGTATAAAACACTTTTAAAGTCTAATTCAACTAACAATCTACAAATACACCAAACTAGTATGTTAAATTAAAGTAAAAATCTACTAATTAATAAATATTATTTAGATTTATTTTTGAATGAAGTAAGTTTAAGGTAATTATTAAAAATATTTTAAAAAATAACAAGTTGCTCGCGAACCGATGGAATCAAGTTAAACTTTATTCGATTTAACTCATTAAGGCCTTGAGTTCTGTTCAAATTCAAAATCGAATCGATCTGAATTAAACAATTATCGAAATTTAATAAAATCAATTTTAAACAATTCACAAAATGTTCAACTCGTTAAACACTCAAAGCAAAAGGAATAACTAATTAATGATACGAAACTGTTTCATTATGCCTTTCTACATGCCAGACAACTATTAGATATAGATTTCCCTAATTTAGAGACAATGACTTAAACATGGCATGTGTTGGAGTATGAAAAATGATTAAAAAAATTAAAAATCTTTTGTCATCTGTTAAATTTATTTAAAATATTAAATTATAAATTTTAATAATCTTTAATTTTGAACTCTAAACCTTAAACGACTAATTTAAAGTAAATATACTAATAGAGATAAGATTAGGAGTTAAACTATTTACGTCTTATAAAAAGGGTGCAAATCGTCTTCCCCTTTTTCATGCATGCATCCGTAAAATAGGAGTTTTGGTTAAAGTTTAGAGAATTAAGGGCAGGGTTTATTTTTTAGGGTATGGTTTAGGATATAAAAAATAAGAGTTAAGGTTTAAAATTTATTTTTTTAAAAAGATTAACCGAAAATACAAAAGGATGTACGAAAAAGAGAGGATTTTTCTCTATAAAAAGGTGTTTTGCTCCTCCCATTTGCACAACAAAACAATCTTTCTTCCCATACAAATGAAAGTTGAGCAAACAATGAAGGTGTTGTCAGTGTTAGCAGTGGTTTTAATCTGTTGGACATCCACGGTCGAATCGCAAGTACCCAAAAATCGTACGGTGACATTCAACGGTTCCAAGGCTCAGTATAATGGCTTCATCGGAAATCTTCGAAAAAATCTCTTATTTGGTGTACAACAACCACCGATAGGGATGAAGATACCGGTGTTGGCGAGCACCAGTGATTTGCGACCTGACAATATAAATCGCTATATTGTGGTGAAACTCGTCGCTTCTACAACTTTCGTAGAGTTGGGTATTGATGTTACCGATGTGTATGTCTTGGGTTACCGGCCAAAAACAGGAAATCAATCCTACTTCTTTCAGGAGATTCCCGTAGAGGCAAAAAGGTTTTTGTTCAACAAAACAAACCAAACCACTCTTACATTCAGTGGCAATTATGTTTCCATCGAAAAGAAAGCAGGAGACAGAGATCAAATCCCTCTGGGATATGAACAACTAACAAAATGGGTTAAGGAGTTGAATAAGAACTCTACTACAGAAAAAGTCAAAGCGCAAGCCCTTGTAGTCTTTATCCAAATGGTATCGGAAGCCGCGAGGTTTAAATACATACAAGATGCGATTGCTAAGCTTGAAAATTTAAGGCCGAATAAAACAATTAAGGATTATCAAAACAACTGGAACCAGCTCTCCAAATCCGTCCTAACTGCACGCAATGACACAAACGGAACCTTCACAACAAATGTCACCGTTGGTGCCCATACTTACACTAATGTGAATTCTGTGATTCCCATTATTTCACTACTGAAAAGGAATGTCACCAAAACTTCTGCCACCGTCCCTCTTGGTGAGCTTAATGATGAAGCACTTGACTAGCCATGTTAGTCCAAAGCGTAACCAGGAGAGTGAAAACTCCTATATGCTTTACTATCTATCTATTTATTTATTTATCTATCTATCTATGTGTACTGCATGAATAGATGGCAAATAATCCATAAATAAATGCTTGATATAGTAATCCAGCATCAGTGGCTATTTTAATAAAAAGTTTAGGGTCTTATTTAATCCCTCCTCTTCTTATTGTTCATTAACAGTTTAAGACATGAAACACGATTGAACCCACATTATCCTATGGAAATGTGAACAGAAACAAGCCAATCAATGGTCGATGTTGAGATCATATAATAACACGATTCGATCTAAAAAATAGAGGTAAAAGATTTCAACTTTTATTTAATTGGATTCCTTCTTAAACAGTGTTTTGCCAAAAGAAAAAAAAAGTAAAATACTCTAAAAAATAATCCACAGTGTCCATGTTCACCCCTCAAATTTGCATGTTCACATTACGACAGAGTTGAGACTTGTCTTAATATTTGTCATATTTGTAATCCACTGTCACGTGGGTTTAATTGTAGTAAAACCAAAGTTTATATTAATGAGCAGAACAAAAAAAATGGGACCATCCCCAAGGTCCTAAAAAAAATGGGACCATCCCCTAACCTTAAACCCTAACCTTAAACCTACTAATTTAAAATAAAGAAGCGATTAGAAGGTAAACGATTTGCATCCATCAAATCGACAAAACCATCATCTTCCAACTAAGTAAAGAAACCCAAACACCAATTAAAATTTAAAAAACAATTAAAAATATAAAAATCAAAGATAAAAAAAAATTAAAATTTTAAAAATATTGAAATAAATAAAAAATTCAAAAAAAAAAGACTAAAAGTCATAAATAAAATCTCAACCTCCATGTTTATCACCTTATTCTCATGTCTATGCATGTCAAAAGTGTATTTCTTGAAGTATGCATGGCAAAGCAAACCTTACTTCAAGAAGGGGACCATGAAAATAACACGGATTCATAAGAATGCAGAGTCCATGTTCACATTATGACAGGGTTGAGACTTGTCTTAATATTTGTCATCTTTGTAATCCACTGTCATGTGGGTTTAATTGTAGTAAACAAAATTTTATATCAATGACCAGAACAAAAATAAATAAATATGGGACCATCCTCAAGGTCCCAAAATTAATGGCTAGAGATACCCGATTGAATTAACTCGAAACTTGATTTTACTTGATCTGTATATAAGTTTTGGGCCGGAAGCCCAATACGACACCGGGGTAGGGTGTTACACTCTTACAGTATCATATCCCTGTATATGGGATTAATAACGTTGATACCCTTCCATTAATCTCTATTTTAAAAAAAATGTTTCCCGTCAGAAAACGCAACTTGTCAACGTGTTTGTATTGTAATATTTTCATCCGCTTAAAGGGAAAAAATAGTTCATAGGTCATATTATTTTCCTTGTATTTGTATCTCATAATTTTTAAAATAAAAAATGAAATTCAAAAAAAAATTATCGTTAAAATATACTTTTATTAATAAGATAATAATAAAAGTATACATTACTTTAAATCTCATTAATGACCTTCCTAAACCTAACTGAAAGAAAAATATTATCATAATAAACTCATACAAAATATACCAATAAAGAAAATAAATTTTAAGTCAATGAAAAACGACCATCTTCCAACTAAGGAATGAAATCCAATCACCAATTATAATTTAAAAATCAATTAAAAATATAAAAATCAAAGATAAAAAATATTTTTAAAAATTAAAAATATTGTAAGTCATAAATAAAATATCAAGCTTCATGTTTATCACCCTATTTTCATGTCCATGCTAGGGGTGAGCAACGAAATCGAAAAACCGAAAAATCAATTTGAACCAGTCTGTGTGGTTTGGTTCTATTTTAAAAATTGAGGCTTGATTTTCGTTTCGATTTAAATATTTTAGTTCTTCAATTCGGTTTGGGTTCGGGTTTTTTATATGGAACCCATTTATTTCAATACAACCCAAATTTAAAAGAAATAACCCAATAAAATATATTTTAAAGCTCAATTTCAATGAGATGCCTAGATATTTAACCCAATTATAATAAAAAACAAATAAAATTTAAAAACCTAAAGAATATTATATTTCTTGTGTCTACAGTTGCTTCAAAGTCTGCTTTTAGTACTGGAGGTCATATCCTTGACTTTTTTCGAAGTTCTTTAACTTTAAAAATCATCGAATGTCTTATTTGTGATCAAATTAGATAAAATCTTCACCTATAGCGGTCAAAAAAAATTAAAGCAATGAAAGACATTAAAAGTGGTAAATGATAAGTAAATCATATTTTCTGTAAATAATCTCTGTTCTCTTAACTTTTAGTAGGTTTTGAAGATTTGAGGTTGAATGAAACAATGACAACTATTAACGATTGATTGAACTAAAACTTTTACAAGGTAAATTTGAATTTGAAAAAACTAACTCTCGAGAAAGAATTAGATTTTTGTAGGCTGTTGAATAACAATTTCATAATATTATATAACTATATTTTTATTAAAAAAATATATTTTAATTTTTAAATGAATAGAATTTATTTTAAATTAATTTTTTATTTATTTGTAGGTTCATATGAACAATGCCTGCGGCTGCTCGAGGAATGAGGAAGAACATTTTGTTTGTCTTAGATTATATCGATGATAAATATATTAGGTTAAACATAATTGATTAAACATATTAGGTTAAATATATTAGGTTAAAAGAATTAGATTATTTTTTATTATTCTTTTTACGTAAAACTCCTATAAATACAGTGTAAATATATTAGGTTAACATAATTAATTATTTCGTTTAAGTTAACGGTCAAGGTTATATATTTTGAACGATATTACTTTAAGATTTAAGTATTTAATTTTGGTTTATAGATTAACGATCAAGGTTATAGGGCATATATATAAAAATTATGATTGGAATTTATAATTTTTAAGATAAAATTAGGGGTTTTGCGATTAAAAATTAAATATTTAGATTTTCGAGTTCAAATAAATATGACTATTTTAAAAAACTACATTAACAATGTATCAATTAATAATCTTTATTTTATTACATGAACTAAAATTATATATTTTAAAACTATTTATTATTAAAATCTTTCTTAATGATTAATCCGATGGTTAGATTAAAACTATTATTATTATTATTATTATTATTATTATTATTATTATTATATATGAGCACGGGTCATGTAGGATCGGATTTTTGATCAATCCAGACCCGAACTTTTAAACCTTTCACCCACCACCTGACTCGGGTTTAGGGTAGAAAAAATCCGACCCGACCCAAGTTTTAAGTTACAAAACTTGACCCGGCCCGAGATATTTAAAAAATCTAAATTTTAGGAACTTAATTCTAAAAAAATGAATTTTTAGGATCAAATTGTGAAAATATAAAATTTTAGTGACCTAATTATAAAAAAATCAACTTTAACGACCTAATTGTATAAAATATATATAAAGAATGATCATTATTGAAAATATCCTTTAAGAATATATAAAAAAATTACCCTATTAATCTCGGATCGTAAATTCTAATCCGACCACACCCGACTTAAATTTTTAACCAAGAAAACTAACTCGATTAGATAGAAATAGATCAAAACCCGTCGAATTCGAGTTTTGTATCCATCTCTAGTTATCATTATATTTTATTTAAAATGTCTAGCCATTAATTTTAGGACGAGGGAGAGAGCCCCATAATTATTTTTTTCGGCTCATCAATATAAAATTTGGAGTACTAAAATTAAATCCACATGACCTTTGCTTTCAAAGAAAAAAATACATTTGGTGTGCAAGGACATGAAAATAGGGTGATAAACATGGAAGTTTAGTTTACACGTTTTTTTAATTATGGAGTGAATGATTAAGATTTAAAAAAAATTAAATTTTAAGAATTCAATTTTAAAAAATAAAATTTAAGGATATAATTATAAAAAATTAAAATTTTAGAGATTTAATTATAAAAAAATCAACTTTAACAGTGTATAATATATAAGGAAAGATCATTATTGAAAATACATTTAGTGCGCAATAAGAGGAAAATAAGGTGATAAGCATGGAGGTTTTGTTTTACACAGTTTAGATTATTAGATGTGTAAAATAAATGACTGAGATGATCTCCTTATTTTTTAGTGATAATTTTTTATACATTTTATGATTAATCTCAATCATCTAACGATCTAGAAAACATATAAAACATAAAAGTTCATATTTTTTGCAAAACGGATTTTATCCCTATATATTATACTATATAAAACTTAAAAGTTTTATACCATTTTAAATCATTGGATGGCGTTAAATGAATGAAAAACTAATAGTAAAATACGTGAAATTGATCACTTTAAAAAATATGAAAATAATTTGAACCATTTGTTATTATCATTCAATAATTCAAAATTAGTGTAAAACATTTTAAGGTTTACATGGTGTAAATTGATCGATCATAACCCTGTATGGATTAAGATTCACTTATACACTATAAAACACTTAGAGTTTCACATTTTTTGAATCCTTAGGTGAGAAAATGGATGGTTGAGTTAATTCTTTTTTTTTTCAAGTGATAATCTTCACATAATTTACTCTTGCCATCAGTTTCTCCTATTTTGCAATCCAAAAAAAACATAAGATCTACTTAGAGAGTTTTATACTATGAAATTGGATTTTATCCATATATATATATATAAGATCTACTTATACACAATGTAAAATTATGAGTTTACACTTTTTTAGATAGTTGGATGGGTGAATGAATGGATGATATTAATAGTAGAAATCTATTTTTAGTATCCAAAAATTACTTTAGATTCAATGACATTAGTAGGTGTACAAATCGTCTACTTCTTTCTCATGCTTCTATTAGTGTCTCCGTTTTAAATTAGAGAGTTTAGGGTTCAAGGTTAGAGTATATTGTTAGAGTTTAGGAAATTAAGTGTTTGGTCTATTTTTTAGAATGTAGGGTTTAGGATTTAGAATTTAAAAAATTAGGTTTATGATTTAAAATTTAAATTTTAAAAATTTTCAATAGGAGGAATGATAAAGAGGTAGAATATTTCTACTCCATTAGTAGGGCTGACAACGGGTCAGATTTGGGTGAGTTAGAGTTCCGTCCACCCCATCATCCCCATCAAAACTATCATCCAACCCACTCACCACCAGCTTAATCATTGACACTAATCCGTCCCACCCATCAATTGCGGATAAAACGGATGGACCGGGTCATAAATAGATTGTATTATTAAAAAAATGAATTGAGATTTCATGTAACAACTTACTAAAAAGTATTTAATACAAAATAAAAATAGAATTTTTTTTAAAATAATATTTGGGTTAAAATGGGAGAAATGGAGGGATTGGGATATGAAAGGTGAAAAAATAAAACATTGCATAAAATTTTTTTATTTAATTCCCAATTAAAATTACAGGAGAAAAGTGTGAGAATAAAATTAATAAAGTAACGTTAAAATAAAAAAATAAGTAAATATTTTTTAAAATTAATATTATATTGATGAAAAGATAAATAAGAAAGTGACGAATCAGATGATTAATTAAGGATTTTCATTCAAATCTATCCCTCCATCCACCACCCACTTCAAATAAATCAAACTTTTAAATTTTTATCTATTTAATTAGGTGAGATGAATCTAATAATTACCAGTCCTATCAACGGTGCTCAAGGTCTTACAAATACACACATCCCAACGAGCAAAGTAAGGTCCAGAGATGAGCCGCCCCTATTTTAAATAAAAAATGTACATATCTTTGTTTCAACGTGTTTGTCGATGTTTTCTTACGATTAAAATGGGCTCTTGCTAATGCCAATGGTTAATATATATTTTTATTTTAAATTCTAAATTTTAAACGATTAATTTAAAGTAAATATACTAGGAGTTAATTTAAAGTAAATGTACTACTAGTAGAGATAATATTAGGAGTTAAATTATTTTCATCTTATAAAAAGGGTGCAAATCATCTTTCTCTTTCTCATGCATGCATCCGTAAAATAGAAGTTTTGGTTAGAGTTTAAGAAATTAAGGGTAGCGTTTATTTTTTAGGATACAGGTTTAGGATATAGAAAATAAGAGTTAAGGTTTAAAATTTATTTTTTTAAAAGAATTAACCGAAAATACAAAAGGATGTATGAAAAAGAGACCAATGATTTTTCTCTATAAAAAGGTGTTTTGCTCCTCCCATTTGCACAACAAAACAATCTTTCTTCCCACAAATGAAAGTTGATCAAACAATGAAGGTGTTCTCAGTGTTAGCAGTGGTTTTGATCTGTTGGGTCTCCACGGTCGAACCACAAGTCCCCAGAACTCGTACGGTGACATTCAACATTGACAAGGCTGGGTATAATAAGTTCATCGAAGATCTTCGGAAAGAACTCTTAGTTGATTCACAACAACCAAATGGGACAAAGGTACCAGTGTTGGCTTCCACCAGCGTTTTGCGACCTAACAATACAAATCGCTATATTGTGGTGAAACTCATCGCTTTTTCATCTTCCGTGGAGTTTGGTATTGATGTCACTGATGTGTACGTCTTGGGTTACCGACCACAAACAGGAACTAGTTCCTACTTCTTGAAGGAGATTCCCCCCGAGGCAAAAAACAGTTTGTTCAACAACACAAAACAAAACAATCTTTCATTCAGCGGCAATTATGTTTCCATCGAAACGAAATCAGGATCCAGAGATCAAATCCCTCTGGGATTTCAACAACTAACAAAATGGGTTAAGGAGCTGAATAAGAACACTACTAAAGAAACAGACATCGCGAAAGCCCTTATAGTTTGTATCCAAATGGTTTCTGAAGCCGCGAGGTATGAAGTCATCCAGAAAGAGTTTGCTAATCTGAGCCCTAATGGATCTTTAAAGCCGAGTACTACAATGCAGGGTTATCAAAACAACTGGAATCAGCTCTCTAAAGCCGTCCAAACTGCACGCAATGACACAATCGGAACCTTCACAACAAATGTCACCGTTACCCCTGGCCTTACTTACAGTAATGTGAATTCTGTGATTTCCATTATTTCACTTCTAAAAAGGTATGTCCCCAAAGTTTCTGCCTCTTCCCCTCTTGGTGAGCTTAACGAAGAAACACTTGATTAGCCAGGTTTAGTTCAAAGTGTAACCCCATCTATCCTCCTATCCATGTGTACTGTGTGGATAGATAGCTAAATAATCTATAAATAAATGCTTGATTTTGTAATCCAGCATTAGTAGTTATTTTAATAAAAAGTTTAGGGTCTTATTTAATCTTATTTTTTTTTATTGTTCATTAGTAGTTTAAGACATGAAGCACTGAAAACATTGAAATTAAAAAAAAGTTTCCACGATTGAATCAACATTATCCTATGGAAATGTGAACATAATAAATTTGATTGGCATAAAGATAATTCTAACCCTTAACGTTTATAGTTTTTGTTGTTTTGGCCCTTATTTTTTTTTGGGATAAATTTAGCCATTAACTTATATTTTTTTTGACAAATAGTTTATTTTTTAACTAGCTTGATGACTGGACCGTTAAAAATTTAACGATGATATATATGGAATATAATTTTAAATGATATGGAATGTAACCTATCAAATATATATATATATATATATGGAATATAATTTTATTCTAATATAAAATATAAAACAATTAAAATTCAAATAAAATATTAAAAATTAATTAATTCTAAAATAAAAATTTATTAAATATTCTTAACTCTAACTACGATAAAATTAAAATCTTATTCGAATTCTGTTTATATTTTATTTTAGAATAAGAAATATAATAAAAAATATAAACACAATTCGAATAAGATTTTGATTTCATCGTAGTTAGAGTTAAGAATATTTAATAATCTTATATTTTAGAATTAATTATTTTTTAATATTTTATTTAAATTTTAATTGTTTTATATTTTATATTAGAATAAAATTATATTTCACACGTATATATGTATTTGATAGGTTATATTCCATATTATTTAAAATTATATTCCATATATATATCATTGTTAAATTTTTAACGGTCTAGTCATCAAGCTAGTTAAAAAAATAAGTTATTTGTCAAAAAAAATATAGGTTAAGGGCTAAATTTATCCCAAAAAAAGAATAAGGGTCAAAAACGATAAAAATTATAAACGTTAGGGGTTAAAATTATCTTTATGCCAATTTGATTTTATTAAGAATAATCAATTTTATTTTATCTAATATTCTTAAGTTGTATTTTAGTAATACAAATTCTTCTCGAATATTAAAATAAAGATAAATGAATTAAGGAAAAAATTAATCACAACGGGTAAAACTTTCACAAGCCCACAAAAAACTCAATCAATCTAAACATTTACAACACCCACATTATGCACCCTAACACAAGAATTAAGTCATTCTTTAGTAATTATGTGGGTAAGTGTGTATAAACACTTTCCACTTTATTTATCCCATCAATATGGGATAATGGAGTTTCATTCCTTACTCTATTCATGACATTCTTGCTTTGAGCATCAAATTCTCATTCATCACTCAACCATTTTGAGCATATGAGATACCACCGTAAAAATTTCACGGAATAGAATAAGGATCAATAAATTCTCTGCTCGAATCTTCATCTTTACAATTTCAGAACATGCCTTAAAGTTGGTCATTTCTCACTGTTTTTCCAACAAAAATAAATACTTTAAATCATAAGAAATTAACAGGAATCGAATGAGGCATGCAACTATTCAGTTTTTTAAGATAAATTTTTGGTTACTTCTAGGTATTTGAGATCTTTAATAATTTGTCTATCAACAAAAATTGCAGGAGAAGAAAATATTTTTCAAATTGCGTTTAATCTAATATATTTATACGGTATTTATAGTAGTTTCACATATAGGAGAATAATTAAAAATAATATATTTTAAAAATAATAATTATTAATATTATGTTCAAAAATTAATGATTCATATCATATATATTCGAATATATTTTTTGTGAATAATAAATAATATCATTATTATTATATTTTATTTAAAATGTCCAGTCATTAATTTTAGTACGAGGGGGAGAGCCCCATATTTATTTTTTTCGGCTCATCAATATAAAATTTGGAGTACTAAAATTAAATCCACATGACCTTTGCTTACAAAAGATGACAAACGTTAAGTCTGACATAAAGCCCGACTAAGTTTAATAAATTTGGAGTCCGTACATTGTAATGACTCAGAGATATTTTCATGGTCCCATTCTTAAATGAACTTTATCTTGTCCATGCATTATCAAACAAAAATACATTTGGTGTGCAAGGACATGAAAATAGGGTGATAAACATGGAAGTTTACTTTACACGTTTTTTTAATTATTAAGTGAATGATTAAGATTTAAAAAATTTAAATTTTAAGAATTCAATTTTAAAAAATAAAATTTAAGGATATAATTATAAAAAATTAAAATTTTAAAGATTTAATTATAAAAAATCAACTTTAACGATGTATAATATATATAAAGAAAGATCATTATTTAAAATACATTTGGTGTGCAATGAGAGGAAAATAGGGTGATAAGCATGGAGGTTTTGTTTTACGCAATTTAGATTATTAG
Organism: Abelmoschus esculentus; assembly: GCA_035048815.1. Lineage (NCBI taxonomy): Eukaryota > Viridiplantae > Streptophyta > Magnoliopsida > Malvales > Malvaceae > Abelmoschus > Abelmoschus esculentus. Next base: position 21,360,171 of record JAUCBN010000012.1, on the reverse strand, counting down.
ATGGGTAAAATAAATGACTGAGATGATCTCTTTATTTTTTAGTGATAATTTTTTATATATTTTATAATTAATCTCAATCATCCAACGATCTAGAAAACATATAAAACATAAAAGCTCATATATTGTGCAAACGGATTTTATCCCTATATATTATACTATATAAAACTTAAAAATTTTATATCATTTTAGATGTAATCATCGGTTTTCGTCCGGGGAGTCACCACCAATCGTTTTTTTATCCCGGTGCGATTGGAACACCAAAATTGCGTCTACGAACCAGAGCCGAATCCGGGAGTCCGTTACGCGTAGGGAAGGGTGAGCACCCCTACAACGCCCAAACTTGGCACTTGTCGGTTACATAATATTTTATACGAAAGAAAAGATAATTCGATGTATAAAAAAACGTTGTGATCCCATCAACATGATCTGCAAAATAAAATGTTAGATAAGCAAATATATAATCACTAAAAAAACATATATACATATATCTTATACTAATAATGTATATGTATGTATATAATAACAGTAAAATAATATTAAAATATAAATGATGATTGGACCAATTTGCAAATAATAAAGTAAAATTATAAGGCTAATAGTTGAAATAGGGACTAAATCTGTGAAATAAAAACACTAGGGTCAAATTAGCATAAAAATAGGAGGAATTGAATAAAATATGAAACTTTATGACAAAATTAAGAAAACCAGGGACCAAATTTGAATCGGATGCAAGGTGGGTGGCCATAACGGGAACACGCTGGGAGATGAGGGACCTCTCGTGTAATTTACCCATTCTTCCAGGATAGCAACGGGTTCTGGTATAGTACTCGGGTCGGTTCGAGACTCCAATACCAAAACGTCATCGTTTTGGGCCTGATAAACTGGCACAAAAACGGTGCCGTTTCATGAGGAATATAAAGACCCTTCCTTTATATTTTTTTAACAGCTTCAACTCATTTGTTTCATCTCCCACAAAATAAATACAGATCTCATATGCTCTTTGGAGGCTCCAATGGAGGATAAGCTCGTCGGAGTTTATCGCTGTCGCGTCGGCCGTTAGGGACTAGTTAGGTAATTTATTCATTTTTTTATTATGCCAAATCATCTTTTCGTCAACTGTTAATGGTATTTAACGTCGGAGTGACCAAAAGTTTACAACCCGAAAAAGTAAGTGACTTTATTGATTGATTTTTAAAATCGGTGACCAAATTTGTACTTAAAGCAAACAAAGATGACTTTGCAGTAATTAACCCATAAAAAATAATTATTATAATAAACTCATACAAAATATACCCATAAAGAAAATAAATTGTAAGTCAATGAAAAACTAAAAGAAAACTAAACAAGAGAAGCATGTGAATTAAACATCACCAAGATATACAAGGGATAAAGTTTTATCTAGTTGATCCTGGAAAAAAGGTGATGAAGTTTAGGGAGATATTATATCATGGGTCAATCTCATCACGTCATTCATGGGACCAATCAATAGAAATTGTCCACCTCATTATTTTTTAATTTTCCAAGTGAAGATTCACTTGGGAAAAAATTATGACATGGAAAAATTGATGAAGTAGGCAGTTTTTATTGGTTGGTCCCATGGACAGGTGGTGGGACTGACCCATGATATAATTTTTCAAGTTAAGGGGTGAATATGCTTTCTTCTCCTACTCTTGTAACTAAGTGGGAAATAGCATAATATTATTTTATTTTTTATACTTTAAATTTGTATAATGATGATTTGAGAGATCTTTTGAATGAATAAAATTTTACTTATCCAAAAAACAACAAGATATACAAGGAAAATAAACGCAAAAATAACAAGATATACAAGGAAAATAAACGCATCAAATCGACAAAACGACCATCTTCCAACTAAGGAATGAAATCCAATCACCGATTAAAATTTAAAAAACAATTAAGAATATAAAAATCAAAGATAAAAAATATTTTAAAAAATTATAAATATTGAAAGAAATAAAAAAAAATAAAAATATATGTACTTAAGTCATAAATAAAATATCAAGCTCCATGTTTACCACCCTGTTTTCATGTCCATATGCTAGGGGTGAGCAACGAAACCGAAAAATTGATTCGAACTAGACTGTGTGGTTCAGTTCAATTTTAAATATTGAGGCTCGATTTTTGGTTTGGTTTAAATGTTTAAGTTCTTCAATTTGGTTCGGGCTTGAATTTTTTATATGAAACCCATTTATTCCGATACACCCGAATTAGTGAAAAAAAATAACCTAATTAAATATATTTTAAAAACCAATTTCAATGAGATTAACCCAGATATTTAACTCAATTATATTAATTAAATAAATAAAATTTAAAAACCTAAAGAATATTATATCTTTATCGCCTTTTTCTAACTTCAAAATTACAGAGGCTCCAGACTTGCCTCTTGCAGTACTGCTTTAATTTTTTAAAATTCTTTTCTCATCTAACCTAGAGAAAAAATAAAATTGAAAGCTTTTTATGATGCTATTTTAGAAATGTCTGATTCTTCTTATGTTATTAACAATTAATTATTATTTTCATGTTGTGTTTAGCATCGGAACGAGGATTAGTGAAAAATTAAATGATCCGATTCTTTAAATATGAGAGAGAAATATCACATATATCGGGGAATATAGAGAATCTTAATTCACACTTATTCATTTATGTAATTTTAGATCGTAGACGTAAAATGGATTATGTAATTTTTGCGATTGAAAAAGTTTATGATGCTAGAAAAGCTGAAAAATTGGGTGAACTTTTGAAACAAACTTTGAATGAGTTGTTTGATCGCTATAGTTTATTGAATTGTTTAAATGAATATAATTTATTTTAAATTAATTTTTTTATTTATTTGTAGGTTTATATGAACAATGCCTGCGGCTGCTTGAGGAATGAGGAAGAATATTTTGTTTGATTTAGATTATATCGATGATAAATCCTTTTGATGTTTGGCTTGATATATTTTGAAGATAGTTTTTGGAGTATTGTGTTTTAAATTGAGATTTATTTTATAATATTTATTATTTAGGAGATATTTTATAATGTTGAATATTTGATTGTCTTTAATGGATATTAATTGAATGGATATTTTGTGATTTAATTTGAAAAAAAATAAAAAAGAGATTTTTAACTGAACCGAATCGTAAATTTCAGTTTCGGATATTTCGGTTTTTTACCATTCGATTAAAAAATCACAAATTATGGTTTGATTTATATTTTATTATAAAACGAATCGAACCGAATACACCCCTAGTCCATGCATGCCAAAAGTATTTTTCTTCAGAATGCATGGCAAAGCAAACCTTACTTCAAGAAGGGGACCATGAAAATAGATGCACAGAGTACATGTTCACCACTCAAATTTAACATGTTCACATTTCGACAGAGTTGAGACTTGTCTTAATATTTGTCATCTTTGTAACCCACTGTCACGTGGGTTTAATTGTAGTAAAACCAAAATTTGTAATAATGAGCAGAACAAAAATAAATAAATTTGGGACCATCCACAACGTCCTAAAATTAATGGTTAGAGATTTTCAAGAAAAATATAGTAAGATACGATAACAGTAGATAAGTATATAAGAATAGATAAAAGATTTAGGGGGTTTTGTATAATTTTTAAAACTGTTTTGATATTAAAAAGTATTATATTACATTCTTAAAGAATATAAAAATTCTTATAAGCATCTAAAAATAAAATTTTCACTTAAAATGTTGATCTTATTGCTTATTTCATGGTAAAATAAACTTCTTTTAAAATATTATTTTGTAACCAAATTTTTAAAAATAAATTTTCGTTTACGTAAACAATAATATTGTTAATTACCAATAATACTTTATACGTAATTGCCGCATTATGACAGCAATTAAAAGATTTTAAAAATATTGCAAATTCGATATAATTTTTTCTTAGGTAAAAAACTCTATAAATAATTTTAACTCAAAAATAGTCAGTTAAAGAATATTGATAAAACATTTAACCCTTTGAATTTCAACTCTATAAATTATATAAATATTTATAAAACTTTTAAATTCTTTATATTTTAGTCTTAATTTCTTTTAAAATTTATAAAATAATCATTAAATTTGTTATTCACTTTCTTTTAGGTTACTTAAGTTAACTTTTGTTAAAGAATATTGATGAAACAATTAACTTTTTTTCTTCCTCCCTTCTCTTTTCCTCCATTACTTAATTTTCTTCTATATTTTAATTTTTCTGAACTAAATTGCTTTTTTTTTACGACATATGGTTTTATTAACGAGCGTTATTTTAGTGTAGACGTCGATGATACTTATAAATTTAGAACAATTTTGATTTTGATTTTTCGATTTCGGTTTAAGGTGGTACTAAATACATAGTTATCCCTTGTATAAACTATGACTTAAACGTGACACATGTTGGAGCGTGAAAAATGGTTATAAAAATGGGTTTGGCTCCTCCCATTTGGACAAAAAAACAATTTGTCTTTCCATACAAATGAAAGTTGATCAAACAATGAAGGTGTTCTCAGTGTTAGCAGTGGTTTTGATCTGTTGGGTCTCCACGGTCGAACCACAAGTCCCCAGAATTCGTACGGTGACATTCAACGTTGACAAGGCTGGGTATAACGACTTCATCGGAGATCTTCGAACAGAACTCTTAGTTGGTTCACAACAACCAAATGGGACGAGGATACCGGTGTTGGCTTCCACCAGCGTTTTGCGACCTAACAATACAAATCGCTATATTGTGGTGAAACTCATCGCTTTTTCATCTTCCGTGGAGTTTGGTATTGATGTTACCGATGTATACGTCTTGGGTTACCGACCACAAACAGGAACTAGTTCCTACTTCTTGAAGGAGATTCCCCCCGAAGCAAAAACCATTTTGTTCAGCAACACAAAACAAAACAATCTTTCATTCAGCGGCAATTATGTTTCCATCGAAACGAAATCAGGACCCAGAGATCAAATCCCTCTGGGATTTCAACAACTAACAAAATGGGTTAAGGAGCTGAATAAGAACACTACTAAAGAAACAGACATCGCGAAAGCCCTTATAGTTTGTATCCAAATGGTTTCTGAAGCCGCGAGGTATGAAGTCATCCAGAAAGAGTTTGCTAATCTGAGCCCTAATGGATCTTTAAAGCCGAGTACTACAATGCAGGGTTATCAAAACAACTGGAATCAGCTCTCCAAAGCCGTCCAAACTGCACGCAATGACACAATCGGAACCTTCACAACAAATGTCACCGTTGCCCCCGGCCTTACTTACAGTAATGTGAATTCTGTGATTTCCATTATTTCACTTCTAAAGAGGTATGTCCCCAAAGTTTCTGCCTCTTCCCCTCTTGGTGAGCTTAACGAAGAAACACTTGATTAGCCAGGTTTAGTTCAAAGTGTAACCCCATCTATCTTCCTATCCATGTGTACTGTGTGGATAGATAGCTAAATAATCTATAAATAAATGCTTGATTTTGTAATTAAGCATTAGTAGCTATTTTAATAAAAAGTTTAGGGTCTTATTGAATCTTACTTTTTAATTGTTCATTAGCAGTTTAAAACATGAAGCACTGAAAACATTGAAATTAAAAAAAAAGTTTCCACGATTGAACCAATATTATCTTATGGAAATGTGAACATATTAAATTTGAATTTACTAAGAATAGTCAATTTTATTTTTTATCAATATAGGAATTATTTTTTACACTAAAATGAGTAATTATATGTAATATATATTTTCTATCAATGTGGGATTTATTTTTTAAACTAATTATTTTTATCAACTATTTATTATGATCTTATTATACGTATTAATACCCGGACAAAATACGGATATAACAGAAATAAAATCCAAAAGTTATTTTATCAGCAAAATATACTTTTATTAATAAGATAATAATAAAAGTATACATTACTATAAACCTAATTAAAAATCTTCCTAAAACCTAATTGAAAGAAAAGATTAGTTATCATAATAAACCCGATACAAAATATACTAATAAAGAAAATAAATTGTAAGTTAATGAAAAATTAAAAGGAAACTAAACAAGAGAAGCATGTGAATTAAGGGTACGAATTGTCTACCTCCTAATCGCGCTTCTATTGATGTCTCTATTTTAAATTAGTAGGTTTAAGATTTAAAGTTAAGAATTGTGATTAAGATAGGACGATGAAAATGACTCTGATTCGTAACAATCCACAGTGTCCATGTTCACCACTCAAATTTGTATGTTCACATTATATCAGAGTTGAGACTTGTCTTAATATTTGTCATCTTGCCATCTTTGTAATCCACTGTCACGTGGGTTTAATTGTAGTAAAACAAAAAATTATATTAATGAGCAGAACAAAATAAATAAATATGGGACCATCCACAAGGTCCTAAAATTAATGCATAGAGAAGTCATTTTTGAATTTTTTAGGAATTAATACGATCGCAATTAATGTACGATCCAAAATTAACCGTGATGGCATCAGTGCAACTGTTGACGTTTAACCACCGAATTAATCATTAAAAAGGATTTTACAACATAATGATATCCTAATTAAAAATCTTAGACCTTTATTTAAACAAATACTATACATATATCTGTTCAAAAAAAATACTATACATATATCTTTTCATCCAACAGTCGTTTTACAACCCTTCTAGTGCGTAGATATAGACTAAATTATATAAATATTCATCAAACTTTTAAATTATTTATATTTTAGTTAATAATTTTTTTTAATATTTACAATATAATCATTAAACTTGTTATTTACTTTCTTTTAGGTTACTTACGGTTAACTTTCGTTAAAGAATAGTGATGAAACATTTAACTTTTTTTCTTCCTCCCCTCTCTTTTCCTCCATTACTTAATTTTCTTACATATTTCAATTTTTCTGAACTAAATTGTTGTTTTTCGACATCTAATTTTATTAACGAGCGTTATTTTAGTGTAGACGTCAATGATACTTATAAATTTAGATCAATTTTGATTTTATTTTCGATTTCGATTCATGGTGGTATTAAATACATAGTTATCCATGTATAAACAATGACTTAAACGTGACACATGTTGGGGCATGAAAAATTGGTTATAAAAAGGGGTTTGGCTCCTCCCATTTGGACAACAAAACAATCTGTCTTTCCATACAAATGAAAGTTGATCAAACAATGAAGGTGTTGGCGGTGTTAACAGTGGTTTTGATATGTTGGGTCTCCACTGTCGAACCACAAGTCCCCAGAACTCGTACGGTGACATTCAACGTTGACAAGGCTGGGTATAATAAGTTCATCGGAGATCTTCGAAAAGAGCTCTTAGTTGGTTCACAACAACCAAATGGGACGAGGATACCGGTGTTGGCTTCCACCAGCGTTTTGCGACCTAATAATATAAATCGCTATATTGTGGTAAAACTCATCGCTTTTTCATCTTCTGTAGAGTTAGGTCTTGATGTCACCGATGTGTACGTCTTGGGTTACCGACCACAAATAGGAAATAATTCCTACTTCTTGAAGGAGATTCCCCCCGAGGCAAAAAACAGTTTGTTCAGCAACACAAAACAAGATAATCTTTCATTCACTGGCAATTATATTTCCATCGAAACGAAATCAGGACCCAGAGATCAAATCCCTCTAGGATTTCAACAATTAACAAAATGGGTTAAGGAGCTGAATAAGAACACTACTAAAGAAACAGACATCGCGAAAGCCCTTGTAGTCTGTATCCAAATGGTTTCAGAAGCCGTGAGGTATGAAGTCATCAAGAAAGAGTTTGCTAATCTGAGCCCTAATGGAGCTTTAAAGCCGAGCACTACAATGCAGGGGTATCAAAACAACTGGAATCAGCTCTCCACGGCTGTCCAAACTGCAAGAGCCGACGGAACCTTCGTAAGAAATGTCACCGTTTCCCCTGGTCTTACTTACAGTAATGTGAATTCTTTGATTCCCATTATTTCACTGCTGAAAAGGAATATCCCCAAAGTTTCTGTCACCTCCCCTCTTAGTGAGCGTAATGAAGAAACACTTGACTAGTCAGGTTTAGTTCAAAGTGTAACCCGGAAAGTGAAAACTCCTATATGCTTTATCATCTATAAATAAATGCTTGATCCTGTAATCCAGCATCAGTAGCTATTTTAATAAAAATTTTAGGGTGTTATTTAATCCTTACTGTTTTTATTGTTCATCAACTGTTTAAGACATGAAACACTGAAAATATTGAAATTAAAAAAAAAAGTTTCCACGATTGAACCAACATTATCCTATGGAAACGTGAACAAAAACAAGCCAACCAGCTGTGGATGCTGAGATCATATGATAACACGATTCTATCCAAAAAAATAGGGGTAAAAGATTTCTACTCTTATTTAGTAGGATTCCTTCTTAAACAGTGTTTTGCCGAAAGGAAAAAAAAAGGGTAAAATACTCTATTCAGCTTCCAGCATCGATATTATTTGGCACTTTAAGTTCATTTCCTGTCCCAGAAAGAAAAACAATTAACCGTACCTGTTTTATACCAAATAATATATAAAAGAATAAATTAAGTACTTGGATGCTAGAATATAAAAAAATATACAGAATTATCCATTATTATCATTAAATATGTTTATTACTAACAATAATTGAGCGGAGAATTGATAAAAATAATAAGACTTTTATGCACTTATAACTTTTAATCGACAACTCTTGAATCGATACCTTTAATGCATATTATGCGATGCAAAACTCACATACACGTCACATAAAAAAGTGTTAGTATGGTGAATTAATAATTTGAACAAAAATAAATTGATATAAAAACACAATTTAAATTATGAAAAATAACCATAGAATTGTTCATATTGTATAAAAATAACTAAAGAACAATTTATATCGAGCAATAAATAATTAGAGAAAACTCATATTTTGGAGGCATTTCGGCGGCATACCGCCTTATCTTATAGTCCTTGTCTTTATCTAATGAGGATAGGTTTCTACTCTAAACATGCGGGTTTTGGTCTAGACTATGGGTTCTCGAACTTTTGTTATTGTCTACTGCGACAATAAGACATTGATTCAATAGTATAGGCCTCTTGCAACGGAGGCATAAGCCCCACGACACGTAAGGTTAGTATACCGAAAGTAAACACAAATCCAACTCAGAGATGGAGAGAATCACGTCAAATTATGTTTATCTCCCATTCAAGGGTAAAAGCCCGGGTCGAGAACTTATGCATGAATGACAGATATATCACACAAGGAAAATACTACCCTCATTCGTCTGAAAATTGATTCGACAATCTCATGAAGAAAATTAAATTATCACCCAAAATGCCACAATGCAACGTGTAATTATCAAGGCCTGGCTCACGTATTTCCCTAGTAAAATCATCAAGCTATCGTAACCATTTTAAAACCGAGTCATCAAGTTGTCGCAACCATTTTAAAAACTTTTAATTGTTAATTATAAAAACCAGAGTTTTTATTAAAACGAGTCTTATTTAATTTTAAATCAATTTGGAGTCGCCACCGACTACTTTGATAGGTCGGACACCATAAAACAAATCAAAGATTCTTTTTTAAAATATTTGGGTTCGGGAGTCGGTTACGTGTAAGGACAACCATTACAAACCCCCAAAATTGGTACTTTATTAAATACACGTTGAATTTAGGCATTTTGAATAATAATCTCAATTCTATCATTTTCAAATGGATATCGTTCGAATAAAGGTATCCTTTTGGAAAAAAACACATTTCTTGTAAATACGAGTTTGATTAAGACGTGTAATTACGTTAGAAAACCTTAACGCTTATTTTGAAGAAATATAATTTTTGCTCCAGAAGGTTTAAATGCATGACAAGTTATTATCTGGTCAATTTTAAGTTCTATTTTATTAGGCTCCATTAATTAAATAATTAAGATCCTATTATATTATTAATTTTCTAAGGGTATTATGATAACACCCAAACAATTGGGCACTACCACCTAAACACTTAGAGAAATTAATAGCATTACTACTTGTTTCCTAGTTATTTAGCTAATTAATTTATTTTTATACTAATCTTATATTATTTATCATTTTTTGAATAGAAATGGTATATCGAATGTAATAGAAAGTACACCCTTAGTCAACGTCTCAGTGTGATGAGAAATCAACCAACTTAGTGTATCCGATTTATATTATTAAATACATCATTTATTTACTATAATTTTCTTTCTATTAAAATTATTTAATTAATTAGAATGATTAGTCCTAAGAAAGGCTCTAATTTATTTACTAGGTGAATTAGGTCATCCTAAGCATGCATGTTACATGGTTTTAAAACAACATTCAATTAGAGCATTCATATAATTAAAATAAATAAACAAAGAATAAAACAAGACATAAAAGGACCAAACTGGATTTTATTAAACTAAAAGCTCAATTTCAATTGCTAAATGACAAAATATTATAACTACAAATTCTAATGCCTAAAATATTTTAACTATAAATTCTAATGCCTAATTAGGGGAAGATGAAGTTTGCTACCAATGTGGGATTTATTTCTTATCATAAATTGGGTGCTTATATGTAATGTACATTTCCTACCAATGTGGGTAAGTGATTATATGTAATGTATATTTTCTATCAATGTGGGATTTATTTCTTAAAATAATTATTTTTATCAACTATTTATTATAACCTTATTATACATATTGATACCCGAACAAAATGCGGATATGACAAAAATAAAATATACTTTTATTAATAAGATAATAATAAAAGTATACATTACTATAAACCTAATTAAAAATCTTCCTAAACCTAATTATAAGTTAATGAACCTGATACAAAATATATCAATAAAGAAAATAAATTGTAAGTTAATGAAAAACTAAAAGAAAACTAAACAAGAGAAGCATGTGAATCAAATGTGCGAATCATCTACCTCTTAATCTCATTTTCATTGACGCCTTCAATTTAAATTAGTCGATTACGGTTCGAGATTAACTAAATCGTTTACCTTTTAATCGTATCTTTGTAATCCACTGTCACGTGAGTTTAATTGTAGTAAAACCAAAACTTATATTTATGAGCAGAACAAAAAAAATATGGGACCATCCTCAAGGTCCTAAAATTAATGGCTAGAGATTTTCAAGAAAATATAATAAGATAAGATACGATAACAGTACATAAGGATGGTTAAAAAATTTAAGGGTTTCTGTATAATTTTTAAAATTATCTTTTATATAAAAAAATTAGATTACAGTACTCTTAAAGAATATAAAAAATCTTGCAAACATCTAAAAATAATATTTTCACTTAAAATATTGATTTATTGCTTAATTCAATGCAAAATCAACTTCTTTTAAAATATCTCTCGAACTAAATTTTTAAATAAATAAAATTTTACGAACCTCAATTTCAAAAATTTTGTTTTGCGTATGCAACAATATTACAAATTACCAATGAAACTATAAGTAATTGCCACATTTTGAAAGCAATATTACTTTTTCTTCCTCCCATCTCTTTTCCTCCATTACATAATTTTCTTCCATGTTTCTATTCTCCTTAGCTAAATTGTCTTTTTCGGGACATATGATTTCACGAACGTGCATTATTTTAGTGTAGACGTTAATAATACTTATAAACTTGGATCAATTTTGATTTTATTTTCGATTTCGGTTCAAGGTGGTATTTAATACACAATTATCGCTTGTATAAACAATGACTTTAACATGACACATGTTAGAGCATGAAAAATGTTTATAAAAAGTGGTTTTGCTCCTCCCGTACATCAAAATAATCCGTCTTCCTATAGAAATGATAGTTGATCAAACAATGAAGGTGTTGTCAGTGGTAGCAGTGGTTTTGATCTGTTGGGTTTCCACGGTCGAACCACAAGTCCCCAGAACTCGTACGGTGACATTCCACGTTGCTAAGGCTGGGTATAATGGCTTCATCGGAAATCTTCGAAAAGAACTCTTAGTTGGTTCACAACAACCAATTGGGACGAAATACCGGTGTTGGCTTCTCCCAACATTTTGCGACCTAACAATATAAATCGCTATATTGTGGTGAAACTCATTGTTTTTTCATCTTGCGTTACTGACTACAAACAGGAAATCATTCCTTTTTTCAAGAGGTTGACAGAGCGCTACAAAACATTTTGTTCAAGGGCTCTAACAAAATAAATCTTAACTTCACTAGCAATTATATTTTCATCGAAAAGAAAACAGGAAGAAGAGATAAAATCTCTCTGGGATATCAACAACTTACACAACAGGTTAAGACCCTGGATAAGAACCCTTCTCTTAGAAATAACGACACCACGAAAGCTCTTTTAGTCTATCTCTAGATGGTTTCGGAAGTCGCGAGGTATAAATACATCCAGGAAGAGTTTGATAATTTGAGCTCTAATCTGAGCACTAATGGGTCTTTAAAGCCGAGTTCTACAATGCAGGGTATCAAACCCACTGGGGACACCTCTCCACGGCCGTCCAAATTGCAGGACCCAACGGAACCTTTGTAAGAAATGTCACCGTTTGCCCTGGCATTACATACAGTAATGTGAATTCTCTGACTCCCGTTATGTCACTTCTGAAAAGGCATATCCCCAAAGTTTCTGCCACCGCCTCTTTTAATGAAGAAGCACTTGATTAGTTGGTTTAATTTAAAGATAGATAGATGGTAGAGCATATAGGAGTTTTTACTTTTCCGGACACACTTTGAACTAAACCTGGCTACTCAAGTGGTTCTTCGTTAAGCTCACCAAGAGAGAAGGTGGCAAAAACTTTGGGACATACCTTTTCAGTAGTGAAAAAATGGGAATCACGGAATTTACATTACTGTAAGTAAGGTTAGGGGCAACGGTGTCATTTGTTGTGAAGGTTCCGATTATGTCATTGCGTGCAATTTGGACGGCTCTAGAGAGCTGGTTTCAGTTGTTTTGATACCCTTGTATTGTAGTACTCGGTTTTAAAGATCCATTAGAGCTCAGATTAGCGAACACTACAGCAAAACAGTTCTACAGCGGCGTTTTTTTAGGTCTATACCGGCGTTTATAAGAGCCGGTAAAAGACTCAGTGACGCATAGAAAAACGCCACAAGAAACGCCGCTGAAACAAGTGCCACAAATGACAGCGGCGTTTTTTTCCCGTTAAACGCCGCTACAGTACATTATCTTTAGCGGCGTTTCATGTGCTAAACGCCGCTATAGTCCGTTATCTTTAGCGGCGTTTTATGTGCTAAACGCCACTGTAGTACATCATTTTTAGCGGTGTTTCCTTCACAAACGCCACTAATAATGATGTACTGCAGCGGCATTTATATAAGAAACGCCGCTAATAATGATGTACTACAGCGGCGTTTGTGAAGGAAACGCCTCTAAAAATGATGTACTACAGCGGTGTTTATTCCTATAAACGCCGCAATATTTCCCTATATTAGTGTCGTTTTTATTTAAAAAACACCACTGTTGAGTTATTTTTCTGTGGCGTTTGGACCACAAACGCCGCTGCTGGTAATGTATTACCCAAAATTCTGCCATTTTTATGCTCACCAAATTTTTCCTGCTTAAATCCAATATGTAACAGAAAAATAATAATAATACTAATAAAAACAAATAGTTCAAAACATTAATATAAAATAAAGTAACATTAATATAAAAATATTAAAAACGAAAATGAATCTTACAAGTCTAGAACCTTATAAGGTTTATTAAGGTGAAATAAAGTAGCAACAACAACTTGATTGAACTTAAAATTAATTAAGGTAACAAACTATTTCCTTGGTTCTGCTTTAGCATTGCCATCATTTCCTGAAATTGTACTTGAAGATTTTGATATGCAGCTTCTCTCTCTGCTTCTCTTGCTGCTCTTTCTGCTTCTCTCTTGGCTTCTCACTCAACTTCTCTCTTTTCTCTCTCAGCTTCCTTAGCTTCCATCTCGGCTTGAAATTGAGTTAATTGTTGTTTTAAACGATTAACTTCCGCTTGAGAAGACTGACTTTGCGATGGCATGTATTGAGATGAGTTTGTTCCAAAATATTTGGTTGGGGTAACAAATGATCTTTGACACCGCACCCTACCATATCTTTCAGGACCCAGAACATCAGTAAAAACTTGATTTTCAATATCATCCATATTAACAGAACCATTAGTTGAAATTGTTGCTTCATACTCTGTCCTTTTTTCCTTCATTTTCATCTGATAACCATTTAAAAGAATGTATATGGAATGAAATTCTATATTTAAAAGAAGATATAATCTAATTTATATGTGCAATAAATTTATCATAATTTCTCCAGCTTCCGGAGCTTTAGCTGTCCAATGCTAACACCAGTCGTAATTTGCTACACAAAATAATAGAAATTAAAACTAACTTTAGTATAATTCATTAAAAAATTATAATTAATTAAAATAAATAATACCTCCTCATTAGCTATACGAGCAAAGCTCTTCGTCCCAGCTGTATGAGTGAACTTTTGTTTTTGTCTGCTAGAAACTCCAATGCGCTCTCGATCCTGCATAATTTCTAGTTTGAATTACGTATGAAATTAATATTATAATGATATAGTATTATTTTTTAATTACATCGATATTACCTCTCCTTTTGTTGAAGTCCAAAATCTAACAGCATCTTCCCATTGATACCGTAGTATTCCTGGTGGTACATTTTGAAGCTTCTCTTGAAGGCTCAAATTATTCTTGAAATATGAATTTTTCAAAACGCTTTTATGGTCTCTCCATTTCTTTCCTAAGGCATGCTTCACATAATCATCTGAGACCTCCAAAGAAAATTTATCCTGAAAATCACACAATTAAAACAAGATATAAATATTAGTATTTAACTATAATTGATCAGCTACTACAACATTATTACCTTAACAACATTCAAAGCTTGATTTTTGTTACTGTTAGGCATCTGACGCCATGACTCATAATTGATCGGCAAAATTGAAGCATTTCATGCAACAATGCCTAAATAACTAGCCAGAACACTTGCTTCTGCCCCGATAGGTTGTCCTGCTTCATTTCTTGAAACTTTCACACGTTCTCCAACTGGGAGATCGTATAATTCAATCAATGTTGTACGCCCTCTAGTCTTACGCCTTCGACCATTTCCACCTACATATCAAATATCTCAAGTCTAAATTATTAAAATAAAACCAATAATAAAACCAATGATTCAAATAAAATTTTTAAACATTACCTTCAATTTCTATGTTTTCAACTGTTTCAGGTACTTGTGAAGAATCAACACCAGACAAATCATCATCATTTGTTACACCCTCCATACGAGGAACTTGAATAATATGCAGTCTATTAAGTTTCCTCCTAGGCATGATGATACCTGCAATATAAAAAAATTTAAGATAACAATTATAGTGAAAACAATACTATTAACAATTATATTATGCAGTTAATTTTAATATAAATCTGATTACATTATGCAGTTAATCTTCATTAAAATCTCCATCCATGTTTTCTCGATCTCGAACCCATTGGAACTGTGAACTCGAACTACAACATGTTTCATCTAAGTTTTGTGCAGCAAATGGTAAACTTGTTGATCTTGTTTCATTGTCATCTCTACTTCCATCCCCAATGTCAATCAAGTCTCTAGGAGTGTTACGGAGTACAACATACCAACCCTCTTTCGTTGGATCACGACAATAAAAAACTTGTTTGACTTGAGAAGGAAAAACATATGGTTCGTCCATCAATTGTTGGCTAGTATGAATGAGTCGAGAGAAATTCACCATTGTAAAACCAAATTTATCTTTTTTAACGCCTTGAGCACTATTTACATCAGCCCAATCACATCGAAATAGCACAACCTTTCGTTTACCATAATAATCCAACTCAATGATATCTGTAATAATTCCATAATATTCTACATCTCCCTCCACACTATGACTGTCTCTGGCACTAGCATAACTTGTAGTTGAAGAAGTAACAACAACCCCACAATTTTGTGTTCTCCGTAATCTTTCTCGAGATTTCGTATGGAACCTATATCCGTTAATGAGATAGGCATTATATCTCTTTAAAATTATATTCGGGCCTTGACAAAGCCATTTGACCTCCTCACTAACTTCTCTTCCAGCCCAAACCTATTATACGTCAAATTCAAATTTTGTTAACCTTCATATTGATATATTAACACAATAAAAATTTATGCATTAAATCATTTTCGAACAAAGATCTAGTTACTTACCGTCTTCCCTAACCATTCATGAAAGTTTTCTGCAAACAACTTATGACTCTCGCGTTGATGTAATCTTCGGGAGCGTACACGAGATTGTAACTCTTCTTTAAACTCACTATAAAAAATTATGTGGTTAAAGAATGAGAAATATAAAAGCTAAAGTAAATATTTTATACACGAAAATATAAACTTACGCGCGTAATGGCTCCATTGACTCATGATGAAAAAGAACATATCGATGTGCTTGTACCCAAGACTTGTCATCTAACTGTGCAATTTTAACTTTGCCGAGTGGTTCACCATAGCTTCCAAACAAATAAGTTTCAGCAACGTTATTAGTATTGCACACTTCATTTCTATTTGGTCTATTAAATCTTGTTTCAACATCTTCCAAATATCTAGAGCAAAAAGTCATACATTCCTCTGCTAAATATCCTTCAACAATTGATCCTTCCGGATAACGCTTATTACGACAATAAGACTTCAACTTGCACAAATACCTAGACATGTAATGAACACAATATTATATATAATTCTATCAACTTTAAGAGGTTAACAAATATTTGGAGGTTAAAAACTTCTACCTCTCTATAGGATACATACATCGATAGAAAACGGGTCCACCAACTTTAGCTTCGTGAGGGAGATGGATCAATAAGTGCACCATAATTGTGAAGAATGAAGGTGGAAATATCTTCTCCAAGTTACATAAAGTCAAGGCTACTCGATCTTGCAATTTCTCTAGTTCTTCAACTACCAGAACTTTTCCACAAATAGCTTTCATTATATTGGAGAGTTCAATTATACAAGATGTAACCTCATTCGACATACAACCACGTTATGCAACTGGCATTAGATCTTGCATCAATATATGATAATCATGTGACTTTAAAGAATATAGTCTGCGATCTTTAATACTGACACATCGAGATATATTGGAAGCATATCCATCTGGAACCTTTATATCTTTCAAAACCATACAGAACATTTCTTTTTCTCTCTTTGTCATTACAAAAATAGAAGGCGGTAATGAAGATTTTCCATTAGAAAGCATTTGAGGATGAAGCTCATACCTAATTCCGAGGTCAACTAAGTCAAGTCGACTCTTTAGATTGTCTTTAGATTTTCCATCAACATTGAGAATGGTTCCGATAATATTCTCACAAACATTCTTCTCAATGTGCATGACATCAAGATTATGTCTCAAAAGGTTATGCTTCCAATAAGGCAACTCAAAGAAAATACTTCTTTTTTTCCACAACTCTGCCTCATTTGGATCATCCTCTTCATCAGACTCATTATCACTAAGATGATCAACCTCACGATCACACACCTCTTTTGCCTTTTTCTTTGATCGTGGGTTATGTGGTTGGATCGTCTTTCCATAGGTGAACTTGATATCTTTTAACATTGACAAGATATCAGAACCGATTGTTTGCTCAAGAGCTTTTCTGAACTCTTTGGTACCATCAAACATATCCTTCTGATATCTAAATCGATGATTTTCGTCTAACCACCGTCGATGACCCATGTAAGAGAACTTTTTTCCATTAAACAACCACTTGGAACAGGTCTGTGCGGCACAACAAGGACAAGCATATCGACCTTTGGTACTCCAACCAGACAAATTTGAATAAGCAGGAAAGTCATTAATAGTCCACAATAAAGCTGCACGCAAATTAAAGTTTTCTTTCTTCAACATATCATATGTTTCGACACCCACCCATAATTGTTTCAACTCTTCAATAAGAGGTTGCAAATATACGTCAATATCATTCCCAGGACCTTTCTCACCAGGGATTATCATGGATAAGATAAAAGAAGATTGTTTCATGCAAATTCACAGAGGCAAGTTGTAAGGAACAAGCACAACAGGCCAAGTACTGTATGAAGTAATCAAGATTTTAAAAAGATTAAACCCATCAGAAGCAAGACCGAGTCTAACATTTTGAGGATCTCCTACAAAACTTGGAAACTTTTGGTCGAATGACTTCCAAGCTAAACAATCCGCAGGGTGCCTTAATAATCCATCATCGGTTTGTTCATCATAATGCCACCTCATAGACTCGGCAGTCTTCGAAGACATAAAAAGTCTTTGAAGCCTAGGTATTAGAGGAAAATATTGAAGAATCTTTACAGGCTTCTTTTTTGATCGTGCTTCAACTTCTTCCTCACTCATATTTTTTGTGTCCACATTTATCCATCGAGATTTACCGCATACATGACATGAATCTTCTTTCTTTTTATCACCCCAATACAACATGCAATCATTCGAGCAACTATGAATTTTCTGATAACCAAGACCCAAATCTTGAATCATTTTCTTCATATCTTTGGCAGATTTTGGAATTTTTGCAGAAGGAAACATTTCTCGTAAAAACTCTAATAACTGCGTAAAAGATTTACCGGTCCAATCTCTCATGCATTTCAAGTGGAAAAGACGAATGCAAAAGGAGAGTTTTGAATATTCTGATCCCTCATAAAGCGGTTCGTGCATTTCATTGAGTAAGTTATAAAACTTTGTCGCTTCTCCATTTGGTTCTTCATCACAGTCGTTTCTTCCTATTTCAGTGAAGTCATTAATATCACAATTATCTTCTCTAACTGTTTGTTGAACACCGGGCATATTAAATGCATCTCGCAACAAAATCCCCATTTCATCTTCTCTAACAGATTGACATTGAGAATTAAGAGAATAAGCCACATTACTAGTGGAAGAACCACTAACAGGTGTCAACTCTCCATGGAATACCCATTTTCTATAGCCTCGAACAAAGCCGACGACAATTAGATGTTCGTGTACAATTTCACGAATATGCCAATTAATGTTAGCACACTTCTTACAAGGGCAAAGAATCATATTCTCTTGGCTGGCATTCGCAAAAGCTAAATTCAAAAAATCCTCTACTCCATTTCGATAGCCAGTGCTTACTCTTGACAAATTCATCCAACTTCTATCCATTTGGTATTTCTGTAATACAAATCCAAATGTTAAATGCTAATAAAATAGCATGATTGCTTGTTAACCAACAAGTGCAAGTTTAGCTAAGCCTTAAATTCTTTATCAAGTTATGTGTTTTTAAGTTGACCGAGTCATTTTCAAAACCAATATTCCTAAAATAGTGATTAGGAAACAAGAAGCTCGACACTCCACTATAACATTCATGAATCTAAAATCCTGACCAATTCTCAATGAACTTGCCAACTACTATAACCATCTCAAATAAACCACTACAAAATGACTGCACTTTATCATCCAATTATAATCTATTTTGAAAGATAATATAGAAAGAGTTTAATGTCAAAATCATAGACAAAGGCATAACCAAGAGTCAATTGCCATTATGCAGCAATAACTCTAGAGAGCATTAAACCAAGTCATTAATAGCACCAACCTTGTCCGCCCCTGGATATATTTGAGGCATAATCTATCTCTTATCCATGCCTCTTTCTATGTCTACATTAAAAATTATTAAATTTTAAGCTATGACCTTAATTTTT
Organism: Abelmoschus esculentus; assembly: GCA_035048815.1. NCBI lineage: Eukaryota > Viridiplantae > Streptophyta > Magnoliopsida > Malvales > Malvaceae > Abelmoschus > Abelmoschus esculentus. Next base: position 21,340,531 of record JAUCBN010000012.1, on the reverse strand, counting down.
CACATCTAAACCTGAAATTTTATACCCTAAAAAATACACAATATACTTAATTTTTAAACTCTAACCATAATCTCTAATATCGAATCCTAAATCTTAAGCATATTATTTTAAAATAAAAATATCAAAAGAGACATAATAAAAAGACAGATAATTTACTCGAAAACAAGTACCTGATAAAATATTATAAGGTAGTTTTTCCATTTAAAATTAAAAATCATTTTATTTATTGATTTTTAACCGAAACCATTGAAACTAAACTAACATATTATGATCAAATTAGCTAAAGTCATTTGGTTGGTTAAAAACTTTACAAACAACAGCTACAGCAAAAACCAAACCTAACTAAGGATTCAGTTAAACATCTAAAACATGTGATAAATCGATACAACCATTGGGGGAAATAGACCATATTCATGTTTTGCAGTTATTTGTGAACTATGTTCATACTCATACATGTTTAACATATTGTCAACCACAACTTCTCTATTGAGCACAAGTACACAACAAAACAGACAAATATATGTTTTTATACCCAGTTTTCAAATCGATTCTTCCTAACAATCGTTCAGAAATCGATTAAAGAAGTAATTAGGGCAAAAATCCCCTGCAAAAATACCTTAATTCGATTGACAAATATATGTTTGGTTGGTTAAAGACATGTAAGAATCGTTCAGAAATACCTTTCTTGTGAAGCTCTGTGTGAAGTACTAATCCCCTGCAAAAATCCTACTCCAATTGAATAAAGAAGTAATTAGGGAAAAAAAGTGTTAACAGATAATTTTCTTGTTAACAGGTGATACTCCTAATTCGATTTATCCTGAAACTAATTAGGGTAGAAATCTATCTTACCTGTCGACCTAACCGAACCGAATGGCGAAGGGACCAATGCGACGAGCAGAGGGGGCGACGGTGGCCTGAAATCGGGGCTTATTGTTATGGGGGATGGGATTTGGGTTTTTTTCGGGTGAAAATGCTGAAAAGAAAGGAACTGTAATAAGGAAGAGGAATTTGCAGCGTTTGTAAAAGTAAACGCCGCTAAAGTACGATCTATTGCGGCATTTTTTAATGAAACGCCACAATTTCTTACACTTTTACGGCGTTTTTAAATGAAACGCCACAATATTAAACACTTTTGCAGCGTTTTTCAAAAACACAACAAGATTACAGACAATTGCGGCGTTTACTAATATAAACGCCACTAAAAACACACTCTATTGCGGTGTTTGTCTAGAAACGTCGTAAATATACAATCAACTACGACATTTTTATTTAAAACGCCACTAAATGGAAATTTTGCGGCGTTTGTAATAAAAACGCCACTATAATGCTATTATTTGTGGCGTTTGTTATAAAAACGCCACTAGATACGCCGCTGTAGAACTGTTTTGCTGTAGTGGAACTCATTTTGGATGACTTAATACCTCGCGGCTTCCGAAACCATTTGGATACCAAACTCCACGAAAGATGAAGAAGCGATGAATTTCACCACAATATAGCGATTTATATTGTTAGGTTGCAAAACGCTGGTGAAAGCCAACATCGGTATCCCGTCCCATTTGGTTGTTGTGAATCAACTAAGAGTTCTTTTCGAAGATCTCCGATGTGTTAAACCTACTAACAGAAAGTGCAACCACCTTAGTTGCAGTGAGATCAGTTTGGCGCCAGAACTAACGGCTTTGCTTCTACCAGCTTCCACTCATCTTCTACCAGCTTCCATTGTTACATTCTTAGCCATTCAACTATAAATAGAACTGTTTACTCTTAATGTACTCAGGTTTTTGATCAATAAAATTTTTCCTTTCTTCCATCTATTTTGCTATGCTTTCTAACATGGTATCAGTCGCTGTGTGAAGATCCTGGTGATTCTCGTCGTCTTCTTCCTTCCTCCATTCATGGCAACCACCGAAGTACCACTTCCTGTAGTCGATGAAGATTTGCTTCTTGAGCCTTCGACCTTCTTCAATAAAAAGGTCAATGTATGTCTCACAAAAACCAACTATCTGCTTTGGAAACAGCAGGTTATTCTCACTATTAGAGGTCTGGGACTTGAAGGTTACCTGGATGGATCCATCGTCGCACCACCACGTGTTGCTAAGAATCGCGCCGGTGAAGAAATTGTTAATCCTCGCTACTTGCAGTTTGTGAAACAAGACAGGTCATTAGCCTCATGGCTTCTTTCCACGGTTAGCCCACATATTCTTCCTCATCTTGTAGGGGCAGACACCACTTATGGTGTATGGACAGCAATCACCACCAAATACTCTAGCCTATCTACAACGAAAGTTATGAATCTACATTGTAGGCTCCGATCGTTGAAAAAAGGTACCAAACCATCACGGAATACACTATGGCAATAAAGCAAACGTGTGATCTTTTAGCCTCTTGTGGGAGTCCGATTTCTGAGGTTGAGCATATCGCAACAATTCTCAATGGCTTGCCGATTGAATATGAGCCCTCCATTGCTGCTGTTACGACGAGTAAAGCGTCATACACAGTAGACAATATTGTGTCTATTCTTGTGGATGCCGAAACTAGGATGGATGATTCTATGAGAGCTCCTGTTGGCATCAACTACACTCATACCGCTTTACATAGTCAAGGTCAAGATCAAGCATTTCATGTGAGGTCCTCCAACAATATCTCCAACAATGAGGGAAGGTACAAGGGAAGATCTAAACCACAATGTCAGTTATGTGGTAAATTAGGTCATTTGGTCGATCGTTGTTGGCACAGGTTCGACCAAAATTTCAAAGGTATTGCACAGCAGTCCAGGCAATCTCCCGCCACTCAACCTGCTCAGGTAAATACCTGTTCTTGCTGTTCACCTAATCCACCCGAGATGAGTTATGTGCCTATTGATATTCAAGATTCACAAGACACATTTCAAGAAGAAGACATACAGGTTAATGCCTTAACCATGGAAGGTCCCCTCGCATATGCCAAATGGTTCCCAGATTCAGGAGCCACGCATCACGTGACTAATGATGCAACTGTCGTGCAAAACAAAACTCCTTACACTGGTAAGAACAAAGTACACTTGGGTGATGATTCCTCTTTGCAAATAACTCTTGTTGGTAGCACAGTTCTAAAACCTTCAGCAAATGATGCTCTTCACTTAGATCAGATTCTTTGTATTCCGAAAATCAACAAAAATCTTATGTCTGTAGCTAAGTGTGCTCATGATAACAATGTTTTCTTTGAGTTTCATGCTAATTGTTGCTACATTAAGGATTCTGGCACTAAGGAGATTCTACATCAAGGAGAGCTTGATGGAGGCTTATACAGCTTTGTGCTTCCTTCTCCAAAGTCTGCTGCAGTTCACCATACTACAATGAAGAATGATGATGCCTATTGGCTCTGGCACAGAAGACTTGGACATCCTGCTGCTACAACAGTTAAAACAATAAAAGAGTTAGTTCCTGTTGATAAAACAATTTTGTGTGATGTCAACTTGGCAAAAGCCATGTTTTACCTTTTGTTGCTTCTCAAACTGTGTACACCAAACCTTTTGAGTTGGTAGAAATCGATGTATGGGGCCCTGCTCCAATCCTTTCTAATGGATTTCGATATTTTGTCATCTTTGTGGATATGTACTCTAAAAGTACTTGGCTGTATTTGCTCAAGCACAAACATGAAGTAAGCTTTGTCTTTCAAACATTTGAAGCTATGGTGAAAACTCAATTTCAGACTTCCATAATGGTCGTTCAAACTGACAATGGAGGAGAGTTTAATTTTCTAACCATGGTAGCAGCTAAATCTGGCATTAAGGTAAGAAAATTGTGTCCTCACACCTCGCAGCAGAACGGCGTAGTTGAAAGAAAACATAGGCACGTTATGGAAACAGCCTTGACACTCTTAGCTCAAGCCTCCTTGCCTCTGAAATACTGGTCATATGCGGTTCTGTGCTCAACATTTCTCATTAACAGGTTGCCCTCAAAAGGCTTGGACAACCTATCACCTCTTCATAAGCTTCATGGCACGCCACCAGATTACACATTTCTTAAAGTCTTTGGTTGTCAATGTTTCCCTCATACAAGGCCCTACAACAATCACAAGCTGGAGTTCAGGTCCAAAGCTTGCACCTTCATGGGATATTCGACCTCTCATTAGGGGTATTTGTGTATGGATCAAAGTGGTAGAATTTTTATTTCTCGCAATGTTACTTTTAATGAAACCATATTTCCTTTTGCACAAGTGCATTCAGGTACACAAGAGGGTGCTCACGAGTTTCGATCAGCATCAGTTCCTGTCCAGCAAAGTCATACGTCTCAGCAATCGCCACTTATTTCAATAACTGATGATATTCCAACAGCTTCTAAATCTACTAGGGCAACACATACACCAGAAGCTATGCCAGAACAAAATGACGTCGAGGCCGATGAAGATTCTTCACAACACAGTCCTCCTGTTGATCATGAGCACAGTGCAAGCATGCATGATGAGCACACGCAAGAGAACTTAGTGGATATTGAAAATTCACAGTAGAATACGCAACAAGCTCCTCAACAGCAGAATACGCAACAAGCTCCTCAACATTCGGCCAACATGCAAAATAATGAGCAGCAACAGGTTTTTCCTCAAATGTCAGCTATTCTGCTCTCGTCTACAGACGCTACTCATGTTTCATCTCGAAGGAATAAACCATGCATTAATACACACCCCATGATTACGAGACGCAAAGATGGTATTGTGAAGCCTAAGGTCTACAATGTACAACTGAAAAAGACCCCTGATACAATTTAAGAAGCCTTGGAAGATGAAGATTGGAAACTAGCAGTAATGGTTGAATATGAGGCTCTCTTAAGTAATGAGACTTGGGAATTGGTCGAACTTCCAAAGGAAAGGAAGGCAGTAGGTTGTAAGTGGCTGTTTCGAATTAAAAGGCATGCAGATGGTTCGATTGAGAGGCTCAAAGCAAGGCTCGTAGCCAAAGGGTATGCACAAATACCTGGATATGATTTTCTTGATACATATAGTCCAGTAGTAAGGTTTGCAACAGTTAATATTCTTCTCTCTGTTGCTGTGTCTAACAAATGGCAAGTTAGACAAGTTGATGTCAACAATGCCTTCTTGAAAGGTGAGTTGGAGGAGGACGTGTACATGCAGCAAGTACCTGGTTTCAAACAATGAGGAGCTAATACAGTGTGCAAGCTCAAGAAAGCTCTATATGGACTCAGACAGGCGCCTAGAAATTGGTTTCTTAAGCTCAAAGATTTTTTATGTCAGCTTGGATTTGTATCTTCAAAAGCTGATTCCTCCTTGTTTGTATTAAAAGATGACAAACATGTTGTATATCTTGTTGTGTACGTGGATGACATTCTCATCACTGGGAGTTCTACATGCTTGGTCGATCAAGTCATACAAAAGTTACACATCAAATTCTCTCTTAAAGACCTTGGGGATATTAAATTTTTCTTGGGCATTGAGGCCGTTCGATCTAAAACTGGGATGTTCCTCTCACAAAAGAAGTTCATTTCTGAACTTCTGCTGAAGGTGCAGTTGCTTGATTCAAATGGAGCCAGCACACCCATGGCTTCCAACTGCAAGCTCAGTAAAGTGGATTGTGATCCAGCTGATAGTATTCAACTATACAGGAGTATCGTGGGAGCTTTGCAATACATCTCCCACACTCGACCTGACATTTCCTTTGCTGTAAATAAGACTGCTCAATTTCTTCAAGATCCGAAACAAAGTCACTGGCTTGCTGTTAAACGCATACTAAGATATCTTCGAGGAACCTTAGACTATGGTCTTTGGTTCCCTGATCAACTTCCAGGCTCTATGAGCATCATTGCGTTCACAGATGCTGATTGGGGAGGGGACAGTGATGATCGTCGATCCATCTCTAGGTTTTGTGTCTTTAATGGGAGTCATTTACTCACATGGATCTCTAAGAAGCAAAGAGCTGTGTCCAGATTCACGGCCGAGGCAGAATATCGTGCCATGGCAGACACAACAGTTGAAGTCACATGGATTAAAGCAGTATTGTCTGAAATAGGAGTCCCTTTAAAAGATGTTCCACGAATCTGGTGTGATAACACCAGTACGGTGGCTATGGCAGCCAACCCCATACTCCATGCCAAGACCAAGCATATTGAACTAGACTTACACTTTGTCAGGGAAAAAGTGGCAGCACAAGAGTTACAAGTTAACCATGTTCCAGCAGATAGCCAGATTGCAGACACACTTACAAAGCCTCTACCAGTGACTAAGTTTGATGATTGTAGACGAAAACTCATGGTGATCGACAAATTTGAAGCATTCCCCAGGAACTAGAAAGCTGGAAAAATGTTAAACCTACTAACAGAAAGTGCAACCACCTTAGTTGCAGTGAGATCAGTTTGGCGCCAGAACTAACGGCTTTGCTTCTACCAGCTTCCACTCATCTTCTACCAGCTTCCATTGTTACATTCTTAGCCATTCAACTATAAATAGAACTGTTTACTCTTAATGTACTCAGGCTTTTGATCAATAAAATTTCTCCTTTCTTCCATCTATTTTTCTATGCTTTCTAACACGATGAACTTATTATAACCAGCCTTGTCAACGTTGAATGTCATCGTACGATTTTTGGGTACTTTTGATTCGACAGTGGATGCCCGACAGATCAAAACCACCGTCAACACCTTCCTTGTTTGCTCAACTTTCATTTGTATGGGAAGAAATATTGTTTTGCTGTACTTTGGGAGGAGAAACCCCTTTTTATAACCATTTTTCATGCTTTAACACGTGTCACGTTTAAGTCATTATTTAGGTAACCATAAATTGTTTTGTTTTTCAGATTTTCGTTCAAAAAAGAAACATAAATATGCTATAAAAATATTATCTCTTGTATTGATTTTTGATGAAAAACTTGTCCTCTTACATTTCTCTGATTTTGAGGCTATATAGCCATTTTTTACATTGAAGTAAAATAGAAAAATGACTGATTTTGGCTGATGATTCTCTGTTTTTCCTTGTCTGTTTCATGGTGTACAATTGAGGGACCATCTCTGAACTCATCTGGATTTACATAGGAGATTGGGGGCCATCTAAGATGGTTGGGATTGCTGACAAGGCACTGGTGTGGCTTCGACAAGGCTTGGTTCATGGAAATTTGTCTCCCGGATCTCTTACGAGAAGTTCCGACGATTTTCGAGGCTTTCTTCTTTCTGAATAATGACCTGATCAGGCTCCATATTCCAAGTTGATGGCATCGATGGTGATTACTTGAGTAACAATATCGGGCAGAAGATCTTTGTTCAAATGCAGTATTTGTATTAGGGATTCAGAACACTGTCCGTGACTGTTATAACAATCGTTATTTAACACTAATGTCTCCGATAAAAATCATTAATAGCATAAATAATAGTGGGACTCAAAATCACACAGATAACGATCGTAATTTAATGGTTAACGATCAATTTTAGCGGTATTTTATTCTCGTTATTATATTATTAATTTAAAAACTCCCAAAAGATTAAAAATTATTAGTCAAATTTCATCTCCAGAAGTTCAAAAACTGAAAAAAAAATGTAAATAAATCTATTATATTTATATTTTATATCTATTATGATTCACGATTATTGTGCGAGTTTAAAAAATTCATAACTACGTCTCACAATAACTATAACAGCAGCCGTGATGTCTACAACCACGATATACACCGCGGCCTTTTTTAAATCTTTGATTTGAACGTAACTTTGATTATTATTAAATACATTCATGCTTGTTCTTATTCTCCAACGCTTCAATTAAACAATCCATATTTAGTTGCCGCTGCCTTGGCGTCGAGGCCTTGCCGTTACCGGAAAATGCCGAATCGATTTTTGTTTCCGATTTCCAAGTTTAACGACTCTTTCTTGTAAAGATTGTGCATGTGATGAGTATATTCATGCTGTGTGTTGTGAAATTTACTCTTCTATACAAAATATAACTACATGATGATACGATTTAATTCTATATTAAATTATTGCTTTAATTGGACTGCCTAACGCTACACCAATTTGTGGTATACAATGCTATGAATTAGTTCTAACCTATTAAGTTTCGACCAACAATGATTCCATGAAAGTAAAGAAAAAATGTTTAAGGAGTATGAAATCATTAAACATTTGAAGAACAATTTTCTTTCGATCGTGTCTCTTTTTATATCCGCCTTATGAAATTATTTAAATTTAAATAATAAACTAATCTTAATTTTTATATTCTAAACCTTAAACTCTTCACTTTAAAAAATACATCTCTTATTCTCTAAATTCTAATCACAGCCCCTAACTTTGAACCCTAAATCTTAAACCTTAAACGTGAGACACAATAAAAGAATAGACAATTTTGACCCACATTTAAAAAACAGTCAATTAAATCTTTAAATTGTTTTACACCTAATTAAATCTTGAACTAATAAATTTAACCAATTAAGCTTTTTGACCTGATTGTTGAACAGTTTTTTAATAAATTAATGTAGCATTGTTAACACGATTTTAATAAATAATAATAAATAATAATAATATATAAATAAATAATAATAATAATATTTAATATAATTTATATATAATAATATAATAATAAAAAAATTGAAAAATCAAAAAATCGAAAACAGAGTGTTGTTGGCTATGGCCGGATTTGTTGGGATAGTGGGAGAGTCCCGATCCTTTAGGGATTAGGTTTGTTGAAGAATTTCAGTAGGATTTGGACTCCGATTCGAATCTCTTTAAAAGGGATTCGATCGGGTAGAGTAAGGGGAGGAAATTTTCGGAATTGAGGAGGCAATCGGCAATAAGAGATCTGAATCGGCTTGGAGGCTATTGACATTTTGAGGTAAGTGTTTCATGTTGATTCCCTCGTTTCCATCTTTGTTTCAATGGTTTTTGATGCAAGATTTGAGTTTTTTGGTTAGCTTTAGGGGATGGCCGAAAGTTTTAGATTTTAGGGGTTGTTTAGATTCTAGGTTTGGTGTTTGGGAGGTGTTCGAAATAGGATTTAGGGGTCCTTTTCCAGCTTCCGGCGCGGTTTTTTGGGTGTTTAAGGGTTTCGGCGAGTTTCGTCGGCGTCGGATTTGACCACCGGTGTCGGAGATGGTTCGTCACGGTGGCCAAAAAACTCACCGGAGTTGATATCGACACCGACGAGTTGGATCAAAAGGCGGTTCGCACGGCGGTTAGTGGCCGTGTTCTTCATGTTCGTCATGAACATGAAGAACACTCAAGGTGTTCTTAGTTTTTAGCCCTTTTGATCCATTTGGCTCAAGATTTCTGGGTTTCTGGTGTTATGGTTGAGAGAAAACCGAGTCAGGTGAGTTGGAGAGAGACTCGTCTGGCCGAGTCAACTCGGAAAAAGAGGTTTTATACCTCCTTGAAACGGCACCGTTTGGCAGCCGGGTTTGAACGGTTCGGATCCGGGTTAACTCGGATCCGCGCTTTTCTAATGGATAGGGTAAAATTCCCCTTTAGGTCCCCCATTTTCAGGTTGTAACTCCTTTTAGCCCCTAGGTTTTAGGTGCTTTACAATTAGGTCCCAGAACCTTAATTAGGCCCTTAGAACTTTAGATTTCATACAATTAGGTCCCTAGGTTCTCAATTAAACCCCTAAATAAACTATTAGGATTAAATTAAATTACTTTTAAACTTAATTAGGTTAAAAAATTAATTTTAGAGACTTAAAATATTTTAATTAGGTCTTAATTTAAGATTTAATTTAATTTTTAATAAACTCTAAGATTAATTTAATCTAATTTAGTTCTAATTTAAAATTAATTTGACTCCTAAAACCTAAAATTAGACTTTAATTAGGTTTAATTTAATTCTTGAACTTTAGAAAATAACTTTAATTAATTATTTTAATTAATTTTAATTTCTAAAAATAACAAGCTTTAAAATTAACTAAATTAGGTCTAATTTAGCCCTAAACCTTAAAACACTCAAAAATTAGACTTTAATTAGGCTTACTTTAATTCTTAAAAATTAGAAGATAATTTTTAATTAATTATTTAATTAATTTTAATTAATTTCTAAAAAGATAAGATTTAAAACTAATTAAGTCTAATAAACCCTAATTTCACCAAGTCAAACTTTAATTAGGTTAAATTAAAATTCTTAGAATTTAGAAGTTACTTTAATTAAGACTCTTAATTAATTTAAAATTTCTAATATAAGGTTTAAAAATTAACTTAATTAAGTTTAATCCAACCCTAATTAAACCTTTGAACTTAAAATTCAACAAGTTAGATTCAAATTAGGTTTTAATTAAGATTTAAAGTAAGAAAAATTTAATTAATTAATTTAATTAAAATTTATAAAACTTTAAAGTTTAATTTCACACTTAATTAAATCTAATCGTTCTTTCAAGGTTTGCTTCCGAGTCCCTTTTTGATCTTTTTCGATATAAGTCCCTTGTACTCCTACATGATGAGAATTTTTGAGGTAATGTTGTACACCCATGATTCTAATAAAATTGATGAGTTCCTTTATCTTGTCCTTTTTTTATTTTATGTTGTCTTGCATAGCATATTTTAGGAAGGTCATTTAATAAACTTAAGTTAATTGATTTAGAGCCTTTTAGGACTAGTCACTTAAATTAATTAATTTAATTAGGAAGAAAATTTAGTAATATAGCATGTGAATCTTATGTCTCGGATACACTAAAGAGGTTGGTGTTTTGACGCACCATGATGCTGACCTAGAGAGTGTACCTTGGTATCGAATTTATGTGTTATTAAAACCTAGAATTTTGATAAAATGACTTAGGTTTAGAATTAAATAAAATGGATAGGTAAACAACTAGTGACATTAGTAACTTAGGTTTTAAATACTTAAGCAATGGAGCCTATTTTAGGATTAGAACTTAAAATGAACAAGATAAAAACGGTCATGCATTTTGCTTTAGCCTTTTGAGGCGGAAGTTTCATTCCTTTGAATTTGGGTGAGGTTTCCTATCTAGAGGACGTCTCATGCAACTCAAATTTAAAGGTAATGTAATTTCTAAATCAAAAGGATATCCAAATTCAAATAATGTTCACTTAACAATGGGAAATTAAATTAATATCTTTCTTCAAAAGGTCAATGCCATGTAATGTTTGTTTTTTTTAAGGTACCAATTTTTTGGGCGTTTGTAAGGGTCGTCCTTACACGTAACCGACTCCCGAACCAAATATTTTAAACGAATCTCTTGTTTATTTTTATGGTGTCTGGCCTACCTAAGTGGCCGGTGACGACTCCAAGTCAACTTTTTTCAAATTAAATTATAGAGTTTTTCTAAAATTTGGGTTTTTCAAGATTTAGAATTGATAAATTCATCTTTTTTCAAAACCAATCGTCGAACACTTTTCACCTAAAAATCGTGTTTTTTAAGAGGTCGCGACAAGCATGTCGTGTCACAATGTATTTACTTGACATTTTAAAAATATATATTTTATTTAATTTTTTAAAAATTCCTAAATATTCTATTAAAAATCTTATAAAAGTAATAACAAGGGTTGATCTAAGTGGTAAGCAGCTTAATTTTGCTTAAGTAAAAGTCTTAGGTTCGAGATGTCATGTACGTAGAAAATTCTTGCTGGAAGACTCACCCATCAAAACTAGGTTTACGACATGGGTCGGTTTAGATTAGTAAGGTCAAGGTCTTAAAAACCGAAAGAGAAATAAAAAATCTTATAAGAAATAGTTTTTTAAAAAATTATAAATATCTCATTGTATACCGTAGTTTAATAATAATTAATATCTAAAAATTGACAAAGTTAGTCGAATGACTTATTTTATTTTATTTATTAATTTAAGGATTAATTAAGTAGAAAATAATCATAAATTTAATTAATTTAAGGATTATTATGTGTGTGAAACTAGATTTTTTTAAGCTTTCAAATGGTTGGTTGAACACTTTAAATTCACTAAATTTATTAATTATAATTATAAGTTATGTTTAAAAATATTATATATATGATGTTTTAGGTTAAGGAAATTAATTATATTTAGATTTCGAACCATTTAAAGGACAAAAACGATTGTGGTAGTTCGTCGACGGTAATGATGGTCTTCGATGATACAATAAATGGTGATAATGATAATACTTTAGAGGTTTGAGGTTTAAAGTTAGAGATTTGAGACTATTTTGTAAAGATTAAACTTTTAATTTAAAAAATAAGTTAAAAATAAATTAAATTAAAAATAAAAAAAATATATAAAAAAACAATAATAGTTGATAGCTCGGTACTTGAAATGACCAGAATTAAAACTTTAGGCACATACTTAGAGCTAAAAATAGTTTAGACACTAAAAGTAACCTACAAGCATAGTTTGGGCACCTATTTAAATATTAAGCCATTAAAAAATATAGGTAACCTCTAATCTTAGCGCATTTGATTATAAATCGTCTGATCGCCTACTTTGATTATAAATATTCATGCATCATTGCTTATTTATATTTATAAGTGCATGAGTTGTTATGGTACTTTATGCATATGAATAATATTGTTTCATTCATGTGTTTGTATATAAAATTTAAAAGTCTGGAATACATTAAATTTTATATGCTTTTATATTGATTTTATCTTGAAATTCAATATCTTTAAGTGTAAAGCATTTGATTTAAATATTTTTAAATCGAATGTCTTGATTAAGGAAAAAATTATTATTTGAACTTTGTTCACCACGTCATCTATGGTCCTAATTAATCATGATCGTTCATCTCAATTTTTTTAAGGTGAATCATCACCTTTTTTCTTTATATAATTAGTGGGTGAGCAGTTATTAAGTAATCATTTAAAGATAAACGGTCTTGATTGTTTGGACCATGATTGATATGATGAATAAGGTTCACCTAATAATTTTTTGATTAAGGGGAGATTTTGTTTTAAAAAGATTTATCTTATTATTTTTTTTTATCAACAATTGATATTTTTTACCAATTGGTTTCAAACTTTTAATATTTGGTGTATTAAGATTTAATGTAATTTCAAATTTAGTTTTAGAATTATTTTTGATATAACAAAAAAAATATGTTTAAAAACTTTATTATTTAAAAAAATAACTTGAAGATGACAAGAGAATATCTAAACTTAATGATGAAGAGAAATCATTTTTAAGTCTTTAATTTTTCAATTATTTTTTGTATATTATATAGACATTGCTTCATTGTTTTTTTTTTTTTACACTCTTTTTTGTGAGCTTAAACCTTTATAAACGCATATCTTGTGAGGTATTTAATTTACCAAACAAACTTTTTAAAAGAGAGAGGTTCTAGTTTAGACCAATTAAAAATTAGAGTGATTCTATCTTAAAATGGTAGATATCGTGTAATATTAACCAATATTTTTTTTATTCAATTCATTTGAAAAGCAAATTCAACCTCTTGAAATTTGGTTGATCGATTTCGAGAGCAATAATTTTTTTATTTTTTTTCAATATTTTCAGTGGCGGATGCAAATGCCCACCTGAACTTTTCAAAATTCACACATTTACCTTTAAATTTTTCTAAATATTTATAAGTTAATTCTTTTTTAATATTTATAAATTATACCCACCTTAATATTTTAAAATTTCATGTGTCAATTTTTATGAATTCGTCATTAAATATTTTAATGCTCTTTTAATTAGAGAAAACCTTCCTACGAAAGAATTGAATTTCTTTTACCTCGACAATATAATAGGAGATGATAATTATTTGGTTAGTCCCTCAATATTTTTATTTTTTAATAGTTTTATTTTTTATAATTTAGTCACTAAAATAATTTTTAATGTTTTCAATATCATCTTTTGTCCTTAAGCTGCTTCAAATTAAACTTATTAGGGACACAATTGTCTACTTGATCAAAAGGCAACTTTAAGATTTGATTGATCGAAGTTAAATTTTCAATCACCAAAATTCGATTTTATGACTAGGCTAGTTTTTGGAGTATTATAATTTTTATTGTATTGGTATTTGTATGAGTTCTCAACTTCTTTCGCTACAAGAAGTGTTGTAAAACAAGTAAAGATGCAAAGTATAGTCAAGAAATGAAGTCTCAATACCCATTCTCGTTCTCTCTCTTTAATCCATTAAAACACATCTGATATGTGTCAATCTTGTTGATGATGCTGAACGGTACACTTTAATTGTAGGACTTAGGAAGGAAGGAAGTCTCTCGCAAGAAGTAGTTGCAAAAGATGAAGAATTAAGGATAATGGATGAAAGGAATAGGTGAAAATAATGAAGGGAATAATTTAGGGACTGATTTGAAAATGGAAGGATGTGTGATGTTGATAAAGGTGAATGGATGTTTATGACGTTTTATAATGATGATAAATGATGGGAATGGTGAATGGAATAAGATGATATGTAAGAATGGTGATATGGTAAAAAGGAATTGTGAAATGAAAATAGTATCTTAAAGATACTCAAGGAAGAAACTAACTTTTAAATTTGATATTTTTATTTTAAAATATAAATTATTTGGCATAGATAATAATATTCTTAACTTATAATCTAAAATTTCAACTTAAAAGACAAATATTCGATCTATACTTATAAATCTAAGGAGAAAGATGAAGAAGAAAGAAATGGGGAAAAGCTTGAGGACAAGGTGAGATCACTCACTTTGTTTTCTATAGAGGAGTTAATTATTGCTCCTTTTTCCTCATCAAATTTTGGGTAAAGGACCCATATTATCTATTATTCTTCATTCTAACCCTAACCCTCGTTCATCCTTTAAAGTTCAAGCCCAACACTAGGAAGTAGGGGTGAGCAAAAATTCTGATTACTCGGTTTTATTTTTGAACTTTGTTAAACACAATAGATTTTTATTTGATATTGGTTCCGGTAGGACCGAGACTGGATTCAAAATTTAAGTTTTGATCATAATCGATACCGAAATTGAATCTTGATTTTTTAGACCCGATATCCAGTGGATACCCAATAGGATCGGGACCAATACCAATTACCCAGTACTAGTTTTCTTGCTTGTAATGGATGTTATTCTTTTGTTTATTTTTTCTTATCAAACTTTTTTTATGTATGAATATTATAAGTATGATTCGTTTTAAAACTTTAATTTTTAAGCTATAATATTCTAATTTTATTATTTAATAAAATTATTAATGGTTAAAAAAATCTCATATTACTCATATTTTCTTAATAATAAATCAATTGACCGGATACCCAATATTAATACCGATTCTCACTAGTAATAGGACTGAGTCTTAGAATTTAAGACCCGATATAACCGGGATCTAAACCCAATTTTCAAAAAATAATGATTATTGGGATCGGGACTAATTTTAGTCAAATTAACTGGATACTTGATCTTCCTACCCTTACTAAGAAAAGGCCCACAAGGCTCTTAAAAACTCAAATGTCTCGTTAAACGTGAAACCCACGACTCAAATTAAATCAATCTTTGGAATCCAAAATTTGAATCATTACAATTTAACTACCGGAAGACCAACCATCATGTCGGGTCTCTCCGCTACAAGGTTGAGTTGTCTGGCTGATGTCGTGAATACAAGAATGGTGAATCAAGCAGCCGGTTAGGAAAGGGAATGCCACATACAAGAATGGTGAATCAACAGTATTTTGGAAAGGTTTCTTTCTTACAAGGACAAGGCTTGGTCCATGGCAATTTGTCTCCCGGATCTCTTACAAGAAGTTCCGACGATTTTCAAGGCTTTCTTCTTTCTGAATAATGACCTGATCAGCCTTCATATACCAAGCCGATGGCATCGGTGGTGATTACTTGAGTAACAATATCGGGCATAAGATCTTTGTGCAAATGCAGTATTTGTATTTGGGATTCAAAATACGATCCGTGACTGCTATAACGATTGTTATTCAACACTAATGTCTCGGTCGAAACCATTAATAGCATAAATAATGATGAGACTCAAAAACACACATCGATAACGATCGTAATTTAATGGTTAACAATCAATAATGGTTATAACGGTACTTTATTCCCTTTCTTATATCATTAATTTAAAAATTCCCAAAAAAATAAAAATTATTAGTCAAATTTCATCTCCAGAAGTTTAAAAATTGAAAAAAAACGTAAATAAATTTATTATATTTTATATCTATTACGATTTACGATAAATTATGCGAGTTTAAAAAATTCATAACCATATCTCTCGCAGTGTTAAGCAACAGCTTCTGGAATGTGGCATCTCATGCACTCCATATGCATTCATGCACACGTGATCATTCTTCAGTACTTATACAAGCTTCTGAAAGTTTCTGGAATGAATAGTTGTTAGTATAGTTGAGCTGTTATAAAGTTTGTTAGTAGTTGTTAAGCTGATATTACTTGTGTATAAATAGATGTAATCTCTTATTGTAAAAGTGATCTCAATGTATTCATTTCTCTTAATAAAAGTCTTAGTTTTCTAATACGCAGTAACCATAATAGCAACCGTTATATCTGCAATCACAATAAACGTCATGGCCGTTTTTTAAGTCTTTGATTTGAACGTAACTTTGATTATTATTAAATACATTCATGTTTTTTCTTAGTATCCAACGCTTCAATTAAACAATCCATATTTAGTTGCCGCCGTGAACGGTGGCGCCTTGGTGTCGAGGCCTTGCCGTTACCGGAAAATGCCGAATCGATTTTGGTTTCCGATTTCCAAGTTTAACGACTCTTTGTTCTAAAGATTGTGCATGTAATGAGTCTATATTTATGTTGTGTGGTGTGAAATTTACTCTTTTATACAAAATATAACTACATGATGATACGATTTAATTTTATACTAAATTATTGCTTTAATTGGACTGCCTAACGCTACACCAATTTGTGGTATACAATGCTATGAATTAGTTCTAACCTATTAAGTTTCGACCAACAATGATTCCATGAAAGTAAAGAAAAATGTTTAAGGAGTATGAAATCATTAAACATTTGAAGAATAATTTTCTTTCGATTGTGTCTCTTTTTATATCCCGTCTTATGAAATTATTTAAATTTAAATTATAAACCCTAATCTTAATTTTTGTATCTTAAACCTTAAACTCTTCACTTTAAAAAATGCATCTCTTATTCTCTAAATTCTAATCACAACCCTTAACTTTGAACCATAAATCTTAAACCTTAAACTCGCTATTTTAAAGTGAGATACGATAAAAAGATAGATGATTTTGACCCACGTTTAAAAAACAGTCAATTAAATCTTTAAATTGTTTTACAACTAATTAAATCTTGAACTAATAAATTTAACCGATTAAGCTTTTTGACCTGATTGTTGAACTTAGCAGTTTTTTAATAAATTAAAGTAGCATGTCGAGTGTATTTATTTGATATTTATTTTAAAAAATATTTTATTTAATTTTTTTAAAATTTTTAATTGTTATATTAAAAATTTTATAAAAATATCAACAAAGATCGATCTAAGGGGTAAGCAGCTTGATTTTGTTTAAACAAAAGTCTCAGGTTTGATATATCGTATACATAGAAAATCCTTGTTGGGAGACTCACCCACCGAAACTAGGTGTACGGTATGGGCCGGTTCAGATTAGTAAGGTCAAGGCCTTGAAAACCGAAAGAACAATAAAAAAAAATCTTATAAAAAGTAATTTTTAAAAAATCTATAAATATCTCATTGTATATTGTAGTGTAATAATAATTAATATCTAAAAATTGACAAAGTTAGTCGAATGACTTAATTTTTTATTTATTAATTTAAGGATTAATTAAGTAGAAAATAATCATAAATTTAATTAATTTAAGGATTATTATGTGTGTGAAACTAGTTTTTTTAAGCTTTCAAATGGTTGGTTGAACACTTTAAATTCACTAAATTTATTAATTATAATTATAAGTTATGTTTAAAAATATTTTAAATATATATGATGTTTTAGGTTAAAAAAATTAATTATATTTAGATTTCGAACAATTTAAAGGACAGAAACAATCGATGCAAGAACTTTTGCCATAGAATTTTGTTTCTTTCTATTTGTGGTCCAAATTTCCTTGAAAATCAATTTTTGGACCACCAAAAATTAATTAATTTCATCAAAATCTGTGGGAGATTTGTCAATATTTGACCGTAAATTCCAGGTTTATGGTACAATTGGATTAAATATGATGAACATTTTTTTAATAATAAAAACGGTGAGTTTGAAAAATATAATTAAAGTAAATTAATTACTTTAATCGATATATTACATTAAAACCATTAAAGTTGGTTGGTGGATAATAAAGTATGATTACAAATTATTAAAGACTCAATCAAAATAACCAAAAAATATTTATATAAATAAATATTATTTTGGACATTAAAAAATAAATATTATTAATATTAATATTAATATAAAAATATATATAATAATAATAATCAGGGTCGAACAAAACTCGACTCGAGACGAAAATACTCAACTGTTTTAACTCGATTCAAAAAAAAATTCAAATAAAGTTCGAGTTGTAAAATAAAAACTCAAATAGCTTAAAATTTTTAGTAATTAAATAATTTATTTTTAAATTTGAGATGAAATTTTCAATTTTTATAAAAATATAAAAAAAAATATTACCAAATATATATATATATATATATTACTCATGGGGCAGCGATGTTGTGCGATGAAATAAGTCTGACATTGGTGGAACATTTTCGATGAGATAATTAGTTGATATAAATAATTTTTTTAATATAATTTATGTATGTGCGAAGAGATCGAAATAGATATAAATTATTTATTATTTGTGTACGAAATAAGAGATATTAATAAAATAATTTAAATATGTAAAAATATTATTATCTTATACACAGTCAATGGAATCTTTAATTTCCATAAGTAGGAGCGAAGTTAAGATTCATTGATAGAGGAGCGATAGTCTACTGAACTTTTAAATTTAGAAATTAAGAGAATAAAAACATTTATTTAATTAACATTTAAATTAAAAGGACTAAAAATATAATTATACCAAAAAATTTGGGAGGAGCAACAACCTTTCTCACCCTATGCATGGCCTCGTCCTTGTCCATAAGTGAGTTACTTTAAGTTTTAGTGTATTAGCACGAATCATCCTGCTTCATTGGTTAAAGGAACTATTCTTGTTTCAAGAGGTCACGGGTTCAATTATCAATAATATCAATACAATGATTAAGTGATTAATGTCTAATGATTAAGAGTATAATCTAGATCAATTACTATTATAATCATTACAGCTAGTCCAAAAAATTTTAGGGTTTTAGTTTAGGGTTTAGATATTAAAGGTTTAAATTGTAGATATAAAATTTAACGCTTATGGTTAGAATCTAAGATTTAATGTTTAGGATTTAGCATTCAAAGGCTTAGGGCAAGAATTTTAATTTTAATTTTTATCCTTATATTATTCATGATTTTGTAAAAAATTACATCGTTTCTACACAAAATGAGTAAAACACATCTGCCCTGATCATGAACAAAAATTCTTTGCCTTTTTTATACGTCTCTTTTCATGCATCTTTTGAATTTTTTTTAAAAATTGAATTTTAAACCCTAAACCCTTATTTTTTATATCCTAAATTCTAAACCCTATACCCTAAAAAATACACCCTGTCCCCTAATTCCCTAAACCCTAACCAAAACCCCTAACCTAGAACCCTAAACCCTCTAATTTGAAGTAGGGGCATAAATGGAGGCATGGGAAATGGGCACATGATTTGCACTCCCTGATCATGCCTTTTTTGTCCCACACTAAAAATTACTAAAATAGTTAATTCTAAACCATAACTCTAATTTTCACGTCTTAAACCCTAAATATTATACCCTAAAATATACATCATACCTCTAATTCTCAAACTCTAATAAAAATCTCTAACCTTAAACTTTAAACTCTAAACTTACTATTTTAAAGTAAGACACTAATAAAAGTATAATAAAAGAATAGACGATTTACGCATTTACGAAATAACCTTTGTTCAACTACCGGGCAACCTCCATGACTTGATTTCATCCTAACCTTTAGTATAGCCATGGCTAAGTATGAAAACAGGACTTTAATGCAGAGGACCACAAATCTCACCAAACAAGGAGCAACCCATTTTAACCACGAGGAAGATTCAATATTGTTCACCCTGTTCATTGCAAGACCTGTCCAAATATATTTGGTATTAATTTCTACAATCTAACCCTTCACCATTTCCATTATTTCAATTTAAATAAATATGCATGGCCAACACTTTATCAAACCATGCTTAAGACCAATATCATCTTTGTCTTCATTTTGATAATGGCTCGCTCTACTTCATGCTATGAAAAGGAAGGGTTGAAAAGAGGGCCATGGACTGCTGAAGAAGACCAGAAACTCACAGCTTATATTCAACAACATGGCCATGGAAGCTGGAGCTCTTTGCCTGAAAAAGCAGGTTTATTTTAGTTCTTTTGTGAGCTTAACTTGTATGTTCCTTTTATTACATTTAATGTTTTACTACTTGTTTTGTTTTAGGGCTAAAGAGATGTGGTAAGAGTTGTAGGTTGAGATGGATTAACTATTTACGACCTGATATCAAGAGAGGAAAGTTCAGTTTACAGGAAGAACAGACCATTATTCAGCTCCATGCTTTTCTTGGAAACAGGTGAACATTAAGATTCCAGTCATTTTGCTTTGTCTGATACATGATTAAAAAACGGTCCGTTATCGCGATAAATCCCTGGTATGATCTTGAAAATATATATATGGAGCTTTGATTTATGTTTTATTTTTATGATTTTAGATGGTCAGCTATAGCAGTTCATTTGCCGAAGAGAACTGATAACGAAATCAAGAACCATTGGAACACTCATCTAAAGAAGAGGCTAATCAAGATGGGGATCGACCCCATGACCCACAAGCCTCGGATCGATGCACTCGGCTGGTTCGGCCACGGATGTCACGATGCGAATTTAAACCATATGGCTCAGTGGGAAAGGGCTCGCCTCGAAGCGGAAGCGAGAGCGGTTGGCCGTGACTCTTTGAATAAACAAGCCTTGCCGAGTCTTGTCCGAGTCCAACCGAAGATCAACCCCGGGACTGATCCTTTACCTCTAGGTACACCGAGACCAAAGTGTATCGATGTGCTCAAAGCATGGCAAGGTATGGTTACCGGCATGTTTAACTTCCCTAACCGAGACAACCTCGACTCTCCTATGTCGATGTCGAACTCCTCAAGTGCTCCGATTCATGTTCCGATATGCAAAACTACCACCGATCCTTTATACACATGCAATGAATTTGTTTACATGGACGAGTGGAAACGTATTATTCAAATGCAAGAACTAGAAGACTGGATGGATGAGTCTACGTCCTCGTCAGCGATGGCATTAACGCAAGAGGTAGCACCATATGCAACGGAAGAAGCGTGGCTTACCGATAACGTAACGGCGTCGGCAGCGGCAGATTTTAGGGAGGGTTCATCAGAAACAGATACTTTGATTGGTATTCCAGTTTCATTTTCATCAATGGAAGTTTAGCATCTAATGGAAGCTGCCCAACAGCCGACAATGTTAGCCATAGTGTCTGGATGTTAGAGGAATATTTCACCACTTTGTAATATTGTTTTGTCAATCGATGCGAGTCGACATAGTTTATGCATGCATGCACTGATTAATCATTTCGAATGTTATTGCACGTGACTGAATCAGACTGTTCTTAAAACTTTTTTATTCTTACATTATTTTAGAGTTTAGGATAGGGTTTTATAGTTTAGAGTTAGTTTTTTAAGGTTTAATGTTTATATAATTTAAAGTTTAGTTTTTATTGTGTAGGTTTACTACCCTAAAATGATATATAACACCTTTTGAAGCATGTTTATATAAAGAAAAACTAATCTAATCTAATCTAATGGTGTCTCATTTGATGTCTTAAACTTAAATTAGTGTGTTTAGGGTTTAAAGTTAGAGTTTATGGTTACAGTGTAAGAACTTAGGGATTAATGGGTGTAGTTTTTAAGGTGTAAGATTTAGGGTTTAGGACTAAAAAATTAGGATTATGATTTAAAATTTAATTTTTTAAGAATTTAAAATAAGGGACATGAAAAGAGACACGATTAAGGGATAAAATATTTTTACTCCAAATATTAACATACAATAAAATCCATTATATAAAAAATTGCATTAAAAGTGTTAAAAAATTTAACCAAATAATTTTTTTTTAATTTAGCTACAGTGATTATAGTAGTATCTGTTCTAGAGTATATACTTTTAATCATTGGGTTCAGGAACAATAATTATTCCTTCAACCGATGAGACTAGATGATTCGTACAAAATAATTTAAAAATAAAGGATATGAATAAACATCATTATTGACCATAAATAATGAATATCATCAACATCAAAGAAAAAACAAATATAACGACTACAAACTGATAACATGTTGACAACAGACTTTATTATCTGAATTATAATTCAGATGCAACCTCTTTGGGGTGGCTGTAAGCAAATATTAATGCGAAGAACTAATTCCAGAGTCCAAATCAATGACAAATATTAAAATAATTAAATAAATTCAATTAAAATATATATCTATCATTATAATATTTATTGATTCACTGAATAGTTAAAAATATTCATATTTTTTTATTATGTCAGTTTACTTTTTGATGTTTATTTTACGATATTTATGAATTAACATTTATTCAATCCGGTTGGATTTTGACCCGACTCGATCAGATCAAGTCGGATATTTTAATAAAAAAAACAGGTTCAAATTAGGTTGTGTTTTTATTAGTAGAGAGGTGGAGTCAAGGTCGAATTTATAGTGTTGACTTGAGACTAATTATATGATTTTTTCTTAAAATTTTTAATCTTTATCTCTAAAAAAAATATTATAAAAATTCAATCCCTATCATCAAACAAAACTTTTTTTTTTTATGTTTGTCCATAAGATAATTATTATTCAATAAAAGATGTCACAAGAGACAGGAAAACATTATCCTTCTACTGCTAAAAAATTAATAGAAATAAGAATCTTGACAGTACTGACACTGTTTCATTCTGCTGTCAGAATAAATTGGTACGTTACAAATTAATACGTATACGATAAATCTATCACGTACGTAAAATATTATTAAATATTATTTTATATTATTAAATTAATTTATAAAAATTAAAAAAATTAAAAACTTAATTTATAATTAATTTAATTAAAATTTTATTTTAAATAATTTATAATTATATATTTAATCCTTAAATATTTTAATATTTAATAATTAATTTAATAATATTCAACGTTATTAGTATTTACCGGTATTTGACGTACGTTATAGAATTTTTCATAATCTATTCTATTTAGGTTGATATTATTTTGAAAAAATATAATTAAAAATATTTTTAAAATATTATAAAATTGATTTTAGAAAACATAATTTAAGACTGTAATGTTTTTCATTTTTGTCGGAAAGTAATTTTAAAAAAAATAAAATATTTATTTTAAGTATAATATTATAAAGTAAAATAAATAAATTTAAATGATATTTAAATTATTTAATGTTATGATGTATGAAATAAATAAACTTAGATTATTATAAAAAAAATATTTTTCTTTATAAAATTCAGTTTAAAAATATATACTATATTTTAGATTATATATTGACATCACAATTACAAGAACATAGTGAATTTAAAATAAAATAATTTTTTTCTCAATATAAATATTATATCACGTATATTATTTTATAATTATAAAGGTATAAATATTGATTTAATAATTAATTATAATTAAATAATAAAAAATAAAAAAGTAATTTGATTTTTAATCAATTCTTTTTATCACAAAAACTATAAATTTTAATTTTTTTAATTTGGATGAAAAACACTTTTAAAAGCAATAAAAAACTAATTTTTAAATAAAAACACTTAAAAATGCTTCTAAATTACTAAAAACAACCAGAAAATTGTGGTATATAACAGTAATGAGTCTAAAGATTTAAAACATAGATTTAAAATATTTTATATTTAAATACATGTAAATATTTATTTATCTTCACATACTATTTTTTTAAAAAAAATAGCATTAATTTAAACATAATTTCTAAAAATAGAGATGTATGTATTCTCAAGGAGAAATTATATCACGAGTTATTACTGCTGAGTCATTCAATAAGATTAACCAATTCAATATATTTATTTATTTAATTTGTATATTTTATTTTTTATCAGGTGAATCTTTACTTGATGAAAATTATTTTTAAATTTTATTTATGATAAATATTATTAAAGATTTACTTGATAAAAAAAGATAAGGTATAAATATTAATTAAATTGATGGATTTGATTGGTTAGTCCCATTGATAACATGGTAGGAATGACTCATAATATAATTTCTCACCTATAAGACTATATGCATCCACCCCTGATACACAATTACGGTAAATATTGTACCATTAAATATTTAAATTAAGCTGAGATTTATTAATTGATTAAATAATTAATAATATTTATAATATCTTATCTTGTGTAAGTTTGAATCTTAAGATTTATCTTTAAAATATAATTGCTCTTTATTTAGTAAAAAAATAGGATAAGTCTAGAATAGACGAAAGACTTTAAACACCAATAACGTAATATAGTGATGAACAATATTAAATTTTGATGACTTCTAATAATTATTAAAAATCTTAAAAGTTCGATAATTAATTAATCATATTTTAAAATAAAATTAAAAAATTATTCTAAGAATATTTTTAAAATATTATTCACGGTCTTACTCAATTAAATAAATTCATATCATCTTTATTTTTCAAAAAATTATATGCATTGTACGAACAACCAATTGATCTAGCGAGACGAGGCATTATGTTGTTTAAACAAGCTCATAAATTCAAATCTTAATGTTGTGAATAGAGAAAAGTAAGATGTCGGGACGATCTTGATAAAATTTTGAAAATAATCCAACCTAAATTTTGATTTCGGAATATAAGTGAATTTTACATATAATTAGGAATCTAGGCAATTTTTACGGTATAGGAGGAGAACACTATGTTCAAGTGGCGTTCTTCCTTCATATTTTATAAAAAAAATTAAAAAAAATAGAGAACGCTACCTGCACATGACGTTCTCCCCCTAAGTCGTCACGTACATGTGATGTTCTCCTACATGCACTCTAAAAATTGACTTATATTTTAAAGTAAACTTCAAATATCATATTTTTTCAAATAAAAACTTAAAATAACTTATATATCTAAACTTCCGATGATCTTTATATTAAATCTCAATAAAATTTGATTCGAATTAATATACCAATAAAAATAAGATAAGAAGATGATCCCTAAAATGTATTCACAATTATATCCATATATGCATGATGATAATTATTTTTTATCCAGGTATCCTGTTGTTGGGTCTCTTTGTGTCATACTGCTTGCCTTAATTGTTGCATCTGCCCTGTGTTCAGGCAATACGTATGATGAAGACAATAGATGCGTCTATTCCAATATTGTCCATTAATGCACCTTATGATACTTAAAGTCACCAACCTAGGTTGGTCCCCCTAAATTCAGACAGACCTTCTAGGAACACGATTTTGTCTCAATCTCCTTTTTTTATTATTATTATATATAATTATAGTACGATTTTGTCTCAGTGGGTAAAAGAACGATTATTGTTTCTGAAAGTTACGGGGTAGAGTACCAGTAATAGCAGTATAGTGATTGAGCAATCAATGCCCAATGATTGGGAGTATACTAGAGCTGTAAATGAAATGAGACGAGACAGATCGCGAGCTACTCGAGCTCGACTCAGTCAAAACTCGACTCAATTGAACTCGACTCGAATTCTTGACGAGTCGAGCCGAGCTACATGATACCCGACTCGAAAAGCTCACGAACTACTCGAAAATATAAATATGCTATTTTTTTTATATAATTTATAATCTAAATTTTTAAACTTAAAACCCTAAAATAACATACTAAAATTAAAATTAACAAACTTGAGTTTACACAACATAAGTATCAAAGTTTTTTCTTCATTAGACTTTAAATGAGACTTGAGAGATAAGAGTTACTCGAGTCTAATATGATCAAAGATCGATCAATACTTAGCTCGATTAGGCTCAAAAAAGCTCGAACTCGACTCAAATTCTTAACGAGTCGAGTCGAGCTTAAATTTTTTAATCTCGTTTAAAATCACTCAAGCTCGAACTCAACTCGAAATCTTAACGAGCCAACCGAGCTGAGTATAACACTACTCGAGCTCGACTCGGCTCGTTTACACCCTTAGAGTATACTTTAAAACAATAATAACGAGTCATTTTATTTATATAGAAAGATAAATTTTAAGGAGGTTTGGGAGCGGTTTAAAATTTTTATTATAATCACTTATTTTTTTTCGAAGTTTAAAGTTTGATAATTATACCGAATCAAAAGTCCAAAAAAATCAAATTATTTATGGTAAACATCCAATTACACTGTTTAAGCCCATTTTTATATTTTTAACCCAAATACCAAATCCCTTCCATATCAACCCAATACCCAATTACATCTTAATACTAAACCCGACCCATTTCTTAAATTATCCAATATCCCCTGCCTCATAAGTCATGGTCCCGAGCCACTCTACTCGCAGTCTCAGTTCCGACCGCCAACGTTATTTTTTTTAAAACTCGCATAATTTATTATGAAGTTTTTTGAAATAACGATAAAATAATAGTAAATAACGGTAATAATGGATCGTTATTGCCGTTATCCATTAACCGTCATTGGTGTAAATTTAAATCTTACCATTATTTTTATGAATAATGATTTCGGACAGCGATATTACCGTTAAATAACGATCATTATACCAATAACGGATTTTTTTTAATCCCTACAGGTTGGTTCTTCCTGAAAGATACTCTTGTAATCTCTCAACCCAAATCTTAATGATGGTTTTATAAATGATAGAACGATAAGAAATAGACCTAAATCTTTTGCTTGACAAGCATTAGGAGTTTTAGAAACTAGAGTAATAGTAGTGGCACTAAAAGCTGGTAAAAGAGAAGATAACACAGTTACAAGAAAATCACTGCCTAGAGTAGGGGTGTTTAAAAACCTGATCCGAATAATCCGACCCAAATATCCGAATGTTTGAACATAAAAAATATGTATTTATTCAAAAAAAACAATTTTGCTTCGAGTCAGATAACTGGCCCGTAATTTTTCAGGTCGGGCCAGGGTCAAAAATTTATAAATTTTTGGGTACCCGATTCTATTTTTTATTTATTTTAAATATTATTATTTAAACAAAATATACTTATATTCATTATATTTTCATATCAAACAATCTAATTTCTAAATTTCGATCCCACAAACTTTTTTTAAAAAAAAGAATTAGGAATTCATTCAAAAAAATAAAATTATGATTCATTGTAAATTATAAATTTAGTTTTTTGAATTGACAAATTCGAACTTTACTCGTTTAGATATGCACTATTTTTGCATGTGCGTTGACCAATACGAAAATTAACTCAAGGTTATTCACTATTTAAATCATTAATTTGTATATATTAAAATAAATAAACTAATTAAAAATATTTTTAAAAAAACTTTGCTTAGACGTTATGTTTTGTTTCTAATTAGATTATGTACTTTAGGTCTTAAAATTTATGTTTAGATTACATAACTAGTGTTTTAAAATTTCGATGTTGGATTATGTAATTCAAAATTTTAGATTTGTATATGTATTAAATTAAATTTAATATTTATAAAAAAATAAATAAATAAAAAACTAGATACCTAACTATCTGAATTTTTGAGTACTCGAATATTCCCAAAAAATTCGAATCAAACATGGGCCGAAAATATGACTACCCAAAGATCCAGGTACTCGGTACTTACCGAATTTGAACACCCCTAGCCTTCAGTTGCTTGGCCTAATTTTTCTTCTCTAGTTTCAATAGCACTAGGGTTTCACTTTATTATATTTTTTCAACAACAAATTAAAATTACGACTTTATTTTTAATCTTCAAATCGTTTTCAAAGGAGAGATTCCATTTTCTTTTCTTTCTAAAATTTGTTTTAACCAAAAATCGAAAAAGGTTTTAAAAATTAAAAATCAAAGAGATTCTATTATATATATATGGGAAGCTGAAACGTTGTCGCTTTAACAAGTATTGGACCCGCACGGTAACCCGAATCAAAGAAAGGATTCGCACTTTTGGATTAGTGGGATATTCACCATTTCAATCCCTCATTTCCCCTTATTAGTGTTTTGGTCATGGTTAAATCCTATATCCGATCCTTCCTCTTTTGTTTCCAAATCAATTCCAGTCCCTTTTATTTTTTATTTCAAATCTAGTCCTCTTTATTTTTCTTCATTTTGTTCCTTTACTTTATATATTAAATATTTATATCTAGATATAGGATCAAATTATACAGTATAAAATTTTTTAAATTTTATACGTATTTTGGATCATTAAAAACGAATCACTTAGATTAATTTCTTAATTTTTTTTCTAAAATGATAATCTTCACGTAATCGATTATTATCCCCTTTTATTTTTAAAATTTATAATTATATAAATAAAAAATATTTAAATTTAATGGAAACTTGAATCTCGTGATTAGGATTTTTATGCAAAGATTGTGAATTATTTAAAATTTTAGAAATATGAAGTACACTGTCTTATAATTGAAGATCTATAATAAAAATTACAATAACTTAAAAATGTCACCTACATGTGGTATTTTTTTTTAATTTTTATCAACAAAATTTAAATTTCACTGAAGACATCATCTTCTTTAGTTAAATTACGAGATTTGAACCGTGAATCAGCAATTGAACCATATATACATTTTATCTTATATAGTAACTTGACGTATCAAATTTAATAATTTTGTTCAAAATGTCACTTGCAAGTGGTATCTTCAAGTTAATATAGTTTTTACCGTAAATCTCCAATTATAAGATAATATATTTTATACCTCTAAAATTTAAACTTAAAGACAATAGTTAATTAAAATATCCTCATAATTACTTGTTCAGAATATAATTTGTTTTATATTTACATTTATCAAGTAATTTAAACTAAAAGACTTCTACTCTTCTTAAATTATAAATTTAAGGCTTAACAGATATTTATCCATTCCAAAATTTAATCCTAACTTCGTTCCTAAATTTATTTGGTACAAGTCTAAATTATAGAAAAACCCCTTAAACAAAATATATAAATTTGTGACTAGTCTCGCATCGAAACTGAAATCGAATTAGAGAGTGAATCATATGAGTAAAAATTACTTGTTCCCTAATCGTGCCTTCTTTTGTGCTCATGTTAAAAATTCTTAAAAAATTGAATTCTAAACCCTAACCCTAATTTTATATATCATAAACCCTAACCCTAATTTTATATATCATAAACCCTAAATTTTATACCTTAAAAATACACTTTACTCGGAATTCCTTAAATCTTAATCACAACCCTTAATTTTAAACCCTAAATCTTAAACCTTAAACCCACTAATTTAAAGTGAAAACACCAATAAAGACACAATTAGAGACAAATAATTTATACCTGAATCATATATGTACAATGTTTAATTTTTATAATTATTTTTTTAATCAACTACAGTATTACAATAATATTTATTTTGGAGTATACCCTTAATTATTAGATATTGATCGTCAAACACTATGATGACATTACTGATGTTTGAACTCATAACTTCTATGAATAACAACCGTTTCTCTAACTACTGAGGTTAGATGGTCCGTACTTTATTTTTATAATTAACTTGTTAATTATACGGGAAGATTGTGTATTTTGGGATAAAGTATACAAATATCATTATATTATCTCAAAAATAAAAAATGTTCATTATACTTTCAAAAGTTATAAAATAACTATTTCTTTATAATTTTTTTAAAAATAATTATTTAGTTATTAATTATCGTTAAGTGATAGTTATAAAAATTTAAATTATAACATATTTAATCTTTCATATTTACATATTTAATACGTAAATATTGCTGATTAGATGTATTATAATACAAATTTTGGTAATTGTCACTTCACCTAATAAACATAATTAACAGCTTAATGAATATTTTTATATTCTATAAAAAAACTAGAATTTAATAATTATTATATAATTTTTAAAATTAAGGATCGTTTTATATTTTTAAAATATTTTAGTGATTATTTATGTAATTTATTTATTTATTTTTAAAAAATATATAATTTAGAATATTTAAATCACAATGGGGGCATTAGGCAATAAATTTAGACATAAAGATAATTTTAACCTTTAAAGTTCACAGTTTTTGTTGTTTTGGCCCTTATTTTTTTTTTAGGATAAATTTAGTCCTTAACATATATCTTTTTGACAAATATCTTATTTTTTAACTAGCTTAATAACTGGACCGTTAAAAATTTAACGATGATATATATATAGAATATAATTTTAAATGATATGAAATATATCTTGTCAAATACATATATATATGGAATATAATTTTATTCTAATATAAAATATAAAACAATTAAAATTCAAATAAAATATTAAAAATTAATTAATTCTAAAATAAAAAATTATTAAACATTCTTAACCCTAACTACGATAGAATCAAAATCTCATCTTAAAAAATATAAACACAATTCAAATAAGATTTTGATTTTATTGTAGTTAGGGTTAAGAATGTTTAATAATATTTTATTTTAGAATTAGTTAATTTTTAATATTTTATTTAAATTTTAATTGTTTTATATTTTATATTGGAATAAAATTATATTCTATATATATATGCATTTGATAGGTTACATGCCATGTCACTTAAAATTATATTCTCTCTCTCTCTCTCTATATATATATATATGTATCATCGTTAAATTTTTAACGACCCAATCATCAAGTTAGTTAAAAAATAAGCTATTTGTCAAAAAGATATAGGTTAAGAGCTAAATTTATCCCCCGAAAAATAAGAATCAAAACGATAAAAACTATAAACATTAAAGGTTAAAATTATTTTTATGCCTTAAATTTAAGTACCAAAAGATGAACTATATTCAGGCACACCATCTTAAATACTCTTAATAAAGGTTACCCACCCCCACACCTCTTCATAAATAGAGATTTATCTCCACTTATTATAAAATTGTTTACAAGGACAAAAGGGAAATTTCCATGTATTTTTCCAAAATATTTAAAGTTAATTATTAAATTTTGTCACCTTAATTTTTGTTATAGTTAAGGCAATGGCCATACATTAAAAAAAAACTTCCTTACTAATTAACAAGTGTCAGGCGTAATTGCAAGATATAGTATTCTTTTTAGGACATGATCTAAGCTCAAACCTTAAAAAAAATACTATATTCGTTAGAAAAAATCACGAATTTTGAATATAGATCACCTTAAAATGGATATGTAATTTACCAAAGAAAACTTTCGTAGTAAAATTATAAATTAAGAGTACTTGTATAGTTGTGTCGAACAATATTTAAGTCGATTATTCTTTAATTTTGAGTTCGATTTTTAATATTAATGAAGTTTATCTATCCAAAATTAAGTATATTCATCTAAATCGGTCAGTTCGAGACCAAAATTAAAGAGTATTGGGGCGTAGTTATTCCTCTTGAAATTTTTAAATTTTTATATATATTATATATATTTTGTATTTTTTATTGATAATTTAATTTTGTACTTTTAAATTCTTATAATTTTATACCTATATTTCTACTATACATTCTCGATAATTTGCGCTTCTTATATAAAATTCTAAACATGTCCTTATTTTCAAAACTAAAATCGATAACTACCTCATAATTGATTTTAAAATTTAATTCCGTCATTATATGGAATTCTAACTACCAATGTTAATTTTTAAGTCCTAATTTCAAAATTTAAATCATAAACTATAAATGATAAACCCTAAAAATATATCATACCTCTATTTTTTAAATATTAATTTTAATTTTAAATTATAAACCTATTTTTTATTCCCCTACCACGACCTCAGCCATCTCTCCATGAAATTATAGGTTTCGACACTAAACCTAATTTATGTTTTAAACCTTTCTTAAGAGTTATACTACACCAAATTTGCTATATAATGATATTTTTATAATATTTTTTAAACGTCAATTTTTTTAATGATATTAAAATACACCGTTATAAAATTTAAAAAATATCACTAAAAATCTTTTTTTAGTGTTAAATCGACAAATTTGGGAGTATACATAAAAATCAGGAAGATAATATATACGTGGGGTGGGGAAATTATATCATGTGTAATTTCTATTATATTATCTATGAGATCAATAAATCAAAAGCATCTATTTAACTATTTTTTTATCTTATCTTTTTTGTGAAATGAATGTTCACTTGGTAAAAAAAATTTAAACTTAATTTACAATAAATATTAGTTAATATCATAAATAACGTGGTGAGAATGATACATAATATAATTTCTCGTCAGTCGTCAATACCTTACCGTTTGCCAAGTAGGTGACTACTTAATAAAAAAATGTGTCTTTTTTATGATTTTTTATTAAAAATTAAAAAAAATTAAATTTTAAATTTAAATTTAAAATATATCACATTTTAAATTTTTTAAATTTTAAATTTTAAATATAAATTTAATTTTTAATATAAAGCATGAATAGAAAAAAAAATCTATTCCTAATTTATTTGGACTTTCATTCATAAATTTCCACTTATTCCATGTCCCGTTCATTAACATCGCCTATATACTCTCCACCCATCACTATAACTCTTCAGTCAACCATTTCTCCTCTCTTTCCATATTCTCTCCTTTTCAATTCTCAATCCTTCGGCAGCCTGTTGTTCTATTTTGCTTCCAGTTACGGCCAACATGCGGCGGCGGGCGTCTACGAATAATGGCAACAAGGAGGTGGCCGGTTTGAAAAGAGGGACATGGACAGCTGAAGAAGACGAAAGACTGACGGACTACATTCAGAAACACGGCCATGGTAACTGGCGTGCCTTGCCTGAGAAAGCTGGTAATTCTTTATTTACATTATTATTGTTTTTTCCCGGTCTTTCTATAACATCTTTTTTTGATGTAACTAAGAAAAAAAAACATGGTTTTCGGTTTGGTTTATGTCTATAGGACTTCAACGATGTGGGAAGAGCTGTCGGTTGAGGTGGATTAATTACCTAAGACCTGATATCAAAAGAGGAAATTTTAGTTTACAAGAAGAACAAACCATCATGCAACTCCATGCCCTACTTGGAAACAGGTAAGTATGTTGATTAGTTTACTGTCGTTAATTTGTATGGGTCCATTGATGTTTATGTTTTTGTCACCTTTTGTTTTGTCCGAATTTCTCTAGGTGGTCGGCAATGGCAGCTCACTTACCTAAAAGGACCGATAACGAGATCAAGAATCATTGGAATACGCATCTCAGAAAAAGGCTGATCAAGCTAGGTGTCGATCCAATGACCCACAAGCCTCGCGCAGATCCATTGACCTCCTCGTCTGGTTCGACCAAGAACGGTTCGAATCTAAGCCACATGGCTCAGTGGGAGAGTGCTCGTCTCGAGGCCGAGGCCAGGTTGGTCCGTGACTCCAAACCGATCACTCTCCCAAACCCGAATCTAATCCACCAGAAAAACAACCACCTTAGGCTCGATCCAATTCAAATCAGTCGACCGAGGTGCCTCGACGTGCTCAAAGCATGGCAAGGGGTAGTAGCAGGCATGTTTGCCTCCCCAACTTCGACTCCTAGCTTCCCCAGTATCGGACACATCGCCACTAGCTATACATATGGTGGAATGGGGGTTGATGCATCGGAATGCGTCGATAAATCAAACCAATTGCTAGAAACCGATGAAACAATTACCGACATCGATGCATGGTTTGACGACTCATTTAGGGTCGATAATTATGACAATGTTGACGACGGTTTCTCGAATGATACGATTCCCGATATTCCGATGTTTTATGATAATGTACTTGATTTCCTAAACCCTTCAACATACAGTCCCCCTGTGTTTTGATCATAATGTAAACCAAAGTTCATCCAATGGCACACTTTAATGTAATGTGATATTTTATTTTATTCAATTAATCTAATTTAATTTTACGTTTAGATATGAAACGTATAAATAATAATATTTATTTCATATAAAAATATTGGAATGGATTCAACGAGCTAGCTTTTCAGTACCTAATTGACAAAGGACAATAATTGTATGACTGATTTGCGCAGGTTTGAGATAGACATATTTAAGAGATGATACAGAAGAGTTATGGTCTGAAAACAATAATAATTGGTGTACGGGTACACGTTTGGTTTCTATATATGTTTGATTTAAACAATTATCATATACTTGTATTTTTTAATAAAAAATAAATTAAGAACATAATTTTTTAACTGCTTCAAATAAATTAA
This sequence comes from Abelmoschus esculentus, assembly GCA_035048815.1. Taxonomy (NCBI): domain Eukaryota; kingdom Viridiplantae; phylum Streptophyta; class Magnoliopsida; order Malvales; family Malvaceae; genus Abelmoschus; species Abelmoschus esculentus. Next base: position 21,306,307 of record JAUCBN010000012.1, on the reverse strand, counting down.
GGACATAATTTAAAAAAATTAATAAGCTATTCCAACTAAAATAGGCACTTTATTTTGAATTACAGTAAATGTAACGTCTTGATTTTGGGTTTGAAAGTTTGTCGGGTCAAGTTAGGGTTCAATCGAACCGGTTCTGAATAAGTTATACTAGTTTCAGGATTTAATTGATAATAAATATTTTTTGATGGGATAAAATTATAGAAAATATTTAAAAATCATTATTTGGTTTATATTTAAACCCGGAAGAGAGACATTTTAAAAACTAATGATTATTTTGTAAAAATTAAAAATTATTTCTGTTTTAGTGACTAAAATATAAAAGGGTCATAGAGAGCATTAAATCCATTTTTTTCGAAAGCTTTCACCTGTCAATCATTATCTTTTAATTATATTTTGAGTGAATAATTAACCATATTTGGTTATCATAACCACATTTTTCTCTTTTCACTATTTTAGGCAAAACTGTATTCTCTCAAATTTTTCCACTTTTCAAAAAGAGAATTTTCAGATTTCTTTTAATCTTCTCTCATTTTCAACAAGATAATTTAGATTTCTTTTGATCTTTAATCAATCCTCTTTAACTTTAATAATTTTTTATTGAAAATTCTTTGTTTTTCATGTTTTTCAACAAGATTAATGATAGAATTCGAGATTAGAGGTAATGGCTCTTGTACATTGTTTTCTAATGTGATTTGATGGTTGATTTGATAAACAATTAAAGTATTAAATGATAGATTACATCAATATAATTCTAAAATTGAGTTGTTAGCTTAAGATCTAGGGTGAAATTTTATTGTTTTTAGGGATATGAGTGGGTTGTTGTAAACTTGATGGTTTAGGAGTGTTTGTGGAAGGTTTTTATATGAATCTTGATCATGTTTATGCACAAAAGCTTATGTTTTTGTTAATAAAAAAGCAGGAGACATCGCTGAGGTTGAATCGTAATCGTCTTTGACGTAAAAGGCTTTGGAAAGAAAGCGAAACATAGTTGGTGAGTGAATGATAATTTTAATGCACATCATTAATTAATTTTAGAGGTTTGAGAGTACAGATTTGGTGTGAGAAGTTAATCTATGCTCGGAAGTAAATAAGTGGCTTGAAATTTCCTTTGTTGATATAATATCCTATGATTTTGCATTGTTGTCAATTAGTTTTAAAAAATGGATTATGAGTTAAAACATCCCATGTGGATATTGATTTAAAAATGCCTTGTAGCATTAGAACTTATATTGTGATTTGCATTTGTTTATGTATGAGATTTTGGGATGGTTTATGAAATGCTTTGATGCATGTTGGGATAGCAATTTAAAAGTGTTTTGATAATTATATATTGGTTAAGTGATGAGTAGAGGTGGCAAACGGGTCATTCGGTTCGTTTTCGGTTCGGATTGTTTCGGTTCGGTTCATTTTGGGTTTATTTGTATTCGGCTTAGATTCGGTTCGGATCGGTTCTGGTTTCGGTTTTAATTCGGTTATATGATAATTCGGTTCGGTTCGGATATCGGATCAGTGATTCGGGTCAATATCGGATCGGTTGTTTTTGGGTCAATATCGGATCGGATGTTTTCGGGTCGGGTCCATGTCGAGTCATTCGGATCGGGTCGGGTCGGGTCAATCTTTGAATTTTCGGGTTAATTTGGTTTGAGTTGGACTTAAGTATAAATGTAATCGTCTATATTATATATATAATTAATCATATATTCTTGTAAAAGTATATCTTTTTTATTTTATATTGGAAGTGTTTTGAAAATTTTTGCCTCAACTTTTATTTGAGTAAAGTCAGTATTGGTAATTTAAGGGATAATGCCATTTTTGTAAATATATGGATTCATTAATAACATTTTGGTCATTTTTATAGCACCCCAAATTTTAACAAAAAATAAATTAATTTTTAAAGAAGCAAATATAATATTAAAAATTAAATTATTATCAGATGTAGTGATTAATTAGTATTATCATAATACAAAAAGATAATAAAATATATATTATTTAATTATTTATCATATTGTTAAAAAATAAAAAAATAGTAAAAATATATTATTCATTCACTTTGACTTAATTTTTGGGTTAAAATCGGATTGATGTTCGGTTTAGATTGGTTTTAACAAGTTAATTTCGGGTTATTTTCAGTTCGGGTTACTTTCGGTTTGGGTGAAAATCGGTTCGGGTCAAATCGGTTATGGGTCAAATCGGTTACGGGTCTATATCGGTTCTTCTAGAATTCGGATCAGTTTTGGTTCGGGTTTCGGATCACGCTAAATCATCAATTTCGGTTTCGGTTCGGATTTCGGTTCGGGTAAATCAGTTCAGTTTTTGGTTCTCGGATCAAGTTTGCCAGGTCTAGTGATGAGTTCAGAAATATTGGATATTGATCAATCAATAGGGTTTAGAGTGCACTATAAATTATACAAAATTCGTATGTGAGAAAAAAATCCTCGAGATACAATAGGAATAGTTTTATCACATCCAGACAATGAGGATAATGTCATCCCAGTCGAGGTGAGACTAAATGATATGAGTAGTTCTATCATGTTTGCTTGGTGGAGGTAGATCTATCAAGTGCCCGCATATCCGAACATATGTACTTGTTTTATAAGGACGGGGTAGAGTCATCCTGTGTCACTTGCAAGTCAATATATGTGTTTAATTTCGTGTGTCATTGGTTAAAAGTATACCTTGAGATTCAAGCATGATTATATTTGTGCGTTGTTTTGTATATGAGATTGTTAAAGCCTTGCAATTTCAAGATGCATGTAAGACTTGAAATCTAATGTATAAAGATGCATGAGATTTTTAGTACATGATAGAGATATTATTACTTTGTAAGCATGATGTTTTAAAGACATAAAATACTATGTGCATAACATGAGAAAATGGTTTTAAAACATGAATTTTATAGGTTGCATTGTGTGTGTGTTTAACTAGAGTATTTCCTCACTAAGCTTATAGCTTATGCTCTTCATTTGTTATACAATAAAGAATAATCATTAGAGGTGTTGATCCTCATTCGGCTAGAAAATCCAAGCTTTAGCAATAAAGGTATAAACTTAAGCATTGATAATTTCTTAGTAGTATACTTGACAATGGGTAAATAATACTTTAATAGCTTTAATATGGTTGTTGATGTTGGTTTTGGATTTGTAAATGTCCATTATATTGTTTTGATAATTTGGTATGATAGTTTGGTTATATGCATAAATATAATATGGTTTAAGGGTGTTTTAGTAGTTGTTATCAATGTATTTTAGTGCAGGATATCAGTATAGGATATCAGTATCGGAATGACCTGCTTGATACAAGCAGACGTACCGATACGACTTACCAGCGTACCGATATAATAGTAGAATTTTGGTCAGGCATATTGGTATGGCTAGATGTTTTGGTACGGGAAAGTGAATCTGAAATTTTATTTTTGACCAAAACTCGTATACAAATACGGATTTTAATAAGTACCGGTACGGTGCCTTTCAATATAGACGTGCCAGAACTCTAAAGTCTTGTACTGATACTCAGGGCGGTTAAAGTTAGGTAATGGAATCTATAAGTTTGAAATGTATACATTTTTGTCCTTAAACATGTATGCAATTGAATGACTTAGAAACCTCAAATGACTTGAAATTTGACATACAAGAATGTAATAAACTTAATAGCAAGATGGTAGCATTAATTTTTGGTTTGGTCCTTGAATTTATAGAAAATTACATATTGATCTTTTTTTGTGTATTTCATGCAATCGATGTTTGTTTTGTGTTTCGTTTCGAATGCGAGGTCATTAGTGGAATGTATGCACATATAGGAACACTAAATCCTTTAGACAAGATAAAAGAAAAAAAATATGATCGTTTATCGGTGTAAGTCTTCTCGGATTTGTACTAATATCTCCCGTATAGCTTGTTCAAGTTGGATTACATCTAGACTGGATTGAGTGAATATAATAAATCTCTAAAGTGTATTGTTTAAAGAATTCTTAAAAAGTCGTCAAAACATGAACAAGGAAAAATACCCACTAAAAAAACCGTAAATACCACCTTTTACGTCAGTTTTATAGGCGTCGTTTTATTACATTATTCTGATTACACTGAAAAATAATCAAAAATAGATTAAATTATCTATAATTATTGACGAACAATTATAAAAGCATTAAAAACACATGTCATAAAACAAAGACAAATATAAAGACAGAAAAAAGTATATCACAAGACAAAAATAAAGCAAACACAATAAGATAAATAAAAAAATAAAATGAATTAAAATAAAATAAAATTATAAAAAAATGAAATATCAGCCATAGAAATTTTTATTGAAATTAATATCGTCGTTACTAAATTAAAATTTATAAAAACAAGCGGACTAATATAGATTTTTAAAAATAGAAATAACCAGCTAACTATGACTCAAATTGATCATTTCTTGTTTTACATCATTTTTTTAACAAGTTTTAGTAATTACAGTAGTGTCTATTCTAGAATATAATCTTCTTCATTTAACATTATTCGCTCAATTACTCTGCTGATATCGCTAGTGTTCGAACCCATAGCAATTATCAAAAATACACTTAGAATCATATCATCGATTAATATTTTTGTCTTATGTTATATTTTTTAATTTTTAATACGTATTTTTTTATCTTTTGATATATCTTTTTAATTGGTCATTTGAACACTCTTTAGTCGCTTGATTTTTATCAGGGTAGGACTTGACATTGCTACAAATAATTAAGACATCTCTTTTTTATTATTTCGTGGATCTTTCGTCTTGAACACTCAAATTTAAATACGAGATCATAATCATTATTCTTATTCGCAATTGTTTTGTGATAACAATTGTGTTGTCAATGTTGCTTATTAATGTAATATGTATTTTTTAATATCGTTTGTTGTTGTTTTTTACTTTTTATCGTCAAACTTTAATGGTACTTGTATCTATTTTGTTTCGAACCTTTTTAAGTTATGGGTTTTATTTTAAAACCCTAAACCCTAAATATAATTTTTCATAGAAATGTAAGAATTGACCCCACTCGATTTTCTTGAGATATACGATCAAGAATACTTATTACTGTGTTACGAGAATTTTTAAGTCTTATACTTTTCTCTGACCCTGCTATATAAAAATCTTAACTCTATCGTTAATTCAAATTAAATTTATTTATTTAAATTATAAAAGCATATTATTTTTTAAATTAGAGTAAAAAAAAAACTCTCTCAAATTCATCATGCTTAACTAATTATTGAAATAGGTTTGCATGAAAAAAGGATTCCACGTTGCTTGTTATAGTATTAAAAATTTAATTGCAATCATTTATCATATTATAGTATGATTTTATTCAAATTTAAATAAATTTTTTTAATTATATAAGATATGTATATATATATTCATATATAGTAATATTTTTTATATTTCAAACTTAAAAATTAATCCTTTAATTACTAAAATTTTTGAGTTATTCGATTTTTCATTTTACAACTTGAATTTTATTTAATTTTTTTTATTCAAGTCTATAAAATTTCGAATCGAATTAAAACAAATTGAGTATTTTTACCTTGAGTCGAGTTTTACTCACCCCTGATCAAAACTATAAGAAGGGTTTAGCGCGTAAATTTTATGTGATATAACATAAGAGATGATTTAGGTGGTTAGTTTATTTATCTTTTTAGTTTTTATAGGCATGTTTATGTAATTTTTAAGGTGTTAAACTTACTTTTATTTGTGCCATTTAGACAATGTTTTATTGTTTTTATACATATTATCATGGGTATTCATAGGGATCCGTACCCTAAATCTAACGGGTTTTGACTCGAATCGGTTCGATCAGGTTGGATGTTTTTTTAAAAAATTTGGGTTCGGGTTTGAATCAAGTTTATTCAAAGGTGATCTCAAGTCTGAGTCGAATTCGGGTTTAGGGTAAAAAAATCTGATCTGACCTAAGATTAATAGTGTAATTTTTCCATATATTTTGTAAGAATATTTATAATAATGATCCATCCTTATATATATCATATAATTAAGTCACTAAAATTATTTTTTTTATAATTAAGTCACTAAAATTTTATTTTTATAATTAAATCTCTAAATTTTAATTTTTATAATTAAGTTCTTAAAATCTTATTTTTAATATTTCGGGTTAGATTGAGTTTTGAAGCTTAAAATCATTTGGATTAAGCTTTTGTCCCACCAACTTATCTCATTTCTGATCATTTGAATGTTAAGTTGTCTTTTATAGTTTAATCTTTACTCCGTCTTTACGCTCAAAGCCTTTTTCTTTTTTAAAATAATCTTAAAATAATTATAAAATAATTTATTTATTTATTTATTTTAACTGTTTAATAACATATTTTTAAATAAAATTATTCAAATTCGTATTTTTAAAATAAACTCACTTTCTTTTGACTTCTTAAATTTTTTAATATATGTTAAAATCCACACTCTTTTTTAATATTATAACATCCACCAATAACCCATTCAACCTTGTCCTGTTAAGATTCGATAAACAAATTTAAGTCTCTTTCTTCTGTCTCTCTCTTACCACGCAGAACAGAACCGAGTTAAGTCCGAGTTCTGTAAATCAGTGCCACTTTAAGGCACGATAAAGGAAGTAGCTGAGTAGTAAAAGCTACACATTATTACAACCTACGTGCCGATGCATATTGTTGGTAATGTAGGAAAAATTCTGGTAAACATTGTAAAACCAGTTGCTGTAAGATGTAATGATGGTGGAAACTGGAACATAATTAATATATTTGAAGAGACATTTCCAATTCAACTGTTTCTGCTTTCCTATGGATTAATTTGGAAACCTACTTGGGTTTTATGACACAGCTGGGGTTTTATGATGAGTTATTGGGATAATTAACTTAGTAGATGATCAACTCCATTTAAGATCAATAACAACTTTATTTTTATATATTTTTGGAAATTTTTTGTATGATTTACTTTCAAAAATTGATACCTATTAATATTAGTAGCAAGTTTATCCGTCGTCTCAGTCACCGAACGATTGATTTATCAAATCACCTTTAGGGATAAGTATAGAATCCGAATCCGATGGGTTTTGATCTGATCTGATTCGATCAGGTTAGATTTTTTTTTAACAAAAATTAGGTTTGGGTTTGGTTTTTCAAAATCGATCTTAGTTGGGATTAATAGTATAATTTTTTATATATATTTTTAGGGATATTTACAATATTGATATCTCCTTATATATTTTATATAATTAGGTCATTATCACTAAAATTTTATTTTTTTACAATTACATCTCTAAAATTTATTTCCTTACAATTAAATCCTAAATTTTTAATAATTCGGGTTGGTTCAGATCAAGTCGTGCTTTGAAGCTTAAAATAATGTTGAATCAGATTTTTTTCAACCTAAATACGAGTTTGGTTGAATAACGAATGGAGGGTGTGCATATTTAGGTCGAGTACAGGTTGACCAATCCGACCTATATCCATCCCTAATCACCATCTCCCAATCCGACCTATACCTATCCCTAATCACCATCTCCCAATCCGACCTATACCCATCCCTAATCACCATCAATCAATCCCCTGATAACATCACTTTAATCGAGGACGAAACTAAACGAGGGACGATATTTTTATATTTATTTTTTATTCAATTTTTTTAAAAATTAATTTATTTATGAAATATTTTTTTTTAAACATTTATATTTAGTGCCTTTCAACTTCAAATTTTTACCTTGTTCCTGATTTTGGTAATTAACGCGTTTCCAACGTGGTTCGAAGCATTCCTAATATCAAACGAATCAACTCAGCGCAATCTAATTCCAGAAATTAGAGTTTAACCCTAAATATTATAAAAAAAATAAATTTAGCCCCCTCAAAATAATTAAAAATTTATATTGAAATTTAAAATTTAAAATATTTAATTTAAATCTTCACTTATTATTTTTAAAAAAATTATAAATTCTCACAAAAATATAATTTTTTAATTAAACCCTCAAATTTATACAAATTTTAACTTAAGCCTTCAAATTAAATGAAGGTTAACCTCCTCAAACTTCTACCTTAAAATTTTTTATCATATATAAGAGAAATTATATTATAGTTAAGTCCTATCACGTCATCCATGAGACCAGTTACTAAAAATCATTTATATCATCATTTTTTATGTCATGTATTTTTTAAAGTGAATATTCACTCACATTTACTGTTAATTAATTTTAAAAACAGTTTTTCCAAGTGAAGATTCACTTTAAAAAATATATGACATGAAAAAACTGATGATATGGATGATTTTTAATGGTTGGTCTCATGAACACGTAGAATGCAATATAATTTCTCCATATATAAACATCTAACTTTAAAATTTAATTAAATGATTTTACACTACTTATCACTTAAACTAACCCAAGTGACGGATGTACATTAGGTATAGGGTTGGCATAGGTCCACCCTGAACTTTTCAAAATTTACATATTTACCTTTAATTTTTATGAATTAATTTTTAAATTTTTATATTATTTAAAGTTTTTATCCACCTTAAAATTTTAAAATTTTATATGTATTCACCTTTAAATAAATTTTTGAATCTGCTACTGAATTAACTCGTTAATAAAGATGCTATTAATCAGTGTCAACGAAGGTAGTAATTTGGAAAACTGTATTTTTTGAATAAGATAAAATATATTTGAAGGGAAGACATCGAGACCGTGTCCTGGTAACAACCAAATTTATGTTTTGTTCCTACAATCATTATGACCAATTAAGTAATTAATTAAATGTACTGTACGGATACAATCCTAATTACTCATCTGAAAAGGACTTTTTATGGTGATTGGTGACTGAATTTCACACTTCAACCATCACCGGTACAGAGTAATTGGGATTAATGCTGATTAGTAAGGATCACATTCACTTCATTCATCCAGTGCCCATAAATATATTAATTAAAGTAGAAAAAAAATTATAATTATAATAATAAAATTTAATAAAGAATTCAGTCGAAAAACAAATGACATTATCAATAGGGTTGGTCTAAGTGGTAAGTAGTTTGGTTTTGCTTAAGTAAGTCTCAGGTTCGAGATGTTGTGTACACAAAAAATCTCTGCTGAAAGATTCACTCATCAAAACTAGGTATGCGATGTGAATCGGTCTGAATTAGTTAAGGTTAGACTCTAAAATTAGAAAAACAATAAAAAATGATACTTATCTTAAAATATTTAAATTTAATTATTTTATCCGTAAAATATATATTATCAATAAATTTAAAAATATATAAATATATTATCTTATAATTACCTTTATATTATTCAATAATAATAATGATGATGGACATGTACACTATTGAATTTTAATTATCCCTCTTCCTAAATTAATATTTTTTCTTACGTACTTCTCAGTTTTCTTACCAACTATTTTTCCTCTTTTATATTTTCATTTTCCTTTTTAAATGCAAATATGAATAAAAGAATAAGAGAAATTATATCATGGGTAAGTTTCGAGCAAAAATTTTCTGCCTCTTTTCTATGCCTTCTTTTATGTCTCTTTTAAAAATTTATCAAAAATTGAATTTTAAACCCTAACCCTTATTTTTTAAATCCTAAACCCTAAACCCTATATCAAAAAATACACCATTTCCCTAATTTCCTATACCCTAACCAAAACTCCTAAACTAAAACCCTAAACCCTAAACTCTAAACCCTCTAATTTGAAATGGAGGTATGGGGAAGAGGTAGACGATTTGCACCCGTCAGTCTCATCATGTGTTTATGGGGTCACCACTAAAAATCATCCATTTCATTATTTTTTTCATGTCATATTTTTCTAAGTGAATCTTCGCTCGTATTTACTGTTAATTCAATTTAAAAACAGTTTTTCAAAGTGAAAATTCATTTGAAAAATATATGACACGAAAAAGTGATGAGGTGTGTGATTTTTAATGGTTGATTTCATTAACACGTTGTGAGACTTACTCATAATATAATTTAAACAATTAAGCGTGTCGGGATTGGTTTCAGATAGGCCAATCAAATTTGGACAAAGATTTATATTCAATCTATAAAGAAAAAATAAATAAATATCTAAACATTAAGGTTTAGAATTTTAATTTTTGATTTAGAGATTAAAGATTCAAAGTTCACGAGTTTAAATTTTTTTTATTATAATTTATAGTTTAAATTTTAAGGATTAGAATTTATAGTTTATTATAATATAGTTATAGATTCATGTTTTAACTATAAGTCTTGAATCCTAACCTTTAAATCCTATATTTTAAACCTCCTAAATCAAATCATTAAACCCTAAAACTAAACCCTCGTAAAAAATCCTATTATCGTATGAAATAATTACCCATTATATAAAATATATTTACGATTATGAATTGTTTAGGCTTTATAATGATTAATTACGGTTACATTGTTAAACATCATTAACGTTGAATATCATTAAATATCATTAAATTAATTAATAAAAATTAAAAACTTTAATAACTTAACGTATAATTATAAATTATTTAAAATAAAATTTTAATATACAAAATAAAATAATATTTTCATAAAATAGATCACCATCCAAAAAAGAGAGCCAAAATTGATCACATTCTTTTACCACTTAATTAAGAAAAATTCCCCTTCCAAGAGTAATTTGGACAATGATTCCATTTCCATGGATATTTAATCCTAAGTAGCTACAAAATTTAATTTCAATTAGATCAGTTTTAAATTCATTTTCCTACCACCTGGTTATAATAAATTTATATAATTATCTAAATGATATACAATTGGATATCGTTTAAACAAATTTCGAATTAAAATTTTATGTTTATAATAAAAATTTTATAAAAAATCATCCATCTAAATTAGGTTTACGACGTTAATCAGACCAAATCTTCCTAAATTAACCGAGCCAAAATCTTGAAGAATAGAAAGAACTACTAAAAATAAATAGATGATTTATAAATTTATTTTTCTTAAATATCACTTAAATTACTAATTAGTATTAATTACGATCTTTCTAGATACACAGGTATTAATATCATTTGTTATATTGAATAAATTCGTAGCATCTTTTTCTGTGTGAAATCTTCATCTTTTAATTAGGTCGAATAAGTGATTTTGGACCCACACAAAATAAATATATTGTATAAGCAAACCATATTTTTCAAATAATTAAAATTTATAAAAAAAAATCAGGAATAAAATACGATTGTACCTTTCCACTAGGGAGTAAAATTTAATTCGACTTGAAAAAATTAAATAACTCGACTTGACTCGAGGCAGAAATACTTTATTCGTTTTGAATCGGTTCGAAATTTCATAGACTAGACTCGACTCGAAAAAATTTCAAATAAAGTTCGAGTTGTATTCAAATAACTTGAATAACTCAAAATTTCTAGTAATTAAAGGATTAATTTTTAAGTTTGAGACGAGTCTATCAATTTTTTATGATATATATACATTGATATATAAAAATATAAAGAAATATTATTACATATGAAAAATATATACATATCTTATATGTTTAGAGAAAGTCGTTTAAATTAGAATCAAATAATACTATAACATGATAAATAATTATAATTAAATATTATATGAACTTGAAGACTCGACTCGACTCAAATTTCTTAAACTCGACTCGAACCGAAAAAATTTTAAATAAAATTTGATTTATAAAATATGACTCATTAACTCGAATAACTCAAAATTTTTTGACTCGACTCGATCGAATACCCACCCTTACTTTCCACCCGAGCTAATTTCATCATTGATAACAAAGGACCTTCCTATAAGCTCGAAAACTAATCAACCTTGCTCTTGCTTCTAAATACAAGTTTACCATGTTAACGCACAAAGCTTCAATATAATCTTATTTGTTCCGAATAAGAAATCATAATTTTTTTATTAATTTAATAAAATACTCCTAATAGCTAAAAACTCATTACCTATATAAAAAAATAATAGTGATCAGTTGAATCAACCGATCAAATATACTTATTTAGAATAGGCATAAAGATAATTTTCACCCTTAACGTTTATAATTTTTGTCATTTTAGCCCTTATTCTTTTTTTGGGATAAATTTAGCCCTTAACCTATGTTTTTTTAACAAATAACTCATTTTTTAACTACCATTATAACTGAACCGTTAAAAATTTAATAATGGTAACTTGTCATATATATGTGATAATATATTTTAAATGACATAAAATCTAACCTACTAAACATATACATATATATAGAATATAATTTTATTATAATCTAAAAATATAAAATAATTCAAATTCAAATGAAATATTAAAAATTAATTTTTTATTCATTAAAAATTAATTAAATCTAAAATAAAAGGCTACTAAATATTTTCAACCTTAACTATAGTAATCAAAATTTTATCTAAAAAAGTATGAACATAATTTGAAAAGAAAGGGTTTTGTAGAGTTTGTTATCGGTGGATCAAAGATAAAAATGATTTTGATAATAATCAATTGGATTATTATTATTTTAGTTTAGAATTTAGGTATTTTTGTTTTAATCTAAATCAAATTTTTAGGGTTTTATAAAGATATTTTAGTTTAGTTAGGGTTGAGAATATTTATTAATTTTTTATTTTGGACTTAATTAATTTTTAATATTTTATATAAATTTTAATTATTTTATATTTTATACCGTAATAAAATTATATTATATATATGTATATGTTTAATAGGTTAGATTCTGTCATTTAAAATATATTAGTATCACATATATATGACAAGTTATCATTATTAAATTTTTAACGGTTCAGTTATCATGGTAGTTAAAAAATGAGTTATTTGTTAAAAAGACATAGGTTAAGGGCTAAATTTATCCCAAAAAAAGAATAAGGGCCAAAATGAAAAAAAATTACAAACGTTAAGGGTGAAAACTATCTTTATGCCTTTAGAATATTTGAATCATTTTAAATGTTGTACTATGTTAATAACATATGCATTAGACTAGTATAGACTTTGTGTGTTATGCCTATCACAGATTACTTGATTTAAGGTTTCGTTTTAATTAGTTCATACCGATCTAATTTTGGTAGGTAGGTCTCTCAATAAAAATTTTCGATATACACAACGCCTCAAACTCGAAAGTTGCTTAAACTATATCAAACTAATTATCACTTAAATCAATCTTACCGGTTACTTAACAAATAAATATTTTCTGCCCTATATGAATTTTGTCAAAATAGAGTTTTACCCTATTTACTACCCCACATCACAGTTTCGCCTATATATATTTTCTACTCCAACCAATTAACCATGATCAGTTCCGACATTATTTTCTCCTTCGCTTTCAACTCTCTCTTTCACTGTCTTGTTTCCAAGGAACAAAACATTTTCTGTGTTCGGTTTTCTGTTTTAACAAGAATATGGGACGGTCTCCATGTTGCGATAAGGTGGGGTTGAAGAAAGGGCCATGGACCCCAGAAGAAGATCAAAAACTCTTAGCTTACATCGAACAACATGGCCATGGAAGCTGGCGAGCTTTGCCTGCAAAAGCTGGTAAGAACAATTAATAAAACACTATATAAGTATATATTACTGTGTATTTTCCATCTCCGAACACAAAACATGAATCTGAATGACCGTTTACCGTTGCTTTTGATGTAATAAAGGGCTTCAAAGATGTGGTAAGAGTTGCAGACTGAGGTGGATTAATTACTTGAGACCAGATATCAAAAGAGGAAAGTTCAATTTACAGGAAGAACAGACCATTATTCAACTCCACGCACTGCTCGGAAACAGGTGGTCGGCCATTGCAACTCATTTGCCGAAAAGAACCGATAACGAGATCAAGAACTACTGGAATACGCATTTGAAGAAAAGACTGAGCAAGATGGGGATCGATCCGGTCACCCACAAGCCTAAAACTGATGCCCTTGGCTCGGCCACGGGTAACCCCAAGGATGCGGCCAACCTCAGCCATATGGCTCAATGGGAGAGTGCTCGGTTAGAAGCTGAAGCTCGGTTGGTTCGAGAGTCGAAACTGGTGTCGAACTCGAACCCTATTCCAATTCCAAACCTGCAGATACCCGCCGGTTCCTCGTCTTCTTCCTCGGTTATGGCAGCAGCAGCAGCAACTAGGCCACAATGCCTTGACGTACTCAAAGCTTGGCAAGGCGTAGTCACCGGATTGTTCACTTTCAATACCGACAACCTCCAGTCTCCGACATCTCCGTTGAACTTGATGGAAAACATGTTACCTAACGGATTAATCCACGACAACCTGGTTCCTTGTGAAGGTGGTGTCGAGTATTGTAGCGGAAACGATTGGAAAAATAAGGAAAGGTTATTGGATACCAATGCCACCATGGGTTTGCATGAAATGGCAGCATGGTTTCATCAAGATTCATACAAGGAAGAAATTAACATGAATATGGATGGTAATAATTATTCAGATATGATGGTTTGGGATTCCGGCAATGATCATCAGCAGAATTCGTCAATGGCTGCGCCTAGTGAGAACTTGAACGAAGCAAACTCCGGTGATGGTGACGGTGACGGTGGTGGTAGCAGTAGTTTCGAGGAGAACAAGAATTACTGGAATAATATCTTTAATTTGGTAAGTTAAGTGATCAAGCATGGTCTACAATAAAGATTGAATATGGTAATAATCATGTGGTTAATTTGACCTCTTGATGTAGTGTTAGAACTTTTGATTTTAAAGATAATTAGAGTTGATTTTATTAATTCGAATTAGCATGCCAAGATTATTAATTAAAAAAAATTACAACCCTTCTAATTTAAACTAAAAATTTAAGCACCCAATAAGAAATCTTGGTAAATAACGGATAATATTTATCTTAAAAGACTTGAGTTTAATCGTTTTATTTACAAGATGTATGTATTATCAAGGGTTAAGAACATATATGATCATATATTATCTTTTAATCACCTTTAGATTATTAAAAAAATTATAAAATTTAAATATTAAATTTATAACCCAAATATCTTAAATTCTGAATTGTATGTTATAAACTTAAAAATTTATTGAAAATAAAACCTATTTAGTTATAAATTATTAACTTATTTCAATCCAACTTCTAAAAAATTCATTACATCGTACAGTTATTTTATATTATTTAAATCAATTATTTTATATTATTTTAGTTATTCATCGATAGATTTAAGGTTTAATTTAAAAATAAATGTTTAAATCATATAATTTTAAGATAAACGCTTGATTATTTTTACTTAAAATAGACATTTAAAGTTTTATTTCGTTAATATTTTAATATTATTAAAAAAATTATCATCTAATAATAAATTAATATATAACTTTATTATTATTATTATTATTTATAAAAATTAAAAATTAATTAAAAATCTTAAAAATTTTAAAAATCTCAAATCCTTAAAATTTTAAATCTCAAAATTGACGTTGCTACCACCGTCAATAGTCTCATAAGATTTTGCTGTCATCATCTAAGATTATTTTTTTATTTTCCCTAGCTACCCATCATTGATAACTGACGAGAAGCGTATCAATCGAACAACGAACACAAAAACTATATTTATTCGATTTACAATTAGTCACCTATATCAGTTACCAACGTTAGGTAATCGGAGAAAATGAGTAATAGCCTCACATGACAATAATGATAGAGTTTGACGAGGCTATCGACGTAATCGACATAGTAACGCTAATTTTTGAATTTTGAGATTTAAGATTGCAAGGATTTTAGATTTTTTTTTTAGATTTCGTTATATTTTAGATTTTTTTTAAAATTATTTTTTTAATTTTTTCTAAAAAAACTATCAAATGTCAAAATAGTCAAATAAAATATCTTTAATCTTAATTAAATATTAGAAGATAGTATAAAGAAATAGAAACGATCCATAAGGACCAAGGAAATTTGATTTTTACTAGTCCAATATTATTAACACTAAAATCGTTTTAAATTTTAAAAGAACTCAACTCGAGTTATAATATTTTTTCTGAAAATTAAATTTGATCTTGATTTCCCTTCAAAAATTATTGAATTATAATCAATCGATCCAATTTTAAACTAGTCAAAGTATATTTTTTGAAATTGTAATATGTAACTCAATTCTCACGATTAAAATTGAATCATCACAAAACTTTAAACTATTTAAAAATTAAGCTAAACATGAATTTAGTGAAACCCCCTGAAAAGTTTAAACTTGGGTATTTCAATCGTTGATTTTTAATTGACGAGTTATTTAAGTCCGATAGTATCAAAGATCGACCAATACTTAATACAATTAGATTTTGAATTAAATTTAAATTCGATTCGAATTCTTAACAAATAGTACTATTCGAACTCAACTCGTTTACACTCGTAGTTGAAAATTTAGGGTACCTCTCCATTGTTGGAACCAATGTATTATAGTATTTTTTTTATTTAAAATTAAAAAGATTTTTAACAAGAAAAATAATTTTAAGTTTAAACTTTGATTATTTTTTATAAAATCATATTTGTTGAATAATATATATAGGATTAATATAAAATTAAAAATAATAAAAATTGATTATAACAGAAATTAGTATTATTTGCGTAATTTTTAGAGTAAATTGAATACTATTTTAAAATGTTAAAATTTCATTTATTGAATATTCAATAACCATCAAATCTAAATAAATTTTGACAACGAAACTAGTTGAGAAACCTGTCTTCCCCCCTAATGAATTCTGGTCCGATTTGTAATAGACATAAATGTGAGGGGTCTTGAATTATTATTTTCTCTTTATTTCCCTCATAAAATGTCGGATACGATTTCGTCACCTTTTCCTTTCACCAAAAATCATAAATGTTTCATTTAGTTAGAGGGGACAGGTACACCTCCCATTTACTCTATTCAGGTTATAAAAAATAATTTAAATTATTATAAAAAAATATATTTTTTTGTTGACTATAACTTTACTCATTTTATTTTTTATTTTTTTATAAATATAAATTAGATTCATCCAAAATCTTAAAAAAAAATACAATAATAGATTTTTGTCCAGACAATCAGAATCGTTAATTTAAACGTTATAAACTTTAACATGCCCTAATTTATATCTCGGAATTTGGCTAATTACTACATATGAAAAAAAAAACTATATCCCAATAAGCTAACACGAACATTATACTTTATCGCAAATACATCAAGTGATGAACGCTCTTGCTTTTTATGGACTCTGTTTCTTTCCTGCCAAACATAATAGATCAGTCTACAACAAGCTAGCCTAAGAATGATTGCTCGTAATGAACGTTCTTTCTATCATTTTCCCCACTGTAATAACATTTTAAGCCCTCAATCCAACTACGATGAATCATATTCAGGTCGGTTTAAACCGTAGCCCTCACTATCCCATCCTATATTTGTCTAAAAAACAATATTAATTAATATAATTTTATGATAATTGTTTGTTTTTTCTCGGTTTAATGTTTGGTAATAAGTATTAATGAGCATTTTTGTCAAACAAAGAAACTGATCTCTATATACTTATGGTTCTCTTTTGTGGTTTTGTTGATATGCCAAGAGCAAATAGATTTTTTATTTATTTTTTTAATATAGTATTCTAGTTAAAGTAGTTGTTTGCTTGATTTTATTAAAAAAATTATTTAAGTCCTTTTAAAAGTGATAAACTTTATATAATAATATTTTTCGCACTCTTAAAATTTTAGTTTATTTATTTTTATGTATTGAACTTTTAATGCTTATGATATGGTACCTTTAAAATCCTATCGCTTTGAATATAATTCAGTATATTTAAAAAAAAAGTTAGGGATAGACACGGGTCGGATTGGATTTTCGGCCCACCTGTACCCGACTCGAAAAATCATATCTTCCATCCGTCATCCGACCCAGGTTTAGGGTGAAAAAAATCCGACCCGATCCGACCTGAACCATTAAAAAATTAAAATTTTAGGGACTAAACTGTAAAAAAATACAATTTAGAGATCTAATTGTAAAAATATTTAATTTTAGTGACCTAATTGTAAAAAAATAATTTTAGTGATTTAATTGTATAAAATATATATAAAGAGGGGTCATTATTATAAATATCCCTAAAATATATATGGAAAAATTACACAATTAGTCCCGAGTCGGGTCAGACTTTTTCTATCCTAAACCCGAACCCGACCCGACCCAAATTCACCCTTAAAAAAACCCGACCCGAACCCAAATTTTTCACCAAAAAATTCGATCCGATCAGATCGGATCGAGTCGTAACCCGTCCGAGTTCCGTGTTGATCCCTAAAAATAATAAGGATAGTTCCTCTCCCTATTGTTATCGTATAAATAAATTTACAAAAATCGACAATAACAACTGATGTGATTAATAAATATAACCGTTAACAGATACTTGATCATAAATTATGTTAACCGATAACGGATAATTGATATTCTTAATTATCGTCAAATGCAATAATAAATAAATAAATAAATCATTAATAATTTATTTTCGGTACATTTGAGGCTGAAATTGAACGTGGGCGGGTTATTCGGATCGGGTTTGGTTTTGGTTATTTAGGTCTAAGTCAGGTTTGATTTTAACTATATTCGATTTTGGTTAAGTTTGAATCAAATATGGTATAGTTCAATTTTAATTTGGATGAATAGTGATTTAGATCAGATATCATATCAAGGAGTAAAAATCTTCTGCACCTTTCTCATGCCCCATTTGTGCCTCCTTTGTTATTTTACTAAAAAATTAAATTTTAAACCCTAAGTCATATTTTTTATATCATAAACCCTAAACCCTAACCCTAAAATTATACACCTACCCCTAATTCCATATACCCTAACCTAAACCCTAACCCTAAACCCTAAACCCTATACCTTATACCCTATACCCTAAACCCTCTAATTTGATGTGGGGGCATGGAAAAGGGGCAGATGATTTAGACTCTCATATCAAGTCACACCGATTCAATTAATTTTTTGGTTGGCATAATTTCAGATCGGTTGGTTTCAAGTCAAATCAAGATCAGTTCAATAAGGAGTCAATATATTTTAGTCGGGTTTTTAATTGTGTTCAATTTTTTGAACACATATAATTTTATAAAGTTAATATATTTAACTTTTTGATGGATTATGCAATAATTCACATTAAATTTTTTATTATTTACATATTCCAGGTTTCCCTTGGTTTAGGTTATTTTTGGTTCGGGTCTATTCAGTTCATTTAAAAATCGATTCAAATTTATTCGATTTGATTAAAAATTAAATTAAATTTATATTAATTCAACTAAAAGTTAGATCAAATTTTATTTAATTCGGTTTAAATTACAGTTTGATTGTTATAAGTAGTGATTGTATAGAAATAAATTTAGTTGTATATGTGCATGGCTATCACAATATAGGCAACGATCAAATTTTTAATAGTTTTTAAATATATTTTATGAATAAAATAATTTAAATATATATTTCTTAAATAAATATTATCTATTATTTATCTTTTTAATAAATTAACAGTGATTTCAGTAATATCTGTTTTAGAATATAATTTTTAATATTATCTATTATTTATTAATACACTTATTATGTTTACGAGGGTCACCCTTGTTTCATGCCTTTCGCAATAATAATTAGGGTAAACTACTTCGATGTTATTCAACTAGTTAGAGATATTTATTTTGTAATTGAATTATTAAACTCGATAATCAAGTCACTCAACTTATTAAATTGATTTATTTTGGTTATCATCGTTAAAGTTCTAACGAATAAGGTGATGTGTCAATTAAGTAAAATAATATAATTAATCCTTATAATTTATTTATTATATCAAATTAATCTACTTTTAAATTAATAAATAAAATTAATCATCCAATCAGATGGTGATATGTATCATCACCGATTGAATAATTAATTTTATTTTTTAATTTATTTTTTTAATTTTACCAGGTATAGTCAGATTTTAATGGGGACGGTTAACGTTTATTGGGGACGTCCTTGAAGAGTCCCCGACTAAATTTAACTAAAAAATAAAAAAAAATCTCTATTTTCTTTTAATCGAACTAAATTAAATCTCAAATATAATTAAAGTTTAAAAAATAAAGTTTGAGTTGTGGAATTAAAATTCGAATGACTCAAAATTTTTAGTAATTAGTTTATCAATTTTTATATTCGAGTTGAGTCTATCAACTTTGCAAGATATATTACGTGTATCACATATAAAATGAAGTGATTGAAGAAATTTTTATAATTTATAAATAACAAAATTTTAAATGTCAATACATAAAATATCTTCTTAAAAAAATATTGAATTTATGAAAATTTGAAAGATTTTATCATCGTTTAAGTTTTAAGATTTTAATTTAGAATGTATAGCTTAACGGTAAAGATTTTGAATTTAGGGATAATAGTTAAAATTTATGGTTTAAATTATAATTCGAGGTTTATAAGTTAAAATCTAAATCGAGAAGAAGTTGAGGGAACCGAAACAAATGCTTCAGATTTGTAATAAAATGGTGTACTTTTTTCTAACAAAGAGAGAAACATTTGCACATTTTTCTTACCAGAAGCTTTGGGGTGTTCAAGAGTCAAGTACGATGGAGTATTACAGCAAGTACATATCAAAACCCTTCTTCCTTCTCTTCATTGTGTCAATGGCTAGTCTTGCCTCTAATGGAAATCAGTGTTGCCATTTACAACCATTGTCATCTAAATGAGGATTATCAGGCTTAAGCTCATAAATCAAAGAATGAACTTTTGTAACCGTCTTCGTCGATCAGATTCGGTCACAGAATTCTGATATTAGCCTGGCTGGATGATGATGGTGCTTTTAGTTTAACAGCACTCTCGTCCTGTTCGGGATCGAAAAGAACGTTGCTCCAGTTTGCTGATCTCTGTAGAATTCTTGAAGGGACTCGATCGCTATCTTCCCCGCCCGATGCTTCATATCCATCACTAGTAGACCTTGACAAAGGAAATCCCTTGGGAGCAGCCATGTTGACAGTATGTAAACCTGTTAGCCGTCTTGATTCTTCAGCTCCGGATGAGGAGACCCGAAATGGATGAATATCTGGTGAGTCTAGACTGCTCTCGGGAGAAGAGGCTATGATCCCGGGATAGCTTGACATCGATTGACTGGTTTGGAAAGCGCTCCGTGCTTCCAGTTGAAGAGGAGCTAGACTACTCGATGTGTCATTGAAACCTTTAATGGCAGCTTTAGAGGAAATGGTAGTCAAGGACTCCATGGGTAGGTCAGCTGGGAGACGCACACGCTTAGATGCTCGCCTTCTGCTATCAGCTCTCGAGAACACTTGTCGGCCACTGTTTCCGAAGCTACTTTCCACTTCTAGTCCTGAGAGGGGTTCGCGTCTCACTACGGGCTGCAGGATTTTGGACTTTTTCCTTGCTTCAGCTGCAGCTTTCGAAACATCTTCTGCATTTAACCGTGCTAATGTCCATGGACTGATCTTAACCGCTCCGGGATTCTTCTTCTTAATAGGTTCCTCCGCGACCATTTTTTTCCCATACGAACTCACGGATCCAGTATCAGGAGGAACAACGTCAAACTAGCACCGAAAATGCAAACAGCTCAAAAATTCAATGATTTAGCTAAAAGTAAACTATTTTATACGATATAAATTTTGATATCCGGATTAATACTTGACAAGGAACAGTTTGTTGAAATCACCTGATCTTCGAGGAAAAGCCGTGGAGGTGTACACCATGCACCCCTATGAAAAGTAGAAAAGGAACTAGCACTACTTAATCCAGTAATTGAGCTAACCGGGGACATTTGCGGACTCTGGTGACCAGCAACACCTTGTTGCTCTTGCTCCTGCTCTCGTAAAGCTATGATATAATCATATGTGCTGATTCCCTGAAACACATTAAAGAATAATCGAATTAGCTAATTAGCTTTATAGTCATTAAGATTCGACTTTACGAAGAAAATAGAGTATCGAAAGGCTTACCTTTTTCACGAGCAGAATGTGAAAGAAGAAGAGCTGTGCAATAGGTAACGTAGCTACCATAGCCAAAATAGTGCACAATGCCTGTAAAAGTAAGAAATTATACTGCTTATCGTAATGTTTCGAATTGAGAAATGCTAGTAATTATACATTTGTTTGGTGAATCTCATAAAGGCTAAAAATAATAAGAATTCAGAATCGGTAACGCAGAGCGTTGAACAGAACCGGGAAAGAAAGATTAACATTAATATTGACACAACACTTACAACCACGATAACAAATGGAACCAAAGAGAAACTGCTTCCTAGTTTTGTTGAAATATCCGCAGAAAACTGCTTCCGATCGATGAAACAGCATACAAGTACAAGGATTCCGGTCGACCATTGTAGAATAAGCTGCAATCTCAAGTCAAGTGGACAAATCATTTAGATACCTGTCAATATTTATTTTAAATGAAAATGGCTAGAAAATAAAATGCTTACTCCTATTTTTTTCGACTGAGCGATTACTCATGATGTCATATGGCATAGGTACTAAATGAATTCGAGCTTTTATACAAGTGGTGAAGATGAATAACGAGCTTACCAATAGAAGAGCAGAAGCCATGAGAGTGAAAAATTGTCGGTAGTTCCTTTGGCCGATGCAATTGTTCAGCCACTATAAAACACAGGTGAACAAAAAGAAGCATTAGCAGAACCCTTGACAAAGTAGAAAAAAGTATCCGGAAATGAAGATCCTTCACTACCCTGCAATGATGATCGAAACGGTCGACACATTTGTCACAGACTCTACAGTGCTTGCTATATTTGAAAACCTGCCAAGAACAATGAAATTAGTAAACACAAACTAAAGCAATGTAATTATTCATCCAATAAAGGAGAAAAAGGAAATGATAGATTTTAAAAGATGTCGAATTCTTCTTTACCTCGACTTCACACAAACTGCAATAGAACATCCCGTCTTCGCTTGTCTGTTCTTCAGAAGATTCTTCATTCGAGCTACAGCATTTGCAGATAAAAGCACAAGGAAAGAAAATCCACATGAAACAGGATGATTGTTTCGATGAAGCATTGTTTCTCTCAATTTCAACATGTGTGTCTTCCAAGGTTTCATTTGTAGCTGCTGCATCCTTTTCCAGAGTTTTTCCTCCAGCTGAAGTAGTGGTATCACCATGCAAGGACGTAGTTGAATCCCCACCTAATTTAGAATCCTTCGGTCCGGAATACTTTCCATTTTCAGGAATTTTGAGATACTTTTTGGACTTGAAAACTCCGGGATCTGCAGGATCAGCTGCCGCACACCAAATATATAGGCCAAAGCAACACATAATCTAAAAGGAAAAAATAGTCACCACATAATCTGCATGATCATCTTGCTATTACATACAGCATTATAGTGCCATTTATTATCACTTGTCGACACGAGTCGGGAAATGACTCAACATTACATACTTAGAGTCGACTGTATCATAATTATTACGAATTGCCGATAAAGACTCAGGAAACAACTCAACCATGAACACTTTCATTGAATTATATTGGATTAGTTATGAGTTGTAGACAAGACTAGAGAAATGGCTAAACCATGCATTCTTATCACCGAAATCGTTAGCATATTTCACAACCTACCTGCATTTCAAAACACACACTAATTTAAAACTAAAAACCGCGATCTTAAAGCCCATGATTCGAGTCAGACTTACCTTTTGCAATCATCTAAAGTGCCCACATATACTTTGAACAACATATCATTAGAGTTCAAAGGAAAAGAAAAGCTAGCTGCTTCAAACCATCCGATTCGCATCCCTGCCCCCACAAAATCACCAACTAGAATTCTCCGGAGCTAGACTCGATTAGGCCATATGCTATTACACCACATTAAACACACTCTTTTATAACTATATAGACCCGGAATCAGGTATGCGGATAACTTCAGTCGCAATAACCAAACTTTATCAGCACTTACAGGAAAATTATTCATGTAAATTATGATACAAAAGGTCTCAAAGTTTCAGATCTCTGTGGTTGCTGCAATAAACAGTTTTAGCAGCACATATTTCAGACAATTTAGAGGGAAACACATGAATCAGAGACCAGCAAACAAAGAAAACACGGATCTCATATTTCAGATCTCTGTGGTGCTGCAATAAACAGTTTTAGCAGCTCATATTTCAGACAATTTAGAGGGAAACACGTGAATCAGAGACCAGCAAACAAAGAAAACACAGATCTCAGTTGCAATAACAATAAATGAAAGGAAAATGTTGAAATGTCTTACAAGAGGAGTATAGATTCCCATCACAATGTACTGGAATATCTCCTTCCCAACAAAAGGAGCAAAGAACACATAGAAAGCAAATCCAAGTGCTAAGAACACAGCAACAGCCACCACCTTTACAAAGATTAAAAAAAAAGATGAAAACTTTGCTAAATACCCAGAATTAGAAACTACTAAGAGACAAAAAGACAAACACCTGGAGTGGATGATAAGGAAGCTCCCATCCATGCTTCCTCATTTCCTCTTCAAAATGTTACAGCTCTAGCAAAAGTAGGAAGAAAATGAAACAAGAGTGAAAGTCAAAATCTGCTGGGTTTTTCCCTCACTCTTTTTCTCTTAGTTTCTCACACTTTCCCTCATTTTCCGGGGAAAATAAAGATCACTCATTTCCTTAGACCACCCCAAGCAAACAAAAGCAGCATTACCCTTTCTTTATAATTCTTCAACTTTCACGGGTCTAATAAGAAAAATAAAAAATTGGAAAGTGAAAAAAGGAAAAAAGAACAAGGGAGCTGAAGAGGTTAGGTTATGGGACAGGTAAGTAAACCTTGTCTGGTTCACTCACTCATAGCCCTGCCTCTCACGCAATGAAAGAGAAAAGACAGCAAAAACCACAAGGGGGGAGGAATGAAACAAGTCTGGGTTTTGGGTATTTTCTTGGTTTCTTATGCAAAGCTCTTTGCTTGGCAATAAGATCTGTCTCAAACCTCACAACTGTTGTCTGTAATAACGACAAGAGCAAAAGACTGGATTTTTTTTACCTTCAAGACACCATTTTTACTTTTTCTACTTTAATCTTTTTTTTTTCTTTAATTATGTTTAATGTGACAAGTCGAGCCCATTGGCTGCAACAGACAGTTGTTTGGTTTCATCTTTGTTATTGCCTTCACCTACCATTGTCTTAAAAGATTCCTTTCTCTTTTTTAGTATTACTAAAATATTTTATTATAATTCTGTGTTTGACCCTTAAATCATACACAATTATCATTTTCTGTCTCAAAATTAGGCATGCATTTGACTCTTAAAACTTAAATGCAGATCTGCGTAAGATCGGGTATTCGGCTAATATGAAGAAAATTGATCTTGGTCTCAGTAATTATCAGTTTTTAAAAATTGGAATTAATTCCAGTTTTGATCATATCGAGTCCTAAATTTTAAGAATCGATTTTGTTATTGGTAAAAATAGGTTTTAATACCGGATACTTAGTCAATTAGTTTATTCTTAAAAATTTTGAGTAATTGCAGAAAATTTTTTAACCACCAATAATAATATTAAATAATAAAATTAGAATATTGTAAACTTGAAAATTAATGTTTTAAAACTAGGTATACTCATAATATTCATACATAAAAGAGAAAGTTTGATAAGAAAAACAAATAAAAGAAAATCAATATCGGATATTTGATATTAGTCCCGGTCCTATTGGGTACCTATCAGGTACCTAGTACAAAAAATCAAGATCCAGTCCTGGTTATGATTCGAATCTAAATTTTAGATCCAATCTCGGTTCCATCAGAATTAATATCAAATAAAAATCTATAAAATCTTACCAAGTCTAAAATCGAGTAATTGAGTTTTTACCCACCCCTACTTAAAAGTATATACTTTGATTATTTTCAAACTTGTACCGAAACATAATTATTTATCTTATCATGTTCTTCCTACTTTTACCATTTCTTTTTCTTGATATTTTTGTTGTCCAATGATAGTATTGGGGAAAAAAAAGAGATCACTCCTCTCATAGTTTTTCACTTTTTCTACAATTTATGTATTCATATCAGATATATTTTCTCATTTTATAATTATATTTAAAATATTATATATAATATATTAAGTATTAAGATCAACTTATATGATATAAAATTAATTTAGTTTATATTAATTTTGGACCGTGTGGTTTTTATTCCATGTCTGTGTAGAATCACGACCTCCCATTACGTTTTCTGTAATGTTTTCATGTGTAGACAGTGTGGGGTCGTTTCTGCATTAAAAGGAGTCGGAGAGCAATCCCCAGAGCCACACTGAGTCAAGCTTGGGTGGGTGCCTGTCATTATAGAACCCTACTAAATCATGTGAGACAGTATTTGGTTACAAGAGTTATATTCGATGCAGTAAATATAGCGACGGGTATGGGTCGGGTTAGATTTTCGACCCACTTGAACTCGATCCGAATACAAACCTTCTAACCAGACTCTCACCCGATCCGTAGTTTTTTTAAATCTGATTCAACCCGACCCGACCAATAGGGAAAAATAATTTTAAAGATTAAATTGTAAAAAATTAATTTTAGGGGACTTAATTATAAATATAATTAAGGATTATATTATAAATAAAAAATAGTTTTAAGGTCTTAATTGTAAAAAATATATAACTAGAGGACTATTATTATAAATATTCCTAAAAAATTATGAAAAATTACATATTAGTCCCGAGTTGGGTTGGGTCAGATATTTTTACTCTAAACTTAAACTCAACCCGATCTCACTCTAAAAAAACACCTGACCCGATCAAACCCTAATTTTTTCATCAAAATATACGATTCGATCGGGCTGGATCGGATGGGAACTTGGTCGGGTGGGGTAAAATGCTTATCCCTAAGTGTTCAGTATTTCCAAGTACAAAACAATGCATGGAAAAGTAGAATTAAACCCAATATGCTCACTATACTAGTTTACATGCAACAACATTGCCTCGATTCGATCCCGATGACGAGTTTGTTCCGAACCGACTTCTTGCGTTATTGTTGGCTATGTTGCGGCGGCTTATTTTGGCAGCCGGTTCGTCGTGATTATGTTTTCCCTCGTACGTTGTTATTACAGCTTTGGGATCAGTCGAAGCCCTCCCGACATGCTGACGGACATCACATCCCATGGTCGTACATTTACAGTAGCTTCTGCAGAACGGGAAAGACGCACCAGCAAATAGCCATGCTCATCAAAACAATCGATAGATCATATTGTATCATATATATACAGGCATTACCTTGGATAAGGATTGCCAGAGCCGGCGACACAACCCTTCCCTTCGGTGGTCGTAACAGGAGAAAAGTTGGGTCTCTTACCAGAAGCCGGCGAGGCCATGGCACCGGCAATCAACTGAGAATAAGTTGGTACAGTTGACCTGTAACAACATCAACCCATAATGTCCAATTTGTACAGCTGACCTTCCTTTTATCCGAGGAGAAATCTCCTGACCTTAATTATATCTCATTTTATGTATCAATTAAAAATTTTTAAAAATTAAATTTTAAATATTAACCTTAATTTTCTATATTTTAAATCTTAAACTTTAAACCTTAAAAAAAACTCTACCTTTAATTTTTAAAACCTTAATCATAATCTCAAATCTTAAATCCTAAATCCACTAATTTAAAACGAAAACACCAATAAAAATATAATTAGGGTGCGATGACTCAGTTTATCAAGTAAAAATCACTTGTCTCTTTTTTATGCCTCTTTTCCATGCCTTCTTTTATGTCTTTTTTGAAAAATTTCTAAAAAATAATCAACTAAGAAACTGTCAATCAGGTCATCCAACCTTTAAATTTTACCTATTTGTGTCATTGCTGTTAAAATTTAAAATTTAACGAAAAAGATTAACGAGAGTAACGTGTATATTAATTAAAATCTATAAAATTACACATGTTATCATTGAATTTGATAATTAATTTTATTTATTAATTATTTAATATATTTTTTCTGATTAACACCTGTGTAAGAAGAATATCAACTCAGAGTTCGAATTCCCAGAAACCCGGAAATAGAAGAAACCAACATTAATCAAACGATTCGTTGCATCCTCAAACTCGGTTCCTCCTCCCCTCCTTTCTCTCTCTGTTGTATTTTCTCAAAGTTTTGAACTTTAAAAGTTTTCTATTTTCATTTTCTTGACCCGACCTTTGAAACTTTGTGTGTTTTTAATGTTCAAAACAGGAGGAGCAGCAATTACTTGTAAAAACGACCTACAGAATATCAACGAAGAGAATCTCAAAACAGTTTCATCCCAGTTAAGACAAGCAATGAAACTGGGTTCTTCTTCAAACTAAGTAACCGGGATGGATTGGAGTAAAAGAGATGGGGTTTCAGACATATCTTCTAGTTTAGCTGAATTCGATGATCAGTGTCAGTTCATCGTCGATTTCAGCAGATTTGTTGTCGTTCACGGTGCTGGTGAGCTTTGAGATTTCTGGGGTTTCTTGTTTGGATTTGATTTCAAGTGATCTGGAAATAGAATTACTGATTTTACTCTCATTTGTTGTAGGTTCATAAAGGAGGACTAAATCAACCTATTGTCAAGGCCGGTTTCGTTGCAACTCGAATTTCTGTAAGATACGGCGATTTTAGCTTTAAATTTAAGGAAATTACTATGCAACTATGATGGAAGCTTCACTTAGTTCATAGCTAAAACTTGTAGTGATCTATTGTCTTCGTCCGATGATTGTTTTCGGTTTTTCGATAATTGAGCCTTATAGATTATAACCAACATAAATCTCGGAGTAAAAATCTTTTCAATAATCGACGGAATTGAAATAAAACTAACTCGAAGTGATTTCATTATTGTCATTTTCAACTAATTCTTTTCAATATATTTTTTATTTTATTTACTTTAATCTTTTTATTTATTTCACCGTAATCTCATCAACCCTTTTATTTATTTGTTTTACAGCATCTTAAATTGGAATCAACACAGAATCGTATTAAAAAATTCTAAATTTTTAGGAGAATGAATGTTTTTGGTGGCTCATAAGGACGAATTTAGTTTTTTTATAAGAGATACAAACTATAATAAGATATATTGGGAATATAAAGGATGTGAAATTATAAAAATTTAGGGGTGTAAATTAGATTATTAATAGAAAATACAAAAAATATATAAAATATAAGAGAACTTAAAAATTTTAAGGGGTGCAGTTGCATCCTAATGCCCCTAGATTCATCCTAGTGAGTCATGAATCCGGGACTTAAGAGAAAAGGATGAGAACAGATGAATAGCTTTGACCAACCGGCCATCTGTAATTGCTCAAAGTAAAGATTTTTCAATAGTTGTCTAATACTTACCGAGACGAAATTTTTGAGGAGGGAGAGATAATTATCTTTATCCTAAAAAATAAAGTTAACTATTAGAATAATCACTTTTATTTTCTTTTAATATAAATTTGATTACTATTTTGAAAAATAACCGATATAATTATTTATATTTTTTATTTATAATATTTTTGTGATTGAGACTTTTGTTATCGTTAAACTTTAACAAAATCTATCGGACATAATAAAAAAAATTAATTACTTAGATAGTTTTTAAACTATTATTTTATTGTATAATCACTAATTTTATCTGAAAATTTTAACCCGTTTTTAATCTTTTATTCAATTCCAATAATGAGTTGTTATTTGTAATTGTTAATATAAAATCCAAAAAAAATATTATTATATACTACATTTCTATCGATATGTATATATATATATATATATATATATAATTTTGTATTAACTAACATATGTTTTGGAAAATCCCAAAATAAATTGAATGATCAAAAAGTTTAAATTCAATTTAACTTAATTGTATATTATTATTAAAGTTTGAGTTTAACTTGATTAAACTTGTTTATATGATCATATTTGAACTTAATATCAATGTGTTTATAGATAAAGAAAAATATAAACTTACGAATTGCTTGAACTCAATAAACCCTAAAACTAAAAATGTTCATGAATATGTTCAAAGCCTTTTCGGTATAGAATCGTCTCAAAGATTTTTAAGGTCTTGTACGTAAATTAAAAATAATCTTTTATATAGTAAAAAGATAATTTTTGTTACGAATATTTTTTTTTAATTTTTTCGGTACCTTATTTATGCACTAACAATAAAAAATTAAGTTTAGAGTTTAGAGTTATGATTTAAGATTAAAGTTTAAGATATTTATATAAACTTTAGAATTTATGATTTATAATTTAGGTTTAAGGTTTTAAATTTATTTTTTTGGAGTTTGAAATAAAAATGATACTGAAAAAGAAAATTTTTTTATATCTCGTTAGTTTGAATAATTAATTTAATATTTCAAAC
This sequence comes from Abelmoschus esculentus, assembly GCA_035048815.1. Taxonomy (NCBI): domain Eukaryota; kingdom Viridiplantae; phylum Streptophyta; class Magnoliopsida; order Malvales; family Malvaceae; genus Abelmoschus; species Abelmoschus esculentus. The sequence goes on along the minus strand of JAUCBN010000012.1, from coordinate 21,276,114 downwards.
ATATTATTTTCATTATTAGATTTATTTGTATATCTAAAAAATTATTTTTAACCATTAAATCAATTCATTTAATAAATTATAAAAAATAAAATTTAAAAAATATAAATAATTAAATTTAGGGGCTTTACGCTAACTAGGGGCCTTGAGTAACTGCTCAGGGTGCTCCCCTCACAGTCGGCCTTGCTTCTCGAGTTAAATATTCCTGGTACGGTGACTCTAGCATACCATGACCCATAAGACAAATTTAAATAAATAAAGGTGTGAAGTTTAAGCAAAAGAGTCGTTTGGGGGCGGTTTGGATTTAGGTCATTTCGGATGATTATTTTCGATTTAGGTTGGTTCATATTTAGTACGTTTTTAGTTCGGTTTGATTGATTTCGAGTTGAGTCCATAGGAGATTAGTCGATTTTAATCGGATTTTTATGTCAGATATATTTTTATACCTCTTTATGACTTTATAAAATTAATATAGGTGATTTTTTTTAATTATACGACATTTCACATATCATCTTTCTTTATTTCGTATTGTCCTCAAGTCAAGTCACTTTCTATTCTAATGAAAAATCAATTTGGATTAATTCTCAGGAACCTGCTATCTATTTACTTAATAGGTAAAATTCTCAGTTTGGTCCCTCTACTATACATAATTTTCTTTATGTGATTTTAAATTAATAGTAAAAAATACATATAAATAAGGAAAATTACATATAATCAAATAAAAATTAGAATATAATCTCCATAGATGAAAATGTTCTTAGTAGGAATATACATGGAAATTGAGATAAAAAAATACAAACTTTGCATTTAAGTACAAATGATGTTCAAATACCAATGGGTTTCTAAAATTATTGTTTTGATGATAATTAAAAAAATAATAATAATTTTCCTTATGCATAAACTCCTTTGCCATCAAATAAGCACTCTCCAAGCTTATTCTAAACCTTGCTAAATCGAGCTTCACGTTCTGTTGTTTCAAGTGAATGTCCATAATTTCTGCCGGCCATCCTAACTTCCTTTGAAATACCGAGGGATCCTTAAACAATTCATGATCTTTTTCGTATGTTTCAATCAAGCTACTCTCTTCAACCCTAATCTTATACTCTATGTACTTCAAATTTATCCCCTTAGCTATTCTCCCGCAAAACGCATCCGCCGCCCACTCGATCCCGAGTGGTACCACTTGCATGAACACCGACCCTAAACCCTACTTCTTTCATTGTTCAAATCATTTTATCTTGATTCAATATCTTTCGTGACGACACATCGTTGCCTCGACTTGTCAAAACGAGACGAGGTCGACGCTCGGGTTTTGGTCCGAGGGCAGGAGAAGGAACAAAGTTTTGGCTATTGGCTTTTTCCAATAGATCCCGGAAATGCAATAGGATTTTGGACGTTGGGATTAATGTTTGGTCTATGGTCATAAGCATGTGATATGAGGCCTAGAGTGGCTGAAGGGAAACAGTGAGTGGCGTTATCCTTTTCAAGGGAAATGATCGGGTGTTTGCTAAACACCTTGAGTAATTCTGCGTACTTACTCTGCCACCAATCATTGTACTCGGATACCACGATGATGTAATCACGATCAGGGTAGATGGAATTGATGGTAATGAAGAGAGGGATGAATCCATCATTGAAGGCATGAAACAAGTTCCCGGTGTACCCTCCCGCACTGAATACAATGGCCGGAGCCTCGTGTCGGATCGTGCATTTTGGGCTTGATGGGCCCGAGACTATAGTAAGCTCTTAGATTTGGCCCATGATGTAATCTCGTATTTTCTCGGATACGGCTTGATTTTCTCCACGTGGACGGCACTGGTTGGGTCTAGGAGTGATAACGAGCCGAGTCGAACCCGATCCAGGCTGGTTCGGGCTCAGCATAGAAACATGCATATCTGGGTTCGGCTCGACTCGAGACTCGTCGAGCTCGGAATTTTAGGCTCGAACTCAGCTCAAAAATAATATTAATGGGTTCGGCTCGAGATCAAAGCTCATCAGGCTCGGCTCGGTTTGGCTCATAATGGATAATTTTTTATATTTTTTTTATTATTTATTTATTTATAATTTATTTTTTATTTTTTATTTGTAGTTTTGTAAATTTGTTTTAGTTGATAATATTTAACTTATTTTATTTAATTTATTTTTAGTGGATTTGTTCTCAATTATTTTATTATTTTTTTTTAAATAAATTATTTTTAATATATATAAATATATATATGTTTATATATAACTATTCTGAGCCTGTTCACAAGCTTTTCGAGCCGAAGTTGCATAAATTCAGCTTTGCTCGTTTAAATTTCGAACTGAATTCAAACCCTAGTCGAACTCACTCGAACCGAACTTTATCCAAACGGAGTCCAAGTAGCTCGTGAGCCGACTAGGCTAATTATCTCCTCTAGTTGAGTCCACCGTAAAAAAATGTTGAGGATGCGGGGTCCAAGACAGTGGAGCCGTCGATTGTGCAGAGATCGTAGCGAATATAGGAACGGTTGCAACTGATTTTGTTACTCAATGAGTCCTCGACACGTGGAAGAAGTTGGAGATTCTGCTGACTTATCACAGTTGTAATCCCAACACGTGTTTCTGTTAAAATAAAAAAGTAAAAGAAACCGTATATAATAAATAAAGATAAATATAAATTTAATATTAGTAACGAGATAATTAATCACTGTTATTAATATTCAATATTAGTTTCATACTTTCAGTCGTATTTACCGGACGACCAAGACGACGCCGTTGCAGCAATTATGTTGTTCATTGGCGACATGCTGAGACTCATCGTATGAAACCACAACAGCAGCAAGCAGAACATGACCATCGCAATGGATGCTTTTGAGCTCCAATTTATCTTCTTCATCTCCCTGAATTCTACTCGAATTAAGATCGGATTCTACTCGACTCTAAACTTAATTAAAACTCTTACGAGTATCGAATACATAAGAGTCTCGACTTGAACCCAATATATGGTGAAGAAAACTGTACCTGAATATGTTTGTGGCTGCAGAAATGAGTGAAAGCAGCAGCAGAATATATGGACAGAGGTTGGTTTAGAAGCTTACATTTAGACTGTAATGAATGCTTGGGATTTGGGAAATCTTAAATAAGCCATTGTTGTTTTGGACTGATTTACCTAACCTTGTCTTAAATAAAGTGTTTGATTGGAAAAATTATTAGGGGAACTTTATTCACCACGTCATCCGTAGTCCTAATGAATCAGGACCGTTCATCTTAAATTTTTCAAGTGAATTGTCTTTCCTATATATATGTAATTAGCGGGTGAGCAATTATTAGTTAGTTATTTAAAGATGAAAGATTTTGATTGCTTAAATCATAAATGATGTGCTGAACAAGGTTCATCTAATAATCTCTTATTTTAAAAAGTAATAAATATGTCATTTAACTATTAAAATGGCCAAGGACTGAGTCAGGATCGAACACTGAGAGGTGCAAAGGTCTATTAAACCTTTAAATATAAAATTTGAGAGGGAAAAAACTTAATTATTATTATTATTATTATTTAAACTAAAAAGGACCTTAAATGTAATTATACCAAAAAATAAAACCCCTTCCACCATCAACATGACTCCGTCCCGGATTATGGTTCTAATATATCCATATGTCGTTAAAAACCAACGGAATGGTGATATTACAGTTAAATAAAAATAACTAAAATTCCCCAGTCAGGTGATGACATGTGTTACCGTTAAATTGGATAATTAAAATATTTATTAGAATAAAATTAGGATTAAACTGAAAAAAGTGTGAATAACAAGGATTAAGGGATTAAATGTATAATTATTTTATTTTTAACCGTAAAATCATTATTTAGATAATTTTTAACGACCGGTGGTTATATTAAAACTATTTTAATAGTTAAATGATGTATTTATCGTTTTTAAAAATGATGATTCATTTCGACACTAACCCTATTCCATGAGACTATATTTATCAAATTTGACCATATCCACTAAACCATTCTTAAATGCAGTTTGTGACTAAACTATTCCTACTTTCTTCTTTGGGTCATTAAATTATTACTTTAGAAAAAATCATCACAAATGTTGCATTTTTTTTTTCTTCTAGTTTGATCATCCGTTATAAGAAAACTCAAGGAGAAAATAATAGTTTTGTGATCAAAATAGGAAAAAGACAATAGATTAGTGACCAAAACTGAAATAATATATTTGTGATCACGGAATGATTATGTCAAATAACTTCTTATAACTTAAGTAACAATGATATTTTGCTAGATGTCACTGCTTGTTTATAATATTAGAATTATTTTAGATATTATTGTTAATATTATATGAACCTACAAAGGGTGATGAGATATTAATATTATTGTAAGTGCCTAAAATATATTGCTTTTGAATTTTAGGTGTTTAAATTATTTTTTTTGATAAAAATAAATGTATAATATTAATATCGTTATAATCAGTGTTTGTTTGTTAAAGGAGGAGTATTAAAAAATTTGTTAGCTAATCAATAGTTGATGTGATAATTATTTAATTATTTTATTTTCTAAGAAAAGTAACTCAAAATTTTCATTTTTTCAAAAAATCTTGAAATTCCAAGAAATTTGCAAAATGATCCCCATAATTATTATAATTTTTTAAATTTGTGTTAAGATATTGTTTTTAATATAATATTAAAAAAATGTTTAGACTAATTTGAAAAGTTTTTAAAAATGGTTTTTAATTACAAATAACTTGAAAATAAGTTTAAAAAGTTTTTGAGAGATTTTAAAAGTGTTTAAAACATTTTAAATTAGTCAAACTTGTGTTTTTAATGTAAATATATCGTTACAGACTTTGTTGTTTCAATACACCTGAAGATTCAAGTTATATTTTCAATACTATCAAAACCCTGTATCAAACAGTCTTTTAGTGTATTGATACACATTATTTCGATATACCATTGTGGAGTTTTGATACACCTTCAACGGTTTTTTGAAACCCCTAACGGTTAAGAGTCGTTTCGATATAGGCTTTTAGTTTATTGATATACAGTGTTTCGATAAACCCATATAGTGTTTCAATATACTTTTAAAAGATTTTTGAACCCTTAACAGTTAGGAGTCGTATCGATATAGTCTTTTAGTGTATCAATACAAGTGTTTCGATACACAAAAGTGGTGTATCAATACACCCACCAAAGAGTCGTTTATATACACATTTGATTTCAGGTTCAACGGATCTTTCCCAAAGGAACTGTACCGATACAGCTATCACATGTATCGATACACCTGACATCAAAATAAACTTGAAAATCAGTTCCAAATGACTCCAATCCAATCTCAATGGTCACCAACGAGTTAGAACACTTTGGAGAGGATATAAAGACCCTCAAGGACCTGAAGAAGCAAATGATTCCATTGCCAACAATATTATGATCAAAGATTTATCTTAGTGTACGATTTTATATTCTTTGTATAGACAATACTTGTGAGCTTAATTGTCAATGTATATTCAAGTGTTTAGTGTTTAATTTTCTATTCTTTGTTTGAGAGAATTCCTAAAGCTTGAGTTGTAAGCTTTGAATGCTAGACTTGATACTTCGGTCTAAATTGTAAGGTTACCCCATTAACCTCAAAATAAAGAAATTTATAGTGAATTTAGAAAATTCTTAATGGAAAGTTAGGTAGTGGATGTAGGTACTTGTTAGAAGATTAAATCACTCTAAAGTTCTTATATCGTTATTTATTCAATTACTTCTCATCTCAATTCACCCAACTGACAACCTTTTTACCATTTGACGATCGAAATGGTTGAATCATCAAGCCTAATAATTTAAAACCCTCAATTCATTTCCACTTCCATCACCATTGTCACCCTTGATCCCACCACTTTGATCGTTGAACTTAGCTATTCATTTCTCTCAATATGATGTTGTAGAAAAATGATGAGCATCATGCTAGTCGATCGATTAAAATAAAATCGATAATCGATTGATATGTCATTTGTTATTTTATGACGATTCCATATTGGAAGAAAATAACTATTTAGGTCTGACGATGAAAGAGTGGGTTCATAAGTGATGATCGATCACGAAAACGATAATGATTTGGGGTTGAGGATATTTTATGAATTTGGAGATTAATTTGCAAATTTTGGGAACTGTTTGGTTTTTTAAAAAATTGAAAATATTGTGTAAAAATTATTTAAATTTTTTAATTCTAAAAAAAACAAATATGTCATATTTTTTTTTTGACAAATGCTACTGAATTTTTATTAAATCCATAAAAAATTATAATTACATCAGTCTTCAAGAAGTGAAAAAATTGGATTAAACAATTCAACCATTTTACAACCCAAAAAACAGAGAAAATAAAATTCTTATGGAATTAAGCATACCAATAAAATTCAGAAGCTTCTTGAATCTCCTTGTCTCTGTCCAAACGAGACGCATAAAGAAGGAAGAAGGAGTTGTAGACGATCCAAACTGTCATGTAAAAAGCATCGCTACCCAAGACTGATTTCATCGGCAAACAACCATCAACCAGAGTGGGGATATAACTTTTCGAAAGACCACCGACAGAAATATAAATCAGAAACTAGCACAGCTTGAATCAAACCACAAGAGCAGATAAATCAAACCACCGTCAAACAACAATCGATCGCTAGGGTATGCTGCAGCGTGCCACAAGAGCAGATGAATCAAACCACAAAACGAAAACATATCACAAAGACAAAAAAAAACGTGTCACAAGAACAGAAAAAACATGCTATAAAAGCAGAGATTCTTATTAAAATTAAAATTAAAAATAAAAGTAATAGATTTATAGATTCGATGGCCGACAACTAATACTAAGATTGATTGTCAATCACCGATCAAAGGGAAAGATCAAAGTGAAGAACAATTAAAAACAAAAGAATTAAATTTAAGTATCTAAAGTTCACAAGAGGAACAATTGGTCACTTAGTTTTACATTAAATTTTTGGGTTAACTATTTGAATAGTAATTTTTGTTTTCTTCTAGTATAGATTTAGTCATCGATTTTGAAAAATGACTGATAAAGTTATTTATATTTTTAATCTGTAAATTTTTAGTCACTAAGACGTTTATTATCGTCAAACTTTAATGGAAAGCTCATATGACACAATAAAAATAAAATAAAATATCTATATAATCCCTAAATTATTATTTCTTTTTTGTTTTATCTCTATTTAAATCTAAAATTTTAAAACATTATCTTTTAAAAAAATATTTTAAAAAAAAAAAACTCAAACCCTTTGATCGACCAGTGTTGGCATCAATTACAACTTTTGCGGCTGTAATAGAAGGATATTTACTGACAAAGGTTCATGTAATAGGCTATTAGTTTGAATTTAAGCAGTCACAACCACATCTGAACCTTACATTTAATCCAAATAAGACAAACTTCTTGTATGAATCAACATGGGCCTGGATTTAACATGCAAGTTAACATTCAGAGGTTAGGGTTCGGAAAAATTATTAAATGAACCATGTTTATTATATTATTCATAGTTCAATTAATCCGGTTCGCTCCTTATAAACTAATTACTTAATAATTATCTACTCTCAAATTACATATAAGAAAGAGGTAATTGTTCACTTTAAAAAAGATGAGATGAACGATTTTGATTGATTAGAACCACGTATGTTCTGAACAAGATTCTTTAATAATTTTTCTAAAATTTGGGTTAAAAATTTAGAGAAAGTAAGTATTTTTAGAAAGATGGCGAAAGATAAAATTTTAAAATTTTAAGAGTCAAATTAGAGATAAAACAAAAGTAAAATAATAGTTTAAGGATTATCGAGGTAATTGATCGCTTTTTTATTGTGCCGTTCAACTTCTCGTTAAAGATTAACGCTAACAAACGTCTCAATGACTAAAAGCTTACAGATCGAAAACGTAAGTAACTTTATCGATTGTTTTTCAAAATTAATAACTAAATCTATATCCAGGAAAATAAAAATGATTGTTCCAATAGTTAATCCTATATTTTTTTAAGGTAGGCCACATTGGATATTAGAAATGAAGCATGTTTTACAAGTTGAGGAATCAAATGAACAAACTTATGATCCCTATCCTAGAGTCTCTTTAAACCTCTATCATTATATATTCTTTTCCCTCATGTTCTCAACTTAACACAGCTACACCTTTCTTGGACATAAGGAATGTTACTAAATGATTTAGGCAAATGGGAATTATCATACATGTATTCTCCAAAAATTTATATATATATAATGGCACCTATTATAAATCATAATATATAAAATTATGTACTAATAATTGTAATATATATGGATAAGGTTTATATATAGATAGTGATGAGTAAATCTCGACTCGAAAAATTATATTTATGAACTCAATCTAATTTAAATCATAATTTAATAAATTCAACTCGAAAATATTTAATTATAGTTAATTAAGATATTTATTTTAATATAATTCAATAAAAAAAATATTTTTAGACTTGAATAAATATTATAAAATTAATTGAAGTCTCTGACAAATAGTTTTTCAGGGTCAGTTTTTTATTTCACTTTATATAAATATAATCCAAAGACACTTAAATATGAAGAGAACATATCTAAGCATGTTGATCAAGAGAATTTGAGTTCAAAGCAAAATTTTTCATTAAATTGAAAAAAATATTAGTACCATAATATTATAAATATTTATAATATAATTAAATTTGAATAAAAATATGAAAAAATAAACTTAAAAAAATTAAATAAAGTTTGAACTAAAAAAACACTTATAAACTTGACTTAAAAAATTTACTCTACTTAACTCGATTAAATATTCAATCCTACTTATTAATACTTAAACTCGAATAAAATTTAGATTAAAAACATAAACATAGTAGTTTACATATGATATGGTAAGACTAAAACGAAAAAATTTAAAATTTTTAAAACTTCAATTTTATGAGTCAAGGTCTTATTAGCGATTATTTTTTTAGTTAGTGGGTAATATTATTATCTGCTATATTTAAAAGTCAACAGTTAAAAAAAAATTAAATAGTCAAATTCTGTGATTGACCATAATTTTATTTTATCATTATTTTTTTTGATTATTGATAAACCTTATTTTATATTAGAATTTTTTTTGATTCTTACATATCGTATATATTATTGTACTTGTGTTCTTTATTTTTGTGATACTATGTTTTATCTCATAATATGTTGTTCGCTCGATTCTGATATATAATTGTTAGTGATCATTTTAATGAAATAATCTACAAGGCGGATGATTTTCTTTACGGGTTGTTGCACTTTTATTGATGATATTTCTTATTAGATTCACGTTTTCTTATGCGTGTTAAGAACTTCTCTAACCTTTTACGATTCAATTAAGCTTATACTTATTTACCTGATCAATAGTGAATATCGTTATCTATTATCTCATCTTTCTCTCTTTCGAGAAAGAAAAAAGTGATTTTATCATTTTTTGTGACTTCTTTCATTCGTTATATAGATATTTTTTATTTAATATTTTTTAAATAATAAAAGTTACATGCATTATTTAAAAAATAATTAATCTAATATAACTAAAACTAATTAATAAAAGAAAGTGAACTAGTTGAAATTAGAAATATTTTTTTTACCATAGAATTATAAATTATATAATGACAAAAATGGCCCAAAATTACAATGTATAGAGATAAGAAACAATAAAACACATGGAAATTTGTACAGACAAAACACATGAGAAATATGACCAATCAACATCAAAATGTGGGCCTACTAAAATCAAAAATTTTTAATTTATCTATTTTTTATTATTAATATCTTACGTTTTTATGAGAAAATTCAAATTCAAACATTAAAATGATATTATTGAATATATATATAATATTAAAAAATATTTTTAATGTTCGATTGAATAATTATTTTGACTCATTATTTTTTTATTGTATCAATTAATGATATAAATCTTTAAATAACGTGATAAATCTATATTATAATACAAGTTGATATAACAATATCATATAAATAAAATATTAATTTAAATATCGTTTTAATCAAAAAATAGTTTTACATAAAAAAATTATATTAATATGTCATTCTGTCAAATCTTTTCAAGTTATTTACCTTTTATTGACTAATAATTTTTATTCACACATAAATTATTTTGATCCAAAATAAGACATTAAGAGTTAAATTACTTAAAAATACGTGGATTAAACTAATTATTCCGTCAAACGATAGTGATATTTTTTGAATAAAAGATTTAACTATAAAATAAATATTCAAATTATACTCATTTTTTGAGATAGATACCGAAAATATTTATAGCTGAAATAAGTGTCTAAATTTTTTTTTGACTAAAGTATTTCATTGACTTTTAAACAAAACAAAAACAAAAATTTAGAAATATTTCAGTAAAAATACTGAGATAATTATATTTTTAAACAAATTCTAAAATTTGAATTCATAATAGATGAGATAATATAAATATTTTTTTATTCAATCAATTAATGAATCTCATATCAACTTAAGATTTGATAGTTGGTATTCATGGGAATTTATCGGATTATCATCGTATACTATTATGGTTACCGTAGTTAACTATGGTTAAAAATGATAATGTTATACATTAAGATTTATTTGATAAAAACAAAATATAATTTATAATTATCGTAATTAAAATTTTAATAATAGAGAATTTATTTAACCGAAAAAATAATATAGTTTAACTTTAAGTTAATATGACAATTAAAAGTGCCAGATCAAAAATTTTATATAAATTTTTGGTAATATACACATATCTTAAAATAAACATCATCCGCTTTTTTATTAAGACTATCTGTTGAATTTCGCATATTCTTATACTTAAAGATATATTATTTTTCACATTATCGATATATTAATATTTTTTATATCATATTCATGTTGTGTTTTTGTTATTTTTTTATAATTTAATAAATTAATTTATTTAAAAAATGAGTCATGGTATCTATCATATATTAATTAAACATTTTCATTAAAAATCAATATAATTAAATATAATCCATTTTTTCGGAGTTTTAATTTAAATATTGCATCCAAGTTTTTTTTCCCTACATATGTAGGGTACACTTTAATTCTCAATCTATGGCATTTATTACAATACATGTAAAGTTGTATTCAATTGAATCTGATTTTACAAAATAATTTTTTAAAAATATCCCTAAAAACGGGTACAACATGATCCGACTTCAGGCTATTCTTGATGTTGGAGTAAAAAAGTTTTTAAAAAATTAATGTCCAAAGTCGGATTCAACTGAATTCGACTTTACACATATAATAACAATATTATAAATCAAAAATTAAAATATTTTGTATCATATATTAAAAATATAACTATAATATTTAATCCAAAATTCCATTTTTTGAATCATAAAAATTATTAGACAATCTATTTGAATAATTCCTTTTTTTTTTAATTTAATCATCAAAATATCTCTCCACCCAACTCATGATTTCATTGGACCACACCTAGGATTTTTTATTATACATACAATAATGAAAGTAATCCAAGTTAGGTAAGATAGTATTATTTTTAACAGAAAGTTAAGAATGGAAGAATTGGAATACAAAAAATCTTTAAATTTTGATATAATTATCGATATTAAATTTATTAATTAACTAATTTAACTTAAATATAAATATTAATTATGAAATGATTTTTTAATTAAATTTATTCTATTTATAATATCAAAATTTAAACTTAAAAATTTATTTAAAAAATTTAATATTTTATTTTATTAGACTAAATAATTATCGACGTATATCGAGAAATCTATCAAATTGTAACTACTTTTTAAACCGACTTGTTTGAGTTTTTTATTAAATAAAAAAATAAAATTTATATAGAATGAGAAATATAAATATTTTTACTTAATAATCATTAAATAAATTAATAAATCTTCAAATTATTTGATTTTTTAGTGTACAAACAAGCACCACCAATTTATCTTAAATTTACTAAATTGACATATTGTATATAGAAGATAATTTTTAAATATATATATACCATATAATTAATAATTTAAAATGGAAAAATAAGTGGATTAAGTGAGTAATTATGAATTATAATAAACTCAAAAAATGTTGTCCTTTAGGTTTCTCAGGATTTTTTTTTTATTAATTCGGATTAATCTATATTGCACCGTTTATTTTGGTGTGTGAATTTTTCAATGAATTCTTTTACATACGAAAGATCTTGAATTTTTAATGAATTTTTAAAAATAAAATACTATATATATAATAATTTAATTTAAAATTTTTAAATAATTTATACTTATAGTTTTAATCTTTGAGACTTTTAATTTATATTAATTAATTTAGCGATATTTAACGATTTTAATATTAATAATATTTAACGATATTTGACGCACGTGATAGATTCATTCAATTTTCAATGTTTGTATTAATAGTCATTAGTACTTTATTTTATTTTTGCATAATGTAAAAAATATGTGTTAATGTCTTAATTTTGATCAAATGTCAATTTTAGATGGAAATGTTAATATAATTAAAATAAACAAATACTTTTAAAATACAATTAAACTAATACTAAAAATATATTCAAAATCATACAGTAATAAATATTAAAAATATATATACACGTGATAGGTTTAAATCATAAAAAAATCCAAAGATAGTCTACGTTCCCGTTGGGTCTCGACCCAACCCGAATGGGGCGAGTTTTTTATTTAAAAAACGAATTTAGATTTGGTGATTAAAAAATAAAGTTAGATCGATTTTAAGGTAAAAATTTCTCGACTCAATCAGATCTGATATATTTATATATTTTATATATTTTTATATATAATATTTAATATTTTTATTAATTTTTTGGGTCGGATTGAGTTTATTTAGGATTTTTTTATTAAAATATCAAGGTCTGGTTATGATTTTTATAATATCAGGCTGGGTTGTGAATAAAAGTATTAGGATCGAGTTGGGTCGAAAGATTTAAGTTTCTGATCGGGGTCGGGACGATCAAAAACCCAACCCAACCCGACTTGATGTCATCCCTAAGAACAACAATTAAATTGTTATACTATCAAGTTTTCTAGTAGGGGTATTATTTTATACATCGACAGTAAAAATAGTTTATAAATATATCTAATTATATTATAAAATTTAAAACATAGATATTTAATCTAAAATCATAAATATTAAAAATAAATTTTAAAATTTAATATTAAATACTAAATTTTAAATCATACAATAAAAATTTTTAATCTCTAAAATTTAAACTAACCCTATAAATTCTAAATTAGATCTATTCGTAAAAAATATTACTATAGGAAGAAAAGAAAGACTCTAAAAGAAAGATATTCTTATTGAGTCTTAAACTCGAAATTTAAAAAAATAAATAAAAACAAATAAATAGTTCTGGCTAATCAGTGACTCATATTTAATATCAATTATAAATTTAAATATAAACAACTTAAATTTAAAAACTTTATTATAAAAAAAATTATTTTTTTGCTAAATATTTTTATGCTTTTTTTGTCTACCAAAACTTGTGGTGGAATATATTATCTTCCCCATATTTGAAAAGCCTTAGTGGGCCCCTACACATATGTTCAGCTAAATCTCCTCCCACTACTTAACATTATGCAAAGCTTCACACATTTTCCATGAAAAGGACATGCAAAAGTATCTAGGGGGGACCACAATTGAGATTATAACATTAAAAAAATAAAATATATTTAACAAAATTAATTTGTAAAAATCAAATATAAAGAAATTTTGATTTAAATATTGTATAAATTTTTTTTTTCAGTACAATCGATTTTAATTCTTAATTTATAACATTATTATAATATATATAAAATCGGATTCAACTTGTATTTATTATAGTAAATATAAAGTCGGATTCAACTGAATTTAGCTATAAATAATATTTTTTTTAAATACTCTTCTTGTAACATCAAGAATGACCTGAACTGGGATTACGTTATACTGTCTTTAGAGGTATTTCTGAAAAATTACTCTTTAAAATTGAATTCAGTTGAATCCGACTTTATATGTACGATAACAAATATCATATATTAAAAATTAAAAAATAATATACAATATTTAAAAATATCTAATATACAATATTTAAATGAAAAATCCAAATATAAATCATAAAAACATATATAAATATATAAAAATAAATTATATTATTTCATGTTGATTAAAAACATGAAATATATTCATTATAAACCATTAATTTAAATTATGAAATCAAAGTAGACAACCCAAACTCGTGCTTGGTATGTGGACGGTCGGTGAGTTGGTATCCACAATTTATTAAATACTATATAATATTTATTCTTTATAGAAATATAAATAAAATAAGTGGGAAAAGGACACACAAGTATTCACTTTATTTGACCGAAAATATTATCCGACAATAAGATTTTTTTTATTTTTAATAATATGGTATTTTATCGTACCAAATCAGAAATTGGATAGATTATAATCTGATATTAAATAATGTTTTATCTAAAAAAATAATATCGTTAAAGTCAGATTATAATCCATTCATCTTCAAATAGTAATCTAAAAAAATTGGATAAAATTATAATACATCCGTTTTGAACGGAGCTTATTTTTTATTATTTTTAAATAAAATAATGTTCGAAATCGGATTATAATCCATCTATTTTTTGATTTGAACAATATTATACAATATTATTGAAAATAATTTAAAGAAAATCCTGTTTTTTGTAAATAAAAAACTAAAAATAATATTTTAATGATTCTACCATAAAAAATTATATTTTGAGATACGACGACAAAGTAGTTAATAATATACGGAGTTTTTACCTTAATATTATTGTTCAATTTTTTTCTTACGATACTTTTTATTTTATTTCTAATAATATGTTATTTTAGTATAGCAAATTAGAAGTCGGGTAAATTATAGTCCGATTTTAAATAGAGTTTATTTAAAAAAATTGGTATTATTTAAAGTTGGATCGTAATTCATCCATCTTCAAACAATAATTTTAAAAAATATATTTTATTTGAAATTACTCTTTGAAGACGGATGAATTACAATCCGACTTTAAACAATGCTATTTTTTATTATTTTTGAGTAAAACATTGTTTAAAATTAGATTGTAAGCCATCCGTTTTCTGATTTGAATGATAATATATGATATTTTTTAAAATAATTTAAAGAAAACCATATTTTTATAAATAAAAAACTAGAAACAATATTTATATAATTTCATCTTAATATATATTATTTTATTTTATATATGTTCAAATTTTAATATTTATTAAAAATATAATTATTTTTATGTAAACTCTTAACTTTAAATCTTTAATTTAGACGTTAACTATCAACTAAAATTTTAATCTAAATAGTTGCAAGTATGAGATTAAATTATAATTTAATAACAATTAATACAATTAATAAAAAGCACAACTTAATAAATATATTTCTAACACGTTACCAGTTCTAAAACGATGAAATAAAAAAATCCCATCTAAAAAATTCGGTCTCGTTAGATATATAAAATATTTAAAGATCAAAATAAAAAATAAAAAAATAAAAAGATATATTTTAAAAAGTATAACAAGTTCTACAATATAGTTGGAAAAAGTCACCCACAGGTGACGACTTAGATAAAGACGTAGTTTGCAGGTGATATTTTTTTTAATAATATTTTATAAAGTTATTATGTATGTAAACATTTAATATAAAAATATAAAAAAAAACTTCTAAAATATTACTCACAGATAGGAGTGAGTATTCGATCTAGACGAGTCGAGTTAAGTCAAAAAATTTTAAATTATTTAAGTTGACGAGTCACATTTTACAACTCAAACTTTATTTAAAAAATTTTCGGTTTTAGTCAAGTTTAAGAAATTCGAATCGAGTCGAATCAAGAAGTTGAGTTTTCGAGTTCCTATAATTATTTAACTGTAATCATTTATTATGTTATAGTATGATTTAATTCCAATTAAAATAACTTTCTTTGATCATATATATATATATATATATATATATAACACGATATTTCTTTATATTTTTATATATCAATGTATATATCATAAGAAATTGAGAGACTCGTCTCAAACTTAAAAATAAATCCTTTAATTACTAAAAATTTTGAGTTATTTGAATTTTTATTTTACAACTCGAACTTTATTTAAAATTTTTTGAATCGAGTTGAATTAAAACAAATCGATTATTTTCGTCTCGAATCGAATTAAGCTATTCAATTTTTGAATCGAATTTTGTTTACCCTGCACACAAGTAATGTATCTATTTCGTTTATAAATGACATCTTTCATATAAATAGTAGACTTTATTATAATTTTTAAAATAAAATTTAAAAATCCCTCATTTTTCTATAATTATTAATGTCCCATATTTTATTTATTAAATTATCATTTTTTTAAAATAATATCGTGTTTCTTGGTCCCATCCATTCTCTTGTTCGTACCCAAGTAAGCCACGTGTCCAAACTTGTTCATTCTTTTCCTTTTCCTCTTTTCATTAACAAACACGAAACCACAAATTAACCTTTTCGGTGTCGTATTAAAGAATAGAGGGACGAACCAATCAAAACCAACCACACAATTATAGCACTGCAGGACACAAAAAGAGAATAATTATAATGAAATACAAGAGAATAATTAAAGATTTTAAGGGTTTTATATAATTTATTAAATAAAATTTTTACTTTATCAAAAATTTTAGAATTTTATGTAATTTATTTAATAATATATAACTTTTAAAAGTAGAAATTATACTTTATCAAAAATTTTAGAATTTTATGTAATTTATTTAATAATTTATTTAATAATAACAAATTTAAATATTAAATATTATATATTTTTTTAATTTTTCATCTAAAATTTGAAATTTTTTATGTTTTAAGTTTTAGATAATTATTAATTATATCTAACATAATTATACTTTTTATAAATATTTAGTTTAATTTAATTTTTTATTTTTAGGGTTCCTCTCTTTTTGGTATCTGTATAGTTACTCATATTATGTATGTCTAGAATCAAACTAAATATTTCATGCACCAACGACAAGCAAAAAGGTTTCACAAAACATTTTAGTTTTAGAATTCGTAGGTTTAGTTTATGATTTAAAATTTAAGTTTAAAGTTAGAATTTAAAGTTTAAATGTTAGGGTTTAATTTTTAAGGATAATATAATTAGTCAGTGACGAAGTCATGATTTGAGGTTGGGACAAAATATAAATATTAAAAAAGGGATAAATTCATAAATAAATAATTTTAAAAAAAAAATTAAATATGAGGATAAAAGAAAAAAAATTCTTCGGGGATAAAGGGCAATTGTCCCTCCCTACCCCTAAGGAGCTTCGTCCTTGTAGTTAGCAATTTATGTTTTAACCTATAAACTCTAAATTTTTAATTATAAATCATAAATTCCAATTATAAGCCCTAAATTCAAAAAATTTCTACATACACTTAGAATTTAAGGTTAGGGATTCAAGTATAGAACTTAAACTTTAGATGTTAGGGTTTAGTTTTTAAGATATTAAGATTAAGGATTTAAGTTTTAACCTATAAACCTTAAATTTTAACATTAAATAATAAATTCTAATCAAAACTCCATAAATTTAAAACCCATCTACTAAAACTCATAAATATTAGACATAGATAAAATCAATAAACCCTAAACTAAGATACTTACAGAAAAAAGTTTTCACAAGCGTTTGTACATGAAATAATTTCTCATAAATTATTTTTTATAAATAATAAAATAAAAATAGTTATCCGATACATAGATAGTGAATAATAAATTTTTAGAAGTGTATTGGATTTAGGGTTTAAAAATTAGGTTTTTAAGTATAGTGGTTTAGAATTGATAGTCGTAGTTAAAGTTTAAGGTTTATAAATTAAAATCTAAACTCTTAACCATATTACACTAAACTTTAAATCTTAAACTCTAAACCCTAAATTATAACCTTAAACTTTAAATTCTAACCACAACTTCTAAACCATAAAATCCAACCGTAAACCTTAAAATCAAGACACTTATAAAATCTTTTTATCTGCAACGTTTGTGTATTGAATAAAAATCTATAAATAATGACATTCGAGTCTCAGAAAAAAATTATAAATAAAATATTTATTTTAATTTTATTATGCATGTTTTAATTTATTATAATTTTAATTAAAATATATTCTAATTATCAATAGTTTAAAAATTAACTTTAATATTGTTATCTGAATTACATTTTTTACATTAATGGTACAATGCTTATACTACCTAAATATCTTTTCACTTATAAATTAAAAAAATACTAAATAATTAAATATACTCGATTTATATTCTCTTATAAATTATATTAACGATAATGCTAATTAAATTATATTTTTTTTGTTAATTATTCGAATTATATTTACTTATACTTGTATATATTTATTACCATATACTTTCAGTAGGGGTGGACAATATTAGGTACTCGGTCAATTTGAATAGAATTAATGTCGGTAATCACCGGTTCTTGAAAACTGGAACCAGCCCCGGTCCTAGTTACATCGGGTCTTAAATTTTAAGACTCGATCCCGTTATTGTTGGGAACCGGTTCCAATAACGGGTACCCGGTCAATTAGTTTATTCTTTAAAAAATTGAGTAATTGAAGGAAAAAATTACAACCACCAATAATAAAATTAAATAATAAAATTAGAACACTGTAGGCTTAAAAATTAAAGTTTAAAACTAGTCATACTCATAATATTCGTACATAAAGAAAAGTTTGATAAGAAAAATAAATAAAAGAAAACCAATATCGGATATTTGGTATTAATCCCGAGTCTAAAAAATCAAAATCCAATCTCGATTATAACCGAGACCTAAATTTTAAATTTAATCCCAATCTCATCAAAACTAATAACAAATAAAATTTTATCAAATCTTAAACCGGGTAATCGGGTTTTTTTCCACCCTAACTTCTAGTAATATATTACTAATGCTTTGAAAATGAAAGTAATATTGTAATTTTTCATAGGCTGAAGGGCAGCAGTGTAATTTTATCCTAAACCTCATCCTTTCACACATATTTTCAGACAGAATCAGCGGGGCCCACTTAATTGTCTGCTATTTTAGCAAATTAAAACACTGCTTAAATCGCAAAATCTACATTGTAATTAACGCTTAATTAATTTAGAATTATTTTTCAACGCTAATTATTTTTATCGTTTGTAGAATTCAAGGAACGGTCTAGTGATAAAATAGTGTTATATATATATATATATTCAGATTTAAAGTCGGATAAAAATAATATATATTATTTAAATAAAATAATATTTTTATCATTTGTCTTTAAAATTTTAAAAACAATGAAAAAAATTATTTCTACTAATATGATCTTTAAAAAAGTATTTTTTAAAAATATTATATTTTAAAAAGTAACTTAAAGTTTAACTTATTAAAATTCGATTATAAATAGTGATCAGATTAAAAAAATAAAATATTATTTATAGTTGGAATCTCTTATCATCAGTTTTAGGTTTTTTAGAGTTTTTATTATTTAAAGTCAGAATCTCATGTTCTCGACTTATAATTTATTTAATTTTAAAAAATAAATTATTATTTAAAATTAAATTTTAATAAGTCCGAGTTTAAAGTTATTGTTTAAAGTATAATACTTTGAAAAATAATTTTCAATGTTGACTATGTTGGAATTTTTTCATTATTTTTAAGAAATCTATATTTAGAGTTTTTTTTAATATTTTATTCATATTAATCTAAATAAAATAAAATAAAATATTTAATTTTGATAGATAAATCTTTCAAAAAGAATTATATATATAATAATTTTAAATTTAAAATTTATTTAAATAATATCGAACTCTTTTTCATTCAATCAGATATTTGTCTTTCTCAAATTTTCTTCCTCCATTGATAATTAAATGCTAATAAAGTTTTCTTGAACGGATAATTAAATGATGTAATTAATAACCATTTTCAAGTCATTTAAACAATGTACAATTATAAAATATATCCTTACTTTTTATTTTTAATTGAAAATGTATCTTCTATTTTTATTATTTCCGGATTTGATCCTTATAGTTTACAAAAACCTACAAATTAACTCTTTTGTTGGAAATACATGAACCTCAAATACTAATTTTTTACTTACTTAATGGACAAACTTTTCGATTTTAATAAAATACGAGGATCAGATTTTGACGATTTAATGTAGAATATCACGATGCATTTTTCCCGAAATTTGACTCGATTCGAATAAATTATAGAAAGTGATTTGAAATTAACTGTGTTTAGAAGCATGGAATATAACTAAAAAGTTTTAAAAAGCAATGTGCTTACATTATTTTTGTTTAAATATTAGTACTGAAAAGCAAGAAAAAGTTAAAAGAGAATCCACCATTTTCTTAACAGTTCTCCAAGAAAAGAAAAAAACAATTACATATAATAATTATTTGATAAGCTAATAATATAGTTTTTTATTTCAAAAAATAAGATAAAAAATTAATTATTTTTTTAATTTAATAAGTGGATTTAGTGAAAAGGAAGATGTTATTATCTTAAGAGATTTAGATTTTAGTATTTATTTGTATAAGTTGTGTATGTGTTATCAACAGGGGTGTTTATTATCAGATATTAGAGCGGATTCAATTTTTTTAGATATTCGGATTTCGGATCGATGATATAGAAGCAGATATCGGATAGTAAGATATCAAATTTGAAGATTGTATTTTTGAAATATTGTGATTCGTATCTAATCTGAAAACTTAAAATCGTATCGGATATCCGTTCCAAAAATAAAACCGGATCGGATATCCTAATTTTCGGATCAGATCAATTAATAATAAGATCGGATTGACCGAAATAGGTATTTTACACCCCTAGTTATCAAAAGATTTAGAACACGGATAAAACCGATATTTGGGATTGGGGTTAAACATAAATGTTTGGAAGTGAGAAGTAAATTCAAAAATAAATCAATTTTTAAAAGAATTATATAAGAAAACAAAAATAAAATAAAAATCTTTGGGGTAAAGACGATTTTCTTTCGCTCCGTCTCTGATTTAAAAAATATATATACTATCATATAATTATATTAGTATATTCAAAATAAAAATTAACTAATTTGATGGTTTTTTTAATTACTTATGAAATTAAAATTATAATTTTATTGAGAGCCACTAATTAAATAAGTGATTAATAATGATTATATATTTTATTTGTATGAGTTTAAATTCGTCATAAAAATATAATATTTTTATTTAATAAAAAAATATTATTATTTATGTATCAAATAATAAAATCTAGAAAATATTTAGATTAACATATATTATTTTAATTTTTTTAAAATAAATCAAAATTTTTACATAAAATTATATGTTCACTAATTTAATAATATATTAATTAATTTAAATCGAATAATACAAAAATTTATTACAACTGCCATCTTAATCTAAATCATTTTTGTTCCTAACTAGTTATTTTATTTTTTTTATATAAAAAACAGAGAATAAAAGGAGACTGGGAATTGACAAATTTCATGTCACTGTTATTAGAAGTTCGTTTGTTTGTGTGGGAGATTTCTTATCCCCATCTCTCTCCTCAAAGCAATAAACTTTTCCTTGTTCTCTCCTATTTCTCAGCTTTCTCTCTCTAGAATCAAAAAAATAAAAATTAGATCTTCAAAAAACATTCTTCTTTTTTGTTCAAGAGAGTGGCCCAGTAGATCAAAATCTCCAGACTTTGTTTTTCTTCAACATGATGACGATCTGAGCTCTTTCAATGATGTTACAAAAACACCCACTTGTTTGTTTCAGCTGAAATTATCACAGTAAATTTCTGTTCTTTTCTTTTCTGGGAAAGTTTGAGAGCTTTGAATGATTGTCAGGAAAATTTAGCAGTTAAATCCATGGGATAATCTTGATGGAGATGTGATTAGAAGATGTGGGTCTGAGGTGAAATTTTCTTCCTTTTTCACTTTCTCCTGATTTCAATTATAGATTTATTTTAGTCATATAATCTTTTGATTTGGTTAATTGTTTTTGGATTATGGTATCTTTGAATTAAAAATATACCTCTTAATTATAAGTTATTCCTTTTCTGGTTTCATTTTTTAATTTATTTATGATTTTTTTTGGATTGGGGTTGGTTTTAATACTGATTAGATTAGATTAGATTAGTTGGATGATCATAGATTTTATAATGATATCTTCAGCTGTTAATATTTGCTTATATCTCTGAGATCTACTCCATTAGCTTTGCTTACCAATTTATTTTCTTAATTTCCCCTTTCTTCATAAATGTCAATAGCTCCTTTTTTCTGCAAGATTCTGTCTTTTTCTGGGAATTTTAAACATGCATGGAAATGGCTCTGATGGTTCATTTATGATCTTGTGGCTTACATTATACTTTTAAAATCTTGGTTTTGTGCCTGCTTTTTTAGTGTCTTTAGTTATGAATTCATGATTATGCTACTTTGCTATAGATACTTGTTGCTTTGGCTTGAAACTATTTATGTTTATTCGATTTCGGGTGATATTTTTACTTTTCGAATAGTTTTGTCGAATCTGTCTGTAACTGTTGATTGTGATTATATCTGAGTGATAATTGGATTTTACCGAGTATGTTGTATTCATGTAAGTAACGAGAAATGCGGTCATATGTCTCTAAGATTAAGCTACTTTGCCATAGATATTCGTTGTTTTCGATTGAAACTATTCATGTTTATTCGATTCTGGTCGATATTTCTACTTTTCGAATCGTTTTGTCAAATCTGTAACTGTTGATTGTGATGATATCTGAATGGTAATTGGATTTTACAGAGTATGTTGTATTCATGTAAGTTACGAGAAATGCGGTCATATGTCTCTAAGATTATGCTCCTTCACCAGATATTCGTTGTTTTGGCTTGAAACTATTCATGTTTATTCGATTCTGGTCGATATTTTTACTTTTCGAATCGTTTTGTCAAATCTGTAACAATTGATTGTGATGATATCTGAGTGGTATTTGGATTTTACCTTGTATTCATGTAAGTTATAAGAAATATGGTCATATGTCTCTAAGATAGTGTATTAACAGTTCTGCATTTCGTTGAAATACGAGTGATAATTGTCGCTACGATTGTTCATTGTATGTCAAATTAATTAGACTTGTTTCCCAATTTCAGGGATGGGAACAGAAGTTCAGTCGAAAAGCTATTTGCCAGGATTTTACTCAATGAGGGATCTCAACGAGGAGTCTAATAGTTTTAGCTGTCCGCTTTATTACGGGGATAAAACCTGGATAAATGATCAATGCTACAGTAGCTTCTTCCCAAAGGCCGTGGCAGATTCATATCCTCAACACGATAAGGACCGATTGAAGAGGAAAATGCTCGAACATGAGGCTATATTTCAGAATCAGGTAATAAGGTCTCAGCTGATTGCGTGCACGTATTTTCTTATAGTATTGTTTATTCTGTTTTGTTGGTATTTATGTATCTGATTTCTCTGTCTTCATCCAGGTATCTGAGCTTCATCGCCTGTACAGAATACAAAGGGATTTGATGGATGAAGTGAAAAATAAAGAATTACAGAAAAATCAGATTCCTACTGAACCGGCATTATCATCAAGCTTGTTAGCATCACAAATTAAAACTGAAGTTGCTCACAACTGGCATAACCCTAACTTTTCTGTGGCAAACTCTGTCTGTGGTCGACCATTGATTTCGGTAGGTGAAGATGCTCATTCTCCGCTTAGTTCTGTGAAGGGAAGCTGCATCCAAGCTGGTTCTTTTTTGTCCCCAAATGGAGTTAACTCCAAGGATGTTGAGGTGCTAGAGTGCAGGCCAACGAAAGTGAGAAGGAAAATGTTTGATCTTCAACTTCCGGGAGATAACTACATTGATCTTGAAGAAGCTGAAGAGTTCCGGGATGACACAACTTCCGGCACCTCAAGTTATCTTCCAAGTGGAAATGGGAGAATTGGGCCAGAAAGTGGTGGGAAGCGATTTCATAGTGATGTTGGGAAGATTGGTTGCCATGGAAATGCTTCAAGATCTGATGCATGTTTGAGAGGCAAAAATAGTTTGGCTGACTTGAATGAGCCAGTTCAGATTGAAGAAACCGACAGTTCCACTTATTCTCACTTTGTTGGCCACCATACCTATCATGGAGGCCATTTACCATCTGCTAAACCAAAGCCAGAACTTCTTGGTTTGCCGAAAGACATTTCCGTGAATTCTCATCACCAAAATGATACTTGGTCCAAAAATAATATGCATGTTGGAAACAACGAGCATGATAGAGGATTCTTTTCCCGTGTGAATGAAGCTGGTAATACTTGTCAACTATTGAATTTGCATTATATTCCCTCTTTAATTCTCACCTGTTAAGTCTTGTATTATATTCTTTGGCTTTGACTGGATGGCACTAGTCCAGTTTCTATGCCATGACTTGTTCGAATGATAATGGACACTCACAATTTAATTTTAATTATCTCGGTTTCAGGGTACGGTAAAAGCAACTTGACATTTGTTTCACAAAGTTTCCAGACACAGAAGTTGTCTGGATCGTACCAGCAGGCACATGTTCTTTTTGACAAAGCTCATGATCCACCAAAGTTTTCACTAACTGATCAAAGCATGGCAGATCTCTCAAGAGAAAGAGTGCTTCACCATTTAGATGTTTCCAGAAGAAATTGTGACATTTCCGGTAACCGTAATCCCGAGTCAAACATGGCTTCTAATGTTCCTAGTTTGAGTCCATTTACTTCTTCTGATCCTGTAAATCTATGGTCTCATTCAGTTTTATCTTCGGAAAAGCCTACCAGTAGCTTAAACCAGAACTCCATGGCAGTTCAGACTCGCCCATTTTTGAATTCATCGAGTCCTTATTGTAAGAGTTCTGTGATATCACCCTGTAGCAATGGGAATTTCGGCGAGATGTGGCCGGTGAGTAGCAATTCAAGACTAAACCCAGGTTTTGGAAGAGAATTGCCCAATCGAAATGGTTTTCATTATGGATCCTCGTCAGGATCCAAGGAACTTGCAATGCACTTCCTTTCAACTAGTTATGGTTATGCGAACGGTAGTACCGCTGGTAAGGGGGTCTTCGAGCAATTCTCCACTCATGGTTCAACTAAACCATACAACTGCTCGAATGATGCTGATATGAAGTATACAAGTGATGTGAATTTGAATGCAATGCTTCCAAACAAGTCATTGAATGAGCCGGTTTCTCTACGAGGTCCTCAAATAGATGGAGGAAGAAAGCATGAAGACCATATGCCGGGGTTGCCGTGGCTAAGGGCCAAGCCTGCTTGTAAGAACGAGGCCAAAAGGACAGGAATGGATTTAAATGTTGGAGAGTTGAGCTTCTCTCAATCTTGTCCACAACAATCAATCAAAAGAGACGATATTGGAAATGGTTTCAGTCAAATTTTTACACAGAATTTGAAGTCGATTTCATCCTCCAATAATGCCGATGCCACCAGGAGTGGAGGAAGTGAATGTCTGCGTGATAAAAAGATTCTCGGGTTTCCCATTTTTGAAAAACCGTATGTTTCTTCTAAGAATGAGTCTACTTTTACCTCCCTGTATGTATCTGCTCCTCAGCCATCTGAAGGTGAAGTAGAAAATAAGAAGAGAAATAGGTTACTCGACATTAATTTGCCTTGTGATGCGACTGATCTTGATGCAAGCCAAAACATCGTTGCAGAGAAGAAAGCAGATAAAAAGTTATCGAGTTTCAGACATCCAATTGACTTGAACTCGTGTGCTGATGAGGATGAAGCTTCTTTTGTACCAAATGTTCCGAGCACCAGTATGAGGATGACTGGAGGAATAATAGATTTGGAAGCTCCACTCTTTCCCGAATCTGAGGATGCTATTCATGGAGAAGAATTATCGACAAAGGCAGATGAGTTAACTTTTGAATCAGAACAAAGCCGAGACGCGTGCCTACGGCATGAACTTATGAGGAGTGCAGCTGAGTCGTTAGTTGCCATCTCATCATCCATTCAGTACATTCATGTGGATGATGCCAATTGCAATCCATCTGAAACTTCTACGACAGACCCCCTTAATTGGTTTGTCGAGGCAATTTCCTCTTTTGGCGAGGATCTTGAGAGCAAGCTCGAGACTCTTTCGAGAGAAAAAAATGGGGGTCAAGATGAATCTCCCTTAGAAGAGATTGATTACTTTGAGTCAATGATTTTGGAACTAGCAGAAACCAAGGAAGAGGACTATATGCCCAAGCCTCTGGTTCCTGAAATCTTTAAAGTGGAAGAAACTGGAACCACCTCATTGTTAACAACACGAGCAAGAAAGGGCCAAAGAAGGCGAGGAAGGCAACGGAGGGACTTCCAAAGGGACATCCTTCCAGGCCTTGTTTCCCTATCGAGGCACGAGGTGACACAAGATCTTCAAACTTTTGGTGGGATTATGAGAGCAATGGGTCATTCATGGCAGTCGGGATTGACAAGAAGAAATTCTAACAAGGGTGCTTGTGGCAGGGGGAGACGACGATCGATAACTACCTCCCCTCCTCCTGCTTCAGCATCTGCCACAACTTGCACTCCATTGATGCAGCAGCTTAATAATATCGAATTGGGGCTGGAGGATAGAAGCCTTACAGGATGGGGGAAGACAACTAGACGGCCTCGCAGACAAAGATGTCCCACAGGTAATCTACCATCACTTGCCTTAACATAATTCCGGTGACATGCCTTTTTATGCATTGATTGAGGATACTATAGAGGGAACTAGGTCATATTTTTTTATATCACATTTGGGAAGAGCTTATCATGATCCCGAGATTGTCTTTGTACACATCTTATCCTGAAATCTGGGTATACTTGATTGAATGTCTTCGAGTGATTACGAACAACTTACATTGTATATAAATAAAGTTGCAAGATTTCTTCCAAGGGCATGATATATATGATATATGATACCATTCCTTCAGTTTGTTTTTTAGTATTTTTCGGGTCGATTCTGATGATACTTGTTCTTGTAGCAGTTGTCGAGTCTTAATCCGGTCGATATTTTACTAAATTTCTTGAAATATAATACGTTTAGAACGAAACTGATTGGGATACAGAAGCATAAGATATAAACATGCTTCTTTTTATCATGATAATCTAAGCCATGCAAATGCCATTGGAACTCTTTTAGATAAAACCTGTTGGATGAGAGTTGAGAGGACATGGAAAAAGTTGAAGAACTCCAAATTTTAAACGATTAGATACCAATTATTCGAATTCAATTATTAAATCCGAATAATAAAACTGGAAATGATCTAGACTTGTAATGTCTGAAAAACATGAAGTTTAGATAATACAAACCACGATATTTGTAATGTCTGGTTGTGAATTCCTCTGAGATCAGAAACATGGGCATCAAGGAAGGTCTCTTTCAGCTCCAAATTTTGTCCCTACGATGTTTCTTTTACTTGCAATTCTCAATAGTAGAAGAAAGGGGAGTGGGGGATACGAGCAGTAAGTGCGCGTGAAGATGGAATGAGTCGTCTCTAAGTTTTGTACTCTCTCTTTGTCTGAAACCTGTTGCGAGTGTTCTAGATTGGTTGTCTGTACTACCACCACCTCCCTGATCTGTCAGGTCTTACCCTTACTTGCTCATCACAGTTATTGTAGATTCTCTCTTGACCAATTATATAATAGAGATTATTACGTGAACCCTGTTCATCACGTCATTTATGGTCTAAATAATCAGTACCGTTGATTTTTAAATAATCACCTAATAACTACCCACCTACTAAGTACATGTAGTAAAGAGATGATGATTTACTTGAAAAAAAATTAAGATTAACGGTCCTTATTAATTGAGATTGAGATCATAGATGACGTAATGAACAAGGTTCACCTAACAGTTTTTCTATATGATATTAGATCTCCCACCTCTCTTTTTTTTTTAATTTCTTTTTGCAAATTGCAGATTTTCTTTAATTCTTTAATTACTTGCTGATTAGATTTTCGCCCTTAATATTAGGGTAGCAATATCCGTTTTAGTACTGGTCATTGATTATTAATGTTTATTATTTCATTTGTTTTTTTCATTAAAAAATTGATTTTCAATAAAAAAAATTGTTCTCGTGATATATTTTTCATGCGAGCACATGAGCAGAGATGAAGGGAAGGAAAGGAGAAGTAAAACTATATGACACGTGGGTTATAAATATCAGAATTATTAATTATTATTTACAGCGAATTTAGAATAAATATGAATATGAATTCTCGGATATTAACGGGATTTAAATGAAAAAAAATACTAGTTAAATTAATTTAGTTTAAATAAATAATACTGTTACGTTCAGTAACTCAGAACAATAAATTAAGAATTCCAAAAAAAATAGGTAAAAGATGAAGAAAGATATATTAAAGAAAGAAGTTTTTTTCAAAGGTTTTTTATAGCAAGTTATTTACAGGACACTCTGTTTTATAGACTATTTTTTTAATAACAAACAAAATCCGTAAATGCTTTTGGAATCTTTCTGGTCCTTCTTCCTCTACACAGCTCTCAAACATTCTCAACAGAATTGGATGATTTATTCTCTTCTGCCAGCTCAGCGTTTTCTTCGGTTAGCTGTTCGTCTGCTAGCTTTTTATAGCTTCCTCATTGCAAGTCGTAACAGTACCCCCTTCTTGCAAAGTAACCTTGTCCTCAAGGTTATTCTCAGAAGCTGATCCAAGGGTAGGATTATGCAACAAAGGTAAGGGAGTGATCTGTTGCAGGGGTTGTCCGCGACACGGCTTCAAATGCGAAACGTGAAATACCGGATGAATCCGAGAATATTCCGGTAATTTTAATTTGTAAGCCACCTTACCAATCTTCTTCTCCACTTCATAAGGACCAAAGAAACGAGGACTTAATTTTTGTTGTTTCCTCAATCGAATAGAAAGTTGGCGATATGGTTGCAATTTCACGTACGCCCAACTTCCATTTTCCAATTCCACCTCTCTTCGATTCTTATCCGCCTGATTCTCCATACGTACTTGAGCTTTCCACAAGTTGTGTTTCAACAGACGCAGTATCTCATTGGGATCTTGGAGGTCTCGGTTCACTTGTTCATTCTGCGTACTTCCTTCAAGGTAATCCACCATGGCTGGGGGGTCGCGACCATATAAAGCCTTGAAGGGAGTCATGCACGCCGAATGTTGATAAGCCGTGTAGTACCAATATTCTGCCCAAGGTAAATATTGCTCTCATTTACTCGGATCTTTAGTCACCATGCAGCGTAAATACATCTCCAAACAACGATTAAGGGCTTCCGTTTGGCCATCCGATTGAGGATGATAGGCTGAACTCATGCACAATTCAGTTCCTTGCAATCTTGCCATCTCTGTCCATACTGAACTGATAAAAATTTTATCTCGATCACTTACCAAAGATTTGAGAATTCCATGTAACTTAACAATGCCATGTATTAGAACTTTCGCTACAATTTTAGTATTAAACATCTTCGGAAGTGCAAAAAAATGGCCATACTTTGTGAGTCTATCAATGACCACCAAGATAGTTTCTTTTCCATTCGACTTTGGTAAGCCAACTATAAAATCAAGGGAGAGATCTTCGAATACCTGTGTTGGAATTGGTAACGGTTGAAGCAACCCTGCTAGCCTCAAGCTTTCGCCTTTCATCCGTTGACATATTTGACAATTACGCACATATTGCCGAACATCTTGCTTCATGGTATTCCAAGAGAAATTTACGGCAATACGTTTGTAGGTTCTATTAATGACTGAGTGTCCCCTAAGTTTTGAATCGTGAAATTCCCTAAGTAATAAGGTACACAAAGAGATTTCATTCGGAACCAAGATCTTGCCATGATATAACACTAATCCCTCTTGAACAGTATATCCTTTGCAATTAGGATGTCTCTCTTGTATTTGTCGGTATAATTCTTGAAGTATGGGATCATGAGCACTTGCCATTTTAATATCTTCCAATATGCCAAATAATGGTCTAGAGAAAGATATGTAACATGTTGTCCCCTCCCTTGACAGTGCATCAGCCACCTCATTTAATCTTCCTGGACGATACTTAATATCAAAATCATACCCCACCAATTTGGACAACCATTTCTGCTGCTCTGGGGTTTGTATTGTCTGTTGATTAAGTTCACGAAGCGAGCGTTGATCGGTAATAATGGTGAATCGTCGACCCAATAGATATTGCCGCCACTTACCCACAGCTTGAGTAATTGCATACATTTCACGATAATATGTGGATGCTCCTTGCATTCTTAAACTCAGATTTTGACTATAGAATACCAACGGCTTATCCCCTGATGCAAAACAGCTCCTATTCCCACACCTGAGGCGTCGGTTTCAACAACAAAATCTTTATCAAAGTTAGGTAATCCAAGAACAGGAGCTGAGCAAAGACTTTGTTTGAGATGGTCAAAGGCTTGTTGAGCTGTGTCAGTCCACTCAAAAACTTCTCCCTTTCGCAACAGATCGGATAATGGAGCTGCCATGGTCGTAAAGCCTTTAATGAATTTTTGATAATACCCCGTTATTCCTAAAAATCCACGGACATCCTTTACTGATGTAGGTTGCGGCCACTTTTGGATAGCCTTAACCTTTGCTGAATCCATCATCAATCATTCTCTGGAAACTACATGGCCTAGATACTCAATTTGAGTCTGGCCAAAGGCACATTTAGATTGTTTTGCCACCAATCTATTGTTGGGCAATAATTGTAGTACTTATCGCACATGTCCAAGATGATCCTGCCAATTTTGACTATATATCAATATATCATCAAGAAAGACCAAAACGAATTTACGCAAGAAGGGACAAAATATATCATTCATAGTAGACTGAAACGTTGATAGAGCGTTACTGAGGCCGAATGGCATTACGAGGAATTCGTAATGTCCTTCGTGTGTGCGGAAAGCGATCTTTGGCATATCTTCAGTCCAAACTCGAATTTGATGATATCCAGAAAATAAGTCGAGCTTGGAAAAGAACTGCGCACTCCCCAACTCATCAAACAATTCCTCTGCAGTTGGAATAGGAAATTTATCCTTTACCGTAATGACGTTCAAAGCCCTATAATCAGTGCAAAAACGCCATGTACCATCCTTTTTTTACTAATAAAACTGGTGAAGAAAATGAACTTTGGCTCTTTCGGATAAGATGATGATTTAACAACTGTTGAACCTGTTTCTCTATCTCTTGCTTCTGAAAGTGGGGATATCGATAAGGCTTGACATTCACCGGCTTACTCAAAGGTTTCAAATGAATTGCATGGTCGTACTCCCTAGGTTGTGGCAAGCCCACTGGTGGTTCAAATACGGATGCAAACTTATTCAATAGTTCACGCATTCCCTTTTGCATCGTAACCTCGACCTTCGTTGATGTCTCTTCCAATTGTAAGAAAAAATAATCTGCCATAGCTTTTGTTTCCACCATTCGACGCAAGGATTGTAATCCAGCAAATTGTGGTTCAAAACCTGTCTCCCCTTGCCATAAACACTCAGTCTCATTCTGTCGAAATTGAAATTGTAGCTTAGCAAAATCCATTGTCACCGGACCCAAAGTGGCCATCCAAGCCACGCCTAACACCATTTTGGTTCCCTCTAAAGGAAGTACAAAGAAATCTGCCTGAACTGTGGTGCCTTGAACCTTGACTGCAAGATCGCGTACACACCCTTCGCTGCTCATTTTGTTCCCATTTCCCACCAATACTCGAAAATTAGGTGCAGCTGTGATTGGGAGACCCAAAAATCTAGCAGTTCTAGCTTGCACAAAGTTGTGTGTGCTGCCACCATCGAGAAGAATACTCAGGAGCCGACCATTAACCTCACCGCGTACTCAAAGAGTAGTAGGTGTGATACAACCCTCCAAGGCATTAAATGAGACTAAACAAGGCTCTCGATTATCATCATCATAACAAATAATATTGGTATGCTCAGATTCCACCATGAACTCACTCGAACCAGTCTTGATGTCGGAAACTTCATCATCCAACAAAAATAACTGAGGTTCCTTGCATTTGTGTCCCGGCACAAACTTCTCATCATAATAATAACATAGGCCTTTCTCCCGACCTACTTGAGCTTCCGCGGCAGACAAGCGACAAGGGGGATAAGGTTGCGATTTTGCCTCAATGGGCGGGGGTCTGCCTGGTAATTGTTTAGCTGCAGATGAGGATTGAGGAATAGGCAAAAGAGGTGGCAGTTTTGAACCAAAAGTATGACCCATCAATTTCTTTGCCTCATTCATTTTAGCTTCGTGAAAACGTGCCAAAGCTAGCACCTCGTTCATGGTAGTGGGTCGTTGAGCCAAAACCTCGTGTTTTAGATCCGATCGTAAGCCAGTCTTTCATTGTTGAAGTCTGAATTAACTTTGTTAACTGGCCTTATGGGGATTCTATCTCTGTCGTCGCGAATCGTCGACGAATAGCCTCGACCAAATGGTCCCAACCCACTAATTGTTTCTGGCGTTGCATCCAACGAAACCATTTTTTTGTTGTTTCATCCATTCTAAAGGAGGCCATCATAACTCGATGATGATCTTCGGTGTTGTAAAATTCAAAGAAATTGTTAGCAGATGCGAGCCATTCCTTAGGATCCTTTCTGGTGAAGATCGACAACTCAACTTGAACTGGACGTGGAGCAAATGGAAAAACATCAACTAGATCGTCTTTAGCTTTGGCCTTGCCGCGTGCCACCATTGCAGCAGCTTCACCTGCATGGGAGGTTTGCGCATCAATTCCCAAGTAACGGGATATGGCCGATAACTGTTGAGCCATATCGTACAAAGTCTGCTGGGTTTTATCATTCCAACGTCCTTGGTTCTCGGTAAATAGTTGTAGAGCAGTCAAAGATTAATCATGTCGGGTAGTAGTCTCCTGTAAGAATTTGAGTGCATCAGAGTTGTTGACCATGTTTTCTCTCGATGAAAGCACAAACTATTATGTTCAGTAACTCAGAACAATAAATCAAGAATTCCAAAAGAAATAGGTAGAAAATGAAAAAGATATATTGAAGAAAGAAGCTTTTTCAAAGGTTTTTCATAGCAAGCTATTTACAGGACATTCTGTTTTATAGACTATTTCTTTAATAACAAACAAAATCCGTAAATGCTTTTGGAATCTTTCTGGTCCTTCTTCCTCTACGCAGCTCTCGAACATTCTCAACAAAATTGGATGATTCATTCTCTTCTGCCAGCTCAGTGTTTTCTTCGGTTAGCTGTTCGTCTGTTAGCTTTTCTATAGCTTCCTCATTGCAAGTCGTAACAAATACTCGGATTTAACGAGGTTATAAATAAATTAAGTTTAGATAAATAATACTCGGATTTAACGAGGATATAAATAAATTAGAATCTTAAAACAGAGCAAAAATCGTCTATCTTTTATTTAATATTTTAAAATATCTGACTCACTGCCATCTTTTTTAGGGGTAAATATTTAATTAAATCAAATTAAAATAAAAACTTTTGAGTTAATCTATGTTGAGTTAAATTTTTAACTTATTTTTTATTAAAATATTTTAAGTCAAATTTTTAAATTTTTCATTTAACAAAATTTTTATTTACAATTTTTCAATATTAATTGATTCTAATTTGAACAATTTTTATAATTATATATAACATACATAAATATCTCTTTATGGTTTTTCTTATGTAATACACATATCAGACAAAAGAACTTAATCCACCAACTAATTATTATAAATTTTATTTTATATCTTAAATTTTATTTAAAGTTTTTTAAACTTAAATTCATAAAATTATAATTTGAGCTAATTCGATTTTTGTTCGTCCCAAATCTTACCTGATGTAATTTGTTACCGGACGATGAAATCTGTTCAAACGGTAGTAGAGCTGAATCTTTGGATTGTCCCATTTGTTTGGAATGTTTCAACATAGTCGAGAATGTGCCTTATGTCTTATGCGTGGTCTCACATCACTGAGGTTTTAGACAGATGTAATAAAAACGACCACACATGATCTTATAAAAGGGTCTAAAATTTCTATAAACTACATTCTTTAATGATGTTAATCTCGAAAATCATTGTAAAAATTTTAAAAATACTCTTAATAAAGATAAATTATAATTCTTAAAACGTTATAATTATGTCTTAAAGATTTTGAAAAGACATAATAGAAACAACCACACAGAGTTAAAAAATTGTACGAAACCCAAAATATTTGAACCGCCCTGTCTCGTACCGTTCGCCAAAATTGTATCTTTGGGCTACAATCTGCTGTGTTGAAGCTCTCCGCTTCGCAACTCGAGATCTCTTTCTTTATTTCTTGTGTCCATGGTGCCATTTGCTATCCCTTCGCCTGGTTTACAGAAGGAACTTCAAGTTCCCTCGCAAGAATTTCTTCGAGCTTGAATGGTGATAGATATGGCGATGTCAGGGGACTGCTGTCCGGGGATAATCGATGTAATCTAATGCTCGGAAACCAAGCTAGCAATGGCCTCATTAGGAGGGAGTCGGATGCTCATGGTGGCAGTAATAACGTGGAGAGGTATCATCGTTTCTCACTTTATAAGTCGTATTTCTTCATTCGCATTACTACCAAGTTCCCATTGATCATCGTCTTCCTTTTAATTGTCTACTTATTGTCTTATGCTTGTCTCATTACTTCTGATCTACTACTATTTAATGAAGACATGAAGGTGTTTTCCCGACTTAGAAAGTTTGTCATGAAGAAGATGACTTAAGACTCATCATGTTACAATATTTATTACATTCAGCAGCAGATGCATGTCCTTGGAATCTCTCCCGTTGTTCTAATTATATTTGCCTTCTCCTTTGCTTTAAGTTCAGCGTTTCTCTGGCTTGCCTCTGCCTGTGCTCTTGCTCCATCTGCTGCTTGTTTGATATAATCCATTTCTTTTTTGAATTTTAGTAAGGCTTGTGCTCTTCTTCGGTCCAATCCTCTCTGGTGCTCCAAGAAATAAGCTCTTAGCGTCTAAGAAATAGTTTGAACTTCGAATCGAGCAAACGAAAACAAGGTCCTGTTCTTGGCTTTCTTCTTCTTTTCCTCCAAGGAAGGTATAAGTGTATTTGTTTTTTCCTGTTCTTCAAGTCCATCATTTCTCTGGCTTGTCTCTGTCTGTGCTCTTGCTCCATCCACAGCTTGTTTTACATGGTCCATTTCGTTTTTAAATTTTAGTAAGGCTCGTTCTCTCCTTTTCTCCAATCCGCTCTGATGCTCCACGAATAAGCTATTAGTTTCAAGAAATAGTTTGTATTAAGAAAAGGAAAACAAATCTCACCTCTGCTCTATCCAGCTTGTTCTTGGCTTTCTTCTTCTTCTTTTCCTCCCAGGCAAGTATAGTGCTTTTCAGCTTCATATACCTTTCTTTGATCTTGGCCATCTCCTCCTTCTCCCAAGCTTCTGCTTTTCTCTGCTCCGTCTCTGGCCTTGTTGCACTCTTTGGTTTAGGTTCTATCTCTGGAACAACAGACTCATCAGTTCTTCCTGCAGTCCCAGGTTTAATGGCAGGATGATCGGTTTTTGGTGCCACACTTTCTGTTTGATCCGAAAGCATATCGGGTTTAGAGGAACTTCTCGGTTTTGTAATGCTAATGCTGCCCAAGTGATCAGCAAAGGTAAGTGATTTTCTAAATGATGGAGCATGTTCTATCTCTGCACTTTGCTTTGGATCTTCACCTGTTAAATGATGGAGCATGTTCATGATTTTCTTAGAACATGGATCCAGGATTCAGTTTCATGCTTTTGATCTTTACCTGAGAATCGTTCGGATACAATGCCAGGTTCTGATATTGAAGATGACTTATCTTCCTTTCTGCTCTTATCTCTGATCAATGAAGGTTCAAGACCTGCACTGCTCTTATTCTGATCTTGAATGCTTTGTTTTGCAATCGAGTTAACAACATATGTAGCAGCTGCAACTGCTAGTACTTGCTCCAGTTTGTGGTCTGAATCACCATTAGAACTCGTCATCTTGCCGGAAAACGGTCTCCGAAACCAGTTCTGGGTTCTCTTCTCTGCAAAATTAGAACAATGAAGGTTCAAGACATACATAAAACATGTCCATGTTCTTCCGGTTTATCTACTTACAAAGATGGGATTAGAAAATAGTTTGGACAAACCATGGTGTTAATTTTACCTCTTTTGAAAGATTGAGTTTTCCGTGGTGGTATCCTTTGGTTTCCAATCGACTCGTCTGTTTTGCCGTGTCCGGCACCGGAAAATCCCTCCCTGGCATAAATGAAAAGTAAGTTCCTTGAACATATATAGTTTTAATTTTCTTCTACACAAGTTGATCTGCAGAGCTAATTTTTTCCCTTCTTTTTTCTGCATATTATATGGTTCAAGTTCCACAGATCGATTTGGAAATAGAACTTACCTGATCTGCTTCATCAAATTCTCCATTGTTTCAGATGGCTTTCTTCGTTTTCGAGTTTCGACGGAGGTGCTGATTTGATTTAAAGAGGTTTATACTTCAGAAGGTTTAGTCCGGAGACAAGTAAGGATTGATGGTTTGGTCATAGACAGAAGACAAGCATGTAAGCTTTGGATAATATACTTTGCATGCAAAGGTTGGTTTGTTTATTCTTAAGTAACGTATGATTTCCCATCAGCCTGTTGATTTTTAACGTTAATTAATGCTCATATATATATATATACATATCGTAAATCTTCTACCTCTTTTCTATGTGTCCACTTCAAATAAGAGGGTTTAGGATTTTAGGTTAAGGATTTTGGTTAGGTTTAAGGAATTAGGGGTATGGTATATTTTTTAGAGTATATGGTTTATAATTTAGGATTTAGAAAATAAGGGTTAAGGTTTAAAATTCAATTTTTTTAGTAAATTTTTAAATGAGGCCTAAAATGAGGCATATAAAAGAGGTAAAGGATTTTTGCTCATATATATATAATTGTTTTATGTCTCCTTTGAAAATTAAAAAAAAATGAATTTTAAACCCTGACTCTTATTTTTTATATCTTAAATCATAAACCTTATACTAAAAAAATACACCCTACCCCTAATTCTCTAAACCAAAACCCCTAAAGTAAAACCCTAAACCCTCTAATTTGAAGTAGAGGCATAAATGGAGGCATGAGGAAGAGGTAGACGATTTGCAATTTTTTTGGATCGTGAATGACTTAAATTGATGACTTAGATTAACAATTGTTTATGTAAAGATTATCACTTTAAAAAGAATTTACGAAGTTAATTTAAGTCATCTTACGATACAAAGAACATGTAAACCTTAAAGAATTTTATATTACGTAACTTGATCGTATCTTTTATATATATATATAATTTTTTATGTATTTTTGTAAGAAAAAGTTTTCTTTCCTCGAAAGGCTTCTGTCCTTTTAGTACTTAAAATGAAAGCTTCTGATATGTAAAGAAATAAAGCCACTCATCCTTATCGGAAGAATCTTAGTATATCTATTTATTTAGAAATAAAGCAACTCTCTTTTGTATTTGACATACTAAAAGAAGAATCACAGCCTAGGTACCTGCAAAGAAACAAAATCCTATTTATTTTTAACAATATACTTATTTTACTGCAAAAATTAAAAAACGGATAGTTTACGATCCGTCTTTAAATAATATTTTATCTAAAAATATTAAAATAATAAAAATTATTTCAGTCGAATTATAAATAATTCGCCTTCAAACAATATTTTTTTCTTTAATAAAGGATAACGTCTTTAACTGTAAATTTATATATATTGTTTAAAAAACATTGTTTAAAGATAAGTTATTTACAATCCGACTTTAAATAATATCTATTATTCTAATATTTTTAAATAAAATATTATTTGAAGACGGGTTATAAACGATCTATTTTTCATTTCAACAGTAAAATGCTATTTTATTAAAAATAGTTTGAAAGAAACCATTTTTTAAAATAAAATTTCTTAAACAATATTCATATAAAACTCTGTGAAGTATATGTAAATCTAATATGTATCATGATATTATAAATAATTATAATTAAATTTATATAAAAATTAATTAAAAATTTTAAATAAAATTTAGGTCATAAAATAAAACTTATAAACTTGATTAATTAAAAAATATTCGATAAAACTCTCTCTTATCAAAATTAATAATTTAAGTATTTATTTTTAAAAAATAATTTAAGTACTAAAAATAAAAAAAATGTATAGTTAACGGCTGATTTTCCATTTATGTCTTTGTTCAATCCAAACCCACCCTCATCGTCAACCCGAAAACGCTATCTAAATCGGGTGATTCGGTCCTCATTCAATGGTCCGGTACCGACTCACCATCGAAACTCGATTGGCTTGGCCTCTACTCACCTCGCGATTCAGCTCACGACAACTTCATAGGATACAAGTCCCTTTCGTCTTCCCCCACTTGGGAATCTGGGTCCGGCTCCTTTTCTATTCCCCTCACCTCCCTCCGCTCTAACTACACATTTCGGATCTTCCGCTGGACCGAATCCGAGGTCGACCCGGGATTCCACGACCAGGATCACAATCCCCTCCCGGGCACAAAACACTTTTTGGCAGAATCCGAGTCGGTGGGTTTCGAGTCGGGTCGTGGACCCGAGCAGATCCACTTGTCGTTGACCGATCGGGATGAGGAGATGCGTGTGATGTTCGTTGCGGAGGATCCGGAGGAAAGGTACGTGAGGTACGGAGAGAAGGAAGGGGAATGGGGAAGTGACGTGTCGGTGGCACTTGCCCGGAGGTACGAGAGGGAAGACATGTGTCACGCGCCGTCGAATCAGAGCGTCGGCTGGAGAGATCCCGGTTGGATATTTGACGCTATTGTGTCGGGTTTGAAGGATGGAGTGAAATACTATTATCAGGTAATCTGTAAATGTTGAAGTTTTGTTCTTTAACTTCAGAAAGTTGTTTATTTTGGAGAGCTAAATATAGTTTTGATTCAAATGGTTGTGGTAGCATGTTGAGCTCCTTGTGTTGATTGAATTACATTTTTTTGTTGCATTGCCAACTTTGATTTTCATTTATTTTCCATTTAGTACCTTGAATGGGATATATACAGGGGAAATAAACTCCGAGTTTTTAGGGTTTAGGGTTTATAGATCAAAAATTATAATTTTACTGTTTGTGATTAGTTTTTAAGAGTTGAGAATAAATTTCATGGTTTAAAACGTAGAGTTTAAAATTTAAATTTATAGTCTGAAGTTTACGGCACTAAAAGTGACATGTGACGACTTTAGAAGTCGTTTGTGGAATAAAACCTTTCCATTGGTGATGGCGCAGTGCATGGATTTAAGTATAAGAATTTAGAATTTAGTAGACGCAAGTAGAATTTAAGATTTCTAGGTTAATCTTAAATACTAGTCATGTTACTTAAAACCTAAATTCCAACACTAAATCGTAAATTCTAACTATGAACTCTAAATTATAAACTTAAATGCTCAAATCCTTAAATTTTAAAAAAATTTCGTTTCCACCGCCATTGCTGGAAAACGAGCAAGGGTTTTATGAGGATTGAACCCGAAACTAGTATAAACTAAAAGACTTGATATCAAGTGCTTTGATCCGTTGCTATGAGTAGGTTAGTCTATAAGTGGTTTGTTATAGTTTCTTATGAAAGTTGAATAAATTTACCAATTCAAGTTAATTCATATGTATTTGTTATGTGTGTATCATATATTCCTTATTGTGTTAGTTTCATGCATATGTTGTGACCTTGGTACATGTTAGGACCAAGCAAAAGTTGCTTTGGTTGATTTCGGGTCAGGTCAAGATCGATTTAATGAGAGATCGATACGCTTTAGTCAATTTTTCAGATTAGATTAGCTTTTTAAACCTGGATATAACTTTATAAAGCTAATATATTTATCTTTTTGGTGACTTGTGTGACGATTCACATCAAATCTTTCATTATTTTCTTAATATATTTTCTTTATTTCGGCTTGCCTTCGGTTTACTTGAAAATCGGTTTGAATCCATTCAGTTTGGAGTAAATCAGTGATACAAATGTTTGTGTTGGATGGGGATGAAGCCATTAGTATTTAATACAAGTTTAATGATTCATGTCTGGAAATGTAACAACCCTCGAATGGGAGGAGGAAAATGAAAGAAAAAGAAGAAAATGTCGAGAACTTTTTAAATACAGAGAAAGTAAAATTCTGTAGCTCTGCAACTGTTTTTAGTTGAGCAATTTTTTTGCACGTGTATTGGCACCTTTCACTCGGCTATTCAGTTCATCCACATCATCACTGAGATGATCAAGAGCTTTGTTCTGTCTGCAAAATCATCAGTTTCATGTAATAATAATGTGAGAACTGCAGTTTTTTCGAGTAAACCGTAAAGCCGACGTGATAAGAACAAAGATTAACAGACCTATCGAGTTCGGTTCCCATGTCAACAGCCATGCCCTTTAGATCACCTAAGATATCACTTAAATCTGAAAGTGCATCATCTTGCTTTCTCTTCTCGAGCTGGAGTTAGACACAGCGGTTAGTCTTTAGCACCGTCGTCAAGTTTTATCAAAATTTGTATGCATGTCGTGATACTTACCTCGACTTTCTGCATAGCATCCGTCGGTTCCGGTTCCGAAGTAGTCTTACTTCTGCTCTTCGGCTTAGGTGCAGGATCCAAACCCAACTTTTCTCTCTGTTCCTTCGAGCCAGGTTTGTTTTTCTTGTTATCATCTACCAAACCAATGCAATGAACAATCAATCATACCACAATTCGATACTGAATGCAAAGTGTTCGAATAAATTGATGCATCAAAGAGAGGTCGGAAATTTAAACCTGCGGTGATCACAGGACCGGTAATATCTCGAGTCTTCTTTGCTTTCCAGGGCATAGAAAACATTCCCCCTAGATCATTCAAAAGCTTCTCACCCTGATGTTTGCAAAGTTATAAAAGCCGGTTAAAAAGGAAGTTGCCTTCTTGTACAAGGAAACCGAATAACATTATATGATTCGAATGACGACAAGAATATTGTAGATACTGGTTTTTGAATATTAACACTTCTTTCAACAGTAATGCCTAAAAATACTATTTTCTAACTTATAATGCCAGAACAAGAACTCTAGTTAGGAGATTGAGAGCTAAAAGAAGTTGCCTTGTTGTACAAGGAAACTAAATAATAGTATATAAGCCACAATGCCACAAGGATATTGTAGATACTGGTTTTTGATTATAAACGCTTCTGTCAATAGTAATGCCAGAAAGATAATATTATCCTCCGGAACGATTTATATCGGGAAAGCTACGGAGCTAACAACACGGAGTATCGAGAGTCTTACCTTACTCAAATCCTTATCTATGCCGACGGCCATTTGGTGTGTTCTTTCGATTTGCTCGCCTTGCTGATGCAAAGTATCGAGAGTCTTCGAAGCATCCTCTCGGATGTTCTCGGCGATCCTCAAGCAGTTATTAACACTACTCGTTGTCTCCTCAGCCTTGTAGACGGCATACCCTTCGAGGTCCTCCGTGGTCTGAGCTTCTAGCCCCCCGGAGTCACGGAAATCATCCTTGTATTTAGCACGATTCATTGCCGATGATGCCCTAGTGGATGCCGAAGTTTGCTTTTTTCTTCCTTTACCATTGTCATCTTCCATGGAATCTGCTAACAGCACAGGATCAGAGGAAGTCCTATCAGGTGTAATTTCGTTCTGGTTATCCTCATCATCAGCTGGCTTTTGCTTAGATTTCATAAACCCAAACATCTTGTCAAGTGTGGAATTTGTCTGTTCAGGAATCTATATAATCTTTTGATTGATTCAACAAAGGGTACCTGAAAAGGAGATTTTTTGTTTGCAACATTCAATTAACATGAACACAGTGAAGAACACAGAACTCAACTATAAACTGCACACCATAGTTAGGATGTAAATGAGTATAGTCGAATACGACTAGTGCTAAGTTTCACTTGATTCGTTATAAACTTTAGTAAAATTAAATTAAAGTTAAATAGTAATCGAGTTGAACTCGAGCGGGGATAGATATGGGTACGGGGATAGATATGGGACAGGAAACGACAATTTCTAAAATTATAGGGTACAGGGACGGCAAGGGTACTAAAAATATAATATATATATATTATATAAAATTATTAAAATTTATAATATAATAAGAATTAAAATTATAATTGTATCAAACAATAATTATAATTATAATTATAGTAATTTAAATTCACTTTTAATGATTTTTAAATTATTTCTAACACTTACATTAAACGATTATTAAAATTAAATGGTTAAACTAAATAAAAATTTAAAATTATTTTTTATGTTATATTTGAATTTTCATTCCTTAAACTTTATTTGAATTTTTTTCGAGTCGAATTAAATCAAAATGGGTTAATTTTTTCCTCGAGTCGAATAATTTAATTTTCGCCCATCTTAATGTTTGAACTTTAATTTATTTTTCATTTTTTAAGAAAATCTATTCTCCAACTGATTTTGAACTTTAAATTAGTTTGATTTAAAGAAGATGGAGATTTAATTTTTTATTTTTTAAGTAAATTTATTCGGGGATGTCCCCAATAAAATTTGATCGTCCCCGATTAAGTTTGACCGTCCCCGAGACGTCCTCCAGCCGTCCCCGCACCGTCCCCATCCCGAGGACGTCTCGGGTACACGGACGCCACCTTCTTAGGAGTCAACAACAACAACAATAATAAAATAATAAAAATATTATTATTATCTAACAACAAACATTCTAATTCACCTTAACTTTTAAAATTAATTTATTTATTATTTTTTGAATAATTTTCAAGTTTTTGGAGTCGAATATTAAGTAATTCAACTCGACTTATTAAGAATTTAAGATAAACTTGAGTCCAATCAAATCTAGTTTTAACTGAGCTTTCCGACTCGTCCTCTGATTTACTACCCTAATCACAGTCTCAACAACAACAACAAAAAACCCACAAATGCAAGCAGATTAAACAAAAGGGTACCTGAGAAAAACTTGTAATTCATCAAAGAAACGAAGATGAAACAAAACATACACACAAACCCAACAAAGAAAACAAAAAAAAGGGGTTTGCGTGTAAGTAATTATTTGGAAATAAGAGCTTCATTATGTTAACTTGGATTACCATTTATCTGTTTTCTGCTCCGACTTTGATCAAACAGATGGTGTGCGTCCCTGAAAAACAGAGCAGTCCTTTCCCCCCTTTGCAATAATCTCCAGAACTGTAGGAAATGTCTTTGTTGTAAACCGTTGGAGTCTGAATTTCTGTTGCATTTTCCCATTTTCAGAAAAATCCTTTCTAATGTTAGATTTTGCTTTGCTCTTTACAAGGGTTTCGCCTTCATAGCAGAGGGATTGGGCTTTGTGACTGAATATTTATGTTCGAGTCTTATCTTATTATGGATAATTTATAAACTCGGTTTATAATTTTGTGTTTATGTTTCTGTTTAATTTTAGGATAAGTCTATAACGTGCGTCGAATATTATTGAACACTACTAACGATGAACATTGTTGAATACCATTAAACTAATTAATAAATATCAAAAATTTCAAGGACACAATATATAATTAATAAATATTTAAAATAAAATTTTAATTAAATTATTTTCTATAAGGAAAACTACACAAATGATCATTCAACTATCACTTCTTTTTTAATTGATCGTCAAATTAATTTTTTTTATCAAAATCATTGTTAACATTTTACTTCATTATTATTTTGGTCATCGACTGTTAAATATTTAATAAAAATTATGACATGACATCAACTGAAATTTGATACCAAAATGATAAACCAAGTACACAAAAGGAAACTTGATATGATTAAAATCTTTGCCAAATCTCACCAAACCCTGAAAATCACACAATTCTTGGTCCACCTGAAAAATCATGCTACAATTTATCAGTCAAGGGTCCTGTTAGATATTGATCTGATACTGTCAATGTGATGTTTCACCATGGGAGAAAACACTCTGATCATTATATATATCGACAGGAATCGTTTACGCAGTGTAAGAATTTTTTTTTAAGTTTTATATGTTTTTTATTGTTGGATGAATAAAATAATTGATTGAGATTAACACCGGGATATATGAAATTATCACTTTGGAAAAAATGAAGAGTTAAACAAGATAGATATTGTTGGAAAAATGGTATGGTACATGAACATTTGAGCTTAAATTTGAGAGAGTTTCATTACTCAAATTAGTTGGGACTAAGTATATTATTACTCTACAATAAGAGTAGATTAACTTTGTGTATTTACATGCTCAAAATGTCTAATGGGTGAATGAGAAATTGTTGCTCAATGTTACACCCATGATGTTGAAAAAATAAGATAAAAAGTAGAATATCCCAAACATGTCCCCTGCCTGAACACTATAAAAGGAGACTCCTTACTCCTATCTCCACACACTGAAAACAAAACATCCTCTAGCCAAATTCTTGATAGTGTTCTGCTTTTGAGAAGTTCGCCGTTGCAGTTAAAGTTGCGTTGCTCTCTTTCACTACAGCAGAACAGGTTTATAGCGGCGTTTTTTTATATATACAGTGGCGTTTTTTAGCGTCGCTAAAAGTACTTGCGGCACAAAGAAAAACGCCACAAAAA
The DNA here is from genome assembly GCA_035048815.1 of Abelmoschus esculentus. Classification (NCBI taxonomy): domain Eukaryota; kingdom Viridiplantae; phylum Streptophyta; class Magnoliopsida; order Malvales; family Malvaceae; genus Abelmoschus; species Abelmoschus esculentus. Next base: position 21,231,680 of record JAUCBN010000012.1, on the reverse strand, counting down.
ACACCGCTACAAGCTGCGCCGCTAAAAGTAGCAACGTTTATTTTAAATAAACGCCGCTATAGTACACGATCTATAGCGGCGTTTAATAAACAAACACCGCTAATGTACATTCTATAGTGGCGTTTGCTTTTTATAAACGCCGCTATAGATCGTGTACTATAGCGGCGTTTAATTATCAAAAATGCCACAATTGTTCTGTACTTTTGTGGCGGTTTTAAAAAAACGCCACTAATGTTAATAGGTTTTGAGTGGCATTTGTCCCAAACGCCGCTATAGATACTGTATTTAAAAAATAATAATTTTAAATTATTATTACTACCAAAAGCTTCCCTGTAATTAATATTTCCACAATAATACAATTAAACAACAACAATAAAATAATCCAAAATACTTAACCACTAAAAATATATTAAAATTTAATATCAAATAAAGTGAAATATAATAATTCAGAGTTTAAGTAAAATAAAGTTCAGTAATAAGTACAAACCAAATGAACCTAAAATCATCTAAGGCGACGAATTCCTTGGTTGGTTTTGCTTTAACATCGCCATCATATCTTGAAATTATTGTTGAAGATTCTGATATGTTGCTTCTCTCTCTACTTCCTTTGCTGCTCTCTCAGCTTCTCTTCGTTCTCTCTCAGCTTCTTTAGCTTCCATCTCTACTTGGAATTGAGTTAATTGTTGTTTTAAACGCTGAACTTCCGCTTGAGAAGACTGACTTTGTGATGGCATGTACTGAGACGATTTGGATCCAAAATATTTAGTTGGTGTCACGAATGACCCTTGAAAGCGCACTCGACCATATCTTTCAGGACCCAAAACTTCAGCAAAAACTTGATTCTCGATATCAGCAATATTAGCAGAACCATCAGTTGAAGCCGTAGCTTCTATCTCTGTCCTTTTTTCCTTCATTCTCGTCTGATAATCATTTGTGAAAAATAATAAATGAAAACAGGATTCATTATACCAGAATACAAAATACAACATAATACAAAATAATAGATGAAAACATTATACCAGAATTTCTTCAGCTTCAGGATTCATTGGAGAACCATCCTTTTTTGTATGAGTAATGTCGAATAGCTTTACCCGTCCAATGCTAGAACCAGTCGACACAAGCTACAAAATATAATAAACATGAATCTTAACTTTAATGTAATATAAGTAAAAATAATATTTTAAAAAATAATACCTCTTCATTAGCAATGCGAGCAAAGCTCTTCGTCCCTGCTGTGTGCGTAAATTTTTGTTTCTGTCTACTAGTAACTCCTACGCGCTCTCTTTCCTGTTTAATTTTCGATTTTTATTAATTTTAAAGTTGAAATTGAAATAATATAATGTTATTCTTATAAATTGTAGATGTTACCTCCACTTTTGTTGAACTCCAAAACCTGACTGCATCTTCCCATTGATACCATAGTATTCCTGGGGGAACATTTTGAAATTTCTCTTGAAGGCTCAAATCGTTTTTGAAATACGTCTTCTTCAAGAAGCTCTTATGGTCTCTCCATTTCTTTCCTAATGCATGCTTCACATAATCGTCCGAGACCTCCAAAGAAAATTTATCCTGAAAATCACAAAATCAAAAGTAAATATTACTATTTAAATGTAATGAATTAGATAATATAATATTATTATTACCTTAACAAGATCAAGAGCTTGGTTTTTGTTACTATTTGGCATTTGATGCCAAGACTCATAACTGATTGGCAAAATTGAAGCATTACGCGCAACAATACCTAAATAACTCGCCAAAACACCTTCTTCTACACCAACAGGTTGGCCGACATCGTTTCTTGAAACTTTTACACATTCTCCAACGGGGAGATCGTATAATTCCATCAAATTCGTCCGCCCTCTAGTCTTGCGCCTTCGACCATTTCCACCTATATGCAAATATATCAAGTCAAAACTTTATTAAATCATTTCAACAATAACAAATAGTTATGATTCAAATAAAGTTTTAAAAAATACCTTCAATTTCTATATTCTCAACAGTTTCAGGAACTTGTGAAGCTGCAGAACTAGACAAGTCATCTTCATTTGTTTCTTCTCCTATTCGAGGAACTTGAACAATATTTAAGCTATTTAATTTCCTCCTCGGCATAATACCTGTAATAAACGAAAAAAAACATTAGTAACAACAACTTGAAACTGTAAACTAAAAAAATTAATAAGGCTCAATATAAATCTTATTATAATACGCAACTAATTTTCATTAAAATCTTCATCCATGTTGTCTCGAACCCATTGAAACTGTGAATTAGAGGTAGAAGATGTTCCATCTAAGTTTTGTGCTGCAAAAGGCAAAATTTATGGTCTTGTTTCATTGTCATCTCTACTTCCATCCCCGATATCAATCAATTCTCTAGGGGTGTTACGAAGTACAACATACCAACCATCTTTGGTTGGATCATGAGAATAGAAAACTTGTTTGACTTGAGAAGAGAATACATATGGTTCGTCCACCAATTGTTGGCCAGTATGAATTAATCGAGAAAAGTTCACCATTGTAAAACCAAATTGATCTTTTTTAATTCCCCGAGTACTATTGATATCAGCCCAATCGCAACGAAACAACACAACCTTCCGTTTGCCATAATAATCCAACTCAATAATGTCGGTAATAATTCCATAATATTCAACATCTTCCTCCACGGGATGATTGTCCCTTGCACTAGCATAACTTGTAGTTGAAGAAGTAAACACTAACTCCATAATTTTGCGTCCTCCTTAATCTTTCTTGAGATTTCGTATGGAACCTATACCCGTTAATGAGCAAGCCATTATATCTCTTAACAATTTTATTCGGGCCTTGACAAAGCCATTTAACTTCTTCATTAACTTCTCTCCCACAGCAAACCTATTACACATGAGAAGTTACATTGGTTAACATTCATGCATATTGATATTAAGACAAGAAAAGTCATATAAAGCTTCAGTTATACTTACCATTTTCCCTAACCATTCATGAAAAGTTTCTGCAAAGAGCTTATGACTCTCTCGTTGATTTTATCTTCTTGAGCGTACACGAGATTGTAAATCTTCCTTATACTCACTATAACATAGGTTAAGTGGTTAAAGAGTGTGAAAAATAAATAAGTCTCAGCTGTAAAATATGAATTATAGAAACTTACGTGCGAAAAGGCTCTATTGAGTCATGATGAAAAAGAACATATCAATGTGCTTGCACCCATGACTTATCATCTAACTGTACAATTTCAACTTTGCCGAGTGGTTCACCATAGCTTCCAAACAAGTAAGTCTCTCTGTTATTAGTACTGCATACTTCATTTCTATTTGGTCTATTCAATCTCGTTTCGACATCTTCCAAATATCTAGAGTAGAAAGTCATACATTCTTCTGCTAAATACTCTTCAGCAATTGATCCTTCTGGATAACGCTTATTACGACAATAAGACTTCAACTTGCACAAGAACCTAGACACGTAATAAATACAACATTATATAACTAGTTGAACAGCTAAATATTATTAAATAATTATAAAATTTTTTACCTCTTTATAGGATACATCCACCGATAGAAAACCGGTCCACCAACTTTAGCTTCGTGAGGGAGATGAACCAACAAATGCACCATAATTGTGAAGAATGAAGGTGTAAATATCTTCTCCAAGTTGCATAAAGTCAACGCTACTTGATCTTGGAGTTTCTCGAGTTCTTCAACCACCAAAACTTTACCACAAAGAGCTTTCATTATATTAGAAAGTTCAATTATACAAGATATCACCTCATTCGACATACAACCCCGTAAGGCAACTGGCATAAGATCTTGCATCAGTATATGATAATCATGTGACTTTAGAGAATAAAGTTTTCGATCTTTCATATTGAAACATCGAGATATATTTGATGCATACCCATCTGGAACCTTTATATCTTTTAACACCTTACAGAACATTTCTTTTTCGATCTTTCACCACTTGTGGTCTTCCAGATTTCCCAATTCGGTTACTGGGTCTTCAGGCAACTTTTCCCCCTTTTACCAGTATTTTTTTCAAAAATTCAGGATTAATTAGCTTTCTTATTATTTAATCGTTTTGCTAGCGTTGCCAATAAGTATAGTAACATACAAATAACCAACAAGGGCAGTAATCTATACATAAAAATTATCCTAGGGTTTAACAATTCGAGCAGATATCTTACCTGGCATCGACGAAGGAAGGCGACGAAAAGAGACGAAATAGCCGCACCAACCGGAGAACAAGAACGGTGACGAGAAGCCCTAAAACGGCGGTCTGAAAGTGAGGCAGAGAGTTTGGGGTCGGGTTTTGGAGATTTTTCACCGTTATTTCGATTGAGAAGAGAACCAACCTGATAAGGACGATGAGCTTGTGGCGTTTGTAGAAAAAACGCTGCTAGAACACGATATACTGCGGCGTGTTTTAATGAAACGCCACAACGTTTCTTACTTCTGCGGCGTATTTTAATGAAACGCCACAACTTTTCTTACTTCTGCGGCGTTTCTACCCAAAACGCAACAACCTACCTCTCTATTGTGGCGTTTTTAATGAAACTCCACTAAATGTTCACGCTATTGCGGCGTTTTTGAAGCAAAAAGCCACTGTAGGAGAGGTCGTTACAGCGTTTTCATCTAAAACGCCACTGATTTTAAAGTTTTGCGGCGTTTTTTGGAAAAAAATGCCACTATAATTTGATTCGTTGTGGCGTTTGTTACAAAAACGCCACTATATAGGCCGCTATAGAACTGTTTTGTTGTAGTGTTTGCTGCAGTCTACCGTTGTATCCTGGGAGACAGACGTTCCATAGAAACTCCAGCTCCGGGAGGGGACGAATCTGTTTTAAGGACACTGTGATAGCACAGGCCTCGGTCTAAGTTTTTTTTCAGAAACGTTTATTGGTTTTTCTTTGCTTCTGTGATCTTTTTATTTTCATTTTATGTGATTTATTTCTATTACAAAATTGTGTGTTTAACATCTTATTAACTTGTTTTGTTTGTTTTGAATTACAGGTAGATCATGAACTACTTGAGTTCAACTTGATAGAGTTCAACTCGGTAAAGTTTAACTCGATTTGATTTAAACTCGGATTAAATTTTTAACGAACAGAGACAAACTATTCCATAACTTACTTGAAAAGCTCACAAACTATTAAAAATATATTAGAGTATATTATATAACATTAAAAATCACATATAATAATAATAAATAAGGTTTGGTATAATAATGATAGATTTCGAGGAAAGTATTAGTAAATTAGGTTTTAGTTCGTGCTTGAGCTCTAGTTTTATTTTCGAGTTCAGTTTAAGTTTGGTAACTTTGAGCAAGAACGAAACTAAGATCAAATATTGTCCCTCACATTCTATTAACATCTTTTAATCTAAAAATTGAAAGGGACAAAAACTTTATTTTACTAATATTTAAATTAAAAATTACCAAAATGTTATTATACCAATAATTTTAGGAGGAACAAATTCACCTATACATTGCATGCCTTCATCTCTAATTTTGAGATCACAAACTTACGAGTCGAACTGGAGTTTGAATTTGATAATTTTGAGCTCATAGCTTTCGAACAGAATAGAATTTAACATTAAATATTTTGAATCTAGTTTAATAAAACCAAAACTTGACTCAACTCATTTATCTCTAACGTAAAAGTGGTATTTATAGATTACTCCTAAATAAATAATTAGTCGGTATTCATTATGTATGTATATTATCTTGAAGAGAATTGTCATTTTATAAGTATTAGATAATACTGGGGTCGAAGAAATTATATCATGGGTAATTTTTATCACGTTATTCATGGACCAACCATTAAAAATCATTTATATCATCATTTTTTTGTCATAGATTTTTTAAAGTGAATCTCGCTCATATTTACTGTTAATTTATTTTAAAAACAATTTTTTTAAGTGAATATTTACTTTAAAAAATATGACATAAAAAAATAATAATATAAATAATTTTTAATAATTAATCTTATAAAATCATAATAAAATATATTCATAATATAATTTCTCCTGGGGGTTGTATTCAGGATGACACAAGCCACTGGGTTCTTTATGTTTTATTCCTTGGAGTAAATCTGATCCCATCTTTGGTGCCAACCAAAACGGTCCAGGATGGGCGTCTTTCAATTTTATTTTATTTTGCTAGTATACATTAATTAATTAAATTAAATTGGGAGATTAAAATTGATACTTAATGACATCTTTGAAAGCTTGATTTTGGCACGAGTCATTTGGTCTCAATGGTTAAAAGAACTATGATCTTTTAGAGGTCACAGGTTCGTATAGTAATTAAACGATCAATGTCTAATTTTTGAGAGTATTCTAAAACAAATATTACTATAATCACTATAACTGATTCAAAAAAAGAAAGCTCGACTTTAGAGATAATTATAACACTTTAAAAATATTTTAATAAATTCAAAAATATTTTATAATTATAAAAAATTAATGAAAATATTTTCAAGGTTTTAAAATTTTAAAATATATATTTTTTAATTTTATTAGACTTTGAATTGTTTTTAAAATATTGTTAGTCTCTATGGGTTATATTTTCATACACAAACTGTATAAATTTTTTTTACATGATCCTTCACATTTAAGGTATTTGATGTTAGCTATCAGCAGACTGTATATACAAGATCACTGTCCTATACAAAAGAGAAAAATATACCATTAACAGCACTTTTTAACATGCTGAAGCAAAATATATTAGGTAGATGAGTATACAGGGAAAAATTTGTTGAAGGACCAAAATCATGGCCTTATCTAATGAGATTTTGGACATTTCAAGAGTGAACTACCTGTTCTTATTTCAATTGTCTTGTCCAAAAATCTCTTCGATTATGTTGCATGTCGGCTGGAGATCGAACCCTTTTGTCGAAGACGCAGGATATCCGGTGTCCCAGATTTTGGCATCAAATGTATCTGATAAATACACATTGCTCACCAGCTCACTAGACTCATCTAGTTTACCCTGCATAGACTTGTTCAGCTCGGTCCTTGTTCCTCTAACATGCAAGGTTGCCTTTGTGTCAATCAGATTATGAGGGTCGACCATGTTTGGCCAAAACTCGAAAGACATACATGAGTCATCCTGTACATTGATATCCTCCATTACTCTGAAATCCTTGTATGTTTGTTGAAAAGAAAGATCGAGCATGCTATCATCAACCTGTCCTTTTAACGAAAGGTTTAAGCCATAATCCTCAGAGTTGCCACTATCATCATCTGCATCATTGTCACCATCAGAATTGCCAGTATCATCATCAGCATCATTGTCGTCTTGATGGTTTGCCAGATCTTCCTGATCAGCAAGAGATTCAATATCAGAGTCTTCCTCTTCCTCTATAGCTTGAACTTTGTAAGACTGTTGATTTCCATAAAACTCATCATCATCGCTGTCGATGTCAAGATTACTGGATCTGTTCTGAATAGCTCGCCTCTGAAGGATAAAGACATTGAAATAATAGCTGACGAGCTCTCTCTTGGATCGTGATGGGAAAACCAATGACAGCTGCTTCCAAAACTTCTTACCCAATGATACGGGATTGTTGTACACAACCTCACGAAAGATTTCTTCATCTTCTTCACTCCATTTATATGCTACATCCTCTCCGATGTTATAAAACCCAAGTTTCACAAATTTTTCATGCCCAAGGGATTCTTGTAATAGTTTTCGTGCCTCCATAACATGCAGTTGCACACATCTTGAAGAGCCCCTATCCAGGCAGCTACAATCAGTTCTGCCAGCACCAACATTACCGCTGCTGTTAGCAGACAAATCCGAGTCAGGCATTGGAATGATACATGTTCCCATCTTAACATCTTCTTCGTCATTCCAAACAAACTTATTATTCTTTATGCGCATACTCCATGATGGAATTTTGGCTTCATGATTTGGCCCAAGCGGAACATGTTTCCGAGGAGACTGACCCAACAGTAAATGGTAGTCATTCTCAACAGGAGAAGAGGCTCTTCGAGGGAAACAAGAGTCAAAATTTTCAGACGAAACAGGTGAAATAGCTGCTACACCGGTGCCTGTATCTTCCTCACTAGAAATGCTAGTGACCAAAGATAAGGGAGCAGTAGTCTCGGAATCCTCCTCAACCAAATCAGTAACACCATCCAGAGCATCACTCTTAAACTCTTCATACCATTGGTGTTTACAAAATCCACCCTCAACTTCTACTGTATCGCACAGAAAGATTGCATCCGTATTAAAACCATGCAGCAGAATATGAATAATTCACATAAAACAAGAATAACAGTCACCCTTTACCTGAAATACAACGCTTTTGAGTACTATTACTATGATAAATGGTTTCGGCAAACTGGATTAGCTTGTCGTTACAGCCAAATTGTCTCGGATTCTTGAAAGAAAGTTCCTGCAGCTCCCCATCATCAAAAGGCCGTTTAAATCCCATTAACACCTGTGGAACAAACAATTACTTAAGGAATCCACCCTCAATTTTGATATAACATTTCTTGGAAACACTATGCTACTAATATAAAAAACAATTAGTTTTTTGCTTTAGTGAGCTGAAAAGGTTAATATTTAATAAACAATGACATGAAAACAAGTATTAACATATTAAACACATAAAATTAAATAAATTTAAATTATTCAAGTTAATTACCTCCAAATTGTCTTAAATTAGACTCCTTGTGCTGCTAGAAGTATCACTAAAAAGCAAAAGATCAATTAATACCACCAGAAGCCTCAATTGAGATGTGAACAGCACTTAATTTCGGGCTAAATTTGATATCACTGCTAAAAGAAGAATTTTCCCTAATTAATTTGACTACCTGGAGAATCCCCAAATTTAGAATAAAACCCTAACCCTAATTCAGATTTCGCTAAGAAAATAACAAAATTACGAAAGAGAATTTATCTAAAAATTCACGCCACAGCTTAAAACACCGAAACCCTCTAAGAATTTTAGATGGAAACGAGCCCTAACGTACGGAACAAATACAAACCCTAAAAGGAAAACGAATCGAGAAAAATTGAACAAACTTAACCCAATACAAGGTGATAAATCAACATGAAAAGGCAGCAAAACGAAAACCCATGAGAAATCGATGGGAAAAAAGGCTCGATAGAAGAGATTGAAGAACCCTAACCCTAGAAACACGTAAAATCAACAGCAGGGGTAGAAAAAGAGATCAATCCAAAGGAAAGAACAAGAATTGAACGGGTATTTACGCGATTTAAAGATTAGATGAAGAAATTAGGAGAAAATCGGAGATTGATTTTCAGATTTAATTTGGGGATCGAGAAAGAGGCGGCAAATAGGGCGATAAAGAGGAAGGGAGGACACGGTTCGAGGGTTTTTCTTTAAACAAAAAGCGGTCCAACTTAAAAACCGGAATCGGTTGATTTAAAAAAAAATGAATTTAAAATAAATGGTTTTAAAATAAAAAATAGCGTTGACTTTTGATCTTAATTTCATAATTGAATATGAAACCTGTCCTAGATATATTATTTATTTTATTAAAAATATTTAATAATAAAAATATAATATTTTTCTATTTAATAAAAAATATTTATTTTATACTATCCGATTTAAATTCAAATATTAATACAAAAGGGGTGTACACTCGATTAATTCGACCGGTAGCAAATCGCATTAACCAAAACCGAATTAACCAAAATTTTTAAAATTTTAACCGTTAATCGAACCGAATTTTCTTTAACCGAATTAATCGAAATTTATTATAAATTTTAATTAAATTATATAATAAGTCACTAAATTATGCTAAAATAATTTTTTAGTCACTGAACTTTTATTTCATACTAATTTAATACAAAATTTAGTGATCATTTTAAAATATAAACAAATTTTAATGAACATTTTATAGTTTTTTAAAAGTTAAATGACTAAAAATAAATATATAATATATATAATATTTAGTATATATAATTTCGGTTAATTCGGTTAATTTTGTTAATTAATCAAATTCGAACCGAATTAACCGATAACTGAATTATAAAAAAAAGCAATTGTTAACCGAATTTATTAAAAATTAACTGACCGAATTAACCAAAATAATTTTAATTCGGTCGGTTAATTCGGTTAAAACCGAATAATACACACCCTTAATAAAAATATAATATTTCTCTATTTAATAAAAAAATATCGGATCGAATCCAACACATAATTCACGTTTTTCACGTTTGTCTTTCCACTGCCCCATCTTCCAGCCAGTTTAGGCTCCCAATCCACAATGTTGCCTAAATTCAGGTAGAAAGTATCAATAGCTTGTACTTTGTTACAATTGATTTAATTTTGGTCACTTATATTGCCTAAATTAGGTAAATCATTTATTATAACAATTAATTAAAATTAAAAACACTTTAATTTTAAAGTAGCACAATTTTGTAGATTATATATAGAATTAAATCATATCGAAAATCTATAAAAGTGATACTTTTTTTTAATTATTTTTTATTCACGATACTCAAACTCCGGACCTTAATAAATATTAAACTTTTTTATTATTGGATTCAATAGACATTAGTGTGATTTTGTTGAGTAAATTTCGTCGATTTTAAATTATTTTAAAGGGTATAATAACAAATTTTGTCCTCAAGATTTCCACATTATGTCATTCTGGTCTTGATTTTAAAAAATTTAACACATAATTTAGACATTATGTAAATATTGAGGGCTTAAATTGTTGGTTTTTTAAAACTAGGACCGAATTGACAATGTGTGTAAACGTTTTTTTTTTGAAAAAGTTAAATTTATTAGAATTATCGGTCATAAATCGTGCCTTATTGAAAAAAACACTAAGCTTAAATGGGAAAAAGAGTGCAACGATTATGGCTTATGGATTTAGGGGTGATAATGAGCCTGACCAGTTCGTGAGCTACTCGGGCTCAGCCCGAGTGAGCTTAACTCGAGCTCGGGTTCAGCTCGAGACCTTAATGAGCCGAGCCGAGCCTACCCATGCTCGGCTCGAAAAGCTCTTGAACGAGCTTGAAATAATTATATTATATATGCTACATATACATTAAAAGTAATCTCTTTAGCAAAAGAAAAACAATAAAATAAAATAAGAAAAATCCACTAAAAATAAATTAACTAAAACAAATTGATTATTTTTCCCTTTTTCAATATTTATTTTGTTTCGTTGTTTTCATGAAAAGAGTTTTAACGAGATTCTATCTCTTTTATAGAAAAACGTAACAAAATTATCTATTTTGAGTCGAGCCGAGTCAAGTCTGATGAGCCCGAGCCGAGCCTTACGAGCTTCGAGCCCGAGCCGAGCCGAGCCCTATGATATTATTTTCGAACCGAACCCGAGCCTAAAATTCTGAGCACGCCGAGCCTCGAACCTGAACCGAACCCAATAATATTGTTTTCGAGCCAAGCCTAACCAGGTTCGGGCTCAGCTCGACTCGTTATCACCCTATATGGATTACAACCTCACTTTGCAATACAAGGTCTTCCTCATTAAAACACCCATTCCTTAAGGAATTTAAAGAGAAGAAACAAGCAGAGAAAGATACTTCACATAATCTGATGTTGGAGCAATCAAATTAATGGTCGAAACAGATTTGACGTAGGTTTCGATATTCCCTTTTTAGCTAACATATCGGCCGATTCATTTTCTTCCCTGGAAATCAGCTTGATCTTTCACGAGAAGTTGGAACACTCCTTCAAGTTAATATGCGTAAAAGTTAATGGTTAAATTTATTAATATGTCGATAAAATGATCTAAAACGGACAGAAAATTGACAAAGAGTGAATTGTTTTTTTTGTAGAGGGACCAATTTGTTCAATTTTGAAATTAAGAGAGACCTAAGAGATCTTTATATTGGTTTTATTGTTAACTAGAAGATAGTCACCGATAAAGATTTTATTACGTTAAAAACGATAATACAAATTAGGATAAAAATTTGAGAATAATCCAATCTTAAATAAATTGTTAAAACATAAATAATTCTCCATTATATTTTAGATTATTAGTTAGTTTCTATAGTGCAGGTAGAAGAACGACATATACATATAACATTGTCCCTTCGTATTTTAAAGAATATATATATTAAAAAATAGAAAACATCACCTACAAGTGATATCATCCTTGCAAGCGACGACCAAGTTATCATTTACAGGTGACGTTCTTTTACCTACACTATAGTTTTTATACTATATTCTAAAATAAACTTTAAACATCTTATAGATTATATCAGCTAAAAAAATATGTTCGGGGACAAGAACATTATATGTAGGTGTGGGCAAAAAACCCGGTCTCGGTTAGATCCGATAGATTTTTATTCGAAATTAGTTTCAGTGAAACTGAGATTGGATCTAAAATTTAAATCTCGGTCATAACTGGGACTGGGAGTGGATCTTAAATTTTTTTAGACCTGGTACCTGACAACGCAAATTTAAATGCAAGCTCAAATGATGTGATTGTGGATTATTTAAATGCAAATTTTTATAAAAAAATTATTTTAGAGGGTAACTATTTTCACATGAGGTGTACTTGTCATGTTTTAAATTTGATTATAAAAGATGGTTTACATATGATGAAAGATGCAATAATTAAAATTCATAGTGCCATTAGATATGTGAAAAGTTCTCCTTCTAGAGCTAAAGTGTTTGCTCACTCCTCTATGCTTGTGAAAGTATATTATGAAGGTTTTGTATGTATGTGTCTACAGGGTAGAATTCTACATATCTCATGTTTGAAACTATATTAAAATTTGAGAAAGCTTTCAATATGTGTAAAGAAGATGACCCAGATTTTAGTAAGGAGTTGAAAGATGAAATTCTTACAAGGATAGATTGAACAAATACTAAAGTATTGGTCGTGTGTTTAAAACAATTTTATGAGACTATTAAGAGATTGACTGATAGATTATATGTCACTGTTAATATGCATTTTTATAAAATATTGAGTGTGTTTACTTCTCTTTTAGAGTGGGAAAATTCTAATGAGTTAGATCTTAAAAATATGAGTAGCCAATGAGAGAAAAATTCGATAAATATTATGAAGATTTTAACAAGATAAATATCATGATGTTAGTTGTAGTAATTCTTGATCTTGATATAAATTGAGATTTATAAAATTTTCTCTCATGAAGCTTTTTTTACTTGAGTTTACTAAGATAGATGTCATGTGTGATCGTTTATATGATGTGCTTCAAAAGTTATATAATTTTTATGGTGCTAGAGTTTCTTTCTCTTAAAAGAATTTTGTTCATGATTCTAAGTTACATAAGATGGGTGTTGATGGTAGTGAGAATGCAATACCCTCACAAAGTAAAAACTTGAACAATCTTTATAATGAATTTGATAAAAAAGATGTTGAAGCTGTTAGGGGTGTTTAAAAATACCCGATACGGTTTACCTGATTCGATTACTCGGACATAAATAATCGGGTATTTTTTTAAAAAAATTTAGGTTTGGGTCGGGTATCGGGCCAGTCATTTTCTGGGTCGGGCCCGGGTCACAAAATTTTCGGGTACCCAATTCCTTTTTTTATTATTATTATTTTAAATATAATTATTATTTAAATAAAATACCTTTATATTCACTATATTCTTAAATCAAACAACTTAATTCCTAAATTCCATTCCCTCATACTTTAATTTCAAAAAAAATCAGGGAACCATTGTAATTTTTTTAATATTTATTGTCAAATAATAAATTTATTTGTTCGAGTTGATAAAATTTAAATTTTTTTAATATGTATGTGCATTAACTAAGATGAAAATTAACTAAATATTCTTTACTATAAATCATTAATTTTGTACATTAAAATAAATTAAACTAATTAAAAATATTTATATTTTTTTTCTAACGCCTTATGTTTTAATTTGAATTAGATTATATAATTTATGTCTTAAATTTTATGTTTAAATTATGCAACTAGGGTTTTAAAATTTTATATTTGAATATTAGATTATGTAATTCAAACTTTTATATTTGTATATATTTTTTTAAAATTTATAAAAAAAATAAAAATGCGAGTACCCGATTGCCCGAAGTACCGGGTACCCAAAAAATCTGGATCAGGATATGGGTTATTTTTTAACTACCCGAACTTCCGGGAACACGGATTTGATCACCCCTAGAAGCTGTTGTGAAAAAAATGTGAATTAGACACTTATCTTAAAGAAACAAGAGAGAAAAGAGAAACATATAATTTTCAGATTTTTTATTAGTAAAAAATAAAAAATGACAAATACAAGATCTTGACAAAAATAGCTAAAGATATTTGTTCCGGGTCGAATGTCGTCGAAAAAGTTGAAAACAATTAAAGGTGTTTTTTAAGTTCTCTTTATTAAATTTTCTGGTAGTTTTGTTCGTAACAAACATTAGACCATGTTTATTTTTTATTATCAAGTATAAATATTGATTATGACTCATTTTAAAAATTTAATCTTTAAACTTATATAATATTCTAATTTTATTAATTAATATTATTATTAGTGGTTAATTTTTTTATTATACAATTTTTTTAGTAATAAATTAATTGACCGGGTACCTGATATTAGTATCGATTCTCATTAGTAATGAGATCAGTTTCTAAAATTTGGGATCTGATGAGACCGGGCCCAGAACTGGTTCTTATTTTCAAGAACCGACAGTTAACAGATTAATTCTGATCAAATTGATCGGGTACTCGGTCTTGCCCACCCCTAATTATATGTATCAATTGTAGCCCAACCTGAAACAAGTTGCTTAGCACCGCAAAACAATATCGTTAACATTGATTAGGTAACTAAAATAATCAAACAGAATAAATAAATAATCATCTTGATGTGTATAATTGTTACGATAGACGGTTTATTCTCAATATTAATACAATCACTCCAATTTTTGTACACCCGAAATTGGAGTAGAATATAGTGAAAATTCCCCTTTGATCACCAGAAATTTTGAGAGTTATGAGAGCTATCACCTGGCTATTGAAAGAGTAAAAATTATCTACTTCTTTATCATGTATTATTTTATCTTTTTTTTTTGAAAATTTTCTAAAAATTGAATTTTAAACCCTAACTCTTTTTTTACATCCTAAAAACTAAATCTTATACACTGAAAAATACACCCTACCCCTAATTCCCTAAACTCTTATCACAACCTCTAACTTTGAACCTTAACCCCTAATCCCTCTAATTTAAAACAGAGACACAGATATAAGTATGAGAGAGAAGTAGACGATTCACACCCATATCCAAGATACACGTGTTACCATATTCACAGCTTAAATTAGGCGGACAACAACAGAAAGGACGCACGAGATATTTAAATACTATGGTACTACCCCGACCAATGTAAAATAGTATTTAAGCATTACCAACGCATCCCAAACGACACTGACATCCGTGACCGAGGTAGGGCTCATTGGCCGAAGATGAACCGGATGGTCCCAGTCGAACTTTTTCATCGAAAGGTCCCTCTGCATCTGGTCTTGGTGAACTTGAGGGTAGTAATTCATATATGCTCAGTTTAGCTTTGTCCCCTATCAGGCCATTGCACGCATCAATGGCTAGTGTCGCCGGTGTCCTTGAAAGAGAATCCAGGAACAGCAATCTTCTTCCCTGAGACCATGTTGAACATCGGCGAAACAATCCGGTTAACGGATCGGGTTTTCCGGTAGTCTCACTTTAATGACTTGTTTCCGGTAATTGCCTAATTGGCCACCTCAGGGTGGCCGTTGCACTCACACATATGTACCAAATTTAGAATATCCTTTGGATACAAGATCCACCGAAACCAACACTAGCATTCAAGAACTTGGGCAGTGGGCACGATTCTCGTATCCTTCCCGACAGCATGAGACACTTGGCTTACATCGGCATCGGTCGCCTCGGACAACTCCGACATAGAGTTAACCGATGAGATTCTCAACCTTTGTGCACCAACCAGTGAAGCAGAATATGATCATTGGGGAAGGAGATATCAAAACGACCATCCGGGGTGTCTTCCCACCACCATGGATGGCTGTTAAATCCATAGTTACGATCTTATTTTTAGTCACGACGTTTATGTTGAAAATATGTAATGTTTGAATCCCACACTCTGTTTTTATAGGTTGTATGAGAGCATTTCAGTTGATTTAAAATTTTCTTTGAATTTTAAATACTTAACCGAATAGATTTAATAACAAAATATCCGAGATTTAAATAGATATTTTCGGTTATAAAATTTACTATTTTTAGATAGATATTAACAGATTATCTGAAATTTAATTAGATTTTATCTGTTAATAAATCTAATTTTGAATATATTTTATCCGAGATTTAAATGGATATTTTCGGTTATCAAATCTACTATTTTGGGATAGATATTATCTGATATTAAATTTAAAATTTAAATTTAAATCAGATTTTATTTGATTTTCGGACAGATTTGCCCCTGCTTTCAACCTATAAATAAGATGTTTTTCTCTCATTTTTAATTATCTCATTTAGAGTTCATCTGTCTTACTTGAGAGAGAATTAGAGAGCATCATTTTATTCGACTCCGGTTCCGACGATCATTTTCTCTATAGTCCACTCCAAACTTTGGGTGTACACTGTTTGGAGGACCGTGCTAACCTTCGGGGGACAACCGCCTAAAGTAGCAAGTACACACATCGGGGCGATTTGTTTCTAAGGCAGTGGCCTCCATACCACGACATGGTTTAATTATCTTTCAGTTCGTTTATTTTATTTTTCCTGTCGATGCTAACGCCCTATTTTACAGTCTATTTAACCAACAGTTTATCATGGTTGTGGATAATATCAAATGAATTATGGTCATTATAAATGATTAATTTTATAATAACAATTTCGAATAGTATGAAAATCTTGAAATAACTATATCGATAACGGTAGAGATTCAAATTTAAATCCCTAATTAGGAACGATAAAGAGATTGGGAATTTTCAAAATATCAAATCAAATACCTTTAAAATATCTTTAAGATAAAAATAATTTTTAATATTGATACCTTAATTTTAGTCAAAGATGATCGAACACGTATATCGGATAAATCAGAAGTATGTCATAAGGATAAATATATATGTATTTGTAAAAATGTGTACATGTCATTTGGACAAATCGGACTATCGTTAATTCGGATTATAATTACGATATCTTAAATTCGAGTTTGGAGAAAAACTTTTTAGATGATAAATTTTTGGGTAAATTACTTCAGTGATCATCCAATTAATTAGAGATATCTATTTTAGCCACTCAACTAATAAACTCGTCAATTAGGTCACTCAACTTATGAAATCAATCTATTTTAGCCACTATTGTTAAAATTCAAATGGATGACTAACAGGACGATGACGTATACGTTGATAAAAAATTGAAAAATTACATATTAAGTCCCTATTATTTATCTATTAAATCAATTTGATCCTAATTTTAATAATATTAAATAACATCAATCACCCAATCGAGTAACGACACATGTCATCATCCAATTGGGTGACTAATTTTTTATTTTATATTTATTATATTTATTTTTCTCAAATCAGATTGTGACACATATCATCGCCAAGAGATGACACATGTCACAATCGGATAAAAGAAAAATAAATATAATTTTTTCTCTATTTTCTTAAGATATCATATGCATCATATTATATATAAATCGTATAAAACAATAAATATTTGGGAAAAAGTAAAAAGGATCAAAGATGAATTATTTCATTCAAATATTAAATATTTGTAAAAAATATTTTGATATTAAATGTACGAATAAAAATATTCGTATAATAAATATTTAAATAAAATATTCGAATAAAAATTATAAATATTTGAATATTTAAATTTAAAAATATTTAAATAAAAATATTTGGATTTTAAATATTAGAATAAAAATTATAAATGTTTGAATTTAAAAATATTCAAATAAAAATATTGGTATTTTAAATATTTAAATCCAAATATTTCAATACTTATGATTTTTATTTGGATGTTTGAATAAAAATCATAAATATTTTTATTCATATAATCGAATATTTTTTATTCGAATATTTAAAATGTAAATATTTTTAAAATCTAAATATTTAAATATTTTATCTCTCGAGTTCGAATATTTTTATTAAATATTTAATGATCAAGTATTATTTTTATTTTTTTATTAAAATTAGTTTCAAAACCTTTACATTATATTTACTTCATCCTATTTTAACGACGGTGATCAAAATAAATTGATTTCATAAATTGAGTATTTTGATTGATGAGTTTGTTAGTTGGGTGACCAAAACAGGTACCAATTAATTGGGTGGTCACTGAAATAGTTTACCATAAATTTTTAAAGTATGCTTTTTAGAACGATAAAATTAACTTATAACCATAAAACGGTACGAGAAAATAAGGATATCATATCAATATAAAATTTATTATCTATATCAATAAAATTCGAGTTTTAATCTTAATAAATATCATTTTTTGAATCACATTTTTTTTAAATACAATTGTTTGACCTAAATGATATAGGTTCGGATTTTTTTTATTATATATTATAATTTTATATTGTGATTTAAACATGTACAATATACAATAATATAATCATCCTTAATTATTAAAACAACTAGTGGATCTCAACGTTTTAAACAAACATAATTATTTCTTACAAAAGAAGGAACCAACAAACTGTCATCATAATTATTAAATTAATTCCCTAATTATATTATTAAACATATTCAAACATGTTTAAATTACCCTTGGTCGGTATACTTGTTTTTTTTTACTCTCAGTTTTTATTTCATTTTTTAGTTTTATTATGAAATAAAACGAAAATATTAGAAACACTAATTAAATAAATTAATATATATTAATAGGGTCGGTCTAAGTAATAAACAATTAGTTTTGTTTAATTATTTTTCGGGTTTGAGACGTTGTGTACGTAAAAAAAAATTATTAAAAAAATCATCACTCATCTACCAAAACAAAGTGTACGACCTAGATTAATCCGAATTAGTTAAAAAATAAATTAATATATTAGCTAACTTTAAAATTCAAAGCTTAAATAAATAATTCAAGTTAGTTTCACATTGTTTTTAGAAAATACGGTAAAAAAATAATTTTAAAATATAATTTTAGATTGTTTAGTTTAAAATACGAGTGTTTGATATTATTCTCAAAAAATATTTAGACAAATAAAATCTCTATTTTATATTTTAAGAATATAAAAACTATTATGATATAAATTAAAATATATAAATAATTTTATGTAAAAATAATTTTGAAAAAACTAAAAATTAAAAATTTTAACTTTTAATAAGTAAAAAAAATAATTTTAACCTTAAAAAAATATCTATTTTTATTACGTTTAGCGTCAAACCGGCTTTAATTTCAAAAAGAAACCAAACATGATTTAGAAAGAACAATTTATGGTTTTGGTACCTTTAGTTTGTTTTTTAATATAGATCGGATTTTACAAAAAGTTAATATAAAATAATTATTTATTATTATAATTATTTATTCATAATATTAAAATTAAAAAGTTAAAAAATTTAATTTTTTAATTATTTAAGGAAAAATCCATCTTACCCTTAATCGAAATAATTAAGGATGTTAGATTTTAATTAATTATTGATGTTATAAAAGCAAATACTAAATGATGGTCGGTAAGATCTCTGTAATGAATATGGATTCATAAATCTGTTTTAAAATTTGAAGTTGCTTAGTGTGCATATTAAATCATAATGACACTGTTTAATTTTAAATTAACTATATTTTTAAAATTTTATCTCGACCTGATTTGATAAAAAAAATTTAAAAATTCTTAATCTTTATCGACGATAAAAGTTAAATCTGATTAACCTATTATCACAACCACAAAATAAAGTTTTAAATAACTTTAAGCATATATAAAAATAAAATAAATCCACTTTTAAATTATCCATATAAAATATTATATATTTAAAAAATAAGCTTAAATAATTGACCGTCAGAATCAAATATGTTAAAGCTTGAATAACATTTTTAAAAAATTATGATAAGTGCAAACCTGAAAAATAACTTAGCAACATAAAAAGAACTTATATATAGTGATATTTTTATAAATATAGTAAATATATTTATTTAAATATATATTAGAATGGGACAAGATTTTTAATATATATCTGAATATGGTCTGTTCTGCCCCGATCGATACTTTTAAAAATTCGTTACATCCTGTCTCGATCTCTAAAAATTAAGACTAACTGATCTTATCAGGTCGGGACAACCGGATCAGGTTGGGATCAAATAATTTTATTATATCTAGATAAGCATTACATCAATTATTTATAGGAAGAGTCCCTAGAGAGTTATCAAAACACAAATTAGATAAAATTTTCAAAATCGACAATCATTTTCCCCCCTTATTCTCAAAAGTGATAATTCACTACAGATTATATCGACAAACAAATAAAAGGAGATTAAACTCTATAAGATCATCAACAAACATAAATAAAAAACAAACGTCATGAGGATCACCGTACGAACACTAAAACCCTGCAAACCGCGAAAGTAACCGCATATGTCCCTAATTGTATCAAACTAAAATACTGAAAACCCCCTTCAAGAAAAAAATAAAATACTGAAAACCAAATCTTGAATATGGGGATAGTAAAGGGACTAAAAGTAAAATTTAACCCATTGCAAAAAATACTTAATAATTATTGGGCAAACAGCCAAACATCAGAAATCCAAATTAAACAAATCATTTTCATGTCATTTTCTGCTCTCTGTTTGTCCATTTGCCTTCAGATCTGATTATTTTATGAAAATAAAAACAATTCTCATTAAAACACACGGCTTGGTTGTTTGTTCAACCAATCTCTCCTCCATTTGTTGATTTTCGGGTTTGGAATCTCCACAGGTAAGCTACCACGTAAACCCTAATTGTTTTTTTTTTTTAGTTTTCGATTTACTTCGGTTGGTTTGTAGTAATCTCGATCTGTTATTGTTTCTGTTTTGAGATCTGACTTTCGTTTTCCGAATTCTAAAAAAGGAAAGTTCTGCATTTTGTTTTTCCGATAATAGAATTTCCGTTGGGTAAACTGTTGTTGGATTCAATATGATTTCATCTGCCGAATTCATAATTTCTTTAATTTTCAGTTCTGATTGTAGTGGATCATTTGCAGCTTGATGCGATTTCGTCACTTGCTGGAGACTGAGAGATTGATACTGCTTAAAATTGAGTTTCCCTTGGCCCTGTTTGGATTCTGGTAAAATATTTACCGCGGTAAATTTTGCTTTGGTTTGGATCAGGAGTTGCGTAATTCACTTATAGAGGTGGAATTATTGATCTTTAATAAGTAATTGAAATTCAGCTTGGTTTTTGTGGGTTTTTTTTTATTTATACTGGTTATGGTGGATATCTAGTGAACCGTGGATTTTGTTCTATTTTTCCCTTTGTTGCTTGTGATGATTGGGGAAAGATCGGTGCTGGGAGAAGTGTAGACTAGGTGGTTTCAATGCTTGTTGGGCTTATCCAGATTCACTGTAACATATACAGAAGCTTGTATGTGATGATAGGGTATGGTCTTCAATGTTCTTGGAGATTTAAGCTAAAGGGGTTGGTTATTTAGTGGTTTTCCAATCTTTAAACGTTTAAAGTTTTGGATATGAGAGGCCCCTGGTTTAATAAACTATCTGTCATTTTTGGTCCTAGACCGCCTGTCAGTTGGTTGCTATTGTGTTTTGTCAGCGTGCTTGCGTTGATTACTGTCTTTGGATCCTCTTCTTCTAAATCCTTTGACTCTGTAACTTCTACTTCGGTACCTGAGATCTATACAAACTATAGAAGGCTGAAGGAGCAAGTGGCAGTTGATTATTTTGAGTTGAGAACTATTGTATCAGGTGCTAGTCAGCCAAGGGAGCTTGGCCTTTGTAGCAAAGAAAGAGAAAATTATGTACCTTGTTACAATGTGACAGCAAATACGATATTAGGGTTTAAAGATGGAGAGGAGTTTGATCGGCATTGTGAAGTGTCTGGGCAAGGAAACTGGTGTCTTGTTCGCCCTCCAAAGGATTATAAGACCCCACTCCGTTGGCCTGCTGGTAGGGATGTGATATGGAGTGGAAATGTTAAGATAACAAAAGACCAATTCCTTTCTTCTGGAAGCATGACAAAAAGGTATTTACTAAATGCATTTGGATGCTTTGTAAAAGTGGCAAAGTATGAGGCGTATGTCCTTTTTTTACAAACTTTATGTTTTAGAATTCACTAGTGTCTGGTTTTGTTAGCTGCTTATGTTGTTCTTTCATAGTTCTTCATATGATCAAAAGCAGCTTTCTGATTTACCTTCTTAATTTTTTGACATTTTTTAGAATCATGCTGTTAGAAGAGAATCAAATTGCTTTTCACCCTGAGGATGGCTTAATCTTTGATGGTGTTAAAGATTATTCTCGCCAGATTGCAGAGATGTTGGGACTGGGAAGTGACTCTGAATTTTTTCAAGCTGGTGTACGTCTTTTATTTCACTTTGTCGTAATTTTCTACTACACTTGGCATTTTGGGGTACCTTGAGCTTTAGGAGTATGATATTTTGGAAACAAAAGATCTCTAATATTTTAGCTTGTCCTATTTAAAAATATGAGAAAGATATTACATTGTCTTCAAAGGGAACTAAAACTATCCGTACTGTATGACATTTAATCTCTTACTTTGATTACAGGTGCGCACTGTACTTGATATTGGTTGTGGTTTTGGAAGTTTTGGAGCTCATTTAGTTTCTCTAAAGTTAATGGCTCTTTGTATTGCCGCATATGAGGCAACTGGAAGCCAAGTTCAACTAGCTCTTGAGAGAGGTCTTCCAGCTATGATTGGAAATTTCATATCAAGACAACTTCCATACCCTTCATTATCATATGACATGGTTCATTGTGCTCAATGCGGTATTGTTTGGGACAAGAAAGGTACTTTTTCAGCAGGATTATGTTAACTATTGATACTCCTCTTTTACTTTCAGATTTATTAGGGAAAATGAGCTATACCACAATTCTTTTCCTTACAATTTTTAATGATAATCACTATGTCATGTTTCATTATAGAATTGGTTTAAAAGTGCATGGTTTATGCCAATGCACAATTGTAGTGCATCATTAATAGTTTTTTCTGTTAAGCTTAGTAACACTGCTAGGCATGAAATGCATTTGAGCACCAGAAATTCTTCCTCAAGTAGCTGCCCTATTCTAAAATTAAATATGCTTTGCTGTCTAACTAGTAACTATGACTTGGTAAAACAGAGGGGATGTTCCTTATAGAGATAGATCGGTTACTCAAGCCTGGAGGTTATTTTGTTTTAACCTCACCGACAAGTAAGACACGTGGAAGTTCAACAAGTACAAAGAAAAGAAACATGTTAACACCACTGGAACAATTTACTGAAAAAATTTGTTGGAGTCTTATTGCTCAGCAGGATGATACTTTCATCTGGCAGAAAACTGCAGATGCTCTTTGCTACTCTTCTAAGTGAGTAGACATTTATAATTTTTGCTTTTCTGTTGATAAATCTTAGTTAAATTGCATAGTGTAACTGACTTTTAATTTCGTAAAATGGTTTTTAGGTTGTCTTATACCCTTTTACTTTGAGTTAGTTGTATTTGTTTTGTTTAACTTGTAACTGTTAGACCTGCTCTCTTGTTTTTCTAACTTTTATTTCTTGAATATAGCAGGAAGAATGAGGTACCCCTTTGCAAAGAAGGATATGATGCACCCTATTATCGGGCGTTGGTGCCATGTATTACTGGAACTTCCAGCAATCGCTGGATTCCTATTCAGAACAGGTCCTCTAGCTCAGATTTGAGCTCAGCAGAGCTCGCGGTTCATGGAAAGTATTGTTCCAACTCATTTTTTTCTTCCTGCACATGCTTTTTTATGTTGCTATTGCGCTGCAACACGCAATCTGTAGTTTATGCAGTACATGGTTTAGTTGGATAGCACATTGATATAATTTAATCTTTGCAGGAGTCAGTCCGGAGGATTTCTTTGAAGATTTGCAAGTTTGGAAATTAGCTTTAAAAAACTATTGGTCTTTGCTTACACCATTAATTTTCTCCGATCATCCCAAGAGGCCAGGAGATGAAGATCCTTTGCCTCCATTTAATATGGTACGAAATGTGATGGACATGAATGCTCGTTATGGTGGCTTGAATGCTGCATTTCTGGAGGAAAAGAAAATGGTCTGGGTGATGAATGTGGTGCCTGTTAGGGCACGCAATACGCTTCCTCTCATTCTTGACCGGGGTTTTCTTGGTGTTTTGCACGATTGGTTAGTTCTTTTACAACATCAAGCTGCATGTTTAAGTTGATACTTGATAGTTATGCACCTGTTTTGGCGTTTGGGTTTTAACGTATTAGTTTGGCTATAAATATCTTCACAAGTTTTCAGGAGTGATCTTTCTTTGCGTATTCCCAGATTAAGATAACATTTAACTTTTTCTTTAAGATTTTGTTAACAATTAAATTAGTTTGCTTTAATTCAGATTCATTCTTAAAATTGAATATTACTGTTGCCTATAGTTTTTCTGTATCTACTGAAACTCGAGTTGTTGAACTATATTTGGCTTATTTGCTCAAATCAAGGTTGCAAGTAAAGACGTGGTTAACTTCCCCTCAAAGAAAAAAAAGGACACTGTTAACTGTATTAGATTGTTATTTGTTAATAAAATTTACATTTGGAGTCTGTATGTATGGTTTTCTCTCGTTGAGATCAAGTTGAACTTTCAATTTTTTCTTTTAAGCTTGCTTGCTCATGTCTGAAGTATCTGGTGTTGTACAGGTGCGAACCCTTCCCAACATATCCTCGAACATATGACATGCTTCATGCTGATGGACTCCTCTCACTCCTTACTTCAGAAATATGTGGTCTGATGGAATTATTTATAGAGATGGATCGAATTCTTCGTCCTGAGGTACTATTTTTTTCATAGGTGCTTGAAACTCAAAGCACTAATTCTCCTGAATAATCCCATTTGAAAAGTAATTTGATCTTCTAATCAATGCCATTGTCATTTGTTGAGGCACCCTAGAACTACTCGTATTAATTGATTGTTTCTGAGATAGTTATTACCTACTTGCACAAAAGTATATTAAACGTTATCAATATTCATAATTCTGAGTTTGTGTATTTTTGCAGGGCTGGGTTGTGCTCTCTGATAAATTAGGAGTTATAGAGTTGGCACGTGCACACGCTACACAACTACGATGGGATGCAAGGGTAATCGACCTTCAGAATGGTAGTGACCAGCGGCTACTCGTTTGTCAGAAACCTTTTCTGAAGAAATGATTGCTTTAGCACCAAAGAATCTCAAGAGTACGGATTGTAAACTTTTCTTGATCTGGTAATCCTCTAATTAATCTGCAAAAACACCTCTAATTAATTGATTTCTCGTATCGGATCCGGGTTTCCTTTGGTTTAAGCTAGAGCTGTTTGTCTGCTTCCTCCATAAAGGCATAAACACAAGCCTAACTGGATTTTATCCCCATGAATCTTTTCAAGTTTCTGATGGTATACACAAACCAGACCTTAGACATCGATACTTACCGAAGTTGCAAATTCACATGAAGTTAGCTAGCATTTGCGAAGAGATGATCTTTAGGTATTATGTCTTGGAACTGATAATGTAGCTAGCTCTTTTGGCAGAGGATGAAGTATCATCGGCATCACAACGTGAGCTATGCTCTGTCGTTTCAAGTGGCTCGATGTTAACGACTGACAAACGGGTGGAGGATTGTAGATTATCTTAGAAACGAGTTTTGCTGCCAAAGTATCTTCTCTTCGTTTTCTTTGTCAAGGTAATTGTAGCCATTCCTTCTTCCACATATTTTCCCCCTCTTGGTCTTTTATTTCGAGTTTGTTGATTTCTTTATTATTTTATTATTGAACTCCTTGTATTGAGCCATCAATTTTATTGCTATGCCATGGCCATGGCCATGAAATGGGATGGGATAATTACACAATGCTTGCATGATGGATTGACATGATGGCCATGATAATGCATTTTTGAAGTTTCAATTTACATTTGTTGTTCTCAAATAATGCTTGCATGATGGATGGAGCAGGTCATGGGCTTTTAGTGGCCATGGCGAATTAAAAAATAGACTCCAAATCAGAGATTTAAATTATAGTTACGAATGTAAATACGGTCGTGTTACGTTTTTTTTGTAGTTATAAACTACAGATGTTATTTCAGTTATTAAGAGTATCACTGTAGTAATTTCTTTAATAACATTCACTATGTGGATATAACGGTTGTAGGTATCATGATTTTAGATAATACTACTATTGTTATATATCGTCGTTGCCGTTGTCTATTGTTATTTAAATTCTTATATAATAAATATTGGGAAATTGGACTTTTAATTACAAATATTAAAAAATCAAACTTTAAGAGTAAGCTCATATAATAAATATTGGAAGAAAATTGGGACTCTAATAATTATTAAGATTAAATTTTAAGAATAGATTTCAATAATAAATATAGGAAAAATTAATCCTCATAATAACAAGTTAATTTAAAAATAGGTGTATAAAATATATAACTTTTTGAGATAGTTGTCTAATATATTTTGGTTGAATAGGTGTATAAAGTTTTATTTCGTTATGTTTTGAGATAATATTGTTAGAAAAATTTTACACAATAATAAATTGACACGTGTTTTTTATTTATCTTTAAAAAATAAATTAAAAATTAATCAATATCTCAAATTTTAAAAATCATAAAATAGTTTAAAATCTCTAAAGTTTTCAAACCTTGAACTCAACATTAATGTTATTGTCGTCGTCGATATCTTTTTAGATCTCATCATTATTATCGTCCAAGATCATTACTCGCCTCAACCAATCATCTTAGGTAATTGGACGTAGAACAACGAACGATAAACACAAAATACTTTAATTGTTCGACGTCCGATTGACATGCCTTTCGTCGTTACTAGTAATAGATGATTGAAAAAATAAACGATGATCTCATTCAATAACAATAAAGAAATTCAACGAGACTATCAATGGCGACAATAACATCAATTTTTAGATTTTAAGGATTTTCAGACCTTTTTGAAGATTTTAAGTCCAATAATTGGATGACCTAAATATAACATTTATTAATTGGACGACCTAAATATAACTTTATCCATAATCGAATGACCAAAACATACTTTTTAATAATTAAATGATGCAAATATAACTCTACTCATAATTTTGTGACTTCCATTGTAGTTTAACAGTATTTTGTGTTATATTATAAGCTCCTATTTTTAACTTACATTCGTAAATTATGATATAAAATAGTACTTTAATCTTAAAATATGTTTGAAAGTTTTTAAAACTGTTTTTAACTGAAACAAATAATTTTAAGTGATTTAAAAGTCAAAAATAGATTTTCAGTATCGATATAAAGCTGATTGTACCAATACGATAATATTTTATATCAATACGCTTTTGGTTTAGGTTTTTCAGTAAACACTTCGCATACTAATATAAAAATCTTTGTATCGATAGCTAAAGTACTATACTGATATGAATATTATATTGTGTATCAGTATGCTCTTTAATGACTATAAACTGCTAGTTTTTCATTCTACACTATAAATATAAATCAAGAAAATTTAAAAAAAGAGATGATGATCATCCAAGTTTAAAGATCAAGAAAATAAATTTTTTTATTGTATTTTTTTATCTCTTATGATTTATTTAGTCCGATCCTAATGAGTTAAATATTATAAATACTCGTATAAAAAGATAATTAGTTTATATTGTTAAGATTTCATAATTGACTGATAGATTCCAATCAATTCTTATAAAAACTGAAAAGAGTATTTTATCTTAACCTATATAAAATAGTCTAATAGATCTAGAATTCTAATCATAAGTATACAATAGTTTTAATTGCATGTGTGTGATCTTGATTTCATAAAATAATTAGTAACATGTGAAATTACAAATTTACCCTTATATTCTTAAATATTATAAAATGATCATTAATCGTAAATCAGATTAAAAAAATTAAATATGAAGATATATGTTTGTTGTACGATGTGATATGTTGTGATAATGATTTGATTCTTTAATTTAAACTCTGATAAGTTTTCGTAATATCTTTGAATTAATTCCCTATTAGACCGACTAAGAGATGTTACATTTTATTAGTATTAAAATTAATTAATCGATTCTAAAATTAAACCGAGATTCGCTATGTGTATGTATCACCTCGGAGTTTATTTGTATACATTGTATACAGTTTGTAATTTATATGATCTTTTAATTAGGTGATTCTTGATTGACAACATAAATAGGAATGTGAAGATGATAAATTTGTACGAATCATTTTATCTCGGATTTTTAATGATTGTTGTTCTTGAAGGTCATGAGTTCGAGCACCAGTATCGTAGAACAA
This sequence comes from Abelmoschus esculentus, assembly GCA_035048815.1. NCBI lineage: Eukaryota > Viridiplantae > Streptophyta > Magnoliopsida > Malvales > Malvaceae > Abelmoschus > Abelmoschus esculentus. Next base: position 21,203,333 of record JAUCBN010000012.1, on the reverse strand, counting down.
TGATTGAGCGATCAATGTTCAATAGATGAGAGTATATTCTTGATTAACCACTGTAACTGATTTAAAAAAAAACTGTCAGATTTAATTTTTTTATATACGACATCATAAGTAGCTACCAAACTTATAACCACAACTAGATCATCCTACGTCAATGGCCAAAATCTTATTTTGTATTGCCTTACCTCTGTGACAATCGTGCCTATCCCGCATCAACATATCACGTACATGGATAATATTCTGTACATATTCTCACTTCCAATTGATTTTCCACGCCAACTACGAGCTATCCGATAGAAAATGTTCACTCATAAGAGTAAAGTACATCAATGGTCACTCGATTTTTATTTCACTTTTATTTTGGTCTCTCAAGTTACCTTCCGTTAGAAAATGTTTATGTGACACGTTAATTTTTTATTTAAAATAAACTCTATAATTGATCACCAAACATTTAAAATGTTTTCATTTTGATCATCAAAATTTTAAAACTTTTACCAGAATTATTTAATTTTTATTTAATTATACGAGATTATACTGTTATTTTACTACACGAGTATAAAACTATTGATTTATTATTTGCATGAAAATTAGAAATCAAATCATATTCATACTATAAACTTAAGAGCTTTGATTCATTATTTGCATGGAAATCTTGAAATATTTTAAACATTTTATAAATATAAAGTTTGGCTTTGGATTCTTTTTTCATTGTTTTTAAATAAAAATGATAATATTTGTTAAAAGAATTACTAATTAATTTATCTCATAATGACCTGCATTAAACAAATAAATAATAACATAGATTCATAAAAAAGATAATAAAAAATTTACTTTCATCATCATTATTTTTATATTAATTTTACTGCAACTTGCATGTATCAGTCAAGTTGGAGGAGAAATTTGTATCAAAATCTCAAATATAAATCATAAAATAATAAATAAATATAAAATTATTAAAAAAACGATTGCTATTATTTACTAAAAAAAATCAAAAGAGAAAAAAAATTGTTTAATAATTTTTTTAAATATAATGAAATAGAAAAACTATTTTTCAATATATAATTTTTTTCTACAATATTTTTGAAGTCGAAACTAATTGATTTCGTTTTTAAACAGTGAGTGACATATGTCACTTTTTAGGGTTGTCTAACATTTTTCAAAGATAAAATCAGGTGGTTCCGACTTCAAACAGTGACTGAGATCACATAACAACTGAAACTTTAAAAACAATTATCGAATTCAAATACTGTTCAAAGTTGGATTTATCTGATATCAATTTCACATAAAATTTAAAAAACGAAAACAATAAGATCCGACTTCAACTTTCTTATATATTTATAATAGTTTAAAAATAAAATTCTCAATTTAATATATTAAAAATTAATAAAATATATAATAGAACATTCCAAAAGAGGGAGAAGGCAATATTCGCTTAAGTCTCAGATTTGAGATGTTGTGTACGTAGAAAATCCATACTGAGAGACTCACCCACTAAAGTTAAATGTGCAACCCGGATTGGTCTAAATTAGTCAAGTTAAGGCCTTAAAAACCGGAACAACAATAAAATTATATACATATAAAAATCCCCCACGGAAAGAGAGATGAAGACATCCTAGATCAAAGCTACTAAAGCAACCTTTAGAGACCGATCAAAGAATAAATAAAAAGTAACCTAAAAGCAACCTCTCTAGTTTCAAACATATACTTCTTGCAAGCCCTTTTCCACCTAATCTTGTCTCTTTATCCCTTTCTCTCAAGTAAAATTCACTTATTTTTGGTATCTCTATTTATACTCTTATCACTAATAAATATGTTAAAGGGTATAAAAAATTATTAAAATTAAGGCAATATATTCAAGTGTTTAATTAAATACAAAAATTATTCAGGGTCTTAATTTTTTTAAAATTGAAGGACTTTTACGCACTTAGCCTAAAATTATATTTAGAGTTTAAGATTAGGATTTAAAATTAGAGTATTAGGTGTTGGATGTATTTTTTAGAGCATAGTGTTTAAAATTTATTGTTAGAGCTTAGATTTTGAATTTTTATTCAAAAAAAAAATAGAAATTTTTGTCTCTTTCTATCACATATATAATTCCAGTATAACTATATATATATATATATAAAAGGTTAAGATCAATTTATATGGTGTAAAACTCATGTAGTTTTATACTAATATTGTACCATAATGATAATAAATGGGTAAGATTATTTTTTTCAAGCGATAATCTTTAATTTTTTTTACTGTTAATCTCATTCATCTATATCATTTATCCAATGATCATGGATTAGTGTAAAACTCTTTAAGTTTTACATTACGTAACTTGATCTCATATATATATATGAATAATTTTAAGGTGATATTAATATAGTATCTATTTATATATATTTAACGATTCGCTAACACACGCTTTATAGACAAATTGGTTTGAATCCGGATCTCCTAAGATGAAGATTTTCAATTTATCCCACTAAAATCACTTCTTAGATTCATAATTATTAATATTTAGCATATTAATCGATTAATTTAAAATAAATATCGTAAAATGTTATAAAAAAGATATACACTTAATCAATGATTTAATTTATACCGATCAATTCTATCGAATCAAACAAATAATTGAACCATTAAACAGATGCATGTGGTACATTAGCCTACCTTGCAAGTAGAAATGTCACCAGTGGCATTGGCAACTAGAAAAATCAATGCACGAAGTGCACAGATTTTGACATCTCACCAAACTTGGAACATACCTTATGATAATCGTACTATATAACATATACAAATTAATAGTAAAATTTAATTTATAATAATATTCTATTTTTATTTTTCTATCTACATAATACATTTGGGTACATTTTTTAAAAGTCAAATTATTCATAATTAATTAGGGTGATTTTTTTAAATAATAATTAAATAACCAGGGATGGAGCTAAGATCAAACATTAAGAGGGGTAAACGTCTATTAAGCTTTTAAATCTAAAAACTGAGAGGGGTAAACGTCTATTAAGCTTTTAAATCTAAAAACTGAGAGGGGCAAAAAACTTATTTTACTATTGTTAAACTAAGAGGACCTCAAGTGCAATTATACCAAAAAATTTTGGGAGGGTCTGTTTAACTTCGTCCCTGTAAATAACCAACAAGGGTTGGTCTAAGTTATAAGCAATTTGGTTTCACTTAAACAAGACTTAGGTTCGAGATGTTGTATATGCAGAAAGTCCATGTTGGAAGATTCACTCACTAAAGTTAGATGTGCGACATTGGTCGATCTGAATTAATCAGGACGAGATCCTAAAAACCGAGAGAGTAATAAAAAATAATAATCAAATATTATATTAAAGTTTGAGGTGAAGAATCCACTACAACCGATTATCTATTAGTATTATATAGGGGTGTTCATTATCGGGTACCCGGTTGCTTCGGGTAGTGATTTTTCGGCTCGTGTCCTGGCCCGTTTATATCGGGTATACGTTATCGGGTACCCGGCTAATCGGGTAACGGGTACCCGGTTCGTATATATATTTTTAATTTTTTTTATTTTAAAATTAAAAAAAAATCATATATTAAACACAAAAATTAAAATTTTATAATATACGAACAAACATAAATATTAGTGATTTAAAGTTAATTTTAAAATATTTTAATGTATATATACACACATATATTTATTAGAGTTTATCATTAAAATGATATTAAAAATACTAATATCGTTTTTTTCTTTCGATATTAACAAATTAAAAATATATATTTAAAATTTTTAAGAATTAAAAATATATAATACAACCATAAAATTAATTTAAAGATTTAAATTTAATTTTATGTACAAATATTAAGGAACTTACCATAAAAATATAATTTAAAACTAAAAAATATATAATTTTAAATTAGTCGGGCCGGGTCGGGTACCCGGTAATTGGAAAAATCGGCCCAGCCCGCCCCAATTATTCTCGAATCGGGTACTCGACCCGGTCGGATAATTTTTTTTCGGGAACTACCCGTCATTTTTGTTTCGGGTAGTTAGGTCGGGTCAATCGAGTCGGCCAATTTTGAACACTCCTAGTATTATATTATAAATTAAACTTTCTCAGGTCCAATATTTTAAATCCAAAGCACCCTAAGAATTCATTATTCTAAAAAATAACACGTTCTTATTTATTAGTAATAAAATTAGTATGTTTATTCTACTTTAGTTGACAAAGTTTGACTTCTTTAATTCATACCATTTGTGTAACAACCCGGATTTCCCGTATCCGAGTATCGGGTTAACCCATAGTGTTGGGCTTCGCTTTTGGGCCCCGGATTTGTCTAATTAGGCCTTAAGTTGTGAGCTTTGGTAGTTTAGGCTTGAGGTTTTGGATGGAGGGAATTTTGGTAAATACCAAATAAGTTGTTAGAGGGTGGGAGTGTTATGTTTTCTGCAGAAAAGCTGAAGGTTTGAGATCACCTTGCCCCCATCCCCATTCCTCCATCCTTGCAAGAGAAAGGTAGAAAAGATTCAATCTTTGTTGTGCTAACTTTAGAATCTCGTTTAAGCGGTGAAGGGTAAGTTGTAGAGGGAGTTTTGATCTATAAAACGAGGTAAGAAGATGTGTGTTTGGTGAGGAAGAAGGTTTAGTGGGGGGTTTTAGAGGGAGTTCGGGATTTAGGTTTAGAGAGCTTAAAAATCTGAGTCTTTTGTGTTTTTAAGCTCTAGAATCATCTCAAGATCTTGCTAACTCATTCTACATCTTTCTCTTGTAGAGAAAGAGACTTGTGAGCCATCATCAAGCTTAGGAGGGAGAAGAGCTTGAAGAGGTGTGGAGCTTGCTTGGGTTGCTGTTGCTTGCTAAGGTTGGTACTCCAAACTCTTTCTTCATCATCCATTCATGGTAGAATGCATAGCATATAGAAGAATCATGTATGTGTGTTGTCTTGCTTGGGTTGCTTGAAAATGGGTCATTAATGGTGAAATCCGAGTTAATGTGTTAAATGATTGGAAATTGATGTTAAAACATCCTAAATACACTTAGAAATGAGTAGGAAAATTTGGAATCGTTTAGGTTAGGTTTGGGGACAAAACTCTAAAATTTCTAAGTGTAGACCCGTCCTTCGTGTAGGGGGTATCGATACTCGGCCTACCGGTATCGATACCCATGAGTGAATTTTGGCTTGTCGTTCAGGGGTATCGAACCATGGTTCGATACCGAGGGATTCCAAAAACTTTTTGTATCGATACCTGTATCGAAACGGTTTCTTCCCTTTTGTTGACTTTTGAAATTGGTCAACGGTATCGATACTGGTATCGATACCTATGTGTTTCGATACCCTCTTTGGGTGGGTATCTATGCTGGGTGTTTCGATACCCTACCTAAGGGTATCGATACCCCTGTGTAATTTGGCCAAGATGGGTAGAGTTTTGGGGCTCAGTGTTTCTTAATAAATGATTATTTTAATTTAAAAGCTACGAATTGAATTATCGAACTAAGATTGATGTTATAACTCTGAAAGACTAATTGAGATAATCTTAAACATCTTGTTGTGCTATGATCCTAGGTGGATCGTTTGTGTGGGTTGAGTCTTTGTGTGTTGGAAATCTGGATATCCATAAGTGTTGCAACACGTCGAAGGCCATCCGATGTAACATTCCGGATGATGTTCTGACGACTATCCCGAGTATAGGATCCCGATGCTGTGTGGACGCGGACCTCATTCGAAGATACTCGATGTGACATTCTGAGTATGGGATTTGGAGAATTCCGATGTTGTGTGGACACGAGCCTCAATCCCGGATGTAGGATCCCGATGCTGTGTCGACGCGGGCCTCATCCTTGAGTATGGGATCCCGATGTTGTGTGGACGCGGGCCCTACTCGTAGTGTAGGATTCCGATGCTGTGTGGACGCAGGCCTCACTACCTTGTGTGATTATTGATTTGTATATGCTGTGTGCGATAATATACATCTCATTTATGCCATGTGTTAGGCTAGCATGCTAGACTGTCATATCATGCATGTGATTTATATGCCATGCTTTACTGCTTTGATATGCATGATGTTGGCCGAGTTTAGCGTATCCAATGAGCTTGTGTGGCTTAGCGTTTGAAATCTGTTTTCGTGCGTAAGTTAGGTGAAGCGGGTTCCGTGGAGCACCATCAAGGTTTGGACTTTCAGCATCGACCGTGTTGTCAGAGTACATTTATTAGATGTAGTGGGCATAGTACTATGTTGAACCCTATTTGTAATTTGTAACTCTGTTATTTTAATTTGGGTCGAATGTTTTTAAATGGTATGTAATATTTTGGAGCTTCGATTCCTTGAACTATTTTGGGTTTATGTTTTAACTCGTTTTGAATTTTATGGATTAAGTTGGACTCGGATTTGGTTATTTGTTGGACTTTTAAAGGAAAATTTTGAAATACGAGTTTTGGGTCGGAGGCCCAATGTGATATCCGAGTCGGGTATTACAATTTGCTTTATTACTACTTATATGATTTTTCTACTTAACCAAAAAAAATTAATTTGATAGAAACAAAAGTTTTGTTTAAAAGATTAAATTTAAGTTAGATTTTAAAGTTTAAATCAAATATTATTTTATTTTGTTAATATGTTATATCATTAATTTAATGATAATAAATAATATATTGATTATTTTGTGATTTACAGGCATTTTTAGTTATCGTAACGTTAGCAGATGACGTTCATTTTATAAGACTTAAATTTATTTGTTTTGTTTGTAGCGTGTATGTGTATTGTCAGAGAGTTAAAAATATGTATGAATATATATTATATTGTAATTAGATTTAGAGTATTAAAAAATTTATTTTTTTCTAGACAAAATTTTTATTTTAATATTACTCCTATTAAAGGGGAGAGGAAAGAAAATTTTACTGGAAAGAAAAAAATATTTTTAGTGGGTCTAGAATTTATAACCTATAAAAATATAAAATAAATAATTTGACTAATCGATCAAATATATTTTTTAATTTTTTTTGCGTGTTTTACAGTAGTATTTGTTCTAAAATATGCTCTCAACCATTAAACATTAATTGCTCAATCACTATGCTGACATTACTGGCGTTAGAATCTGTGACCTCCGAAAATAACAATTGTTCCTTTCACCGTTGAGGTAAGACTGTTCGTGTATATATTTTTTAAAAACTTTACTTTAAATATAATTTCACCATATATATATATATATATAATTTCAAAAACAAATCTCATTTCCTAATTAAAGAAAAGGCATTTTTTCTGTAATTAAACTGTTTGAACATAAAATTTTAAAATCTTTAATTTCCTATAAAGTTAAAATTTGATTGGATCTATTTAATCTATTAAAGCCAAACACTTTTGTAAACATGGTCAACAATCTTTAAATAAATGGTTAAAATTTTAAATCAATATCCTTTTTAATTTTTTAAAATTATAAGTTTAAAATTTATTAGGTGTATTCTTTTTCTCCCGTAAATAAAAATTATTAAAAAAGAGAGAAAAATAATATGATTAAGAACTTTCTTTTGAAAATTGATGCAATATAAAAAACATGTAAGTTCAAACATATTTAAATATTTAATATTTTTTGTTATCAAAAAATATTTAATATTTTTTTAATTTATAAATAAAAAATGTATGGATAATATAATTTATGGGTGTGTATAACTAACCGTAATCGTTAATTGGTATAATCGTCATATTTTATAGATTAATCAATCGAATCGTTAAAATTAAACGATTTCGGTTAACCAAACCATTAAAAATGATAGTTAACGATTAGGGTTACAAATTTTGACTAATGATTAATTTATAGTTTAACCATTATTAAATTATTTTGATATTTATTTAAAATAAAAATACTTTTTAAACTTTAATTGTAATTTTTATATTTTGAATTTTGATTATTATATGTTAGTTAAATATTTATCTTTAAAACTTTGATTATGGTTTTTATATCTTTAACTTTGATGGTATATTATTATAATATTACGTGCTGCAAACTTTTTAAACTTTAAAATATTATAAAATTTGTGCATTTTGTCTTGTATTAAAACTTTATAATATATAAATATTTTTTTTAATTTTGACAAAAATGATTAAAATATCTTTATTTAAACATTTTATAAATATTTTAATATATTATTTGTCATAAAAATAATTATATTATTTTATAAAAAATAATGAACATATAAAAAAATTATAATAAATTATAAGTTAAATTATAATCGAATCACTAATTAACCATATTTTAACGATTTAATCATTATAATTAACTGTTTTTAATAATAAAATTACGATTAATAAATAATTATTATAATAATTAACTGATCTCGTAAATTAAATGATACGATTAATCTATTACGAATACATTTGATATAAATACAATATTAATTTGTACATTAAAAAAATGTAAAACTGAGAGCACACCGCCCAGGGTTGAGTTGTGACAGCACATTGATAAAGGCTTAGAGAAAAGTTGTCCCAAATGTAGGACACTCAACTAACACAAGGCTTCAAAATCACACCCTAAACTAGTTAAGGATTTTTTTTAAAATTAAGTGTATAATACAAATTAATTCATATAAAATAAAATATTAAAAAATTAGAAAAAAATAATAATATTAAATAATTATTAAAAATAAAAATCGAATTCAAACTATTTATTCTTACAATACGTACAAAGATAAATAAACCCTTGATAATAAAGCTTCATTCAGTTACCCGTTTGGAATATACGTTTTACGGTTAACAGCTAAAGTACTGTTAAATAGGTCTTTCAGAATCGCGTTATCGTAGTAATTTAAAGAATTTTGTGCTGCAAACGAGCGTTTTTACACTATATTTTTTTAATTTTTGTTGAAAAAACGGGTGTTGTATAAAATTTTCGATCCAAACGTGTAACTGAATGAAGCATAAATTTATATTGTTTTTAAGACAGATCCTCATATTATTGTAGTTGAAGGAGGCTTATATATACCCCCACAGTCTTCCTTTAGTATTTCTCTAGAAATCCCCAGTTTCTCTTCTCTCCTGCACCTGTCTTTGTTCTTCTCTTTAATCTCTTTCCCCCTCAAAATCCTGCACCAATCATGGCCATTTTCATTTGTATACTCCTGTTCTTAGCCATGACTGGACATTCAAGTAAGTCCTTGGAATTTTTCTGACTCCCCCCTCTCTTTTTCCATCTATTAAGGTCAGATGTAAAGATTTCTAAGATGGGTTTTCCTTCTTTGCTGGAAAAACACAAATATTTTCCCGGAAAGTTAACATTTTTCCTGTTTACAGGTGCTCTTTATTGCTTATGTAAAGATGGAGTTGGTGATCTGCAACTTCAAAAGACCCTAGATTATGCTTGTGGAGCTGGAGCCGATTGTACTGCGATTCTCCAGAAAGGTGGTTGCTACAACCCAAACACCGTCAAAGATCACTGCAACTACGCCGTCAATAGCTACTTCCAAAGGAAAGGGCAAGCTCAAGATAGCTGTGATTTTGCAGGAACTGCTGCTGTCAGCTCAAATCCTCCCCAAAGCAAGTACCTTCAAATTTAAAATTTTTCGACTCCGACTCGTCACGTCATCTATAATCGAACGATGATTCGAATATATATGATAATTTCTTGTTCTTTTATTTCTGGCTTTTCTTTTCCCTAACTTTTTTGTGTCTGATTTGCAGATATTGCTTCAACTTGCAGCTTTCCTTCAAGGTATGTTGAATCTTTACTGGGATTTTCTTTTAGGAAAGGAAGCATCTTTGTTCATGAAAATGAGCTGGCCAAGATGTTGAAATGTCCTAAAGCTAGTTGTCTTTTATTTTCTTTGAGTGAAGTACACATGATCACTTAATTATCTTGAAATATATAAAACGATAATTGAAAATTTTAAAATTTATATAATGGATATTAAATTTTAATTTTTGTTATAAAATAATCATTAAATATTTAATAGTAATTAAGTGAATAACGTGATAATTACGAAATTTTAAATTATAATATATTAATTTTTTATATTTATATATTCAATTAATTTAGTCTAGGACGGAACTATATTGATAATGGGAGGGGAAAGGAAAAGAATTTTTTTCAATTTTTTTTGGTATAATTATATTTAAAGTCTTTCTTAGTTTAAATAATAATAAAATAAAATTTTTATCCCTCTTAAATTTTAGATTTAAAGGTTTAATAGACCTTTTTCGCTCTCAATGTTCGATCATGGTTCTGTCCTTAATTTAGTCTTGATTTAATTCTCATTGTTAATGTTTAAATTTATTAAATTTATAAATATTAAAGACTAAATGTGTTGTTATATAAATTTTTATATATGTTATCTCATCTAATTAAGAGCGAATAACGGCTGATATTTTGTAACAAAAATTAATGTTTAGTGCATATTATATAAATTTTGAAAATTTTATGATTATTTTATATTTTTGGAATAATTTAGTGATTACTTATATATTTTACCCTCTTTCCTTATCAAATTCCCCTTCATGTTTTGTTTTTTTGCAGTAACACAGGGACAATCACAGGCACCACACCAAACGGGACAACCACCCCATCTGGCTCAACCACAGGGACTCCAACCACCGTGTTTGGTGGTGCGGGTGCCACGCTGGGTCCGACAGGGACCACGACAGGCATCAATTATCCAGGCAGTGCCATGGGTCTCTTCTCTAACAACAACTTGTTCTTCACTTTTGTTGTTATGACATGCATTTGGATTGTAGGGTTGTCTTGGCCTTGAATTAAGAAAAGGTGGGGACTAAAATTGGAAGTTTGAACTTTGAAGGGAGTTTTCTGAAATTTTGACATAAGTGGGGGACTGAAATGTTAACCATTTGTGTTTATAAATGGTGGAAGCATCTATTAGTGACAATGACAAATCCACCGCTTCCACTTTCTCCTTTTTCTTTTGTATATTTAGAGGCAGATAAGGTATTTTTTTTTTCTTAAATGAAAATTTGTTTAATAAAAAAATATAATTGTACTTTATAATTTTATTCGAATATAAAATGATATTATTGTATACATGAATTTATACACTCTTCCCCTGGTTTATATTTTACAAAAATATTCTACACTATAATTTCTATGTTTTTTTATGTATAATATGTAACATTTTTTATTGTAACCTAAAATATAACATTTAATGTTGCAACTTAAATTTAGATAACATTTTTTTGTTACAATCTAAAATTTTTCAGACACAAATTTTAAAATTTTTCATGAAAAAATATCTCTGTTCGTAACTTTTTGTAAGTTCGTAACTTTCAATCATAGGTAGAGCCACATGCAAAAATGGGCTGTCTATTGACACCCAATTTTTTTTTTCAAACTAAACTCATAATTTGGAGAAATTATATTATGGGCTCAGCTCACCACGTCAGTCATGACCCTGTCTAATTATAACAACCCACTTCACCACTAATCTCCAACTCCTTTTTTTTCGATCAACGAATCTTCACTCGTAATTTTTATGTCATTTTAAAAATATAATTTTTAAAAATTATATTAATTACATGGTTGATTAGCGGTGGAGTGGGTGATTTTTATTGGTTAGAGACCACAACTGACGTGGTAGGCCGGACCTATGATATAATCTCTTCGTAATTAGACAAATAATGAAAGAAACCGTTTATGTTAAAGTTTTTTAACTGTTTAACGGTGGTTTTAATAATTTCGGTCTAAACCTAAAATTTTTAGAGTATATGAGTAATCTAAACTTGAATTTAACAATTCAAACCTAAAATTTGATAATCTATGAAAATTATAGTATTGCTTTTAAGTAAGATTTATTGATTTTTAATAAAACTTGGAGAAAAATTTTGATAATTATGTAATATTTTTATTCCGAGACGAATAAATCTCATATAACAATTTAGATTAAAATGATAAAATTTTAAATTTTAACTTAAAATTTTATATAAAATCATTACAATTTAAACTGCAATCTAAAATGTTACGAATTTAAATTATATCTTAAAATAATTACCAATACATATAACATTTTAATTTAAAAACCTAAACTTAAAATCTTACCTAAAATTAATAATTTAGGTTATAACTAAAATTATTATTGATATATATATATAATATTTTAGGTAGATATTCGGCTAAAAATAATTATATCGTATATTTTTGTTATTTTTAAACATTAAATTCTAAACAATCTCAAGTTGACCCAGGGGTCCACTCTTCTGGGCATGCCAGGGACGGACCTTTTAGGCCCATTGGAAAATAGAAAATAGTCGAATTCTATAATTAAATTTCTTATTTTTTAATTAATTTTTACTTAAATTGTAATAAATATTATTTTATGTTTTATAAATTTATGATTTTTAATATTTTAAAGAGAGAAAGAAGAAAAATTATTTAAAATTGATAACATAATCTAATATCAATATGAACAAAATAATGTCGTCTTGATCGATAAAATTTTAATTAAAATTTTTTAATTTGAGTTAAACAATTAAAAAATTCTTACAACCCAAAAATATAGAATTTTTTATGGAGATAAACATATCAATAAAATTCAGCAGCTTCTTGAATCTCTTTGTTTTTCTCCAAATAAGACACATAATAGATGAAGGAATTGTAGGCGATCCAAACTGTTGAGTTGATCGATCTCTAAAGTTGGCTAAGAGGGGGTGAATCAGCAATTAAAAAATTTGGTGGAAGATTTTTCGGTAAAAGATAAAAAAAATTAAGACACACGATTTATAGTGGTTCAAGCTTCGGAATAAGCTCTACATCCGCTACCTTAGCTCTCACTAAGGATTTTGAAACCAATTCACTAAGAATTCAACTTTTTTCTAGGTTTAAGGGATAACCTTTTACAAATCGAATCAAACCTTCTACCCAAGGATTGATTTAAACCCCACAAGATGATAAAAGAAAGAAAGACAAATAAGAAATCTCTCACAAGATAGATATTGCCCCAATTACAAACAAACTCTCCCCAAACTCAATTACAAGGAATTAAAATGAAATACAAGAGTTGAGAGTAAAGATTTGCAATAAAGTGCTTTGGAGTTGGATTTGGAGTTGGATTTGTGTGCTTGGATGTTGCTTGAGGATCAATAGTTGTTAACGCTGCTTCAAATGCTCCAATTTATACCTTCTCATTGATTTCTAACCGCTGAGGTTGTTGGAAATTGAAATAAATACGTTAGAGCTTTATCTTCCAATCATAAATGCACTTTTGCAGGCTTCGGTATCGATACTCGGGGTACCTGTTTCGAAACAGACCACAAACAGAAAGATCCTTGTGCATTTAATAGGGGTGTATCGAACCATGTTTCGATACCATTTGTAAACTGTGAAGACTGGTATCGATACATGTTTCGAAACATGTTAACCACCATTTAAAGCTTTAACTATCACCAACGGTCGACTCATTTAATGCTAAAATAGCCGTTGGGATTTTTAGGGTATTGATACTGGTATCGAAACATGCCCTTATAATTTTAAAATATTTAAAAAATTAAACTCTGGTTCGATACCTGGTTCAAAACAGATGTTGGCAGTAACGTTTTATGGAAAAAGGTATTGATGCTGGTATCGATACTTGTTCTTTGATTCAAGAATATTTTCTGAAAAATAAGAGGCGGTATCGATACCTGTTCTAGGGGTATCGATACTCTCGTGTAAAAACACTTAGAAAATTATTTTAAAGTTCTTGGTTTGACTTGAAAACAAAAAGTTTGACTTAGGGACTTAAAAATTTATTACAAAATAGTCTTTTATTATAATTGTTATATCAAAATCAATTTTGGTTTTACACAAACTATCATGCAAAAAGTACCACTATCTAGGGTCAGGATTGATTTCATCGGCAAACAACTATCAACCGAGTGAGGACATAACTTTTCAAGTGATCACCGACAAAAACATAAATAAAAAACTAACGACGATTGAGTCTTTGTGTGAACAACAATTGATCGTTAGGGCATGCTAAAATATGTCACAAAGACAGATAAATCAAACCACAAAATAAAAACATGTCACAAAAACAAAAGAAAAATGTGTCACAAAGACAAGAAGAACGTTATATAAAAACAGAGATTTTTATTAAAATTAAAAAAAAATAGATTTAATGGTAGACAATCAATACTAAGATTGATTATCGATCGTTAATAAAAAAATTGATTAAAATAAAAAACAACTAATAATAAAAGAATTTAAAGATATTTTTAAAATCTAATAAATACAATGCTTCTAGAAGGTCATTATTGCTCCCTATTCCCATCCACACCATGAAAAATAAAGGGACAATGTCCAAATTGAATAAGAAAGCAAATGGGAGCTTTAGGACCACTTATTGACTTTTTAGCTACAATCTAAGCCTTCCAAAATTATGAATCCTCCGAGACATATTGCAAGAGCTGACTTTTACATATAAAAATTAAAACATGGCATGAAATAGTCAGAAAAGAACAAAGAGAAGTATTCTAGAAGAATTGTTATTTTAGAGATCACAGGTTCGAGCATCAGTAATATCAGTATAATGATTGAACGATTAATGTCTAATAGTTAAGAGTATATTTTAGAACAGATACTACGATAATCACTGTAACTTATTCAAAAAAATAATATCATTTTCGTTACAATATACATAAAGACTAAGTTCGAATATATTTAAATAGGGATAAAATTAAAATTAAAAGTTGAAGATAAAACATAAATATACAATTATGTCCATGTGTTTAAAGATTTATTTTTAATTTATGATTGAGGTGTGAAGAGAGGTCTATATAATTTATAAATTATATAAAAATTATAGATATTTAAATTAACGGTAAAATTATACTTTACACCATAAAAAATGATAATTCATTTTTTATGTCTATGATTTGAATAGGGATGGTCATTTTACTTATATCAAAAAAAATAAAAAATTATTTATATCGAATCAAATTTAAAATTTTTATTTTAAAATTAAATTTAAGTCGGATTAAATTTAAATATTAAATTTTTTAACCATGTGTAGATCGAGTAACACATATTTAGTCTCCTATACAAAGCACATGACTGAGATCTTTAAGTAATGATATTTGACTTTTAGGTTGATTTATTATCTCTTTAATTCTTCAACTCTTGCAAACATTCCATACGTAGGAAAGAGGTGGTGATTCACCTTAAAAAAATAAGATGGATGAATCTGATTGGTTAAGACCATGAATGATGTGGTGGAAATGGTTCATAATATAATTTCTCGTCTAATAGGAGAAATTATATCATGAACTCTTTTCACCACGTCATCCGTGGTCTCAACCAACTAGATTCATCAATCTCATATATTTGCAAGGTGAATCATCATCTCTTTTCCTACATGTAATTAGTGAGTTGATAACAACTAGTTTCATTAATCTATTTTTTGATATTTTTTTCGATGTTGGTTATGAGAATTTTTTTTAAAGAGACCCCATCTTGTATAAAAA
Organism: Abelmoschus esculentus; assembly: GCA_035048815.1. Taxonomy (NCBI): domain Eukaryota; kingdom Viridiplantae; phylum Streptophyta; class Magnoliopsida; order Malvales; family Malvaceae; genus Abelmoschus; species Abelmoschus esculentus. The sequence goes on along the minus strand of JAUCBN010000012.1, from coordinate 21,187,933 downwards.
AATATAATAAATTTGTTCATTTTGAGTTGAGCCGAGTCCAACGAGCTTTGAGTCCAAGTCAAGTCCTATAATATTATTTTTGAGCTGAGCTTGAATATATAATTTTAAGTTCACTGAGCCTCGAACCTAAAATTTCGAGTTTATCGAACCTCAAACTCGAATTAAATTCAATATAACTATTTTTAAATCGAACTAAATCAAATCTAACCAAACTCGAATTCGATTTAACTCGTTATCACCCTTAATCGTGTTAAATAGTTGAATTTAAGTGAAGCATAATGTCAATTGGGCATGTATTTGCCATCCCTAGCTATTCTAGAAAAACTCCATGTCGTCCGTAGCCCGTTGTATATTAATTTTTTTTTCTAATTTTATTTAAAATAAAGAAAAATAAAATTCAATGTTTGTGGAAAAATATAACGTTGAAAAGGGATAAATTTTTTAAAATAAAAAATAAAAAATAAAATCAACGTTGTGATTAATGGTCTTGTCTGGGACGATGCAATGTACCAAATAAACAAAATTATCTAAATAAATATTTATTTGTATAATAATCAAAAGGGCCAAAATAACGCCACGTGGAAGTCTTTCTTGAGACTTAACGGATCGCCGTGATTTTTGTCCGTTATCTAACCGTCTACTATAAATAGAGTTTTTTATGAGAAATAGGTTAAAATAAGACTTAACTAAAATTATTATAAAAACTATAAATTATATAAAAAAAATAATATTATTAAAATCTTTATATTTTCTTATAAATATTAAATATATATAACTATTATAATTTTTATATTATTTTTTATTCTAACTAATTTTAATCCGATTTACCTTAAAACTTCCCTATAAATACGTTTGGACGACAGTTTGGTTTCCAATGCTTCCATGGCCTTTGGGAAAGAACAAATCTTCTAGAAACTTGAGAGATGCAAAGTTCTGATTTTTCAACCGAGTTGATCCCGGGTTTACCCAATGAACTCGGTCTCGAGTGCTTAACTTGGTTACCTTACACAGCTCACAGGGTCGCCTTCCGAGTCTGTCAACGGTGGCGGGATTTGCTCAAAAGCAAAGACTTTTATTATCATCGGAAAAAATTGGGGTACACCCAGAAACTCGCTTGTTTGATTCTAGCCTTCAGCGGTGGAATCGTGAACGGACCTAAAAAACCAGGTGAGTTACCGAGTTATGGGGTTGCCGTATTTGAATCGGTGAATCGTTGTTGGTACAAACTTCCTCCTGTTCCCAAATACCCAAACGGGTTGCCTTTGTTTTGTCAATCGGCAAGCTGTGAGGGGAAGCTTGTGGTGATGGGCGGGTGGAATCCGGTGAGTTATGACCCGGTTACTGACGTTTTTGTCTACGATTTCACGACTCAGCAATGGAGACAAGGGAAGGATATGCCGTCGAAAAGGTCGTTCTTTGCCATCGGAGCATGTTCGGGTCGGATTTATATTGCGGGAGGACATGACGAGAACAAGAACGCGTTGAGAACGGCGTGGGTTTATGATTTGAGAAGCGACGAGTGGACTCAGCTGGATGAGCTGCGTAAAGAGCGAGACGAGTGTGAAGGCGTGGTGGTCGGGGAAGACGAGTTCTGGGTTGTGAGTGGGTACGGAACGGAGAGTCAAGGTCAGTTCGACGGGAGTGCTGACGTTTACGGGTTCAAGTCGGGTCAATGGCGGGTGGCCGAAGGGATTTGGGAACCGGGTAAGTGCCCGAGATCAAGCGTCGGGATTGGAAAAGGCGGGAAATTGATGAACTGGGCTGAGCTTGACCCTGCCGTTCGGGTCAGATCGTGCGGGATTACGCTTGGTGATCGGGTCTTGATAACCGGGTCGGATCATCAAGGTGGATTACCCGGTTTTTACATGTTGGAAAATGGTAAATCGGAGCCAATCAATGTGGGTGATGAGTTTTCTGGGTTTGTTCAGTCAGGCTGTTGTGTGGAAATCTGATTGCACTATACAAAAAATATGGGGAAATTTTGTTTTTGGCCCTCCAAGTTTTGTACTTTCAATTTTGATGTATAAAAAATATTTTAAGTTGTCGGGTAAATATCGATATTAGGGTTCGATATTTGTAAAAAATATGAGAAAATATTTAAGATTTTATAATAAAACATTCATAGTTTTTGAACGAGTATTAATTTTTTAATTGCGCTCTAAATATATTATATATCAGATTCCTTCCTCAACAAACCGTTTCGGTTTTCAAGGCATTCAAGAAATAAAATTCTAATTTTAAGAGTAAAATATACATTAGAATCTACGATTTCATGCGATACTTATTAAAATATTATAAAATACGAAATTTAAAATATTATATTTTTTTATAACATTTTAGATTAATGATCTCGCATCAAGTATCAATAATCAAAGATAAATTCTTATACTTAATATCAACATAAAATATTATCAATAGTGATAAAGACCGATACTCAAATCCAAATTTTAATATTTATCATTCACCGACCCAAAATATTATAAAAATATAATATTTTAAATTAATAAATAATGTTTTAAATTATTTGTTTTATAACGTTTTGATAGGTATCGTACCTAATCTTATTGTATCTGAGACACCCTAATATAAAAATGTTTGTAGTTAGTTCTTTTATTTTATTCGATAAACATTATTTTCGACTAGTAACGGAGCTGTATATAGGATTGAAATTATTATCTTTCCTAAATTTTTTAATATAATTATATTTTTAATCTCTTTTAATTTAAATATTAATTAAATAAATTTTTTACCTCTTTTAATTTTTAAATTCAAAATTTAACAAATTTTTTGTCCCTTTTAATATTAAATCCTAACGTCTTCACTGACGGTTACCGAGCGTGTCATCTTCTAAATAAATAAGCACATTTCATCTTCATCTTCATCTTTATTTGATTGTCTGTTCCTGGTATCCTTAAGACATTAAAACAACCAGATATATCGATCTGTTTATGTCATGTTTGACTTTAAAGTTGTAAAGCAAGCACACCGACATCGGTACAAACTTGTTTTTATTATCAAAGAATGAAATATTAAATTCCATGAAAACAAACTCGCACCAGACAGGTCCAAGCTGGATCCACTAATTTGATTCAGATTCCATTACAATTTGTAGAGTGTCCAAACGGATAATTCAATCGTGATCGAACCGAATTTTTAAAAACTAAATTAATAAAAAATTTAAATCTTTAACCATTAATTGAACTGAATTTTTTTCAAAATATATTAACCGAACCAAATCTGGTACATCAATACATGTCCCTATATAGAAAAATATTTTTGTGATAAAAATTAAAAAATTAAATGTGTTTTTATTTTAAAGATTGTTTATAGTTTAGGTGTTTAGAATTGAGAAATTATTGTTAAAATTTAAAATTTAAAGGTTAGTGTGATATGTTAGAGATAATCTTCACATATTCTCCTATTAATCTTAGTCATTCAACGATCTAATAAATGTGTAAAACTTAATAATTTTTGCATTGTATAAACGAATTTATCTCGTATATATATGGACAATGGCATATCTAAAAAAAATATTTGAGGGTAAGCACGGATAAAATTTTAAAATTTTCAAGATAAACATAAATCATAAATATTAAAATATTAAAGATCAACTCATAAAATTAAAAAATGTAAAAGCGAATGTATGAATTTTAAAAATTCAGGGTGGGTCTGTGCCCACTCTACGATACACTTATATTCGTTACTGTATAAGGGCAAAACTACATAGGATTGAGAAGAATAATTATACCACCCTAATTTTTTTCATGTTTCTCCCTCTCTATAATTTTTTTAAAATTAGTTTGTTTATAAATTTATTTCCGTTTTTAAATATTTACATTTTATCTCTTAACAAAAGACAATTATTCCATATGCACTAAAAGTGATAATATTTACATATCACCCATCAAATAAAGATTGTTAATAGACTCTAATCTTAGTGTTTATCATGATTTTAATGAGTATTTAAACAATTGAAGCCATCTATGAAGTCATATATATATATATATGGGAGGCCAAGTTGATGGATATGGCTAAAATTGTAAGAATAATCCAATTTAATTTTTTATTTTAGAATATAAGAGATCTTTACTTATATTTTGAATTTTAGGCCAATCACTATAATACAAATAGGAGCAGGTGTCGTTCTTCCTTCAAAATTAAAAAAAATATTAAAAAAAAGAACACCACTTACAAATCACCATGTGCAGGTGACGTTCTCCTACCTGAACTGTAGTATTTTAGTCTAGATTCAAAATAAACTTTAAACCCCCCAAACTTGCCACACATAAGGAATATTGTTGGAGACATAGTTGCCATAACTTATAAGATGTCTCTTGCCATTGTCGTCGACCAAACATTCTCAAATCACTTTCGGGTTTCGGGAACCTCAGTGTATATATCTGCTGCATTGTTTTTGGATGGCAAATGCTGTCTCGAATCACAACGCTAGAAGGAGGGCTTGAACCTCCGACCTTGTGGTTAACAGCCACACGCTCTAACCAACTGAGTTATTCCAGCTTGGATGATGTCACTTGATATAAAAGTATTAGAACCATTACAGTATGCACGAACTCCCTTATTAGACACTTGTGATAGAAAAGGACCCAAAGTTGCTGTCTTTTGAAACTGTGACTACCCTTTTGAGTTCCATTGGCAAATTCAGTTGGATGCAGGAATGTATGACATGCTAATAGAAGCATCGAGGACGAATCAGGATTTTCCATCTGCTTTTACATTATTTAAGGATATGAGAAATGCAAGAATACATGACTTGAAGGGAGTCATCTTACTATAATGACGGGTCTAATGGAGAATCAAAGACCCGAGTTGATGGCCGCATTTCTAGATGAAGTTGTTGAAGACCCTCACATTGAAATAAAAACTCATGACTGGAACTCAATCATCCATGCTTTCTGTAAAGCCGGGCGATTGGAAGATGCTAGGAGGACTTTCAGAAGGGTGAGTGTTGCAGTTTGTGCCAAATGATCAAACATGCTTGTCATTGATTAATGGTTATGTGACTGCAGAGAAATATTTCAGTGTTTTGATGCTATGCAATTGAGATTAAATGGAAAATTTCGGGAGACAAAGGGAAAGGCATCAAGTTCGATCACAACTTGGTTGAGGTGTTCTTTTCGTTAAAGGAGGTTTCTTCGATGCGGCGATGCAAGTTGTGGAGAAGTCTCAAGAGATGAAAATTTTCATGGATAAGTGTAGGTACAAGCAAGCATTCATGGAGAAGCATAAGAAGCTTAAAGTGTCAAAGTTGAGGAAGAGCTTCAGGAAAATGGAGGCGATTATTGCTTTCAAGAACTGGGCTGGTTTGAATGCATAAATATCAGCAGTACTTCTGAAACCATGAGAAACATCAAGTCTGACTGAATTCTACTCGTCTCGAGACATCGATACCATGAGCTTTGTGCTATCGGTACCAGATACGACGATATCCATTTCTGATTTATGTCGTTACCCTGATCAATTCAGTTCTATTGGTTCAGGAATGGCTAGATCGAATCTGAGTTCTTGGATTCCCCCTCTTCTGGTGCCTTCAAGTTTAACACTGATGGGGCTGCTGCCTGCTAGTGAAAGCTTTGGTAAAGCTGGTATAGGAGGTGCTCTTCAAAACAAGCTTGACCAAGATTGGTAGATCCGATGGTTTAATGTGGTTTCTTCGAGCTTTCGCTCAATCGACGATATTAGTTCAAGGGTGCCGATATTTATGCATTCAAACCATCGGAGAAGGCTGATGTTTACAGCTATGGCATGTGTTGCCTGAGTTGATATCAGATAAGAAAGGTTTTGACCCTTCATTCACCTCGCATTCAAATGGCTTCAATATCATCTCAAAGGCCTGCGTTCTCTGCAACAGGATTCTCATGATCATTTAAGCTCATAATAAATTAAAAATTATTTCGGCGGTGCCACCGGAGGCTCCGGGAAAGTCGGAATAGGAGAGCAGTTCATCTTTGGGGTGGAGTTACTACTTAGATGCTTTCAGTAGTTATTCGTTTCATACTTTGCTACTTAGTGTTTACCTGGGCACAATAACTGGTACTTTGCTACTTAGTGTTTACCTGGGCACAATAACTGATACACCAGAGGTACATCCTTCCCGGTCCTCTCGTACTAGAGAAAGGTCATCTCAATACTCTAACGCCCAGATATAAATTACTACAAAAATATATAAAATACATGACAAAATTAAATAAAGAAATGAAAAGCACGTCAATATCCGAATAAAACCGATTATTAATTAAATCACTAATAAGTAACAAAAATGTAGACATCAAAACTTGAAACAAAAAGTAAAAACTGTTCTCTTGTTTTCCCTACAGTTGGTAATAAAAACTAATTACTAAAAATCTTCAAAACCTTGAACTCTTAACTTGCAGGGACTCCTACGTCTCCGTTTTGATTTGTTTTCCTGTTAGCATCTCCATTTCGCCCGGTACTGCCACGAGTTTGACCTGAGAACTCATTTCTTCTAAAGTTACGGTTTCTGTTAAAGTTCCCACGGCCTCGGAAGTTGTTGTTTCGGTAGCCGTTTTCATCTCTATAACCACCCCATCCCAGTCTCCCACCATTGTTGGGTCCTGCAAATACAATGGTATTCAATAGTTCATTTGTTATGTAGCTGACAGCAAATTATAATCACTGGCTTTAGTTTTATACAGTATAGTTTCTAGTTCAGTTGGGATGATTTTATTCGGTTTTAGTTTCTCGATGCGGAGATTAAACATATTTATGATAGCCCTTCAAGCCATACAGGAGGGATCAACAAGAAAATGAACATGTTGGAGAAATATGTTAACTTGCCTCGTTTTTCTTCGATATTGGCTTGTCTGCCGCCAATCATAATAGGAGAAGCCTGAAATGAGACATCAAAACATAGTTCCATCACGCAAAACGAAATGAAAACTCGAGATACTAGAAGTTTATGGAATAACAGATGAGTGAACTAAGAGGCCGATGACAATACTTTAACAGCACTTTGCACTGAAGTAGCAGACTCGAATTGTACGAAACCGAAGCAATTTCTGTTTTCCTGAAGACATATGATCCAAGTGAGAACCGTAAACATAATTTCAACAAACATGCAAAACATTAATCCAAAAATAGAAGTACAAGGCAGACCTTAAAGCTTCTAACTTGAATGCCATTGGGCTTAATTGGTCCGAATTTTTGGAAAACCTCATTAACCATTTCTTCAGTTGCATCCATAGGCAAGTTTGCAACAAATATGGAAGCATTCTTTCCTGAGACGATGAAAATGGATGGAAAAAACTGGAAGTGAGACAATTTTTCAACATTAACATAACCATCAGATACTTATCAATTTTGAAGAGTGATAGACAAAGACCTGAAGATTCATTGTTCCTTTCCGGGATCTTATTGATTCTTTTAGGAGCTGATTCTTCGGGTATTGCAGATTTTTGCGCCGGCTCAACTGGCTTAGGTTTTGGAGTCGGCGCTTTAAATGGAGCAGCATTCTTTGACAATGCATGTACCTGAAAGAATCATTTAAAGCAAATCAATAATTCCCATTTCCGATGGACAGATACATAGAGATATAAATGATCATATCGGTGTATAAACTCACAACTGAAAGATATGATTTCTTAGGAGCATTTTCCTGAACTATAGGGGGAGTAGTCTGGCTCACAGGATGAGAATCTTTCCGAGTTTTCTCAGCCGGAGGCGGCAGCTGCTCGGAAACATTCCCATTCTCCAGAACAGAAGGCTTGGCATTTTCCAATGGATGACTGACTTCTTCAACACTAATGTCATTGTTATCCGAAGGAGCAATAGCACAATTTTCCGCAGCACTCTCTGGCACTGGAGTTACCTCTGCAATCAAACGCTACAAGTTAAATATAGTCCCCTATAAAGAAGGAATCCATAAGTAAAAGCAGATGCAGATATCATAAAACTCACCAGCATCTTGAGCCAAAGCAACCTGACTGCTCTCATCAAGATCGTTACATGCCACATCCACCGACTCTTTTTCATCAATGTACCTAAACAGATCGTTTAGGACATAATAGCCACCCTCTTGCGGAGCAAGAAAGAACGACTGCGTAAACTTCCTCCTAACATCATCTGTTCCAATCAAGGAGCCAGTAACCAAAACAATCACACTGTTTGCCAACGAGAATTGGGCGTCGGCACAAGAAATCTCAGCCCTATAGCTCTGGTAATCCAAAGAGAGAATCAACTCATTTATCTCCTGTAACAAGCAATCAACGAAAACAAAATCAAATAACCATAAAAACAACAAAACAAAACACATTCATTACCGGTACATTGTTCGGGAACAGAACCATACCTTCAAGGTAGTCACAGACTTCAACATACCACCGGGACAAGGACGGCTTAATACACTCGAGTCTAGATAAAATTTATAAGCATATGAAGGTTCTTTGTGAAGAACAGTGTAGTACTGTTCCACAAAGGCATTCCCTATCTGTTGGGGATCAGAAGCCGGAGAATCGGATTGCATTGTCATCTTCAACCCCACAAAAAGAACACTTAACTACAAGCTGTCACAGCACACAAAACATGTAAGAACCTAACATAATATGTACATCCCAATGAAAATCAAAAAGCAGAGAACAAGATCTCCAACATCAAGACATGATTGGCAATAATATATCCGAATGCAATATGTTAAAGAAAACCAATCCAAACAGAATCTACGATGGTTTCAACAATAGGGTCATAGGGTATTCCAGAATCTAAACAGAGGAACAAACAGCGATGGGTATCAGATTAAAGATTCAAACTTTAATCTTTTCCAATTCACGTTTAAACCCAGAATTTAAAATCATACAAAAAATAGTTAGAAACCAATAATTACCTAGAAAAGAGAGCAAGACAGTGCCCTGGCAGCACCGGCAAGAATTGTGATGAAATAAGGTTAAAAAACCAACCTTGAAATCCCAGTGAAGGAGGCGATATCATGACCCTGTGTCTTTATATAGAGAGATTGTTGGGTCTGTTCCTTTGCTTGTTGTGGACCCAGATTTATGTTGACGGTCGTGATCTAAATTGAGTTCTAATGAAAGTGTGTTTGGTGGGGATCGAGTTGAGACGCGACTACATGGAAAGTGATGGTTATGCAAATTTTGGGTTTGGAGGTAGGTGGAGAACGTAGGTTAGACGCGCCATGGGAGTTTGAGGTTTGTTAGGTCTTGTTTTTATTGATTTTTAAATTAGTTTTTGGTTTTAAATATTGGTTTAAAGTCAAAAAATAATTAAAAATATTTAATTTTTTAGATAAAAAGTAATTTTTAGAAGTTGAATTTTATAATTTTTTTATTCGAATTGGTTTGAAAATAAAATTATTTTTTTTAAAAAAATTATTATTTATAATTAATTAATCGTTAAATCAATGTTTATAGATATATAATTATAAAATAATATATTATAATAATTATATTAAGAATAAAATTATTTTTTAAATTTATTATGAATTTATAATTTTTATGTTTATATATATAACGTAGAATATAGTTTATATTTTTAAACTAAATTTTATAAAAAAAAATATTGTAATTTAAGTTAATTTATTTTGTATATTCGAATTTAAATATCACTTAAATTCACTTTTTTATTTTATAATATTATATATAAAATAAATATTTATCTTATTAGAATCACTTTTGACGACAATGATGAATATTAAAATTTTAAAATTAATTTTTCAAGTTTATTTTTTATAATATTTTTAAAATTTTATTTTTAATCAAATTCTTTAAAAATAATATCAAACATATCCTTAACCAATCCAAAAGCGTAAAACTAGGTTGTCTTAGGTTAGTCTAACATTATTTTTTTTAAAGTATATTAAAAATAAATAAAATTTTTAAAAAATAATTATAGATTTTTAAATTTGAGATTTAAGTGTTTAGTAATTAGTATTGTTGTTAAAAAGTATTTTTAAAAAGATAAATAATTATTTTAACCATAATATTATAAGTTATGTATAAAAATAATATCTAAATTCTTTAATGTTATAATATATGAGATATGTCAACTTAATTATCATAAAATATAAAAAAATATATATTTATTAATATATATATATAACAATAGTATGTATTCTATGAAAATATAATAAATTTAAAATATATAATTTAAAATTAAAAATATTTAATTAGTTATATCTTTGTAAAATTATAAATTTATAAATTATAAATAAACATAATAGAAAATAAATGTTAAAATTATAATTTAGCTCTAAAAAATATTTTTTCAACCGTAAAAACTAAAATTTTAGCTTTTGCATTGAGTTAAAACCCTTTTTAAACGTAATTTTTTTAAAAAATTAATTATTTTAAAATCAAATTCGTCTATTTTATTTTTTTTAATTAAATATATATATTTTAAATCTCAATTAATCTGGTTTCTTCGTCTTAAAATAATTATTTTAAACACACTTTTCGTACTTGGACGAATCCCATGGTTCTACACCAATCGAAGATAGCCCATAATTCCACATTTAGTAATAAAAAAAAACTAGGTATTTATTATACAAAGGATGCTTGAAATCTATGGTAATACTCTCGAATTTTTTCATATACGATGCAAACAACGTATATCTCCAAGGTTGTTTTAAATGAAATTGAGCGTATTATCAGGCGATTTGTTTGGAGTAATAAGTCGGGACATAGTGATATGCATCAGGGATTTAAAAAAGGTTTGTCACCGTTATAACAACTGTTATTTAATAGTAATGTCGTTGTCCGAAACTACAATTCGTAAAAATAACGGTGAGATTTAAATTCATACTGGTAGCAGTCAATAACGACTGTTATTTAACAAATAACGGACGATAATGACAATAATTGTCTGTTTTTTTTATTATACCATTATTTCAAAAAAAAACTCTCGTAATAAGTTGTACGAGTTTTAAAAAATCCATGACCGCGACTCCTGCAACAACCAAGATAATAATCGTTATGTCCGTAATCGTGATAAACTCGATGCGACCAAAAATACGACCGAAAACACTTTCTAAATCCCTAGAACGCATCTGTTGCAGTAGACTGATCTCTGTCAGCCGGTTTTAAAAGTTTTTTCATGTGCAAAAGGAAAGCTTATTTTATAAAAGTTACGGTTTGAGTATACTTGAAGCAATGCTACCAATGGTTCTGTCTTACGATCAAATTGCTGTAGGTCTAGGTTGTGTCGTGGTACATGTTTGGCAGGTCGAGAATGGACATAGTGTTGGTTTCTGGTTAGATTCGTGGATTTGACTCGTTACATGAGCATGTTGATGGCAGATATGGTTGATGAGTATGGGATATGGCGGCAGGGATGGAGCCAAGATTTGTAGTTGAGCGAGACAAAATATAAATGTTTAAAAGTAAGGAACAAATTCATAAAAAAATCAATTTTAAAAAAAAATTAAATAAGAAGACAAAAATAAAAAAAAATCTTCGAGGGTGGGGGACGATTGCCCTCCCCACCCCTATATAGCTCCGTCCTTGTATGACGGTACGGTGGTCTGACTTTGAACACAATATTCCCATCAAAATTTAGCTTTGTGAGGCAGCTGTTAAGCCTACATGGTTGTCTCATGTCGATGATTCCTTAGGCGGGTCGTTGAGAGCATCCAGTGGTTCTGGATAGGCACAATAAAAACGATCGTATAAGGTCTCTTAAAAATAAGTCTCAAATTTTATAAACTATATTTATTAATTGATATTAATTTTGAAATTCATTATAAAAATTTTGAAAACACTCTTAAACAAAGATGAGTTATAATTGTAATTGTAAAAACGTTATAATTATGTCCTAAATGTGACAATTGAATATAGAATCTTATTGATTATTCTTTTTATTATTGTTTTTATAGATTTAATAAGGTTATGGACATGAGATCTATATTTTTAGAACCAATGAGACCACGACAATTGCTATATTCTTATCTGCATTGGTCAACTATGTATATTATAATTGTTCAATTATGTAGAAACAAGTTACAGCCATAATACCGATCGGAATATACACATCAGTCAACATCATGTCACGACCTGAATTCAGATCTGAAAGTCGAGTTAATCTGAAAAGTTGGACTCTAATATTTGAACCTCGAGTTTGTGATTGGGTCGGTTTTAGGCCTTGAGTGATTGTTGAGTTTGAGGAATTTTTGATGTAGGCATTTTGATAAATGTATAAATAAGATTAGATGGTTCGTACGTATATAAATATATTTTAAAGATTGTAAATTTAAATACATTTAGAGATGTTAGAAGAATTATAGATAACTTATGTGCAGTATAAAAATATATTTTTGATTAAAATAATAAATAGATATTATATTTTATAATATAACAATAACTAATATATACTGCCTGGTAGTGGTTTTAACTAAACGCAACCCTTCATGTATGCTAATTAAAATTTTAATGTCTTTGTTTAAAATACTTTAATGTGACCCATTATTTTTGGGTGTTGAATTTATTAATTATGACTAGTTTGCTTAAAAACTAAATTTAGAATATTTTGTATATTTTTAATTACTCTTTAATTTTTTAGAGTTTTATCCTGATTATTTTAGATGATCAACATCGCACAGTTAATTTCAGATACCTAACAAAATTAAGTAAATACATAAAATTGTGATATTTTTTTTATCTTTCCGTACATAACCGAAAAGTGAAATCAAAAACTTATTTAAACAAAACCAAACTGATTATCAATGGAATCAACTTTTATTATGATTGCGGATAGAACACATCGTATTGAAAAATATTAGTCTTAAAAATTAAGATATCAATAAAAAAAATTGGTGCACTGTCAAAGTTTTGTCACTTAATCCAAAAGAAAAGTTTAAAGACATGTCTTTTTTATATTGTATTTAAGTATAAGATAATGTTTATGTTTGATTTTATTTAGAGATCGGTATAGATCGGGTAAAATTGAATTTTTAGTTCATCCGTATTAGAGTCGAACTTTAATACCTTCCATCTGTCATCTGATCTGGGTTTAGGGTAGAAAAACTGACTCGAGCTATTTGATTCTTTTAATTTTAGAGATTTAATTATAAAAAATAAATTTTATGATCTGATTGTAAAAAAATAAAATTTTAATGACCTAATTGAAAAAAATCAATTTTAGTGGCCTAATTGTATAAAATATATAAGAAAGATCATTATTGCAAATATCCTTACAATATATAAAAAAATACACTATTAATCCTGGGTCGGGTTGAATTTTTCCATCCTTGATCTTACCCCAACCCAAATTTTTTACTAAAAAATTTGACCTGATCGGATCGAGTTAGGCCAAAACCCGTCGAATTCGGGTTTTGTACCATCCCTAATTTTATCTTTAAATAAGTTTATGTCTATAAATTAAGTTATTTGGATTCGAATCACTCCAATTTAAAGACGTTTCTTAAACTGTGAAAAGATGGAACAAGATCGTATTTTCATGAAAGGTAAACTATAATTAAGTTCACTCAATTATGAAAAAATGTTATATTTGAGTTATTCAATTATGAGTAAGATTATATTTAAGTCACTCAATCATTAAAAATTATATTTGAGTCACTTAATTATTAAATGTTACACTTGAGTCACTCAATTATGTGTAAGGTTATATTTAGGTCACCCTTCATATTTAAAAAAATACATATCAATTTGTTTATTAGATTAATTAATGATTTAAATAAAGTACTGTAGTGTTAAATGAGGATATACAAATGATTTAAAAAATTAATGACTATGTTAATGTATTTTTTAAAATATGAAGAGTGATTGAAATATAACTTTACTCATAATTAAGTGACCCAAATATAATCTTTAATAATTAGATGATCTATATATAATTTTATCTATAATTGAGTGATTCTAATATAATTTTTAATAATTTAATGATTTAAATATAATCTTAACTATAATCGAGTATACTAAGCTAAGGATTTCACTCCCTCACTTTTTTTTCTAAATTAGCTCCAAACAATTTCAAAAATCTAATTAGTTGAATTTTAATTTTGATTAAAATTATTACTATTAATATATTAAAATATATGTGTTCGAACTCACATTATTTTTTAATTTATAGTTAATTTAATAAAATTAAAATAACTATAAATTATCGCTTAAATTTTAATTTGATTTCTAAAAGTGTTTTAATACAATTATATTTAATTAAATTCTCTTCGGTTTTAATTAGAGATTCAAAAAATATCATATGCGGCTATAACAAATGTTATTTAATAATAATACTATCGATCAAAATCATTAATAACATAAACAATAATAAAATTTAGAGTTAAATCAATAATGGTCGATAACGATCGTAATTTAACGATTAATGGTCAATAACAATGATATCAGTTCGTTATTTCTGTTATTGTACCGTTATTTCAAAAGCTCTCAAAAATAAAAAAAAATATCAGTCAAATTTCATTTTTAGAAGTTCAAAATTAAAAAATATATAAATAAATTTATTATATTTATATTTATATCTATTATAATTTATAATAAGTTGTGTGAGTTTTTAAAAAAATCATATTGGACTCCCATAACGATCACAGTAACAATCGTTATGTCCGCAATCGCGATAAATACGACGCAGTGAACTCAAATTTGATATTAAACTCATTCAAAATACATGAATCAAATTAATCTAAGGGGTGTTATTTTCTTAAACGGTATTTGAACAGAGTTAATTATTTATAAATGATGTCAATTACATATATTTTAAAATTTTTATATATAAATTATATAAAAAATATATTTTTTCAAAAATTTTAAGATATCAACAAACACCCCAAATTCGTACATGGCTCCGCCCTTGAATATAACGTGCAATATGTTGAGGATTTATTACAATGCTTCAAACTTAGAATATCAATTTGAAATATAGAGTAAAATATGAGGATCTAGAGTGCAATTTAATACTTTTAACATAGTAGCGAAACTTAGCAGTGAACTGATCAGTTTTATTTAAAATTTCAAATTTATTAATTTATTTCGAAAAATGAAAAAAAAAATTTAAATTTCCGATCCTTCTTTATATAAGAAACGCTCGCATTTCGTTTTCCTTCTTCAGTAGGCAGCTGCTGTTACACTCAACTGCTCTGTCCACTCGCTTTTCTCCAGATCTGATCTCCAAAGGTATTTTCAGGTAGTTTCAAAACCCTACCTATAGATCTCTCATTCTTCTTCTTTGCGTTTATAAGGTTTCGTGTTGTACTCACTGAGTTTAGCCGTCAAATTCTTGATATGATTTTATGTTTTTCGCTTTGGCTGCTCATTTTTTTTGAATGTTTCGTTGTTTTGTTTGATTTTTGTTGTTTTGGATGGGCAAGCAGAAAGGTAAAAGGCTTTTTTGGATTGTCACGTTTGCTTTCTTCTGATTTGTTTGACTGTATCGATGCTGTAATCCTATTATTGGAACGTTTTTGAGAAGCTGGAACAGATAAGGTTTTCTTGCTCTCTTTAATGATTATTATACTGGAAATTGAGTGAAACTATTAGTTACTGCCTTTATTTTCTCGCTAGAGTAATTATTTGATAAATGACATGGAAAATTTGGTGTCGTATTTTGATTTGACTGAGGATTTGTATGATTATCCTTTAGTTTCTTCAATTCACATTTGGAACAGGCCTAGATGTTTAGGATTTTAACTTTTGTGTTATGATTTGTTGAGCTACTTTACAAAGTAGCTATGACATATGATGCAATTGTGCTATCCTGCATCGATTCCACTCGATTTTGAGTGATGTGTGCTAAACATGAAATCAGTTTATGAAAAGAAAAGGACATGATCTAAAACGACTAAACGAGTACGAGTCGTTTTGTTGTAATGGAACAAATGCTTACAGGACCTCACAATGTGTGGTGCTATCCTTAATGGCTGTGTACTGAGGAATTTCATCGAGTCTCTCTGTTACTCGGGGTGTTACCTTTGAGGAAAAGCCCACTGTAATTGGTATAAACCCGTAGAAAGCTAGCATTGCATTATAGAAGTGAAACGTGTTATTAAATCTTGTTTGGAAATGCTCTTAAAGAAAGGGGTTAGCATTTGGGAATTCATTGAATCTTGTTTGGCAGTGTTGTTAAAGCCTAACAGGCTAGCCGCTAGCATAACATTGCATTGTTTGGGAGTTTCTCCAAATATGCTTGTTTTGCTTCCTGCATGCTTCTGCTTATAATATCAATTGATTTTTATCCATACCATCTTTATCAATTGTTCTTTATCTGCTTCTCCAAATATCATTGACTCTTACTTTCTGCTGTTTGTCTCCTCCCTGTCCTACTAAGTTGGAAAAGATGGGTTGTGGAGCTAGCAGTGGTGGTGGGCAAAGTTCATTGAGCTATCTGTTTGGGAATGGAGAAGCTCCAAACCCAGCATAAATCAACTCCCAAGCTGCTCCAGCCGACGCTCCAGCTGCCCCCAAACCTGCCCAGGCTCCTGAACCAGTAGATATTACCAAGCAAGTTCCTGCTGGTTTTAACAGTAGTTCCGCAAACAATTACATGCGTGCTGATGGTCCAAACACTGGCAATTTCATTACGGTATATACCCCCTAATTATGTTCCGAACACTGGTTATTTGTCATCGAAATCGTATGCTAACATGTGTTTTCAACGGATTCAGGATCGACCTTCCACCAAGGTTCATTCTTCCCCTGGAGGTGGATCTTCACTGGACTACCTTTTGGGTGGGGTAACCGGAGGTAGTAAATGAGATTATCCCTTAACAATTAATCTTTGGTATGAAGCATTAAATTGTTGATGATGCTGATTTTACATAATCTTTGAACATAGAATCAATGAAAACATGCCCGTCTCGTGGTGTAATATTACTTCAGGTCTTTGTGGTTGCTGTTTGGTTGATTCAATCAAACAGTTCCACAAGTTTAGAAGTCTATTTCCCATTTTTTAAGTCATGGGACTCGTCTATATCTCGAGTCGAACTGGGTCAAGCCCCTAAACGTACTAAAGTTTTTATTTAAACCCGAACTCAAAATTTGTCGACATCAAATTCCTTATCACTTAATCTTACAGTTGCTGGCTGCTGTCTCCCTTACCATTCTTGGTGTTTGTTACCGCATGCAAATTTGTATTTGATGTCCTTTTAAGTTTTAGAGCTTGTAGTTCAAATCTTTTGGGTTTAGATTTAATAAGTTAAAGATGCAGATTTACAATATAAATATATAGATTTGTGTAGAATAATTTTTTATAGCTTTATATATCAGAGCAATATAAATATATAGATTTGTGTAAAATAATTTTTTATAACTTTATATATCAGAGCTTGTAGTTCAACCATCTAAATAATTTTAGAAAAAATGTTACCTTTAATTAATTTTGAGCATTAAACTTAGAAAAATTCTATAACAGGCGTCGAACACTGTTGAATACCGTTAATGATGAACACTGTTGAACATTATTAAATTGATTTATAAATATTAAAAAATGTAAGGAGTCAAAATATAATTATAAATTATTTAAATTAAATTTTTATTAAATTATTTTCTATGTATATTTTATTTTATTAATTAAATAAAAAATATTAAACCCTAAAAATTAATTTAAAAAATAAAAAACTAAACTCTAAACCCTAAAGTCAAAATAAAAAAATCTAAATCACTAAATATTAAATTATAAACTTTAAAATATAATATTAAAACCCTAGATCTAAACCCTAAAATCAAAAATCCTAAAAATATTAAACCATAAAATCCTAAACCCTAAAATAATAAAAACCCTATAACTAAAACCTAAAATCTTAAACTAATTTTGGGTTTTAAGTTCTGGGTTTATGCTTTTAGAGTTTTATATTTTTTATTTTAAGGTTTAGGATTTAGGGTTTTATTGTTTTAGGCTTTTGATTTAGGGTTTTAAGTTTTTGATTTAATATTTTATTTTTTAAAATTAAAAATGATTTAAATTACTAATTTTAAAATATAAAACATATATATAGCTTTTTAAAAAAATTATTTTAAATAATTTAAAATTATATATTTAGTCTTTAGAATTTTAATTTTTATTAATTAATTTAATAGTGTTCAACGATGTTTATTGTTAGTAGTGTCTAACAATATTCGACGCACGTGATAAACCCATCATTAAACTTAAACAGTTTTTAGTTTTTATTGAAGTAGTGTGTCGGTCACAAGATTTTCGATGGTCATTTTTAATATTTTTATTTTATTTTAAAAACTTTAAAACTTTAAGAAATTTATAAAATTTTAAAAAATAAATTAAAATATATATATAAATATAACTTGATAAAATTTTAATATATCATGTGTCAATAATATCTTATAAAAAATTACTCCTTCCGTCCCCGAATAATGTTTCTTATCGACTTTTTAAAAGTCAAATATTTTAAACTTTAATTATATTGATATTAAGTATTTTAAATAATTAAATTTTATAAAATATATATTTTGAATCTATTGGATTAGAGGTGTAACACCCGACCCGGATGTCACATTGGGCCTCCGGCCCAAAACCCGTATTTCAAATTTTCCTTTAAAAGTCCAATAATAAAAAATCACGTAAGGTCCAAAACCAATTTCATATTCCATTTAAATTAAAACAAACCCAAAATAATTCAAAGTCAATCAGAGCTCCAAAATATATTACAGACTATTTTAAAAACATTCGACCCAAATAAAATAACAGAGTTACAATACATACAGGGTGCGACATAGTACTAAGCCCATTACATCTAATAACTGTACTCTGACAACACGGTCGATGCTGAAAGTCCAAACCTTGATGGTGCTCCGTGAATCCCGCTCCACCTAACCTACGCACGAAAACAGATTTCGAACGCTGAGCCACAGAAGCTCAGTGGATACGCCAAACTCAGCCAACATCATGCATATCAAAGCAATAAAACATGACATATAAATCACATGCATGGTATGATGGTTTAGCATGCTTGTCTATCACATGGCATAAATGATTGTATACTATCGCACACAGCATATACAGTCATATAAGTCAACACACAAGAGCGAGGCCCGCGTCCACACAGCATCGGGATCCTACACTCAGGATTGAGGTCGCCCTCAAATCCTATGCCCGGAATGTTACATCGGACATCTTCGAACGAGGCCGCCCAACGTTCGGAAAGGGTGGAGGTCGCCCAACCAACCCTATGCTCGGAATGGTACATCGAACATCTTCGAGTGAGGCCGCCTAACACTCAGAATAAAAGTTTCAATCATCACCCGACATGTTACATCGAATGGCCTTCAACGTATTGCAACACTTATGGATATCCGGATTTTCAACACAAAGGACTCAAACCACGCAAACGATCCACCTAGGATCTATCACAACAAGACATATTAATCCTTATCATACTTAAGTCTTTCGGGGTTATGTTAGTTCGATGATTCATTCTATAGCTTTTAGATTAGAATATTTATTTATTAAGATCACCGAAGTCTTAAATTCTACCCAACTTAGCCAAAACACACAGGGGTATCGATACCCTTAAGTAGGGTATCGGAACACCCTGTATCGATACCCACCCAAAGAGGGTATCGAAACACACAGGTATCGATACCAGTATCGATACCTCTTGACCAAAGTCAAAGTCAACAAAAGAAGGAAGGATTGTTTCGATACACGTATCGATGCAAAAAGTTTTTGGAATCTTTTGTATCGAAACAGGGTTCGATACCGTTGACCAACTTAAAAAGTCAACAGAAAGGGAAGGAACTGTTTCGATACAGGTATCGATACAAAAAGTTCCTGGAATCCTCGGTATCGAATCATGGTTCGATACTCCTGGGTAACAAGCCAAAATATACTCATGGGTATCGATACCGGTAGCCCGAGTATTGATACCCTCTGCACTAAGGACGGTTCTGCACTTAGAATTTCTAGATTTTCAACCCCAAACTTAATCTAATCGATCCTAAAGTGTTTCTACTCAAGATTAATGATGCTTAGAGTATTTTAACACCAATTTCCAGCCTTTAATCACATTAATACGGATTTCACCACTAATGACCCATTTTCAAGCAACCAAGTAAAACAACACACATGCATGATTTTCTCTACATGTCATGCACTCTACCATGAATGGACGATGAAGAAAGAGTTGGGAGTACCAACCTTAGCAAGCAACAGCCATAAAACCAAGCTCACACCTCCAAGCTTTGTCCTTTGCCCAAACCTTGAGATAATGCCCCAACTTCTTTCTCTACAAGAAGAAGGTTAAACCAACATTTAGACACTACAAGGGATGTTTTTAACTCATAAAAACATCAAGGAAGATCATGGAAACAACCCTCACACTCAAAACCCAGATTTTCCCTCACACCTCTCTTCTTCACCAAACCAAACCACTTTTACCTTAGATTATAGATCCTCCAAAGCTCTACAACATCCTCTCTACCAAGAAAACGAGATTCTGAGCTAAACTCTTAAAAATCCAAACTTTCCTTACCTCTTTTCTTGCTACCAAGATGAGGGAGATGGGGAAGGAAAAGAAGAAGAAAAGATGATCTCACTCCTACAGATAAAACCCCTCCATCTTCAACTTATTTGGCATTTACCAAAATGCCCTCCCACTAAAACCTCAAGCCCAAAACCACCAAAGCCTACAACCAAACCAGCCCTAAAGCCTATGACCCAACAACCTAAGGCCCAAAACCGAGCCCAAACCCACGGGTTAACCCGACACTCGAATACGGTAAACTCGGGTCGTTACAAGAGGTTTTCAATTTTTTTTTTTATTTTTACCAATAATAAATTTTAAATAATCATAAATTGAAATTAAAAAAATTGACCTAAAAATCAATGAAGAACAATATTTATGAGACAAAAAATATCAAAATTTAATAACTAAAATTAATTATAAAACTTAATTAATTCAATCTTTTAATAAAAAGCTTAATTAGATATAAAATAATTTTTAAATAATTAATATTTTTTAAAAGTCTTTCTACCCTTAAACCCTAAAATCAACTTCTCCTTAGTTTATGCTTAACTAACACCTCGTTGGATGAATTAATATCGGACCAAAACCATCTTCCCATCTTTGTGTCTCAACTAGGGTCGATAACGAGCCGAGCCTGAGCCAGGCCAAGTTTGGTTCGGTTCGGAAATAGGTATATCTGGGTTTGAAGCTCGTCGAGTTCGGAATTTTAGGCTCGATCTCAGCTCGAAAATAATATTACTGGGCTCGGCTCAGGTTCGGTTTGGCTCGAAATAGACATTTTTTTATAATTTTTATTATTTATTTATTTATTTGTAGTTTATTTTTTATTTATTATTTGTAGTTTTGTAAATTTGTTTTAATTGATAATATTTAATTTATTTTATTTAATTTATTTTTAGTGGATTTACTCTCAATTATTTTATTATTTTTCTTTGCTAAACAAATTATTTCTAATGTATATATAAATATATATGTATGTTTATATAAAATTATTTCGAGCCTGTTCACGAGCTTTTCGAGCGGAGCTTGGATAAGCTCAGTTCGGCTCGTTTAAATCCCGAGTCGAACCCGAGCCCGAGTCGAGCTCACTCGAGCCGAGCTTTGATCGAGCTTTGACCGAGCTGAGTCCGAGTAGCTCGCAAGCCGGTCAGGCTCATTATCACCCCTAGTCTCAACTACTCTGATTTAACTTTGACTCTATTTGTTTTATAGTGTCGGGATAGGATTAGGATTTAGGGGGTAAATGAGTCGAGTCAAGTTTCGATAGCGGTAAATTTTATTTAACTCGTTAAGATTTGAAATTGAATTCGAGTTTAATTAATTTTAAATGAGTCTAAAAAATCTAAGTTTGGCTCGTTAAAAACTCGAGTCGAGTTCAAGCTTTTTTGAGGCTAATCGAGTTAAGTGTTGATCAATCTTTGATCTTGTTATTCTCGTGTAACTCTTATCTGTCATGTCTCGTTTAAAGTCTAAGGGAGAAAAAACTTTGATACACAAGTTGTGTAAACTCAAACTTTTTAATTTTAAGGTTTAATGTGTTAATTTAAGGTTTAAGATTTATATTTAGATTTTAGAGTTTGAAGTTTAGAAATATAGATTTTAAATTATAAAAAATAGTATATTTATATTTTAGTAGCTCGTGAGTTTTTTAAGTCAGATATCATGTAGTTCAACTCAATTTGTTAAAAATTCGAATCGGATTCGAGATCAAATCAACTCTAATTGAATTAAATTTTAATTAAATTTTAATCAAATTTTAATCAAATCAAATTTAAATAACTTGATATGTCTCGTCTCATTTAGACTACAATGAGATTGATCTTCTACTTTGTTCCCTTGAGCAAGCTGAAAGGTCACTGGCCTTTTCCTCCGTTCCAGTCATCACGTGAACAACAGCAGCAACCCACAGTCCACAAATATGGATGCTGATCAGAGAGAAATCATTTACTTTCAACCATGGACAATTGCAGGTGGAGCAATGGGGTTTTGCCAGCAACACTATTCTTTTTCAGGGCTAAACCAGATGACAGAAACAGTCTAATCCGTCGTACAAATTTACATGCGCCGCCCCTATGTTTGCTGCTCCCATCTCTGCAAATCATGATGATGGTAGTGCAGAAGAAACAGCAGCTGTCTCTCTCACACTTTAGCTGCAATCAATGCTCGGCTCTGCTTCGGTATCACCTTCCAGCTGTAGGGTTGCAGACCTTCAGGGACAAACTCATTTAATACGGGTTGGTCTACCGTGACTCATTTATAATTTCTTAAAAGTTTAAAGGACTTGAACTTAATTATAGCATTTTAGGGAAAACAAGGACTTTGCATTAGGGTGAGTAAAATTGAAGTCGAGACGAAAATATTTGATTTATTTTGCTTTGAATCAAAATTTTATACTCGATTCGATTCAAAAAATTTTAAATAAAATTCAAATTATAAAATAGAAATTCAAATAACTCAAAATTTTTAGTAATTAAAAGATTAATTTTTAAGTTTGAGATGAGTTTATCAATTTTTTATGATATATATATGTACATTGATATATAAAAATATAAAAAAATATTACTACATATGAAATATATATACATATACATATCTTATATAATTAGAAAAAGTCGTTTAAATTAAAATCAAATCATAATATAACATGATAAATAGTTACAATTAAATATTTATAGAAACTTGAATACTTGACTCGAACAAAAAAAAAATTAAATAAAGTTTGAGTTGTAAAATATAACTCGTCAACTCGAATAACTTAAAATTTTTTGATCCAATTCGACTCAATCAAATACTCACTCTTACATTGAATAAAGATCTTTTTAACTTGGCTTTAACTTATAATTGTTTAAAATATATTTTTTTGAATATATGTTTAATATTTTTTAATTAAAATAGGTGATTAAAGTTTTATTTTGATAGTATTTTAAGATAATATTATTAAAAAAATTTATCATTCAATAATAGATTGACATCTAATTTTTATTTTTTATTTTAGATATAAATAGAAAATAAATTAATTTAAAAAGATATTCAAATTATATATCTTTTGTGTCTCTTTCTATGTTCGACGATAAAAATAGATAATTTTTTTTGAATAAGCTACAATAATATCTATTCTAGAATATACTCTCAATCATTAAACATTAATCGTTTAATTATTATACTGCAATACTCGTGCTCGAACCTGTAACTTTCAAAAAAATAATATCTCTTAACCATTAAAACAAAATGATTCGTACTAAATAAAAATTTTATGTTCAAAAAATTATTAATAACTCATTAAATATAATTCGTGTATTTATTATTTTTTCTCTTTTTTGACATTACATAAATAATTTTATGTCACGTATATTTATAATTAATTTTATAATTTTAAAAATAAAACCATTGCTATAACAAGTAAAGGACTCAACAAATTCTATTCTCTTTTAAGTATGTCCACAAACAACAATGAAGAATCGGTGACACTCGAGCAATTCTTATTCCATGAATAGAAATGGTAAAATATTCGATAGCCATTGAATTATGAGAATATGATGGTTTTGATCATTAATTTTTGAAAAATTATAAAATGATCATTAGATGTTATAAAATAATAAAATATTTTGATTAATTTAAAAGAAAATATTTCATGCGCGGATGGTAAAATAAGAATCGACGATTGTCATTGATTCTTCATGATTTTTCTTTTAGTATTTTCAAAAGTTTTTTGAAACAAAATTAATTCGGGGTTTAGATGTTTATTTTTAGTATTTAGGATTTTTCAAGGATTAGAATTTAGATACTTAAAATTAAAATTTAATGTTAGAATTTAAGATTTTAAGGTTACGATTTTAAAGAATTAGATTTTATATTGTGAAATTTATATGATATTGTTTTTTTGGTTTTCAGGGTCTCAACTTGATTAATTCGGACCAACTTGTGTGCCGCACACCTAACTTTAATGGGTGAGTCTCCCAAGAATGACTTTTTGTGTATACAAAATCTCGAACCTGAGACTTGTTTAAGCGAAATCAAATTACTTACCACTTAAATCAACCCATGTATAATCGATCAAATTTTTAACTCTTTATTTAATAATTATTTTATAAAAATATATTAAATTTAATTACTGATTTATAACTTTTGAAAGGTACCAAACAATCAATTCTCATGATTTAATTGAAAAATTAATTTATTTATGAATTTGACATCAACTTTTTAGACTTTATATTTTATTTCTTAACTTTAAATACTAGCTTTATATTTAATTTCATTATTACTTTTGAATATGCACGAGTCATTTAGCCTTAGTACTTAAAGGAACAGTTGTTGTTCTTAGAGATCACGGGTTCGAACATCAGGAATGTCAGCATAGGGACTGACTGATCAATGTCTAATGATTGAGAGTATACTCTAAAACAAATACTATTATAATCACTGTAGCTGATTCAAAAAAAATATTACTTCAGAACATAACCTAATGCTAAACTCTAAATCTAATCGATTAAGATTCACAAATGTTCTTGACTAAATTGATCTGATATGCCTTTGATATCACAAAGAATTTTTCAACAGTAATTAGCAAATCAATCCCATTCATATTTTCATAATATACCCACTAAGCACAACCATGTGAAAAAAAAACCTTAATGCTCTCTCTATTCTCTTTCGTACATGCAACTGTTAAAAATCTTTCGTATTTTTATGTATTTATTTATGTTTTAATACTAAAATATTAAATTTTAAATCTATTTTATAATATTTAATATAAACACAGGCATTAAAAAAATAAATAATTTTTATTCGTAACTGTCAGTGTTTTGATAATCAGAAACATTAACATCATTAAGGTATATTTTTTTTTATTTTTTTAGGGTTTTGTTGCAACTAATCCGGATCGACATACATTGCACACTTAATTTTGATGGGTGAGTCTCTCAAAAAGGATTTTCTGTGTACACAGCATCACAAATCCGAAATTTATTTAAATAAAATCAAATTATTTATTACTTAAACCGACACATGATGATTGCGACTAAGATTCATCCCATCATGTTCTGATCATGATTTTGCTGTGTGAATATTATCTTTTCCATGATGAAAAACCCACGTAGCCTTGAAATAGAAAGAAAGGTGTTTGGCTAGAATCATAATGATAATGGGAAAAATGAGTGGTACCAAAAATGGGATTCCCCATTTTGTAAAAAGATGATGGGATCCTTTTATTTTGTAAAAATAGAAATTTAATATTATATTTTAATTTGATTATTTTGTTTTATAAACTTTATTTTATAATAATTTTATTTTGATTATAAGATAATATATATTATTTTTTTTATATCTTTTAATTTTACTCGAAATAGAATCTTGTAAGATAAATATTATAATTTTATATTAGAAATTTTTCTTGAGTTTTTATTTTATATTATAACATGTTCAAATTGTTATGACATATTTTTTCTATTCTCGTAATATATATTTTTTAATTTTTTTATGGTTTATTTTATTTGTTTTAATGATACGAATTCAGCATACCTTTACGGTTGTTTGTTGCTTGTATAAAGGTTTAACGATGTTATTTTTTATTATGATTTTATCGATAGTTATAAAAAGTTAGATCCTCAACCGATTGATGGTTATTTTCATATGTAATCAATCATGAGTAGCGAAACATTTTATCTGATAGTTTGGATTGATTATCACTCGCTTTTACCCGTTATGTGTCTTAATTGAATAGAGATTTTGATAGATTAGTCCCTCTATTCTTTTTCCTAGATACTTAATAATCATAATATTTACTTTTTTATGTTTTTGAATGTATGTTAATATATTTATTTGTGTAGAAGTATTTATTTTTTTATTTTTGGGTTGTAAGAGATTTTGATAAATTAATCTTATTATTCTTATTTATGGATATGTGATAATCATAAATATTTTTTAAGATTTTAATAAAAATTCAGTGTTATTATAAAAAAATATAAGAATATGAATACCCTTATAACAATATCAATTATGATCTATAAAAAAATGAATTTTAGTTATTTCTCAACTGGTTCACTAAATAATTATTTTATCATTTATGATACCAACTCAATCAAACCTTTAAACAATAACATAGATACCGGCGACTTAAACAAATTTTTATCATTTAGGATTTAATATTTAGCATGCGATTTGATTAATAATTTTAATCAAATATTTTTTTTATGTTACAATAACGGGGTAAATCGTTTACCTCTTTTCTATACCTTCATTCGTGTTTTCGTTTTAAATTAAAGGTTTTAAGGTGTATTGTTTAAGGTTTTAGGTTAGGGGTTTTGGTTAAGAAATAAGGAATTAAGGGTAAGATGTATTTTTTAGGGAGTACGATTTAGGCTTTAGGATATAGAAAATAAGGATTAGGGTTTAAATTTCATTTTTTTAAAAATTTTAGCAGGATACATAGATGAAGACATGATAAAGAGGTAGATGATTTTTACTCTTTTAAGACTGTATCATGACAGGGTGTAAATCGTCTACCTTTTTTTTATGCCTCCATTTGTGCCTTCACTTTAAATCAAAGGGTTTAAGGTTTAGGGTCTAGAATTCAATGTTAAGGGTTGTAATTATAGTTTAAGGAATTAGGGGTAAGGTATACTTTGTAGAGTGTAGGGTTTAAAATTTAAGATATAAAAAATTAAGATTAAAATTTAAATTTAAATTTTTAAAATTTTTTAAAAAAACATAAAAAATATATAATAAAGAGATATATAATTTTTACTCACGTTACTTAAAATTTTAAACTATCCTTTTCAACTGCCAAAACCATAAATTAACCAGAATTTTTTTCATATCCTTTTAACCATGGTTAAGATTTTTCTTCTACTGATTTTTGCCTATTCTACTTCTCTATTTAAACACCTCTTCAGCTCCTTGTCTCTTGCACTATCCCAACTAAGCTTCTCATTCCCCCCCCCCCCCCACCACCCAAAAAAAAAAAAAAAATCTCTTTAAAAATCCCTTTACTTTCCGCTTGTCCGAATCAGTTCTAGTTGAATTCCCATCTCAAAGGAAGTGCCAAAAAATGTCATTCGAACATGGTTTAATGTTGTTTCAATCACCTCTGTCGAGCTTCGAAGCCTTTCTCTGGTCTGTTCTACTGGTCGGAACAGTCGCCTTATGGCTATCCCCTGGAGGGCTTGCATGGGCTCGTTATAGGTCCAGGTCGAGCGTCTCGATCCCCGGTCCACTCGGGTTCCCATTTCTCGGTTTACTCCCCGTGTTCACCGGCACCAACCCTCACCGAGTCTTGGCTGAGCTTGCTAAAGCCATTAACGCTGTCAAGCTGATGGCTTTCTCCGTCGGGTTCACTCGGTTTATCGTGTCAAGTGACCCGGAAATCGCGAGGGATATTCTCAACAACTCGGCTTTTGCTGATAGGCCAGTCAAGGAGTCGGCTTACGAGCTGTTGTTTCATAGAGCAATGGGGTTTGCTCCTTACGGCGAGTATTGGAGGAACTTGAGGCGTATCTCCACCACCCATTTGTTCAGTCCCAAGGGAATCGCCGCCTTTGAAGGATCCCGGCGGGAGATCGGTGCTAAAATGGTTGAACAGATAAACTGTTCGATGAAATCCAAAGGTGAAGTCTTTGTTAAAAAAATGCTTCATTTTGGTTCATTGAACAATGTGATGAACACCGTGTTTGGCAAAAGCTATGACTTCGAGAAAACTAATGAAGGGTTCGAGCTCGAGCAAGTTGTGAGCGAAGGGTACGAGTTACTCGGGATGTTTAATTGGAGTGACCATTTCCCTGTCCTAGGGTGGCTTGATTTGCAAGGTACGAGGAAACGATGTAGAACTTTGGTCTCAAAAGTTAATGTCTTTGTTGGAAAGATCATAGAAGAACATAGGCTGAAAAGGGTTAATGGAAATGATGACAAAGTTGGGGACTTTGTTGATGTGTTGCTTGATTTGGGGAAACATGAGAAACTCAGTGATTCAGACATGATTGCTGTCTTATGGGTATGTTTCTCACTTCAGTCCGTTCTTTTTTCTCATTGTTTCATGATTTTTATAGCATGTGCATGTCTTTTGTTGTTGTAGGAAATGATATTTAGGGGGACTGATACTGTAGCAATCTTGTTAGAATGGATTCTAGCTAGAATGGTTTTACACCCAGAAATCCAGGCCAGAGCACAAGCTGAGATCGACTCTGTCGTCGGGAACTCGAGGCTGGTTTCGGATTCCGACATCCGAAACCTGCCTTACGTTCAAGCCATTGTGAAGGAAGCTCTCAGGGTTCACCCCCCCGGTCCTCTTCTCTCATGGGCACGTCTAGCCATCCATGATGTTCATATAGGTGACAATTTCATCCCAGCAGGCACAACAGCAGTGGTGAACATGTGGGCAATCACACACAATCAAAAACTCTGGTCCGACCCCGAAAAATTCGAGCCTGAACGGTTCATGAAAGAAGATGTGAACATTATGGGATCTGATCTTAGGTTGGCTCCATTCGGTTCCGGTCGAAGGGTTTGTCCTGGTAAAGCCATGGGTTTGGCCACCGTGCACCTCTGGTTAGCTCAGTTGCTTCAAGCTTTCACATGGGTTCCTTGTGAGGACAAAGATGTTCAGTTGGTTGAACATTTGAAACTCTCCATGGAAATGAAGAGCCCTCTGGTTTGCAAGGCCATGCCTAGGTTGGCTTGAAACTTGGTCCCTTGGGGTTGCATTTAGGAACCTATGGTTATGTTTTTTTTTCTGTGATGGTTAAGTTTATGGGGGAAGTGTGTGCTTGAGAAAGGTGGCGAGATAAGAAGAGAATATATGCACTGTGTAAAGGTTTATGATATTTCGAACAAAAATTACGTTCGCATCTATGTCTTAATATTAAAAATTAACCCTTAAGCATTAATCTTGATTTTTAAAATTTAAATAGTAAACCTTAAACTTTAAAAATTAAATCTTACGCTTTAGATTTTAAACCCTAATGTAAAAGGAATGAGATTTCTATTCATGATATCTCTTCTATTGGTTAAATATGTATCTATTTTTAGTTTGAAAATGTAAGTAATAACTTTTTGAAGGACTAAATTGTAGTTTTATTATCTTTGAGAGTGTAGAATGTAAGTTTACCATATTTTAACTTTTAGTTTAATGAACTTTGAGTGGCTTAGGAGCAATTTCATATTTTTAAGTTAACAAATTTCAAAGTCTATTGAAATCTTAAAACATTTTGATTCGGGTAAAATCGTCTTTACTCCTTTTTAAGCATTCTTTAAATTTTTTTTTAAATATTAAATTTTTAGCCCTAATTTTTATTTTATTTTTTATCTTAAATTCTACACCCTAACAAATATATTCTACCACTAATTTCTTAAATCCTACCCATAATCCTTAATCTTGAACTTTAAACCCTAAATCCTCTAATTTGACATGGAGTCATAGAAGGAGGCATGAGAAAGAGGTAGATGATTTTCACCCGTGATTTGAAGGATAAAAATCATCTACCTCTTTTTGGTACATTCTTCCATGCCTACTTTGAAATATTTTTAAAAAATTGAATATTTAACACTAACCCTTATTTTTTATATCCTAAATTCTAAACCTTACACCTTAAAAATATACCCTCTCCTAATTCTTTAAACTCTAACCTTAAACCCTATAATTTGAAACGACGACATGAAAAAGAGATAGATAATTTTCACCCTGATTTGAAATGGACACCGGTCGGTATTTTTTGGCTTGAACTTGATTCAAAAATAAATATCTTAAATTTGATTTGAATATATCTTTTAAAAAACTCAACCTGATTTGGTCCAAAAATAAGTCTTAAACTCGATTTTGACCTGACTTCTATAGAAAAACAATTTTATGGATCTAATTGTTAAAAGAATAGAAGACTTAATTATAAAAAATAATTTTAAAGATTAAATTATAAAAATATTAATTTTAAGTATCTAATTATAAAAAATATAGAGAGATGGTATTATTATAAACATTTTTGAATTTTTTTTTAAAAATTACACAACTAGTCCCCTGTTGACTCGAGTCAAATATTTTCACTATAAACTTGAAACCAACTTCATCCTTAATAAAACTAAACCGAACTTAAACCATTTTTATATAAAAACATTCGATTTGATTCAATCGGATCAGGTTGAAAACCATCTAAATTGAGTGAAATACCCATCCTTAATTGTGACTCCTCCATCTTCACCTTTATTCCTCTTTTGTTTCTTATTTTCGTCTCTTCCATATATGTTATTAAAAAAACCATAGTTAAAGATTTATTTGAATGTTATATGATCTATCGAAATAAAATATTAGATCTCTTAAGTAATATTACAGGTTTAAATTTTTATTTCGTGAATAAAATTAATTTGATTGTGATAAATGTCCCATAATAAATTTTTAAAATATTCATTCTGAATCAGTCAAATAATAAATCAAATATCATTAAAATATAGAAAATCTCCTCAAATGAAACACACCATTCAAGAATTAACTACTATAAAATCTCATGTTTCCTTCAAAGCTAAATGGTCACAACAAATCTTTTAGATTCTATTGGAGATTTACAAACACATTCCTTGGTCTCAAATGGCTTTAATAAAGCTACATAAAATATGTTATTTGAAATTAAGATGTGATTCAAGATTTGATTTATGATCGATGTATACAGAAATACAGAGATAGATCTAGGAGGTACTGGAATGCAGTTGTATCTCTTAAAATTTTAAATTTTCTTTGTATTTTCTATTGATAATCTAATTCTGCACCTTCTAAACTTCTGTAATTTGTACTCCTTACATTTCTAATATACTTTTTTGATAGTTTACACCCTTTATAGAAAATTCTAAATTCGTCCTTGCCAATATATATCAGAAAAAATTGAATATATATTCGTATTAGATTCAAATTCGATATTCATTTTCTTATGCTTTCGATATAAAATAATAAAGTATAGAGAGATTCTTTAGAAGTGGGTATAATTTGTAGTGGCCAATATTTGCTACTACTTTTGAGCCATACTATAACTTGCTCATCATTACTATAAAATGCTTTGTCCCACAAACTTTTCTTCATATGATTGAAAGAATATAAGAACTTGAAAGCTTCCCTAACTATTGAGAAAGGACATACTTTTAATATTCTTTTTATTTAAAAAATATCTTTAAATATATATTCTTGTAAAAAAGCTTTCCACCTTTTATTTCTATTTTTCTCTATTTAATTGGGATTTATATATTCAAATTAATCAACATTTTCATTTAAACCCATACTATAAGTTACTTTATATTTTAAGGTAATTTTTATTTCTGACTCTGTTCCTGAAGATTTTAATATTTATCCTCTAAAGATGAACAAACCATGTTTTTTATACTATTGATATTGACAGAGACATAATCATGTATGGGTTGAGAGAGGTTGTCCTCCTTTCCAAAATTTTTTTATAATTATATTTTTAGTTTTTTTTTTAATTTAAATAATAATTATATTTTTGGTATAACCATGTGTGTGGCTCTTGTGCAATTCATTAAAATGTGACCCTTAGAAGCTATTGCTTATAACTCTTACTAGTTCTAAATATGTGGCTCTTAGAAGTAATTGTCCTTTTTAGGGCCCAGTGTAGTCATTTCTATTGCGGTTGTCCAGAACCCCACTGATTCTACAAAAGTAATAATAATAAGAATAATCAATAAGATTTTATAATTAATTCTCACATTTAAGAAACAATTATAACGTTTTAACAAGTATAACTCATATTTCTTAAGAGTATTTTCAAAACTTTTATAATGAATTTCGAGATTAACGTCATCTAATAAATATAATTCATTAAAAATCTGAAGACTCTAATTTTTAGAAACCCTGTGCGATCGTTCTTATTGCGCCCGTTAAGAACCCCATAACATATGATAGAAGAGACATGCATGACCTAATCATATGAACATGCAGCTTCATATCATCACCATCATCATTATCATCTGTATCATCATCATCATATACTCATCGCAGATGGGGAGTTGGAATATATCTGAGATGGTAAATAAAGCAGAAGGGAAGCATATCTTTTGGTTCAAAAAGTGTATCCAACTGAGATTTCTGCCGAAAGTTTCAAGCATTCCTTACGCTACTAACACATCCCATCGTTTCATGCTTCTCATCAGAAAAAGAATAGATACGAAATAGTTTAAATAGGAAAAAAAATAAGTGTTTATTTTAAAAGATTCAGTTTCGAATAATTTTATTTATAAAATAATATATAAACGAAACTAAATTAGAGACCGACCCCTCTTAACACGAACATTACGCACTACGTAGTACAAGTTCGATGTAGAAGATTTTTACGATACAATCAATAGTTTTTAAAAGGCAGACCAACGTTATCTCAAAGTCAAATGTTAAATACATGAGTGAATGTGTGGTTATCAAAAATTAAAGCATAATTCAATGACAGTTGTAGGGCTGTAAATGAGATGAGACAAATCGCGAGCTATTCGAACTCGATTCGGTTAAAGTTCGAT
Organism: Abelmoschus esculentus; assembly: GCA_035048815.1. NCBI lineage: Eukaryota > Viridiplantae > Streptophyta > Magnoliopsida > Malvales > Malvaceae > Abelmoschus > Abelmoschus esculentus. Next base: position 21,155,013 of record JAUCBN010000012.1, on the reverse strand, counting down.
CAAAACTCGAGTCGATTAGACTCGATTCGAACTCGAACTCGACTCGAGTTCTTAACAAGCCGAGCTGAGCTCAGATATTTCAAGCTCGTTTAAAATTACTCAAACTCGAACTTGACTCAAAATCTTAATGAGTCGCGCCGAGCTTAGCTTTACTCGAGCTCAACTCGGCTCGTTTACACCCCTAGACAGTCGCATGATTTAAAATTGTTTTGATACTAATAACGATAGACATGATTAAACCAACAAAATTCAAATTTTAAAGATTGACTTAAAAGTTTTGATTAACCAAAAAAAAATATTTCGATGAACTATCAAAATTGAGACTCGTAAAGCCTAAGTCTAAACCATCGTAATTGAATTCTTTATTTATATTTTACTGATTTTGTTCATCTTTTATTTTTACTTAATTATTATTTCTATCCCACTTGATTTTATTTCGCAGATTAATCAAGGCTGAAAAAGAAACGACGTTGAAAATTTATTAATCTTTATGGATCAATTATATTTTTTATTTATTACCTTTTAATATTTTTTTAATAAAGATCTATTAATTTTATTAAAGAAGAATAGATTCGAAATTATAATAAAAATTTGTATTATAATAAACAAAACACCTAAATTCATATATATATTCGGTAAACAAAATTGACGTCAGAAGATTATAGGTAAAATCATCAACAAACAACATAAAAATGCATATTATAATGAAGGTACCTTAATGACAAGGACATTACCGCCACTCAATCGTGATAAATAATGGTAGACGTAATCGCATATCCAAATTTATTTTGAGGGCCTGATATATAAAGATCAACGACATAATAGATGGAGCGCCATCTTGATCAGTCATGACGTCGTCCGATCTAACCTTAATAAAAAATTAAATTAAAAGAAAAATTATCAAAAGGTAGAGTAAAATCGTGTCACAAAAGCAAAATAATTTATTAAAAATAAAACAAACAAAATAATAAAAACCGACGATCGACGACTCGTATTAAAATCTGTACCACCGTCGGTATGTAAAAAAAATCAAGATCACCGAGGTCGGAGAAACGAAGAGCGACGCTAGAAAAAAAAAGAAAGAAAATTTAACAATAATAAAATATTACCTTTTAATATTTAATTGAGAATACAATTATTTTATTTAACAATTTCTGCGGTGGTTTTAATATGTATTGTAGCGACCCTTTTAAAAAATAATAAAAGTAATAAGTGTAATAATAGGTATCGTGAAAAGAGGTCACTATTTTAAAAGAGTAAAAATTTTAAGGCTTAAATTAAAAAAGGGGAATCGAGAAAAAAAAATAATTTTCTAAAATATGAATTAAAATAAAAATGAGGAATTTAATTTAGAAAATGGAAATTAGAAAATGATAAAAAAAATAATAAAAAAATTAATTAAAAAACATTGGAAAATAATTAAGAAGGATTTGAAAAGGATTTTAAAAATTTGAGTCACTACCGTTCGCTTGGTAGATCAGACACCGTAAAAATCAGAGATTCAAAATAAATTAAATTCGAGAGTCGGTTACAATTAAAAACGGTGTTAGCGTTTAAAATCGCCCCAAATTGACACCTTTACAAAATCGTGGGAAGGAATACCCTCACACGGAAGGATTTAATGAAGTAATTAAACCATTTTTAAAATGTCCCTCTATTATATAACATAACTCTTTTTTTAATAAACCTATTTTATAACTGAAAACAGAAAAAAAAATTCGAAACCTCTCTATTGTTCATCTGAAATTCCAGAAACGATGAACATTCTTTAAATGTTCTTCTGGGATTTTCAGAAGAGATGAACGTCAGTCGCCGTGTTTACCCAGAAACTGTCGCGCTGGCCAGCGAGTTTAAAAGCCAAGCCTTTTCAACTCGTTTCAAACTCTCAAACTTCAATCCCACCTTAGTTTTATGAAAAACAAAGATTATAGCACCTTTTTTATGAAAATCCGAAACGGAAAACTTTCTTTTTTGAGAAAACAAGAACCCGATAGCCTTCTTTTTCTTATACCGACTCACTACGAATAACCTTCTAAGGAAAGATGAAGGGATTATTACCAGAAAAGAGACAATGTTGTTCGTTTGAAGATGAAGGTAAAATAAAAAACCCTAACTCTATCTTTTCTATTTTTTGCAGGCAACAAAAAGATGTTCCTTTACCTCTGAAAATGCTTCTATTTTTTGTATTGATAATGGAGAGAGAAAAATCTCTTTTACAAGATGCTCTGTATCGATTTTATAACCGATTTACATGAATTAGAAAAAAGGAAAAAAAAATTCTATTTTCCTATTGGTTGCTGCTAATTTGGATGTATTCTCTGATTTTGTTCCATTGCTTCGGAATTCTTCTGAAAATTTGGTTGTAATTGCTCTGAAATTCTTTGTTATTTGGTGTTGTCCTTGTACGAATCTGGTATTTGGCTTTGTAGCAAACATTTCTGACGATTTGTTTTGTTGTTTTGCGTATTTACGATCGTTGGAAATGTGAGGGGACCACCGATCGGACGAACGGTGACGAAATATGAAAGGGAGTCTAGAGAGTCGGAAGGTCGTGCGTGGCCTTCACTCTCGTGTGAGGAGCTGAATCGGTGCTGCGTGGGCGCGTACAGATCTGCTGGAAACTTCTCCATCTCTGATATGGACCGTTGGATATAAATCAGATCCAACGACCCAGAATGGATTGCGCAGGGAAGATGAGAAAGGCATTAGGCTAGGTTTCAATTATTATTACCGGGCTCAAATGTTAAACGGGCTTAAATTATTTGTAATGAGCTGTCTATTATTTGTTTTGGGTTAAAAGTTTGTAAACATTTAATAAACGGGTTTATTATTATTATTTTAAGTTATTGGGTTTATTTGTTTTAGTTATTTGATATTTTTATTTATTTATTTATTTAATAATAGTAATAATAATAATGAAAACCGAAATTGAAATTAATTAAAAAACTGAATAAGATAACCAGACGAATCAACACAATACCTATATATAATATATATTTTTTGGTAATAAGTAAACGTAATATATATATAATATTTTTTGGATTTTCAAAATATAAAGTGATATATGTAAAAGAAAATAGTAAAATTATTTTTTTAGATTTTGAATAAAAAGAACTAACTGAAAACAAAAATTTATAAATAGCAATATATCCATGAAAAATGTGTTACCATAATATGATTTATTTATGTGCATACTTTAAACCCATAATAGGAATATCCACATATAATCATTTTTTTTGGATTTTGTATAAAATAATTGAATTAAAGTTTATTATTAAAATTAAAATAAAAATTTAAAAAATATGTTTTCATCCCGAATAAAATTAGTGATTACATATATCATGGTTTTAATTAGCAGTTTCTAACGTGTAATTAGCAAATATTATAATACACTTTTGTGACGATTATTTTCCACTAGAAATCTAAAACTTTGAACTAAATTCTAAAATTGATTTATAAATTTTAAAATATTTTAATTCAATCCTCAAATTAAAGTATTGTTCTTTTGGTTCTTTTATTGATCTAACGGTGAATTTCGGTATTAATATTAATTTGGATACGGCGTGTTTAAAACATATGAATTCAAAGAAGAACTATATCGAATCTAAACTGAAATTCAATACCAAATTTAAAGCTATATCGATGAAAGTACCTGATTGAAATAATGCAGTAGCTTTAGGATTCAATTGAAATATTTCAAACATTAAGGATCAATCGGTAATTTCCTCATAATTTAAAGGCTTATAGTGAAATTAACCCTTTTTATTCTCAGTTAAATAATATACACGTGTAGACGTTTCAGGGCCAATCTTGTTTACTTAATAGCGAGCTGAACACTGAGTCTACATGAAAACACGAATTGGGCTTTAATATGAAGGCCCAAGAATCAGTACTGGGGAACAAATTAGGTTTTGAGAACAGGAAAAAGGTTATGTTATCGTGGGTAGGGATGACAGATGAGTATAGCTTTATGGATTTTGTATTACACTCGTCTCGGTTTACGGGTGTGGATGTAAAAAGTTATATCTGTCGTGGGTAGTGGGTAGACGATGAGTTTAAAATCTTACCCGCCCTGTATCAACTCGTTCCATATCCGCCTATCGTATAAATTTTGAACCATTTGTATTTGTAAACTTTAATTATGATTTTTATTATGGCGTTTTATGTATTAAGATATATATTTATTTTAAAATATACGTTAATTTTTAGATTTATAGACTTTGAACTCAACTCATTTAATTTAAAAAATAATGATTTATGATCGAGTTTGAATTAACCTGATTATAAAATAGTGTAAAATGTATTCCTAATAATTTATAGTTGTTATATCAAAATTTATTGATAAAAATAATGTTTATTGAGTTATATCAAAATAAAAATGTCAAAATTATGAATTAAACCCCTGATTTAGGAAGATTTTCTCATGACGAGAAATTTTATTATATTTGATTCAGATTAATCAGTAAATAGATTAAATATCTTTAATTATGTTAATAATATTCGATCTAAATTAATCAATCAATGCTTACTCTTTTGTAACATGTCACATGCTATGAGACTTTTTAGAATATACGACACATACAAAATATAATAAAATAAATGATTCTGATGGTCCGACGACTGATATGGTAAGTAATGAGTCGACGACGTGATAATTAACGTCGAAATCAACTCAAATATTAATTATTAATTAATTAATTATTTTCATCTAACGAAAATAAAACTAAGAAAAAAACATTGGGCTAAAGTGACATTTTTCTATATTATCCAAAAACATTAAGTTATTTTGATATATTCAGTTTGAATTTTATGTAAAATAAGAAAGTAAAAAGGAATAAATTTATCCAAATTAGAACCCTGCACGCTATAAACTCTTTGCATTGATTTTATATATATTTTACATTTCCAGCCGTATTTTTTCTTAGATTTTTTTTTAACAGATACAACTAATTTTATTAATAAGAAAATACTTAATATTATAATAATAGTTTATTATTATCATTATAAACTAAAAATATAATTTGATCATTTTCTTAAAACTAGCCACTCTAGATCAAACAAGGACCATACATGAAAAAGTTTAAAACTTATCCAAAGATTCGATCGAAAAGATAGATACGAACAAATCTAATTGCATCAGTAAACGAACCAAAAGGGGATTAATCTATGAAGATCACTGAGAAACGCAGATCAGAACAGAGCGTCGCGATAAACTATCCACGAGCGCAAACCGTGTATCCATATTCAATCTGAAGGTCCAAAGCAAGGAAGATCATCGTGATAACAAATAAGCGCTATCTTAATCAGTCGTGGCGTCGTCAGATCCAACTTTAAAAAATCAAAACAAAAAAAAAACACCAAACGAAAAAAAACATGTCAAACTACAGATTTTTTAGACTTCTATTTTATTTGTTTTTTGTAATATTGTATACACGTTTGTATTAGATTATTATTTGATAATCCAATACGTATTTAAAGTCTCAAAGTCAAAAGTTAATTTGCACGTAAAGTCACCACATAATTAATGATGAATTGAATTTAGACAACATTATTTATTTTTTTTATTATTTTTAAATGTCATGCATAAAAAATAATACAATTTAAAAATAAATAATAATTCAATTATCCCTAGAAGGATCAAATTCAATTTTTCAAAGGTTGTGAATATTATAAAGTGGGAGGTTTTGGACAGATATAATATTAACGATCGTATAAATCTAAAAGAGAGGAATTTAAAAATTTAAAAATAATTAAATATTTATAAAAATATAAATAATACTTACGTGTATATAATACTTATCTAAAACTTAAAACTTGAAAAAAGAATATATTTTTTTAAGAAAAAAACTAAAATATTTATTTTTTTCTTAAGAGGATATTTTAATAATATTTTTTTCTATTAATTTTTTTCAAAAATAAACTTATATATCTTATTACAAAATAAGAATCTCATTTTAATAAATTGTACAAAGTCACTAAAATCTTTGAACCGTCCCTATGAATGAGAAAAGATTAAATTATTTTTTTATATTTTAATTTAACATATATTCTATTTTTTAAATAGATAATATATGATTTTTTTCTTAATATACATATTTTTTTTTGATCTATATTCAGGTTGTGAGACTATTCTTTCCAATATTTATTGATAATATATTATTTTTTTTGTGTCTTATCAATAAACCTAATATTTATTGATAATATATATTTTTTGTTGTCCTCTTAATTCTCAGGTTTTGTTTTGATTAATCTGTACAGACTCACGTCGTGCACTTAAATTTGATGGATAAATTTTCCAATAATTTTTTCTTACATGCATAAAACTTTAAATTCGAGACATACATAAGGACAAACTATTTTTTTGTCCTCTTGGATCAACCTCGTTGATAGATAAAATATAATTATTATGATTAACTATTTTTAAATTGGAAAAATAAAAAATGAAAAAAATGAAAAGAAAAATGGATGTTGATAGGTTTGAAAATGATATTCCACCAAATTAGCTTTGGTAAGCCTACTTCTTCATTGGACCCAATAATTTGAAACCTATTAAATGTTTTGGCTTTAGCAAACATCAATTATTTGCATGTATAATAACTATGTCAGCAGGTTGATTTATTGCATTATTATTATTATTATTATAAAAATAATACAATAATTAAGTAGGAAAAATCTGGAAAATATTTTATTTTTTAAATATAGTAAAAACCTGAAATTATATTTTAAAATATGTGTAAAAGTTACGGTGATTTTAAAATCGGTATCAATTAGTATCGTTTTTCGAACAGTATCCTGTCACGTGACAACTTTTCAGATTATGTGGTAGTATTTGAAGACGGAACTGATAACGTTTTTAAACAGTTAGCACTGTTTTTGAATAATGTCCTAAAAATACTATTCAAAATCAGATTCACCTACAGCCGATTTTGAATAATGGTCTTAAAAAAATTAAAGTCGGAACCAAGAGCTAATGACTTTAATGTTGAGAAAGGGTAAAATCGAAATTAAGTGTCGCCGATTTCACTGACACGGTAGAGAGCATAATATTATAAGAAATAATTTCTCATTTTTACTATATTAACAATTTTTTTAAAGACAATGTCTATAGGAAATCTCCAATTAAGCAATAAAATAAAGAAAAATATAAATGAATTTAGCAATTAACAATCCAAATATAATATTAGAGAGAAATGTTGGGGAGTTGGGAAGCACCTAAATCTTGATCTAAACTTGGCCCTATTTCGGAATTTTAGATTTTATATAATTCAATGTTTTATTCTATGATTTTTTTATTAAATTTCTAATGAAATAATTGGTTTAATTTGATAATTTCAAGTTTATTTTATCTGATTTCTGTTCGAATTATCTTTTCAAATTAATTATATTTGTGTCGAGATATTAATTTAATTAAATATTTTTATAAAATATTTTTGATTTTACTAAATTTATTATGTAAACAATTATCATGATATATACATGAATTTCAAAAATCTTCTAGATTCTTTCGAGTTTTATAATTGATTGATTTAAGTTTATATTTGACGAAGGATTATTAGGTGAATCATGTGCATCACGTCATTCATAGTTTAAGCAATCAAGACCGTTCATCTTTAAATAACTAACTAATAATTGCTCGCCCACTAATTACATGTAAGAAAGAGGTGATGATTCACCTTAGAAAAAATTGAAATGAACAGTCCCGATTCATTGAGACCTCGGATGACGTAATGAATAAAATTTACCTAATAATTTTTTTCGTTTTTTACATGTCTATGTTATTAAAAATATTTGTTTTATTTTATTTAAATACTTAATAATTTTATATATACTTCATTTTGTTAAATTTATTTGTACTCTTTTATAGATGGACAATTTAACAGATTTTATAATATTTATATCATAATATTATATATTATTCTAAATTTATTTTTTAATGATATAAACTATATAATATATCAAAATAAAAAAGTAAACATGTCACAATATTAGAAAAATAGATCAAGCTAGAACCTTGAATATTGAAGATCGAGACTTCTTTCGATGGAGTTTTAGAGGCTGATTTTGATCGTCGAACAAATACGATTTCTTCACTACGTTTGAGTTGCTTCACGACGTTTTCGTACCGAATTTGGCCTAAACATAGGTTTTAAAAAGCTAAAATTTATTGCTTCTCTCAAAATACAATTTCTTTATCTAACTTAACTTTTCAACAACTCTGTCGAACGAAACTCGAATCTAATTTATATTTTCAATGAGTACATACATTTTTTAAATTCTTTATTTCGAAGCATAATATTTTCATTCCAACCCTCTTAAATTTCAAATGAATCTTTGAATTTGGAAAAATAACCCAACCTTTAAACTAGTCTAATGAAGAGCCTCCTTACTACCAATATTTTTGTTTTGGTTTAACATTGATTTCTAATTCACTGATCAATTAATTTAGATTAAATCTTGTAAAAATTTATTATATAAACAATTCTTTTAACTCGATTTTCATTAGAAGTCCTCAAAGTCTTTCCAAAACCTCCACGGATGGAGAAATTATATTATAGGTAAATCCTACAACGTGTTCATAGACCAACCACTAAAAATCATCTATATCATTATTTTTTAATATCATATATTTTTCAAAATAAATCTTCACTTAAAAAAACTGTTTTTAAAATGAAATAACAGTAAATATGAGTGACGGTTCACTTTAAAAAATATATAACATAAAAAATAATAATATAAATAATTTTTAATAATTAATTTTATAAATAAAGTGATAAAACTTACTTATGATATAATTTCTTGCCCTGATGGCTCTCAAAATATCATGTGAAAATTTAGTTAATAGAAATTATAATGACTTATGCAAATACACCCAAATTATATACACAAATAAATAACATATATATATATAGAAAGTGGAAAGAAGCTGGTTTTGAGGAGACAAGAGAAAAGAAAATAAAAATATATTCTTTTATTCTTACAAGACAAAAAGTCTCATTGGTACATTTGTCAGCATCTACGTTGGACAAGTGTTTGGTTAGATCTTTTGGGACTGTTTTGTCTTTCCAAAAACGGCATCAAGATTGAATCAAAATTTTAATGAGATTTTTAGTTTGTTATAATCAACGAAAAACCAGGCATCAATTTATGTAATAATAGGCTAATAGCAGAGTATTTAGGAAACAAAGATTTCCTCTGCTTCATCTGATCTCTAACTCAAAGAGATAAAGGAAAGAAATTGAAGTGTTGGGTTTGTTTATTTTTGAAGATTATTTTTTTTAATTTATACAGAGAGAGAAAGAAATATTTTTTTTTGGTTTACTTTTGTGTATGTTTTCGTTCATTGGTTGCACGTGGAAACCCAGAAGGTAAATTCTCCTCAGCTTCTTCTCTGTAACAGCTTTTTATTTATTTATTAATTTATTTGTTTTTATGTTGTTATTATTAGTATATAATAATTATAATTTCATTTGTTGTTGATTACAAATCTACCTTCTTCATTCTTGCTTCTCTGCAACTACCCTTCTTTCCTTCCCTCTTTTGCTTTCTATTCTTTTGTAAGCATTTCCTTTTCTTAAATTTCATTTTTTTTTCTTTTTATGTTCTTGGTATAACTGATTTTACCATGAAATTTAGCTAAAGTTTTGTTTTTTTTACCTGATCTTTGATTGTGATGCTAATATCTTCAATTTCAAGTTTTTGTACTCCATGCATAAAGTGATGGGTTTTTTGATGTTTACCAGGTTGTTTTTGGGTTATGTTTTATGAATCTTAAACTGTGTTATTGGGCTTTCTTTCTTACATTTGAATCATATGTTCTGTTGACTGTTTGGTATGATCTGAATTTGTGATGTTTCATTAATTTTAACTTATAATTGTTGTGATCTACAAGGATTAATGGCTACATTTTCTCTTTGTTGTTCATCTTGGTTTTAATGGAGTGTTGTGTTTTCTTGGCTCTATTATATGTTTGATTGTGATTTTTGGTACTTTTTTTGTATGTTAGGGTTGTAGAATTGTCAAAAGCATGGCATTTTCTGGGGTTAAAAATGATAGAGGAGAGTTGAGGATTCTTGAGAATTTGGATGAGCTAAGGACTGATTTAGCTGACTATATTGCTGAGTTATCAGAGGCTGCAGTGAAAGAGAGGGGAGTGTTTGCTATTGCATTGTCTGGAGGTTCGCTCATCGGCTTAATCGGGTATCGATCCATTGCTTTTCCATGTTTTGTTTTTGTGATTTTTGGTGTCTCAAAGTGTGTTTTTGGTGTGTTGGGATGCAGAAAACTGTGTGAAGCTCCTTATAACAAGACTGTAGATTGGGGTAAATGGTATATATTTTGGGCGGATGAACGTGTTGTTGCGAAAAGTCACTCGGATAGCAATTATAAGTTTGCAAAGGATGGCCTTCTTGCCAAGGTTCGTACATGGATTCGCACTTTTTGCTTTACGGGAACCAAATGAAGGAAACTTTTTATATGAATATGATGCTTGTTGTTGTGATGTTGGTGAATTTGGTGTTTGATTGTCATTCACTGATTTAATCGGTTCACAGTTCGGGTCTGCTAGAAGGTATTTAAGCTCAAATTCCTCATCTATGATGTTGTTTGCCATGCTCGGAACAGGTTCATGTTAACTCGAATATTAGTTGGTCTCTCACTGGTTGATAATTCAGTAATGGGTTCGGTCTATGATGTTGTTTGCTGTGTTCGGAACAGGCTCATGTTAACTGGTATACTAGTTGATATCTCACTAGCTGATAATTCATTAATGGTTTTGAGCCTCCACTTTTACAGCGATTCCGATGTTTGCTCGTTGAATTCTTCTTCACCGACACCGTGTTGTGGTTATCATCTTTGACATTAGGTGTGAAATTGAGTTCACCCCCTCCTCTCTTTGTGCAGGTGTTTACAGTTTACCTGCATGAATGTAGATCAAGTATTATCTATGTTATTTCGAATCGAACTAAATGTTTGGTTTCACCTAAAATCCTTTTTATCTCGGGAAAAACTTTCATTCGACTCAGGCTTATTTTTCACCTCCATGTTTTATACAGTCAATCCTGCCTCTTGTTGATAAAATCCTGTGAGATTCACATCTCTTGAAGTTCCTTTTTTGTTTGTTCATAATGCCATCTTCGACTCACCCCGGCATAAAACAAATGCATAATACATGTGTTCTTCGCTCATGGGAGGGGTTAAACAGTTGTAATGGCAAGATCGAAGCGTAAATTTATCACATGATTTGAAGAACTTGTCTGGTGATCATACTGTTTGAACTTCTTCCAGTTACCAACTTGATTGACTTCTTCAGAACATCTTATATGTCAGAAATAACGAAGATGATTGATGGTTCTGAAAAGCTAAAGACCTTGCAGAGAAACTTTCGTTTATCTTTTGTGGTTTTTGTAGGCTCGTTTATTCAATTATTCGAAGATGAAGAGTATGTACATGTTGGGAACCTATAAGTACTTTTCATGGTATTTATGAAAGTTTGAGAATCTTAGGACTTACTCTCTGTTGCTTCTTTGTATTTATGAAAATTCGATGCACCCTTTTTATGGCGTATTACCCGAAACGAACTACCTTCCGTTTGTTTTGTTAGGTTTATGCTCCATTGCGTATGTGCTCGTATACTTATAAGTTATAACTTGTATTTGCTGCAGGTGCCGATCGTTCCTAGCCATGTTCATTCTATCAACGATTCAGTTTCAGCGGAGGAAGCTGCTGATGAGTACACATTCGTTATTCGACAGCTAGTTAAATCAAGGATGGTCAGTGTTTCCGACATTAGTGACTGCCCCAAGTTTGACCTTATCCTTCTTGGCATGGGCTCCGATGGTCACGTTGCCTCACTATTTCCTAATCATGCAGTGCTCGACGAGAAGGATGAATGGGTTACTTTTATCACCGATTCACCGAAACCACCACCCGAGAGGATAACATTCACTTTGCCTGTCATCAACTCAGCATCCAATGTTGCAGTCGTTGTGACAGGTGAGAGCAAAGCAGAGTCTGTGCACTTGGCCATCGATAACATCGGACCCGACAGCCCCTCAATCCCTGCACGGTTGGTCCAACCAACAAAAGGAAAGCTGGTATGGTTTTTGGACAAACCAGCTGCATCAAAACTGGACAGTCTCCAATTGCCCGAGTAGGATCAAGTTTGTTTCTTACCGGAAGTGTATGTTTGTATCTAGTGGAGGGTTGTCAAACCCGTCAACCGGTCGCCGGCCGTCCTCGATTAATTCCTACTCCTTTTTCCCTTTTGTTTTCTTACATGTTCACCATTTTGTTTTTTTTTCTTCCTCCCTTGCCTTTTTGAGATGACAAAGTTGAATCCTGTTTTTGCAAGGAGAGGAAAATAAAAAGTTGGGTATTAATGCAAAAGCATTTTCTGGTTCAGGTTCCATTTACATATGTATATGCAAATTATCATGCCTGGAAGTAGGGGTGAGCAAAACTCGATTCGACTCGAAAAAACCAAATAACTCGACTCGAGGCGAAAATACCCAACTTGTTTTGACTCGACTCAAAATTTTATGGACTCGACTCGAAAAAATTTCAAATAAAGTTTGAGTTGTAAAATAGAAATTCGAATAAGTCGAAATTTTTAGTAATTAAAGGATTTATTTTTAAGTTTGAGATGAGTCTCAACTTTTTTATGATGTATCTACATTGATATATAAAAATATAAAGAAATATTACTATATAAGAAAAAAATATACATATCTTATATGATTAGAGAAAGTCGTTTAAATTGGAATCAAGTTGTACTATAACATGATAATTAATTATAATTAAATATTTATAGGAACTCGAAAACTCGACTCGATTTGACTCGAATTTCTTAAACTCGACTCGAACTAAAAAAAATTCAAATAAAGTTTGAGTTGTAAAATATGACTCGTCAACTCGAATAACTCGAAATTTTTTGACTCGACTCGATCGAATACTCACCCCTACCCGGAAGAGGTAAAGACAATAATCTTATATCCGAAAGAAAAATAAAAATCCCGAGATAATTAAAACGGTGGTATTACATATCTTATCAGATATGATTAAAAAATGCCATTGACATCAGCTGGATAGCTTCAAGCATTCAACTAATAGTTTCATGGATTATGATTGAAAATAAAATACTTAAATACCTAATCTGCCTCTTGACATCATCATAAAATAAAGAGATTAGCTTCTTGACCTACTCCTAATCATCCAGCATTAAAATAAAAGACTTAAAAGACTGTTGTTGATGCAGGCAGCATATTTTACAGGGATTAGATCAGACTTACCACTCAATAATGCTATCAAAATTTAAGCTAAAAGTATATGATTTAATACTTGTATTCGACACATTTTCGGACATCATACTGGTTACTTGTTATAAAAGTAATGAGTGCATATACATGATGTCAAGTTGCATCCTGTATTCCTATCTGTTAAAACTAGTGGATAAACCCTTGAAGCAGGGGCGGTTCAAAAATTCTGAGGTCCCAGTACAATTTATTAAAATGTGGCCTTATAAGCAATTGTCCTTTTTAAGGGCCCCTGTACGGTCGTTTGTATTGCGTCTGTCCATAACCTCATTAGATCTATATAAGCAATAATAATAAGAACAATCAATAAGATTCTATATTCAATTGTTACATTTAAGACATAATTATAACGTTTTACTAATTATAATTCCATCTTTTTTAAATTTTTTGCAATGAATTTCGAGATTAATATCGATTAATGAATATAGTTTATCAAATTTTTGGGACCTCTTTTTTAGGGGCCCTGTGCAGTAACTCCTATTGCGCCTGTCCAAAATCGCCACTGCCTTGAATCTAGTTGAACATTGATCAATTAAGATTCTAATTTCATTTAGGTGGAGCTAGCTTCTCTAGGCACAATGAGCTTGAAAATACCATGCAATTAGATCGAATCGATCGAATAAGGAGGCAAAAGAGTGAAACAAAGACTCCACCTTTCTTCATCATCAGTAGGAACATAGGGTAATCATGGATGGCACAAGACAAGGTTTCATTGTAGGAATCTTCTCTATCAAACTTCCTAATAAATGTTGGGTCTTGCAAGTTTTATCTAAAAAAGGCCTAAACTTTGAAACAAGGACCGTGCCGTAAACAAAACAAAAATAGCATGGCATTCATGTAATTTACACACTTAAGTTTCAACAAATTAATTGATAGGTCAACTCTGTCATAGACCCTTTTGTAAATATATATAAGTTAAGGGACCATTTCAAAACTTATTACAAACATACCAGGACCAAAATGATAAAACATGAAATCTTCATGTAAAATAATTCGATCAATATTAGGTTTAACTATAACATAGAGGCTCAAACTATACCTTTTTATAATAAGTGTCTAATTTATTTTCTTAGTTGAAATAAACAGGAATTTAAATATCGTTCGTAATCACGTTTTCGATTGCGTCGTGGTTACATGTATAACAGAGGCTATTATGTTTATTGCGGGCATTGTAGTCGTGATTTTTAAAAATCTTTGCACATCTTATTGTAAAATATAATAATCGTAATTTTAAACATTAAATATAACTTTTGATGATTTATAGAGTGTTTTCTAACATTTATATAATTTTATTAACAAAAATTTAAAGAGAAAGTGAAATTTTATTTAAAAAATTATGAAATTATATTATGTTTTTGTTTAGTTTGAAATTTTAAAATTTTGTTTGACATAAATTCTATCGCCCGCTTTTAATCTGTTGTTGTCGTTCTGATTATTTTTTGTCATCAATTTAAGTATTAATCAACTCTCCTTTAACGTCCTCTTTTATTCTATCGAAATAGATATTTCAAAAAAATGTTCCTAAAACCTCAATAGTGGTCTTGACTTCTCGATTTCTCCCTTGTCGATATCAATTTTTTATCGTTCGATCTAGATAATATCGAAGTATGTGCTTCCCTTTCTTGACAGCTTTTTTCCCACCGTTTGGATTGTATAATCGATTGCCAAAGCTCAAGAAATAAAAAAAAAAATCTGAAGGTCTTTCTCTTAAATACTCTTTTTAAGTTTTTGGTGGATAACGAGAATTCTAGCCATTATCACTGCTATTAACCATTACCACCGTTATTACGGTCGCGATCCATCGCTATCGATGTGATTTTATTTCACAACTGTTTTTTAAAGATATCAGTTTCGATTAGCGGTATAACCGTTAAATAACGATCATGATAGTTTTAACATATCATTTTTGAATCCCTTAAAATAAATTTTTAAAATTTTATTATATTACTGTTTTAAGATAATATCATTAAAAAATATATCACCTAATCAGAATTTGCCATGTATATTTTATTTTAATTAGTTTTTTTAAAGAATATTTTTAAACATTTAAAACTTCTTAAAATATCTAAAAAAAAATAAATTTTTAAAATTCAAAATTAATGTCGTTGTCATCGTTGATAACCTCGTCAAACTCTACCATCACTGTCGTCAAAAAACTTTCATCTATTTTTACTAATCATCCATTTTTATTCTAACTTTTGGCTAACTCGGTTCGAGTGCTTCACTGCTCTTTTCCTATATTACTTGAGTTTTTCCTCAACATCTTTAAAGAAAAAACTATATATGATCTCATACGATTCATGAGGTATATGGGATTTTATTATTGATTATCAACGATGAGTAATTAATAAAATAAATGAAAACTTTTAACGAAATGATAGTAAAAGTTTGATGAGATTATCAACGATGATGACGACGTCAAATTTGAAAGTTTTGCGTTGAATTTTAAGATTTTAACTTTTCCAAATTTGAGATATTTATTTTTTTTAGTTTATTTTTTAAAAATAAAAATAAAAGTTTTGTGTCAAATTATATATATATATATATATATTTATCTTAAATCATTTTAACTATTCGTTGGATTCAAATAAAATATTAGGACGAGTCTATAGCAGTCAATGTATACCATTGAACATCACTATATAATATACAGTTGAACACTATTAATTTTTAATAACTATTAAATAATTATTAAAATTTTTAAAGGCTCGATATACAATTAATTATATTTTAAAATAAAATTAAAATAAATTATTTTATAAACTATAAATTATTTTCACAATATCATTTATCGTCTCACCCAATTAAAAACCATTATCATCTTTATTCTTTATATAATTTTTTATAAAATAAAATTTTTAAATCGTCATCTTCTTACTCATACCTCTTATTAATATTTAATATTATATTAAATAATAATATTTAATATTATATTAATAATATTCATTGATATTAGATATAAAGATAATTTTAGCCTTTAACGTTTATAATTTTTATCATTTTGGTCCTTATTCTCTTTTTAGGCTAAATTTAGCCATTGACCTATATCTTTTTGACAAATAGCTTATTTTTTAATTATCATGATATCTGGACCGTTAAAAATTTAACAATGATGACATATCATATGTATAGGATAATATATTTTAAATAACATGGCATCTAACCTATCAAATATATATATGAAATATAATTTTATTCTAATATAAAATATAAAATAATTAAAATTCAAATAAAATATTAAAAATTAATTAATTCTAAAATAAAATGCTACTAAACATTTTCAATCCTAACTACGATAGAATCAAAAATCATATCTTAAAAAATATGAACACAGCTCGAAATTAATTAATTTTTTAAGATATGATTTTGATTCTATCATAGTTAGGGTTGGGAATGTTTAATAGTCTTTTATTTTAGAATTAATTAATTTTTAATATTTTATTTGAATTTTAATTATTTTATATTTTATATTTCATATATATATGTATTTGACAGGTTAGATGTCATGTCATTTAAAATATATTATCATATGCATATGACATGTCATAATTATTAAGTTTTTAACAGTCCAGTTATCATGGTAGTTAAAAAATAAGCTATTTGTCAAAAAGATATAGGTTAAGGGATAAATGTATCCAAAAAAGAATAAGGGTCAAAACGACAAAAATTATAAACATTAAGAGTTAAAATTATCTTTATACCTTAGTATTAATATCATTCTATTTTTTAAATGGTATGCTATTTATCTAAATCCCCACCATTTATTAAATTTTCTATCTTTAGTTAAATTTTAAATAAGATTTTTTTTCTAATAATTGTTTTCTTAATTTGGAAAATGGTTACTTTTTGTATTAATTTGTTTTCTTTTTTTTTTTAGAGAATTTTAACTATATCAATCTCTAAAAGCCTAAACCAAGCCGCACCATTTGCAGCATTCTTGGGAGCATCAATGGCGGTCTTGCTGCTGGAAATGGTGTCTGGTTTGCTTGCTTTGTGGCTCTGCATTTGCTTTGCTATGTTGAAGTGGCATGAGATAAGATATAGTAGAAGAAAAGGGTTGCCACCAGGGAAAATGGGTTGGCCTGTTTCAGGTCAGACCACTGAGTTTCAGAAACATGGACCGAGTTTCATGAAAAAGCAGAGAGCCAAGTAAACCTTCTTTTCCCTACTGAGTTGCATGGTTTAGTTAAGTACTATGAAACATGTTACATTTGTGTTTTTTTGGAACAGGTATGGAAATGTGTTCAAGACTCATATATTTGGGTGTCCAACTGTTATCTCCATGGATCCTGAGCTCAACAGGTACATCCTTATGAATGAAGGCAAAGGGCTGGTTCCTGGTTACCCTCAGTCCATGCTTGATATACTAGGGAAAAGCAACATCGCCGCCGTGCATGTCGCTGAGCATAGGCGTATCCGAGGCAATTTGCTGTCTCTCGTAGGTCCTCTTGTGGTCAAAGATGAACTCTTGGCGAAGGTTGATAAGTTCACAAGATCTTTCCTGCAGAATTGGCATGGGAAAACCATTGAGATCCAAGAAACTACCAAAGAGGTTTGCATCCTAATGATCTTAAGATTTTTAACACCGCAAACAGCGACATAGGTGTGTGTAGGGGGTGATAACCGTGCTGAAAAACTTGCAAGATATTCGGGCTCGACTCGGTTAAAGCTCGGCTCAAGTGGGTTTGACTTGAGACCTTAATGAGTCGAGCCGAGCCGATTCAAGCTCGGCTCTAAAAGTTCATGAACATGCTAAGAATAAATATATTATGTATATACTACATATACACCAAAAGTAATCTCTTTAGTAAAAGAAAATCAATAAAATAAAATATGAGAAATCTATTAAAATAAATTAACCAAAATAATTAGGTATTTTTTTCATTTTGAGTCTAGCCGAACTGAGCTTGACGAGCTTGAGCTGAGCCCGACGAGTTTCGAGCCCGAACCGAGTCCAATAATATTATTTTCGAGCTGAGTTCAAGCCTAAAATTACGAGCTTGCCGAGTTGATTCAAGCTCGGCTTGAAAAGCTCGTAAATAGGCTCGGAATAATTATATTATATATATGCTACATATACACTAAAAATAATCTCTTTAGCAAAAGAAAAACAATAAAATAAAATATGAGAAATCTACTAAAATAAATTAGTCACTTTTTTTCATTTTGAGTCAAACTGAACCGAGCCTGACGAGCCCAAGTTGAGCCCGACGAGCTTCGAGTCTGAGCCGAGCCCAATAATATTATTTTGGAGCCGAGCTTGAACCTAAAATTACGAGCTCGCCGAGCCTCAAGCCCGAGGCAAGCATAGCCAGGCTCGGACTTGGCTCGGCTCGTTATCACCTCTAGGTACGTGAAATTAGATTATCAATAGAAAATACAAAAAATTATTAAAACTATTAGGGATGCGACTGTGCTCGCAGCGCCTCTCGGTCCATTCTCTACTGCAAATAAGCTGAATTTGGGTCTATTCATCTCTTATCAGATTGCATTCGGGGTAGCATTTGATCAAATTGTTGAACATGAATCAACTGCACTGTATGAGGTTTTCAAACCAGAGTTTGATAAGTTGTTAGTAGGAACACTTTCACTGCCTATAAACATTCCAGGGACAAATTACCATCATGGTTTCCAGGTAAAATCGTCAAGAATCTCAAACTTTTCCACATGATTCTCAAACAATTTGCCTGATGTTTCGGTTTCGATTCAATCAGGGAAGGCAAAGAGTAGTGAAGATGTTGAAACAGGTTATGGCACAAAGAAGAGCTTCTGCAGTACCCCATGATGATATGCTTGGCCGCCTTCTTGGTAGCAAAGATTCAAAGTACATTCTCAATGATGAAGAGATAATTGATCAGGTAATTACTATACTGTACTCCGGTTACGAGACCGTCTCAACGACTACGATGATGGCCATCAAGTATCTCCATGATCATCCTAAAGCTCTCGAAGAACTAAGAGTGAGTTGCGATTTCTCGACTGCTCGAAATTTCGATATGGTTTCTTGATTATTTTATAGTGTTTTTGATGAATCTGGTATGACTTCCCTAGGAAGAACACTTTGCTATTCGAGAAAAGAAGAAACCAGGAGAGGCCATAAATTGGAATGATTACAAGTCTATGAGTTTTACTCGTGCTGTAAGAAAACTTGTTATTCTTCAGACCACACCAGCTTTTCATTGCATCATGCAACTAATCGAAGTCTATTTTGTATGCAGGTAATATTTGAAACATCAAGGTTGGCCACGGTTATTAATGGGGTACTGAGAAAGACAACAGATGATATAGTGTTGCATGGTATGTTCAACTATGTTACTCGGATTTAGGGTCAGTTTGATAGTGTTTTTGAGGAATAGAAATTTTTTGTCATCTAATCGTGTGTAATCTTAATTTTAAACCGTAAACTCTACGTCTTAAAAAATACACCCTAAACCTAATTTCTTAAAGCCTAACCATAATCTTTAACCTTAAACCCTAAACCCACTAATTTAAGGTTAGGACACTGATAGAGATAGAATTAGGAGGTAGACGATTTACACCCTTTAAGAAACGATAAAAAATGCTCTTTGAAAAGGATTTAGAACCGGTTTGTCAAAAAATACTTCAAGTAAATATAATATTTATTTTAGACACTATCTTTTTTTGAATTAAAGTGGAAGCTAATAGACTAGATTACATAGCAGTAGTCTTGCAGTAGGGGGGACCGTCAATATCTCTGATAAGTAAGTCTTTGATAGAATCGGGAGGCTTCGTGGAGAGTAAAGTTGTAGTGAGTCAAAGTGGCATTTCTAGCCAAATTATCAGCAACCTGATTTGCTTCGCGTGGAATCCATGTGAAATCAACTATCAACCTCGTTTGTGTAAAATTGAGATGACTCAGAAGTGGCTTTAGAAAAGCTAAAAGCTATAAATTTTAGGTTTTAAAAAATACTTTTCAAATAAGTTGGAGCGGGACAGAGGTATGAGGGATAGAGTCGCCTTCCAAAGATTTTTTTTCTAATTCTATCATACTATATAATTTTTTTTTTATGAATTGGTTTATTTTTAAATTTGTCCCTATTTTTAAACATTTAAGTTTTATCTCTTGACCCTAAATACTTGCTCCGAGTTGGAGAATTATTTTTGACTTAAAAATTATATTTTCTCTCAACAATTTAATTTTATTAATCTATCCCAAGGTTAACATCCGGCAAACGTACCTTATTAAAAACCTTCCTAACACGATCTTATGTTTATACAAAAATACTCGATATTAATTATATTTTAATATGATACTCTATTTTTTTGACTCAACCATCAAATTTTCTTGTGTTGTTGCTTGTTAGGGTTTACCATTCCCAAAGGATGGAGAATATATGTTTATACAAGGGAAATAAACTATGATCCATTCCTTTATCCAGAGCCTTTCACCTTCAATCCATGGAGATGGCTAGTGAGTTAACGTTAAACTATAAACTTGAAGTTTTCCATACCTCATTTTGATCAAATTATCGTTTTGGTCCCTTTACTTTGATCAAATTCAAGATTTAGTCATTGTACTTTGATTCGATATAATTTAATACGGAATTCAATTGAACTTGCAGGATAAGAACTTGGAGTCTCACAGTTACTGCTTCCTATTTGGAGGAGGCACCAGGATATGCCCTGGAAAGGAATTGGGAATAGTCAAAGTTTCTCTTTTCCTTCACTATTTTGTTACTAATTACAGGTTAGTCCACAATTGAAATTTTGCATCATTATTTTTATTTCAAATTCATATCGATCATAATTAAATCGCTTAATCGTTAACGATAAGCGACAAAAAAACTCAAATTCACAAAAGAGTAAGGCACTTATTTGGGAAAAAACAAAACTTTAGGTACTTATTTGAAAATATGAAATACTTCATGCACTTACTTTATAATTAATCCTAATTAAATTAGGTTAAATGGGTTTTCTATGTTGGTTGAAATGCAGGTGGGAGGAAATTGGTAGCAATGAAATTATTCAATTCCCAAGAGTTGAAGCACCAAAGGGACTGCATGTTAAGATATCAAACTATCATGATTGAATTAAACCAAAGGGACTCTATATAATTATCTTATTATAAATCTCTTCCGATCTATTTTGAATTTAAATTTTAACTTCAATAATATCTCGTATTTGAATGATACTTTTACGTATGTATTTGACAATCTAAGATTTGATAAATTTAATCCGAGATTCGAACTGATTTATCAATCCTAAGACCTGATTTTTGTATGTATTTGACAATCTAAGATTTGATAAATTTGACCCGAGATTCGAACTGTTTTATCAATCTCAAGACCTGATATGGAACCGAAGATGGTTTAAACTTGACTTGAAACGAAACAAAAACTAACTCGAATTTTAGCTAAACAAAAAGTCAACTCGAACCATAACCAATCCTAATAAAAATGATGGAGAAACCAAAGATCAACATGATTAAAAAGTAACAGGAACAAAAAGCACCTAAATCGAAAGCAACCTAAATTTAATTTTCTCAAATTTGAACGGAACATTAATCCAATTTTGATCCAAATTGAACAAGTAAAATTTAGGAACTAGTGTGACCAAGATTGAGACTAGTTCTAATTTTAAAGAACCGTTGGTTACTGGAACATGACAAATTCTATTCAAATTAACCGGATACCTGATTTTATCCACCCCTATCGAATATGCATAAAATTAAACATCGTGAATCATCTAAAGAGACAATCCATAAATAAAATAGGGTCCAGATCAAGGATCGACCACGATGGTGACTCGCTGCAACAAGGTAGGACACACACCAGCTTAGGGATTTCCCTGGAGCAACTAGAATGATGTTGGAAAAACTAGTCAAACGATGATATGCCACCATTCACTCCTCGTAAAAAAACAGCCTGGATGATCTAAAAATCTTAATTTAGTAGTTCACCGATAAATAATACATGTTTGATAATATTTAAAATTAATTATTTAATATTATTTTATATTAAAAGAATAAATAAAATTATTATCATTAGAATTAAAGTCCTTGTTATAGTATACTTCTAGGATTATATCCATTATCAAAAAATTGTGATGATCAAAGAATCATCAATAAAGTGATTACTCTTAAAGTTAAAGGATAGAAACTCATCACACGAAGTATGATTACTTTAGGGTCATGTGCATAATTTTTTAGAGCTAATACTTTGATATTAGATTTTAGGGTCTTGAGATTCTCAGTCTGGTTCATCACTATTAGCCATTAGATCAATTTGAAACTAAATTATGTTAAATTTCTAACAAAGTGAATGTTTTCCAATGTTGGGATATTTGATCGACACTGTTTCGTCCATCAAAATTTTGACTCGGTAGTAATTATAAATTTAAAAAGTTAGGATTATTTTTTGAGACGAAAACTTTATGTGTCACGACAATATTTCTTAACCGATTAAGAGAAGTTAACATAATGAAAGAATATCACAAATTTAATGATTATAATAAAATAATTTAATTTCAATAACTAAAATAAAAACATTTTAAAACTTCAATTACTACTAATACAATTTATCTTACTGTGACCTATCTTGCACCAAAGTGCATCCGCCCCTGGGCTGCACTTCAAGAAAAGTTCAGAATTTTCTGGTACTCTTTCACCCATGCAATACCCTTTTTAGCCAAATTTTCTGCTAGAACATTGCACTCCCTAGGCACATGAACCATTTTAAGTTTTGAATATGTTATGCCTGGAAATTAATCTCATGAATGTGTAAATTGCAGCATACTAAAATATAAGTTCTTTAATTGAATATTTCTGCAGAGGTGAAGTCTCAGCTCTGTGAACTGAATCCTTACTTGATTAAGCTTGGTGACGCCATGGTTACTCTGCAGGAACAGAACCTGCAAAGCTTTTACCCAATGGCAACACCATGACGGGATTATTTTTACATTTTGATGCATTGGTTTCTAATTTCTTCAGCATGTAATGGTTGATTAATGCGTTCAAATAAAAGTAATAGATTTGGATTTGAAAGAGAGAAAGAGAAACGAATCGAGTCATTTAAAATCAAAATAAAAAGCAAAGAAAAAAAATTCGCCATTGCCGGGGATCGAACCCGGGTCACCCGCGTGACAGGCGGGTATACTCACCAATATACTACAACGACAGCTCTGAAAGTAAGTTTTAGAAAGTATTTTATATACGTTGAAATATTTGAACACTTGGAATTCTAATTCTAAACAGGTTGTCCTTCCTGAGGTGGATAGAATTTAATGCTAGCACTGCAAACTAAGAAGTTATCTAAAAATCTGGATATTCTAAAAATACGATCAGAAACAAATTATTATATTATCGATTTAAAAATTTAAATATTTAAAAAATTAAATTTAATCTGATTCAATCTAATGTACGACAATAAACACCTTTAATTACTAGCCACCAGTCATGTTCATTTTTTTTATTCAAACATCCATAATCCAGCCATTGTTGGGTCCAATAATTTACTGTTGGACTTACAAAAAAAGAGGTCTTTCAAGTTGAAGAAATTATATCATAGGTCAGTCCTACCACGTCATTCATGAGACCGACCAATGATAATCATCCATCTCATTATTTTTTAATTTTTAAAATGAAGATTCACTTTGGAAAAAAATATGACATGGAAAAATTAATGAAGTGGGTAGTTATCATTGATCGGTCCCATGGACACGTGGTGGGACTGACCCATGATATAATTTTTCTTCAAGTTGGGAGTAAATAAAATGACAAGTTGTAATTCTTAAATAAGATTCCCATAGGGATTTAATGGTTGCATTGCTTTCTTTGTAGCTTTTGAATGTACAATCCACATGCTAATAGGGCACTGAGAATGTATGGTATTTCATATTTTTTACTAAACATATTGTATTCGTATTTAAAACTATCGTATATCTATAAAAAATGATGATTGTCGGGTAGAGTTTATGTAGAGTCTGAAGTGGACACGTGCTCTTCTTGTTAGTTATTCATTTTACTGATCGTATACGCCTAAAACCAAAATATATTTAAGTTAATTATCTATTTTATTAGTGTCCACCCTAAGATTTGCGTAATATATATATGTTCACCTTCAAAAATATTTCTCGATTTGTAATTATTGGTCGTAAAAAAATGCAGGGGAGATTCAAATTCTAAACATTTTTTTGCAGGGAGATCTGTATTCCAACTTGACTCTTTGTTGTCCCTCTTTGAACATTGCCCTTACAGTGCAACCAAAGTGATGGGATCACTAAACCAGCACAAAGTATTTCAACAAATGTCTCAAATAGTGTATATATATATATATAAATTTTAAACCAGCTTAGCTACATAGAATCAGCAGAGACACTAGAGTTCTATATAGGAAAAGAACAAATACCACTGAACTGGCACCAATGTACAGTTACAACGTCCAGAATTTCGAGTTGTTATATACCGACCGAATACGAGATGTACTACCAATGGTATCGAAATATGTCATAACATTCTTGATGTATGACCAACATCAGAGACCGCAGTGGAGCCTGCCTGGCTTACTCCTATGGGGTTTGTTCCACACAAATAAAAGGTATTTGCTGCATGTTTCTCGGAGCTACGATGGACATTGCCAGCTTGATCGATCAAGGGCCTGTTCATTTGAATTCCTGTCGCGTGGCTAGACGAATCCTGGGATTGAGCTGACAGAAGAGAGAGAGCACAGCCTGAGTGTGAAACCCCAGAGAACTCTTTAGCCGTTGATGCCCCGCACTAGGAGCATCAAAGGCATCAGTTGCTGATGAAAATGCTCCAGGAACATGTTGTCTTCCACTGCCATGCATATGAAAGAAAGATGATGGTAGCAACTGCCTGTTTGCAATCGGTATTGCCAACCGGGAACCATGCATTGGATTCACTACAGATTTAATCTGCTGACATAGATTAGTGTACAAGTTTCGTTCGGGATGAAGAATGTCGACTTGAAATATGTTTGGGATAACGACAGGTGCTCGTTTCGATATAGACGTCCTCAAAAACTTGGCACCTGAGAGTCCACATAAGTTACCAATATGTTCAAATTTTACAAACTTCAATTCTATAGCAATCAAAGGAAGCAAAGCAAGCTAAGACAAATCAGTTGCTACAACTCTGTATTTCTATTTCTAACCTGCAAATCGAACTGAACCTATACCGAAAGGCATATATGAACTCGTTAGACTTTAGATAAGAAAAATCACTTCAGTAATCAAATTTTTGAGTAGTTCTTAGTATTTTACCTTCCTGATACGGTAGAAAAGGAAAGACATGTCGACCTTCCTCCGAAATGAAAAGGTTGACCTGCAAGAAACAACCTATATGCAGGCTGAAATACATTACAATTACAAGGAAAAACACATGTTCTTATTCATTTGCAGTTATGAAAACTTCTCTAAATCGACATCCTTTCTATGATCTTAAACTGCAAAGAAGCAAAGATAAACGGTTAAAAAAGCAAACAACCTGCTACACTGTTGACAAAATCTTTGTTCAATTCCATTAACAATAACTTTGGTAGTCTTAGAGTGAGCCTCACAAACTTTATGCCTCTTGTGGTAATCTTTTGAGGAGATAAGATCCTTGTTGCAACCATAAACTTGACAACAAGGAGTACGGGAAATCGAGCTCGTCGTAGTTCGAGCTTTCTTCGACACGAAAGCTGGTTGGACCGGGGAAACAACCGAAGTTTCCTTATAGAATTTCCCATCATTTACATCTTTATAATCAGCCAATCTCGCCAGCTTCAAGTCAATGAGTGAAGATTCTTGACTGTTGGAGTCCATCAAAGAACTACAATGCATGGAACCAGATTCCTCTTCACCAAAATATGAGGTAGAGGAAACCATACCAGAAGGGGAAACTAGAGTTTTAATGGTGGAATCATTGCCGAACTCAGCTCCAAAAATTCCCATACTGGTGTTACCATAAAAGGGTTTCTTGTTCATATCAGATATACCAAAATCCATGAAATCCATGCTCTCAACAACTTCAACATCATAGAACAATGTATTTGATCAGTGAAATGAAGGGGTTTTCCTTCAGAACGATAGCTTCAAGATTCCATTGGTATGAACAATGTAAATGCCTACATATAATAGGTAAAAGTAACTGCTTATCAGGTGCTAGAAAAATCATTGATTTCAGTAGTTGGAGGTATTTAAATAAAAAGGTACATTAAAAGAGGTTCAAAAAGATTATGTTTGGTTGCAGAGAAAGTGAAGGAGAAAATTTTAGAAAAGGTAAAGAAAATGGAAACAAATTAACATGTTCATAATAATTGAACTGAGTAAAGCTGATAGCCTGATTCTTAGATATCCAAATCCCATGGGACTAAAACTACTGAAAAAACCATAGAAATTTTAGCTGAAGCAGAAGAGATTAAGAGAACCCAAAGCTCCAAATTCTTTCACAATTCAAATCCCAAGAAAACAGAGTTGCTAAGAAAATCTTAATCAACCCAAAAAAAAGGTAGAGAAAAAAAAAGGATAAAAGCAACCCAAAAACAGAGATTAACAAACAAAAAGATTCAAATGTTGTAAAAAGAACTGTAGTAGAACAATTAAGGATGTCTCAAGATTCCCAACTTTCTTTACTTTTCCTAGAGTTTTCTAGGAAACCAAACACCCCCATCAAACAACAAACATAACCCTAAAATAGGAGAGGGTAATCAAGGTTGTTCCTTTTTTGCTTACCACAGAGAAAAAAGGAGAGAAGAAAGCAAATGATGAACCAGAATAGAACCAGAGAGAAAGCAAAGCTGTGTTAAAGTTTTGTTTTGTTTTTAATCAGAGTTATGTTGTGAGGTCGAAGCAGATACAGTGTGAGTCAACATGATCTCCTCTCCTACTATTTCTAATATTCTGTCTCCAAAACATGGCCCGTTCTTGCTTTTGTATGCATGCTTTTTCAATGTCTGAAATTCCATTTCTTTAACCCTTTTTTCCATTAAAAAAACAAAACAAGCTTGGGGAGAAAATGATTCTGATATCATCTACGGTTATGTCATATAAGTTCCGATCGATATGTCATAAGTAGGTAAGAATAAATATATTTTAGATAAATCAACTTTTAACATATTATTTATCTAAAGATTTATCTTAAAAACATTATCTTATTATTCATCAAGTAATATGTTTATCGAATATCATATTCTGTAAGACCTAACGAATATTAGTTGCTAACTTTTCAGTTTTAAGGAATCAAAAAACGATTTGTTATCGTTATAACGGTTGTTATTTAACAGTAACACCGCTATCTGAAATTGTTATTAGTAAAACTAACATTGAAATTTAAATTCACATCAATAACAGTCGATAACAGTGATAACGGTCCGTTATTTACGCTCTTATTGTACTGTTATTTCAAAAACTCATATAATAAATTGTACGAGTTTTAAAAAATCCATAACCGTGACTCTCGTAACGACCACGATAACATTCTTTATGTTTGCAACCGTAATAAACACGACTCAACCAAAATCACTTTCTAAATCCCCGCTCAATTTCTATATGAGATCCTAAACCCCGAACTAATTAAAAATTAAAAAATTGATTATTTTAAAATATCTTTTTTAGATATTAAAACAGGTAAATAAATGTGCGTTTAAAGTTAAATAAAAAACTGCTTGAGATTATTTTATCCGTAATATGTATATATTATTAAATAATTGAAATTATAATATATATTATTTTATAATTACTTTAAACTATTAAATATATATATTTTATTTTGTATTATGAATAAATTTCAATCGAGAACTCGCATATAATATTTACGTACGATATATTCGAACTTGATAGTGAAGCAATTAGGAGAAAAATTGGGTTAATTACTGCGAAAGTCACTTATGTTTGAACGCAGCACAAAGTTAGTCACTCATTTAAAAAATGAATCATTAAAGTTATTTACGTTTTTTGGGTGTAAATATTTGGTCACTCCGACGTTTAAGACCGTTAATAAATAACGGAAACAATAATCTGATGAATTAAAAAATATTTTTTTTCACGTGGCTGTTCCCTTCCTCGTCATCTTCCTCCTCCTCATATCCCAAATTAGCTTTTCCTGTAAATTGGTGGGTATTTCTTCTATTAATATGTATTTTTCGCTTTGATTTTCGCTTATTTTTTTCTAGGTTTTCTCTCTTATGTAGGGGATAGTAAGATCTGGAATTAGGGATGGGAAATGGTTGCTCTCCGTTGTGCATGTAAAGATAACCTTATGGTGTTTTTAGTTTGGTTATAAATGCATTGGATTTTCTTTTTTACGGGTGAGATTTGATCTGGGTATTCTGGAAACTTTCATTTTCTTTTCCTTTTTTCTTTCTGGGTTTTCTGGATTGGGTTGTTTGGAGTGGTTTAGAAGATGAAAATTGAATTGGGTATGGGAGGTGGGGTTTGGAACGATAAAGATAAGGCTATGGTTGCCGCTGTTTTAGGAACAAGCATTTGATTACTTGATATCGAACTCAGTTTCAAATGAGAAATCTTTTAATGATCATAACTAGTGATGAACATCTCCAAAATAAGCTCTCAGATCTCATGGACTTCCCCACCGGCCACCGTTTCTAATTTCAGCTGGAACTACGTCATTTTCTGGTAAATTTCGCGGTCTAAATCCGACGATTGGGTCCTCGGTTGGGACGATGGGTGCTACCGAGAGCCTAAAGAAGGAGAAGAATCCGAGACGACTTAGATTTTTAACCTGCGACTCGAGGACGAGACTCAGCAAACAATGAGGAAAAGGGTTTTGCAGAAATTGCATACCTTGATCGGTGGATCGGATGAGGATAATTATGCACTTGGCTTGGACAGAGTTACTGATACTGAGATGTTCTTTTTAGCTTTCATGTATTTTTCTTTCCCACGAGGAGAGGGAGGCCCTGGGAAGTGTTTTTTGTCTGGGAAACACATATGGGTCTCGGATGCTTTGAAATCCGGTTCGGATTATTGTGTTCGTTTCTTTTTTGACAAAGTTTGCTGGGGTTCGAACCATAGTTTTGGTCCCTACTGATTTGGTATTGTTGAATTGGGGTCTGTTAGATCGGTGTCGGAAAGCTTAGAGTTGTTTGGAGTGGGTTAGAGGTTCGTTTTCATCGAATTCTACGGTTCTTAGGGCAAATGAAATGGTTGTAGCTGCTGTACCCATGGTGAATGAGAAGAAACATGAAGATGATGAGGAAGGGAGCCACGTAAGCAGCCAACGTGAAAAAAAATATTTTTTAATTTGTCAGATTATCTTTTCGTTATCTATTAACGGTCTTAAACGTCGAAGTGACCAAATATTTACACCCCGAAAACGTATGTGACTTTACTGATTCATTTTTAAAATGGGTGACTAACTTTGTACTGCGCTCAAACATAAGTGACTTTCGCAGTAATTAACCCAGAAAAATTTGTCTGGATCTCTTCTTGCATAAACATCCAAACCTAACATTGGTTAAATTTGATGGGTAAATTTCAATCGAGAACTCGCATATAATAAAACTGAAAGCGTTGCTAGTCCTTTGGAATTAGGTACGACCGAACACTTATAAATTTACTTAATAAAAAATCTAATTTTACAAAAATCACTATAAAAAAAAGGTAATTTTAAGTTCACACTTTAAACGAAAGATATTAATGGTTATCAATTATCACACATCTTTCAAGGTATGTGCTTGATTCTTTTTTTCCTCATATATCAAAGAAGTTCTATATACAATAGCTTATTTTAAAGTTAAAAAATAATAAGTTTAGAACTTATCAAAGTAACCTAAAATATTATACTTTTATAACATTTTAGGTTGTTTGATTAGAACAAAAATTGTTTGGTTTTTAATCTAAGTCTTAAGAATTTGGGAATTGTGGTGGAAGTGTAGCATTGGGGAAGTATATAATACAATCGTTTAATATAAGTAAAACAATACTGAGATTGATTAATCAATACCATATATTTTTTAAAGTGAATCTTCACTTGAAAAAATCATTTTTAAAATGAATTAACAATAAATATGAGTAAAAATTTACTTTGAAAATTATAGGTTTAAGGGTTCAATAAGCCCTTAAACTTTTGTAAAAAAATCAATTAAGCCTTTAAACTTTTTTTGCACCCAATAAAACCCTCAAACTCACTAAAAAAATTAATTTAGCCCTTAAATTGTTGTAAAAAATCAATTAAGCCCTTAAACTTTTTTTGCATCCAATTAAACCCTCAAACTCAAGAAAAAAAAATCAATTCGGCCCTTTGATCAACTATGACCATTAACTTTAACGTGTTTTTTTTAATTATTTTTCTAACACTTGTCGCAACAAGATAATACCACTTATCGTTTTTAAGAAATTTTAAAATTTATAAAAAATTTATAAAAAATCTTGAAAATATTTAAATTATTTTAAAATATAATTTTTTTTTTATAATTGTAAAGTACTATTTAATATTTTTATTTTTTAATCTTTTTAAAAATATTTTTTTATCATTTTAAATTAAATTTTGAAATTATTTTTTTTTATATTTTAAAAATATTTTTCATGAATTTTATATAATTTTAAAAATTAAATTTAAAAATTTTTAGAAACGAAAAAGTAGTGTTATTTTGTTGCAACATGTGTTAAATTTTTTTTTTTAAAAAAGTTAAAGTTAATGGTTAAAGTTGGTAAAAGGGTCAAATTGATTTTTTTTCTTGAGTTTAAGGGTTTAATCGGGTTTTAAAAAGTTTAAGGGCTCAATTGATTTTTTTTTTGAGTTTGAGGGCTTAATTGAGTGTAAAAAAAATTTAAGGGCTTCATTGATTTTTTTTGCAAAAGTTTAAGAGCTTATTTGACCCTTAAGCCAAAATTATATGACATGGAAAAAATAATGATATGAATGAATATTAGTGGTTGGTCTCACGGATGACGTGGTAAGACTTACCAATGATATAATTTCTCCATAATAGGACATGATTATGACCTTTTGCAGATGTTTCCCTCCATGAATTTAGTGGCAAAATCACTAATCATTGCACAATCTAAGTAATCGTAACTACCGTAGTTAA
This sequence comes from Abelmoschus esculentus, assembly GCA_035048815.1. Taxonomy (NCBI): domain Eukaryota; kingdom Viridiplantae; phylum Streptophyta; class Magnoliopsida; order Malvales; family Malvaceae; genus Abelmoschus; species Abelmoschus esculentus. The sequence continues at coordinate 21,123,692 of JAUCBN010000012.1, read as the reverse complement.
TTCAGAAAAAGAAAACTCAAGAAACTTTTTAGTTTTTTTTTTAACTATTTATATTTAATTTATTAAGTGATTAATTCAGATCGGATATTGTAGAGGTATATCATAAGAACGATCCTTCTAATTTAATTTTTTTCATTCACATCGTCAATACACAAACCTATGACCTTGTGTAGCGACCCCTTTTTGAAAATATTTAAAAAACAATTTAAAAGGTTTAAAAGTTTGGTATGATTTAAAAATTCGATATCCCTAGAGATGACACCTGAAGAACAGGATGTCACTCCCATTGGAATATTTAAATTTAAAAATCCGCGGGAATATTTGAAAATTCGGTATTTCGGGAGATGACACCTGAAGAACAGGATGTCACTCTTATTGGAATACCATTTTAATTTTAAAAATCAGTCAATCGGTTAGAGTCGCCATCGATCGTTCAAAAAGGTGGATCGAACACCGAGAAAACAAAAACAGAGATGGGTTTGGGAGTTGGTTACGTTTGAGGAAGGATTAGCACCCTCATAACGCCCAAGAATTGGTACCTAAAGGTTCGCATCGTAATTTTTAAGAAAATATACAATTTAAATTAAATTAATTTTTAATTAAAATGCATACCCTAATATCCACGACGCTTCAAATGAGATAACACCCGAAGAACGGGATGCTACTCCCAATAGAATACCTCGGGATAATATTCTCTAATAATATAAGAAACCAAAATACAAAAAAATATTATATTTAATAATAAAACTAAATAAGAAACGTAATAAAGTTCTGCAAAGAGACGAAATTTTTCTTCGCTTTTACTTTCCACTTCAGTTCTGATTTTTTCCATCAAATCCAGGTCTGGTATTTCCTCATCCTGTAATGTATCCAGGTCAATCAAATGCTTCATGGCCGCTCCTTCCGGCTGGCTAGCAGATGCTCTCATAGTATTGAAGTATACCCTCTTCTGAGGTGTCGATGTTTCAGTTTGAACCTTAACATGAGACGCTGTAATGGTATCTTCTTGTTCCTCGGTAAAGTCTTCTGCGGCTTTTCCTTTACGTAATAGTGTAGTAATTTGGGCCAGGATCGTTGTTTGAACTTGGGAAATCTATTGACTGATATTTCGATTGATACTTTGTTCAGCTTGATCAATGCGAGATTCGAGATCCTTCTGTCCTTGTTCCAAATTGGACACTCTATCTTCCATGATCTTAGTCTTCAAGCGCGTACCATAACGGTGTGAAATGGTTGCGAGTTGGATTAAGATTCTGTCATGATATGCACACGATTAATTAACTCACTTTAATAATATATTCAAATATATGTCATTTAATGTTATGATGCAATGAATGCAATGGAGGTGTTGATTCTTAGGTAACATCAAAAAGAGTTTCATTAAGATAAAGAGGTCCCGATTACATAAAGTGGTCATAACACTAATTACAGATAGCGGTTGGCCTCTATGCCTAATATCTCTACTTGTTGCAGTAGCCTGTGGACACGAAATCCTAGTTGAGTCTTAGGACTGACACGCTCCCTAAGCTCGTGAGCTTCTGCTGCAAGGTCCTGGATAAAATGAGTCACTCCTCACGCTTGCTGCATGACCTCCCTCATTGCACGACGTTGATCGTGAATCAACTGTCCAGCTTGTTGCAATCCATACATTATTCAGCTATTATCTCCCTGTAGCGCTCCTTCAAAGGAAACCAATCTCTCTCTATAGTCCTGAAGGGCATTCTCAAGCTCAATAACCTTATTTTTCAGCAGATTATTTTCATTTTGTGTGATACTTAAGGCTGCGGCAAAGTCCTGATCATAATATCCTTGCAAAAGTTTATCCATTCGTATGACTTGAACTTCGTAATCTTCATTCTGTGAAACCAACTCTTGATTATAGGATTTACTGGCGGTTAACTCCTAGGTAAGTGCTTCTAATTTTTGGGTTTTGTCTCCAACCAATTTTTGACTTGCTTCATACTTCCGGGCATAGTGATCAGACCTCTTTCATTCTTTTAAAAGTTTACCCGTTAACTCCTTAGCGGTGGCACTCAAACTGTTCCTACGTAGGTTCTGTTTCAACTCCTTCCAATCTTCTTTTAACTCTTCATGATCTTTTTCCAGTATTTCCTTTTATTTCAGAACATCTTTTCCTTTCTGTTTATATTTTTCCACGTCGAGTGATGCAGGTAACTTGTGGACTCCAACTCTGAAATACGCTTTTCTAAAGCTCGGATCTCTTTCTCATGCGCTCGCCTAGCTTTCTCTAAATCAGAAGGGGCATCTTTCATGTGTTGATCCATCGAGCGAGCATTTTGCTGGTTCCCACATGGGATAACATCATTAATTCTGGTAACTCTCCATTGGTCATAGTTGGAAGTGAATGGTGCGTCATAAATTTCGACCATGTAGAGATTCTTCCAGGCCCTACTCATTTTCCTGATTTCTTTCTTATAACCATCACGATGGTATGCAAAATCAGACTCCTTTAAGCCTTGGGTTGCCGGGATGAATTGCATTGATCCAAATTGCCGAGAAACGAGTAACGGGCAATATCCGATTCCACCCCAAATGCCTGGCAAAGGTACCCAATCATACTCTCCACATTGGTAAAAGAATTCGCTTATGATCAGCCATGGTACCTTCCAATTGAATGTATAGTCTTGGAGGTCTCGAAATCCCGCTATCCACTGGTCCCCGTTCATAACTTCTGCTTGGTATTCTTCTATAAACATCTTTAATGGTGAAAAGGTAGTAAGACACATCTGATAAGAAAACTTCACGTTCCATAAATGGCTTCTGATCCAAACCTCGAGCAGTGGTACACATCCCAAAAACCTACCTTCACCCATTTTTCGGCAAGCATTCAGTGACCGAAATGTTTTGACCAAAATTGCAGGTACCGGGTTGACATTCTTTCCGAGTTTGTCAAATAAATCAGTTACTGCATAATCTATGTGCCCCAGAACCTTTGAAAAAATGTGTAACCCCTAAAATTAACCTAATTTCTTAGGTTACAAGTTAAGGTTTACAAACAGAAATCTTGTATTGCAAGTTAGGGTTTTTACCAAAAATAAAATAAAATATTTAGATAAATTGTTGAATAATTGATAAATTAAACATTTAAATAACAAAGTTCAACTCATAAATTTATAACAGTAAATGTCGTAAAAACCGATAAACATTTAATTATAGAAATATTGTTCAAATATTATAAATAATCCGGAATCCGAAACTGAATACATACTATAAATCAGAATATGAATCAGGAACCTCCAAGTACCGTACCGAGCCTAGGTCTGAGATCTGAAACAAGAACCTGAGAGGGTGTAAGTTGAGGAACCTAGTGTGTCTCTAGAACAGATAACGGAATAACAGAACAGATTATGCAGAATAGACAGAGTATGCATGATATGCACCCATCTCCGAACACCACAGAAGAGTTGGTCCCCAGACCACTCTAACACCATCACACCAACAGAAGTGGTATCTCGACCCGAAGGTGGAGCCACTGAACAGAAGTGATAAATCACTAACTTCCCCGTACACAGATAAAATCCCAGATGCCATGTTATATGCAGATACAGAATCAGAATGCATGCCTTATAATCTAACAGGAGGCACGCATGATAGATAACAAAATCAGAAATGATATAACAGAATGATGCATGATCACACGGATAACAGAATTCGAATATACAGAAAAACAGAATTTACAGGATTAACGGGAGAGAACACACCTGTATCAGAAGACTCAACGACGACCCTGACGTCTACTGGACTCGGCTCTACCACCAGGCTGAGCAGGAGTAGAGTCTACAATTAACAGAATTACGTTAGACATCCTACTATGCCACATTACCGTAAAATAAACTAAACAGAAATAATTTGTTACTCACGTGAGGGTCCCGAATGTGGATGTATCGGTCCTCGTACAGGAGGAGGAGGTAACTGCTTAGGATCGGAATCCTCATCACCTGAAGCAAACAGAAACTTGTTCAGAAACTTTTACAGATAATTTCTAGATAACTTATTGAACTTAAACCCCCCCAAAATGACACTTCGGGATCGAATTTCGAAAAACGGACAACGTCATTAGATCCAGGACGTCAAAAAACATAAAGTGGGCCCGGGTCGAAAAAGTCAACTGCTAACGTCAGTACTGGTTAACACTGACGTCAGCAGTGACGTCATCAGTCAACGCTGACATCAGCAGATGAAGTCAACAGTGACGTCAGCAGATGACATCAGCAGTGACGTCGGCGATGATGTCATTCGGGTCGGGTTCGGGTTGGAGATCGGGTCGGGCGGTCTGGTCTGGTCAGATGGGTCGGGTCAGGTCTGGGTTCGGGTCTGGGCTGGATCGGATTGGTCTGTTCTGCCTGGGCCGATTCAGTCTGGGTTGGTCGGGTCTGCTGGGCCGGTTCTGGGTCGATTCAACGCTCCCGTTTGTTTCTCGGTAAAATCTGGGAATTTCCTAGATTTTTCCCACCAACCAAACACCCCTTTTCTTCGATTTAAATCCCCTATTTTCATCCGATTCGATTTATATTCGATCCAAACACACTCCTAAATAATTCCTTTACCCAAACCGACACTCCCAACATCATGAAACCAACAAAACAACACCCCCCACACTTTTTTGTTCGATTAAAAACAGTAACCAAATCCCTTTAAAACTCAAAATATTATTCGATCAATTCTAACACATCAAAACCGTCCCTAAGCTATCCCCAAACGAACCAACAATTATTCGAGCCATAATTGATTGAAACAAAACGAGAAACAAGGTTCCTTACCTCAACCGAATGGATCAAAGGATGTCAAAAACGGAATAAGCTTCGACTCAGATTCAAGGCGACAGAGGGAAAACAAGTTTGATGTCATTCAAATAAGGAAAACGACTCAGATTCGGATTTTTAATCTAAAAATTATGGGAAATTAATCCCCCATTAAAACACTGTTTTTGATTTCAGAAGAGAAAGGGAAAAACGTTTCAGACAAAGAAATGAAAAAATTACACCACAAGGGCTTGGGGTTTTTAAATTTTTACACTTAGACCCTCAAGGTTCCAGAAGTTGCAATTTGGTCCCGAAATTAATTTTAAAATTTCCCAAAATCTAGGGTTTCGATTAGGGATTTTGACTTTTATTTGGGAATTTTTGACTCCGAATTTTGGGTTATTACAAAATGACCATACCATAGATGCCGTAGGCTAATAAATACCTCTTCTTAGGTGGATCTGGATGATGGAGGATCAGGTCACGAATATGTGTCCAAGTGATGCAATCAGTTTTGTCTTTCTTTACAATTTTACCTCGGACCCATTCTTTGCTCATTCCGGTGACATTCATCAAGCTTTTGTCAAAAGATGGAGGATCTCTCGGTTTGAGGTAAACCGTTTTTGTCTTAAGTCTTGGACAATTAAGCAGAGCTGTATATTCTTCAATGGTGGGAGTCATATCAATCTTTCTGAAAGTAAAACAATAGTACACGGGATTTCAAAACTGAGTCAAGGCTCGGAATATACGGGCGTCAGTCTTGACCTTCAATAGGAGTGCTATATCGCCGAACTCTTATTGAAATGCTTCTTTTCCATCTGGATCAAAGTTTTGCCATATTTCTTTCAATTCATCGAGCTTATTCTGCTTTGAAACAATCAAGGTGGGCTCCACAATCTCTGAGGTATGCTCATCCGATAAGCTATTTCCCTTTTCCATTTAAAGGCGTTCGGACCACCCCCATACTGTAGCGTTAGCACTTTTGTTGATACAGAATCTCTCACCCATAATTGATCGTCTTCTTGAATGTACCTTTGAATCAAACTCCTATGTATGAAATGATATGCAAAATGAATGCAAAAGGAAAAGAAAAAAGAAAATAAAATAAACACGGAAAAATAAATGCGTTAGTATAATTAATCATGAAATTAAAAATAAAATTAAATAATAAACAAATAAATAAAAGCATAAAAAACACAATATAACAAGGTAAATATAAATAAACGAAGATTTAAAAGGTGATTCTAAACGGGTAGCATAACGGTATAATTTCGATCAGGTAAGCTTCTAAGGTTCATTATATGCGTTTTCGGTTCTAAAGTAACGGTACCCGAACTGTCGCTGAGGACATAGATTCGGGGGAATATGGCCCTTAATTATACGGGGGTGAGAACCCCACGAAATATAAGGACCAAAATTCCGGAAATGAATTATGACACTATACGGAGGTATAGACCCCACGTAGCGAAGTAATCATTCCCACTTAAGGGTTCTTAATCTAATGCAAATGAAAATTAAAAATTAATTTAATTAAAATTTTATATTTTCTTAAAAATTACGGTACGAAACGGACTAAGACTTAACTCCTTTCAAAAAAAGAGTCCCCAGCGAAGTCGCCATTTGTAGCGATCCCTTTTTGAAAATATTTAAAAAAACAGTTTAAAAGGTTTAAAAGTTCGGTAGGATTTAAAAATTCGATATCCCTAGAGATGACACCTGAAGAACAGGATGTCACTCCCATTGGAATATTTAAATTTAAAAATCCGCGGGAATATTTGAAAATTCGGTATTCCGGGAGATGACACCTGAAGAACAGGATGCCACTCTTATTGGAATACCATTTTAATTTTAAAAATCAGTCAATCGGTTGGAGTCGCCATCGATCGTTCAAAAAGGTGGATCGAACACCGAGAAAACAAAATCAGAGATGGGTTCGGGAGTTGGTTACGTTTGAGGAAGGATTAGCACCCTCATAACGCCCAAGAATTGGTACCTAAAGGTTCGCATCGTAATTTTTAAGAAAATATACGTGTGTGTGGTGGTGGTTGCTTTTTGCTTCGGTGTTCACTTTTTGATTTCGGATCTAATGATTTTTCATTCATGCCGTGTAAAAATTATAAGTTTCTTAATCTGGGTTTTATACCCGGATTTTAGGCATATAAAATAGATGAAAAGAACTTTTGATTATATTTAAATCTAATCTCTTTCATTTCTCTGGCAGACGCGATAAGACCGGGGCAGTGGAGCAGGGATGAAGCGGTGGCCGTCCACGGGAGCCAATGAGAGGGTGCGTGACCACCACGCGCGATTTGAATCGCCGCGCGTGGCGGCCACTCGCGGCCAACTAGAAAGGAGAGGCGGCCGGCGGCTGATTTCCTCAGTTGCTGGTTAGGGTTAGTTTGGTTAGATGATAATTAGGGTTTGTTTATCATATGGGCTTGTTTGTGTTGTAATGGGCCTTTACGGTCTTATATTTGTAATAAATATGGTCTTTTGGGGTCTAGAAATAAAATGGACTTTTACTTCAAATGGGTTATTACACCTTGCTTAATGTATCTCTAGACCATTTTGTTTTTCAATGTATCTATTGGAGCGAGTCTAATGATTAGGGACGGAGGTATGTGTATAATAGTATTTAAGGTCTCAATTAGTTTAAATAGTAGTCAAATAAGGTTTTTACCCCTCTCATTTTTTGGGTTTTAAAACTTCACATTGCCCCTCTTAACGTTTGATCCTAGCTCCATCCTTTCTAATGATTAATCTTTCATATTTTTGTTAGTCTTACCGGTTAAAATAAGAATCGAATCTTCAACCTGATTAAGATGGAAAAAAACACTTACCATCTAGAGTCCTCCAATGGCAATGCAAACAAATAGAACCCCCATCATCATCATCAAGTTGAAAATGTATTAGTCTCAACTCTCATGATGCACCATTGGAAATTGGTGCTCCCATTTTGATGTTGTCCACATGTGTTGTCTCATACACCGGTAAACCACTTGAATAGATGCATAAATCATAGTTTTGTATCTCGAACAAATCGGAACTCGAATCGCTATCGTCGGCATTGCCAAACTCCCGTAATCTGTCTTCTTGGATTGAATAGATGATGCTACCACATGACCTGGCTGAACAATAGCATGAATATGATGTCTCATTGGCGCATCCAAGCTGACTCGACCTGTTGAACATTCTAACAGTCTGAATAGCCTGCAACAGACATGGTTGATGCCTAAGGGATAAGGAATTTGAAGTACGGAAATGAAAAAAAAATAAAGAAGTCTTGAGATTGTACAAGGGAAAAAGTGGTTGTTCATTTAAGAGGCTTTCACTCTAGAAGCCACGGGACACAAGCCTTAGCTCAAGCCCCTTTGACTCAACTTCTGGCTTGGAATGGTCAAGCCAGAATTAGGACCCCACGGAACCGGCTCTGTAAATCGATCCGAAGTCCAACCAATTTGATGCCCCCACTTGGGTTACAAGCAGACGTAACTCTTCTCGGCGAAAAGTTAATCTCCCGACTTTGTATTTAAACAGCAGGTGTCTTGTTTATATTAGCAATTTGGGATCTTTCTTATCTTTCCTTGGGTTTTTATTCCGATTAGGGGCGTAAATGAAACGAGATGAAACAGATCACAAGTTATTCGAATTTGATTCGATTAAAGTTTGATTTGATTGGACTTAATTTAAGTTTTAATTTGGTTCAAGTTCTTAATGAGCCGAGCTACTTGATATCTGACTCAAAAAGTTCTTAAACTACTCGAAAATGTAATGTATTATTTTTTATAATTTAAAATTCAAACTTTTAAACTTAAACCCTAAAATATAAATCTTAAACACAAGTGTTAACCCTAAAATCTAAATCCTAAACTCTAGGCCTAACAACCTAAGTTTGTACACCCTAAACTAACCTTTATACTTTAAAATTAACAAGTTTGAGTTTACACAATTTATGTGTTAATATTTTTCGACATGTTTTTAAATGAAACGTGACAAATGACATTTACTCAAGTCCGATACAATTAAAGATCGGTCAACACTTGACTCGATTGAGCTTGATTCGAGCTCAACTCGAGTTCTTACAAGCCGAGTGAACTCAGATATTTCAGGCTCATTAAATTTTACTCGGACTTAACTTAAAATTTTAACAAATTAAATTATATTTTGTTAATTTTTTAGACATAATGAGTTCAATCATATTTTTTTATTAAAAGTTTGAGCTTGAATCTAAATTAAATTATATTTTTATTATATCAGATTATGTCAAAATAAAATATATCAAATTTAGAGCATAACATGATCAAATTAAAAATTAAATATATTAAATTTGGAGCATAACATGATCAAATTAAATTTTTTAAATTTTAAATAATTCGAGATTGAAACGGCTAAAAATTCGTTCCACTATACTTGTTGCCCCTTGCCATCTCGACTTACTCATGTTCATCTTCTTTCACGTCTCTCGTTTTTAGTATAGATTCTGAATTGGTATTATATAATTTAAGTTTTATTTTGGTCTAAATTTTAAATATATTCTTCCCGTTAAACAATATTAATGATAAATTATACGAAATGTCACTAAACTTTAATTTTATATCGAAGATATCACTAAAATAAAAATTAATATACAAAATATCATTATTTTTTGTTTTTTTTTCCTACTATTATACCATTAAAATATCATCCTATTATGCCCATTGCGATCTTTACTCATGTCCATCTTCTTTCATGTTTTTCGTTTTTAGTATAGATTCTGACCTAATATTATATAATTTAAGTTTTTTTTGGTAGAAGTTTTAAATTTATTCTTCATGTTAACTAATATTAAGAATAACTTACGTAAAATATCATTAAATTTTAATCTTTGTATCGAACATATCATTAAACTAAAAATTAATACACGAAATATCATTAAATTTTATTTTTTGCTACTATTATACCGCTAAATTATCGTCCCATTATGCTCGTTGCCATCCCTACTCACTCATATCCATCTTCATCCATGTTTCTCGTTTTTAGCCTAGATTCTGGATCGATATTATATAATTTTTGTTTTGTTTAGGTCAAAGTTTTAAATTTATTCTTCTCATTAACTAATATTAAGGATAAAAATTTTTATATCAAACATACTATTAAATTTAAAAAATTATTAAATTTTATTTTTTCTACTATTATATCACTAAATTATGTTAATTTTTATATCAAGCATGGATTATGAATTGATGTTATATAATTTAAGTTGATTCTAATGGGTCCGATTTTAATATTATTGTTCAAAATATAATATTTTTAGAATTAAAACGACTTTTGTCATATTTGAAAAAAAATAACTATAATATTTAAGTAAAAAATTCAATATTATGATGGATTATAAAAAGAGGAATATTTTACATTGATTTAAAAATTAATTCAATGATATAATTTTACCCTTCGTGTATTTAAAATTTTTAAATGATAGATTTTAATAAATTATTGAATAAAATAATTTTACCCTTCGTGTATTTTAAAAAAATAACTATAATATTTACGTGGAGTTTTTTTTTTCTTTACAAATGGAATTAAAAAGTAATTAGGTTTTCTATTATTTATTTTTTTAAAAATCTATTAAATTTATATAATATTTGAAATTTATTAATTAATTTAACGGTTAAAAATTTGCATACAATATTATTTTGTATGAATTTAAATTTTAATATAAAAATATAATATTTTTATTTAAGAAAAAAATAGGTAACGTTTTATTTACTTCATTTATATAATTTAAAATCATTGGTCCGACCCTAATGAAAAAAAAATAAAAAATCAAATGTAATTTATTCATATTCTTGGAAATAATTTCCAAAAAATAACATTGAAAAAACTTTTGGGCTTCTTATTATTTGTTCACAAAATGAAGCCCAAAGATTTTGTGATTGGTTTTCATTCACTAGTCGATTAATTTATATTAGATATTATATATTTATTATAGATAGTCTGGAACGGATTTAAAATTTATGTAAAGATGTATAAAATTATAAGAGTTTAGAGGCTGTAGAATTAGATTATCAATATAAAATATAGGAAAACTTAAAATTTGTCGATAGGATGACAATTGACCTAAAATCACCGGTATCAACCCGATAGGACAATTGTTTTATTAAAAAAAATAGGTTCATGTCGAGTTATTGAAAAGATAAAGTCAGACTAAATTGGGTTTACGTTGAAATTTCCCGACTCTAATTTTATATATAATAATTGATATTTTATTAATTTTTTTGGTCGGGATGAGTTTAGTCAGAGGTTTTTATTAAAATATCAAAGTCAGGTTATAGTTTTTATCATGCAGGGTTAGATCGAATCGAGGATAAAATATATTAAAATCAAGTCATGATAGGAACAAATGTTTTAATTTTTGGATCAGGTTCGGACGGCCCAAAACTCACCCCCTCCAACCAGTAGACGTCCTTATTTTTAAAGGGTACGATTGTTCCCATCACCCCTAAGTTTGTCCCTTTAGGCGACACTTCTAACCTAATTTATTTATTCACAAAATATATATTTAAATTTTTAATCTTATTTGAAATATCTGATATCTCATATTGTTAGATTAACCGATAGTTAACTATCGAAATCAAAGATATACACATATAATTACAATATCTACAATTTTTTGTATATCTGCAAAATTGGAATAACATATAATTGATGTTTATTCTCTTCGTTTCAAATAATAATAATAATAATAATAATAATAATAATAATAATAATAATAACAACAACAACAACATTGATTTTAATAAAGTGGCATACAAAAATTATTTGGGTAAACATTGTCATTGGTCACTATATTATTTTAAATTTTTGTTTTGGTCACCAAATCATTATTTTGTGCAAAAATGTTACTAACGTTATATTTTTTATTTTGATCATTAATGTTATTTTTTTCATGTTTTGCTTCTTATCTATTGATTTTTGTGAGTTTTTAACGGCAGGTGATCAAAATAAGAAAACAAGAATAATTTATTGATCAATGGTGATATTTACCCACTTTATTAAACTTGTAATAAGAGGCTAAGGGCATAAAATCTAGCAAATCCACCCTTGTCCCCTTCACATATGAAGGAATATACCTTGTAAATTTCCCATGTCCAATCTTTTTTTTTTCTTTGGGATCCTCTTTTTGACCTTATAAATCACAAGCATGTTGTAGGTATTTGAAAAGTTAAACAAAGGCTATGAAAAGACATATATTATTGCCCTTTTAGACTAACACCATGATCTAGCATCTACTTTCTATTCCATCTTAAAGTAAAAAAAAATATATGAAAATTAAAAAAATCAAATTAAATTATCACGAACGTATCAAAATTTCGACCATAACTAAATCGTTCTCACCCTAATGACTTCAAGAGATTTCACCTTGCTCTCTTTTGAGTCGAGAGACAAAACCTTGAGAATCTGGCAATTCTTTAACTACACTCAAAAGGAACAATACTTCGCTATAGCGATAAGATATATTCAAATAGAAATTTGCATGATTTTTCTTTTGGGAACCTATATATGATTTTCCTTTAGGGTGTTTAGAGGCAACAATTTACCTACACAAAAGGGTTTCATTGCTTAGGGCTCCTTGTATTCCATGTGATGGGGCTTTATGCTTTAGCTTTTTAAGGAAATAAAAGTACTCCTTGACCACAAAACCTCAATTGAAATGGTCCATTGCCACAAAATTAAAGAGAAAGGAAATGGTCAATTGCCTCAAAATTGTGTCATGTAAAGTTTGATATAAATGCATAGGGTGGCATTTCAATTCTTAGATTAGAAATTAGGTCACTATATGTACCATGGGATGAAGAAAAGTAATATTTTTAATGTGGTTAGGCTTCGGTTTATTATTTGAGTTGGTTCTACTATACGTCCTAAAATTATATTTTTTTAATATTTTAATTTTATCATAAAAATCTGAATCTCATTCTAAATTAGTCTCTAATTAAACTTTTGAATGTTTCAATTTTACCCTCAAACTGTGACTATTATTCTAAATGTGTCCCCGAAGTTTTGACCATTCCAAATTTCATCCTTAAACTATCGATATATTCTAATCATGTCCACGGTTAATAACATCTTTAGAAAATTTTTAACTTCCATGTAAACATTGATGTGTATTATGTAATAATATGATGTGGTCTGAATGATGATTAATGTTGCATATAGTAATATTTTGGGATGAAATTGGAACATTCAAAAGTTTTAGACCAATTTAGAAGGAGTTTTTTAGTTAGAAGATGAAATTGAAATGTTCAAAAGTTTAGAGACCAATTTAGAATGAGAGTCATAGTTTGAGTATTATTTTTAATAGTGTTTCGGGATTTATCTAATATTTTTATGAAATTTAATATGCTACATGTGAATTTTGTCTCTCCACTTTACAAAATTGAAAAAATAATTTGATTTAATAACAATATTTCACAAATAATCATTTATGAGAAAATATATTATGGATTTTTGTCGGTATGTTGTCTTCAGGCTCAACTAATAAAAATTATCAATTTTATTATTTTTTATGTTATATTTTTACCAAGTGAATAATCACTTATTAAAAATTATTATTAATTTTATTTACAATAAATATGAGTGAATAGTCACTTTATAAAAATTATTTTTAATTTAATTTATAATAAATATGAGTGAAGATTTACTTGATAAATATGATATGAAAAAAATAAAGAAGATCTGTGACTTCTATTCGTTGAGACCATAAATTATATAATACAGAGGGCTTGTGATATAATATCTCGAACTCTAGATTAACCTCATTTTCACTTATGGAGTAATATCGTGAAACTGATATTATATTTTCTTTGATAAAAGTTTCTAACTCTAATATTATTCGACTAAATATAAGATGTAAGGATGTCAATTGGGGGATGATGGTGTGAAGGGTACTCTTTCCGTACATATCCTCGTCAATACATGCCTCAAATAAAAAGAGTCGTTGAATAATTAATTTGCTAGGTATCAATACGCGATACCAGTATCAATACAATCCCTCTCATTTCGTTACGACTATGATCTAAACTGATATTATATTTTAATAAAATTTATAATAATATTTTATAAGATGAATATAAAATGATACGAATCTCCGAAAAATCGACTCTGCTGACATCCCTAACTAGATGTATCAATAAGAAATCTCAAACTAAAATACCTTTGGGTGAATAAAATCTAAAATAAAACTTAAATTTTAAGTTTTTAACTCCTAATTCTAAAAATAAAATCTAAATTTAAGCTAAAATAGTATTTAAATTCTAAATATTATCCTTAAATTCTAACTTAAAATAAATTTTGAATTTTAAATTAAATTTTAATCTCTAAATTAAATATTATCGTGCATCATGTTCTTTTTTCTTGTTTGAACCCTAATTTTTAGTCTGTGGGAATCTTAATTTCCTAGGTTCTTAGTTGTGGATTCGACACGTGTTTGTGTACCCACAAGGACTCAGCTTGCTCAGACACAACTGTTTCAGACAAAGTTGTAAACCCAAGAAGGAAAGAAGATGTTCGATCGAGTTTTGAACCAATCAAACCTCGACACGTTTCATAATCCAATATCACTGTCTCCTTGACTGTAATTGCATGTGGATGATTCCTTTAAAAATTAGGCTTTTAGGGTTTTTTTTTGGAGATTGGTCCTTCATTAATGACCTTGTGAAAGACATGTTGTGATTAACATGATCAGGCTTTGCTCTCAAAAGAAGAGATAATTGTTTACGTAAGACATCGGACATAAAATATAAATATTTAAAGGTAATAAAATAAATTATTTTTATAAAATTTAAATAAAAAATAAAAAAAATTAAGTCATGCCATGAATATTGTTGTCTATGTATGCAAGATTTAATCAATTTCATAATTTTTTGTTATCTTTTTATTTTTTAAGATTTTGCTTTAATTAATTCAGACCGATTTGTATCGTACATTTGATTTTAGTAGGTGAGTTTTTTAGTATAATTTTTTTATACACATGACTTCAAACTCGAGACATATTTAAGTAATACTATGTTACTTGAATCAACCCATGTTGATTGATCGATTTCACTAGAAGCGGTTCAAAGATTTTGAGATCATTTACAATTTATTAAAACAGGCTCTAACTTTATAATTAGTAAGATATATACCTTTTTTCTTTGATTTTAATAGAAAAATATTATTAGATTATACTCTTCAGTAACAAAAAAATAAATACTAATCATTTAAAAATTGAACTTTTCGGGTTTTTACCTAAAAAGTAATATTTTTTTCATGTTTTAAGTTTTAGATAATTGTTTTATATATACATATAATTATATTTTTATATTTTTATAAATATTTAATATAATTTTTTTATGAATGAGTCTACCACGTGCGTCAAACATTGCTAAACACCACTAACGATGAACACCGCTAAACACTATTAAATTAATTAATAAAAATTAAAAATTTCAAGGACTAAACATATAATTTTAAATTATTTAAAATAAAATTTAAAACAAATTATATATATTATATTTTATTTTTAAAAAATAATTTATTTAAATTATTTTTAATTTAAAAATAAAAATATTAAATCCAAAACCTAAAACCCTAAACTCAAGCCAAAATACTAAACATTTAATCCTAAAATCCAAAACATTAAATCATAAACTTTAAATTCTAAAACAATAAAATCGTAAACCCATCTAAACCCTAAAATAAAAAATTGAAACTATAAAAAGTATGAACCCTAAACTTGAAACCTTAAATTAGTTTAAGATTTAGATATACTTAATTAAAAAATTTAGATATAGGGTTTTTGGTTATTTTAGGGTTTAGGATTTTAGGGTTTAGATTTAGTGTTTATGGTTTAGTATTTTTAGGATTTTTGATTTAGGGTTTTGAGATTTTATATTTTATGGTTTAAAATTTAGTATTTAGTGATTTAGGTTTTGGATTTTGGATTTTGGTTTTAGGGTTTAGAGTTTAGAATTTTTATTTTTTAAAATTAATTTAAATTAATATTTTATTTAATTATTTAAGAAATAAAATAAATATAAAGTAATTTAATGAAAAATTATTTTAAGTAATTTATAATTATATGTTGAGTCCTTAAATTTTTTTTAATCTTTATTAATTAATTTAATAATGTTCAGCGGTGTTTGACACTCTTTGTAGAATTTTTCTTTTTTATTCTGTGCGATTGTTTTTATTTTATTTGTCCGAAACCCCACTAAGTTTCATACTTTATCATTCCTATAGGCTATATATGATAAAATTCACCTGCTCAGTGTAAAAATAAGAAAAAAAAATTACATTGATTTTAGTTTTTTAAATTTAAAGTTGAGATTATTCGTTTTTTTTTTCCTTTTATACTCATTAATTATCAATTTATACTCATCCAACGGTTTAAAATCTTTTACGCGACATTAACAATTGGAATTTAATTTTCAAATCTAAAAAGTGGAGGACTAAATTCACAAAAATACAAATAGGACTAAATTCTAAATTTTTAAATAATATAGGTACTAAAACATGTTTTAACCAAAGTAGGTTAGTCATAGTTTGTATGGTTATAACTGGTCAAAAATATTTGATCCAGTTAATCCGATCCGATTATCCATTGATCCGATTCGAAAATTAGGATACCCGACCTGATTTTTATTTTTGGACCGAATCGGATCCGATTTTAAGTTTTCTGGATTGGATATGAATCACAATATTTCAAATTTTGGATTATCCGAAATTCTAAAAATACAAATTTTATTAATATTAATCTTGTTATATTCTACTATTTAGTGTTTATTATATTCAAAATTTTAAAAAAATTGAAACTTCTTTAAATGTGAATCTTATCGTATTTAATAATTTATTATTTATTATATTCGAAATTCTAAATTTTTCATAAATAAAACCTTCAAATTTAAAAAATTAGTTTAATTAAATTATATTTTTGGATAATCGAATATCCGACTAACCGATCCGAATATGAGGATATCCGCTTTTTTCCGGATCGGATACAAATCACTATATCATCGATCTGAAAAACTGAATATCGAAAAAATCAAATCTGATCCGATATCCGACAATTAATACCCCTAATTACGATAAATAATGTGTTGGATCAGATACGATTATACTAACCATCCTCCCCATTTCCAACACAACATTTAGAATTTTAGGACAATTTAAGAACAAATTCCTTCTTACTTGTTACAAACCTCATATTCCTTCAACAATAATTTTTCAATAAATATTTTAAAAAATAATTATTTGATATACTGATAAAAAGTAAATATTTTTTAAAAAATAAAGATTAGTGACACGTGATAATTACACAATTTTATTTGTGAAATATTTTTACTGTTAGTGTATGAAATGATAAACATTGAAAATATAATTCAGGTATAGTATTTTTATTTGTTGAAATAATTGTTGGTATTTAAAAAAATTGAATTAAATAAACAAAATATTAAGATATTGTTTATCATCTAATATAATAAATTATTTATAATGATTATAAAACAACTAATTGATATATTTATATAAATTTATAAATCACATTATTAAAATTTTATATGTTGAAGATATTGAAAATACTTATTAAATTATTATGAAAAAAATATAAAAACATTTAGATTAAATTAAATAAATATTAATATAAAATAAATAATAATTTTAAAATAATTATTATACATATTATTATTTTATTACAATACAATACAATATATTTTTTTAATAATTTCATAAAAATAAAATAATTTAAAACTTCAATTGTATATTATTTCCAAATTGCAATGATTGTTTTTATTTTCATACGCTCATATCACTGCTAGAACTATGGTTGTTCAAAAACATTCTATCGGTTCAATTTGATCCGATTATTTATTGACTCGATCTAAAAATTAAAAATTTAGTTTAATTTTTTTTGATCATGTATCCGATCTAATTTTAGGTTTTTTGGATTTGATACAAATCACAATATTTCAAGTCTTAGATTATCCAAAAATTTAAATTTTCATTAATATTAATATTATTATATTTAATAATTTGATGTTTGTTATATTAAAAAAATAAAAATTCAAACTTTTATAAATGTGAATCTCGTTGTATTTAGTATAATTTTTTGTTTATTATATTTAAAATTCCAAATTTCTAAATACAATATTCAAATTCGAAAAATTAATTTAATCAAATTATATTTTTAGATAATCAAATATCTGAATATCCGATATCAGAATATGTGAATATCTATTTTTTAGATTAGATAGTATCACTATATCATCGATCTAAAAACTTGGATATCCAAAAGAATCAGATTTGATCCGATCCGATGTTCGACAATGAACATCCCTAGCAAGAATTACATTTGAATATATATATATATATATCACTATTAATATTTAAAGTATGTTTTTTTTTTCAGATAGATTCTCAAAGAAAATTTTGGGCTAAACAAATGTGTAAAAGCTATATTTGATTTTGATATAACAAAGAGTATAAAGACTATTTTATAAATAAATTTTAAGTTTATAAGTTGGATGACAAGTTAAAATATTTTACTAAGTTTAAAATTAACCCATAAATGATTTTTTTAAGTATTTTCAAAGTCAAACCTTTTATTTTTACCCCGTTATTTCGATGCACCTATTAGGTGTTCTGATACAGCTGGAATTTCAAAGGGCAAAATTTGAAGGTGTTTCGATACAATTTGAAACTGTGATTTTTTATTTCAAAACTAAAAGAAGAAGTATAAAAACATCCATTTCGATACAACCTTTGGTTGTTTTGATACAACCTTGCATTCAAAATTAAATATTTTATTTAGAGCGTTTTAATACTAGACTTAGACGTTTCGATACAGTTTAACACTGACAAAAGTCGTTTTGATACGTTTGGCAAGGCCTTTTGATACTAGCGTTTCAATACACCTATATGATATTTTGATACAACGGTTTTATGAAAAAACCCAACTGCTAGAAGTTGTATCGAAACAGGCATTGGCCATTTCGATATAGGGAGCAAGGCGTTCGATACGCCTTCAAGGTGTTTCAATATAAGTCTTTTAATTTAGGTATAACGACTCTTTCCTAAAAAATTGTGTCAAAACATCAAACCCGCGTTTCGATACGTTTGGCACCGAAAGGGATTGGCCTAAAAATCAATTCCAAATGGCTCCAATTTAATCTCAATGGCCACCAATGACTAGAAACTCAATTGAGAGTATTAAGAAGTCTAAAAGAAGGCGTTATTGATCACAAGCGAACTGTCTTTTACTGAATACATTTGTCTTATTTATACAATGAGCAGAAGCATGAAAGCTTCTGGAAGAAGAGCTAACTAACCAGGCTAACCAACTAACTGATCTTAGTTGAAAAACTCACTTAATTACAAAGCTCTCTGAGCTGTAGATTTACTATACTTAACATGCTCTCTACCTTTTCTCATCTTGAAGTTCTAAGAATGACACTACTCCTAGCTTTTGTCTAAAAACAGAAAAATAGTCTTTAGACAAAGCCTTGGTTAATCCATCCGCCACTTGATCCTTTGAAGGTACATGGTTGATTTTCATCTTGTTAGCTGCCACCTTTTCTCTCACAAAGTGGACATCAAGTTCGACATGCTTCGTTTTGGAATGGTACAAAGGGTTGCTGCTCATCGCTATAGCGCTGGAATTATCGCTCCAAACAGCTGGTGTGTGGCTCATCTCAACCTTCATGTCTTTCAGTAATGTATCAAGCCATACTATGTCAGAAGTAACATCGGCCAGACTTCGATATTCAGCCTCCGTGGTGGATCGTGACACTGTCTTCTGCTTCTTTGAACTCCACATGACTAGATTTCCTCCTAGATACACACAGTTGCCTGAGATGGACCTGCGATCTTCAATACTACCCCCCCAATCTGCATCAACAAAGGCCACTAGTTGTAATGGAGCTACTGTCTTTGTGAACCACAACCCATACTCAAGGGTTCCATTCAAATAACGTAGTACTCTTTTAACAGCAATCAAGTGCTGTTCACATGGGGCATGCATGTATTATGCCAATTTGTTGACACTATAGGCAATGTCGGGCCTAGTATGACACGCATAGAGGAGAGACCCTACTAGACTTCGATATTGTTTGGCATCTACTAAAGGGCTACCATCTTCTTTGCCGAGTTTGAGAGTCGAGATCATTGGCATGGGAGTGGGTGATGCTTTGTCCATGCCAGCCTTAACCAAAAGCTCAGAAATATACTTCTTCTAGCTGAGAAAGATAGAGTCACCACTTCTCCTTACTTCTATTCCTAAGAAGTAATGTAAGTCTCCAAGGTCCTTAAGAGAAAACCTCCCAGCAAGTAACTTGATGATGTCTTCAATCATCGTGGAAGAAGTACCTGTAACCACGATGTCATCCACATACACAAGCACAAAGATGGCTTCCGTCTGTGTATGCCTGATGAACAAGGAAGTATCTGCAAGTGAGCTTTTAAACCCAAGCTCAATCAAACAGTCTCGTAGTTTTGAATACCAGTTCCTAGGGGCTTGCCTTAGACCATATAATGCCTTGTTCAGCTTACAAACAAGCAAAGTGCCATCGGATGCTTTCTTCTCAAAACCTTCTGGCTGATCCATGAACACTTCCTCACTCAAGTCACCATTTAGGAAAGCGTTGTTAACGTCAACCTGCCTGAGTGGCCAATTCCATGTTGCAGCGAGGGAGAGAATGACATTGATTGTTGCTGACTTTACTACAAGACTAAAGGTTTCTTGGAAATCTTGTCCTGGTATCTGGGAGTATCCTTTGGCTACAAGTCTGGCTTTGTAGCGCTGCACAGTACCATCGGCATTTTTCTTGACTTTGTAAAGCCACTTACACCCTACTGTCGAGTGTCCATCTGGAAGAGGTACCAACGACCATGTACCATTACCCACCAAGGCATCATACTCAACATCTACTGCTGCCTTCCAGTTGACTGAAGCTAAGGCTTCTCGAATGTTGTTAGGTTCAGGTTTCTCATAGTTATGAAGAGCCACATACGCCTTTGGTTTGAATATGCCACGTTTACTCCGAGTGATCATAGGGTGACAAGGAACAAGAACACTAGGAGGTGGGAGAGAAACATCAACTGCAGGAGATGTTTGTCTTGTCGAGTGATCTGGCATTGAAGGAGTAGACGTGAATGAATTATTGGAATTAGTAAGAGAATTCACCGTGCCTCGACTTATGACAATATCACATGTGCCTGGTGGTATATCATCATTCAAAAACGATGGTAGAGGACTAGTGGACACATCACCAACATCACTGGTTTCTTGATGCTGAGTAGCACTGCGACCACCAAGGGAACTCCTAGTTGGAGCTGAGCAGGCAGGATTTGGACTGGCGTTCGAGACAGGAGACTCAACTGGACACACATCTAGGGCCTTCATGCAGACTTTCTCGGCTCCTGGTACAATAGGCACCTTAGCTTCTGGTGCCTGAAACGTGGCAGATCCTTTAACTTCAGAGACTTCTACACCTGAGAAAGGGAAAGAACTTTTATCAAACACAACATGTCTAGACACATAAATTCTTCCATCAGGTCCTAGACATTGATAGCCCTTGTGAGTGGAGCTATATCCAAGGAAAGTACAAGGCTAAGAACGAAAACTCAGTTTATGCTTCTGAAAGGGGCGAAGATGGGGAAAACACAAACAACCAAAGACTTTCATAAAGTCATATTCAGGATGTTTATTATACAATCTCTCAAATGGAGACAATCCTTTCAAAACTGGAGTAGGGAGCCTGTTGATTAGATAAACTGCTGTAGCAACAGCGTAAGACCAAAACCGAAAGGGTAAACTAGCTTGAGCCAATAAGACAAGGGCCAACTCAATCAAATGGCGATGTTTTCTTTCTACCATTCCATTTTGTTCAGAAGTGTGCGGACAAGAAAGGCGATGAACTATGCCCAGATTGGCCAAAACCGTCGATATTGGTCGAAACTCCCCTCCCCAGTCAGTTTGTAACTCTTTTATGGTTGTGTTGAACTGATTACGCACCATTTTTTCAAACAAGTGAAAGGCGTGTATAGCTTGATCCTTAGTTTTCAGAAAATAAAGCCAACAATGTCTGGTACAAGCATCGACAAAAGACATATAGTAATAAGAATCATTAGAGACCACATGTGCAGGCCCTCACAAATCAGAAAATACAAGCTCGAAAGGTTTAGTATGAACTGAAACAGATGCATTGAAAGGGAGCTTATGGCTTTTGCCCATTCGACAGGGAATACATTCTTTCTCGTTGCCCCTACTAGGACAAACCACATCTAATTTCTTACAAATTTGCATAAGAACGTTATGATTAGGATGGCCTAATCTCTTATGCCATAGATCATAAGCATGATCTTGTTTATTTACAGTATTTATTTCCATAGTAGCCAAACTTTCAGAACTCCCAGGCCATGCATCAAACTGGTAGAGACCGTCTCTTTCAACCCCTTGTAACATCGTCTTTCCTATAGCTACATCCTTTACCAGGCAGTGATCAGCATGAAACTCAACAAAAACGCCATTTTCCTTAGCAAGCTTAGACACAGAAATCAAGCTTTTAGTGATAGAGGGTACATGAAACACATTATGAAGAGTAATCGGACAAGAAGTTGACTGCAAAGATGCATGTCCAACTTTACGAATGGGTAAAGAACATCCATTTCCAACTACCAACTTACCAGAACCCTCATAGTCTAAACTTCCTGCAACTTTGTTTGAGTCTGGTGTCACATGATGCGTGGCACCGGAGTCAACTGTCCAGCGATCTGCGGTCGAGGGTGTAACTTGCACTTGCCCAGTAGGGGTGATATTGCAGGTAAAACACTCAGGAGACTCTTTAAGAGTACTAACATTTACACTACCATTGAAGTTCTGATCATATCTCTTCCAACACCTATCAGCTGTATGACCAATCTTGCTACAAATTTGACATTGCAACTTGATTTTCCACGGCCTCGACCAGATAGAGTCCCAGATCGACTGGAATTCAAGATTGGTTGAGTGGTATTGAACTGCTGAAACCTCGGATAGGAGGGCTTGGCTGACTGAACTTGTGCGACATTTGCACTGATTGGAAAACTAACCTGATGTTGAGCTTGAAAACCTTTCATTTGTGTTTCAGCATCAACAAGAACTGATTTTACCTTATCTAAAGAAAAGGTTTCTTTACTCGCAGTGATAACAGTCATAACAGACTGATATTCAATTGACAATCCATTCAATATTGTTGCGATTTACTCAACATCCGAAACAACACTTCCACAAGCAGCCAATGCATCGCACACTTCTTTAACCTGAGTTAGGTAAGTGCGCATGATCTCATCTCCCTTCTTTATCGTCCTCAACTTACAATGAAAACTCATAATACTCGTGGTGGATTTGTTGGCAAAAAATTTTATGACTGTGGTCCAAACTTCTGAAGCAGTTTCTGCTCCTACAAACTGAGGCAAGAGGGTAGCATTTATGGTCGACAGTAGCCACGAAGCAAGGGCGCTATCCTGAGCCATGAAGATTTCATAATCTTCATTGAAGACCATCGAGCCATCATCTCCAGAAATCACCTCCGGTGGGGGTTGAAGACTCCCAAGCAACAAACGTTCCAATCGATGACTTCTCACAGTGAGAAGAACTTGTTGTTTCCACAACAAGAAGTTCATCTCATCAAGGGTGATATTAATGGTTTTGTTTGTGAACACCTTCCCGGATTTTGGCAGACCTCCAGGGCCAAAATTCGAAGTAGACACAGTTGAAACGGAAGCAGGCATGACTAGCGAGATCTTGACAAAACGTCGAAGAAAAAAGAAGAAGAAAACAACGTCAAAAGGCTCCAAGGATCACGACGATTGATACCATATTAAGAAGTCTAAAAGAAGGCGTTATTGATCACAAGCGAACTGTCTTTTACTGAATACATTTGTCTTATTTATACAATGAGCAGAAGCATGAAAGCTTCTGGAAGAAGAGCTAACTAACCAGGCTAACCAACTAACTGATCTTAGTTGAAAAACTCACTTAGTTACAAAGCTCTCTGAGCTGTAGATTTACTATACTTAACAGAGAGGGATTTTAGTTTGCTAAGTTTTCTCTTCGTAAAAGAGTGTTCCCAAAGTTCGGTTTGTGAACTTTGGATGCTAGATTCGGGTAGTGAGCTTAGGTTGTAACAGTTGCCTTCTAAGCCGAGAAAAGAGGACGCATTCTCAGTGAATTAGTTGAAATTCTTAGTGAAAAGCTAAGGTAGTGGATATAGGTGCTTGTTAGAAGACCGAACCACTCTAAATCTTTGTGTTCATTTTTCTATCTTTTTGCTCTCACCGCAAATCACCCAATCAACCTCTTTTTTACCGCTTGATAATCGAATCAGTTGGTGCATCGAATCTAACAAGATGTTTAACGTTTTTAAAATTAATCAAATAAATATTTGTCGTTAACCTCCTTTAAATTTTTTCATTAACCAATAAAAACTTTAATATATATATATATATATATATATATCAAAAAACTTCTTTCATAATCGAAATCGAACCGAAATTATTTCTACCCTCCGTAACTTTAGAAAAGTTTTCAAACGATCAAGAATTATGACAACTCCAATCATCTTGTTAAGGGCATGTTGTCCCCTGTTCTAACTTTCCTATGTTTTTGTTTCGACACGTTAAGCAACGCTCATGAAGTAAAGAATGTCTTAAGGTTGATGTTTATGTCATGTTGTCAACTCAAACGAAATGAACCAACAAAAAAGTAAATAAAGGAGAAGATAGAAAGAAAGAAAAGCTTCACCAACGAATAGTTACATGTCGGATGCCTCAGATTAATATATTCGAATCTTGTGAATAAAAGATAGAATTAAATGTATTACGTGTTTTTAAATTATAATTTTTAAATTAATCTTTAAACTTTTAAACATTTCAATCTCTTCCACAAAATATCGTTTATGACACATCACGTTATTATATAATACATCTAGGTGTGTATATGAAAATTAATATTTTTATAGCAATTTTATTATCATGAGATATGATTAATATATTGATAATTCGGGAGTAAAACTAGAATATTTAAAAGTTTGAGGATTAATTTAGAACGAGTCATAGTTTGAGCTTGAAATTCGAACGTACAAAAAATCAGAGATCAATTTTAAATGTTAGTCATAGCTTGCGGATAGAATCAAAATATTCAAAAGTTTGAGGACTATTTCAAAATAAGGATCATAATCTAGAAATGTTTGGTACAATTAACTCGAGAAAACAATCGAGAAAATTTTGATTATGCTTTTTCAGTTCGATTTGATTTTCGATATAACTAAATTTAAGCATAATACCAAAAAATATTCATAACGTCCGACTCAATAATTACTTTGACCTGTATTTTTTTGAAGTAATTTAACTTTCAACGTTTCTTTTTGAATAAAAATATTTCATATATAGATAAAGTTTATTAGTCAACTAACATTAAATAACTTAAATTGAAGTATAAACATGATCAATATTTTTAAACTAGAAAATAATTTTATAAAATTATTTTTTGATGATTTATCATTCTGTCAATTCATTTCAAGTTGTTTACCGTTAGTTTGACTAATAACTTCCATCCGCAAAAAATCATTTTAATCCAAAATAAAACATGAAGAATTAAATTATTTTAAAAATAAAAATAAAACTTAATAATTATTCAGTCAAACATTAAAAACATTTTTATCTTTATGTCGTAAATTTATGTGATTACTTATAATATTTCTTAAAAATTCAAACTTTATATATAATCTACCTCCATTTAAAAATTTAATCGAATTTAACATTATATATAATCAAATTTCATGTGATTACGAATATTTGAAGAAATAATATGAAGTATAAATATGTTGCCGATGATAGTGGGGATGGATTTTTTTTTAGAGCGAAGTATCTTAAAATAAGTCGTAATCAAAATTCTTATAACAATTATAAGAATTTTGATATCGATTTTTTAGTATATACCAAATTTTTTATAAAATGTGTAAGATTTTGATATATACTAAAAATTCGATACTAAAATTCTTATAATTGTTATAAAAATTTTGATTGTATCACTTTTTAGTAAAAAAGACCCGGACGAAGATAAATAGATTAAAAACTTAGTGCCCAGCACTTTATTTGTTTTCTTATCTCATCCCTTTGTTTTTCTGAGGTACGAAATAGTGAAAACCTAATAGCTATGGTGTCTTAGAGTTCCCTCATACAACATTCTCAGTCATAAAGAAAAGAAAGGGGGGCAGCTTCTTACCCTAAAGAAACCACAGGAAAACACCATAGTTAACAAACAAACAAAAAACAGGAGTTTTGTTTTGATTATCTGGTTGGGTAATAATATTACAGTGTAATGGGGAGAGGAAAAGTGGAGTTGAAGAGGATCGAGAACAAGATAAATCGGCAAGTTACGTTTGCCAAGAGGAGGAATGGGTTGCTGAAAAAGGCTTACGAACTCTCCATTCTCTGTGATGCCGAGGTGGCTGTCATCATCTTCTCTAATCGTGGCAAACTCTACGAGTTTTGCAGCACTTCTAGGTATACATAGTATTACCCTCAATATTTGTGTCTGGTTTTCCTTGAAAATCTCAATCTGGGTTGTCTGGTTTTCCTTTCTTGTTTGCTGTTGATTTGAAGTGATGGGTTTGAACCAGTTTAGTGTTACATCATCATCTTCTTCTTCATGGATATGTTGTTCATAGAGATCTGTATATACATACATACATACATCGATGTATGTATGTATGTTTGAAAACTTTTTCTTTTGATAAATTTCATGGAATTAGTTTTCTCTTTAACTGGTGCAGATCCTTTTCAGAGGAAAAATTTTCCTGTTTAGTCTTTGAAGTTATGTTTTATCTGCACATAGTTTAATGATGTTTGGGAGGGATAGTTATGGGTTTTGGGAAATGTAATTATGTTAAATTAAGTCAAATTAAGACCCCAATTAGCTTAATATGTCAAATTAACTCAGATTTTTATCCGATTTGTTCGATATTACGTATTTAAGTATGTTTGTAATATGTTTGAAGTTTTTTGAACCCTAATATTTCATCATAGTGATCCATATCTTTAATCATAATGAATTTATATAGCCTAATTTTATTTATTTTAATTTTTATAATTCATTTTCATTATTTTTCTTGTAATTTAGGTGATCATCCTTTTCTTATATTATTTTTCAAACTATAATAATCCATTGCAGCTTTAATGTGTCTTGTCTTGCTTCATTGTTTGATATTGCAATACATGAAACCAACCTTTAACCAAAAGACATTCAACACATGTACACATCGATATAAGACATATATTGTAAGGACAATATCTTTATCCGGCTGCAATATATATGTATATAAAGGTTAGAACTAAGTTACATAGTAAAAAAAATAATTATTTTTATATTTTTAAAATGTTAAGTGAGATTAAATAAATAAATTGAGATTTTTTGTTGTTTTATGGCGTATTTATTTATATCTCATTATTAAAAAAAATAAGGGTTATGGTGTGTGTTTTAGGGTTTAAAGTTTAGAGTTTATAGTTAAGGCTTAAGATTTAAGGTTAGAGACTAAGATTTAAGTTCTTAGTGTTAGGGATAAGGGTGATAACGAGCTGAGTGAGTTGAGCTCGGGCCTGGCCAAACTTGGCTCGAAACCAGTTATATTGGATTCAAGCCCGAAGCTCAGCGAGCTCGAAATTTTTGACTTGAGCTAAGCTCGGTAACAATTTTATAGGGCTCATCTCGAGCTTAAAGCTCATCAAGCTCCGCTCAAGCTCGACTCGAAATGAATAATTTTACTACATTTTTGTTTTATAAAAGATTAGGTTTCATTAAAAAAACTCTTTCATAACCAATACCGAAACAAAATTCAATATCGAAAAGGGAAAAAAGTCTACAAAAAGTAGATTAATCCAAATAATCAAGATATATTCTTACTATACAAACATATAATGTCCAATTTGTTTTAGTTAATTTATTTTTAGTGGATTTCTTCTAATTTATTTTATTAATTTTCTTTTATTAAACAACTTACTTTTAGTATACATATAATTATTTCGAACTTGTTCACGAGCTTTTCGATCCGAGCTTAGATCAGTTCAATTCGACTTGTTAAGATCTCGAGTCAAACTCACTCAAACTGAGCTTTCATCCTAAATAAATGACTAATCTTTTTATTTTTGTCGTTAATCTCAGTCATAAATCTACCTTCATTCAACCGTTCATAAAAATTATAAACTTCGAAGTTTTACGTGACATATGAGAAGTGTATATATATATATATATATATGAGTGGATTAAAAAGTTGTGCTTTCTTCTGAAAGCTCACAAGTTTTGTGCTTTTACTAAGGTAGCCTCTTAGGGTTCTCCACTAACAATCTCCCTTTGCTAGATACATTCTTCTTTCATGCATAGACATGACAAAGATTATATAAGGTAGATGATGTTTTATACTTATTTCAGCTTTTTAGCCTGTCATCTCTTTGTTTCATTAAAAAAGAACCCTTTGCACTTTTCTCTATGCATTTATTTTCCCTTGGAAACATGGTAGAGTTAATCATAATTAATACGCTAGAAATTGAATCGAATGATAAGAAATTTGATATACCTGAAATAAGGTTTTGGATTTAAGTCTTGAGGGTCGAAAAAATATTGTTAGGAGAGCTTTGTCTCCCTTATTTAAGGGCAGGGTCATCTTTGATATTTTTAGAACCCTAAGCAAAAATTTATTCCTTTAGGTTTTTAATTTCTTTTTTACTCTTTTAGGTACTCAAACTATCATCTTTTGCCCATTTTAAGGTCAATTGAGGCATCTACTTTGACAAAAAAAATTATAATATAAACAAATGAAAGGGGCAAAAAAAAAAAGGCACTTAAACGAGAAAAATGATAATTTAGACACTTATTTTGATATTAAGCCTATTCTTATTCATGTCCGTGTCTATTTTTTCGACCTTTTTATTAGTCTCCGACGAGTTTCCTCCATAAACCCTACCTTAAATTTCAAAAAAGAGGGGGGAAGAAGCATTTTATCAAGGATAAAGTGACCTGAAGTTGCCCCAATAAAAGGTAGCATAAAAGTAAAAGATTGCAGACACAAAACAAAAGGTAAATTCTTACAGGACAAAAAAAAAAAACATCCCCACACTTCGTGCTTCTGTCATAATCTACATTGTTGATGAATTGTAAGACTCAAGGCACACACTATGTCTATGCCAACGAGGACTTGGCTTAATGGCTTATACTAACCTCATTTCTTGGCATGTTTTATGCAAGCAGCATGCCTAAGATACTTGAAAAGTACAACAGTTATACCTATGGAGCATTGGAACCTGGTCAATCAGAAATAGACACTCAGGTAAATTAACCCCTCTCGAAATTTCAAATTATCGTATATTTTGAATAAAATCTTTGTATTTTATATTGATGATCTAATCTCGTACCCTCTGGAGTTTTCAGATTTCCATATAGCTTTACCGAGTATAAAATTTCGCACCGCTTAACATAAAATCATGCGTTCATATCCCTGCTCCCGACTAATACATGGCTTCGTCCCGGAGCCTTAGGCTCCTGGGAATCATACTTCATTTTCAACAAACCTTTAAGAACAAATCTAAAAGTGCTGTTGTAATATCAAGCAGAGCAAGTACCAGGAATATCTGAAGTTGAAAGCAAAAGTTGAGGTTCTTCAGCATTCACAGAGGTGAATTAAACCGTCTCTCTCGATCGAATTTGTTCATAAAATAAGTTGATTTCTCAAGTGTGGACAGTTGGTTCATGTGAAAATATGTACTTTCTGTAATGTGTAGACATTTTCTTGGAGAAGAGTTAGGTGACTTGGGTACCAAGGAACTGGAGCAGGTTGAGCAACAGCTGGATTTCTCATTGAGGAAAATCAGGTCTAGAAAGGTAATCGAAATTCGAAATTAACTTTATCAATGCAACTCCGACTTCGTCGGCTTTCGAATTAGTATCGTATTTTTCTCTTTCATGAATGTAGATGGAGATGATGATCAACCAACTTTCTGAACTGCAAACAAAGGTATGTCAATATATTTTAACCATACTATTTTACTTTTGTTATAAACTCCAACTGCAATTAATATAATACTCTATACAGGAAGAAGTTCTACTGGAAACCAACAGAAACTTGAGAAGCAAGGTATAAAAAATCTTCGAAATCATTAATATTTTATGTCCGATATTGACAATAACCGATCTTAATAGCATTCGTTATGTCTGCAATACTTTTGCAGTTGGAGGGAAGTAGTTCGGTACTACGATCATCATGGGAAACCGGGGAGCAAAGCATTCCATACCACCATCAGCCGCCTCCGCCTCAGTCGGATGGATTTTTTGAACCTTTACATTGCAGCAATTCTCTGCAAATGGGGTATGTATAAAGAAAGAGTGAGCTAATTTAATTTCTTGGCTGATTATGTTATTTATTCACTTCTCAACTTTTCTTGGTGCAGTTATAATATGACAGATGAGGATACTGCCACAGGCTCTGCAGTTGCACCTGGTGGGTTCATCCCTGGTTGGATGCTTTGATTGCTTGTGCTTCAAGTAAAAGAATTCTATATTTTCTTATAAAGTGATTAGAAATTATGAACTGGAGAATAATTTATGCAAAACCTAGTTTAAACCTGATGCATGCATAGTTTGAAGTGTGGGGCGAAGCTCCGACATTGTAAAAAATTTGAAGCTAAATGTTTACGATTAAATTTGAACAAATAATATAAGTCCAATTACTTGTTTTGGGGGGTTAGGGTTACTGCTTGAAAACTTCCTATTACATTAAGGGAAGGTTCAAAACATAGTATTAAATTGCAACAGCGAGGCAGGGTAACGGCCAAATCGTAACAGTTTTCAAGGTCGCCATAATACCTAAATTATAATTTAGAAGAATAATGATCTTTGAGAGAGAAATCACAACGCAATGTTCGGAATTATGATTGTAGTATCTTGTATTGCTTTTTATTGTATTTGGAAGTTTTTTTGTCATCTCAAACTGAAAGCGAAGATCAGCCATATCTGGTGTAGGAAGAGAATATCTGCTGCACAGGCATGAATAAAGTGAAAAATTCGAAAGATCGAAGTGATTGTTCATGATCGAATTCGAAACTTAGTAATAGTATCAACCTGAACTACATTTCCTAAGAAATACTTTTTTTGAATGCTGATCACTACGTGTTTCGAATCGGTCATGTGCAATTCGAGTTCACTTCGTGTCAATGCAACGGAATTGTTATAGTTGTAGAGAGGCTCTCATCTGATTTAATTTCAATTTTATTCGAGATTCTTATGATTATCGGATACCGAAAATCTTAGAAAAACAACATGACATTTCATAGCATTCCACCATTTCCAAAACTGTATATATTTCCAAATGAATTTCTTTCTTCCAAAGGGCGAGAACACCAAAAACAGTTAATATCACCAAATTGCAGCAAAAGGCTAGCTGCTATGGCTTTGTCCACTGCAACAGACTCACGTGTGTGTAAAGTTAATGTGAGAAAGGCAATACACACAAGTTATATATATATAGTTAATATCAATTTATATGGGGTAAAACTTATTTAGTTTTATATTAATTTTGGACCGGATGATGATAATAAATGACACAGATTATTTTTTTATTTTTTATGTAATAATCTTCGCATTTTTTACTGTTAATCTTATTCATTCATTTCACTCATCCAATGACTATGTATTAGTGTAAAACTCTGTAAGTATATGATCAAGTTACGCAATGTAAAACTCATTAAATTTTAGATGTTTTGAGATCATTTGATGACTGAAACGGATGACTCGGATTAATTCACTTTTTTTTTCTAAGTGATAATCTTCACATAACCATTTTTTTCAAGCCATTGGATCAGTAAAATGAATGGATGGGATTAACAGTAAGAAATGTGAAGATTATCACTTGAAAAAAATAAGAAAATAATCTTAGTCATTTATAATTATCATCCAACGATCCAAAATTAGTGCATAACTTTTTAAGTTTTACATGGAGTAAGTTGATCGTAACCCATATATATATATAACTCATTTAGTTTTACACTAATTTTGGACCGTTGGATGATGGTAATAAATGGTTAAAATTATTTATTTATTTTCTCCCAAGTGGTCATCTTCATATTTTCTATTATTAATCTCATGCATCCACTTCGCTCATCTAATAATCATAGATTAGCATAAAATTAGATGAGTTTTTCACCATGTAACTGTATTACATCTCATATATATAGCGTTAAAATTCACTTACATAATATAAAATTTAATTACGTTTAAATATTTTATAAATCTATAATAATAATAAATGATAAAAATTATTTTCTCATCTATTTATTTATATTTATCCAAAAATTCAAAAAAAATTATATAAATTTAAAAATTTACCTAGTGTCTATATATATATTGGGTTTGAATTTAAGCCCACGAGGGTGAGATTCTCTTGGTTTGTCTTTAAATACCATCATATTGCCATTAGTATGAACTTTGTGCACAACAAAAGAGGCATGCATGCCACTATGAACATGCAAGAGTTATTGTGATAAGATTTGACATCTTTCTCCTAGGGTTGCTTTTCTTTCACTAGGGTTATGTCTGAACCGAGGATGTGTTTTCGAACAGTGTTGTCTTGTTTTTATTTTTGTTTCTTCAATGAGAGATGTCACTTTCCTTTGTCATCCATTTTTAACATGAATGTGTTCATGTGGAGGAATCTCTAATAATGCTCATAATGGGTCTTTATTTGGTAACAAGGGACAAGAAATTGAAGAAAAATATGAAAAGGGTAAGGAAAATAATCCAAACCCCACAATTAATTAAGGATTTATATTCGTACTACACCAAAATAGATTTTTAGTAACGTTTTTTAGTTCTATAGCGGCGTTTTTAGCGTCGCTAAAGAATTTTACGGCTGCAAGAAGTGTCGCTAAAACCAACGCAGTATTGATTGCGGCGTTTTATGGGTAAAAATATCGCAAAAGATCAAGATCTTTAATGGCGTTTGAAAACACAAACGCCGAAAAAAGTTGTTCTTTAGCAGAGCTTGAATTTTTAAATTAAATATATTGAAGGTTTAGGTTTTAACTTATAAACCCTAAATTCTAACCCTAAAATCTAAATTCTATTCATAATCATTAAATTCTAAACTACTAAACATAAACTCTTAAATCCAAAACTCAATCCCTTAACTCTATTAATTAAAAATTAAAAATTTTTACTGTCCGTGTATCAAATAATTATCTATTAATTAAAGATAATATATAGGAATATCATTAATTTTAAAGAAAACTTAATTTTGATTATGAATACTTTTAATTTTATCAACCACGCCACTTAATTATGAAAAAGTTTTATTTTGACAATTAATATTTTAATTTAATCAATCAGACAACTTAATTATTTAAATAATATCAATAAAGTCAATGATCGTTAAAAATTAAAAATGATTCTGAGGTGATAATTAAAAAATGATATAATTACATACTTAATCATTATTACACACAAACCTAATTTATTTAGTTGAACATCTATGGTCACTAGGCTAATCAATAAATTTAAATAATTTTAACTTTTTAATAAAAATAAAAAGCTTTATTCAATTATTGTTATATATAATTAGAGATAGGATCAAGTTACACAGCGTAAAATTCTCTAAATTTTACACGTTTTTTGTATCGTTGAATGACTGAAACGGATGACTTATATTAACTCCTTACTTTTTTCTAAGTGACAATCTTCATATAACCAACTGTTAATCTGAATCATCCGTTTCTGTCATCCAATAATTCAAAAAAAAAAATAAAACTAAAAAAATTTATACCGTAAAACTTGATCGTATCTCATATAATCATATTAACTATTAGAAATTAATTTAATAAACCTATTCTCACAAACACAGTTCAAATTAATTTAATAATCCTTTGCCTTGCTTTGCTATTCTTGTAAATGGAGACAAAACTGGAAATTTAATTCCAACCAACCCCCGACAATTTGTCCAATTTACATTTTCATCCTTTGCCTAAATTTTGTACCATTCAAGGGCTCTCTTTATTTCAAAATGCATTTCATTTGCTAAGGTCCACCATGCACATTTATTGCATTACAATTAAAATTGTTTTGCTTGATTTTCGCAAGTCTTCCTTAATACATGTTCACGAATCGGATCGAACTCAAATTAAATATTTTTATACTTTCTCCGTCCCACAAATAATGTCTCTTATTGACTTTTTTAGAGTCGAAGTTTCTAAACTTTGATTATAATTA
This sequence comes from Abelmoschus esculentus, assembly GCA_035048815.1. Classification (NCBI taxonomy): domain Eukaryota; kingdom Viridiplantae; phylum Streptophyta; class Magnoliopsida; order Malvales; family Malvaceae; genus Abelmoschus; species Abelmoschus esculentus. Next base: position 21,089,633 of record JAUCBN010000012.1, on the reverse strand, counting down.
TATTAAATATTTTAAATAATTAAATTTTATAAAATATATATTTGAAATCTACTCTATTAGAGGCTTCTAAAATATATTTTTTATATTTTTATCAATAATAAATTTTAAATAATCATTAGTCAAAGTTCAAAAAGTTTGACTAGAAAAAAGTTAATAAAAGATAATATTTTTGGGGCGGAAGGAGTATTTAAATTTAATTATAATACTTCGTATTAATGTATATGTAATTTTTTAAATATGATTATGTCAGTTTTATTAAAAGAAAAAAAATCTATGACGAGAGTTTGTAATATAAGTAAATAAATTTTATCTAGACATATTTTTCAAAATACGAAAACTAAAATCTCTATATCTTAAATAAGATTATAGAAAAAAAAAGATAAAAATTTCAACTTAAAGATTTAAAATAAAATAGATACAAAACAATCACCCAAACACAACGATGAAGGTAAAAATCAGCAATAAACAAATCAAAATGCATATTATAGAATTGGGATCGATATTCTGATAATATGTTTATTACTGTAACTCAATTGTAAACAAGAACTATAACTGAACTCGTATCTAAATCCAGTTTGAGGGTCTAAAATCGAGAGATCAATAGGAATTAAAAGAGTATCATCTTGATCAATCGTGAAAAACTCAAATCCAACCCTTACAGAAAACAAATAAAAAATCTTAAGATAAAAAATACATACCGAAAGATAAAAAAACTGTCATAGAGATAAAATTATTAAATTAAAAGGATTAAAATTAAAAATAAATAAAAAATATAATCATCGATCGATAATAAATACTAAATTGATATTATCACCGGCTATAAAAATTGGACAAAAATAAAAAACCAAGTGAAGGCGACACTGGATAAAAATTAACAAGGACTAAGGTTTTTAGGCTGATTTTTTTAGGGACATCATTTCCATTAAAAACCTAAGCACTAGGTTTTATAGAACAATGTAGTTGTATAGCTCACCTTTATCATTCCGTGACGTTATTTAATATTATTTATTAAGAGAATAATTAAAAAAATAAATTTAAAGAGTTTTAGTAATGAATTATGTGTATTTAAGGAGATTAGAAAATAAAATAACGATTTAACTGAAATTTTGCTAGACTTGAAATGAATTTAATTCTAGCAAAATAAAATTAAAGGTTTAACTAGTTAAATTCGTTGATTTGAATGTTTAGTAAATAATATATTAAAATAATAGATTAGGGGGAAATCTCTATTTTTTTTATAAAAAAAAAATTAATATTTTTTTTTAAATTAGAGATTTTGGTATTAAAGTTATAAATTTTTTTTACCCTTAACGATTATAAAAAATTTCTAAATAAACTAAATTAATATTTTTTATTTTAATTGTTATTGTCTCGTATTTATATTATGACATTATAAATTAATATTTTTTTATTCTCGTACATTTATATTTGTATTTAAATTCATTAATTAAATTATATTAAAAATAATTTATATAAATAATAAATTAATATATAAATCGTTCGAATATTCTTATTAATATTATATTAAAACATTAGTTTTTATAATCTAATTAATATTAATAGATAAAAGATATTAATAATTAATAAAATATTCAAACATATATTATATATAATTATATTCTTATATGTTATTTTACTTATTTAAATATTCAAACAATTATCAACTATCGATTAATTTTATCAAATACTTTATACAATCAACTAATACAAACAACTAATTAAATCAACTAATACTATCAGTTATTAACTATTAACTAATAAATTATTTAAAATTGAATCTTCCAAAATTGTCGATATTACTTTACATGAAACCACTCTAAAGGTTACTTTTCAACAATGATATTAATTTTCCCTATTAATTTTATTATATATTGTTGGGCTTGGAGAAGCTTGATGAATAACTGATATAACTTGTCACGTGATGGAGAACACTTAATTTTGGGTGTTTGTTGTGGAAGCAAAATATGGACAATAAAGACATAAGGTTTTATAGTGGTTCGGCCACGCCTACATCTACTACCTTAGCTTCTCACTAAGGATTTCCCAAATTCACTAATAATTTCAACCTTTTGAGGCTAAAGGGTTAACCTTACAAACCTAGACTCAAACCCGAATATAACATCCAAAGTTCACATCCGAACTTTGGGAAATTCACTCATAAAGATAAAACTTAGCAAACTTGTTAATCCTTCTAATAAGGCTAGTGTTTGCAATCTAAGCACTTACCCAATCCTAATACACTTGAGCATACATTGACAATTGAGCTCACAAATGTTTGTCTATCCAAATATTAGAAATTAAGAACTAAGACAATTTCTTGACCATAATGTTTTTACAATTGAAGCATTAGTCTTCTCTTGATGCTTGAGTCTTCCTTTTATCATCCTAAATGAGCTTCTAGTCGTTTATGACTGTTGAGGATGTTTTGGGGTCGTTTGGAGCTGATTTCAAGGCTTATTTATGTTTATGGTGCAGGCGGTATCGATACCCCTAGAACTGGTATCGAAACACCTTCTTTGGGAAATAGCCGTTGACCTGCATTTATGAACAAATATCAATACCGATATCGATACTGCTCCTAACCGTTGAGGGTTTTCATAAAATTGTTTTATGACCGTTTGGAGGTATCGAAACAAGGTTCGAAATCAAACATCACAGTGGTGAAAGAGTATAGATACCAATATCGATACTACTGTGATTTTGCCTTTGAAAACATGGCATTGATGAATAAGATTGAAATACCTTAAAGGTATATCGAAATACCTTGGTTAAAAACACTTATTTGGTTTCTTTAAATCATTTAAAACATTTTTAAAATCTCTCAAAAACATCTTAAATATACTTTCAATTAGTTTGGACATAAGAATCATTTTTGAAATCTTTTCAAATTAGTCCAAAACTATTTTTCAATTATTATATCAAAACATTAGTTCTACAATCTCCCCCTTTTTTGATATAATAAAAACAACTTAAAAATTTGTTTTTGAGATTGCTCCCCCTTTATGAATAAAATTTGAATAAGATAATAAAAAAAATATCAAAGCATTTAAGCTTCTCCTTACTCAATAAACCGTTTGATAAATCAATTTTTCAAAATATTCTCCCCTTTTTGTTTTATCAAAAATGGTTCAAAACAAGTTTGAAAATCTTTAAAGCTCAAAACATAGGAGAGTTTTAAAATGTCAATTGTTTTAAAATCAAATGTCAAAACTTAGTTCATGAAAAAAGAGACTCCTTCTTACTCAAGGCATCACTAAGTGTTAGTCCAACAATTATGATAATTTAGTTTAAACAAAAAAATAAACAAAATTAAAGCTAAAACTAGATTTTACCACACTTGAACTCAAGGGAGGATGTGAAACCTTCCTTCTTCAAGTGTCTTACTTGTGTGTATGGAGTTCTTGTAACACCCCGACCCGGATGTCACATTGGGCCTCCTTCCCAAAACCCATATTTTAAAAATTCCTTGAAAGTCCAATAATAAAGTTCATTCAAGTCAAAAAAACGATTTATAAAATCCATTTAATTTAAACAAAAGCCCAAAATAGTTTAAAATGACCGGAGTTCCAAACTATTACAACCCATTTAAAATATTTGACCCAATTAAAATAACAGAGTTACAAAAATACATATAGGTCTGACAAAGTACTAGCCCACTACATCTATCACTGTACCCTGACACAAAGTCGATGCTGAAATCCAAACCTCGATGGTGCTCCATGGAACCTGCTTCACCTAACCTACGCACGAAAACACATTTCGAACGCTGAGTCACACAAGCTCAGTTGATACGCCAAACTCGGCCAACATCATGCATATCAAAAGCAGTAAAGCATGACATATAAATCTCGTGCATGATATGATGGTCTAGCATGCTTGCCTAACACATGGCATAAATGAGATGTATATTATCACACACAGCATATACAAAACAATCAAATCACACAAGGTAGTGAGGCCCGCGTCCACACAGCATCGGGATCCTACACTACGAGTAGGGTCCGCGTCTACACAACATTGGGATCCCATACTCAAGGATGAGGCCCGCGTCCATACAACATTGGGATCCTACACTACGAGTAGGGCCTGCGTCCACACAACATTGGGATCCCATACTCAAGGATGAGGCCCGCGTCCATACAACATCGGGATCTTACATCCGGGATTGAGGCCCGCATCCACACAACATCAAGATCCTTCACTCGGAATAATCATCAAATCATCATTCGGAATGTTACATTGGATGGCCTTCGATGTGTTACAACACTTATGGATATCCGAATTTCCAACACTCAAGGACTCAAACCACACAAACGATCCACCTAGGATCAATCACGACAAGAAATATTAAACCTTATTATACTTAAGTCTTTCGGGGTTATGATTATCAATCTTAGTTCGATAATTCATTTCATAGCTTTTAGATTAAAGTATTTATTTATTAAGAAACACCGAGCCCCAAAACTCTACCCATCTTGGCCAAAATACACAAGGGTATCGATACCGTTAGGTAGGGTTTCAAAACACCCGGTATCGATACACACCCAAAAAGAGTATCGAAACACATAGATATCGATACCAGTATCGATACCGTTGACGAATTCAAAAAGTCAACAAAAGAGAAGGGATCGTTTCGATACAGGTATCGATATAAAAAGTTTCTGGAATCCCTCGGTATCGAACCATGGTTCGATACCCTTGCTCCACAAGCCTAAGTTCCTCTTAGGGGTATCGATACCGGTGGCCCGTGTATCGATACTCCCTGCACGAACCTCTAAGTTCACCTGAAAATTTCTATGGATCAACCCCCAAACTTAACCAAATCGAACCTAAGGCATTTCAAAACATTATTACTGATGTTTAGAGTGCTTTAACACCATTTTCCAGTCTTTTCACTCATTAACATGAATTTCACCATTAAAGCACCCAAAGCTTAAAACCAAACAATCATGCCCAAAATTTACATGTAATGCAATCTACCATGAAATGCATGAAGATTAGAAGAGTTGGGAGTACCAACCTCATCAAGCACAGCAACCAAACCCGAACTCACTCTCCCAAGATTTCTCCTTTCTTCAAACCTTGAGATGATGCTCTCACTCCTTTTTCTACAAGAAATGAGTTAAATCAACCATTAAACTCAACTTAGGGAAGGTTTCTTAAGTTGAAACTCGATTAAAAACTGAGAAAGAACTCAAACTCAAAACCCGAATTTTCTACACATACCTTCATCTTCACCAAACCAAACTATTCTTACCTTATTATATAGATCTTTTAGTGCTCTACAACATCCTCTCTAACAAGCAAACGAGATTCTAAGTAAAACCCCCCAAAATCCAACATTTACTTACCTCTTTCTTGCTACCAAGATGAAGGAGATGAGAAGAAAAGAGAAGAAGTGATGATCTCACTGCAGACCAACTCTCCCCCTAAACCCATCTCATACAACTTGTGCATTTACAAGAATGCCCCCACTAACCAAGACCCAACTCTCAACCCAACAACACTCAAGTCCAAACAAGTTAAAAACCCAACAATCGGCCCAATAACACAAACTCGAGGCCCAAAACCACTAAACTTGAGACCAAAACCGAAACCCATAACTTTCGGGTTAACCCAACACTCGAATCCGAATCTGGGTCGTTACAACTCTCCCCTCCTTAAAGAAAATTTCCCTCGAAATTTACCTAGGGGAAACAAATGCGAAAAGAACAACCTCATACGGTCCTCTAAACCTTGGACTTAACATGTTTTTCCTTCCAAACGGATGATCCCTTTTCACGGTGACACTTTCAAGAACCCTTTTTTTCACTCTATACTTTATTTCTGTCTGTTTCAAATCTGCATACCATTTATGCCTTTAACCGATCACAAATCCACTTCAATTTTGCGTTAATCCCCTTAAGCCTCATACTGTCATTTAAATCATTTAAAACATATTTAAAATCTCTCAAAAATATCTTAAATATATTTTCAAGTAGTTTGAACATAAGAACCATTTTTGAAATCTTTTCAAATTAGTCCAAAACTATTTGTCAATTATTATATCAAAATATTAGTTCTACATATATCTTTTTTATAATTATCAATATCTAATTTATTGATCGATTAATTTAAAGTATCATTTTTAGATATCTATTATAGGAGAGACTTTTCAAACTGATTTTCTCTTTTTAGAAGTTAGTATCAAACGAGTAAAATCCAATACCTCTTTTTAGTACCCTTTTTCTACATCAACGTTAAAAATTAAATTATAAATCCTTAACTATAACGTTTAAATTATCGTCACATGTAGGAGTGTAAATGAGCCGAGTCGAGTAGTGCTAAGCTCGGCTTGGCTCGTTAAGATTTCGAGTCGAGTTCGAGCTTGAGTAATTTTAAACGAGCCTAAAATATCTGAGCTCGGCTCGACTCGTTAGGAACTCGAGTCGAGTTCGAGTTTTTTTCGAGCCTAATCGAGTCAAGTATTGACTGATCTTTGACCGTGTTAGACTCGAGTAACTCTTATCTCTCATGTCTCATTTAAAGCCTAATGGAGAAAAAATTTTTGATACACAAGTCGTATAAACTCAAACTTATTAATTTTAGGTTTTAATATCTTAATTTAGGGTTTAAAATTATGTTTAAAGTTTAGATTTTATGGTTTTAAGTTTAGAAATTTAGATTTTAAATTATAAAAAAATTAAAAAAATAGTATATTTATGTTTTCGAGTAGCTCGTGAGTTTTTCGAGTCGAGTATCATGTAGCTCGGCTTGGCTCGTTAAGAACTCGAGCCGAGTTCGAGCTCGAGTTGAGTCCAATCGAGTCGAGTCCAATCGAGTCAAGATTTTGCGGAGCTTTGACCGAGTCGAGCTCGAGTAACTCGCGATCTGTCTCGTCTCATTTACAATCCCATCCACATGCATTATCATAATAAGACAAATATTATATAATTATTCGGTTTTCCATAATTATTTCTATTCCTCTGTGTATATAACCTAATATTAGTTTACAGTTAACAACATTTTAATTATGTCTTGTCAAATTATTTATCATTAATTAATTATTAATTTTTTCCCTAAAAAAATATTTTAGCTGGATATAATATCTTAGATATTAATAGAGAAAGCTCCGCCGTCAGCCGGGAAGTGCGTGACAGCGAGTGGTCTCCGTACAGTCGTCTGACGGCATCTACACCCTATAAGAAGAAAACGTGTAAACAAACAAATATACAAAACAATAACTGTGCTTACAAAACCAGACAAGGAAACTCTTCATCTCTAAACCAATCACAACTCGACACCACATCCTTAAAAAACCACTCCACTTTCCCCCTAAAACCACTTCTCCCCCTAGGGCAGTATTCCATCTTCATTTCCCTATCCTATATATCCGTGCATGCTTTCTCATTAACCAAACAACACCCCAAGAAAACAGAAAAGAAAAAAAAAAAACAGGTTTCTAGGTTTTGTTCTAATGGGGAGGGGTAGGGTTCAGCTGAGGAGGATCGAGAACAAAATCAACAGGCAAGTCACCTTCTCCAAGAGGAGAGCTGGTTTGTTAAAGAAAGCTAATGAGATCTCCATTTTGTGCGATGCTGAGGTGGCTTTGATCGTCTTCTCCAACAAGGGGAAGCTCTTTGAATACTCCACTGATTCCAGGTAAATTTCTGGGTTTTTTATAAGCAGTTTCATGCAAAAGTTTCAGCAGGTGAAATTATGGGGAATGTCAAGGGAAGGGTTTTCAGACAAAAAGGGAACCTTGAAAATGTGACCATAACTATATCTGTAATGGAATTTACAACTTACAAGTGTTTCAGGGATGTTGAAGTAGCAAAAGAATGGAAAGCTTTGGGGGGTAAAAGGAAGTTATTGACCATTGGAAGAAGAAGAAATACATATACATACATATATATATATATATATATATATATATATATATATAACTTTCTGAATTGGGAGAAAATACCAAGCATCTGTTGTATGGACTAATTTATTACAACCCAGAATTGTAATAAGGAAACAAATTTGAAAATATTCCAGCTTTTGTCATCTGAAAAGTAGAAATCTTGGTGAGAAACATGTTTTGTTCTAAAGATAGAAAGAAAGAAAGACAAGTTATTGCTCAAATTTTTAATCTTCAAATCTAGACCCTCTTTTGCTTTTTTGAGAACTCTTTGATCCAAGAACTCTTCAGATTCCAAAACAAGTTATCTTTTTGGTGGTTAGAAAATTAGGGATTTTTGCAGAAAAATTATAGGTGTAGGGTTAGGGCATAAAGAGGGGTATCCTTTACACTTGAAATCCCAATATATTTGATATTTGATTCTTGTATTGTTTTTTTAATAATTTTTTTGGATTGAGAGTTGAACCCTAATTTCTGATAATTGCATAGATACATCTTTCTATCACTTATTAAGAATTCTAAAGAAATCGACGAGCGATTTCCGTGAAAAAGATTGTGTTATCAAAGAATTAAAGAAAAAATATAAACAAATACTATGTTATAATCGTGTTACGTTATTCAAAAAAAATCTCTAACTGCTCTTAAGGTCTTCAATGTCTTTATCCTCTTTTCACCCCTCCAAATTGCTTTGATCTCAAGTTTATTCATCACATAAAAACAATTAAAAATAATTTATTAATTATAATTATTTAAGATATTTAAAGTACACAAATTATTTCACTCTGTCCTACATGTGTATAATATATAATATGAAAAAATATTTTGATACGTAAGTTTGTGAAAATTATCTTTTAATCTTAGGTTTAAGGTGGAGGATATAAAATTTAATATTTATTATTAAAATTTAGTGTTTAGGATATTAGAGTTAGAAATTTAAGTTTTAGATTTTTTTTAGTTTAAATATGAATATTGTGTAAATTATTTTTTATACATGTATATAAATATAACCTTATAATATTTAATTTTTTGAATATATATTATATCGTATCCATTTTTTATATCTGGATCTAAATAACAAAAATTACGATAAATAAAGAAGGAATCAAGTATTAGTTAATTTGGATTATATTATAGTTCCCATGTAAGAAGACAAACGGAAAGAAAGCTTATATTTCCCAAGTCAGTTCGGTAATACACAAAAACCAGACATGATTTGACTTGTTTGATGTTTTTGTGGTGTTTGATTTAACATAATGCAGGAACATCAAATAACGATTTTAAGACAACTGAAAATATATGAAAAAAAAAAAATACTAAACGTTAACATAATGACACACCATAACTATAAGCAATGATACAGAAACGAATATAAGCATGTAGGTGTCACAAGGATATTATCCTTTTCCTAAAACATATAATTAATAGGATATGCAGCGTCACTATATATATATTTCAAGACTTTCATTTTCTTTTCTAATGTGATATTTATGCTCTTTCTCTCTTTTCAGGCATGACATAGGTTTATATGTGTATATGTTTTACTTGGGAAAGCAAAGATTATCCTTTTAAGACCATGAGTATAGGTCGTAACGTCTTAATTTAAGGTTAAAATAAGAACAATCGAGAGGTTAGAAAACACAATAAAAAGTATTACATGCGCGATCTAAATGTTATATTTCTTATAAAATCGTAAATTAAGTTGTACCGTAGACGTATTCCGACCGATGTATTGTTATCATTTTCTGAAATAGCATGGAGAAGATCCTTGAACGTTATGAAAGATATTCATATGCAGAGAGACAGCTTGTTGCATTTGAGACTGATCCTCAGGTACGAAAATGTCTTTCACGTCGTTAATATTTCGCCACTTTTCATTACCATCTTAATCATATTATAACACTGCTTGCAAATGACATTTCGACAGCAAAAAAGGGTTTACGAGTTTGTCTGATTTGAAGTTTTACATTTTTTTTCTACCAACTTTTTACTGGTTACACAGCTGTCGTTTCATTACTAGAGACTCTTAGTTTTTGCCTTTCGGTACAAATGTTTTGGTCTGAAAATTTGTGTTGGAATTTGAAACCTGTTTCTGACAGGGAAACTGGTCCATGGATTACAATAGGCTTAAGGCTAAGGTTGAGCTGTTGGTGAGAAATCACAGGTACTAAATATGTATAAATTCGGACATTCATATCTGAATATGTGTCAGAATAAATATATTCGAGTCGGAAATCGAATCTTTCATTTGCTCTCCAGGCATTATATGGGAGAAGAGTTAGACTCATTGAGTCTCAAGGAGCTGCAGAGCTTGGAGCAGCAGCTTGATTCTGCTCTTAAGCTTATTCGATCGAAAAAAGTATGTTTTTTTCGCATTATAATTCTTTTCTTGTTGCTTTAGCGATGAGTTTTGTGTCCATTTTACAATTTTGCAGAACCAACTGATGTATGAGTCAATCTCTGAGCTTCAAAGAAAGGTAATTAGGACACTTTGAACATATACGATGCGCATTAACCGAATTCGAATCATATAAGCTGTAAAAACACTTAACTTACTGGTGTAAGAATTCTAGTAGTAACAATTGATTGAGAACGAAGCTAATCGATTTCGGTTTTCGTATGTCATATGTTTGTGGTGTGCCTATATGACAGGAGAAGACAATACAAGAACAAAACACCATGCTAGCAAAGCAGGTGACTAGCTACCCCCTATCTGGTTTTAGTTGCCTAATCAATTGTGTTCGAATCTTGACATTCGCGATCTTTTGCATGTGTAGATCAAGGAGAGGGAGAAGACAGTTGCGGAGCAGCAGTCGCAGTGGGGGCAGCAAGACCATGGCCTTAACTCGTCATCCTTTCTGCTGCCACAGCCTCCGCCATGTCTGAATATTGGGTAAAACACTAAACTCTAAACGCTAAAAGTAGGCCAACAAGGTCGGCACGAAACATTTTCTAGTGTCTGTAATGAAAGTGGCCATAACTTGATGCAGTGGGACATACCAGGAAGATGCAACAGAAATGAGGAGGAATGAACTTGATCTTACTCTGGAACCTATTTATTCATGCCATCTGGGATGCTTTGCTGCCTGAAAATCGGTACGATTTTAACAATGCTTTCGGTTTATGTGAATATGGACATAGATCCATGCATCATTATGGTTTGAAAACAAAGCATGAGAAAGAAGACTCATGCCTTTTATGTCTGCTTTGACTTGACAATTGACATACATACATATATATATGTATGTATCTATATGGATGATAAGTGTATATCTATATTTTGTGCGTCTCTCCTTATTAATTATCAGTTGTTGCCTATCACAAGGCAATTTGCATCAGGAAAAAAGCATACAGAGTTTCATGCAGTAGTATGAATGGCAATTCAGTACCTGTAATGCTTGCTTATCAAACTACGAACCGAAAAACTTTCGAAATGTACCCTTAAAACTAATTCAAAAGTCTTCCGTTGATCTTCAGTTTTTGTGTTTCCTGTGATCCGATTTCAGTCTGCTTCGTCAAACATTATCTTCTGCAAAATCGATCGATAATCAGTCGAATGTAGTAGGAAAATGTTGAATAAATCAAACGAAGCTTGCTAGGCAGTAAGACACTAGAACAACAGAATCCCATTTGTTACTCGAATTGTTCAACTATCATATGGTATGAAGAGGTAACAGTTCGATTTTGTATTCGATTCTCGATATTTAAAGAATAGAATGTTAGGTGATGGTTGATAGAACTTAGAACAGCTGTTACACTTTAAGGATTATGGAACAATTGCAGAAGCTTGTAAGAAACACATTACCTTGTCACAAATTGGACAGTTTGCTGACCTTTCCATCCACTCCTATATGCAACCGAGTTGGTAACTGTGGGAACATTGAAGAGCTATCAGTGGATTTTCAGGATTGTACTCTGCGACAGGGATCGGTAGGCGAAATCAGTCGGATTAAGACAATGTACATTAAATCCCTATTGAAATGTACAACCTTCAAGACTTGTTGGACAAACATCCTCATCCTCTGATGATCCATAGGCACAAGCAACTTCAGCTTCTGGTTTCTCATTAGAGCACTTCGATTGGGACACGATACAGTGTGCTGTCGGTCTTCCTACACATTGAATTCCACTCGATTTGTCTCCTTTACCATCTTTCTCCATTCGATCAACTCGAGATTCCTCCCGTCTTTTAGTCCGTTGATGATCCTTCTCCTCACTGGCACTTGCAGAATCAGCTTCGAAACGCAGGACACTTTGTGCCAATGCGACAACATTGTCGGAATGCATATTGTTAGATGCAACATTGGAGTTCATAGGGGGTAACACTTGAGAATTCAAAGCCGGAGCAGCGGATTGCTTGTTGCTGTTTGCTCCGATAAACTGCGGAACGACGAACAAATAAGATCGGATGAAATTAAAGATGCAATAAGCAATAAGCAGCAAACCACAAACATAGAATCAAAACATCTCTACATTATAACTCAACGACAATAAGCAAATATTAAAGACTTGTAATAAATTAAAAATCCACCTATCAATCAAAACATTTCTTTAGTATTATCCGCCTATCAATAAAAAAAATACGTTATCGGTAAATGGCCGGCTGAAATTTTATCATTAAAAAATAATCTTCAAACCTTTAGCAAAAGACTTCTAAGAGTTTTAAAACCATGCAATGCATGAAAACAGAAATCAGAAAATAATTTTAAAAAAGGTAAATTATTACTTAGTTACTATCGTTTAGTTTCAGTATACTTTTAATCACCGATTTTAAAAAACGACAAATAAGATCATTGTTATTTTCAAGATGTAAATATTTGATCACTTTAACGTTAAGTGTTAAATATCGGCGAAAAATAATCTGAGAGCTGACCAATATTAATTTTTTCTATATTTTATCCAAGTGTTTTCCAGGTGGATAAAACGTGTTTTCTAATTGACCGAAGGCGTCAGAGTTCCTTCATCACCCGCCGCTATGAACTCGCTGCAGCCATCCACCGTGTGCGGTGTGTCCTTCGATATTCACCGTGTTGCTGAACCCAACTCACCTTTGCTGCCATCGTTAGCAGGTCCTATCTTCGACCGAGCAGCTGCAGTTGACGAGTTTGTCAAGTGAGTCGTATCCCGTGAAAGTGAAACGGCTACATATTAGAATATAATTGATTGTGTTTCTGTTATTCAGAAAATCTGTTATTCAGTTAGATTGAGTCTTGGGAAGCCCCACTCTACTATAAATATATGTTGACAGTAATGGGTTAAAATCATCTTGTATCCTTCTTGTATATGAAATACAACAGATTATGTTTCTCCCTTTTCATTTCTCTTCTTGTTTTCAGCTTTCTCTAGTCACTGTTTCTTCCTTCCTTATTACATTGATTCTCAGATTCTTGCTATCGTATAACCTCTGATATGGTATCAGAGCCACAACGGCGTACTGCTGGTGGTCCGATCACTGGATAAGTGGTTTCCTTCGGCTGAAGCTTCGTTTTCTAGAAGTTCCACCATCTTAGGATTCTTCAGATTGGGGTTTTTATGAGTTTCCTTCATCCTTATGCTCTTACTCTACTGCGAGTGTCTTCGTTGTATGTTTCTCACCCACTATATTGTCCGACGATCAATCGAGGTCTCTCTTTTTTGGATTTTGCGATTTCTCCATTGTGGATTTTGTGAGTTTCTCGTAGAACCATTTTCTTCTGGCTTTCTTCAGTTTAGTACAGTCTTGTGTCAATGGCACACTCTGTAGCTCAGGAGGTTCAGCTTAGTAATGATAACGTCCCTCAAAATAACTCTCCGAATAACTCTTAGAATTTAGGAAACAGTGGTCCTAGTTCACAAAATTCTGGAAATGGTAACCGAGTGTTCTCCACCAAAAAGATTAATGTAATTCTCGATGATAACAATTATCTTCTTTGGCATCAACAAGTTCTACTGACAATTAAAACCAATAGATTACAAAAGTTCATAGATTGCAAAGTAACATGGCCTTCGCAATACATTACACGTGAAGGAGCCACTAGTATCAACCCTGAATTTGAAGCCTATGAAGAACAAGATGGTGTCCTAGCATCATGGCTTTTATCTACTATAAGTGCAAGGGTATTGCCTCATTTAATTGGTCACAACACCTCAGTTGAGATCTGGAATACATTACAACGTCTATATAGTGGAAAGACTACATCTAGGTTGATGTCCTATAGGAGAATGTTGCATGCTCAAAAGAAAGGAAACTTAAGTATGAGAGAATTTTTAATGAAAATTAAAGATGTTTGTGATAATTTGGCTAGTTGTGGGGAAGTTATTTCTGATCATGAGCATGTCACTGCCATTCTAAATGGCTTACCTTCAGAATATGAGTCGGTCATAACAGTTCTCACTGCTAGTCCTACTACCTCTGATGTTAGAACAGTTCGTACAATCCTTTTAGATGCTGAGACTAGGCAAAATAGTTTTATTGACCAACTATCACCTTCTGCTCATATGGTGGTTTCACAACAACCTTCGTCTATACAAATTCCATCCCAAGCTTCCCTACATACACAAGTTCCTGCATCACAACAGTTTGCTTTGAACCCACAAATGGATATTGGTCAACCTGAGGCATTTGCAGTAGTACAATCTGAAGACACAAGTTATACTTCTGATATACATTCTTTTGTCAATAACTCTAGTTACACCAGAGGAAGAGGTCGGGGTAGAAATTTTTCTAGTCGACCTCAATGTCAGTTATGTGAAAAGATAGGTCACTTGGTTGAAAAATGCTACATGAGATTTGACACGAGTTACAAAAATGACTCTTCCAGAAATGAGTCTAATAGAGGATTCTACAATTCGCAAGGGAATCACTTAGGACAGGTTAATGTTTCTGTTTTTTCTCCTTCTCAACCAGTGTATTACACACCTACACAATCTGTCTACTACAGGCCATCTAATGTTGGCACATTAGCTAATAATTCTTCTTTTGGTCAACCTACCTATTTTGCTCAAATACCACCACAAGGGCAATCTGTTTTTCTACCAACAGGGCATCAATTTCAGAACAATGTTCACACTCCAGCTCAGACAAGTATTCAGCCTCAGGCTCATATCTGTTCTCAAGCCTTACTAGCCACTCCAGAGGTTGTTGGAGACAATGCTTGGTATCCTGATTCCGGTGTCACTCATCACTTGACAAATGACTTAGTCAATCTTAATGCTGGTACTGTCTATCCTGGATCAAGTATTGTTAAAGTTGAAAATGGTAATACAATTCCAATTTGTGGTGTTGGTCAATCTACTCTTCTTAGTGTTCATAACAAGCTTTTACATCTTCATAAATTGTTATATGTGCCAAAAATTACTAAAAATCTCTTGTCTGTTTTTAAGTTCACTCAGGACAATCAGGTTCTGCTTGAGTTCTACCCAACTCACTGTCAAGTAAAGGACTTGCTTACCAATAAAGTGTTACTGTAAGGAGAAGAAAAGAATGGACTCTACAGATTGCAATTACCCTCAACCAGTAGCAGTTCCTTAAACAATGTTTCAGTTTCGCATAATTTTTTCGCTACTTCGAATGTTGCTTTTGCTTTTCATACTGTGTGATTCTATTCATGTATGGCATCAAAGGCTTGGGCATCCTGCTCAAGACACTTTGATAAAAATCTTGAAGAATTGTAATATTCCTTTCAATAAAAATAGTCAAGATGTCCTTTGTTCAGCATGTCAATTTGGCAAAGCTCACAAGCTTCCGTTCAATGATTCTTGTACTAGTTACAATGCACCACTCGAACTAATATTTGCTGATGTCTGAGGTTCAGCCCCTGTCTTATCTAAAAATTTTAGATACTATGTGGCCTTTACTGATGTCTTTTCAAGATACACATGGCTTTACTTTTTGAAACAAAAATCTGATGTCTATCATGCCTTTGTTCAGTTTCATAAACAGGTTGAGAGACAATTTGGTGTTAAACTTAAAGCCATCCAAACCGATGGAGGTGGTGAATTTGTAGCCCTTGCCTCCTATCTTCAAAGCCAAGGTATAGTGCATAGGTTTGTTTGTCCTTACATTTCTGAGCAAAACGGCACAGTTGAAAGAAAGCACAAACAAATTGTAGAAGTGGGTCTTACTTTATTGGCTCAAGCCTCTATGCCTCTGTCTTATTGGCATGATGCGTTTACAAGTTCTATTTTTCTTATTAATAGACTGCCTACTAAGGCTTTACCTAATCACAAATCTCCTTATGAGCAATTGTTTCGAGTATGTCCTGACTATAGGTTTATGAAAGTCTTTGGTTGCACCTGTTTTCCCTTTTTAGGCCCTTATAACAAAAATAAATTACAGTTTAGATCCTCTGGATGTGTATTCTTAGGATATTCTCCTATTCATAAAGGCTATAAGTGTTTGGATTCAACTAGAAGAGTTTATGTTTCTAGGCATGTTAGGTTTAATGAAAGTCAGTTTCCATTTGCTTCCAGTCCATTGTTCAGCAAAGTTAGTTCTCAGGTTCAGTCATATTGTAAAAAGTGTGGTCATTTGCAATCTCAAAATATTGAATCTATGTTAAGGCCAACTTTCAGGTCTGGCTCATCTAGGACACCTCTTTCAGTTGAATCGTCTGTTACTAGTCCAAACATTGGTCAACCTCTGTCAAGTAAGTCTCTTACCCAATCTTTTAATCATGATCACTCACAATCTGTCCCAGGTGCAATCACAGTGTCACAATCTTCTGCATCTCCAAATGTCGTGCTTCCTTCTGCTTCTAATCATTCATCTTCTTCACCTAGTTTCTCAAGTCAGTCCCTTTCTTTTCTTGGTCATCCCCCACCGTCTCCTACCCCTGTTCATAGTCTTGTTCATAGTCCTGTTGTCAGTAATCATTCATCCTCATCTGCATCTGTATCTGCATCTACATCTGACCCTCCTCATGCTGGTCGAGTTGTTAACAATCATCCTATGATCACACGAGGCAAGTCGGGTATTTTTAAACCAAAGGCCCTCCTTGTTCAACAAGAAGTTCATGAACCTGCTGATGTTCACTCAGCCTTGCGCGATCCAGATTGGAAACTTGCTGTCCAGACTGAATATGATGCACTGTTAAAGAATGGTACTTGGGAACTTCAGGAGTTTCCTCCTGCTTGTAGGGCCATAGGTTGCAAATAGTTATTTCGGGTAAAGAAGAAACCAGATGGAACAATTGAAAGGTTAAAGGCTCGGCTCGTGGCAAAAGGTTTTTCTCAAACTGCTGGATGTGATTTTGGAGAAACATTCAGTCCTGTAGTCAGACCCAGCACAATCAGAACCATCTTAGCTACTACAATAATGCAACAATGACCTGTTCGACAGATTGACATCAACAATGCGTTTTTAAGCTGTGAATTTACTGAAGATATATATGGTTCAGCCACCTAGCTTTGAACAAAGTAGCTCGAATGGAAAGCAACTTGTTTGTCATCTCAAGAAGGTACTTTATGGCTTAAGGCAAGCTTCTAGGGCCTGGTTCGATACCTTAAAAACCTTTCTTATTAACAAACTGGGTTTTAAGGTCTCACAGGCTGACACATCCCTGTTTATTAAGTCTTCCTTAACATCTACTTTGTTACTTATGGTGTACGTAGATGATATCATAATTACGGGTAATATGTTTACTGAAGTCAATGAAGTTGTACAGCAGATTAATGTAGAATTCTCTCTCAAGGATTTGGGACAACTTGGTTTTTTTTGGGTATGGAGGTCCAACAGTATCCTGAAGGGCTTTTGCTGAATCAAAAGAAGTACATTGTTGACCTTCTCACTAAGGTAGACATGCTTCAGTCAGCACCCACACCAACTCCTATGGTTGTTTCACCCAAGCTTACTGCTGGTGATGGTGATCCTTTTCTTGACATTCATCAATACCGGAGTGTGGTTGGTGGGCTTCAATATGTTTGTCTCACACGACCATATATCTCTTATGTTGTGAACAAAGTAAGTTAGTACATGAATGCTCCTTGTTCTACTCATTGGAAGGTAGTTAAGAGGATACTAAGGTATCTCAAAGGAACACTAAGTCATGGCCTGTTTTATTCGTCTGGTGAGCCATTTCAGATTGTCTGCTATACTAATGCTGATTGGGCTGCATCAGTGGAAGATAGGAGATCTACATCTGGTTTTTGTATTTACCTTGGGGGTAATCCCATAATCTGGAGTTCCAAGAAGCAAAGTGTGGTGTTGCGATCTACATGTGAGGCTGAGTACAAGAGTTTAGCCAATGCTGTTTTTGAGATCATTTGGCTTGAACAACTTCTTATTGAAATTGGAATAAAACTGAGTCACAAGTCAGTTGCCTGGTGTGACAATACATCCACAGTATCCCTTGCTGCTAATCCTACTCATCATGCTCGAGTTAAACATGTAGAAATAGACATGTTCTTTGTACGTGAGCGAGTTAATGCTGGACAATTAACAGTAAACTTTGTACCTAGTAGCGAACAAATAGCAGACATCCTTACAAAGCCTATTGGTCAGAGCTCATTTCCTAAATTGAGGTTTCAGCTTGGAGTAAAGTCTTATGAAGAAATTCAAACACACAAAGGAATGGGATGAATATTAGTGTAAATCTAATAAGGATCAGAACCAGGAGAATATTAGAATATAACTGATTGTATTTCTGTTATTCAGAAAATCTGTTATTCAGTTAGATTGAGTCTTGGGAAGCCCCACTCTACTATAAATATATGTTGACAGTAATGGGTTAAAATCATTTTGTATCCTTCTTGTATATGTGAAATACAACAGATTAAGTTTTTCCCTTTTCATTTCTTTTCTTGTTTTCAGCTTTCTCTAGTCACTGTTTCTTCCTTCCTTATTACATTGATTCTCATATTCTTGCTATCGTATAACCTCTGATACTACACCCATTTCTCCCTCCAACTCTTCATGTTCCTCAAAATCCATTTCCTATATATGCAATTTTCAACTTTCAGTGCCCAGTCAGAGAAGATCTATAAAGTTGAGGCTAATTCAGCTTCAGATCCTTCACTTCTACACTCATTTCTCCTTCTAGCTCTTCATGTTCCTCAACATCTGTTTTTCGTCTAAGATTATATAATTTATAACCAAGTTCTGTTCTTAAACAAAGCTTAAAAACTTCAGACATTTCAAAACCAGAGCTTTATTCCCATGGTTCTACTTGAGGTGCCATTACAGTAAGACCATTGCTGCTGGACATACTCTTATCAACAATCCGAAAGCTTTTACCAATTTTACTCCTATCTTGGGTACTTTCTTTGTTGATTTTTACATGTTGAACTTCATCACCATCGGCTTGGTTCAGTCGTCAATTTCTTGATAATTATATCTTCATTATTTTGAATTTTTATAAGTCCTTGAACCCTTGCAGTTCTTGTAATGTAAGATTACTATGGCTTTTCTGCAGCATCCTCTTCGAATTTGGATGCCGATCTCTCGTCTTCTTCTTTCACGTTTTCTTACAGAGAAAAAATTAGGGTCAGAAAAAATAGCGCAAATCATCTGACTCTTCCTATACCTCCATTTATGCCCCATTTTAAATTAGAGGTTTAGGGTTTTAGGTTTGAGTTAGGGTTTAGGGAATTAGGGGTAGGGTGTGTGTTTTAGGGTGTATAGTTTAAGTTATAAAAAATAAGGTTTTAGGATTGAAAATTATTTTTTTTTAAAAAAATCAAAAGAGGCACATAAAAAAGGCAAATGATTTTTGTTTCAGAAAAAAGGAATTCTAAGAATAAGGTAAGGGTAAACAAAGTTTCTTTGAATTTGTTTTAAACGGGTGAATTCTATCCGTAAAAAACATGGACGAAAGGTGGGAAAAAATAATATTTTTTTCGATAAGTAAATTTATTATCCAAGAAGCAGAAAAAACTGCTACAACAAACTAAGAAGCTTCATGGGGTACTATCTCCTTAAAGAATTTCCCACGAAAACAAACAATAGATTGTATATATTCAAATAGAATAAAATAATCTCTATGTGCATCACGAAAAATTCTTCGATTCCTTTCCTCACATATAGAATAAATAAAAGCCTGTCATGCCACTTTTAATATAAGTAATATCTGTCAGACACTTACTGGTCATTTTATAAACAAACTAATAGTGATTACAACAATATCTATTCTAAAATATAATCTTTACCATTTGACATTGACCTCTCAATTACTCTGATGAGTTTGCTGGTGCTTAAACTCGTGACCTCTAAGAATAACAACCGTTCCGTTAACCGCTTGGGCTAGAGGGCTCGTGCTTGAGACATTTAATTTTTTAACTTATAATACATTTAAAATTACATAGACATGAAAAAAACGAGTATAACCATCAAACGACAAACTAATATACATATAATTGAGTAATCTAAACTTTGATATCAACGTGCTACCATTATCGCACGATTAGAGGGTAAAATAGTCCAAGACATCCGACCATTTAATACGTAGAAATCAACACATTAAAATGATATAAATGCAAAAAAAACCCAAAATCTTGTGTTAAAACTTGTCTAATTAATGGAAATCAACCAAATTGATTAAGGGTTTGCAAAGATACAAGTTTTACTCATTTTGCAAACTATCCTTAAATTCTGGAATTAAGCCATACAGTTATAAATGAACATAAAACGAACTTATAAATAAATATAAACAAGCCTATAAAAGAACATATATAAACCAGACACACCTATTTTCGTATTTGTACTTTTATTTAATCAAACATAACCTTAAAAAGAATAAAGAAACGTTTATAAAGCAAAATGTTCTAAAACATTCAATCATTTAATATTTAGAAAATATCACATTAAACATGACAAAGTCTGAGAAAAAACAACCAAAACATGCTTTAAAACACACCTACTAAAGTGCAACCAACCGAGCTGATATTTCATCGTTAACGTAGCATAGTATTAACAACAAACGTTACAATTTGATTGGATAGAGTTTGAAAATCTTATAGGAAATACGTTTGTGTTGTGTGTTTTTTTCTTACTATGATCTTTTTTCATATATAAATATCTTAGAATTCTTCACTTTCATATTTGTTCTCTTATCTCTTTATACATTAACTAGATTGCTCATTTGCCCAAATTTTATTCAAAATATGGATCGATTCTTTCGTTTACTTTCAACTGTTTTCTTTCTCTTAATGCTTCTTCTAACAATAAGTTTTTTCTTTAATATTTTTTTAATATTTTACCTTTTAAATTAATCATTCATTCTCTTTGAATTTAAGGTTTTAGTAAAGCATTTAATATAACAACTCCACGTGTATGTATACGTAAAAAGTTGTTTATATTCACATTTGATATTCATATTTGAATTTAGGGTTTTAGTCCTATTTCTCTCTATAGTTTTATAATCTCATGTTTAAATATTTTAAATTTATTTAATTTATTTATTTTTTATGTTTTTGTAAAATAAAGCCGAGATGGGATCTATGATGGCGGAGGATAATATTTGTAAGTATCCAAGCAGCATGTTCTGAGGGGTGGTGTTTTTATGATTCAGTATGTTTAGATTATTTTGTTACAAAAAGTGTTAGTCAAAAAAAATTCATTTGTCCTCCTTTTATATGTTATATATGTGACTTTATATCACGTTTACTATCAATAAAATAAAAATAATTAATAAAATAAAAAATATTATTATACACAAAATAAAATTAATTGCAGGAGATATAAAGAAATACAAAAATAATTTATAAATGTTTGTTTATAGAATAAATATGCGTGACAATTTTTTATTGGTTATTTATGTTATAAACTAACCATGTTATATAGATAGAATACATTAAGTTACATAATACTAATTTAGTATATACTAATATAGTCCAACATCACGAGCTATCTAACCTCAGTGATAAAAGGAACGATTGTTGTTTCTAGAGGTCACGGGTTCAAGAACTTATAATGTTAGCATAATGATTAAGCGATCAATGTCCAATGGTTGAGAGTATACACTAAAACCCGTTACCTCTCAACCATTGGACATTAATCGCTTAATCATTCTGTGACTAAATAAAGCTTTATCACTTTAAAATTTATAAAAGAAGAATAATGATATTAAAAATTAAATAAGATAAAAATCTTTGCAATCAACTATCCCTAGTTTTTTAAAATATGTTTAATTTTTAATATTTTCATTTAGTACTGACAGTTTCGTTTTGTACTAATACTTAATATTTTTTATAATTTAAAAATAAAATAAAATATTATTGTTAATATTGATCCAAATAAAAAAATTGATCCTACATTTTTTAAATCTTGATCCGTTCGGTAGAAAAAATTATTACTGAGTTTCTCAAAGAATTCTCATCTTCTTCGAACAACTTGAATTAGAATTTGTCCTTTCCATCCTACCTACTATTAATGTAACCACAAACACTATCCTAAATTCGACTACCATCGTTTTTTTATTGATGCTATCAAGAACAGTTAATCAATGATCCAATACTAATAAAATAAGTCATGTCATCATAGAGCGATTAAAATATAAAAATTTTAAAAAATAAATGATTAAATTAAAAGAAATTTAAATTTTAGTGACCAAAATATGAATAAAAAAATTAGGTGACCCAAATATAATATTTCATTGAATGATCCTAATATAACTTTACCCATTAATTGAGTGATCCACATATAATCTTTAAAATTGGGTGACCCAAATATAACTTAACCCATAATTAAGTGACTTAAAAATAACTTTTAATAATTTGATGATCCAAATGTAATATTACTCATAAATCATAATTAAATAACTTATATGGTAGTTTAGCTAAAATAATTACGATTAAACTTTTAAATAATATAATTAGGTTTTCATTACAAGTTTTATTATATTTATAAATATGATACGTGAACATGTTTTTAAAATTATACCTTTGACGCAATAAGTTCTCTAAATAGATAATTCAAGGCAATGAAAGTACATATTTACATACACCTTTAAAGTTAACATGATCTCTTTTAAATTTTGTACTTCTAAAAAATCAATACAGATGTTAATGATACTAAAAAAAGCTTTAATTTTTTAAAATAAAACATATTGAAAAACATAAAGATTAGTTTATAAAACAAAATATTCCAAAATATTCTACCATTTAATATTTAGAAAATATCGCACTGAAATGACAAAAAAATATGGAAAAAAATAATCAAAACTTTCTGTTAAAATATGCCAATTAAAACTAATGTTACATCGGTAACGTAGCATAACATTAATAACAAACGTTACAATCAGATTAAATAGAATTTGAGAATCCTATGGAAAATACGTTTGTGTTGTCTCCTTTCCTTAGTCTGATCTTGTTTTTATATAAATGTCTTAAAATTTTTTACTTTCATATCTCCTCTCTTATCTCTTTATACATTAACTAGATTGCTCATTTGCTCAAATTTTATCCAAAATATGGATCGATTCTTTCGTTTACTTTCAGCTTCTTTCTTTCTTTTGATGCTTCTTCTAACAACAGGTTTTTTTCTATAATATTTTTTAACATTTTACCTTTAAATTAATCATTCATTCTCTTTGAATTTAGGATTTTAGTAAAGCATTTAACATAACAACTCAAGATGTATGCATACATAAAAAATTATTTATATTCATATTTGATATTTATTCTTAAAAATAATATGCCATTAGTTCTATTTTTCTCTATAGTTTTATAATCTCATGTTTAAGTACTTAGATTTTTTTAAGTAATTTATTTTTTATTATTTTTGGTAAAATAAAGCTGAGATGGAGTCTATGATGGTGGAGGGTAAAATTTGCAAGTATGCAAGTGCCACATCCAAGGGGTGGTGCTCTAGTGATTCATATTGTGTAACTTATTGCGCGTTGATGAAGGGGGATTTTGACGGTGGAAAATGTGAGGGGAGGTTTCCTTCGAAATGTTTTTGTTATAAAGAGTGCTAGTCTATAAACAAAATTCATTTGGCCTCCTTTATATACTCCTTTATCTGCTATATATGTTATTTTATGTCACATTTAATATCAATAAAATAAAATAATTAGTAAAATAATAAAAAGAATATTATTATATATGAAATAAAATTATTTGCTCGAGATATAAAGAAATAAAAAAGAAAAAAATATAAATGTTTGTTTATGAAATAAATGTACATGACAATTTTATATCGGTCATTTATGTTATAAACTAACCAAATTATAAACACATAGAATACATTGAGTTTTATAATACTAATTTACTTTATACTAATATAGTCCAAAAATAATTAAAAGGATCGATAGGGAAAAAAAATTAACATTCTTAGTTTGGTTAATTATGTTTAATTTTTAATATTTTTCGGTTATTACTGACGATTTTATTTTATGTTAATATTTATTTTTTAATACTTTAAAATTAAAGTAAAATATTTTCGTTAATGTCGATTAAAATGAACAAAATAATCCTAGATCGTTTAAAACAATATCTTTCTGATAGAAAGAATTATCGTTGATGTAACCGTGGACATTACAGTAAATTCGATTACTACCGTTTTTTATGTTGATGCTATCAAGAGCTGTTACTCAAAGACCCAATACTAATAAAATAAGTCATGTCATTATAGAGAGACTAAAAAGTGAAAATTCCAAAAAATTAAATAATTAATTAAAAGAAATTGAAATTTTAGAGATCAAAATAAGAATAAAAAATTGAGCGACAAATAGTGTAATTTACCTAAAAAATTTATCATTGAAGAAAAATCGTCAAATATATTTTTTAATATAACGAGTGACCCAAATATAATTTTTGGTAATTGGATGATCAAAATATAATTTAATTCATAATTGAGTGACCCAAAAATAACTTTTAATAATTCGATGACCCAATTATATTATTACTCATAATTGAATAATTTTTGTTGTAGTTTAGCCAAAAATTATTATTAAACTTTAAAATAATATAATTAGGTCAATAAAAGTTTAATTATATTTATAAATATAATATTTGTGCATGTTTTTAAAATTATACCTTTGACACATTTAGTTTTCCTAAATAGATAATTCATGGCAATGGAATTGCATGTTTAGAAACTAATAACGATATATTTTTGTAAAATAAATTTAATTAATTTTAATAATTATTTAAATATAATATTATTTGTGCTAACCATGAAAATAATATTAAAATTTCAGGTGAAGATAAAATTTACGTGAAAATTAAAAAAGACAAGGTACATAGAAAATCATTAAACTAAGTAAAAATAATTTTTGCATCGCTGGAAAAAGTGATTAAGGTGAGATCAGTAATCCAAGGGCCAGGGACGTTCAAAAATTTCGGGGGCCACGTGCAATTTATTAAAATATGATCTTTAGAAATAATTATCCATAACTTTTGCTAGTTATAAAATTATAACCCTTAGAAGCAAATGTCCTTTCTAGGGGGCCCTGTGCGATTATTTCTATTGTGCCTATCCAAAACTTCACTAGTTCTATAGAAGCAATAATAATAAGAATAATCAATAAGATTCTATAACCAATTATCGTATTTAAGAAATAATTATAACGTTTAAACAATTATAATGCATCTTTCTTAATTGCATTTTCAAAATCTTTCAATGAATTTCGGAATTAACATCATCTAAAGAATGTTTTATCAAAATTTTGGGGGCCCTCCTTTTTAGGGGGACCCTGTACGGTCGCTCTTATTGCGCATGTCCAGAACCCCCACTGCCAAGGGCATAAACGAACCGAGCTTGAATGAATAATGGTATGTATGTGTTATTTATTTAATTATTTATTTTTAAAGGTGACTAAAATAGGTTCACTTTGGTTTAAATTTTTAATGGTATGTTTGAGCTTGGTTTGTTTATTATTTTGGTATGTGCTCAGTTCGTTTAATGTTCATAAATATGCTAGTAAAAAGACAAGTTTTAATCATTTTAAAAACTAATCTCCAAATTCTTGAATTAAGCCATATAAATTATAAACGAACACAAAAGAGCTTATAAACAAGCTTATAAACAAACATAAACAAACCTATAAATGAACATAAATGAACCGAACACACATATTTTCGTATTCGACCTTTTCTTTAATCAAACATAGACTTAAAAAGAATAAAGAAACGTCTAAAGAGCAAAATGTTTCAAAACATTCAACCATTTAATATTTAGAAAAAATCACATTAAATATGATATAAAGTCTGAGAAAAAACCCCAAAAATTGCTTTAAAACACACCTACTATAGTACAACCAATCGAACTGATATTTCATCGGTAACATAACATAGCATTAACAACAAACATTATAATTTGTTTGGATAGAATTTAAGAATCCTGTGAAAAATACGTTTTTGTTGTCTCTTTTCATACTCTGATCTTGTTTTGTATATAAATGTTTTAAAAATTTTCACTTTCATATCTATTCTCTTATCTCTTTATACATTAACTAGATTGCTCATTTGCTCAAATTTCATCCAAAATATGAATCGATTCTTTCGTTTACTTTCATCTGTTTTCTTTCTTTTGATGCTTCTTCTAACAACAGGTTTAGGGTTTTAGTAAAAGCATTTAACATAACAACTCAACATGTATGTATACATAAAAAGCTGTTTAAATTCAAATTTGACATTTATTCTTAGAAATAATGTATCATTAGTTCTATTTCTCTCTCTAGTTTTATAAACTTATGTTTAAATACTTAGAATTATAAAATTTATTTATTTTTCACGTTTTTGGA
The DNA here is from genome assembly GCA_035048815.1 of Abelmoschus esculentus. Lineage (NCBI taxonomy): Eukaryota > Viridiplantae > Streptophyta > Magnoliopsida > Malvales > Malvaceae > Abelmoschus > Abelmoschus esculentus. The sequence goes on along the minus strand of JAUCBN010000012.1, from coordinate 21,063,092 downwards.
TAAAATAAAGCTGAGATAGGGTCTATGAAGATGGAGGGTAAAACTTACAAGTATCCAAACGGGACGTTCATATGGTGGTGCTTAAATGATTCATTATGTTTTGAATATTGCAGGGAGTATGACCATCATGGATATGACGGCGGAAAATGTGAGGGGTGGCTTCCTGCGAAATGTATTTGTTACAAAGAGTGTTAGTCAATGAACAAAATTCATTTGTCCTCCTTTTTATAATCCTTTATTTGTTATATACGTGATTTTTTGTCACATTTATTATCAATAAAATAAAAATAATTAATAAAATAATAAAAATATTATTATATATAAAATAAAATTATTTGCGGTAGATATAAAAAAATACAAAAATAAACAAAAAATTATAAATATTTTTTTATAGAATAAATGTGCATGACAAATTTTTATTGGTCGTTTATGTTATAAACTAACCACATTATATAGATTGAATATATTGAGTTACATAATACGAATTTAATGTATACTAATATAGTCCAAAAGCTCTAGCCTTCTAGCCTCAGAGGTAAAAGGAACGATTGTTGTTCCTAGAGCTCATGAGTTCGAGTACTAGTAATGTCAAGATAGTGATTGAGCGATCAATATTCAATGATTGAGAATATATACTACGATAATCATTGTATAGCTTATTCAAATAAAAATAATATAATCCAAAAAATAATTCAAGGATCAATATGGGGAAAATATTAAAATACAGTGACTAAATAAAGCTTTATCACTTTAAAATTTATAAAAGAAGAATAAGGATATTAAAAAGTAAATGAGATAAAATCTATGCAATCGACTATCCCTAAATTTTTTTAAATATGTTTAATTTTTAATATTTTCATTAAGTACTGACAATTTCGTTTTGTACTAATACTTAATTTTTTTATAATTTAGAAATAAAATAAAATATTAAGTTTAATATCGATCCAAATAAAAAAATGATCTTAGATATTTTAAATCTTGATTCGTTCGATAGAAAAAAATTATTATTGATGTTCTCAAAGAATTCTAATATTTTTTGAACAACTTGAATTAGAATTTGTCCTTTCCATACCACCTACTATTTATATAAATCACAGACACTATCCTCAATGCTACTACCATTGTTTTTGTTGTCGTTGCTATCAAGAACAGTTTGTCAATGACCCAATACTAATAATCTAATTCATGTGATCATAGAGTAATTTAAACATGAAAATTTTAAAAAAATAAATGGTTAAATTAAAAAAATTAAATTTTAGTGAAAAATATAAAAATAAAAAAAATTAAGTGATGAATGCTTAATTTTACCTAAAAAATTTATTAAGGAAGAGAAATCCTCGAATATATTTTTCTCTCTCCCCTCCCCCTCTCTCGCTCCATATATATATAAATATATGTATATAAATATATAACGGGTCCCCCAAATATAATATTACCTTGAGTGATCTTAATATAATGTTATCCATAATTGAATGATTCACATATAATATTTAATAAATGGATGACTCAAATATAATATTACTCATTATTAAATAACTTTTGTTGTAGTTTAGTTAAAATAATTACGATTAAACTTTTAAAAAATATAATTAGGTTTTTATTAAAAGTTTTATTATATTTATAAATATAAAATGTGAACATGTTTTTAAAATGATACTTTTGATCGACGCAATTAGTTTCCTAAATAGATAATTCAAGGCAATGAAGGTACATATTTACAAACACCTTTAAAGTTAACATGATCTCTTTAAAATTTCGTACATCTAAAAAATCAAAAGACACATTAATGGTACTAAAAAAACGCTTTAATTTTTAGATTAAAATATTTGAGATATTTAAAAAACATAAAGAATAGTTTATAAAACAATTTGTTCGAAAACATTCTACCATTTAATATTTGGAAAATATTGCATTAAAATGTTATAAAGTCAAAAAAAAACTGTCAAAACATGTTGTTAAAATATGCCTACTGAAACCGATGTTATATCGGTATCGTAACCTAGCATTAACAACAAACGTTTTAATTTGTTTGGATAAACTTTGAGAATCCTCTATAAAATGCGTTTGTATTGTCTCTTTTTCATACTCTAGTCTTGTTTTGTATATAAATGTTTTAGAAATTTTCACTTTCATATCTCTTATCTTATCTCTTTATACATTAACTAGATTGCTCATTTGTTCAAATTTCATCCAAGATATGGATCGATTCTTTCGTTTACTTTCAACTGCTTTCTTTCTTTTGATGCTTTTTCTAACAATAGGTTTTTTTCTTCAATTATCTTTTAACATTTTACCTTCTAAGTTAATCATTCATTCTCTTTGAATTTAGGGTTTTACTAAAAGCATTTAACATAACAACTCAACATGTATGTATATATAAAAAGTTGTTTAAATTCAAATTTGACAATCATTCTTAAAAATAATGTATCATTAGTTCTATTTCTCTCTCTAGTTTTATTTATTTATTTATTCATTCTTAAAATAATCTTATGTTTAAATACTTAGAATTATAAAATTTATTTATTTTTCATGTTTTTTTGGATAAAATAAAGCTGAGATGGGGTCTATGATGGTGGAGGGTAAAACTTGCAAGTATCCAAGCGGGACGTTCAATTGGTGGTGCTTCAGTGATTCATTATGTTTTGAATATTGCAAGGAGTATGACCATCATGGATATGACAGTGGAAAATGTGAGGGGTGGTTTCTTGCGAAATGTATTTGTTACAAAGAGTGTTAGTCAATGAACAAAATTCATTTGTCCTCCATTTTATAATCCTTTATCTGTTATATACGTGATTTTTTATCACATTTATTATCAATAAAATAAAAATAATTAATAAAATATTAAAAATATTATTATATATATAATAAAATTATTTGCGGTAGATATAAAAAAATACAAAAATAAACAAAAAATTATAAATATTTTTTATAGAATAAATGTGCATGACAATTTTTTATTGGTCATTTATGTTATAAACCAACCATGTTATATAGATTGAATACATTGAGTTACATAATACGAATTTAATGTATACTAATAATATAATTCATGTGATCATAGAGTAATTTAAACATGAAAATTTAAAAAAAATAAATGGTTAAATTAAAAAAAAATAAATTTTAATGAAAAATATAAAAATAAAAAAATTAAGTGATGAATGATTAATTTTACCTAAAAAATTTATTAAGGAAGAGAAATCCTCGAATATATTTCTCTCTCCCCCCTCCCCATCTCTCGCTCCATATATATATATACATAAATATATATATATAAATATATAACGGGTGCCCCAAATATAATATTACCTTGAGTGATCCTAATATAATTTTACCCATACTTGAATGATTCACATATAATCTTTAATAATTGGGTGATCCAAATATAACTTAACTCATAATTAAGTAACCTAAAAGTAACTTTTAATAATTTGGTGACCCAAATATAATATTACTTATTATTAAATAACTTTTGTTATAGTTTAGTTAAAATAATTACGATTAAACTTTTAAAAAATATAATTAGGCTTTTATTAAAAGTTTTATTATATTTATAAATATAATATGTGAACATATTTTTCAAATTATACCTTTGATCGACGCAATTAGTTTCATAAATAGATAATTCAAGGCAATGAAAGTACATATTTACAAACACCTTCAAAGTTAACATAATCTCTTTAAAATTTCGTACATCTAAAAAATCAAAAGACACATTACTAGTACTAAAAAAAGCTTTAATTTTTAGAATAAAATATTCGAGATATTTAAAAAAAAACATAAAAAATAGTTTATAAAACAATTTGTTCGAAAACATTCTACCATTTAATATTTAAAAAATATTGCATTAAAATGTTATAAAGTCAAAAAAACTGTCAAAACATGTTAAAATATACCTACCGAAACCGATGTTACATCGGTAACGTAACATAGCATTAACAACAAACGTTATAATCTGTTTGGAAAAAATTTGGGAATCCTATATAAAATATATTTGTGTTGTCTCTTTTTCATACTTTGATCTTGTTTTGTATATAAATGTTTTAGAAATTTTCACTTTCATATCTCTTCTCTCATCTCTTTATACATTAACTAGATTGCTCATTTGCTCAAATTTCATCCAAAACATGGATCGATTCTTTCGTTTATTTTCAACTGCTTTCTTTCTTTTGATGCTTCTTCTAACAACAGGTTTTTTCTTCAATAATCTTTTAACATTTTACCTTTTAAATTAATCATTCATTCTCTTTAAATTTAGAGTTTTAGTAAAACATTTAACATAACAACTCAACATGTTTGTATATATAAAAAGTTGTTTAAATTCATATTTGACATTCATTCTTAAAAATAATGTACCTTTAATTATATTTCTCTCTATAGTTAAATACTTAGATTTCTTTAATTTATTATTTTTCATGTTTTTGGGTAAAATAAAGCTGAGATGGGATCTATGATGGTGGAGGGTAAAACTTGCAAGTATCCAAGCAGCACGTACAACTGGTGGTGGTGTTGGAATGACTCAATATGTTCTATTATTTGCGTGGAGCAGGAGCATTATGTCGGTGGAAAATGTGATGGATGGTTTTCTTCGAAATGTATTTGTTACAAAAAGTGTTAGTCAATGAACAAAATTCATTTGTCTTCTTTTTTATACTCTTTTATCTGTTATATACGTGATTTTATGTCACATTTATTATCAATAAAATAAAAATAATTAATAAAATAATAAAAATTTTATTATATATGAAATAAAATTATTTGCGAGCGTTATAAAAAAATGCAAAAATAACCAAAAATTATAAATATTTGTTTATAGAATAAATGTGCATGACAATTTTTTATTGGTCATTTATGTTATAAACTAACCACGTTATATAGATTGAATACATTGAGTTATATAATACGAATTTAATGTAACTAATATAGTCCAAAAGCTCTAGCCATTCTAGCCTAAGTGGTAAAAGAAATGATCGTTATTTCTAGAGTTCACGAGTTCGAGCATCAGTAATGTCAGTAAAGTAATTGAGCGATCAATGTCCCATGACTTAAAGTATACACTAGAAGATATACTACGGTTCAAGTCTTTTGCTAAAGGTTTGAAGATTATTTTTGGGTAAACCACACGGATAGTCACCATACTATTGGGTTGGTATCGATCTGACCATAATGCTTTAAAAAGAATCAAATACACCGGTAAATTATTAATTTGGTATCAAAATAGCCATCTGTCGTTAAAGGAGTAACGAACTGATGATGTGGCAGTTAAATATAAAATGGAATAATTACACATTTAGTCCCTATTATTCATAGATTTTTATAATTTAGTCATAATTTTATTATAAAAATAATATAATTATTTAATTAGGTGGTGACACGTGTCACCATCTTATTGGAGGGTTATATTTAATGACGTGGCAGTTAAATATAAAATGAAATAATTACATATTTAGTCCCTGTTATTTATAGATTTTTATAATTTAGTCATAATTTTATTGTAAAAAATAATATAATTATTTAATTAGGTGGTGACACGTGTCACCATCTTATTGGAGGGTTATATTTATATATATTTAATTTATTTTCATCCTCAATCAGGTGGTGATACGTGTTACCACCTGATTAAATAAGAAAACAAAAAAATTGAGACCTTACAAGCGGGGGGAATTAAACCTGGGCATCCAAGTTGGAAACTCCATGAGTTAACCATCAAGCCAAGTGTTAACTTAGGTTATAAAGTACCAGTTTTGATATATATTTGAATATATTTTACATTTATTTTTCATATTCACATATATAATATAATATTTATTTTTATTTTAATTATAAATATTAATTAAATTATTAAATAATAAATTAAAAAATTTAAATAATAAACTTTTAATAAAAAATCTCTAAAAACCTAAACACTAAACCTAACCTTAAACCCTAAATTAATTTTTATTATTATTTAAATAAACCCAAACTTTAAATCTTAAACCCCTAAACTCTAAACCTTAAACCTTAAACCTAAACTTCAAATCTTAAACCCTAAACACCAAACCCTAAACCCTAAACTTAAATTTTACATCCTAAACACTAAACCCTTGAGTTTAAGATTTATAGTTTAGGGTTTAGAGTTTAGGACTTAAGATTTAAAGTTTGGGTTTATTTAAATAATAATAATTATTTTAGGGTTAGATTTAGGGTTTATAGTTTAGGGTTTAAGGTTTATGACTTAAAGTTAAGGTTTAGGTTTAAGGTTAGGTTTAGGGAATATTAATTAAAATTTTATTATGTAATTTTTTTAATTTATTATTTAATAATTTAATTAAATAAAAAAATAATTTAGGTTTTAGGGTTAGGTTTAGTGTTTAGTGTTTAGGTTTACGGTTAGGTTTAGATATTTTTTATTAAAAGTTTATTATTTAAATCTTTTAATTTATTATTTAATAATTTAATTAATATTTATAATTAAAATAAAAATAAATATTACATTATATATGTGAATGTGAAAAATAAATGTAAAATATATTCAAATATATATCAAAACTGATACTTCATAGCCTAAGTTAGCATTTGGCTTGATGGTTAACCCATGGGGTTTCTAACCTGGACGCCCAAGTTTAATTCCCTCCACTTGCAAGGTTCCTAATTTTCCGTTTTCTTCTTTAATCGGGTGGTGACACCTGATTGGAGGATGAAAATAAATTTAATAAATTAAATATATATAAATATAATCCTCCAATAAGATAGTGACACGTGTCACCACTTAATTAAATAATTATATTATTTTTTATAATAAAATTATGACTAATTATAAAAATCTATGAATAACAGGGACTAAATGTGTAATTATTTCATTTTATATTTAACTGTCACGTCATAAGTCCGTTACTCCTTTAACGGCAAATGACTATTTTGATACCAAATTAATAGTTTACCGGTGTATTTGATTCTTTTTAAAGCATTGTGGTCAGATGGATACCAACCCCATAGTATGGTGACTATCTCTATAGTTTACCCATTATTTTTTTTGAAATTAAAGATGCAATAAGCAATAAGCAGCAACATTGCAGGCCTTTTCATGTTCGGAAAAAACACAACAAAATTCTGTCTAAATCTAACTCAACGACATTATAATACCTTGCCCCAGAGTGTGTGGAATATGGATAGAAATCCGAGTCTGATAATGGGAAACATCATCTTCATGTTTCCTAATGCGTAAACTAGAACAACAATCTCAGATTCAAGCCTGGAATCATAACATAATTCAGTAGAACCGAACAAGGAACATGAAACAAAATCAAATCCATCGTCTTCATTAAGACAAAGAAGAGAAAAGGCATTACCTTTAGGACTGGGAATCAGTGATGTATTTTGAAAGTGGAGGCTTTGAAAAGAATCCAAGAATTTACTTCACTCGAATCATAAGAACAAGCAAAGATTGAATTTAATGATAGGATTTGCTGGAAAATAAAATATTCTAAAGTGTAGAGATTTTCAGTTTATAATTTATAGTTAAACATAAGCTCCGTAGGTTTATGCTTCCGATTATATGACACCCCGGGCTCGGGCCGTAAATGAGACGAGATAGATCGTGAGCTACTCGAGCTCGACTCAATCAAAGCTCGATCAAAACTCGACTCGATTTAACTCAACTTGAGCTCGAACTCGGCTCGAGTTTTTAACGAGTCGAGCCGAGCTACATGATATTCGACTCGAAAAACTCACGAGCTACTCGAAAACATAAATATACTATTTTTTATTTTTTTTATAATTTAAAATCTAAATTTCTAAACTTAAAACCCTTAAACCTTAAACATAAGTGTTAAACCCTAAATTAAGATATTGAAACCTAAAATTAACTAGTTTGAGTTTATACATCTTTTGTATCAATTTTTTTTCATTAGACTTTAAATGAGACGTGAGAGATAAGAGTTACTCGAGTCTAATATGGTCAAAGATCGGTCAATACTTGGCTCGATTAGGCTTGAAAAAGCTCGAACTCGACTCAAGTTCTTAACGAGTCGAACTGAGCTTAGTTATTTCAGTCTCGTTTAAAATTACCCAAGCTCGAACTCGACTCGAAATCTTAACGAGCTGAGCAGAGCTTAGCACTACTCGAGCTTGACTCGGCTCGTTTACACCCCTACCCCGGGCTATGTTGGACTAATATAGAAGTAGATATGAGTACAATTAGAGTATGACTTATGTGGATAATCGGAAGAATTTCAATGTTAGCGAATAAGAGGCCTTTGAATTTTGAATTATTCAATGTTCTTGTCAAGTCACTCATGGAGATCAGTGTTTAGATTCCATACTTCTCTGCAATATGCGCTCGTCAATGGATATTTTGAACTCGCACACAATTTTGTCGAGTCATTGGTCCTTCCAACTTTATTATATTTACCTTACTCATTTGCAGAATTGTTATAAAATGATATGTTTTAATATTTACAGAGAATGGATGCTGGCCTACCCTGATAACATTGTTTCTACTAAGGTTATGATCCATGACTCTTCCATGCTCTATGGCTTGTAGTCATGACACCAGTAATGTTGTTAATATTTGAGTTATCTGACTGATGCGTTGTCCCATACTGTCGGCTCGAGGTGTTGCCATGGTTGTTTTTTATGTTACATGTGGTCATGTTGCCCTGCAATTTTGTTAAAGTAGGGACTATATGATCCAGACAGGAACGAGCCAAGAGAAGGAAGTTGCAAGAACTTGCATATTGACAACTTTACTGGAGTAGAAAGAGGAGATTATAGCTAATGCAACATAGAATTTGAAGACACTTGACGATTTGTTTAGAGGATTGGAATACAAGAAGATTCAAATACCATAGGGTATTCGTTTCGAAATGGCTTTCAAGTTTCAACGGCCTACACCGTAGAATTCTAGTCCCGGCATCAAAGTTGAGCTATTTTGAAAATCCATGTCTGTGGCTGACTGATTTGAGTTTTCAAGACTGTGCAGCTGCAGCTGCTGTGCCAACTCTAGGCTGCAAAGGACCTCGATCATGGATGGTCGATTCGCCCCTTCATCTGCCAAACATTTTTCTATGATATCGACAAACTTTGCAAGTGATGCTGGCACTATCTTTCCGTTTAAATGCCGATCCACTAGTCGATCAGCCTCACTTCTCTCGATGCATGCTAAAGCCCACTGAACCAAGCTTTCCTCATGGTTGGCAATAGTGGCATCAGCCTCTGGATTAATGGCTTGTTTTCCAGAAAGTAGTTCCAGCAGCATCACTCCAAATGAAAACACATCTGATTTTTCTGTAAGATTTCGAAACTTGTAGTACTCAGGATCCAGGTGAGCAATGGTACGCTTCATGTCGAGGTTAATACGGCTATGAACTGACATCATTAATGCTAATTTGGATGGCAGAAAACCTGAAATTTTTGGCATCCAGTTCCTATCTAAAAAGATGTTGCTGGTCTTGATGTCACCATGGATTATGGGGTATGCCATAGCAGAGTGGAGGTAATGTAAGCCTCGTGCAGCTTCGGTACAGATTTCGAGCCGCTGGTTCCACGAGAGAGGAGATTGCTGCCTTTGGTTGCCAAAATGTAGGAGCTCAAAGAGGGTGCCATTAGGCATGGATTCGTATACGAGTATCACCTCGTGTTCTTCCGTGCAATAACCAATCAACTGGACGAGATTTTGATGGCGAATATGATGATGCATTCTTATCTCTGCATCAAATTTATCCATCTCTTGTTTCGATATCGCCTGAATCACTCGGTGGATAGTAACTTCGGTACTCCAGCGTTGGATGTAACCTTTGTAAACTAGACCAAATGCACCTCGATCGAGAAGTTTTGCTTCGTTGAAGTTATCGGTCGCCATTTTGATTTCACTGATGGAGAAAGAATGATATGGCAATGAACTTCTGGCATTCCTCTTCCTCGCCTGCTCTAGTTTCCTCGTACGTCGAAAAGCAATCAAGTAGACACAAAGGGATATTGCAAGAACAAACGCTAGCAAGCTGCAAGTGATGATAAGTATTAGTGTGGTTGGATTTTTAGATGAACTTGAACCGAAAGATGGCTCATCTCCATCGTCGCTCGATCTATTCTCGAGTGAAGGATTGAGTCCGGCAAGGTTTCCATCACTATTACTCACTTTGAAAATCTCCACTCCGTTTAAGATGGCTTCGTAGTACTGAGGCTTAGTTTCGAGGTTCGGGTGTAACTCCAGCAATAGATCCTGCTTCATAGTTTGGTTTGGAAACAACACGGTATAGTCCCGGAATAAAGGAACATCATTGCCATGTCCCAATGCAATGATGTCAATTCCTCTTTCGACAACTTGATTGTCGATGAATATATCGAACACCCTCTGGTTTATCTTTGTTATCTCGTTTGCAATCTCACACAGGTGAACCCTGATAAGATACATGAAGCCAGAGTCAATAGGAAAGGTCCATGTCAAATTGTAGTTTATGTTGATCTCGGAAGAAGGACCCATCGAACGAGCTGTCTTGTATACTTCTTCAGGTGCAGTGTATGCAGGAACATCTTCGGGGTATGTGATTGAAGCATCGAGACCATAATTCTCCACTCCGAAAGCTGATCCGAAGATGTAACTCGAATCAGTCATCCAACTACGAGACATCCCAGTGTCTTGATTGGGAGGTATGCTCTGGCCTCCAACGTTAACTCTATGCATAGTCTCCATTGCAGACACATTGTTGCCTTGATGGTAGAGATCAAGTGGCATTGAAACAATTTCAATCCCGTTCACGAAACCGTAGCTGTTGGAACCATTTGTCGAAGGGCTAAACGTCAAGTCTAGTGTACTACTTTCGACATGGACGATGAACTCTTTGAAAAAGTAAGTTGATTTGATGTGATTGGCATAGATGTAGGCACTGAAGTTTCTTATAAGTGTATAATTTCCAGCAGTGACAGTAAGAAAAGAACTCGAGGCATCGAGATTCATGTAAGAATCAGGGTAGAAGTGAAGTCGAACGAACTTCGAGCCCAGGGTCACATTGAATGTGTAAGTAAACAGGGAGTAGAAGATCCTAGAAGTCTTGTAAGGCACTTCAGGCACTGATATCCCTTCCGAAGAGGATGTAGACACAGGGAAGACATTACCGGAGTTAGAAGCCACGAAATACAAGCTGTCACTACTCCAATTCCGGCCATCATATGACGAAGCTTGCGAGGACGACGAGCCACAATCGAGAAGAATGGTTTCGAATGGAGAATAAGCAGACTCACCTGCTGAAACATATGTTTTTTCATGGTGCATGAAATGAAAATACAGACAGATAAAAATGTACATACACTTCATGCTATCAGATTAAGGTTTTCCCCTATGTATTCAAAGCTAGAACATATACATCACCCCAATGTAAACCTCGGTGTTAGGTCGAAGTCGATGTCGTTCGAGCTGTCCAGCACCATCGGCGGCGGCAGCCTACGGAAGCTTAATATCTGGTAAGCACCAGCTCATAGTTTTGATCATGGCCTAATAAACAATACCAGATATTACTGTCAAAGTGACCTTTTTGTAAAGAATTGACTTTTGGTGGATTTATATTTTTGTCGGAACATATAGTTTGATGACATGTGTATACATATGATTGTATTGTATCTATTTGTTTCTTTGTTTTCTTTATTCGGCTGTTGTTTTCTGGTAGACACTTTAGTCGGTCTTTTTTTTTATGATTTTTATGTCTTATTAATAATTTTATGATATATATTATTAATTTTTATATTAGTTTATTGATTATTTTTGTTTTATTAAAAATAAACTAATATAAAATTATTAGTGTAACGTATAAAAAATATATAAATTTTATTTTAGAAAAATAATATATTTTTTTAAAAAATAAGCCTCGTTAAAAATCTTTTTATAATAGAGAACATGACTAAATCAGACTCAGTTTCCTTGGGTTGGTTATTATCAGTAAAGTTAGGGGTGGACGTTCAGTTGAGTCGAGTCGAGTAAAAAAATTTTGAGTTATTCGAGTTGAGTTAACATATTTTACAATTTGAACTCTTTTTGAAATTTTTTCGATTGGAGTCGGTTTTTGCGAGTTCGAGTTGATTTGATTTTTCGAGTTTATGTATAAATTTTAATTACATTATTTATAATATTATTGTATATTTTGATTTTAATTTAAATGACTCTATCTTTATATCTACATATATATTTTTTCATATTATTTTTTACATGTATAAATATGATTCTAAATTATTATTATTATTATTATTATTATATACCTTAGGTATGAATATGTCATTTTATTAAATTACAAGTCTCATTAAAAAAATTTTTCTTATCTATAAAAGGCCAAAACAAGATAAAAATAATAATAAATTAAATACAATAATATAAATATATAAATTAAAAAATATAAAATAATTTAAATAAAAATTATATTAAATAAAATAAAAAATAAAATTGGAAAGTGATCATATTGTAAAGAAATGAAAATTAAAAGGTAAAAATAATAAAAAAGAGAAGATAAGACTGAAATAAAACTGAAAATAAAATTACAGGGACTAAATGTGTAACTAGATCCTGAAAATTTTCGATTTTTCGATTTTTCTAGTAACTCAAACTTTGAAAATTTGAACTCGATTCGAAATCGAATTTTTTTGAGTTATTCGATTCAACTCAAATAACTCAAATTTTAAAAAAAATATTTTTTCGATTCAAGTCGAGTTCTGCTTGCCCCTAAATAAAGTAATGCATATTATATTCTAGAGGATACTGGGCTAAGTACTCAAACCAGATTTTACAAAATGGGCTCTGACTCGCTTTTGGGGTCCAACTTGTCTGAGTTAGGGTTCGAGTTAGTATCAAACTAACAATAATCCACGTATAATCGAAATTATATTCTCGTAAATTATTTATGAGATTAATTAATTAAATATATTTATTTTATTAGTCTCTTAATTTATTTTTTTATTAAGTAAACTTTTACTTAGTAAAAATTGTTTTTATATTTAATTTATAGTAAATATTAGTGAACATTCACTTAATAAAAAATAAATTAAAAAAATAATAAAATAGATGCATTTGATTAGTTGGTCCCATGGATGTTATGACGGAAGTGACCCATAATATAATTTCTCCCAAGAATGGTATTTAATAGAATCGAGTCAAATAAAAAATTAAGTTAATTGAGTTAATGAGTCTTATTTTATAACTTAAATTTTATTTGAAATTTTTTAACTCGAGTCGATCCGTTTGAGTTTTTGTTTGAATTTAATTATAAATATTTATAATGTTATGGTACTAATTGATTTCAATTACACAAGTACCTTAATCGTAAATATTTATATTGTTATCGTACTAATTGATTTCAATTACACAAACGTCATAATTTTAGGGTTTAAGGTTTAAGGGTTTAAGTGTAGTAGTTTTGAATTTAAGACTTGTTGATAAAATTTAAGGTTTATGGTTAAAATTTAGGGTTTATAAGTTAAAACCTAAATTTCTAATCATATTACTTTAACCCCTAAAACCTAAACCCTAAACCTTAAATTTTAAACACACAATAAAAACCTTATACTCAAAACTCTAAATTAAAACCTTAAACTCTATACCTTAAATTTAAACACACAATAAAACCCTTATACTTAAAACTCTACATTAAAACCTTAAACCCTAAAATTAAGGGCTTGTGAAAACAAAACTTCAACTTAACAAGCAAAGTTGAAGGACTCACCTAAAACTCGAAAATTGATTCGTTAAATATTAAAAATTTTAAGTTATTCGAGTCATATTTTCTAACTTAAAATTTATTTAAAAATTTTTAAATCAAATTCATAAAATTTCAAGCTCGGGATCTCTGCAACTGTGTTATTATTGAAGATCCTCTTGTTGTATCCTGAGAGACAAACTACCAACGAACTCAAGCACTTTAGGAGTAATAAAAAATTTGTCTTAAGAATACTGCATTGGTACAGACCTCAACACGTTTTTAAAATTAGTTTGATCTAAAATTTTTATATTGTTTTATTTTATTCTGTTCATGTAAATAATAATATTAATAAAATCGAAAATTTTAACTTCTCTAATCGAGTTTCTCTCTCACATACTTAACAAGAATAACAAAATATTTTTCATGTTTAACGCTTTTAATTCTTTTATACTGTCTATAAAAAAATTACTAAATTTTATTTTAAAGGTTATTTGTTGATATAATTAAAATTAGACAACAAAATAATTTATTAAATTATTTGATTTATTTATTACTCTTTTATTATTATGTAAAATATATCATTCGATAATGACAGAAAATTTTATGAAGATTATAAAATTCTTGAGGTTAGACATCACTCTGAAGAGAATATTTCATTTTTTTCGTATTTTTATATTTAATATTATTGTTTTATGTATAAATATTTTAATGATTATTGTCTCCATTTTTCTCTCTAGCTTGGGTATATTATAATTATAGTTTTAATTTATTTAAAAATATTTTTCTGTAAATTTTGAAAGTATTCAAATTTTTAAAAATTCATAAAATATATATTTTAATAGTATTACTTATATTCTTTAAAATTTTAATTTGATCCTTTTATTTTTTGGGGTTTAATAATATTTTTTTATAAATATAAATATTAAACGAATTAGACATTTTTCTTTAATTTTGAATTAAATACTAAATAGATCTTTATATTTCAAAATTAAAAATTTAATCTTTCTAATATTTGATCTTAATTCCGTACGAGTTAAAGTCTTTTGAATCCTCTGATTTATCCATGGCAATTGATTGATTGTACCTCTCAAAGAAAATTATACCCAATGGGACCAGTCTGACTATTCAAAAGAATAGAGAAAGTTTATCCTTCAAGAAATACCTAAATTTTCACACTACAAAACATATTAAATCACTGCAAATTCTGATTAATTTCTTTGTTAAGATCTAAAAACCAGAAGAAAAAAATGGACACCATGGGAACGTTCCTACTCTTTCTCACAGCTGCTTCATGCACAGCTTTGCTACATGTCCTGTACAAGTATTGGTGGATCCCACATCGTATACAGATGATAATGAACTCGCAGGGAATCAATGGACCTCCATATGTATTCATCCATGGAAACAACAAACAAGTTGTCCACATGGAAAAGGAAGCTTCAAGCAAACCTATGGGGTTGACACATGATGTATTCCCTAGAGTGATGCCTCATCATCATCATTGGATCAACAAATACGGTTAGTCCGTCGATTCGTCGAACATATTTCGTAGTTTCGAATTCGATGAAGAGTTGCAGGCTTGCAGCTAAATCTTTATGTTTCTGGTTTTTTAAGGGAAGGTTTATGTTAGCTGGTATGGAGCTCGAGCTCAATTAAAAATTGCAGAACCAGAACTGGTGAAAGAGGTGCTGAGAAATAGTGACAAAGCGTTTCCGAAGACGAAGCCTTCGTACTTCATTGAGAAGATACTAGGCGACGGACTTGCCTCGACCGAGAGTGAGAAATGGTCGAGGCAAAGGAAGTTGGCTAACCATGCCTTCCATGGTGAGAGCTTGAAGGTAAATTTTTAGCTTTAATTTCATTTTACAAACTCTAGTACTTTTCATATGGATTTCAGACAGTATTGAATTTTGCAGAACATGGTACCAGCAATAATTTCTAGTGTCGAAACGATGTTGGAGAAATGGAAAGGCCAAGAAGGGAAAGAGATCGAAGTGTACCATGAGTTTCGATTATTGGCTTCGGAAGTGATATCGAGAACAGGTTTCGGTAGCAGTTACTTGGAAGGGGAGAAGATTTTTGACACATTGATGAAGTTGTTGGTTATTACAGGCCGAAATGGTTACAAAACAAGGATTCCTATAATCAGGCAAGTTCATCCAAGTGTTTGGTTTTTTGTAACATGTCACATGTGTGATTGTCTTGTTTTTGCAGCCAGATTTGGAAATCTGCTGATGAAATTGAATCAGAACAACTTGCAGAAACAATACATGATACTGTGGTGAAGATTGTTAGGAAAAGGGAAGAAAAAGTTGTGACCGGAGAAGCCGACGGTTTCGGCTGTGATTTCCTTGGATTGCTTGTGAATGCATACCACGAATCAGACGAGAAAAACAGGCTTTCGGTACAGGATTTGGTAGATGAATGTAAAACTTTCTACTTTGCTGGACATGAAACAACTAGTTCCTTGCTTGCTTGGACATTTCTTCTTCTAGCAACACACACAGATTGGCAAGACAAAGCAAGAACAGAAGTGATGGAGGTGTTCGGTAATCGAAAACCGGATTCCGAAAGGATTACCAAACTAAAAATGGTAACCATTTTGTTAGCTTGAACTATACCTGTCAATTTAGCTAGCATTTGCTAATTGCTTCATGTTTGTCTTAAACAGATGACCATGATTATCAACGAAACGTTACGATTGTATCCTCCGACGAACGGTGCTGTAAGAGAAGTAGGCAGAGAAGTCCGATTGGGGAAACTCACCCTGCCTACTCCTCTAGAGCTCGACATCCGTATCGTAGCACTTCACCATGACCCTGACCTATGGGGAGACGATGTTCATCTTTTCAAACCGGAGAGATTCTCCGAAGGGATCGCCAAAGCTACAAACTACAATGCGGCTGCTTATCTTCCATTCGGATTGGGTCCTCGATCTTGTGTTGGAATGAGCTTCGCAATTACCGAAACAAAAATCGCGCTCTCCATGATTCTGCAACGTTACAGTTTCACCCTCTCCCCTGCCTATGTTCACTCACCAGTGCTACGTCTGGTACTCAAACCACAACATGGGATTCAGCTGCTGTTTCATTCCATACATGGAGATGCATAGATTTCTCGGTTGCTGATGTCCGGAAATAGTGACAGATAGTCTAATTATCAATCACAAACATGTTTTAGAAACTGTTTCTGGTAATGATAGTCAATATACTGTGTCTGTGAAGCCATGTTTTAACACTTCATGCATCTGACTTGGAGGTTAGATTTCATCACTTTTAATCAACATTTTAACACTTTATGCACGTATCATTATGGCCTCACAATCATTATGATTTCATATGAAAAAAAAAAAAAATCAAAACCTGAGGCTGATATCTCCAGTTCCTCATCCCTGCAAACCATGAACCCCATGGCAAACGTATTGCTCCTCGTTGCAGCAGGCTCTATCTCCCTGTCTCTGCTCATAGCTCTAGCCAAGATCCTACACAGATACTGGTGGACACCGCTTCGTATACAACATTTCATGGCTTCACAAGGGATCACAGGACCCCCATACAAGTTCATCCATGGGAACAACACAGGAAGCTTCAGACTGAAACTAGAAGCCTTGAGGAACCCCGTGCCGTGCCTACTTTGTCACATGACATTTTTCCTAGAGAGGTACTAAAGCTCTGCTGATTATTACAGAGCCTTAACTTGACAAGTAAGACAATACGTGTGGTGCTTTGCAAACTCGCTTAGAGCTCTTATGTTTATCATATTTGGACAGAACATAATGGTAAAAAAATTTAAAAATTAATAGTTTACGTGATTGTATTACTCTAGTGAATTGCATAAGAAACACTGTGAGTATACGTATACTAAGAAACAACATGCAAGTGTATAGATTAGACAACATGGTTAGGGAGACTTGGGGAATTCTCAAACGGATAGCAACCTTTACATTGTACTTACATTGTTACAATTTATCTGCTTTTTTGGATAATATAAACACAACTTATCAAAAAAAAATTATTTGAAATCCTTATCAAAATGTTTTAAAGGTTATGAACCAATTTAGAATTTGAGTGATAGTTTGGAACTTTGATGCAATTAATCCTTTTTAGTATGAAACCACTAAATAAAAATATATGAAAACTAACTGAACAACTAATTGATTTAGTGTATAAACAAATTAGATTGCTAGCTAGTTGAAATGGTAAGCAACTTGGTATCACTTAAGTAATTCTCGACATAGATGCCTTATACATGTAGAAAATCTTCACAGGGAGACTCACCCATCAACAATATGTGTGATTGGTGATCTAAATAGTTACTTTTTAATTGCTAATTATCTTATTTTCATGAATTTGTCACTGCTAATTTGAGCGAATTTTGTATGTTTTATGTGCAGTGACCTGTTTCTACAATCGGTGATTAAAAAAGACAATTTCTGCATTTTTCTTCGCGACTAGAGACATGGGCATGAAGAAATGCTGATGTGACAGTTTCTAGAAGAATGTAGAAGATTCTGAAGATAGTCCAGTCAACGAGAGAATTCTGGAGACGGTTCAACAACAAGATTTGAGAAGATTTTTAGGATAAAATATTTTGTTTTTAAATTTTAAACTCAAGAATTATCTTTTTATCTTTTATTTTATTTTTGAATTAGTTTATTATTTTTAGGTTATTAGTAGCCTATAAATACCCTCTATGGGTAAGGCTTTAGATCCATCACTTTTGTCTTTGAATTCTTGTCTTGCTTCTTTATTCTATAAAATTTCTTTTCATTTCTTTATTTTTAGTCTTTTTAATATTTTGCAAAAATATGCTAAGTATGATAATTGATATCATGCTTAGCTAATTTCTTTTAAGCCGAGAGCTAACAATGAATCAATTCAAAGCGTGAGAATTGAATAGTACTTAATTCCCTTCGGGAAACATTCTTATTTTTCTGTTTTATTAGTTTGGCAATCGGCCTTACTTACAAAATTAAAACATTTTTCAAACCAAAAAGAACTCGTTGGTCTGGATGTTGTTTTAATATACAGTGGGAGGAAGGATTTGCCTGTGGCAATTTTGACTTCCCGTGAACACATTTAGCGGCGGTCCGCTAAGGAAAAATGAGATCGGATTCGATTGTCGATGAGACAACATAATCCGAGTCGGGCTTTTCCAATACTTAATCTGATTGTTTTAACGACAATAGTTGTGGTTAATCCATTCAAGAATCATCTTTCAAAGATAGGCTTGGGAAGATTGGTTACAAGAGAGAAAGGCAAGTTACAATGGGTTGGTCCTTGTAAACTGTAACCGACATGAATCCCGAAGTAAAAATCATTTTCAATGATCGACAGAATTGAAACAAAGTTAGCTCGAGGCGATTTCTTCATTGTCATTTTCAAATATTATTTATTTCTCTCAATTTTTATTTTTATATTTTATTTGTTTCTCATCGCAATCTCATCAAACCCCCCTTTTAATTAATTATTTGCAGCATCCTAGACTGAAATCAATACAGAATTACATCAGAAGTTCCAAATTCTCTGTGGATCGACCTTCTTTACTATATTATCTTTTATTTATTTAATTTAAAGAGGAATATTTTATTTTGACTTGAAAAATGACGCTTATCAAAATTGGCGCCGTTGCCGGGGAATTTTCGGCAAATTACTGATTAAATTTTGTTTGTTTTTATGACCAGGAGCAAATTCGGAAATCTTGTTGAACTTGACCCGGAAATCGAATCAAGAGCTCGTAGAACTCACGGTGAAACGCTTTGCAAGAAGAAACAATAAAGAGATCAAGACAAGCAAGCTAGTTCGGAACCTAATTCTGAACCATTATCTCATACCCAATCTTACGGAAAGTCGAATCCGAACATATATTCTACCTCATCAAACGCAAATTTTGAACCAAGATAGATGGCCAACCAAACGATTAGAGAGTTAAATGCAGCCCCCGAGATACAACAACCTCTTTGCATCACCTTTTCTAATGACGAAACCCCGTTTCAACTTAAGATAGGATTGATCCATCTCCTTCCTACCTATAATGGCTTGCCTAGTGAAAGCCCACATAAGCATCTCGCAGAATTTCATATGGTGTACAACAGTATGAAGCCTCAAGGAGTTTCCGAGGATCAAATCAAATTGAGAGCATTTCCTTTTTCTTTAGTCGGAACGGCTAAGGAGTGGCTATTTTATTTACCGCCTAATTCAATTACTACTTGGGCTGAACTATCACGTGTTTTCCTTGACAGGTTTTTCCTAGTGGCAAAAGCAAGTGAGTTAAGGCGATGTATTTTGGGAATTCAACAAAAAAAATACGAAACTCTTTATGATTACTGGGAGAGGTTTAAAAAATTGTGTGCTAGTTGTCCTTAGCATAGTCTTTCTGAGCAAACACTCCTTCAATACCTTTATGAAGGAATGCTTCCAGTTGATAGAAAAATGGTTGATGCCGCTAGTGGCGGTGCTCTCATTAACATGAAAACCACGGCGGCAAGAACTTTAATTTCCACTATGGCGGCAAACTCACAACAATTTGGCTCAAGTGAACCTAGCCGACGGGTTCACGAGGTAAGTGCTATTTCAATTGAAAATAAACTCGACAAATTAACTGACATAGTTAATTCGCTTATTTCAGGAAAAATTGGAATATCGAAAGCTTGTGGAATTTGCACAATGACAGATCATCTGACAGACTGTTGTCCATTGTTACAAGATGTATCCAAAGCAAATATTAATGTCGTAGGAAATTTTTTGGGACCTCCTCAAAGAGCATATAACCCGTATGGTAATACTTTTAATCCAGGATAGAGAGATCATCCAAACCTAAGATACGGTAACAATCAGAATTATCAAGCGAGGCCCCCTACTTTCCCAACTCAAGCCCCACAGAAATCTTCCCTTGAGTCAATTGTTGAAAAGTTAGCCACATCCCAAGATAAGTTCCAATCTCAAACCCAACGAGAAATTCAAGAACTTGAAAAGCAATTAACACAATTAGCTCAAACTGTTGGCCGCCTAGAATCGCAGGGTCGGTTGCCTTTGCAAATCGAATCAAATACGAGAGAAAATATGAGTTCAATTACTTTGCGAAGTGGAACCATCATCTCACCTGATCAACCGAAGAAGTCCGCGAAAGAGACCGACGAACAAAAAGAGGATGCACCACCAAAGGACTCAGAAAAAGAATCTTCACCCTCAAATGATTCTGGTAAAGTTGTTTCTCCCTCGTCTTTTCCTTCTACTTACGACACTTTGCCTCTTTTTCCTTCTAGGCTTGTGAAGCATGACAAAAAAGTAAAAGAGAAGGAAATTCTTGACGTCTTCAGAAAGATGGAGATAAATATTCCTCTTCTCGATGTAATTCGAAAAATATCAAAGTATGCGAAGTTTCTCAAAGACCTCTGTACAAACCGATGACGATTGACTGGTCATGAGAAAGTAAACTTGGGCGAGAATATATCGGCAATTTTTCAAATGAAGCTACCTCTCAAATATAAAGATCAAGGTATGCTTGTCATACCGTGCAAAATTGGTAATGTTGGAATTAAGCGTGCAATGTGCGACTTAGGCGCATCCATCAATGTAATGCCCCTTTCCGTCTACAACAAAATATCCAATGAAACTTTAAAAGAGACAAAGGTTACAGTTCAACTCGCTGATCGATCAATTATCTACCCTGAAGGAGTTTTAGAAAATGTTTTGGTAAAGGTAAACGATTTAATATTTCCTGCCGATTTTTATGTGATTGACATGAAAAATGATCGCAGTAATACTGGATCCGAAATACTTCTTGGTCGACCCTTCCTAAGTACAGCGCAAACGAAAATTGATGTCTGAAGCGACATCTTGACTATGGAGTTTGACGGGGAAGTTGTTAAATTCGATGTATACAAAGCTATGAAATACCCAGATATTGTGGCGAGTTTAAATTTCATAGATATTACTGATCCCTTGGCTAATGAATTTTTGGAATCTAATTTAATTCTTGATGTTGGCAGGAAAGTGGAAATAGAGGAGTTACATGATGATAAGGAGCTTGAAGAGATTTTTTCCTTTAATTTTTCTACATCTAATTTTTGTTTAACACCTTCAAAAACTAAAATTCTTCCTTCGATATTGCAGGCGCCTCGACTCGAACTGAAGCAACTGCCGTCTCATCTTAAATATGCCTTTTTAAGAGAAAATGATGCCTTACCGGTCATAATCTCAAGCGAGCTGTCAACGGTGGAGGAAAAAGAGTTGGTTGTTGTTTTACGCATGTATAGGCAAGCAATCGGTTGGACCATTGTTGATATTAAAGGTTTAAAACTATCCATATGCATGCACAAAATTAAGACGGAAGAAGGCGCAAAACCAATAAGGGAAGGACAAAGACGGTTGAACCCGCCAATGATGGAGGTTGTAAAAGAAGAAATCCAAAAGCTCCTTGACGCCGACATTATTTACCCAATCTCTGATAGTAATTGGGTAAGTCCAGTTCATGTCGTCCCAAAGAAGACTGGAGTAACAGTAGTTCAGAATACGGAAGGCGAAATGGTACCGACAAGAGTACAAAATGGATGGAGAGTTTGTATCGATTACAGGAAGCTTAATTCCTTAACCCGAAAAGACCACTTTCCATTACCTTTTATTGATCAAATGATAGAAAGATTAGCTGGAAAGTCTCATTATTGTTGCCTTGATGAATTTTCAGGATTTTTCCAGATTCTAGTGGCACCCGAGGATCAGGAAAAAACGACTTTTACTTGCCCTTTCGGGACATTTGCCTACCGTGGAATGCCCTTTGGATTGTGTAACGCTCCTACAACATTTCAAAGGTGCATGATAAGTATATTTTCTGATCACATTGAAAAAGGTATCGAAGTGTTTATGGACGATTTCACCGTATACGGTAACTCTTTTAATGAATGTCTTTCCAACCTTTCTTATGTTCTTAAACGATGCATTGAGTTTAAATTAGTACTTAACTATGAGAAGTGCCATTTCATGGCAAGCAAAGGTTTGGTTCTTGGGCATATCATTTCATCTAAAGGAATTGTCGTTGATAAGGCAAAAACTGACGTAATTTGTTCACTACTATACCCCACTTCGGTGAGGGAAATTCGATCTTTTCTTGGCCATGCAGGTTTCTACAGGCGATTCATAAAGGATTTTTCCAAAGTAGCACAACCATTGTGTAGGCTCCTCCAAAAAGATGTTGCCTTTGATTTTGATCAAGCTTGTAAAAATTCTTTCGATACATTAAAAGAAAAGCTAATTTCCACACCAATTGTGCAACCACAGGATTGGAGTCTTCCTTTCGAAATAATGTGCGATGCTTCAGATCTAAGCGTTGAAGCTGTTCTCGGCCAACGGAACAGGAAGGAACTGCACGTTATCGCTTATGCATCAAAAACACTTGACACGGCTCAACGCAATTATTCCACCACAGAAAAAGAATTGTTTGCTGTTATTTTTGCATTAGAGAAATTTCGCTCTTATTTACTTGGAACTAAAATTTATGTTTTTTCTGATCATGCAGCATTAAGGCACTTAATGAACAAGAAAGAAGCGAAACCAAGGTTGATCCGCTGGATCCTATTGCTCCAGGAATTTAATCTCGAAATTAAAGACAAAAAGGGGAGTGAAAAATTGGTTGCTGATCATTTAAGTCGATTGTCGATCACTACAGTTGAACCACCTATCTGTGAGCAATTTCCCGACGAAAGCTTAATGGCAGCACAAGTCTCCCTTCCTTGGTTCGCCGATATAGCGAATTTCCTTGCCATAGGTAAAGTGCCGGTTGATTTGCCAAAAGCCGCAATTAAGAAGATAAAAAGGGACTCTCGATATTATATTTGGGATGATCCTTACTTGTGGAAGCACTGTTCGGACTTAATTATTAGATGTTGTGTTGGTGAAAGCGAGGTACAATCGATACTTACTTTTTGTCACTCATATTCATGTGGAGGTCACTTCGGACCTAAACGAACCGCTCATAAAATTCTTGAATATGGTTTCTTTTGGCCTAATTTATTTTGTGTCACTTATATTTTTTGTAAAACATGTGACAGATGTCAACGAGTAGGCAATTTAAGCCAGAAAATTGAAATGCCGCTCAATCCAATTCATATTTGTGAAATATTTGATGTTTGGGGATTAGACTATATGGGGCCATTTACTTCTTCTTTTGGGAATTTATATATTATCCTTGCAGTCGATTATGTCTCTAAATGGTAGAGGCAAAAGCTACCCGAAATAATGATGCTAAGACAACGACTAATTTTCTCCGTGATACTATTTTTTCCAGGTTTGGCACTCCGAGAGCAATTATATGTGATAGAGGAACACATTTTGTCAATCGAGTCATGAATGCATTAATGAAAAAATACGGTGTGGCTCAACGAATATCTACCTCCTACCATCCACAAACAAATGGGCAAGCGGAGGTGTCGAATCGAGAGATTAAAATAATCCTTGAAAAAAATAGTTAAACCAAATCGGAAGGATTGGAGTTTGAAGTTAGTCGATGCTTTGTGGGCATATCGCACGACATATAAAGGACCTATAGGAATGTCACCATATCGACTTGTATTTGGCAAACCATGCCACTTACCGGTTGAGTTGGAACACAAGGCATATTGGGCTGTGAAAGAATGTAACATGGAGATGGATGCAGTTGGCGAAGCGAGAAAATTGAATATCCAAGAGCTTGAGGAAATTTGTAAAAATGCATATGATAGCGCACATATTTTTAAAGAAAGAACCAAAGCGTTTCATGATCAAAGAATTTCGTTTAAGTCTTTTTCTATTGGGAAAAAAGTATTATTATTTATTAAAAATTGAAAATTTTTGCAAGAAAGCTTAAATCGAAGTGGCTTGGACCATTGACGGTTACCAACGTTTTTCCTCATGGAGCCATAGAAGTTGAAGATAATTCTGGTGCTCGCTTCAAAGTAAATGGTCAGAGACTAAAACCTTTCTACGAAAGTGCTCCGATCGGTTTAATTGAAACGCTAAATTTGGAAGAAGCGAAATTCAGGAGGAAGGTCGTCGAGCTTAAATGACGTTAAACAAAGCGCTTTTGGGAGGCAACCCATTTATTTATTTATTTATTTATTTATTTTCATTATTTAATTTTTTCCCTTTTTATTTCTTTATTTATTTTTAATAAATTACATGGTTTAATTTGCTTCTAAACTTCTCAGATCAGCATATTTAAAGGTGCACGTTAGCGAAACCCAAGATGAGCAAGGGTGCACGGTAGCAAAATCCTTTTTACTTACGACCTAGCCGTGGTCGTGGCCGCAGATGTCGGTGATCAAGGAGAGTATTCTTTACCCTTCTTCTTTTATGCTTTAAATTCCATTTTGTATTGGGACAATACAATTAAGTGATGGGGGTAAAGATTGAATCAAATTCCATCTTACTTGTTTTATAATTTGCTTGATTGGATGCCCTGATTGAATTGGTTGAATGCTTAGTTAATTTCTTTCCTTTTTATCAAATATCTTAAGCATGCTATGATTATCTAAGCTCTTTTAATTATTTTGGATTTAGAACACTCTTGATAGTTGAATTACATGAGTAGGAATTTAATTTGACTTCTTTGTAACATGCCTTGATTTTTTCTGTTGAAATTTCACCTAGCTTGATTAATGTAACACACTTTGGTAAGGTATTGAGCCTTGAGCATGTTTCATCTATTTTTATGCTCATTTTCCTTGTTTGAGTGTGTCGAATTAAATATTGGAAATCTAGAACTTGTGGCATGAATACATTTTGAGGCTACACATGAAATATGATGTTTTGATATGATTTGGGCATAGGATTTACCCCATTTTAACCCAAGAAAAAAACCCTACCCTTTTAATTTTCCATTAGTGAACCAATTTTGAGCCTATATCCTTTTTTTGTTTCACCTCAACTTTAGCCTTTAAGCCCTTCTTTTTATCATTCTTTTTTCTTACCCTTTTTCAGGACAAAGAATTGAAGCATATCAACGTCTTGTTCCACGAAAAAATGAAAGAAAGAAGAAGGAAACAATGAAAAAAAAAAGAAAAATGAAAAAAATGGAGGAAAATGTGAAAAAGAAAAAAACAAAGAGAAAAAAAAGAAGAAGAAAAAAAGAAAACAAAAAAAGGAAGTAGAAAAAAAAAGAAAAAAAGAGTTTGCTCGATTTTGGTTTTATTTTTTGATGTAAATGTTCTTATTTATTTCATGCACCTTATTTGATCGTGGATGATGATTATGAATTCTTTGTCTTGATTAGAAGCCTCATTTTAAGCCTTTTTCCCTACCTTTACCTGAGCCCCGTTACACCCTTGTGAAAGACCCATTGATCTTGCATCTTATTTCTTCTAAGTATTGGAGACTTGATTATATCACAAGCTTATGGAAATCCTTGTTTGATTGTGACTTTGAGCGAAACTTTGCACCCGAAACACATTTGAGCGGTTTGAGTGAAACCTTGTGAGGAATTAAGCTAGGTTAAATTTTTGATTGATGAAGGATAGTAAGTTACAAGTTTGTTTGATTTATTTTTACTTATGTTTATTTTCCTTGATCGATGTTTTGGTTCATTTAGTTATTGAGATCATTGATTTTCATAAATTGTTTAAGTATGAGATGGATTGGAGGATTGCGAACTAGGTGTTTGATTGATTTGATTAAGGCATACTTGAGGGCAAGTATGAGACAAGTGTGGGGGAATTTGATTGATGATCTAAATAGTTACTTTTTAATTGCTAATTATCTTATTTTCATGAATTTGTCACTGCTAATTTGAGCGAATTTTGTATGTTTTATGTGCAGTGACCTGTTTCTACAATCGGTGATTAAAAAAGACAATTTCTGCATTTTTCTTCGCGACTAGAGACATGGGCATGAAGAAATGCTGATGTGACAGTTTCTAGAAGAATGTAGAAGATTCTGAAGATAGTCCAGTCAACGAGAGAATTCTGGAGACGGTTCAACAACAAGATTTGAGAAGATTTTTAGGATAAAATATTTTGTTTTTAAATTTTAAACTCAAGAATTATCTTTTTATCTTTTATTTTATTTTTGAATTAGTTTATTATTTTTAGGTTATTAGTAGCCTATAAATACCCTCTATGGGTAAGGCTTTAGATCCATCACTTTTGTCTTTGAATTCTTGTCTTGCTTCTTTATTCTATAAAATTTCTTTTCATTTCTTTATTTTTAGTCTTTTTAATATTTTGCAAAAATATGCTAAGTATGATAATTGATATCATGCTTAGCTAATTTCTTTTAAGCCGGGAGTTAACAATGAATCAATTTAAAGCGTGAGAATTGAATAGTACTTAATTCCCTTCGGGAAACATTCTTATTTTTCTGTTTTATTAGTTTGGCAATCGGCCTTACTTACAAAATTAAAACATTTTTCAAACCAAAAAGAACTCGTTGGTCTGGATGTTGTTTTAATATACAGTGGGAGGAAGGATTTGCCTGTGGCAATTTTGACTTCCCGTGAACACACTTAGCGGCGGTCCGCTAAGGAAAAATAAGATCGGATTCGATTCTCGATGAGACAACATAATCCGAGTCGGGCTTTTCCAATACTTAATCTGATTGTTTTAACGACAATAGTTGTGGTTAATCCACTCAAGAATCATCTTTCAAAGATAGGCTTGGGAAGATTGGTTACAAGAGAGAAAGGCAAGTTACAATGGGTTGGTCCTTGTAAACTGTAACCGACATGAATCCCGAAGTAAAAATCATTTTCAATGATCGACAGAATTGAAACAAAGTTAGCTCGAGGCGATTTCTTCATTGTCATTTTCAAATATTATTTATTTCTTTCAATTTTTATTTTTATATTTTATTTGTTATTTTATTTTATTTATTTTTCATCGCAATCTCATCAAACTCCCCCTTTTAATTAATTATTTACAACATCTTGGACTGAAATCAATACAGAATTACATCAGAAGTTCCAAATTCTTTGTGGATCGACCCTCTTTACTATACTATCTGTTATTTATTTAATTTAAAGAGGAATATTTTATTTTGACTTGAAAAACGACGCTTTTCAATGTGTGTTGTGGGAGTCGGTCCAGATTAGTCAGGGTAAAATCCTAAAAAAAATAGTAGAGCAATAAAAGGTAAATTGGATTGGGAAGGTTACTCTCGTAATCGATTCTTGTATTTAGGGACGAAGCTATATTGTGGTTAAGAGGGACAAGATCCTCTTAATTTTTAAATCAATAAAATTTTGATACATGTATAACACCCCAATCCGGGTGCCACATTTGGGCCATAACGTATCACCAAGTCAAATCCAAAACTTACCACCAAATACAACATATAATTAAAAACGATATTAAATATAAAAGGTGGTTTAACGAATCTTAAAATGTAAATGGAGCTTCAGATACAAGTAAATAAAAACATTTGACCTTGACAACTTAAAATAAAATAGAGTTATAAATTACAATATGGGTCCTACGAATACATAGTCCACTAATCTAACAATTATACTTTATCAACCGATAAATGTTGAAGTCCAAAATTATGGTGCTCCGCCGCGTCGCTTGCACATCCGTCTACTTACCTACACAAGGAAATAAAATCTAAAACGCTGAGCTACTAAAGCTCAGTGGGTACACAATCTATCGACTGTGCTTCAAGTGAATCATAACTATAAATATGCTAGATGAGAATATGATGATATGATATCACAAACTCGACCAAGGCATAAAAATAAACAATTTAGAAATAGGGCCTACTGTTAACCCGTATTGGAGAACTCACCCGGCCCAGAATCTTACATCGGGCTGCTCGAAGTCTCTCATCGAGCTAGTATACTCGGAATCTCACATCGAGTGTTAACTAAGAATCACATCGAGTAGGGCTCAGAATCTCACATCGAAAAAAGTCACCACCTGAAATCTTACATCGGATGGCCTTCGATACATCATCCAGAATCTCACAACGGATGACCTTTATTGTGTTGTAGCACTTTCACTCACTAGGTATCCAAATCCCACCAAACAAGGACTCAAATAAACAAGATGATCCACCTAGGATCACATATCAAACAATACCACAACCAAACTAAGATCAAGCATGCAAGGCATATTTTCATCATATCAATGTCCATATTACCAAATCCAAGTTTCATTAAGCATTTTATGGTTTAATCAACCCATAAGAACCCATAACATGAATTAGGGAACCCCTAAACTCAACCCTTAAAAACTTGAGCAGGTTGCCTAGGGGTATCGATATGCCTATATGGGGTACCGAAACACCCCAATATCGAAACACTTCCTTTACGTATCGATACGCTAGACCATAACTTCGAAGATTACCTAGGGAGACTTACCCGTATCGTTACACCTATCAGGTTATCGAAACGCTTCTAGTATCGATACGCCTCCTTATGCGTATCTATACGCTAAGCTTGAAAGCTTAGCAAGACCCACAAAAAAAACCTACCCGTATCAAAACACCCATCAAAGGGTATCGAAACGATTTGCCTCTATAAAATTGGTTTCGATACTCAAGCAAGGCATTCCGAAACGCCTGCCTTTCTAGCCTTCATTTTTCTCTCAGCGGTATCGATACTCAAACCAAGGGTATTAATACGCATGCACGAAAATGTAGGTTTGCACCCTAAAATACTTAAGAACCTAAACCTAAACCAAATCAATCGATCCCAAAATGTTGCTACCCATTATTAAAGTAGTTTAGGTGAGTTTCTAACAATTTTACCCAATATTATCAACTATAATTCAAATCATCATTAAAGCATGCATAGACTCTAATCTAAAACAAACCATCACAAACAGATCAAGCATGCCAAGAATGATACACATGAAATGCAAAGGATTTGGAAGTGTACCAACCTCCAAAACAAGAGAAACACCACAACAAGCTCCTAAACCTTCTCCTTGCCTAAGCTCCTTGATGGTTCTCCTTGCTCTTCAACTACAAGGAAGATGACCAAAAGATTACTATTTTATTTGGGTGATTTAAGAAGCTAAAACTACCCTTTAATCACACTAAAACCTTCTCAATAACTTATTCTCGTTCATCCCACAAAACCCCTCCAAAAACCTTACCTTCACCACTTGAAACAAAGTTTACCTTGCTAGATAGATCTTCCAAAGCTAAACACACTTCCATTAAACAACAAAACGAGATTCCATAAGCAAAGCTTCAAAAACCAACATTTGATGATGATGTTTGGGAAGAAAGTGGATGGAGATGAGGAGAAGAAAATAATTAAGAGATAGTGATATCATGTTTCTGCAAAGCGTAGAAATTAACCCCCTCTCTCCTCATTTTTCTCTCAATTAGCCAATTATCATTCTACCCTCAAACCATCTTCCAAACTCAACCCCAACAACAATCCTTAAGCCCAACAAACCCTCAAGGCCCAAAAACGAAACCCACTATCTCGGGTTAACACGACAACGAGTCCCAAAACTCGGATCGTGATAACATGGGTTATGTATTTTATACAAGCTATATATTTATACTATAAAACTTAAATTCTAAATTCATAACTTTAACCCTAAAAACTAAACCCTAAACTCAAAATTCTATATCATATATTCCAAACACTAACCTTAAGTTATAAACTTAAAAACCTAAACCGTTAAACTTTAAATCCTAAACTAAATTATTAATTCTAATAATTAAAAACTTATGTACATGA
Organism: Abelmoschus esculentus; assembly: GCA_035048815.1. Lineage (NCBI taxonomy): Eukaryota > Viridiplantae > Streptophyta > Magnoliopsida > Malvales > Malvaceae > Abelmoschus > Abelmoschus esculentus. The sequence continues at coordinate 21,032,781 of JAUCBN010000012.1, read as the reverse complement.
TCTATGTATCATAGTTTTTTTATTTAAAAATTTTAATAAACTTTTATTCCTCATGTTTGATCGTAACTTTATCCTTTTCGGTGTACCAAATTTGAATTATTCACTCAACATTCATTGAGTTCACGACTCACCGTCTCTTCTCCTTGATCACATCTCGGACATTAATCTTAGCCGTGCTATCCCTAGTCTCGCAACACGGTTTTCGCTTTCGTGGGTACGACACCGTACATTGGCAGTCCAGCCAAGTATAGTTTCACCACGGTGGCGCCCTTGCTTTCCACAGCCTGCTAAACCCACTTTCAACGAAACTTCGTAAGCCCCACCAAGAATCTCCATAACCAATCAAAGAACAGCGTTTTATAGTTTTATATATCATGTTAATTTGCTTACTTGAAGAAATATCACCCGTTTCAAGTGAAATGTCTGCCATTACAGCCATTGCTAAGGCTTTGTTCAACACATTTTTACAGACTTGGAACAATCCTTCATCTTCTTCCTTTTCTTTTATGCTTTACTTTAATTGTTGTGTTGTAGTTTTACTTGTTTTTTATCGCAGTTTTGATGGGTATTTCGATGTTTTTACGAAGATTATTGTTTCGTTATGCGTAACCTACACTCGAACCCTAAAAAAGAAGTTGAATAACTTCGATATTGTCAAAGCTATATGTTCGAGGTTTAACTCCAACGGATTGGTTTCGAAATTCGAACACCAAAAGGCCTTAGGTTTGGGACACAATGCAAAGGAGAGGAAAGTGTGTACCGTCGATCTCGACCCTAACGAAGCTCCGTCTCTTTACGAATCCGAAGAAGAGGAGGAAGAAAAAGAACGACGACGACGAGAAAAGATTAGCATCCAATGTAAGGACATATTTGAAACTCTGAATCAAAAGAAAAACGAATATGAAGAAGATAGTGGTTCGGTATGTCTTAATATTCCTCTTGTTTTATCATTTTTCTTGAAATATTTGTGTTCGATACATATTCGATAAAGATGTTTATTTGTTTACAGTTTGATGAAACGTTGGCCTTTTGGAGAAGGAAAGAGATGGAAGAAATCATATCCAGAAGAAAGCTCAAGTACTAGGCATATTGCAAACAAGAATGAACCTAATTATACTAAATAAATTACAATATTTTCTGTTATCTTTTATCATAGGGTTTTCGAAAATATTTGTGAACATCTTTTTTCTTAAATAACACGTGTTTATATTTATACGTTTAACTATTTAAATAGAGATTAATTTCGTGAAATAAGATAAGAATAAAAAGGTTTTATAACTCTTCTATTAAATATTTAATTTAATTTTCTATCCCAACTATGAATAAGGGTGGCAACCGAGTTGATCGAGCTGGGTTTGGGCTATTTTGACTTTGACCCGAAATTAAAATTTTTTAACTTGACCCCTTTTACTACTAAATTTAATATATTTTAGTTTGACTCGATATAAAAAATATTTAACCTGATCCTAGTTCAACCTTAAAATTTAAAGAAAAAATCGACTAAACCTTCCTTGACCTAAAAAAATCAATAAAATGTTAAATATACTAGCACTGTCACTTTTCAGGTTAGCCTAAATGGATGATTTTTATTAGTTGGTCTCATGGATGACGTGGTGGGAATGTCTCATAATATAATCTCTCCATCGAATGGTGTGAACAGAAAATAGGCTTCTTTACGAAGTACTTGTGATATGGAGTTGTAGGACTTTATAAATAAATATTTTAAATAATTTATATTATAAAATTAAAATATTATTTATAATATATACAATTAAATCTTAAAGCTATAAACCCTGAATTATACGTATAGCTAACTAAACTATAAATCTTATAATTTTGTTAAATTCAAGGAGTAAAAGTTATTTTTATCGAAGTAGAGCATGTTCCCTACTATGTCAATTCCTACTAGTGATCATGTATAATTAATTCATTTTTATAAAATAATCTATTTAATAAAAGGTTAGAAAATTGTAGGTTTGGAGGCGTGAAACTCTCCCTCCTTGGATGTATGCCATGGTTCGGAGAAATTATATCATGGACTTTTTTTCATCACGTTATTTATGATCTTAATTAATCAAATTCATCTATTTTATATTTTTTAAGATAAATCATCGTCTCTTCCCTACTTGTAATAGGTGGATGAGTAGTTATCAGATAGTTACCAAAAGATGAACAAACCTGATTGCATGGACCACAAATGACGTGGTGAATAGGGTTCATGATATAATCTCTTCATGACTTGAGAAAAAAATCCTATTTCTTTTTGTATTATTTTCGTGTCTCAATATTTAAATATTAAATTTTAATCTTTAATTTTAAATTTTAATTTATAAAATTTAAATTTATCTTTTTTATAGTGGATACAAGTAATATTTATTCTAGAATATACTTTCATTATTGAACATTAACCTTCTAAATAACCGTGCTGCAAATACGAGTACATGAGTCCGTAACAATAATTATTCCCTTAACCATTTATGCTCGTAAACTTTAAATTTTAAACCTTAACCTTAAATCGTAAACATATAACGAACATAAATAAGAAAATTCTTTAGTAGTAGTATGTTTAACATTCATGGATACAAGGAAAAACCAAAACCGTATTTTAACAAAACTTTCCTGATATCAAAACTATTCTTCATTTGAACATTCTTTATTGAAGAAAACTAATATATATTGCCTACTTAGTTGTTCTTAGGAGGATGGTGCCTTGGTGCATGATAATCAGCATTGAAAGCCACGAAACCTGACTGACGATCATCGGCTTCATCAGACAAATCAACAGTTATCTGCTCGCACCTGCCACCACATTGCGAAAACTGAGTAGCAGTCGACCCTCCAGCTCCACCACCACCACCCATTTTCACCTTCTTCACCTGCACCATTAATTTTCTCCCTCGGACCAGCCAATTCTTGTTTGCAGCATGTTCATCAGCACCATTCACAAGCTCCTGCTTAAACCCAGATTTTATTTTCAGATTCAAGCAACATTAAGTGGTGAAAACCAGATCAATTGTTATTAGTGATTTTAGTTCATATTACCTTTACTGTTGGAACTGTCTCATGGTTTGAATCTGGATCAATAAAAAGAGAATTAGCTATAGAGTAACATGCATGAAATTCTCAGATAAAAAGCTTTTTCTTTTCTTTTTTGGATGTAACTAATAGTATACAATCTATTAACCGACTAATTCGGGTCGAGTATAGGAGAAAGAGGTTCATTATGGACTATCCTTCGACCTCAATTTGCTCCATCCACGACGTCAGAATTCAAACGTCACACTAGACCAACTGATTGTTAAGAAATAAAACTAAAACTAAGAGGAATGCTGAAAAGGAATTTGATGATTGTTATATTACCTTGGTTGGCTTGTGCACAGGAGATCAATGCAGGAAATAGAACTAAAATGGAGAGGAATGCTATGACCCTCTCAGCAGCCATTTGTCTTCCTGGGAATGGGTTGTTTTCAGAAATGAAAAACCAGAAGCAAATTTAGGGTTTTAAAGGAGAAGTTAGGTCAAATATAGATTTTAGCACCTATGTAACAAAAACCCAGGTCAAAGCTCTTAGCTTAGGACTATGGTTTCCAACATCTGCCTAGCTTTTCAAACTGCATACATATATATATATGTATAGTTGAATATAATATAATATATGTATATATCATTTGAACCTTCCAATATATGGGAATCTCAATGCTTTTGGAATTTGCAGTAAGTTTAAGCATACTTGTTTCAAGGTCCAAGATGAAAATTCTTGGGGGCTAAGAGAGATGATGAAAAACACACTAGGGCAGTTGTTTCTGAAAATTTAAAATTCATATATGATTTAGAATTTTATTCATAAATTTTTATATATTTTAGAAAAAAAAAACTTTATTTTTAATTTAGGTTTAAAGTTCAGGCGTTTATGTACGTTGTAGGTTTTATAATTTAAGGCTAGTGTTTAGAATTTAATATATAGGGTTTAAAAATTTAGAGTTAGGGTTAAAAATCTAAGATTAATGTTTTTATTGTGTAAATACATAGGTGTATGTAAAATTAGTTTTACATAATTTATGTATCAAAGTTTTCATCGAGAGATTCGACATCTAACATAAAGTCTTGTGTCTATATTTACATCGAGACTTCGATAACTATGCAAAAAGTTTTGAAAGGAATAAGAAAATGAAGCTAAGGGAGAGTGGTCCATGAAGGTGGCATAGTGTGAGAAGTGGTTAGGTAACGTAGAATGCAAGGTACGTGTGTTCTGCGCCTGTCTGCCATGCTTTCAACGAGAAAATTAGGGTTTTGTTTTATATAGGGTTTTCAATCTTGATTTCCCAAATGAGTTGGCTACTTTTCTCTAATCCCCGTACACCATTACTTGAACTTAATTTGGAATGATTTTAAATTATTTTAAAATGTTATTTTTTACGATAAAAATCGTCGGACACAATGATAAATCACGTTACACTTTTAAAGAGTGTATAATTTAAATGATTTAGATAGTTTAATTCGTTCATCTTTAAATAACTATCGATTCTCTAATTATATGTAGAAAATAAATAACGATTGACCTTAAAAAAGATAAGATAAATACATTTAATTGGTTAAGATCACAAATAACGTGATGAACATGGTTCATCTAATAATTTTTCCCTTTATATACATATGCCAGATTTTGTCGGACGTCATTAATGTTAGATGGTTAGTATGTGTATTATTTCTCGCAATTTAAGTTTAGAGAGATTTTTAATATCACATATACTGATACGTCTTAATATATTATTTCTTATGAACGCAATCATACTATTTTATTAAAAAAATTACACAAAAATATTTTTATTATACTAGGAAGACTTGAGTTCTTATTGTTAAATGGTCTAAAGGTGTTTAAAATCCTCAATTTTTTTAAAAAATCAATTAAATATCTGAAATTTTTCATTCACTTAATTTATTTGACTAATAAATTAATTCAGTTAAGTCTTTTATCAACTTTTACTATTATTTTTTTAATGTTTTATTTAGATATTTTTACCATGTGACACGCTATAGTTATGCCACGCGATATTTACAGAATTTTTTAGGACATTATTTTTCATAATTTTTATAATTTTTTAAAAATTTTAACTAAAATTTTAAATAGAATTAAAAAAATCTAAAAAATATCAAGTGACAGTACTATTTCATATGTTACACCAATTGATCCAGAAAAAACTGTTAGATTTAACAGTAAATGTTGATTAATGAGATAAATCGATGAAATTTAAAGTTTTTTTTTTCAAAAGTTAAGGGCTTATGATACATTTAAATTTTATTAAATTCACAGTCAGGGCCAGCTGTGAGAGGAACATCTCGAGCGGTCGTTCAGGACCCCGATCAGTCTAGCGCTCTAAATTTAATTATTTATATTTTATAATTTTTATTTTTATAATTTATTAAATTAATTAATTTAATAATTAAAATTAATTTTTTAGATAAATAAATAAATCTCATAATAAAAATAATATATTTGAAATATTAAGTTAATTGTTTAAACTAATGTGATAAATAATTTTTTTTCGATGTCATTTCTTATATTTAACATTAAAAAAGTAAATTTTAAACCATAACTCTAAATTCTAAATCATAAATTCTAAACACTATATCAATACTTTAAACTTTAACATTAAATCATAATTCTAAACTCTAAACCTATTTTTTTTATTGTTGATGCATAAATAAATATTAAAAAATAAAAAATTGCTAAGACCTAAAATTTCTGAGACCACCCTGTTCATAATACCAATTGTGTTTAGCTAAGTTTACATGATGACAATATAATATACAAAATAATGTAAAATTAAATATGTTTAAACGTTAAATATTTTTTTATAAGCAACTGAAATAGGTAAATATTAAGTATTTGAAATAAATATTAAGCATTTGAAATAGTTCAGAATGTTGAAACCCTCGTCCTCTTCCTCGACGCCCATGCATGAAAAGCAGTGTAGTAAATAGGTTAGCTGAAGCGTAGTTTCCAACACCATTTGAATGATTCAGTGGGTCTAAATCCGCCAGCCACCACCGACAAACATATTTTCACACAGACCTTGAAACATGTTCCGCCACATGGACGCCACAAAATAGGGTACGAAACCGTATTTGGAGAAGAAGACCGAACAACACAGTTAGACTTAGGGTGGTGAATGAGACGAGATAGATCGCGAGTTATTCGAGTTCAATTCGGTTAAAGCTCGGTCAAAACTTGATTTAATTAGACTTAATTCGAGCTCGAACTCGGCTCGAGTCCTTAACGAGTCGAGCCGAGATACATGATACTCGACTCAAAAAGCTCACGAGCTATTTGAAAACATAAATATATTATTTTTTATTTTTTTATAATTTAAAATCTGAATTTCTAAACATAAAACCTTAAAATCTAAACCTTAAAGATAAGTCTTAAACCCTAAATTAAGATACTAAAACCTAAAATTAACAAGTTTGAGTTTAACAACTTGTGAATCAAAGTTTTTTCTCCGTTAAGCTTTAAATGAGACGTAAGAGATAAGAGTTACTCAAGTCTAACATGGTCAAAGATCGGCTAATACTTGACTCAATTAAGATCGAAAAAAGCTCGAACTCGACTCGAACCGAGCTCAAATATTTCAGGCTCGTTTTAAATTACTCAAACTCGAACTCGACTCGAAATCTTAACGAGCCGGGCTCAAATATTTCAGGCTCGTTTTAAATTACTCAAGCTCGAACTCAACTCAAAATCTTAACGAGCCGAGCTCAAATATTTCAAGCTCATTTAAAATTACTCAAGCTCGAACTCGAACTCGACTCGAAATCTTAACGAGCCGAACTCAAATATTCAGGCTCGTTTATACTTAAGCTCGAACTCGACTCGAAATCTTAACGAATCGAGCTTAGCACTACTCAAGCTTGACTCGACTCGTTTACACCCCTAAACTTGGTATATATATAGCGGCGAGTTTAGGGTCGTTTTTAGATAAAACGTCACAATAGATATCATACATAATGGTACTGTTTTGCAATAAACGTCGTAATAAGTACGACTATTACTAACGTTTAATCCCAAACGCTACAAAAAGTATCAACTTTTAATTTTTCATAAAATCGATGATATCGAATAAATGGCCGAAATTGTTTGAATGTTATATTTCCTTGGAAAAAACAATGGCATTTTTTAAGAGTGTTTAGTTGTGGTTGACAAATTTTGATTCCTTCCAGTTAATCTGGTTTGTATTGACGACAATTCTTCTTCATATGCATCGAAAACATAAGACGAGTACTTAAGTTTTGTTTCTAGGGACTGTTGTTGTCCCCCATGGTCCGTAGCATGTGATTGTAAGGACGGGTCAATGAACTTCGAATTAGAAGTCGATAGGGACAAAATTAAAATTTAGAGTTGAGTTATAAATTGTAAACGTTTAAAAGTAGATCAATTAACTTTTTAAAATAAATAAATAAAAAACTTCGAGAGTAAAGGAAGATTGTCCCTTCCCACCCTTGAATAATTTCGTTTATAGTCGAAGCATTCTCCCGTTGTTTTAAAAGCTTACGATTTCATATTCTATTTCAATTTTTGTGTGTTCTCTAAATATTTAACCTTGCAAGATCACCTTATTCAATCACATGAGATTCGACGTGCTCATACGAGTATATAAGTTAACAGGGTGAAAATCATTTACTTCTTTCTCTTGCCTCCTTTTATGCATCCGTTTTAAATTAGAGGGTTTAGGGTTTAGAGTTTAAGATTAGGGTTGTGATTAGGTTTAGGGAATTAGGAGTAGGGTTTAGGATATAAAAAATAAGGGTTAGTGTTAAAAATTCAGTTTTTTAAAAAATTTTCAAAGGAGTAAAGAGGCAAATTATTCTTACTCAAGTTAATGATGTTTTTTATTTAATTATAAAACAAGTGATTAAATTATACGTATTTTTTTAGATAAATGCTAAAAATTTTGTTTCAAATAAATATTTAAAATATTTTTAGTCAAAGTATGTGCTTCGAGCAAAAATCCTCTATCTCTTTATCATGCCTCCATTTATGTTTCTTGTTAAAATTTTCTAAAAAAAATAAAATTTAAACCCTAACCCTTTTTTCTATATCTTAAACCCTAAACCCTACACTCTAAAAAATACACCCTACCCCAATTCCCTAAACCATCATCTTGAACCCTAAATCCTAAACCCTCTAATTTAAAACGAAGGCATAAATAGAGGCATGAAAAAGATGTAGACGATATGCACGTGATTTAGTTAACTTTAAAAAAATAATTTTTTTAGTATTTATTTCTGTAAAAAATGAACTTTCAAACACTTATTTAGCAAAAAAAATATTTAAAACACTTATTATAAAAATATAATTTAAGAAATTTTATATTTCAGGCTTTTTGTTTAATTACTCGACTATCACCATCTAGAAGAAATTTTATATTTCAGGCTTTTTATTTAATTACTCGACTATCATTATCTAGAGTTATAGATAAATGTCACGACTTCACAAGTTCCTCTTCCGGTTATAATTATAGGGATGAGTTTATAGTGTTAGGATACGACTGTATTCTCTAAAAATTTTAAATTTTTATAAAATTTAAATATTATATATTTTTAAAATTTTATAAATTTATACTCTTTAAAATTTTAATATCTTTATATCTTAAAATAAAATTTTGCATTCGCTCCCGAATATAAACACCGATATCTTGTGTTGGTTTCCTTCAAAATGCAAACTTTACCAACGTTCATTCCTATTGGATATTGGATTGGGTTTTAAAATTACTTCTAGCTTTCAAATTTCAATCCAAACATAAAGTTTTATTAATGGAAATAAAATAATTAAAATTTATAATATTAAAAAGTCAAGATCAAAGTCCTATCATCTGAACAAGTGCACTGATTTATTTAATAGATAAATTTAATCTTTAATATTTACAGTTTTTATCATTTTAACTTTCATTCTTTATTTGGGATAAATTTAGCCCTTAATTTAAGTTTTTTTGATAAATATTTTATTTTTTAACTATCATGATGATCAGACTATTAAAAATTTAATGATAATGACATATAATAAACATGTAATAATATATTTTAAATTATATGACATCTAACCTATCAAATACATACATATAGAATATAATTTTATTTCAATATAAAATATAAAATAATTAAAATTCAAATAAAATATTAAAACATAATAAAATCTAAAATATTTTAATTATTAAACCTTAAAAAAAGTTATTACTCTGTTTTTATATATATATATATAATTTTGAGTTTTTTTTAGATTTAATTAAAATTCAAAACCAAAACCCCTCAAATTTACTACTTTTAATTTAGATTAAATACTGAAATACCTAAATTCTAAACTAAAATGACAAAAACCAAATTAGTATCAAAATTCCTTACCTTTGATTTATCGATAACAATATTTACAAAATTCTTCATTTTCAGAATGTGTTTACATTTTTTAGATAAGATTTCGATACTATTATAGTTAGGGTTGAGAATTTTTAGTATACTTTCGTTTTAGATTTAATTAATTTTTAATATTTTATTTAAATTTATATGTTTATATCTTATATTAGAATAAAATTGTATTTTACGTGTATGTATTTGATATCTTAGATGACATGTCTTTTAAAATATATTACCATATGTTATCTTCGTTAAATTTTTAACGGCCTAGTCATTATGTTAATTAAAAAATAAGATGTTTGTCAAAAAGACATAAGTTGAGGATTAAATTTATCTCAAAAAAGAATGAATGCTAAAATGATAAAAATTCTAAACGTTAAGATTAAAATTATTTTTATGCCTTATTTAATTAAATTAACCAATGTCTCATAAAATCTTTATTTTTTATATTTTTAAGTTATGTGTTTTAGAGTCACTAAAAATATTTTTTTTAATTTTTAGGAAAATTATATTATAGGATTATTTTTGTCATGTTATTTATGAGACTAATCAATCAAATAAATTTATTTAATTAATTTTTTCATTTTATATTTTAATTGAATCTTCACAAATATTTATTATAAATAAAATTTAAAAATAATTTTTAACAAGTGAAAATTCACTCGTTAAAAAAATAAGATAAAAATTTTTTAATTAAATAAATGAACTTGAAACGAAAATGACCTATAATATAATTTCTCATTTTCTATATAGTATTAAGATTAGAGATGATTAAAAAAATCTAAATACCTAAAACAGATAAAATTTTCAAATCCTAAAGCTAACTTAAATTTTGTCTTACTTCATTACCTTTTCCCCTTTGTCAAACAACATCCCCACCACCACATATTTATATATGTATATGTATATGCATGTCAATACATATATTATAATAAATAGTGTTTTGACTTTTGTTTTCAAGAAATTAAAATTAGCCACTTTCAGTATGATAATTGAACAGATGGTAAACTACCATGGAGAAGAGACTGATTCAAGATCTACTTTTATTTCTTATAACATCGTGTTATCTCCGACTCGAGTCTTCTAAGATTATGCAACTTTGCTGAATACAAGGAGAATCCTCGGAGGGTTTCGGCTCCGGTTCGGCGATGTCGGTACGAGCTTTACAAAGTCTTTATCTCTGTGCTACTCTCTTCCATTCTTTATGAAGTATGTTGCATTCGTTTATTCATGTATGATGTTAGGAATATGTTAAAGGAATTAGAAGATTTGAAGTATAATTGAATTAGAACATGTACAGTATTTGATGTTCGAGTCCGGTGACGATAGGCTAGCTTCGTCGAAACATGTATAGATTGGTGAAGTGCAGGCATAGACTAGGCCATGAACAATGCTGGACTGTGTCCTGGACTGTTCAGATTGGCCTTATTTTTCTGAATTGCAAGAAACAGAGAATGCTTATGTCTCGATTTCGATCTTTTCTTGTTTTCCAGATAGACAACAACACTACATTTGCTGGTCTTTTTGAATCCTTGTTGGCTGATATTTCAGCATTCATGGAATCAGTAGAATGTATAGATGTAGAGCAGGAAAGGTTTATTGAAGTGGGATGTTACATTTATCGAGTTTTTCCGGCGATTCTGGAGTTGAAGTATGCGAAGAAGCCCCCGAAAAATGTGAGGGAGATCCTACAATCTATGTCCCAAAATGTTAATCTGGCAAAAGATCTTGTTGGAGAATGTCATAAAGAGAAACAATCGGTTTCGGAGACAGAACTGGGAAGTATCATGGCCAAGCTAGAAGGGGTGGTAAAAGACATAGGTGAATGTTTGTGCTTGATACCGTCTGCAACATTCGGGGACGAGGAGTATGCGGAAACTGCGGTCCGGTCACTTTCGGAGGAAATGCAGAATGTACATTTTGAAGTTAAGCAACCTAGAGAATTACGAATCGCAGAGCTCGAACCAAATATGTCTTTTGCAACAGAACAGCCTAAGAAATCAAAAATGGCAATAGAAAGTTCTCAAATGCCACACCAAATGCCGATGGAATCGGATCTTTACTCCGTTGATGTGGATGTCTCTATCTGCACAGATAGTTCTCAAGCTTTGAACATGCCGTGCCTAAATGATTTGCTTAAAATTCCGAGTCCAAGAACACAGTATGAGAGCATAAACAAGTCCTTGACAACACTGCCAAAGGTGGCTCATTACATCGAACCTATGTACGACACTTTCTTCTGTCCATTGACTAAGCAGATTATGAGTGATCCAGTTACCATTGAGAGTGGAGTGACGTATGAGAGGAAGGCGATATCGGAGTGGTTCGAAACTTTCAGTCATGCAGAAGATATAACATGTCCAACCACAGGGATTAAGCTCAAAAGCAGGGTGTTAAGCACTAATGTTGCATTAAAGACCACTATAGAGCAATGGAAAGATAGGAATGAAGTTGCGAGGATCAAGGTTGCTCGTGTGGCATTATCGATGGCTAGTTCGGAGAGTATGATACTCGAGGCAATACGGGATCTGCAACATATCTGCAAAAGGAAACAGTACAGTAAGGTACAGGTACTTAGTGCTGGAATATTGCCATTGCTTAATAAGTTACTCAGATACAAAGATAGAGATGTCAGATGTGAAGCCTTGGAACTATTACGACAATTGGCCGAGGATGACGATGAAGCAAAGGTATGCTTTTGTACTATTTCCAGATATTTCATCTAAACCGAAACAAGAAAGGGTGAAATTTTACTATTGCATAACTATAACACCATTTTCATTATATTTTGTTCAGGAAATGGTTGCTGATACAATGGATCTACCAACACTAGTTGAGTTGTTATCAAGTAGCCACCAGCCAGTTCTTTATGCATCATTGCATTCCTTACTTGAACTTTCAAGATGTCAAGCATTATGTGAAAAAATCGGGTCGGCAACCGGAGCAATTTTGATTCTGATCAGGATCAAATACAACCATCAGGTTGATTCTTTTGCTTCCAAAACAGCAGATGACATTTTAAAGAACCTGGAGAGATTTCGAGGTAACGTAAAGCGTATGGCAGAGTATGGATTCTTGGAACCTCTTTTGAATCATCTAACAGAAGGTAATTTAACTTTATGATTGACATTCTTCCAAATGATGAATTTCAGACAGATGTTGATGTGTACATAAGCAGGTTCCAAGGAGGTGCAGATGGAAATGGCAAGCTACTTGGGGGAAGTCATTCTTGATAATGACAGCAAAACCTATTTGGCTGAGAGGGCTTCTCCTAGTCTCATTAAAATGGTGCAAAGTGGTAACCCCATTGTCAGAGAAGCAGCGTTTAAGGCATTGTCACAAATCTCATCTCATCATTCGAATGGAAGAATACTTGTCGAAGCCGGTATCGTCCAAGTTATGGCTGAAGAGATGTTTGCTCGTTGGATATACGATGAACCAATGAACTCAAAGAAAGAAGCTGCTGCAGTACTTGCTAATATTCTGGAGTCTGGGGTTGAGCATGACAGCATCCAAGTAAATCCACATGGCCACAGGATAGGTTCGGATTATGTCATCTATAACGTTATCAGCTTGCTTAAGAACTCGATAGCTCACGAGCTCAACATCAATTTCATCAGAATTCTTTTATGCCTGACAAAGTCATCCAAGTCATTGGCAACCATTGTCTCGGTTCTGAATGAGACTGAAGCAAGCTACACACTCATTGAATTCATCAATTATCCACATGAACAACTCGGGGTTGCAGCAATCAAGTTGCTCATCACCCTTTCACCGCACATCGGTAACACACTAGCCGAAAGACTCTGCAGAACCAGGGGTCTGCCTGAGAGCTTATTCGAGTGCCCTACAGGAACTAACCACATTACAGAGAAGCAGGCAGTTTCAGCAAAATTCCTGGCAAAACTCCCCCAGAAGAATCTAACACTCAACCTTGCTCTTCTGCAGAAGAATGTTGTCCCCATAATCCTTCAGAAAATCATTTTAATCCAAAGTGGAATAAGAACTAGCAGGCACGCAACCGTTTACTTAGAGGGCCTAGTTGGGATTCTTGTTCGATTCACAACTACACTGTATGAACCACAGATATTGTTTCTAGCGAAATCTCACAAGCTCACATCGGTGTTCACAGAACTGCTCATGAACACATCTAGTGATGAAGTTCAAAGATTATCAGCGATCGGATTGGAGAATCTGTCGCTAGAGTCGATAAATCTATCGCAGCCACCACAACTTAAGAAAACCAAGTCTACAAAATTGTTCCACTTGCCGAAAATTCTATCTTCCAGTTCATCAAAAAGGATAAGGATGCCATTACTATGTCCAGTTCATAGAGGTGTTTGTTCTTCAGAAACCACATTTTGTTTGATCGATGCCAAGGCTGTCGAAAGGTTGTTGGCATGCCTGGATCATGAGAATGGTGAGGTAGTTGAAGCTTCAATGGCGGCTATATGTACTTTGTTGGACGACAACGTCGACGTGGACAAGAGTGTGAGCCTGCTGAATGAGTTCAATGCTATTCAACATATCTTGAATGCAGTGAAAGAGCACAAAGAAGAAGGCCTGTGGCAGAAATCTTTTTGGATGATTGAAAAATTCCTAGTGAAAGGTGGAAATAAGTCGGCTTCGGACATATCCCAGGACAGGTCGCTGCCTGTGTCGTTGGTTAGTGCTTTTCACCATGGGAATGGTAGCACGAGGCAGATTGCTGAGAACATTTTAAGACGCTTAAACAGGATGCCAAGCAGCTCAACTAGCTTTTTCACCATGTAAAAAGAAGCCCCAAATTCACTCCAATGTTAATGCAAATGATATGCTTTTAGAAGGAACAGAACCAAAACTTATTTTGTGTTACCCTGTCGATTTGACTGTACTAAATTTGTAAATGCAGAGATGACAAATTTGTAAAGCTGTGAAATTGAATTCATTAGATCAAGTCAATGAAATTTCATGTCTTGAGGGGAAGATTTTAAGATTGAACAGTATATGCCATTAAAATATAATTAAAAAATATTGCATTTTACATCTCTGAACTGAACAAAATACATCCCACTCTTGTCTGTAAATTACAGCAAGACACCATCTAAGTTTACTAGATAAACATAACTCCTACATCACAAAAAAATTCAATATCCTCAATCTATACAATCATACAAATGATACAAATCACACACACACACACCCTCAAACAAAGAGTTAGCTGTCTGATTTGATCCAACGTGACTGATATTCGTGCTGTCTGCTTCGGTCGAACGTGACTGATAATTAAATTGCATGTCCTTGGCTACCTTCAAGAATGTGTTATAAATACGAGCTGCCCGGAATAGGCCTATAAACCCTTCAGGATCAAAGTTCCACTTTCGCATGGCCTGATGGTTGAGACTCTGCAAAAGAAATAGATAAGTTACAGCCAGGGTCGATGAAGATTCAGCCTATGACACGGGCTTCAAGGTGTGTTAAGTAGAGAGAGTGATACCATTTACTTCTTGGCTGTCGGAAGGAGCACCGGCTCCGTAGTTCATTTGAACAACATTGTGGAGCTCGTCCTCCCATGCATTAGATAGCTAGAATCAAAATGCAGCGACACGGAAGTAAATTTGTAATCCTCATACATTCACTAAGTTAAGCAGACAACATTTTATGTCATTCACATTGTGCACTTTAGCATACATAAAGTGTAAACTACAAGAAAAATGAAGAAAAGAAAGACCTGATTGGGTTCCTTGAATCCTCCAACCATTGGCGAGAAGTGGGAACCAAGTGTTCTACACATAAAATCAGCATTATTCCCCATGACGGGAAGGCTACCCGGAACAAGTCCTGGCTGAGACGGATGTAACGGAGTATAACCCACAGACAAGTCTGAAGTGAACCCCAGAGTTGATGGACCAGTCCGTGGTTGCAGAATCTGTATTTTAATGGATTAGAAGATATACATATAGACACGAGCAATTGCTAAATCTACACACATCAGCTTACGTCTTTAGCAAGAAGTCCTACATTACAATTTAGCCGTGGGTTCACTGTCGCAAGTTTCATTGATAGAAACTGGAAAAAGAAGAAATAAAGTGACATATTAGAACTTGTGAAGGATAGCATATGGTTATATCTATACAGTATTCACAGGTTGCCACAGAGAATTCGGCTCCACACCTCAACTTGCCGCTGAAGTGATTGCACATAGTTAATGATTTCATCTAGCATTACTGCCTTGCCTGTAACCTGCAAGTACCGATAAAGCCTTACCAACTGAACTAAACTAGTGTACTCGTTAAGTGATACCATCCAACGAAACATACCTTACTGCAACCAGGTACAAGGTCCTGCAGAAATTTCATCCTTTCACTGATTTTTTCCCTTCTTACCTGATGTTATAACCAATTAGCGACGATCAGATGATCTAAATATTGCTAAACTTTAGTAAGTGTTCCAAGTAAACTTTACTCTTTCTGCAAGACTGTGGCTGTTTGTTGCCTGCCCTCTTCGTGCTCTGACATGTATATATTCTTCTTTTGGTGCATCAGAAGCTTGAGACCCTTGTTTTCCATGTTTTGTTGTTGTCTTATTCATTGCTGTAGATTGATTCTGGTCTCCTTTCTGTTGATTTTCAGCACCATCTTTTGCATCCTCGATAGGTGATTTGCTTCCCGTAGCTTGATCAGTCTCGGTATCCTGCTGTAAACTTAAAAATCAAAACCAAGTATAAACAAAAAGTGAATAGCGGATCAGAGAAGAATTGGTAAACATTGTTTTACCTGTATGCTCCTTTTTCTTTTCTTAGAACTAACACCTTTAGCTGATGGTTCACAGCCTGTACCATGCACTGCAGATGGCACATCTTGACCACAAACACCATCACTAGACTCGGCCTCATTAGACTCATTACCCGACCCACCATTTCCTTGTTTTGTTTCTTCATTAGACCTCATAAAACTTTCACTTCTTTCGTTCTTGAGAGGACTTTCTTGAGTAGCCCTATTTTCCTCTTGCAAACAAGCATCTTGCGATCCTTGCATCTTGCCCACACCCCTATTATAGACAGCCATAGATCCAGGAATACCAAAAGGGTTCACCATACCACTAAAATTCCCCCCACTAAAGTTCGAGAACTTGGCAGCACGCTCGATGAAAGCCGAGTCAGCTGGAAACTGAGATAGGTTCTGAGGTAGAATCCCGGTCACATTTGGCAAAAACATACCCTCCTTCAACTTCAACATTGAACTTGTTGCATTCCAATCCATATCAAATGGTCTATCGATGCTACTTCTCATAGAGGCAGGACCGCCTTTTGCAATTCCCACTGCATTTGAAGAGCTCACACTAGTTTGCACACTAATATCACAAAACCCCAAGCTTCGTGAATTAGAAGGGTGCTCCCAAAGGTTAGAACAAAACGAATCTACCATCAACGCCGAACCAGATGAGGAGCCAATGCCCAAGGGATTATCACTAGGAACTGAACTCATAGGAGTACTTGTGAGATTACCACCACCAAACTCCCAAGCTGATGACATACCAGATCCCTGGTAGCTTATATCATTATCATTTCTCTTTTCTAGCTCATATTTATCCTTTTCCCCAACATCCATATCGCAGATTTCAGTCTATGCCTTTATCCACAATTATGTTTGAACACACCTATGCAATCAGGCTGATGAACAGAAACTAAGCCTTAGAAAATTGACCACTACCTAAAAATACCCTTAATTGCACCAAGTCTAAGTTCATGAACCAAAGATCAAAGACCAAAAAAGAGATAGGTATAAAGAACAACAACAAGCACATCACATGGGCAAATCATCTAATTTTTTTGACAAAAGTAATACACAATTAACTTTACCGGCAAGTTTCAAGCTAATTTCACAAGGGTTCAATAAAACTTAGGATATAAGAAAGATATAGACCTCAAAAGCAAAAAAAAACCCACTTTTGAAATTCAATTAGTCAAAACCCAAAAACCATAGCTGAAAACAGCTTCCATTTCCAAAGCACAAACTGAAAATTAAAAGTACATCAACTTGCACAAATGAAAAGTTTTTCTTCAAGACAAAAGGATTGAACAGAACAGAACAGAAAAAAGCTGTAAGTGAAATTAAAAGTTCACAACAAGCAATCAATTTAATCCAAACAAGAAAAGGAAGAACAGCATTGGTTTCAGAACAATAAATAAAGCCACCCTTCTCATTCAAAACCCTAGTCAGAATGTAGCAGAGAAACCCAGAAAAAAGAAAGAAAGAAAGAAACTCAACCAAAAGCAAGGGGGAGAGGAGAGAGAAAGATACCCATTTTCAGATTCTGTGCTTGAATTTTTCTGTGTTTTCTCTGCTCTCTCACTCAAAGTCTTCAATTTCAACACTCCCAGACACACAAAAGTTCAAGCTTTTATAGAATTTGAGCTCAGCAACAGAGCAACTCTGCTTCAATACAGTCAAATAACACTAGGTAATAAAGGGTAGAGCTTTATTACTTTCTAGTGAGAGAAAATGAAAGGGCATTTGTCTATTTTGTAGAAGACAGAGAAAGAGGAGAGTGATGGCAAAGATGCTGCATTTATACCCACGCTTGCATCAAAAAGAGAGCTCTTTGATCATTAACCACCGCTACTGCTACCATTAAAATATTTCAAAACACCCCTCTCTTACTCTTTGGGGGTATTTTTAAAGTTTGTTTGCATTGTTTTTAATCTGTGTATTTAAGTTATAATTAAACCCATTTGAGCTCGCGACTGTTACTAGGGGCAGTAAAACTCGACTCGATTCAAAAAATTAAATAATTCGATTCGAGACGAAAATTCTCGACTCATTTTGACTCGACTCGATTCGAAAAAAATTCAAATAAAGTTTGAGTTGTATAATGAAAATTCGAATAACTCAAAATTTTTAATAATTAAATGGTTAATTTTTAAGTTTAAGACGAGTCTATCAATTTTTTATAATACATATACGTTGATATATAAAAATATAAAGAAATATCGCTACATATGAAAAATATATAGATAAATATCTTATATGATTAGAGGAAATCGTTTAAATTGAAATCAAATTATACTATAACATGATAAATAATTACAAATAAATATTTATAGGAACTCGAAAACTCGACTCAACTCGACTCGAATTTCTTAAACTCGACTCGAACTGAAAAAATTTTAAATAAAATTTGAGTTGTAAAATATGACTCGTAAACTCGAATAACTCAAAATTTTTTGACTTAACTTGACTCAATCCGATCGAATACTTACCCCTAACTGATACTGCTACTCACATTAGATGAACTTTTTCTGCTTTAACTTATTGTATTTGTCATTTTGATTAAAAAAAGCCTGGGGAAGAGAGCTTCAAGATCTTTAATCAAGGGTAGGTTTGGTCAAGAAATTATAAAATCTAGCTCATTTTGATGCAATTATAATATGATAAGTTTTAAAATGTATATAAAATTAAATATATTTTATAATATTTTAAATTGAGTTTTTATAGTTTTTGACAAATTTTAATATTTTATTTTTATAATAATTTAAATTTTCAGGAAAAATGTCAAAATTTATCAAAAATAATAAAAAATTAATCTAAAAATCTGAACTTTTAATTTTTTATATAAATTTTAAAATACATATTTTTTAACCGTATTATAGACCGGTACTCACTAATCCCATTTTTCATTGTTCCATTGCAATTAATTAATAATTTTTTTAATTACTCTCCCTATCCCATAAATATTGTTTCTTATTGATTTTTTTGAGTCAAACTTTTTTAATTTTGACTTTTGATTATTTAAAATTTATTATTGATAAAAATATGAAAAAATATATTTGAGAAACTTTTAATCGAGTAGATTTTAAATATATAATTTATAAAATTTAATTATTTAAAATATTTAACATAATTATAATCAAAATTTAAAAAATTTAACTTTCAAAAAATTAATGAGGGACATTATTTTTGGGACGGAAGAAAGTATAATCAAATATCTTTCTCTCAAACAAATAATAAACAAAGTCACTTTCCTTTTTCTCTCCCAATGAGTCAATGTGCATTTCTTGTCGAGGTGGTATGCAGGGATGGAGCTGTATGGTACTGGCAGGGCAATCGCTTCTTACTCTGAAAATTTTTTTAATATTTTTTTATTTAATTTTTTTAAAATTATTTTTTATAAATTTATCCTCTTACTTTTAAAAAATTATATTTTATTCTTTTAACCCCAAATTTTAATTTCGTCTCTGATGGTGTGTCCATGTTGTAACATTGATACGAGAATGAAGTAGTGGTCCAAATTTAAGGATGTTTGCTCTTGTTGTAACAGCTGACAAGACATCTTGAAACTGGTCAAAAGTTATAGAGTTAATGGCAATGGTGGGTTTAGCCTTTATGTAACAAAGGGCTCTTGTTGTTGCATTGACACTTTGTTTGTCAATTTGACAATACCTTTGGCCATTTGCTGTTGGAATGGCTCCTGTTAGAGAAGAATTTTAGGCATATGGAAAATCACTTTTGTAAGTAAAAGTTTAAAAATAAATCATGCCAAATGCATCCTTAGATATTATAAGTTAAAAGTCAATGTTAAATTTAGATGGTTATTTTTCTTTTAGTCAGTAAAAATAAAGTTGTTCATGCATTAAGTTCATACATATTTATCATTTATTTACTTAGGTTGTGTTGATAGTCGTAAGTATTTTACGGTGTTTGATTCACGTAAAAGAAAAATAATTAATAAAATTTTAATTTTCGGTCAATATTTTTTTTTGGATAAATGTGTATTTTATTATCCAAGACAAGAAAACAAATCTCTCAAAGTACATTTTGGACAACCATCCCGACTAGGAAATTTCCCAAGATGTACAAAGAGTCCTATTTACATTATCTAAATGTATACTCTTACCCTGTAAACGAATACGAACCACGTTTATAATGCACCTAAGTATACAATTTTCAGACCTACTCGTGTGCCGAAATATCCTTCTATTACGCTCCTCCCATACAAAGTACACAAAGGAGCCCCAAGCTAGCTTAAGCAATTGAACAATCAAGGACCTCCCCCTCAAATGCGAACACAACCAATCTAATTCAGCATTCCATGTTGGTAAAATAGACTGCAAAACAGGGCGTTAGCACTGACAGGAAAAATTAAAGGAACAAACTGATAAAAAGTTTGACCGTGTCGTGGTATGGAGGCCACTGCCTTAGAAACAAATCGCCCCGATGTGTGTACTCGCTACTTTAGGCGGTTGTCCCCCGAAGGTTAGCACGGTCCTCCAAACAGTGTACACCCAAAGTTTGGAGTGGACTGTAGAGGAAATGATCGTCAGAACCGGAGTCGAACAGAATGATGCTCTCTAATTCTCTCTCAAGTAAGACAGATGAACTCTGAATGGGATGATTAAAAATGAGAGAAAAACATCTTATTTATAGGTAGAAAGCAGGGGCAAATCTGTCCGAGAATCAAATAAAATCTTATTTAAATTTAAAATTTAAATTTAATATCAGATAATATCTATCCAAAAATAGTAGATTTGCTAACCGAAAATATCTATTTAAATCTCGGATAAAATCTATTCAAAATTAGATTTATTAACAGATAAAATCTAATTAAATCTCAGATAATCTGTTAATATATATCTAAAAATAGTATATTTTATAACCAAAAATATCCATTTAAATCTCGGATATTTTGTTATTAAATCTATTCGGTTAAGTATTTAAAATTCAAAGAGAATTTTAAATCAATTAAACTGCTCTCATACAACCTATAAAAACAAAGTGTGGGATTCAAGTATTACATATTTCCAACATTCCACACCAACAAACTTCTATGAACCCCGCATAACCTCATCTCATTCCATACAGTCCTGACAAATCTACAAGCCGAGAAGAGATGATCTCGAGACTCCACCATGCCCTCGCAAAACATACACCCTTCCTCCATCTCTCGACCCATCCTTAACAACCTATCTCAAGTAGGCAATCATTTTTTCTTTGTATTTTGTGGAACGTTTTTTTACGGAGAAAATAAATATTTTCTATAAATCACTTTCATATTATCATCTTCAACTCAAAGGAGTCTTTCGTTGGTAGTTTTCCCTTGTCGGCCCTTACAACGACATCGACACCAACATCATCATCTCTCCATTGGATGACATGTATTTCCTAACATCATCAACACCGTCATTACGATCGTCAATTCTAACCATCGTCATTTTTCTATCAATGATATGTATTTTTCTTTTAGGAGTATAACTACACACAACACCCTATAAGTCCGTCTCTCATCTTCCCGACATTATGAGCTTATGCTCCCATTGCATTCTTCCTTGTATTCAATAGAGCTAAAAAAACTTCTTATGGAGGTCTTGTGGGAGATGCATTTGGAAAGTATGGCAAATATATTCTGATAAAAAAATATCAATGCACTTGAGTAGAAAACCTTTTTTTTATCGTGTCTCTTGTACAGACTTTCTAAAAAATTAAAATTTAAATTTTAACTCTTATTTTTTATACCCTAAGTACTACACCCTAAAAAATATACCATACCCCTAATTTCTTAAACCCTAATCACAGGAACGACTATTACCTGGTTATGTTTGAAAATGAATATAATTATGGGCATGTGCTTATCGGTGGTCCATGGATAGTTTTTGGTAGTTATTTCACGATTCACGATTCAATTAGCTTAATTGAATTTCATTTCATCAAAATCGATCGTAAAATTTGAGCAATTATAATATTTGAACAAATTTAATTTTTTCAATCACCAGAATCTAATTTTGACTAATCTAATTTTTAGGGTGTGACATGGGATGTATTCTTTGGTGCTTTCTTATGGGTGTTGTGGAAGCGCAAAAACTTTTACATGTTTGATCTAGAAAAACTTGATCTTTTTAATGGTTTGAGTTTATTGCCATTTATTCCATGTTAGAGGTTTAGTTATGGGGTGTCGTTAATGGTTTGAGTTTGGTTTGGTAATTATGTTCATAATGAGTGTTGCTTAAGATAGATAATCTGGATATTGTCTGAATGCTTATAAGGCATCGTTCAGATTAGGTCGTGGGTTTTTCGTTAATACTATAGGTTATTTTGATTTTGATAGCCAGAGATTAAAAGGCTTGGATTTGTCATATTTATCCTACATCTAACGTAATTATCAATGGCTTGACTAAAATATCTAAGATTATGCACGTGTCTCCTTTAGCGGAGGTTGATTTGGCTCGTAGTTTATTCAGACAACTACTAATGAGGTTTTAGTTTTGTTGCGTGAGGATTTATCATATGTGGTGGACGTTGATTAATTATAGTATTAAGATTACATAATCAATTAGACTCCAAGATTTTGGGACAATTAAGCAAGAATTTTCTTTACATGAAACAACATATTTATGTAGTTATTATAACTCAAAATTCTAGTATGTACTCATATTTTTATTTATTCTATCATTTGTATCGATATTTCTTTTGTTGTCTGTCGTTGTTGTTTTCATTTTCATTTATTTCTTATTTTAAACAAATTTTAACATAAAAATAACAATCGACTTTCTTTTCGGTCGAGTAATAATTTATTTCAAATCTTGACTCCAATATCTAATATTTTTTTGAATATAATAAAAAAAAACTTGTTAAATTCACAAATTATTAAAATATAATATCAAAGTACTTGGATTTGAATTATTTTTTATTTCAAATCTAAAATTGATCTTAAATAATAAGATGAATGTTAGTTGAAATCTTGAAAAGTTAAAATTATAAAATTATAAAATCTTTCTTTTAAAGTTTTTGTAATTCATGCAAACAATATCATTGTGTAACATGATGAGATGTTGTTGGAGCGACTAGTTTTCAAACTTTTTGATCATTTTCTCCTTTAAACCCCCTAATTTTTTATATGATCAATTCACCCCTTTTCTCATTGGAAAGATCCCCACTTGAAAATGTTAGCTTTTTCAGTCCTCCAATTATTTATTACCAAAGCTACTAGCGTAAGGGATAAGAGATTAGGGATGTTTATTATTCTGTTAAAATCAAATTTACTGATAAAAATTAGTAATATTGGGATTGTCCCTTAGATATTAATCTCTTACATTAGTATATGCATTAGGGGTGGACAAGATTAGGTACCCAGTCAATTTGAATAAAATTGGTCCTGGTCCTGGTCTCGGTAACCATCGGTTCTTGAAAATTGGAATAAGTTCCGGTCCCGGTCACACCGGGTCTTAAATTTTAAGAACCGGTCTCATTACTGTTGGGTACCGGTTCCAATACCGGGTAAGTCAATTAGTTTATTCTTAAAAAAATTCAGTAAATGGAGAAAAAAAATCAACCACCAATAATAATATTAAATAATAAAATTAGAATATTGTAGACTTGAAAATTAAAGTTTTAAAACAAGTCATACCCATAATATTCATACACAAAGAGAAAGTTTGATAAGAAAAATAAACAAAAGAAAACTAATACCGGATATTTGGTATTGATACCGGTCCTACTGGGTACCCACAGGGTATTGGGTCCAAAAAATTAAGATCCAGTCCCGGTTATTACCGGGACCTAAATTTTTGATCAAGTAATCTTTTGACTTATTTTTATGAGGTTAATCTTTTATGTACTAATTTTAGTTAAATGTATTTAATTTTAATTTTTTTATCAATATATGATCATCTAAATTATAAATGCTATAAAAATTAAGGGTAAATTACCCCAGTGACCACCCAACTAATTAAGGATACCTATTTTAGTCACCCAACTAAAGAACTCGTCAATCAGGTCATCCAACTTTGAAACCCTACCTATTTTGATCACTACCGTTAAAGTTCTGACAGAAAAACTAATAGTAGATACGTGATAATTAAATAAAATCTGTAATTATACATTCAACCATGTAATTTATTTATTATTTTAATTTAACTACCTAAGTATAACAGAACCACACAATATGTTCCAAACAGGCCCAAAATTAAAAAAAAATTGTTTGTATAGACATGTAATCAGTTTTTTACACTTTGGTCATCCAAAATTGAATTTATGTTGGGCCTAAAAGAATTAATAGATTATCTTTCAATAATTCCAATTTTTAGGATGTAAAGTAAAACACAAGGCTGTCAATGGTAGAATTTTATTTAGAATTTATGATTTATATTTAAAATTTAAAATTTAAAATTAAAAATATATTTTTTTAAAATTTTGTTTTTTTTAAAATAAAATTAAAATTAAGATTAAATGTAACATTTTTCAAAAAATAGCCATCCCTTCTGAGATATAACCCGATAACCTGATAGAAATGCATTATCTTGATTTCTATTAGGATAAACTTCATACATAGTCACTATATTACGAGGTTAATATCGAAATAGTCATTATATTTTAAAAAGTGTCAAATCTATTAGTCAATTATTAAAGTGACATCAATAAATCACCAACTGTTAAAAATTAACGAACTGATGAAGTAATAATTAAAAATACAATAAAATAATTATATATTTACTTCCTACTATTTATGATTTTTTTAATTTAATTTTAATTTTATTATAACAAAATATACTCAAATCGTAGGCCATGTCATCATTTTAATGGCATCTCAATAATTCAAGTTAGGACCCCATGGACCATGGTTGTTGCTAAAGTGCGCCGACCACATCATTTTTATTGCTTCACACTCAAACCAACGCCCACTCTCATTGACAATTGACTTGTTATTTGCTAAGACACCCAATCACCCATCTGTAACAGACAAAAACGATGAACTATCAACGGTATTATGAACATAACTGGTCGCTGTTCAAAGGATAAATTAAAGTTTTCTTCTTTGGTTGATCCATTTTCCCAAAAAACCCATCTTGATTTTGCTCCCAGGTACCCTCTTTTTCATCTCAGTTCATGTTTCTGAACTTTTACTCTTACATAGTACTTTGTCTCTTTGATTGTTTATGTTACTTGTATATGTTCATTTATTGTTGGAAAAAAATTATGATAGTTTGGTCTCTTTCAATGTCTGCTTATCCTGTTTGACTTTTAAAGATGCTAACTTTTCAATCACCTGTTTGCTGGAAAGTGTCAGTGAAGAACTGAAGGATGAATTTTGAGTTTTGATGAAGTTTTTATTGGGGTTTTTCATCTGATTCTTGTTGTGGAATTGAAGTAAATTGATGGATGTTATATTATTACAACTTTTGGGGATCTTTAAGATGTTGGAATGAATCTGGGTTGGTGAATTTTTCATGTTTCAAGATGGGTTAGCTAATGAATCTGTCTGGTTTGATTGTTTCTTTTATGGTTTAATTTTCGTTCATGGCTGTATCGAATCTTCGATTGACACCGGTCTCGAGTTTGATCCCCTAATTTGTATTGATGAGTTCTCTATAGCTGAATTTAAGTGCTTACTGTTTAGTTAGAACCCTGAAATTTGTGGTTGAGAGAGATCTGAACTGACCTTTTCTTATCATCTTTGGCCTCACAGATAGCGAAACCACGAATCGAGCCATTCGTTTACCGGTCTCGAGTTTGATCCCCTAATTTGCATTGATGAGTTCTCTATAGCTGAATTTAAGTGCTTAGTGTTTAGTTAGAACCTTAAAATTTGTGGCTGAGAGAGATCTGAACTGGCCTTTTCTTATCATCCTAGGCCTCACAGATACCAAAACCACGAATCGAGACATGGAAATGAATGGATTCGATGTTGATGAGAAGCGTATGCATAGGGGAAACTTGGAGTCGAATTCGGTTCATTTTCATGAAGAGGCCTTGTCGAGTGGAGAGGGCATCCAAGAACTGTTGAGTGGTGATTTAGACAGAATCAACTTGGATTTGGCATGTTCTAGTGAGAAATTGGTAAATTTGCATGTACTTTTGATGCTTCTTTTGGGTTGGGACATTGGTCCGGAAGCGATGGCGTTAGAGAATAGTGAAATTTCAGCTCAGTTCATCGAGAAGGCATTGGCATTCGACCTTTTATGTGGAATTCTAGATTCGGAGTTGAGGGAAATCGAAGCTTTCTTGTGTACCATTCAGTTGGAGATTGTTGATGCTCGTCGTAAAACATCCTCATGCATGCCTTCGGGAGCACAAGTCGATGAAATGGATAAGAAGCTACATGATTCCGAAGAATCCATGAAAATGTGTCGAGGGATTGTCTCGGAGGTGAAGTTGCTGTCTACCAAGCTGCAGGCTTCGTTTCCATATTTCAGAAATGAAAACTGTAAGTCTGAGTTCGATTTTACCACATAACGAACATTGTTTAGAACTCAACAGCATTTGACCCTCTAACATTTGCATATTAGCAGGGAATAACGATGAGGCCGTGATTGTATCCGAGCAATATCAGCTATTGAACTTCATCGGGAAATACAAAGTGCAGACTGTTGAACAACAGAGACAAATTCTAAGAATGCTCGATAAATCACTCACAAGGGAGCTAAATCTCGAAAAGAAATTATCTGAGTCCGAACAAAACGAAGACCAATTAAAACTAAAGCTACATTATACCGAACAAGTCTCTCTTCGCATGGAAGAGGCGGCCGAAGTTGTTTGGGGACGGTTTCTAGAGGCTGAGAACGCTTCTGAAGTGCTCATGGGAATTTCCAAAGGACTGTTAGGTCGACTTCAGATTGTTCAGTTTAACCTGAACGGTTCGATTCAACGAGAAGCTGAGCTCAAATCTAAACTTGAAGGTTGCATCAAAGAGTTGAATGCCAAAGATATTGCTTTAGAAAAGCTCAAAATCAGCAACGCGGAACATGCTACAAAAGCTTCCGAAGTATTCACATTGCATAAGAACATGAAATTACTCGAGGAACAGCTAAAAGAATCCGAGCTACAACTGAAGAAAGCAAATGCTTCCAACGAAACTAGTCAAGAGCATCTTCACGAAATGGAACTCGTCATCGATTCATTAAAAGAAAGCCTTTACCAAGCTGAGAATAGGGCTGAAAGTGCAGAAGCAAAGGTGTCGGAGTTAACCGATACGAACATGGAACTTACTGAAGAGTTGAATTTTCTCAAAGGTAATAACGAGAAAAGCACAAAGAAGGTGACCTCACTAGAAAAGCAGTTGAGGGAATCAGATATTCAACTACAGCATGCAAAAGCATCATCCGAAGCGAGTCAGGAACAGCAAAACATGCTTTACTCTGCAATTTGGGATATGGAAACTCTAATCGAAGATCTAAAATCAAAGGTTTCGAAAGCTGAAAGTAGAACTGAGAGTGTGGAGGAGCAATGCATTATATTATCCGAATCTAACTTCGAACTCAATAACGAGCTAGGCATCTTGAGGCATAAAATTGAATGCTTGGAGACATCTTTGAACCAAGCTCACATAGACAAAGATGCAAATGCAAAAGAAATCAGTCATAGGACCAAGCTAATCACAGATATGGTTTCCCAACTAGCTTCAGAAAGGGAACGCATTCAAAAGCAGGTATTACCTCTGTGGCATTTTTTCTTGGGAATGAAGAGATGTGATTAAATGGTCGGTTTAATTATGAGCAACATCTTTGCAGCTATCTTCATTAGTAAAAGAGAAGGAAATATTGAAGAAAAAGTTACAGAACAAGGCACATGCCAACTCAACAGCAGTCTGTAACTCCAGAGATGGTGATGGCGATGAGATATCTGTTCCGGAAAGTGTTTCGATTAAAGCTACACGTACAAAAGCATTCGAGAATGCAGTTCCCTCAACTGCAAGCGTACAGGCAGGTACATTTCTAATCTAATTTTTCCAATATGTACCTTCAATGATTACTCATTCTTTACCCAGAATTTATTTGAAATCTTGAATCATTTCAAATTTCTTTTTCTATTCTAAAACAGGTGGATGAGCCATCAAAAGATGAATCCCATCATAGGACAGCAGCTAAACCTTTCGGCACCGAATCTGGCGATGGCACTAGCACTGTTCCGAGCATGCAGGCAGCAGAAAAAGGGAAGACAGTCTACCTTAAACTGTCATACATGTTGATAGCAATTCTCATTGCACTAATTTCTGCATTAACTGTATATTTTTTATGAGTGAAACAGGCCATCTATGTTTTGCAGGCACACATTGTGCAGTGTTGTATATTCTTTCCATTTCCGATTGATGATTGCATTCACTAGCGTATTTATATTCGATATCTAAGACATTGGTCGATGTGGAATATGTTTTACAATATGGATTGTGGTGAATGGTTCGTTTTGAGGTGCGAGTAGTTTGTTCGTACCCAGGTTTAAGTTTGTGCTTTGAGGATGTTTATCCATTGTTGCTAGAAGTATGCATAAAGCTTCACCGTTCTTATTCTTTGGTTTTGGTTGTGGTTGAATGCTTGTTCTGATTTAGGCATAAAGTGTTATTTTACTTTATTTTTGCAGGTGTTTCGCAGTAGAAATTATTAGATGAATCATGTCATCCGTGGTTCAACTAATTAGGTCCGTTCATCTTAAAATAACTACCTAATAACTATTCACTCTTTAATTACATGTAAGAAAGAGATGATGATTCACCTTGAGAAAAATGAGATGGACGTATATAATTGGTTGGATCACGAATAACGTGGTGAACAATATTTATTTAATAATTTTTCATTTCACACATATAGTTTTGTGTTTTTGGTGTTGATGTGTTTAATTAAGATTGATTGCAACTATTTTACGGTCTAATCTAACGAGATTCATTAATTTAATAACATGTAAAATAAAGGAGAAATTATATCATGTGTCCGGCTCGCCACATCACCCATGGTCTCATCCAATATAACTAATCACTTCACCGTTATCTTCCAAGTCATTTTTTTCAACCAATGAATCTTCACCCATTTTTTCATGTCATTTAAAAAATATATTTTTAGGAAATTAGATTAATGACATGGAAAATTAGTGATGAAATGGTGGTTTTCATTGGTTAGAGACCACGGAATAGACTAAAACCGACATGGAGGTAAAATTTCACCTTAAAAAATTGAGATAAAAAATTATTATAAAATTAGACTATAAATGACATGGTGAGTCAGAACCATGTAATATTTTTTTCATTTATGTGATTCATATATATCTATTTTATGGTATCATTTTATGCGGTTCTTATTAATTATAATAAATTAATTGTTATAAAGAAGTTCTGGTGGTGAGATTGTTTTAAAGTCTAATTTAATATAAAATAGGAGGAAAATAATAAATCAAATGCATTTGATGACATTTGAACTCAATACCTTAAATTATAAAAACTAAGCTTTAATCAGTAAATTAATATTAAATTATATAATATGTTATCAAAAATATTATATATGTCAAACTACACATAAAATTAATTCAAAATATTTTATGAAATAAATAATACTATAAATAATATAAAAACTTTTCTTATGTTCTAATTAACTTATCGAAAAGGTTCGAAATTGTTGAGAATTTGCTGCCATGGTTGAAATCAAGTTGCTTGCCGCAGTAGAGGTCATGTTGACAAGTGCTCCACTTGCTACATCTATCATCTTCATTTCCATTGGATACTTAGAATATTTCGCCTAAGTTCGCTCGTTTTTGCTACAGGAAAGAACCTTTCACGAAATAATCGAGTCATATCAGTCCCCGTGTTAACCGAATTTAAAGGTAAATCAAATAATTAATCTTTAGTAATGTCGACTAATGAAAAAGAAAAAAAACACGATGTTTTATTTGATCTTCGGATACTCCTTATGATTTCGTGCTTAAAAAAACCATGTGGAACTCTTTTAGATGCTTGTGTGATATTTTGTTGGGTAAACCGTGATAGATCGATGGAAGCTATATTAAGTTCATTTTGAGCGCTAATGGGATTTCGCTATCTAGGAATGTTATGCACAGATGTTGATCGTTCGGCGCCGAATAAATTGTTTGTTCATTATTGTGCGCCATTGAAGTATGCTCTTCGGTAGTGTACTCAGAGTGTGTTTCGGTTCCAAAGGATAGTTCTAACTCACATTCAAGTTGTTATCGCAACCTAAATTTTCTTTGTCTGTTAAATCTTCTGGCTAATGTTGGATTAAAATTCAATAATAGTGGGCACATATGTATATTGTATATTGCTATTATAAAATTTAACACGTAATTAAGTGACCAATTATGTTACACGTGTTATAGGTATTAAATTATCATGGAATTAAAAGTGTAGATACCATAAGGTGTATTTATAATTTGATGAGGGGCAGAGTTATAAATACTTCAGAGTTGGTTATTATAAAAGTTGAAGCATTATAATTATAAAAATACTCAATCAGTTAGTACTCTTTGGTTAGTGTCTCTAAGAATAAGGGCAATAAAATATATATATATTAGAATAAAGTTGCTAAGGGTCCTGCTTCTAAGGAATAACAATAAGGTATAAAGTGTTGATTCTTTTATATAAGCTAGGATACATGTAAAGAAATTAAACTTCAAAAGTAAGCAATTACTTAGGCTATTTTGAGTGATCTATGGGCTGTAAATTTTATGATCCCATAATTAAGATTATTTTAATGAGAGATTTATAACATTTTTAAGATGTTGAGTTTGGAGGGAGAATAAGGTTAGATACATTGTTGTTAAGGAGGAATTGGATATTAATTTAATTCCTACTATCAATTTTCACGATGTTTAGGTTTCCACACCTATCATTAATAAAAAGTGAATCAAATACATCAGCAAAACAATGTTGAACAACTCTCGTTCAAGATAAGATAATTATTTTTTAGAAGAACAAACTCAACAACCTAAAAACAACCTAAAAAAATGTGTCTTTAAAGATATCCATGAGAGGAAAGAGAAATACTATTGAGGATTATTACTTAGTATTTCATCAAGAAAATAAAGACAATAATGGAATGATAAAAGACAACCGGATCAGTTTCTTTTATCAAACCATAAATATTTTAACTCTCAAAAGTGGATTGATGTTATTCAAAAGAGTATAATTTTATACAAGACAATGAAGTTTAAGAACTTGTCGCATTACCTTAAGGTACAAACCAATTGGTTGTAAATTAATATTTAAAACCAAGAGGGATGTAAATGATAATGTGGACAAGTATAAGGCATGCCTTGTATCTAAAGTATATACTCTAAAAGAATACATTGATTTTGTGAAGACTCTCTCTCAAGTTATACTGAAAGATTCTTACAAAATAATTTGACACTTATTGCTTTTAATCTTGAGCTACATAAGATGGATGTTAAGCTTGTGTTTTTCAATGATAACATTGAATAAATTAATTATATGTTACAATCATTGATTTGTGTCTAATGATACAAAATTAATGATATGTAAATTAAAGATATCCATATATGAGTTTAAGTTTAACTCTCATTAATAAAATTATAAATTTTATATTGATTATCTCATTCGATTTTGAGATAAATTTGGTTGAAAATTGTATGTATTACAAGTTCAGTGGGAGTAAATCAAGTGACACTCATATTATTAAAGGAGATATTTTTTTCAATGCCCTATAAGTAACCTTGAAATTTATAAAATACAAAACATTTCATAATCTATTGAGAATCTAATTTATGCTTAAGTATGTATGCATTTGAATATTGCGTATATTATTAGAATGTTAGACAGATATTTAAGTAAATCTAATGTGAATTGTTGGATAGCAGCAAATAGAGTTATGAAATGACTTTAGATTATATGTTCACATATCGAAGTTCTGGTAAGTTAGAGATCATCAACTTTACAGGCTTCGATTCTACTAGAATATTGATGTAAAAGACTCTGTCACATGAGCTGCTAATTATAGATTGAATAGAAAGATCACTTCAGTTATTTTGTGACAATAAATATGCATCATTTATTCTATAAACAATATGAACACTTTAAAATTTTAGTTCCTAGTTGCTAAAGAAAATTCAGAGTGTTTGTATGTCTATAGAGCATGTTGGTACAAACTTCATAATTGCGCGCTTATTGAGAAACTATCACCCTAGGTCTTTCATGAGCACACTACTCATATGGGTGTAATATTATTTAAGTATATTTAGTTTTAGTGGGAGTTTGTAATTTTGATAAATGCTCATTCGTTTTAGACACAATTTCGGTTACTTTAGTTTAAGGTTAATTTCTGCAGAAATAAAGTTATTTTGGCTTATGCACACTCTGAATTCAGTAAAGTTTGATCTCACTAAAGTTTAGGAGGACCAGTTGAAAATAGGCATGTTCGGTTCACATTTACATGTAATTTCCATGCTACGCATCCATGATTGATCTATGTCATTTGGTTATGTTTTTATACATGACCATTAATGGGTCCAGTCATGATTGATATGATGAAGACCGCTTTGATCCTATATGAATATAATTGATGGACGAGATTGTTTTAGAATACCTATTATATGATAGCAAATTTTTGAGCTCATAAGGTTATACATTTGTCAAGAAACATATGTTGCCCAAGTGGGAGATTGTTGGATTAAAATTCAATAATAGTGGACACATATGTATAATGTATATTGCTATTATAAAATTTAACACGTAATTAAGTGACCAATTATGTTACACGTGTTATAGGTATTAAATTATCATGGAATTAAAAGTGTAGATACCATAAGGTGTATTTATAATTTGATGAGGGGCAGAGTTATAAATACTTCAGAGTTGGTTATTAAATCAACTACTAGTTGGTTATTAAATCAATTATATAAAGGGGTTATGGTTCCCCAAGAATTAGGTCAACTTGCATATCTCTTTTCCCCGTCTGAGAGTTGTGCCGCAAGAGAAAACCTAACTTCTTGGAAGATCAAACCTTCTAGAAAAACTCTATCGATTAATTCAGGTACGCTTCCGCATTCAGTTTATTTATTTTATTGTTCTTGATGATTTGACATATAGATCTTGGGTTTATATTCGTATTGAATATAAAATACTCGAAAAGGAAAAAAAATCAAATTTGAGATTATTTGCCTTATATTTCAAATAAAAAATGATTTATGTTTAAAGGCCTCAACTATAAATAGCATCCTTCACCTCTCCTTTCATTTGTATAATCTTACATTACAATAAAATCCGAGGAAGAATCATCTCCTTAAGACATGAAAATTTTCATCCTTTTCCTAGTTATCTCATGTAAGTCCTTAACTCATTTTTTTCGATATTCGATTCTAATGGTTAAATAATCATTCTTTAATTCATTTAAGTAAATCTTCGATCTTTAATAATTGCAGTAATGGTGTTTTCGATGACATCGGGAGCTCAAGGGGATATGAGCTGCAAAACAGAAGAAGACTGCAAAGAACTCTTGTGCAAAGGGGCTGTCCAATCGCAATGCATCGAAGGCGGATGCCGATGCCCAAACTTTGGAACAAAAATAATTAGTTGTAGTACAAACTCTGATTGTGAGAAAAAATGTCCAACTAAATCCGGTAATTATATTTGTCTCGATGGACAGTGCGTTTGTGATTGAATTAGGTTAAAAATAGAGGATGTATTTTTCAATAAGATGTCATCAAATAAAGTAATTTGATTTTTTTTACAAATGTTACTGAATTTTTATTAAATCTATAGAAAATTATGATTACAATGTAATCAATAAGTAAAATAATTGGATTAAAAAATCAAAAAATTCTTACAACTAAAAAAAAGAAAAATAAAATTTCTATGGAAATAAGCATACCAATAAAATTCAACAGCTTCCTGAATCTCCCTGTCTCTGTCTCTGTCCAAACGAGACGCATAGTGAAGGAAGGAGGAGTTGTAGGCGATTCAAACTGTCGTGCAAAAAGTACCGCTATCCAGGGCTGATTTTATCGTCAAACAACCATCAACTGAGGGGATAAGTCTTTCGAAGTGACCACCGACAAAACAATAAATCAGAAAACTACTCGATTGAATCTCTGTGCGAACAACAACCGATCGCTAGGGTATGCTGCAACATACTATAAAGACAGACGAATCAAACCCCAAAACAAAAATAAAAACATGTCACAAGGACAGAGAAAAACATGTCACAAAGACAGAAAAAAGAGATTATTATCAAAATAAAACAAGAAAAAAAAGATCTGACCACCAATCAGAAGGAACGATCAAAACGAAAAACTAGAAAAAGGTAAAATTTGGAAAGAAGAACGACGACTAGGGTGTTTGAGAGAGAATTAGGTTTTCAAAAGTTAATGATGAATGTATCGAAGTAATTTATTTTTGTTAACTCTTTTTTTTGATCATTTCATCTTTTAATTCGTTATTAATTATATTTTAATTTAACCAAAAACATATTGATTTAATGGGACGAGATATTACTCTCTTAAGAAAGATAAGAGATTTGAATATTAATATTATGAAAGTTAAAAACTAACAAATTAGTCCATTGCCTTAAAATGAAATTCTTGAGGATGTGTTAATTAATAAAATTTGTATAGTATAACTTTTATCCTTCAATTTTTATATTTTTTAATTTAATTTTAATTATAAAAATAATCTTTGATTTTTCAGAAAAAAATCTTGAGGATGTGTTAATTAATAAAATTTGTATAATATAACTTTTAACTTTCAAATTTTATATATTTTTAATTTAATTTTAATTATAAAAATGATCTTTCATATTTCAAAATTCATGAAAAAAGCATATTGATTAATAACAAATGGGTTGTTTTCAAATTCAAAGCAACAAGAATGAAAGACACTAAATATTTAAATAAGGGTTAACTCTATCACATACTCTAAATATTCAAAGATCTAGAGAAAAATTGAAGAATTTTTAAATTGAACATAAAAAGACAACCATTTATTAAACCACCTATCTGGGATATAATTTTTTTAATTAAATTATTTTTTAAATTTATTAAGATTTGCATTTGATCTAATTATTTAAAAAATTAAAATATATATAAAAAATTTAATTTAATTCTTATTTTTAATCTTTTTCTTTATCTGTATAGTCTTCGGACTAATGCATTAATTTTTTGTTTAAAATCTACTAATTTGCCCAAATTATTCTTGGGCATAAATCAAACAAACAATATTAGTAACTTTGCCAAAGTTCCTAACTACGGTGCCAATTTGAGTATAAATTCCAAAGCTATAAACAACTGAGAGTAAAAATGAAAATGAGATGAGCAATAATTTAGTGTGGAATTTACAATCTTTAAAAACCCTAAAATAACTTTACATAAATAAAAGATAAATCTTAAATAATTTCGATTAAATCTTAAAAGAAAAAAAAATCCTAATTTTAAAAAATTCAAATGGTAAACTATCTTGATGTCTTTGATAAGTTATCTGGCGTGTGGATAAGTTATCTATCGTGCTGACGTATTCTATAAGGTGCTAATGGTGATTCATACATATCTATTTTATGGTATCATTTTATGCGGTTCTTATTAATTATAATAAATTAATTGTTTATAAAGAAGTTTTGGTATGAATATTATCTATATGGATGTCTATCATAATAAGAACTCTATCATTAGAAATATTATCTTCATTAATTAGAGTTTAATACATTATATACTGCTTATGCCTATAAATAGATGAGTTTGTGAAGTCATTTATACAAGTCAATATTGAGAATAATACAAATATCTCTCTTTATATCTTCTTTTTGTTCTTTCATTCTTGTTCTTTATTCTTGTTTTATTTCTTCATTATTTTATTTATAATACGTTATCAGCACGAGACTCTAACCAACGGAGGCGTTTGTCATTCAAAGATAAGTTCTTCTCCCTCAAATATATTTTAATTATCGGTTATTTTTTTCTCTTGATCTTTAATTTGATTTTTAATTTATTAAAAATTTTTGTTTGTTTGGTGTTTGTGTAGCGATAAAGTGGCTCAAATATCGTGGTTCTTATTGACAATTCCGAAAAAAATTTTAACAAGATATTGGTAACTAAATCTATCATATAGTAAAAAGTTTGGTATATTTTACTTATTTAATTTAAGATTTTTGTCTTTATTATAACCAATATTTGTTTATTTTATTATTATGATAAAAGTTTATGTTTTAATCATGTTCTAAGTATTACATGATATTAGAAAAAATATTAAACCTTTAATTAATATGTTCTTTGTTATGTTGCTTTAATCCGAGTATATTGGCTGGACATCCCGTTCTACGAGGCTACTCGTCTCAAAGGAGGTTCTTTTTAAAGGATCTTGTGGACTGATTTAACAACGCCGCGTATAAGGATTAAATTCTTTTCCTTATTGTATATATATTGGTTGATCAATTACTATTTAATAGTATGAATTTTATAAAGTTTATATTTCCTTGAAAACAATACTATTTTATATCGAAAAACTTGACTATAAACTTCTCTCAAGTTCAAGTTACGAAAATAGTCTTTATCAAAAAAAATTTATGGGAGACATTTCCTGAAGTGAATGCAAACATGATGATTATTTCATGCGATTATTTGATTTATGTCATTCCCTAAAGTGAATGCAAGCATGATGTTTATTTCATGCGATTATTGAATTTGTTTCATTCCTTGAAGTGAATGTAAACGTGGTAATTCACTATATGATTAGTGAATAAAACTCAAATATGTGCAAGGGTATCACTGATGAGGATATGTTAGAAAAACATATTCTACTTTTCACACATTAATGTTGTCTTACAAACACAATATCATACAAGGGTTTTAAATACCTATTAGTCTTCGCTCCATTCCCTGAAGAGAATATGATATTTTATAGCGGAAAGAATAAATGCCACATTAGTAATTATGGTCATGATTGAGATCATAAAATAGACATAAATAAGATGATTATTTTGAGAATGCTTATATCCAAAAGAAGTGGAATTATATATATGACAAGAATGATAGAGATCACATCAAAATCTTTATGTTATCAATGCAATGGTACAAATCATTGATCTCGTACTTGTCAAACATCGAAGTATTATAGATTTTATCCATAATCATGCATGATAAATTAAAGAAAATATATAAATAGATTTTCTTTATGGCGTAAATAATGGCGTTATTGATCCAACTCTATTGGATATTGATAATTTTTCTCATAACCTTTGAAAGGAATAATTCGCCATTTATTTCCTTTATAAATTCTAAAAGGAATAATTGATCTTTATTTTATTTTGTTTAATGTTTATTTATTTATTTATTTAAGTTAATTTACTTTTATTTATTATTTATTTATGTTAACTTACTTTATATATTATTTATTTATCTTTTATGTTATTTTTCCATTAAAAGAATATGATTACTTCCAGAATAAAATATGCAATAATTTATGGCGATTTATACTTAGCAGACAGTGCAAGTATTCATACAATATTTAAGCATAAGAAATATTTTCCCATTTAAATACAAGATAAATATGAGTTCTATATCTCAAAGTACTGAAATATCAATGCTTCAGAAGATCTTTTGAGAGTTTATCTTTGATAGATAACTGATTTAATATAATGTGCTATATTTAATATTTTTCCATTTCTTGAAGTGAATGGTACAAAGCACATATTTTTCATTCCCTAAAGTGAATGAAATAAAACACATATTAAAAGGTGCATGGTTATGCAGATTTTCCCATTTTAAATTCAAGGGAATAATGTGAGTACTATATCCGGAAGTATTAATATCACAGAAGGCTCCGACCGAGCAAATCTATTATTATCAAATGAAACTTTATTCCATATTTACAGTGCATTATGCTCGTCAAAGTCGCAAAGAGACTTATTGAATTTTAAAGATATTTGCAGAAATGTATTGAGAATATCTATCAAAGGGATGTTGATTATCTCAATGTTACGAGTATAACTCAAGGCAATAAGAAAATTTTGACAAAATTACATACATTGTCATCCATATTGTACTACATAAGAATTAGTACAAATTGAAGCTCATGCTATAGTAAACTAGATGTTTACTGATAATTTTATTTCACGTGATACTTGCTATGGAAGCAATTTGATTATTCAATCATCAACATCTAAGATAGAGTGATTAATTTCCTGGAACGGATACAAGGTGATATATATGGGCCCATACACCTTTCTTAAAGATCATTTAGATATTTTATGATTTTTATCGATGTATCGACTAGATGGTTGTGTATCTGTATTATTAATCCGCAACTTGGTGTTTGCGAGGTTAGTTGCTCAGTTGATAAAATTACGAGCACATTTTCTAGATTATTTTATAAAGACAATCAGTCTTGATAATATTGATGTCATGTAATTTTACATGTAGTATCACAAATTCGTATCAAGCCAACAAATGATCATAAGTTCTCCCTATTACAATGGTTTTTGGTCAAGAACCAAATATTTCTCATCTTAGATTTTTTGTATGCGATATATGTTCTAATTGCTCCACAACAATGCACAAAGATGAGTTTTGTTAGGAATATATATCGGATTTAAATATCTTGAGCTTTTGATAGAGAATTTATTTACAACCCGATTTATTGACTATCATTTTAATAAGTCAATTTACCCAACATTAGGGGGAGAAAATAAATAGCTGGGGAAAGAAATAAGTTGGAATAAATTATCATTTTTCTTTTTGATCCACGTGTTATACAATGTGAACTATAAGTTCAATGGATAATTCATTTAGCAAATCAATTGTCTGATGATTTTACTAACCCTAAAAGAGTGACTAAATCACGTATACCAGCTATGAATGCTCCGATAAATTTGATGTCATGGAATGAAAAACTCTAGTTGCTAATGAGTCTAACTTACGCTTGAAACATAGTAGACAAGTAAGTTTCAAAGAAATCCTCGAAAAAGAAAAGGAGCTATATTTTATGATGGTCTGATCGAGGAATCAATGATTATAAAAGTTTCTAGAAGAGATTAAATGGTCTCTAACAGAGACATTAACATGACTCAGGTACCTAATAATAAAGAGATCTCAATATATTATGTCATGTCTATTATAAGTGAAATTGAAATTAAATCGATATTGTTTATATATTTGTATGCAATATAGCACTAGAGATTTTATTTGATGATGTGAATCATGAATCATTGTCAATTGGACAATGTAAACAAAGAAATGATTGGCCAACATGAAAGAGACAATTGAGGCAAAACTAAAATCTTTTTTGAAAAGAGAAGTATTTGGGCATATAGCTCGTACATTAAAATTTGTAAAACTCTTGGATATAAACGAGCCTTTGTGAGAGAGAAATTAAAAGGGGGAAATCATGAGATATAAGCTCATTTGGTTGCACAAGGATTCTCACAAAGACATGAAATTGATTATGAGGAAAATATATTTCTCGGCGGTGGATGCAATTACTTTTAGATTTTGAAAAATTTGACAATAAATAAAATTTCTCAGTTTCTACCTAATGGATGTTGTTACATCATATTTGAATGGGCCTCTTGACAGTAATATTTATATAAAACTTCCAGAAAGATTTAGATTGCCATAAGCAATTCATTCAAGTTCTCGAGAACATTATTCAACCATATTGAATATATCTTTTATGGATTAAAACAATTTAGGCGTATTTGATATAATTGCCTCATTGAATACTTATTTAGTATGATGCTATATGAATTATTTAATTTCCTCCGAATATTTTTATTAAGAGATTTAGCTCTGAATTTTTATTGTGGTGTATGTCGATGATTTGAATATCATTGAGACTCGTGAAGAGATATCTTCAAATCCTTGTGCATCAATCGACATACAGAAAAAATATTTAAAGGGACTTCACATGCATAACGCATATTATTGATCACTATTATTGTTGCTAAGTCTCTTAGTGTAAATGATCTACCTCAATATTTGAGGATAATATTTAATATTGAATTATGGAAATTCAAAGATATTATGTGATATTTTCATGAGGGGAGTAAATACGCGTTATACCTTTTTTCCTTAACCAAGGTTTTGTCCTAATGGGTTTTCCTAGTAAGGTTTTTAATGAGGCAACATGTTGTGAGTATCAAAGACGTGTATACTCTCTTTTCTTCACTTAGATTTTTTTCCCATAGTGTTTTTATCTTAGTAAGGTTTTAACGAGGCACATTATCTTCATAGACATCCAAGGGGGAGTGTTATGAATATTATCTATATGGATGTCTATCATAATAAGAACTCTATCATTAGAAATATTATCTTCATTAATTAGAGTTTAATACATTATGTACTGCTTATGCCTATAAATAGATGAGTTTGCGAAGGCATTGTATACAAGTCAATATTGAGAATAATACAAATATTTCTCTTTATATCTCCTCTTTGTTCTTTCATTCATGTTCTTTATTCTTGTTTTATTTCTTCATTGTTTTATTTATAACAGTTCTGGCGGTGAGATTGTTTTAAAGTCTTATTTAATAT
Organism: Abelmoschus esculentus; assembly: GCA_035048815.1. Taxonomy (NCBI): domain Eukaryota; kingdom Viridiplantae; phylum Streptophyta; class Magnoliopsida; order Malvales; family Malvaceae; genus Abelmoschus; species Abelmoschus esculentus. The sequence goes on along the minus strand of JAUCBN010000012.1, from coordinate 20,992,159 downwards.
AAAATATGAATAAGATAATAAATCAAATGCATTTGATGACATTTGAAATCAATACATTAAATTATAAAAATTAAAGTTTAATCAGTAAATCAATATTAAATTATATAATATGGTATCAAAAATATTATATATGTCAAATTACACATAAATTAATTCAAAATATTTTATGAAATAAATAATACTATTAACTAATATAAAAACTTTTCTTATGTTATAAAGAATTATCTAAAAGGATCATTTGATGGTCAAAATTGTTGAGAATTTGCTGCCATGGTTGAAATCAAGTTGCTTGCCGCAGTTGAGGTCTTGTTGACAAGTGCTCCACTTACTGTATCTATCATCTTCATTTCCATTGGATACTTAGAATATTTCGCCTAAGTTCGCTCGTTTTTGCAACAAGAAAGAACCTTTCACGAAATAATCGAGTCATATCAGTTCACGTATTAATCGAATTTAAAGGTAAATCAAATAATCAATCTTTAGCAATGTCGACTAATGAAAAAGAAAAAAACACGATATTTTATTTGATCTCCGGATACTCCCTATGATTTTGTGCTTAAACAAACCATGTGGAACTCTTTTAGATGCTTGTGTGAAATTTTGTTGGGTAAACCGTTATAGATCGATAGAAGGTATATTAAGTCCATTTTGAGCGCTAATGGTATTTCGCTATCTAGGAATGTTATGCACAAATGTTGAACGTTTGGCGCCGCAATAAGTTGTTTGTTCATTATTGTGAGACATCGAAGTATGCTCTTCGGTAGTGTACTCAGAGTATGTTTCGGTTTCGGAGGATAGTTCTAACTCACATTCAAGTTGTTATCGCAACCTTCGTTTGCTTTGTCTGTTAAATCTTCTGGTTAACGCTTTAATTTCCAGTTCAAAACCTATTAATTCGTCCATATTGTTCCTGGTCATAAATCAAACAAACTATATTAGTAACTTTGCTAAAGTTCCTCGCTGTGACGTCATTTTGACAAGCATTGTATATTATCAAATAAATATTCGTAATTCTAAAAATAAATAATAATATATAGAGAATTAGGGTTCATCCACAAGGACTAAGGAGCTTCTAATATTCGGCTTGATTATGATTATTGTGATGTATAGAGTAAAATGGGAGGTTGGAATTGAGATGAATTTAAAATATGATTTACTAAAATAAAGAAAGCAATTTAAAATGATTTAAAATGCAATTGATAAAACCTTTGGGTTGGTACCGGTTACAGTCTATAGGGTCTATGTCCAATAAGTTGCTTTTCTCCCAAATTAGAAAAAAATTAAAAAAAAATTGTCTCGGATTGTGCCATCTAAATTTAGAAGATAACTCTATTTTAGCTTCTCTTAGCGAAACCATTGTTAAGTATGTTCACAAAAATTCGAAATTTGCTACAAGTCGGTCTTTCTTCCCAAATAGTAAGAGAAAGGTTGGTCGATTACCAATCATTGATTCACGAAAACTGAAAATATAACATAGAAGGGTATGATATACTTTTCAATTCTCACAAGTAGAATTGAGTAATTACTTTCGCCTTTGGTTGCAAAGAAATAGTTAAACATATAACGATAAAAATCATACTTAGCATTTTAGAAGAAAATAAGTAAAAAAAATAAAGAACACAAAAGTAAAGAAAAGAATTTTATAAATTCGAAAGCTAGAAACAATTAAGAGTAGAAATTTATAATCTCTTAAAATCATAAAATAACTTAAAAATAAATAAAAGATAAATAATAATGATTTTGAATTAAATCTTAAAAGATAAAATTCTAATTTGAAATTCAAATGATAAGCTATCTTGACGCACTTGATAAGCTATCTGGTGTGTGGATAATTTGTCTGTCGTGCTGACATCTTCTTCTATAAGGCGCAACATTGGATTTTTCATGTCTATGTTTATGCCCACTAATCTAACCTTAGACCTAGAGAAAAATTGCAGAATTTTTAAATTGAACATAAAAAAGATAACCATTTAAACCACCTACAAAGGATATAAATTTTTTAATTAAATTATTTTTAAAATTGATTAAGATTGGAATCTTATTATTTAAATAATTAAAAAATATATAAAAAATTTAATTTAATTCTTATTTTAAATTGATTAAGATAACCAACCTAGTTGCAACCATGTGGTGTTGAACCAAAAAGAAAGAAGATGAAACTTGAGAAAAAACGCCTGAAAACAGACCACAAACAACAATCAACAGAGGCACGCAAGGAGCAACAACGAAAGCCAGAAAGCAGGTACACCAGGATGCATAGCGACTGATACCATGTTAGGTTCTGAGATTAAGTTAAGAACCCAGAGAAAAAATAGGGAAGAGAGACGGCACTCTCGTTCTTTTATTGATTGAAAACCGTAAAATTCTCAAAAGAGAACCGGTTGATTTATACAATGAAGAGGCTGGAGAAAGGTCAAAATAACTGCACTAACAGAAACCTATCAGTTATTTTACCAAACTAGCCAGCTGTCAATGAATGGAGTAGCACACCTGGATTAAGCTACACTCATTCTAACTAACAAACAAGCACAAACAGTAAAACAATTATAAGCCTAGACTAAACTTACCTGTGAAAATTAACAATTATTGAATCATTAAGATTCATAATCTTTATTAATTAATTTATTAGTATTAATCTATATTCAGCGTTATTAGTGTTTAACGATGTTTGACGCCATGTAAGGAAAATACTGCAAATAAAATAAAATAAAAGGAATATTTTCATGTAAGGAAAACACTGCAAATAAAATAAAACACTCAAAAAGGAAAAAAAATCAAATTTGAGATTATTTGCCTTATATTTCAAATAAAAAATGATTTATGTTTAAAGGCCTCAACTATAAATAGCATCCTTCACCTCTCCTTTCATTTGTATAATCTCACATTACAATAAAATCCCAGGAAGACTCATCTCCTTAAGACATGAAAATTTTCATCCTTTTCCTAGTTATCTCACGTAAGTCCTTAACTCATTTTTTTCGATATTCGATTCTAATGGTTAAATAATCATTCTTTAATTCATTTAAATAAATCTTCGATCTTTAATAATTGCAGTAATGGTGTTTTCGATGACATCGGGAGCTCAAGGGGATATGAGCTGCAAAACAGAAGAAGACTGCAAAGAACTCTTGTGCAAAGGGGCTGTCCAATCGCGATGCATCGAAGGCGGATGCCGATGCCCAAACTTTGGAACAAAAATAATTAGTTGTAGTACAAACTCTGATTGTGAGAAAAAATGTACTTCTAAATCCGGTAATTATATTTGTGTCGATGGACAGTGCGTTTGTGATTGAAGTAGGTTAAAAATAGAGGATGTATTTTTCAAGAAGATATCATCGAATAAAGTAATTTGATTTTTTTTACAAATGTTACTGAATTTTTATTAAATTTATAGAAAATTATGATTACGCAAAATAATCGGATTAAAAAATAAAAAAATTCTTACAATCAAAAAAATTTTTACCGTCACTGCGGCGATCGATTTTTGAATTTAAATTTAGGGTTCATATTTTTCCAGAGAGCCTTCTCTCTTCATCCCTTGGCTTTAGTGGGGAGAAAATAAACAAATGTAGCTGAGAAATGATTTTAGCCGTCATTGTGCAATATATATCAAACACAAAACTACGTCGTTTTGAGGCTCTTGACCCGCGTGGTGACCCTGATCCGAGAGAGAATCTGCGTATTATGGTCAATGGACTAATTACAAATCCGGTCCCTTATTTTCTTGGACGTTTGGCTTCCAGTCACTGGTAAATACCCGTTTTAATCCCTCAAATCTGCTTTTTCTTTTAGTTTCGTTCTTTTCTGTTCTGTTTTTGCTTTAAATCAACTCTTGTATTTCTGTTTTTAACATTCCCATCTATAATTTTGCTTTACTTATTTCCAAGTATCAATGCGGTAATATATATTTAATCTAAATAACATATATATTTTTATGGTATATCTGTAACAATGTTATGTTTTTTTAGTATGTATATTTTTTTTCCTTTTTTACTTATTGCATATTTCATTCATTTATTTCCTTTTATTCTTATTTTTAATTTTTTTACCTTTTTAAAGAGTATTTACTAGCTTTTTGTTTTTTACTTTATCGTGTAAATGAGAAAGAATCCTTTTGTTTTTGAGTGTGAATCCAATAAATTTATTTCTTTTTTCTTTAATTTCCTTTTACTCCTGTTAAATATAATTTAAATGTTTTATTTCTTTTATTCTTCACTGCTTGTACAAGGGAAGAAATCCCTTAAATCTTTCTATATTCCGTTTTTTCATATATTATATTCTACTTTTAATATAACATGTTCAAATTTAATTTCTATTTTACATACCGTATATTTCGTTTTATTTTTAATATATATTTAACAATGTGTATATGTTATATATATGTATTATTTTTAATTTATATTACAGTGACCCCTTTTGTTTATATAATATATTCATACATTATATTATTATATATGTTACATATTGTTTGTTTTATCTCATTTATTTATTGCTTATTTCATTATACATTTTATTTATTTATTGCTTATTTTTTTATTCTTTTGATCAGTTTTACGGTGACCCGCTACGGAGAATGATCCGTGTTATTTATAGCTCGTTTAGTATAAATAACTAACCTCTAACATTTAATTTTTTGTATTTATTTTTCTTGCAATTTATTTTATGCGATTTAATTTTTTGTATTTACTTTTCAGCAATTTAATTTCCCGCATTTAATTTCTTTCACATATACTTGTTGTAATTTACTTTGAGCACTTTTAATTTCTCGTATTTATTTATTTCTTCGATTCATTTATTCAACATTTATAATACCTCTTTAATTAATGAAACTAATAATTACGTTTTTATTCGGTCGTAACGGGCCGGACACCAAACGTAGTGGTGGCGGTGTATGCGTTTACCTGCAAATAAAGATACGGTAAAAATAAAATTGAATTTGAATCTTTAAATACACTTTAATTTATATATCACTTTAAATCATAAATTCCAAAATTAATTAAGTGGTTATTTTGATAAAGGTGCCAATTTTGGGCGGTTTTAAGATGCTAACACCGTTTTTAAATCATAACCGACTCTTAAACGCAATTTTTAATGAATCTCTGGTTTTCCGGTGTTCAGTCTACCAAAGTTACCGGTGGCATCTCCAACTATTTTTCAATTATTTTTCAACCCCTTTTTAAAACCATTTTTCAATTTCGAAAATTCCCAAATTATTTTTTAATCCATAACCCTGATTTCAATTTCACTTTTTCGAACCAAAATCCACAAATTCATTTTTAGCCCTAATCTCCAATTTTGTCATCCATTTTCAAATCAATTTTCATTTTAAACCCTAAACTTTAATTTTTGAGATATTTTCAATTTTCCCAATTTCAAACCCTAGTTTTCAAACCTAATTCCCAATTTTTTATTTTCAAATTTCAATCCCTAATTTTTCACATTTTCCCACTAGTGACCCCTTTTCTCCTTTTCCCCTTTAATAAAAATTTATCGAGTCTAACCGAATCTAAAACGGATATCAGATAATCGAATTTTTTGTCCACCCTTGTATACAAATATGAACGTGGATTAGTACAAATATGAACGGATATCAGATAAGTCTCATATGATATTATTAAATTTTACTTTTAGTTAAAAATAATGTAAGTTTTTTAATGAGCTTAACGAGCAAAAAGTCAAGTTGAACAACAAAATATTTTAATGAACACGAGTCCAGCATAATTTTAATGAGCTTAACGAGCAACGAATCAAATCGAGCAACAAATTTTTTTAACGAGCAATACCCAACTCGCGATTGACTCGCTCGATAAGCCCCCCTAATTACAACACTGTTATGAAAAAAGTTTTAGTGTCAAACTACAGAATAATAATCCAAATATACATGCGAGGACGAAAATATTTCTTCAAAATATTTTTAGTGGCAGGGAATCCATTACAGGTTTTATTCTCTAAACTAAGATCGAGGTTCCAAGTAGAGCTACTGATTTTAGGCCTATATCTTGTTGTAGTATGATATATAAATGCATAACTAAGATTTTGGCCAATAGGATGAAACAATGCCTCCCACATCTTATTAAGCTAAACCAAGGGGCTTTTGTTGCTGGTAGAGATATTGTTGATAATATTTTACTAGCTCAGGAATTGATAAATGGTTATGGGAGGAAGCATGTATCTCCTAGGTGAACTTTAAAAATAGATTTGAGGAAAGCTTTTGATTCTGTTGACTGAAAGTTTCTTTTACAAGTCTTGCGATTGTTGGGTTTTCCTGCAATGTTTTGTAAGTGGATTGAAGCTTGTGTTATGCATCCTAAGTTTTCTATTAACCTGAATGGGGGTTTAGTAGGATATTTTGAAGGAACAAAAGGTGTAAGACAAGGGGATCTCCTTTCTCCTTATTTATTTATAGTTGTATTAAATGTGCTATCTGGCTTGCTAAATTGTGCTGGGAAATATAAGGTAATTGATTATCATCCTAGATGTAAGGGTGTGCAGCTCACGCATATATGTTTCGCTGATGATTTGATGATTTTTACAAAAAGTAATACAGAGTCATTGTTAGGGGTTAAAGCAGTGCTTGAGGTATTTTACAATATGTTTGTGTTGCAGATGAATGAATCTAAATGTGAGATGTTTATTGCTGGAGTGGATTCTTTAAAGCTACAACAAATTAAGGAACAATTTGGTTTCAAGTTAGGAGAGTTGGCTGTAAAGTATTTTGGTGTACCCTTGGTTTCTAAGAACCTTTCTTTTGCTGATTGTGACAGTTTAGTTCAAAAGATTACTAGTAAGATACAAAGTTGGTCTGCTAAAAGTTTATCATTTGCTGGTAGGCTTCAGCTTATTCAAGCTGTAATTTTCAGTATACAAAACTATTGGTGCCGAGTCTTTATTTTGCCAATGAAAGTTGTCAAGAAGATCAACCATCTATGTAATGCTTTTTTATGGAAAGGAATTGATACTGATGCTAGGGGAGCTAGGGTGAGCTGGGACTTTCTTTGTCATCCAAAAAAAGAGGGAGGTCTTGGTATTAAGGACATTGTTTCTTGGAATAGAGCATGTATGATGCGATGCTTGTGGCTTCTTCTCATCAAGGTTGGTTCTTTATGGGTAGCTTAGGTGTAACGGTACTTATTGAAAGGTCAATCTATATGGTTAGTTTGTTTGAAACCAGGACAAAGCTGGGTATGGAGGAAAATTTTAAAGCTGAGAGCTGATTTCATGACAGCAAGTCACTTCTCAGGAAGGTTTTCCACTCGAGTAGCTTGGGAGACGATCAGGCACAAACAAGCTAGTATCTCTGGCATAGACTCGTGTGGAGTGGATTAGTTATCCCTAGGCATTCATTTATATCATGGCTTGTGGTGCTTGATAGATTGCCAACAAAATACCGTATACGACAATGGGGATGTTTTGTTGATACTATTTGCTTATTATGTGGGGATGGTATGGAAGCCAGGGACCATTTGTTTGGTAATTGTAGGTTCTCATCCAATCTTTGGAGGCTAATTTTATTAGAATGGGGAATGATCAGCTCTCCTGGTTGTTGGGGGGATATTTTCAATTGGGTCCTGCAAGTTAGTAAGGGAAAATCTTCGAAAGCAATCATTGTTCGACTCATTTGGAGGGGTTTCAATTATTATATATGGCAAGAACATAATCGAAGATTGCATGGGAATGCTCCAAAGATGGAGGAAACCATCCTTGCTATCCTTAAAAGAGATGTGAGATTGAAAAGTTAAGAATATACTCTATTGTTTAATAGCTTCTTTATATTATATAGGTTGTTGGTTGTGTAGGTGAATTTTTTTGTAGTTTTTTTATGTGTTCTTGGATGAAATGAAGTTCCATTTATCAAAAAAAAATAATCCAAATATACAAAAAATATACATGAATATTAAAAAAAAGGGAATGTTATAAGAAATTAATTTTCTTTTGGTAATATTTCCTCACAAAGAAATGCATTTTATACAAGATCACTTACCAAATATTTCAAATCAACCCTAATTTATGCTTGAAGGCCTCAACTATAAATAACATCCTTTACCTCATCTTTCATTTGTACAACTTCTCACTAAATCAAATTCCCAAGAAAAATCATCTCCTTCCAATATGAAATTCCTCATCCTTCTGCTAATTGCATCATGTAAGTCCTTATCTCACTCTATTCATGGTTTAATTGTAATGGTTAAATAATCGTTTTTTGATTCATGTAAATAAATCTTCGATTTTAAAAAATTGCAGCGATGGTGTTGTCTATGGCACCGAGAGCTCAGGGGCAGGTATTTATTCCATGCACCACAGATGACCAGTGCAAAGCAATCGAGTGTCAAGGGGGAACTGCACATTGCATCAAGGGCCAATGTCAATGCACAGCTTTTGAAAACAAAATAATTACGTGTACTACTCACGACGATTGTGACAAGAAATGTGATCCTAGATCTAATGATCATATTTGTTTCCATGGGCAATGTCTTTGCGAGTAAATTAGATTAAAAATAGAAAGTTGTACATTTTAATAATATGCGTCATCGAATAAAATAATATGATTTTTCTTTTTATTTTAATTTTACCTCTTTTGATATATTTGTACAGCATTTTGTCTTTGAATTATTACTTTACCTCTTGAGTTTACATGGGCATGACGCCGGACATGAAGAAATGCTGATGTGGCAGTTTCTAGAAGATTCTGAAGATAGTCCAGTCAGCGAGATTTGAGAGAATTCTGGAGACGGTTCAGTAACAAGATTTGAGAAGATTTTTAGGATAAGATATTTTATTTTTAAATTTTAAACTCAAGAATTATCTTTTTATCTTTTATTTTATTTTTGAATTAGTTTATTATTTTTAGGTTATTAGTAGCCTATAAATACCCTCTATGGGAAAGGCTTTAGGACCCATCACTTTGTCTTTGAATTCTTGTCTTGCTTGTTTATTATTCTATAAAATTTCTTTTCATTTCTTTATTTTTTTAGTCTTTTTAATATTTTGCAAAAATATGCTAAGTATGATAATTGAAATCATGCTTAGCTAATTTCTTTTAAGCCGAGAGCTAACAATGAATCAATTCAAAGCGTGAGAATTGAATAGTACTTAATTCCCTTTGGGAAACATTCTTATTTTTATATTTTATTAGTTTGGCAATCAGCCTTACTTACAAAATTAAAACATTTTCAAACCAAAAAGAGCTCGTTGGTCTGGATGTTGTTTTAATATACAGTGGGAGGAAGGATTTGCCTATGGCAATTTTGACTTCCTGTGAACACACTTAGCGGCGGTCCGCTAAGGAAAAATGAGATCGGATTCGATTCTCGACGAGACAACATAATCTGAGTTGGGCTTTTCCAGTACTTAATCTGATTGTTTTAACGACAATAGCTGTGGTTAATCCACTCAAGAATCATCTTTCAAAGATAGGCTTGGGAAGATTGGTTACAAGAGAGAAAGGCAAGTTACAATGGGTTGGTCCTTGTAGACTTTAACCGACATGAATCCCGAAGTAAAAATCATTTTCAATGATTGACAGAATTGAAACAAAGTTAGCTCGAGGCGATTTCTTCATTGTCATTTTCAACTATTATTTCTTTCAATTTTATTTTTACATTTTATTTGTTATTTTAGTTTCTTTATTTTTTTCATCGCAATCTAATCAACCCCCCCTTTTAATTAATTGTTTGTAGCATCCTGGACTGAAATCAATACAGAATTACATCGGAAGTTCCAAATTCTCTGTGGATCGATCCTCTTTACTATACTATCTTTTATTTATTTAATTTAAAGAGAAATATTTTATTTTGACTTAAAAAACGATACTTGTCAGAAAAACTAGAGGGGAATGAGCTATAAAACTCAATGTGTCTCTAAGGTGCAACATATCAAAATAAATAAAATAAAAATAATATTCTTCTTGTAAATAGTTTCTCAGATATCAAATATCAAACAAATGCGGGTCATGATGCATGTAATGATGTCTTGCGTAATGCACAAATCCCAACTATATCGTCACCAATCCGAATGGAGGAGTTTTCCAGAACCTTCACCTATAACGTCACCAGAATCCGAAAGTCGTCTTAGGGCTTCCGAAATAGAAGGTTGTCATAACTTCCTCCGTACACAAATACCACCCCATGCACACATGATAATGCATCATGATTTAAAAATCCGAAAATAATTCCGACAAATCCGATATCACAAATCCGAAATTATAATATAACCGAATCACCATATTCACAAAAGTGTGAAAGTCAAAATCCGAAAATTCTATATTTTTCTCAAATCACAGTGTCATGTATGCATGGTAACATAATCGCATAATCAAAATTGCTGTACAAAAGATTAGATATACCAACAATTAAAATAATTCTCAAAACACATAATTTAAGCATGTCGTAAAAATATTTATTTTTCAAAAGAAACACATATAGCACCAAATAAGAGAATACACCTCTAAAGTTCACAGCTCAACATCGACGGTAACGTTTCTTCTGATCCGAAATAATAAATCCAACTATATCAAAACCTACGAGAATTATCCTACATTAATATTTTTACTATGCTAGATATAATATAACGAGGGGGTTATTCCTAGCTATACACTTATCCTATGAATTCATTGGTAAAATAAGAAAAAAAATTATATATTTCATAATATAGAGCTTAAAATTAGACGAAGAAATAATTTAATAAAATAGTTTGAGTAAAGACTATAAAAGAACTCAAGTCGAACTAAACAAACATGTTACTCACAAGTACGATCGATCACGTCTAACTTAAAGGTTTACATAAAATAGAATTAACAACGATGACCAATGGATCGATCGATTGTAGTAATCAGCGGCGAATCTGGGTCTAGGCCTGCCTAGGCCTAAGCCCACCCTATACCCAAATAAAAGTTATTTTTTTATATTTTAATATTAATGTAAATTAGGTTTTAGATAGGTAAGAATAAAAAAATAGCCCAATATAAAAGATTAATTTATTTTTAAACCTTGAAATAATTTAAGAAATAAAATTTAATTAAAGTAAAAGTTAAAAATAAAAAAAATGAGAGTGTTTATATTTTTATTACATTTTATAAATATTATATAATTATTTTTAAAAAATTATTTAAATATATTTTAATTATTAATTAATTAAATATATTTAAAAATAATAATTTTTCAAGCATTGTTAAGGTTTTATCCTATCATATAATATCATAAAATACAAACAACAAAACATAATTAAAATTAAGGTCAAAATTATATTTTAAAATATATATTTTTAGTAAAAGACTATAACTCATATCTAATATTTTTAGAAAAATAAGTTTAAAAAATAAAAATATAATATATTTTCATGATTACTGGCTTTGGCACAACAGACTTGGTCATCCTTCCTTTGATATAATTAGTTCGATTAATGTAGGTGTTAGCGCTATCTTGATTAATCATGTCGTCGTCAAATTCAACCTTAATAAAAGAACGTGCCAAATAGTAGAAAAAAATCGTACATGATGTTTGCATATACTTAACCACCTACATTAATCGATTTTATCAACTATTCATCATTTGTGAGAATATTACAACACCGTTATGAAATAATTTTTAGTGCCAAAGTACAAAATAATAATTTTTAGTGCCAAAAAAATATACATGAAGATTAAGAAAAAGGAAATGTTATAAGAAATTATTTTATTTTTGTATATTTCCTCATAAGGAAGTGCATATTATACAAGATTGCTTACCAAATATGTCAAATCAACCCTAATTTATGCTTGAAGGCCTCAACTATAAATAACATCCTTCATTTGTGCAACTTCTCACTAAATCAAATTCCCAAGAAAAATCATCTCCTTCCAATATGAAATTCCTCATCCTTCTGCTAATTGCATCATGTAAGTCCTTATCTCACTCTATTCATGGTTTAATTCTAATGGTTAAATAATCGTTTTCCGATTAATGTAAATAAATCTTCGATTTTGAAAAATTGCAGCGATGGTGTTGTCGATGGCACCGAGAGCTCAGGGGCAGGTATTTATTCCATGCACCACAGAAGACCAGTGCAAAGCAATCGAGTGTCAAGGGGGAGCTGCACATTGCATCAAGGGCCAATGCCAATGCACAGCTTTTGAAAACAAAATAATTACGTGTACTACTCACGACGATTGTGACAAGAAATGTGATCCTAGATCTAATGATCATATTTGCTTCCATGGGCAATGTCTTTGCGAGTAAATTAGATTAAAAATAGAAGTTGTACTTTTTAATAATGTGTCATCAAATAAAATAATCTGATTTTTCTTTTAATTTTAATTTTACTTCTTTTGATACAATAGAACTAGAGGTGACAAAAGGGCCGTTTGGTTCGATTTCGGTTCGGATTGTTTTGGTTTGATTCATTATGGGTTTGTTTGTATTCGATTTAGATTCGGTTCGGATTTTAATTCGGTTATATGATAATTTGGGTCAATTCGAATATCGGATCTGTGATTCAGGATAATATCGAATCGATTGTTTTTTGGTCAGGTCAATGACTTTGCGAGTAAACTAGATTAAAAATAGAAGTTGTACTTTTTAATAATATGTCATATAAAATAAAATAATCTAATTTTTCTTTTGATTTTAATTCTACCTCTTTTGATACAAGAAAGTAATATTTAATTCTACCTTTTAGTTTATTAGTAAGATTTTACGATAACAAAGGAATTTTATTATATCTTTTTAAAATGTGTTCTACTAAAAATCTGTCGTGATTAAATTATAACCCCTAAATCCGACTTAAAAGAAGTAGGTCGAATCTAAGAAGTTGTGTTTGAAAATTTTTTCCTCAAGTAATAAATTTTGTGTTTAAATTAAATTAATTATAAAATACCATAATTATTCATAAAATAAAAACATTAAACCATGTTCTGATTTTTGTATAAAACACATATTAAAATTCAACAAAGCATGCGAAAATAAAATCCAAAATATAATGTCCCAAAGTCCGATTACATACGTATTCTAAATTATAAAATAAAAATAATCTAAAAATCTAAAATAAAGTTCATACTGATAATAATGTTCGAATAAAATACGAGATGCTCCATGTACAAAGTCGTTTAAAGAGTCTGAACATCTGAAAGAAAAACTAGAGGGGAATGAGCTATAAAACTCAGTGTGTCTCTAAGGTGCAACATATCAAAATAAATAAAATAAAAATAATATTCTTCTTGTAAATAGTTTCTCAGATATTAAATATCAAACAAATGCGGGTCATGATGCATGTAATGATGTCTTGCGCAATGCACAAATCCCAACTACATCGTCACCAATCCGAAAGGAGGAGTTCCCCAGAACCCTCACCTACAACGTCACCAAAATCTGAAAGTGGTCTTAGGGCTTCCGAAACAGAAGGCTGCCATAACTTCCTCCGTACACAAATACCACCCCATACACACATGATAATGCATCATGATTTGAAAATCCGAAAATAATTCCAACAAATCCGATATCACAAATCTGAAATTATAATATAACAGAATCATCATATTCACAAAAGTGTGAAAGTCAAAATCCGAAAATTCTATATTTTTCTCAAATCACAGTGTCATGTATGCATGGTAACATAATCGCATAATCAAAGTCAGGTCGAACCTAGAGCTTAAAATTAGATGAAGAAATAATTTAATAAAATAGTTTGAGTAAAGACGATAAAAGAACTCAGGTCGAACTAAACAAACATGTTACTTACAAGTACGATCGATCACGTCTAACTCAAAGGTTTACATAAAATAGAATTAACAACGATGACCAATGGATCGATCGATTGTAGTAATATAAACAACTTGTAACAAAACATTATCTTGTAGATAAAATATACTTAAGCGAAAATCATTTATGATACTTTCAAAAATGCATGTACACTTATATTTCTGAAATAGATAAATAACTCTTAATACTATTTAGGGGCGAATCTAGAAAGTAATTATCGGTTGGACCGATTTAAATATTAATAATAATTATTTAATATAATTTTTATATATAATTATTTTATTATTTAATAATCTTAAAATTTCTTTTATTATCATATTTATAAAAAATATTATTTATATATTTATTTAAATAAAATTAAAATATTTTTAAATAAATTTTTATATTTAATTTAATTAATTTTTGTTAAAAATATAAGTCATAAAAATATGAATTTATTTAAAAGTAACATAGAAATATATTATATTTTTATTATCTTTTAATTTATTTTTTTAAATATTATATATGAGTTATAAGCTTTTTACTAAAAAAATATTTTTAAAATCTAATTTTGATCTTAATTTTAATTATCTGATGTTATTTGAATTTTATGATCATTATATACTAAAATAAAACCACAAGAATACTTAAAGAATTATTTTTTAAATAAAATATATTTAATTAATTAGTAATTAAAATATATATTTTTTAAAAAAATAATTATATAATATTTATAAAATATAATAAAATATAAACAATCTCATTACTTTTATTTTTATCTTTTATTTCAATTAAATCTTATTTCTTAAATTAATCTAAAAATTAAAAATTAAATTAAAATTTTAGATTGAACCATTTCTTTTATTTTTACATGTCAAAACCCTAATTTTTATCAATATTATAATATAAAATAAATAATATTATTTTTGGGCATGGATGGGCCAAGGCCTAGGCAGGCCTAGACCCAGATCCGGCTGTTACTTTCAAAATTGAAAACAGAATAGCTTATTTAGGTTAATAGAGACTAAAAGTCTTAACAAAAGGGTAAATCGCAAATAAAGGGCTTAGACTTTTACCCAAATCACAAAATAACCCAACATGTTAATATATCCACAATTTAATTGCTTAAATTTGAGTTAAATTCAGTTAAATCGATAAAATAAAATTAGGGTTTCGTAAATTGGGAGTTTGAAACTAAGGTTTTAATTTTAGATTCTAAAATTGAGGTTTTAAAATTAGGAATAAGTTTTTTGGGTGTTACTTTTAAAATGTGTTCTACTAAAAATCTGTCGTGATTAAATTAAATCGATGTTCAGATAAGAAAATATATTGAAAAGGGAGTATAACCCCTCCTAGACTAATCTATGTGTTACTATGTGGTGAAGGCTCGGAAGTTTTTTAATTTTCACCTTTTGTCAAATTATAATATTTTAGGTTGTTGAACCCACAGGGACTGTGTCAACTTTACTACTGCTTAAACCTGTACATATAAAAATAAAGACACAATAAAAATGATAGTAATTAAATAAAGATTTTTGCCCCTTATTAATACAATGGTTGACTTGCGGCCTCTCAAATTTTTTGGTACAATTACAATTTTAGTCTTTTGAGTTTAAATATTAATTAAATAAATATTTTTGCCCTTCTCAATTTTTTAATTTAAAAATTTAATAAATTCTTGTCCTCCCAATATTAAATCCTAACTCTGTCACTGATTCTGATCTAACCATATTAAACTGTAAACCTTCTTTGGTCAAAGAGTAGGTTGAGATGACTGTCACATGAATCAGGGGTAAATTTTTTGAAAATTTAATTTTGTACCTAAATATCAAAAATTTTAATTTGCCCCTCAAGATTTTTAAAATTACTATTAAACTTTTTTTTCAATATTTTTAATTAAATTTCCTCTCATTTTTTATTTTTTTTTGCTAAATCTCTCTAAATCAATAGAGTTAAACACTCATTTTTGAAAATTTTGATTAAACCTCAAACTTTTTTAAGTTTTTAAATTGGTCCATAAAATTTTCCGTTCATTCCGCCACTAGCATGAATGTCAATCTACCATAAAAATAGAAAAAATTATATCATAAGACAAAAAAATCACTTAATAGAAACAAATGAACGAACACAACAAAATGCGTAAAAAGAAAGAATTCAAAATATAAAAGATTCGTATTTAAGATAAAATAAAATAAATAAAAAGTCAAACGATACTAATATCATCGTATATTTATGTTTACATGGACTTGTGTTTAGGGATGAACAAAACTCGACTCGACTCGACTCGAAAAAAACGAATAACTCGAGTTGAAGTAAAAATATTCGATTCGTTTTGACTCGACTCAAAATTTCATAAACTCGAATAACTCAAAAAAAAATTTAAATAAAGTTTGAATTGTAAAACGGAAATTCGAATAACTCAAAATTTTTTAGTAATTAGAAGATTTATTTTTAAGTTCAAGACGAGCCCCTCAAATTTTTATAATATATTGATATATAAAAATATAAAAAAATATTGCTACACATGAAGAAATATATATATATATATATATATATAGCTTATACGATTAGTGAAAGTTGTTTAAATTACAATCAAATTATACTATAACATAATAAATAATTACAATTAAATCTTTAAAAGAACTCAAAACTCGACTCGATTCGACTCAATTTTTTTCAACTTGACTCGACTCGAAAAGTTTTTGAGTGAAAGTTTGAATGATAAAATTAGACTCGTCAACTTGAATAACTCAAAAAAAATTATTAGACTCGATCGAACGTTCGCCCCTACTTGTGTTGATTATTTATAAATATAAAAGGATTTAAGTAACATTTATGTGGTTAATGGACTAAATGATTTTAATTCAACCCAATCCTTGGACACCTGAATTTGAAAGCAGAGATATAGAAGATAATAAATAAAAATATTATATAAACAGAATTAATTGAATCTGATATGTAAGCATTTATAAAAAGATTTTTTAAAATATATATATTATTAAAATGAATCATACAAGTCATCACTATCATAAATTTTATTAAAAATTTTCGTTAACGTGAACGGAGGATAAGTATTTATGGTAGTGTCGAACAAAACGGACAAACACACCAAATCACAAAAGCGATTTGGTTATGTTTTGGGAATAAATTGTATCTCATTGTATGTATTCTTTTCATTCATTTAGATTTAAGAAAGTTTTTAACCAAATATACAATACAGATCTTGATCTCTATACATTTTAATAAAATCTTAAATTACTAAGAAAAAAATCAAATTTTTGTTAAACATAAATTAACACTATAGCCTCTTTCTTTGCTCGGTAATATGAAAAACGTCGTAATTTATCAAATATATATATATATATATTTGGATAAATAAAAAAATTTTATTCATCCAAAGAATCAACAACATGTACAAATAATAGAAAAACAACTAAACTGTTAACGAGAAAAAAATAATCTATACAAATTCCCACTTCATAGTTAGATTTGACGAGTCAGACCGTAATCTTTCTCCTGCTAAACGCAATCGCACATTCATCTTAATCCAAAAAACAATAACATCCACTTGTCTAGATCGTACGATCTTGCCATATAGTATAAAGATAGCAACACCAAGCTAGTCGAATAACAATAGCTAAAAGGGTTTTTTCCTTACCGTGCAGTTGCACCCATTGCACCATACTAGGCCAATCATCCAGAGGAACGTCTCTTTGGCAAGCAGTCATAACCTCTTTAAAAACTCGTCGAGATAAAAAACATTCAACAAATAGGTGATTTCTGTCCTCCAAACCAGAGTCGTATAAAAGACATTGTATATCAACTAGTCCACCCAAGTCACCATTTGTATTGAAATAAAATAAAATATAGTAAATAGAAGAGAGGTTGATCCACAAAGATTAAAGAATTTTCAACATAGTATTGTATTGATCATGATGCAAAGAAAACACTAAATTAGTAAGAGAGATTTTATTATAAAAATAAAATAAATTTAATCTAAAATTCACTAAAATTAAATGAAAGTAAATAATCGAAAGTAACAAATGTGAAAGATATAGTTTCAAGCTTCATTTTGCCTTAGTTCATTTCGATTATTGAAAGAGATTTTACTTTGAGATTCATGTTGGTTACAATTTACAAGGTCAACCCTTGTAACTTTTTTTTTGTCTCCGATAAATCGATATTACCAAGTGTTATACAATCTTTACTTCGAAACGATCACAAGAAATAAAAAAACGTTAGTAAAACAAAAATCGAATTTGAAAAACTGAAATATAAAGATCAAACCGAGTTTTTTGTTTGAAAAACGGATGAAGTTGAGGCTTGCGTTTGCAGTTTCCTTAAGACTGATTTTCAGCCACTCCGAGGGTGCCGAGTTGTTTGGCAGTCAGTCTCCCAAGATACAACAACTGGAAGAACTCCGAACAGTAGCACTTCTGCCGAGTTCTCGAACTGCTCTTATCTTTGCCTATCACCGAGAGAGAAAACTAGAGAGAAAACGTGTTTTGGGATAATTTGAAACAGAGAACATCAACCCCTTTATATAGTGGATTTCTAGGGCAAACGGTGGTATTACTTTCCTTGTTTACAATCCGAGAAATCCGGGATTGAATTCCAAAAAATAAAATCCGGAATTGATTCCAATCAAACAAGGAAATAATTTAAATATCCGAGAATCAAATCAACTGTTATTCAACCGGTATTTTAATTTAATACCATAAATAACAATTTAATTTGCTAGAGCAGTCAACTGCTAATTAATTCAAAAATATTCTGAATTAATATTCGTTTCTGGATATTTCCAAAAATAAAATAAGGAAAAAATATGCATAACGGGTAAAATATCCGCAGGCCTCGAAAAGGCCCGACCGGTCCGGACATTCGCGTCGCCCACGTCGTGCGGGTGCGCCCCAACCCGAATGGAATTGGATTCGCACCCCCCCTGCGCGCGAGGCACAGTGTCAACTCAAGTCATTCAATGACTTCATTATGGGTAGTTGTATATAAACAACTTCCATATCATTTATCCCACCAATGTAGGATAAAGGGGTTCTACATTCCTTATTCATTCTTGACCTTCCCACTTTGAGCATCAATTTCTCATTCACCACTCAACGATATTGAGCGTATGAGCTACCGTTGTAAAGATCTCACGGCATAGAATAGGAATCAACCATTTCCTTATTCAAAACCTTATCTTTACTTGTTCAAAAATTGCTCCAAAGATGGTCACATACCACTGTTTTTCCAACAATCCCCCACATGAATGAAATTGATGATTTTATCAAAACATTTTGGCACATTGTGGTGATAGGCTCTACGATTGATAGGTGCATAGGATAGGTAGGTTTCTTCCTTTGAACCTTCCCTTGTGAAAGTATATTTACTTTACTAGCTAATCAGTAGACGCGTTGTCCTTGAACTGTCAGCCGTTGGTGTAAACGATGACATACTTCACACACCTATCTTTCTGACAAGAGATACAGCTCTCATGGTTATGTCCTTAAGGCCGTGGACATCTCTTGGTTCTGCAAGAGTATGAAAGAACTATGCCCAATAGTCTTCTTGAAGCGGCCCCACTTCACTCTCACATAGGTGACTTATGTTGCTCGGCTCACCGAAGCACACAATGGTCATTAAAAGCTTTTGCTTAACCTCTTCCAAATTTTTGTCACTGTTCACATCATAGGAATGGACCTGGGAGGGAACCCCCACAGTGACCGCACAGGTCTATGCAATTAGGTTGTCCCTTTGAACCTAGATCTTGGGATCTCCAGTCAACTAGGTAGGGTTTTCCTTCACATAGCGCCTTTATTTTTCATGGGCTTTAGTCCCATTCCTTTCGATGTTTTCTCAACTTGATCTCGATTTAACCCTTTGGTTAGCGGATCTGCAATGTTATCTTTTGATCTTACAAAATCAATAGAGATAACTCCATTTAAGACAAGATTTCTAACGGTGTTATGTCATCGACGCATATGTCGAGACTTACCATTATACATAAAGTTTTCTGCCCTAGCAATCGTTGCTTGGTTGTCACAGTATATGCACACAGTGGGCACTGGTTTTTCCCATTCAGGGATATCCTCAAGAAATTGCCTTAACCATTCGGCTTCTTCTCCAGTTTTATCTAGAGCTACAAACTCAGATTCCATTGTGGATCTGGTTATAATCGTTTGTCTTGAGGATTTCCATGATACGGCTCCTCCTCCTAGAGTGAACACGTATCCGCTTGTGCCTTTGGTATCTTGTATGTCAGATATCCAACTCGCATCGGAGTATCCTTCTAAGACAGTAGGGTCTTTGGAATAATGCAATCCGTAGTCCCGAGTATGTCTAAGGTATCTCAGTACCTTTACTATTGCTTTCCAGTGATCTTTCCCTGGATTACTCGTGAATCTGCTTAGACTGCTTACAGTAAAACTTATATCTGGTCTTGTGCAGCTCATAAGATACATTAAGCTGCCTATGACCCTTGCATATTCCACTTGATTGATACTTTCTTCTTTATTCTTGGATAATTTAAGACAAGGATCTAAAGGGATTGTAGTTGTACCACAATCATCCTTGCCAAATTTTTCAAGAATCTTATCCACGTAGTGTGATTGAGTTAATATGAGACTTTCTGCTGATCGTTTTATTTGGATACCCAAAATTGTATCAACTAATCCCATATTTTTCATGTCAAAATTTGAATTTAACATGTTCTTAGTACGGTGTACCATCTCATTGTTACTTCCTACAATGAGTATGTCATCTACATATAGACATAGGATGACGTATCCAATGTTCGTAGTTTTGACATATACACATTTATCACACTCATTTATTTTGAAGCTATTTTTCATCATGACATTATCGAACTTCTCATGCCATTGTTTTGGTGCTTGTTTAAGTCCATATAAAGACTTGACCAATCTACAGACTTTCCTTTCTTGACCTGAAACTACATGACCCTCAGGTTGTTCCATGTATATTTCTTCGTCAAGTTCTCCGTTTAGGAAAGTTGTTTTAACATCCATTTGATGCACTTCAAGATTTCTTAATGCAGCAATGGCAAGTATCATCCTAATAGATGTTATTCTTGATACAGGGGAAAACGTATCAAAGTAATCAAGGTCTTCCTTTTGTCGGTATCCTTTTATTACCAACTGTGCCTTGTATTTATCAATTGTTCCATCTGTTTTCATTTTCCGTTTGAAAATCCATTTTGAATTTAGTGGTTTAATTCCCGGAGGAAGATCCACTAACTCCCAAGTATGGTTTTGCAAGATGGAATCAATTTCACTTTTTATGGCATCTTTCCAAAAAATGCTTTCAGAGGAACGTATAGCTTCATTATACGTTAGAGGTTCATCCTCTAGCATATAGGTTAGGAAGTCAGATCCAAAGGATTTTTCTATCCTAGCCCTTTTGCTCCTTCTTGGCTCTTGTTCAGATTCATCCTCTTGTTGATCATTTGAGGATGTATCGTCCAATGTTTGTTTGGCAACAAACTGATCAACTTCCCTAGTTTTATAGGGAAATATATTCTCAAAGAAAGATGCATTCTTTGACTCCATTATCGTGTTTTTGTGAATCTCTAGATTTTTCGATTCATACACAAGAAACCGATAAGCATTGCTATGTTCAGCATAGCCTATGAAAATACAATCCACTGTTTTTGGACCTATTTTCATTTGTTTTGGTGGTGGAGCCATCACCTTTGCAAGACACCCCCACATTTTTAAGTGTTGGTAGGAAGGTTTTCGACCTTTCCATAGTTCATATGGTGTCTTTTCTTTTCTTTTCTGTGGGACCTTATTTAAAAGGTAATTTGCCGAAAGAACGGCTTCCCCCCACATGTTCTGAGGTAACCCAGAACTTCCTAATAAAGCATTCATCATTTCTTTCAGAGTCCGATTCTTACGTTCGGCTACTCCATTAGATTGAGGGGAATACGGTGGTGTTACCTCATGAATAATACCATGTTGGGTGCAATATTCACCGAATGGATTAACATATTCTCCACCACGATCACTTCTTACCATCTTAATTTTCTTATTAAGTTGGTTTTCGACTTCTTGCTTATAGATTATAAATTTATCTATAGCTTCGTCTTTACTTTTTAACAAGTATATGTAGCAATATCTTGTACTGTCATCGATAAAGGTAATAAAAAATTTATTTCCTCCTCTTGTTTGGACAAATTTTAAGTCGCAAACGTCGCTATGAATTAAATCAAGCGGCATTGTACTTCTTTCAATAGTTTGAAATGAAGTTCTTGTTGATTTTGCTTCAACACATATTTCACATTTTAACTTATAATCAATGTGAAATGAAGGAATGTGGTCCATTTTAATTAACCTTCGCAAGGTATCATAATTTACATGTCCAAGTCTACCATGCCATATATTGAAAGACTCAAGCATATAAGCAGAAGAAGAAGCTGCATTCTTATTCTTATTTTTAATATGGGATTTTACAGAGATAGTATTGAGTTTCCACATTCCGTTTAGTACATATCCCCTACCCACAAACATTCCCCCCTTAGTTAAAATTAACTTCTGGGATTCAAAAACCATCCTAAATCCGTGAACACTTAGAAGTGTTCCAGAAACAAGGTTCTTGCGTATGTCAGGTACATACAACACATTCTGAAGCTAGAGTTCTTTTCCAGAAGTCATCTTCAACACCACGGTTCCCTTCCCCTTTATCATGGAAGTTGCAGCATTACCCATGTAGAGTTTCTCTCCATTGTCGCATGGTGTCAGCTCATGAAAAGAGTTTTCGTCACAGAAGATATGACGTGTGGCTCCTGTGTCCAACCACCACTCTCTTGGGTTTGAGTCAACCATGTTGACTTCAGATATCACAGCTACTAGGTCTTCATCTTGCACGACGTTGACTTCTTTGACTTTCACTCTCTTTGGAAGCCTGCATTCTGTGGATCTATGCCCCACTTTTCCACAATTGAAGCATGATCCTTTGAACTTTTCCTTTTTGAGGATCCCGCCACTTGGTCCTAACTTTGGTTTAGTTTGGGCCCTTTGCGGTTGCTTCCCTTTCTTGGTTTCGACAACATTTGCCTTGGTTTCTCTGCTGTGAGATTTCACGGTATTTCCTCTGTTGTCTTCCTCAATTCGAAGCCTGGAGATCAATTCTTCCACAGTCATCTCCTTCCTTTTGTGTTTCAAGTAACTCTTGAAATCATTCCATCCGGGAGGCAATTTTTCCGTGATGGCAGCTACATGGAAAGGCTCGTTGATAACCATTCCTTCTGCAAGAATTCCATGAATGATTAGTTGGAGTTCTTCCACTTGAGTTACTACTGATTTTGAATCAACCATAGTAAAATTCAAGAATCTTGCGACTAAAAACTTTTTAGCCCCAGCATCATCTGCTTTGTACTTATTTTCCAAAGCATTCCACAGCTTCTTGGCAGTTTCGTACACATTGTACACCGGATACAAAGAATCTTGTAATCCGTTTAAGATGTAGTTCCGGCACATATAGTCGCCGTCGTCCCATTCTTCTTTCATCTTTATGGCAGTGACCGTGTCCACTTGCCCTTCTCCGTCTCCTACATTAATGACTGGAGGGTCTGCCGTTAAGTAATTCTTCAAGCTCAACATGGCAAGATAGAACATCATCTTTTGCTGCCATATCTTAAAGTTTTGTCCAGTGAACTTGGGCGGTTTCTCGTTGTGATTCACATTCACAGCCGGTGCACTCTTATTCTGGACTTGATTGGAGTTCTGTGCAGGTGCAGAGACCTTCGAATGTTCAGATTCTCCAGTAGTCATTTCTTTCTGCGAAAGAAAACAATTGGAATTCAGTTAATTCCGTTAAATAGAAATCAAAAAATTTCTTGTTTAATTCTGACAATTTCTGCGAACAGATTTGTCACAACTTTTAAACAAAAATCAAAAGATTTCTTGTTTAAATCTGACAATTTCTGCGAACAGATTTGTCACCACTTTTAAACAAAAATCAAAAGATTTCTTGTTTAAATCTGACAATTTCTGCGAACAGATTTGTCACCACTTTTGAGATTTTCTGCAAACCCGTTTAAGAACGGCAGGATAAATCCTGAAACAGATTGTTTGCAATCTCTTTGACGATTTGATCGCCTCGTATAAAGAAGGTATATATATTGATCAGTCTTAAGATTGTTATACAATCTTTACTTCGAAACGATCACAAGAAATAAAAAAAACGTTAGTAAAACAAAAATCGAATTTGAAAAACTGAAATATAAAGATCAAACCGAGTTTTTTTGTTTGAAAAACGGATGAAGTTGAGGCCTGCGTTTGCAGTTTCCTTAAGACTGATTTTCAGCCACTCCGAGGGTGCCGAGTTGTTTGGCAGTCAGTCTCCCAAGATACAACAACTGGAAGAACTCCGAACAGTAGCACTTCTGCCGAGTTCTCGAACTGCTCTTATCTTTGCCTATCACCAAGAGAGAAAACTAGAGAGAAAACGTGTTTTGGGATAATTTGAAACAGAGAACATCAACCCCTTTATATAGTGGATTTCTAGGGCAAACGGTGGTATTACTTTCCTTGTTTACAATCCGAGAAATCCGGGATTGAATTCCAAAAAATAAAATCCGGAATTGATTCCAATCAAACAAGGAAATAATTTAAATATCCGAGAATCAAATCAACTGTTATTCAACCGGTATTTTAATTTAATACCATAAATAACAATTTAATTTGCTAGAGCAGTCAACTGCTAATTAATTCAAAAATATTCTGAATTAATATTCGTTTCTGGATATTTCCAAAAATAAAATAAGGAAAAAATATGCACAACGGGTAAAATATCCGCAGGCCTCGAAAAGGCCCGATCGGTCCGGACATTCGCGTCGCCCACGTCGTGCGGGTGCGCCCCAACCCGAATGGAATTGGATTTGCACCCCCCCTGCACGCGAGGCACAATGTCAACTTAAGTCATTCAATGATTTCATTATGGGTAGTTGTATATAAACAACTTCCATATCATTTATCCCACCAATGTGGGATAAAGGGGTTCTACATTCCTTATTCATTCTTGACCTTCCCACTTTGAGCATCAATTTCTCATTCACCACTCAACGATATTGAGCGTATGAGCTACCGTTGTAAAGATCTCACGGCATAGAATAGGAATCAACCATTTCCTTATTCAAAACCTTATCTTTACTTGTTCAAAAATTGCTCCAAAGATGGTCACATACCACTGTTTTTCCAACACCAAGATCATCTCTGAAATTCAGTCGTAATTGGACTAACCACATCTATCGTCGTTAGCACAAATATAGTTTTAAGTGATGGAAAAGCTTGACTCAAGTTATGTTGTTTCAACGACAATTAAACTCGATCTCAATTTCGCTTAACTGAACTAAGTATGTTCATAGGAAGTCGAAATTGCTATCAGCCGATTCTTTCTCCTAACGATAAATTAAAACAACATTCACGCCAGCATGCGCTTTTTGAAATAAATTTGAAATAAAAGTATAAAAATTTCAAAGTTAAAAATGATATCCAAAAATATTAACTGCTTTTAAATCCTCACAAGATGAATTGAGTCATCTCTAGGTCATCTCTAATCATACTTAACATTTTCAAAAAAGTAAAGTAAAAATTTAAAATAAAAATAAAAATAAAAATAAACTCAAGATTTATAAAATAAAGAAAGACTAATGAAAATATACATGTTCAAGCTTTAAATAGGATATTTATAGTCTTCTAAAAATCTTAAAGATGAAACAAATAAATTTAAAATAAAAATATAAATTCTAGGGTCTTAAATCGAACCCGAGCTTGAGTTAAACTCATTCGAATCAAGTTTTAACCAAATTTTGATCGAGTCGAGCCTGAGTAACTCACGAACCGATCAAGCATATCACCCCTACTTTCCCCTTCTCCAGTAGGATTTTTTTAGCTTTTTTTTTCCTTTAAATTTGTACTTATAATGAATTTGTTCCTCATCATTTAGAATTTATATTTTCTACCCAAATTATAGCTTCGTCCCTGCTGATAACGCTATAAACAATAATTATTATATTTTGGTATATTTTCCTATAAGGAAATGCATACCATATAAGATTATTTTCCTGATATTTCAAATCAACCATGATTTATATTCGAAGGCCACAACTATAATAACCTTCTTGACCTCACCTTTCATCTGTTCTAAAAATAATAACCCCATAGCCATTTTAGTAACAATAAGAGTAATGGAAGCAACAACATGGAGGACCAGACTAGTTATCTGCATCACTCTCATGGTTATGGCTTCTGGTATGTAATTCCTTTCCTCTTTATCTTTCGGAACATGGATCGTTTCGCATCCGAACAAGTATCAGGGTTCGAGTCTTACCAGTAGTCTCATCTGATAGAGAAAATCCTAATTATTTGTTTTGACAGAATCACCATTGCTGAGGTTGCCTAGAGCTGAAGCAAGAGGGCCCTTCTGTTGTCCTCGCATGGTGAACTGCAGTTCGGTGTGCCAAGGGTTTCCCAGCCGCTGTGTCAACTGTAAGTGCATTTGTGGAGTCGGAATCGGTGACACGCCGCTGCCGCCGCTGCCCGACGTGTATTTCGGAAATCATCAACAGCTTGACTAAGAACCTTCTTTGTTACTGTTAGATTGGTTTCACCCTTATACAAACAGGCACTTTTATTTGCTTTGGTTTAAACTCTATGTTATGGTGAAAATTGGTATTCGTGAAAACCTGTTATTAGTTGAAGGACTAAAACCGTAATTAAACCATTTTCACCAGCAGCAATTCTAATAACTAAAGGAAAAGATAAGAACGAACTTGATTCGCATAACTATCAATTTCAGTCCTTCTATGAATGAATTCATTTCTTTTCCATCCATTCTTCACCGCATAATCTTTGAATATTGTATTTTTATACCGACAGGGATTGATTTAAGTCGTAAATAATTTATTTTGTTTAAGTAAATTTTGGGTTTGAGACGTATATATAAAAAAATTAGGTATAAAGATAAATTTAATTCTTAACGTTTATAATTTTTATCATTTTGGTATTTATCCTTTTTTTTGGATAAATAGCTTATTTTTTAACCACCGTGATAATTGGATCGTTAAAAATCTAGCAATGATGACATGTCATATGCATATGATAATACATTTTAAATAACATGGCATCTAACCTATCAAATATATATATATATGAAATATAATTTTATCCCAATATAAAATATAAAATAATTAAAATTTAAATAAAATACTAAAAAATTAATTAAATACGATGGAATCAAAATCTCATCTTAAAAAATAGGAATTAATTAATTCTTTAATATTTTATTTAAATTTTAATAATTTTATATTTTATATTGTAATAAAATTATATTTCATATATATATATTTGATAAATTAGATGCTATATTATTTAAATATATTATCATATCCATATGACATGCCATCATCATTAGATTTTTAACGGTCCATTTATCATGGTGATTAAAAAATAAGCTATTTGTTAAAAAGATATAGGTTAAGGGCTAAATTTATCCCAAAAAAATAAGGGCCAAAATGATAAAAATTATAAACGTTAAGGGTTAAAATTATCTTTATGCTAAAAAATTATGTCGAAAAATTTATCCACCAAAACTAAGTGTACAACACTAGTCGGTCTAGACTAGTTAGGAAAAACAACAATAAAAAAATATTATATTTTTAAATTCTAATATGTTTAATTTACAAGCAATTTTTTAAATTTTTAAATTTTATTGTACTAGATTTAATTATTTATTGGTTGTGATTTATTTGTATTGATTGATTGATTGAAGTTTATCTTTTAAGGACAAAAACCCTTGCGTTAATATTTAATATCATAATATCATATGCTCGAATCTTTAAAAAGTAGAGGATGGAATTCATGGGCTTTGAAAAAGATTTTTTTTTCTCTTTTGAAAATTGAAAGAATCATTTTTATGCGTTTTAAAAAAGAAAATTTTTAAGATGTATTTATTATAAAATAAAACTTTGATCTTGAATAAAAAATAAATCTTTGAAATCAAGACAATTAGTATGTCATAAAAAATGTGGTCCTAAAACCAATATTCATATATGTATACATTAACGCGAACTATCTTGTTTCGGTGGTTAAGGAAATGATTATTGTTCTTGAAGGTTAAGTGTTCGAGCACCAATAATACAGCATAGTGATTGAGTGATCAATGTCTAATGGTTGAGAGTATACTCTAGAACATATATTACTATAACCACTGTAGCAGATTTAAAAAATATATATTTGGGTCCATTACCTTTGTCGTTCCTTGGTTTATTTATATTCGAAGATATTTACGCGATTTTTTTTAAATTTTTATCATTATGTTTGTGTTCGTTTTTTTTTTTTACGATGTTTATGTTTATTTGTTTAATATTCACGAACATGTCCGTAACGTTCGTGAATATATCCATGTAATATTTGTGAATATGTTCAGTTATATAACTGTTAATATGTTCATTTATATATCCGCTAAAATAGTAGAATTATACAACTAGTCTTTAAGCTCATTAGCCTTTAGAGTTTTAACTCAAAAGTTCCCCATGTATTTAATTTATTCCTATATTCACTAATATTTAAAATATAAAAAAGAAAAAAGAAAACGAAATAAATGAGCTTATAAATAACTCAATAAACAAGTTTGTTTATGAATATAAAAATAAATAAATAAATCTTTGTTCGTAATTGTTCATTTATTAAATAAACATAAAAAATTATTTATACTCGTTTATTTAGTTTAATATACAAACAATTCACTGACAATTTATTGAATGCTCCGTTCATTTGCACCTTTAGAATGAACTAGAGAAAAATGAGCATCTAGCCTCAAATTTTTTGGTCCAATAATAATTTAGATATTTATAAATTTAAATATTAAACTAATTAGGCATTGTCCCATGAATTTTCAGTTTAAATACATAATATGTTTTTTATATTTTTAATTCAATATTCTGGTCTGTCCTAATATTCGATCTTAATTTTTTCCTAGTCATTCTTTTTCCTATATTTCCTAATTTATTTTATTAATCTTTCTTTGTCTTGTCAATGATAGTATCATCTTTATATTGGTTGTCGACTACCGGCGATTTTTTATTTCTTTTATTTTTTTACTTATTTTTGTTCCAATATGAATCATGTATGTTTCGGAATCATAATTTTCATACATCTTACTGTGTCTCTTATGTTTTAAATCTCTATTTTTTTGCATATCTTATTATATTTTGTCTCGTGTATTTTTGTAACATGATTTTTTTATTTTATGATACGGTTCGCATCTAGTTTTATAGTAGCTTGACATTCGTGTAACGATCTTCACAACACATATCTTGATCAGGAAAGATCGATAGTCTTTTATGATTAAATCTCCTTTTTTAATACTTTATTAGTGTTTTAAAACTATCAATGATGCAATCTGCAAGATTAATTTTATTGATCATTTCTCTAATATCGTTACTTATTTACTTAAACATCTGATTAGATAATAAAATTAAAATTTATTTCATGAATTTCTATGAACAATGAAATACATAATTTAAAAAAATTGATTTTATCTCTATCCTTAAAATTTTTATGTGTCTGTTATATTTTAGGGTGTAAATCGTTTGCTTCTTTTTTATGCTGTCTATTTTCGTGTTTCTGTTTCAAATTAGAAGGTTTAAGGTTCAAGGATATGGGTTAGGGTTTAGAGAATTATGGATATGCTATATTTTTAGGGTTTAGGGTTCAATAATAAGGGTTAGGGTTAGGGTTTAAGGAATTAGGGGTAGGATGTATTTTTTTAAGGTTTAGGTTTAAGTTTTAGGATAAATTCAATTTTTAGAAATTTTCAACAGGAGATATAAATGGAGATAAGATAAAAAAGACAGAAAATTTTTACCCATATTTTAATTTCATTTTTATTTTAATAAAATCCAATTTTTTATTAAAAATATCCTATTTATCCACCATGACACATACATATATCAACACACATGCTCTCACTATTATTGTCCTTTTAGCTAGTGACAATACACTCATCTTCATCGCTGACTTATGGGACAATGAAGATATTTACCTACCCACAAACCCTAAATCTTTTATCCAATTTGCTTAATAAAATTTTACGTAAACTAATTTTTTAAATCCTAAATTTTAAATACTCCTACAGAATCATTATTACAAATACTTTATTTAGCTTATTCTATCTACATATCCCATGTTTTTTAGCTTATTTGACAGAATTTTACATAAAATAATTCTATAAACCCTAAATTCTAAATACGTCTGTCTAATTATCATTATAAATACTTTGTTTAGCTTATTCGATATGCATATCCGAAGGTTTTTTAGCTTATTTGATAAAACTTTACGTAAACTAATTTTCTTAATCCTAAATTTTAAATACCCCTCTTAATCATCATTATGAACACTTTGTTTAGCTTATTCTATACGCATATCCCATGTTTTTTAGTTTATTTGACAAAATTTTAGGTGAACTAATTTTTTAAACCCTAAATTTTAAATATGTCTACTTAATCATCGTTATAAACACTTTGTTTAGCGTATTCTATTTGTACATCTCATATTTTTTTTAGCTTATTTGACAGAATTTTACGTAAACTAGATTAGGGTTTTAAATACACCTACCTAATCATTATAAAGTTTAGCTTATTTTATATACATATCCCATGTTTTTTAGCTTATTTGACAGATTTTTATGTAAACTAATTCTATAAACCCTAAATTTCGAATACACCTACTTAATCATCAGTGTAAACACTTCGTTTAGCATATTTATATGTATATCCCTTTTTTTTAGCTTATTTGACAAAATTTTATATAAATTATTTCTCTAAATTTTAAATTCTAAATACTTCTATCAAATTATTAGGGTAGGTTAAAACACTCGATTATCCGGTTTCAGTTCTAGTCTCGAATCTGGTAAGATCTGGTAAATTTTTATTTGGTATTGATTCCGATGAGATCAGCACTTGATCCAAACTGGATCTTGATTTTTTAAACCTGGTACCCAGTAAGTACCCAATAGGACCGAGACCAATACCAAATATTCAAGATTGTTTTTTTTTATTTTTTTTCTTATTAAACTTTTTCTTTATATATAAATAATTGAATATTATTATTCTAATCAAGCCTAAATTATTCTAATTTTATTATTTAATATTATTATTGGTAGTTGAAAAAAATCTCCAATTACTCATTTTTTAAGGATAAACTAATTGATCGGGTACCTGGTATTAGAACCGGTTTCCACCAGTACGGGATCGGTTCTTAAAATTTAGGACCCAATGTGACCGGGACCGGGAGTAGTTCCAATTTTCATGAACTGGTGGTTACAGGGACCGAAACCAATTCTATTTAAATTGACCAGATACTCGGTCTTGCCCACCCCTACTAATCATCATTATAAACACTTTATTTAGCTTATTCTACATGCATATCTCATGTTTTTTTAGCACTCTAATATGTGATCATCAAGTTGATTTAGCTAACAAAACTTGATTTCATCACAATTATTCAAATCACCAAAAAAACTTAAACTCAAAGTATTAATATAGAGCACTTTGATTTTGTCTATGATCATTGGTATTTGATACCATTTTGCCTGGATTCAAAGAATTTTGGATGGGGTGTCAATTTTTTCAATGTTCAACACTTCACTTGTGCCACAATAAACACTATTTGGAACAGTAAAATTAAAGTTCACATGCACTCAATCCGACTTCATTGTTTATTTTATTTTTGTTCATAAAAGTTTTAATGTTGGATTAAAATTCAATAATAGTGGGCACATATGTATAATGTATATTGCTATTAAAAATTTAACACGTAATTAAGTGACCAATTATGTTACACGTGTTATAGGTATTAAATTATCATGGAATTAAAAGTGTAGATACCATAAGGTGTATTTATAATTTGATGAGGGGCAGAGTTATAAATACTTCAGAGTTGGTTATTAAATCAACTACTAGTTGATTATTAAATCAACTATATAAAGGGGTTATGGTCCCCAAGAATTAGGTCAACTTGCATATCTTTTTTCCCCGTCTGAGAGTTGTGCCGCAAGAGAAAACCTAACTTCTTGGAAGATCAAACCTTCTGGAAAAAAAAACTCTATCGATTAATTCAGGTACGCT
This sequence comes from Abelmoschus esculentus, assembly GCA_035048815.1. Classification (NCBI taxonomy): domain Eukaryota; kingdom Viridiplantae; phylum Streptophyta; class Magnoliopsida; order Malvales; family Malvaceae; genus Abelmoschus; species Abelmoschus esculentus. The sequence goes on along the minus strand of JAUCBN010000012.1, from coordinate 20,960,308 downwards.
TCCGCATTCAGTTTATTTATTTATATTATTCTTGATGATTTGACATATAGATCTTGGGCTTATATTCGTATTGAATATATTTTTTAATTCTAACAAGTGGCATCAGTGCCAGAATTATGTCGAATCATTAATATCATAAGTTTTTGGTTTTAATTTATTGTTATGATCTAAAATTATACATAATTTTATGGATTATTTACTTCGATATGGTTTTATAATTAATCGTATGAAATTAAATTATATATCTGTCGTATTTTAAGAACAAATCAATTTGATTTGTTTTCTATGATTTTATTTTGGTTTTTCGTCAATCCGGTTGTTTTTTCCTTTTCCAAAGGATTAACATCCATTGTTTTACGACAAATATATATTTCCGTGGATTCAGTTTGGTTTTACGTCCATGGGTTTGAATCGATTAATTAAGAAATTATAGAAATCAATCTAGATTTATATGAAGATTAGGTTTTGTCTGCATGAATTTTTTTTTGGGGGGTTGCTATTAATTGGAAATTTAATTTTAAGTTTGGATTCCAATTACTTCGATAGTAACATATTTGCTTTATTTTTATGAAATATATATTTTTAAATATATTTTATTTAAATTATTAAGTTAAATTTGGTTAGATCAAAATTTTAGTTTTGATCATTGGGTATTAAGTTAAATTCGGTTAGATCAAAATTTTAGTTTTGATTATTGATATTAAGTTAAATTCGGTTAGATCAAAATTTTAGTTTTGGTTGTTAATAATAAAGAAAAATATAATTAATTTCGACTTTGTCATGATAAATTTATCATGATTCAAAAAAAATTTATATTCAGGTTAGCTATTAAAGCTTTTTATATTCGGTTTATGTCTATTAAGTTATGATTGAATGATCTTTTGACATGTTACTTTTAAAGTATATTGTTACTTTATGTACTTTACTTAGTTAACAAATTCAGTATTTTGTTTTGATCATGTGTTATTTTGGATTATAAAATATATATTTGGTATTGATATATTCAATTTGGTTTGATCAAAAATTTATTTTTGATTATTATATTATTATGATTATATTAAAGTTTCAAGTAATTATTATACGAATTACTCACTTGTATGATATTTTTTGTATTTTATTTTTTGTTAAAGATTAAATGTTTTGATTGAATTTAGTTTTGGTGAAAACATATTTAAGGAATTTTTGAAGAACAGTCAAAGATTTCGGTTATTTGGATTCTGATAGCCCCATTAAGACAACCTTAATTTGGTTTATTTTGAAAACTCAAGTGTTATCAGAAATTTCAACTTTGACTATTATAAATATTAAGTTTGAATATTGGTTATTTATGTTATATATTTTAAGATAAATTAATTGAAGCATTAAGTCAACAAAGTGATCTTTATTGTGGAAATTATTAAATATAGAAGGTTTTGTGCATGTAATTCAGTTTATGCTAATATTAATCGGCCCAAAGGAAGATTAATAATTAGTAATGTTACATGTGCATTTGTGGTAATAAACATGTGATAATTATTCAGTTTTATATGTGAACAATAAATCGGCCCAAAGGAAGATATTTGTTTAACATATTCTTATTATCAATATTTGATTACTACATCAAGATATCACTTACAAATTAATATTTTTTTTATTATTGTAGTGTTCGATATCTTGTGATGATGTTACCTTTATTCAAATTTATTATTATTTTAGTTATCTTTTATCTTGAGTAAAAGATAAAATTAAAAAAAATATTTTTAAACAATTAAATTCATATTTTGGCTTCGGATATCTAATATTTTAATAGATTAATTAAAACATAATGTCACCAAAGTGATCACTTTTGTGTAGATTAGTTTATTTAAAATATTAAGATAATTATAGGTTTTTGTAATTCATGCGTTTATTAATTGGCCCAAAGGAAAATTAATATTTGGCTGAATTACAATGACAACTGTGGCGATAAATGTGTGACAATTATATGGTATTTTATGTGAACAATACGTTAGTCCAAAGATTAATCTATTGTTTGACATAGTTTATTGTCAATGTTTGATTGCTACAACAAGAGTACTGCTTACAGTTAATATTACTGTCCAAAGACTTGATATTAATGTTGTGCTTGGTATCTTGAGGGGAATTAGCCATTATTTTGAATTTATTGTTTACTTATAGATATTTATGTGAGCTTGTTTATTTACTTATTTTTGTTCTATCTTTAGATGATTTATTTTTACTATCATAATATCTGTTGAATACATTCTATACTTATGTTTAGTGAAATTAATTTCAAGGAATAGAAAAGACACTTATATATAGTATTTGGTTCTATGAACATAGAACTTTCACTAAGTGAAGAACAACTTGCACCTCTCACGGCGGTAAGCATCCATAAATAGGATTTTGAGAGGCGAGTTCGTTCAAGTCTAATGATGATAATGTATAAATATTTTATAAATTTTTAGGAGCACAAATCTAAAAAAAATATTCATACTAAGGGTTTCCTTGATAAAAAAAATAATTTTTTTTAACATGACATCACTTTTGGTTTACTTGATGTCTATTAAGTATAAGGATCAAGAAAATATGAGGGAGTATATTATATTGCTTCAAAACTTAAGGCACATAAGATCAAACTTTATAATAATTGTTTGTTTTTATAATTTTAGTATAGCTTCATATACAGTTTAACTAATTCAAAATTAGTTACAATTATTAAAGGAGAAATAAACTTTAAACGAGATTATTTCTCATTGTGTTAAAGAGGAAGAAAAGTTGAAGCATTATAATTATAAAAATACTCAATTAGTTAGTACTCTTTGGTTAGTGTCTCTAAGAATAAGGGCAATAAAAATATATATTAGAATAAAGTTGCTATGGGTCCTGTTCCAAAGGAATAACAATAAGGTATAAAGTGTTGATTCTTTTGTATAAGCTAGGATACACGTAAAGAAATTAAAACTTCAAAAGTAAGCAATTACTTAGGCTATTTTGAGTGATCCATGGGCTGTAAATTTTATGATCCCACAATTAAGATTATTTTAATGAGAGATTTATAACATTTTTAGGATGTTGAGTTTGGAGGGAGAATAAGGTTAGATACATTGTTATTAAGGAGGAATTGAATATTAATTTAATTTCTATTATTACTTTCAACGATGTTTAGGTTTTCACACCTATCATTAATAAAAAGTAATCAAGTACATCAGCAAAACAATATTGAACAACTCTCGTTCAAGATAAGGTAATTATTTTTTAAAAGAACAAACTCAACAACCTAAAAACAACCTAAAAATGTGTCTTTAAAGATATCCATGAGAGGAAAGAGAAATACTATTGAAGATTATTACTTAGTATTTCATCAAGAAAATAAAGATAATAATGGAATGATAAAAGACAACATGATCAGTTTCTTTTATCAAACCATAAATGTTTTAACTCTCAAAAGTGGATTGATGTTATTCAAAAGAGTATAATTTTATACAAGACAATAAAGTTTAAGAACTTGTCGCATTACCTTAAGGTACAAACCAATTGGTTATAAATTAATATTTAAAACCAAGAGGGATGTAAATGATAATGTGGACAAGTATAAGGCATGTCTTGTATTTAAAGGATATACTCTAAAAGAAGATATTGATTTTGTATAGACTTTCTCTCAAGTTATACTGAAAGACTCTTTCAAAATAATTTGACACTTATTGCTTTTAATCTTGAGCTACATAAGATGGATGTTAAGCTTGTGTTTTTCAATGACAACATTGAATAAATTAATTATAGGTACAATCATTGATTTGTGTCTAATGATACAAAATTAATGATATATAAATTAAAGATATCCATATATGAGCTTAAGTTTAACTCTCATTAATAAAATTATAAATTTTATATTGATTATCTCATTGGATTTTGAGATAAATTTGGTTGAAAATTGTATGTCTTACAAGTTCAGTGGGAGTAAATCAAGTGACACTCATATTACTAAAAAAGATATTTTTTTTTTCAGTGCCCTACAAGTAACCTTGAAATTTATAAAATACAAAAGACTCCATAATTTATTGTAAATTTAATTTATGCTTAAGTATGTATGCATTTGGATATTGCGTACATTATTAGAATGTTAGACAGATATTTAAGTAAATCTAATATGAATTGTTGGATAGCAGCAAATAGAGTTGTGAAATGAATTTAGAGAACAAAATTTATATGCTCACATATCGAAGTTCTGGTAAGTTAGAGATCATCAAGTTTACAGGCTTCGATTCTACTAGAATATTGATGTAAAAGACTCTGTCACATGAGCTGCTCATTATAGATTGAATAGAAAGACCACTTCAGTTATTTTGTGACAATAAATATGCATCATTTATTCTATAAACAATAGGAACACTTTAAAATTTTAGTTCTTAGTTGTTAAAGAAAATTCAGAGTGTTTGTGTGTCTATAGAGCATGTTGGTACAAACTCCATAATTGCGCGCTTATTGAGAAACTATCACCCTAGGTCTTTCATGAGCACACTACTCATATGGGTGTAATATTATTTAAGTATATTCAGTTTTAGTGGGAGTTTGTAATTTTGATAAATGCTCATTCGTTTTAGACACAATTTCGGTTACTTTAGTTTAAGGTTAATTTTTACAAAAATAAAGTTACTTTGGCTTATGCACACTCTGAATTCAGTAAAGTTTGATCTCACTAAAGTTTAGGAGGACCAGTTGGAAATAGGCATGTTTGGTTCACATTTACATGTAATTTTCATGCTACGCATCCATGATTGATCTATGTCATTTGATTATATTTTTATACGTGACCATTGATGGGTCCAGTCATGATTGATATGATGAAGACCTCTTTGATCCTATATGAATATAATTGATGGACGAGATTGTTTTAGAATACCTATTATATGATAGCAAAATTTTGAGCTCATAAGGTTATACATTTGTCAAGAAACATATGTTGCCCAAGTGGGAGATTGTTGGATTAAAATTCAATAATAGTGGGCACACATGTATAATGTATATTGCTATTATAAAATTTAACACGTAATTAAGTGACCAATTATGTTACACGTGTTATAGGTATTAAATTATCATGGAATTAAAAGTGTAGATACCATAAGGTGTATTTATAATTTGATGAGGGGCAGAGTTATAAATACTTCAGAGTTGGTTATTAAATCAACTACTAGTTGATTATTAAATCAACTATATAAAGGGTTATGGTCCCCAAGAATTAGGTCAACTTGCATATCTCTTTTCCCCGTCTGAGAGTTGTGCCGCAAGAGAAAACCTAACTTCTTGGAAGATCAAACCTTCTAAAAAAAAAAAACTCTATCGATTAATTCAGGTACGCTTCCGCATTCAATTTATTTATTTATATTATTCTTGATGATTTGACATATAGATCTTGGGTTTATATTCGTATTGAATATATTTTTTAATTCTAACATTTAAAACATTCAATTTGCTCACTAAATTTTAAAGATTGAACGTTTTGGTCATTCTTCTATTATTTTTTTAACAACGTTCATTTACCGGAAAATGAAAGAACTTTCTTAAGATTCGAACAATAAAAAATTTTGTCAACACAAAAGAAGTAATATACTAAAAAACATGCTCCATTCGAAAGCGGAGAAGGGAAATTGAAAATAGAGATAGATACCGTATGTTTTTGGCCAATTTGTTGGTTTTTGAGTACTTTCCGATAAAATGGAGGTCGAATTTAAAGTAAGAGGATCGAGACAAAGTGACTAATAAAATTTTAGACCGAATGACCACTCTCTATGATCGTTTGGGGTTTAAAAATGACCAAAAATATTCAAAGTTTAAACTTTAGTGACAAAAAATATTCAATGCCTAAACTTCAAGGAACAATTTGAACGTTATTAAACTTCAGTGACTGAAACAAGTTTAAAAATAAAATTTAGTGATAATTTATGTAATTCATAAAAAAAAAAAATGAATGTCATCCATTTTATCGAGAGTTAAAAATGATATTTACACATCATATATTAAATAGAAGGCATAATGTTAAAAATATCCGTAACGTTTGACCTAATAGTTATTTTGTTGTTTATTTTAATTTTTAAATAATTTACCGTTAATTTTTTTATTTTCAGTCAAAATAATCCATCGTAGATAAAATTTGTTAGAGCCAATTTAATATTGTTTTTAAAAATATATAGTAAAAACATTTTAGTAAAGTGCTTTTGAATTTTTTAATATTATAAATACCAATTTTAATTACGATAAAAATATTTTTAACCATAAGTAAATAATTTTTAACTAAAAAATTGACTAAAAATATATAAAATATTTATAACATGCTATAAGATAGCAATGAAGGTATTGGAAATTGTCTTCCAAAAGTAATTTTTTAAAATCTTAAAAATAAAAAATTTAATTTTTATGTTTATGTTTAAAAAAAATTTGAAATGTAACTTTTTTAAAGTTGTTTGTTTAGTATTATATATGGCTTCAAAAGTGCTTTCCAAAAGAAATGATAATGATAAATTATTTAAATTGACGTGACAAAAATATATTATAGGACACGAAGATATAACAATGTCATATAGACAAAAATAATGATTTTAAAGAATATCACATTAGTTAAAAATAATTTTATAAAATTATATAAAATATAAATTTATTTTTGTTTCATTTTGTCAGTAATTTCAAATTGTGTATTATTAATTGGCTAATAATTTTTAACAGTAGATAAATTATTTTGATCTAAAATAAAATATTCATAGTTAAATTACCTTAAAAGATATAAAAACTAAAGTAATTATTTAATCAAACGGTGCGTATTTTTTTCACTTTTTGCCCGAATAGAATTCATAGACGGTAATTTCATTTTTCATGCCATTGTTAATGTCTTATCGTTGTTCTGCCTTCTGTTTTAACATATATATATATATATGTATTAGTATTAATTTATGTCGAAAAAGAAAGAAAAAACATATCTTTTGAAAAGAGGTAATAATACGTGATCGTATAAATTATCGATCATCATTTGTGCAAATAAACTCCAAATAAATCTTAGAACTAAATCTGTTTGCTGCCATTTATACTCCAATATTGCTACATTCAAACAAGTGAAAATGTATGGAAAGAATATAGCAGAAGTCTAGACAAAGTGGACACAATGTGATTTATATGTTGTGTGAGTAAAACTAACATAATATTTATGGCGGACCATTTTGTCCTATTCAACAAATGGAGAGACCATTTGAGCTAAAATGTCCCATCCTGCATTCAAACATGCGCACTCATTGCAACTCAAGACCACCCTTTCATGGCTCCTGGGGTAATTGTAAGTGGCTATGGTGTACCCTGTGAATGAGCACTTCTCTGGATTAGCTACATAGTATTCAGGACAATGTTTCCGGGATCCGATCGCTCGATCGAACATATAGTCAAAACGAGGTATATCCACAACAAGTTTGAAGAAATCTCCTAGTACAATAAATCTGCTACATAAAAAAGGAACTGCAGATCTGCAGATAAATGTATCAGAGAGATGAAAAACAAGCATATCTTTCTGCAGTATGCTTTATTATATCATATGCAACTAATTCAGCACCTAAAGAATCTAGCAATATAATATCTTAACCATGGTTTAGCTCAGTTAACCCCAATGCTTAACTTAATCTGTGATTAAACTGCTTGAAAACAGAAGCTTAGTCCCATTCTGCAATTTAATTGCTAATGGAGACACCAAAGTTATGAAGTTAACATGCTTGCGCCAACTTTTACGGTTAGGTTCAAAGGCGATGATGATGGATTGATGGTATAAGTAAAGCATGTTGCATATTGCATATTGCTTTTGTATATGTCATTAGTGAATTGGTCTGGCTAATGTGGGGGGCTAATCGAAAAGCTTGTGGCTCAGAGTACTTGGAGAATCCCCTTAATCATTCCTATATGAAATTTATTTACCAAGGTTGAGCATATCAAGCTCTTAACGCTGATTCGTTTCCGGTAATACCGTATATGAGGTCACAGAGGAAGCTTCCTATGGCTATCACATACCAGAAAGAACTTTAGGCCTTGCCATTGGATAATGACTTATGCTGAATAATTTAGCTTGTTTAAAGAACCTAAACAACCTAAGTATCCACATTGTTAGTGGATTAAGACCTTAATAAACGTTACGTAAGCGCCTAAATGCATCGTCCACCACTGGTATTATTAAACAAAACTGTAAGAATTTAGAAATACCAGTGAAGGAATAAAATAAACTGATGAAAACTGCAACTTGTGTTTCGATTCGAGTTTAGCAGAAGAGGAAATATGGTGATGAGCTTATCCTGTTTGAACCAATCACTGCTATAATCTTATGACCTCATGAAAGAAAGAGAAATAAAATAGAATAAAAAGTAGGAGTTGTTTAAGTGGGGTGGAAAGTGGAGACAAGGCATATTTGGGACAGGTAGAGTACCAAAATATTTAGCATTTCCATTATGGAGAAGCCTAAAAAGTTTTGAAAAGCTTTTGCTGATATGGTAGACTGTGTGGTCACAAAATTTCCTGTTCTTTACATGTATTAAACCTTATTTTTTCTCCATGTATTTGGAATAGGCACAAGGGTTCATGGTTGAGTATGCTTGAGTTGACGGGCGGAGCAATAAGGTTCCACAATGGTGCACCAGGCACACATGGTCACTAGTACAGAGGACCCACTCGGGCACAATTATGTGTTTTCGATTCAAAGGTTACCCCCTCTCGATGATGTTTGGGCATGAAACGGATAAGGTGTTAAATCGAGTCCCCCACCGTACGTAGCACTTCTTTCGTGGTTGTGGTGCCCTTCTCTTTTCTTCACACTAGCTATAGCAACATATTAGGGTAAGCATGTCTGTGTAAGCCATTGCCTTTCATTCTCCTTTTAGTTTCAAACTTTTTTTGTTGTTTTCTTGAATTGGTAGGACCCCAGAAACCTTACCTCAGCTCCCAATGTTTTCAATGATTAATCAAACCAAGAATATTACTTTATTGAATAAAGAAAGTAAAATTTTGGATAATCCATAGGATTAGTCCTGTACATGGTGTATGCATTTGATGCAAGTTGTGATCCAAAAGGCGAACAAATCTCGTTGACATTAGTATAATTGCTATAGACCTCCATATCAAGGTGGAAAATATGTTCCCGGGATAGTAAGAACGTGATCGGTACCAACGACATCGATGAACATGGTAAAATTCATCTTGGATCATAAAGGGTAGACAAAATTTTCATTGCCATGTATGTCAGTTGCTCATATTCTGCACCTGAAATCATGAATGAGCAGCCCAATTTACCATTCACATTCCACAAATAGCATATGCAATGGTACCCACAGACTATCAAGTTGTAGGAATGATGACCAATCTGTCAATCATGTCTGCTCCAACTCCTTCTGTCAGCTTTGGTTTTTCAGGTGTTGCTCAAAAAGTTTGTCTCTGATTCTTCATTTTCTTACATGTGATGAATAATAAATACGTATTGTATCGATAAAACATCCATGCATGCTACATCGAACAGCTTAGCTGGGAGGAAAACAAGGCATCCAAGAGGAGCATTAAGGCTAATATTCAGAACATGTCCACATGATGTCCAAATACCATCCATCCTGCATAACCTACTTTGGATGCCCTGCATTTGAAACATGTTCATTTCTTTTTCACCCAAGAGTAATTTTATTAGTGGAGAATCACCTAAACTATATGTAGCGATACGAAACACGACAACGAATTACATGTGGTTAGAATATTGTGCTCCCATTAACAAATATCAGAAAAGACATGCATTTCTAAGATGCTACTTCTGAGATTTGCCAACACTTCATTTTTTAATAAATCTCACTCTTATCATGTTTAAAAGTGGACCTCAAGGGGATATACATTAGATTCAATATATTAATCAATCCTCAAAAAACAACTGATGCTCATGTACTGACAAAGAGACCTCGAAAGCTACTTTCGGTACTTACATGGCGATCGTTTCAATCGATGATATGTTACAAATGAATAACAAACCAGACAACCTGTTAACAGTCAATGAACTACTCCCACATGTAGATTGTGTGTTGGTGAGTCAGCGTCATCGAGTTTTTCGATCCATAACATATCAGATAGAAAGAAATTCAGATCAAGTACTAAACTATTAGCATGGATGATAACATAAGGAAATTATATTCAATGAAAGAGGATGAGATGCTGGGATTTTAGGTCCTGATGTTAAAGTATATCTTAAACTTGAAGTGCTTATATGAGTCATCTGGTTTATAATAAAATTAGCCATAAGAAAACTATGTTTTGTTTAATGGTTTTCCTTTTAAACTAGAGATCATTGCGTCATTAGGCACAAATGCTTTATTCCTCTATTGGAGTTTTGGAGCATGAAAACCTCCACTGAGTTTGACTTCAAATCCATTTCTTAATTCCAATCAGCAAGTTTCCTCTTTTCTAAGCAATATTGCTCATGCATGCATACATACATACATACTGTATGTATGCATGTCACTATATCATTGTTGCCTTTAGAAATAATATATGTGATGTAAAGCAAGTGGTAACATACATACATACATACATACTGTTACACTTGTTGCTGAAACTGGCCCACGTTAGAAACATTTTTCCTCCTATAAAAGCTCTTCATTTGTGCCTTCCTCCCCTACCTTCAAAGTCATCAATAATCATTCACTACAACATATCGAGTCCTTCGGCTTCGGGCATTGACTTCCACGACTTACAACCATGGCTCCTAGTGAACTCAGAGGACTTCACTACCTAGCACCGGAAAATCCGATCCTGATTCCATCCAACCTAGGCATGATGCAAAACTCTATACCATCTTTTCACTTCAATACATTTTTAAACAGCCTACAGAATTCCAACATCACGCCGTCTGCTAATGAATTCGCTGCTCTGTCCTCGAGTATCAGCAATAATTCGACTTCAGACGAAGCCGAGGAGCACCAGGTCAATGTCATCGACGAAAGGAAACAGAGGAGAATGATATCCAACAGGGAGTCCGCTCGTCGGTCCAGGATGCGGAAGCAGAAGCACCTGGATGAACTTTGGTCACAGGTAATCCGGCTCCGCAACGAGAACCACAATCTCATAGACAAGTTAAACCATGCGTCCGAGTCTCACGACCGTGTTCTTCAAGAGAATGCAAGGCTCAAGGAAGAAGCTGCCGATCTTCGTCAAATGCTGTCCGATGTAAAAATCGGCAGCCCTTATTCCCTTGCATTCAGAGAGCTGGAATAGGTCCCCTGCAACACAGTTAACTTTCTTCATTGAGATAAGAGTCATCTTCCTATATATACATATAATGTTCCTCAGTTTGCTATGGTTGTTAATCAAGCATTTGCCTTAGCTTGATCTGTATGGGATTATAATCAAACCATGCAATAACATCTTTTGATCATATTTTCATATAACTCGTCTGCGGTTATTCTCGCCGCATAAACACTAATCCGAATCCGATAACAACACCACTTGCATCAGCAATGGTCCATTCTCAGAAACAAATCAAACACTCAATCATGAGTTTTATGTGTTAATCATTTTATGAACCCCACCAACTTTAATAATAGAATTTCACCTAAGATATGGATTAGGTAAAGAGATTTTGACCTATAACATGGATTATATTCAACCAATTTCACTGCTTCCAGAGTGGTGGCCCCATAGCCTGTCCAATTATCTCCATTAATGTTCATAATAACAGGGGAAAGCAAGAGGACAAATGGTGGTGGGAAGTGGTGTTCCTAGTGGCTACATCAGTGAAATAGTTACTGAAACTAAGAAAAACATGACCCAAAGTGCTGTTTTCAGCTTTTTTGTGAGGACATCAGCTTGGGGTTTCAGACTTTCAGACCCCCAAGCTTACGTTGTTTTCACCAAAAGAGAAGAGAAACACAACCTACGGTTCAGGTGCTGGTTGAACAGTGATGCCACTGCATAAATAGTATGTTCTATCCATAAAACCTGCAGGCTTTGCCTGTCCTCTAAAGGGACAGACAAGTAATGCAGAATATAGTGAAACAGGAGAGATTATGAGGTGAACCATGTTCACCACGTCATCCATGGTCCAAGCAATCAGGATCGTTGATCTTTAAATAATCACCTAATAACCATCACCCATTAAGTCCATGTAGGAAAGAGGTGATATTCATTTTAAAAAAAATTAAGATCAACGATCCTGAGTGCTTGGACCATGATGAACAAGGTTCACTTAATAATTTTTCCTGAAACAGTATTTTTGTTTGAAGTCTGCAGTTTTTTGGGAATAATATTAAAAATCTATTATTATTAAATAATAACTTTTTATTTATTTTTTCTTGAATTAATTTAATTTAACGTTTTATTTTAGATTCAAAAAGATTTAAAAATCGCTAGTTAGTTAATGATAAATAATTTGAGATAACGTGATAAATATATATTGTCATGCATACTACAATCGTAGTGTCATATAAAAAAAATACAGACTTTACGTAATGATACACCATTTAAATTTTTTTTATAAAATTAATATAAAAATACATTGACTTTACATAATACATATCATTCAAAGAATATTTTTATAAAATTATATAAAAAATAAAATAATTTTCTTCTAAAACATTATTCTGTTAAGTCACTTTAAGACTTACGTTATTTATGGCTAGTAGATAAATAATTTTTATCAGTAGAGAGATGAGACTTGTATATATATCAGAAAAATAAATGATTCAATTTAAACTTAAAATTTAATACATTAATTATTAAAATTTTAAATTATTCAAAATTTTATTTTACAACTTAAATTTTATTTAAAATATTTTTAAGTCAAACTCAAATATATAAAAATTTGAGACAAATTTTATCTCAAATTAAATCAAAAAATTATCAATAGGGTTTGGTTCTAGTGGTAAGCAGCTTGGCTCCACTTAAACAAGTCTCAAGTTCGAGACGTTGTGTATGCATAAAATCCCTGCTGGGAAACTCACCCACCAAAACTAAGTGTGCGACGCGGGCCGTTTTGAATTAATCAGAGATAGGCTCTGAAACCAGAAGAATAATAAAAAATTTAATTTTTTTAACCGGACCGAGTTTTATCCACTCCTACCCTCAATATAAATCCTATTATTTTTAAGACATTAATAATAATAAAATTTAGAAGTTTGGACCAACTTTCAATGGGCAAGTCTAAGATTAATTACTCCTAAGGCCCGACTCGAACCGGTCCTCACAGAGCCCATGGAAATGGAATAGCGACAAGAGCAACTGCCAAGATATTTTCTTGTTATCTTTTTTCTTCTTCCTCTTTCATCCATTCTCAGAAACTCAATCATGTCATGTTCACCATCTCCACTTCCAGGGATTCCTTTCACTAACTCAACATTGTCCAAACCCAGAAGGTCATCTTCTTCACATCATTCCACCTTGAAAAAGCCCAGAGCCATGGCTAAAGAAGTTCACTTCAACCGTGATGGCTCTGCCACTAGGAAACTTCAGGTCAGTTGTACACATCCCAAACACATTTACTGTATATGATATCAACTATAATTCAAGCTTAAAACCAGATGGTGTTTTAGTGTTTTTTCTTTCTCTGTGTTGGTATGGTGCAGGCTGGTGTGGATAAAGTGGCTGAGCTGATTGGGGTTACATTAGGTCCAAAGGGGAGAAATGTTGTGCTTCAGAACAAGTATGGACCCCCCAAGATTGTTAATGATGGAGAAACTGTTCTCAAACAGGTAATTTCAGCTTCCACTAACGCTTCAAAATGTGTGTTATGACATGGGGCATAAGCTGTTAGGGAGTTATATTTGAAATTTACGGGTATGAATTTACAGAAATTTAGGTACGAATTTAGATGATCAATGAAAAATACAAAGGAAATACATAAGCATTCAAGAATTTGAAACTTAGAGGGATGCAACTGTTTACTGTTTACCTGGCAAGTAGAAATTCTCTTCCTGTAATAAAAAAATTTAGAGTTTATGGTTAGAGTTTACGGTAATAATTTAGATTTTAGCGTTTAGGGTCGATGGTGGATACTTTAACTTTTAGGATTTAGGATATACAGTTTAGAAATGAGTGTTGGAGGGTAGGTTTAGTTTTTTAGCCTTAGGGCGTTGGAAGGGGTAGACTTTTTGTTCCCACTTAACACCCCTTGGTCTATCCCTGCATGAGTTCTAATCTGTAGGTGTCAAAGACAACAATTTCAGTTTATGCTCTCATGGTATGGCCTAATGAATTCTAATCCTAATGTATTCAAAATTTTGTACTTTCTTTCTGAAATTGTGTCTCAATTGTTTTAGATTGAGCTGGAGGATCCATTGGAGAATGTTGGAGTAAAATTAGTGAGGCAAGCTGGTGCAAAAACAAATGATCTTGCTGGTGATGGTTGCACTACCTCTATAATTCTCGCTCATGGTTTAATTACTGAAGGTGTGAAGGTAAGAATCAGATATGTGGAGGCTTCTTTATGGAAGCTGCAAATGCAATAATTTTGTTTCTTCCAGGTAGTTTCAGCTGGAATGAATCCAGTTCAAATTGCTCGTGGGATCGAGAAGACGGCGAACGCCCTTGTTTCTGAACTCAAATTGATGTCCAGAGAGGTGCATTGCTATGTACATTATGTTTTCTTATACATGCAAAGAGGTATGTTGAAGCTTATCTTGGACTTACAGGTTGAGGATCATGAACTTGCACATGTTGCAGCCATTAGTGCCGGAAATGATTATGCGGTAGGAAAGATGATCTCGGATGCTCTTCAACAAGTTGGAAGGCAGGGTGTGGTCAAAATCGAGAAAGGAAAATGTACTGAGAACAGTCTAGAGATGGTGGAAGGAATGCAGTTCGATCGAGGGTATTTGTCTCCCTACTTTGTCACCGATCGGGAAAAGATGATCGTCGAGTTCCACAATTGCAAGGTATAAGCATTAGATTCTTTACAGAACTTGGCATGTGTTCCTATAAAGTGATTAGAGGGTATGCAATTCTTTGCTTGCAGTTCCTATTGGTTGACAAGAAAATCACAAATCCAAAGGAGATGTTTAAAATATTGGACAGTGCTGTTAAAGAGAAGTACCCGATCGTGATTGTTGCCGAGGAAATCGAGAAGGAAGCTCTTGCTCCTGTGATTAGGAACAAACTCAAGGGTGCGCTGAAGGCAGCTGCCATTAAGGCCCCTGCCTTTGGCGAGCGCAAGAGCCACTGCTTGGACGACATTGCTATCTTGACCGGAGGTAACGAATACAGATATTTTGGTGTCCTCTCTATGTATCAGTTCCATCAGCTAGTGAAAAAAGCCATTGAAAATATGATATTATTGAGTTTACCATCATTTCAGGCACGGTGGTTCGAGATGACATGGGTTTAACTCTTGATAGGGTGGGGAAAGAGGTTCTCGGTACTGCGAGTAAGGTGGTGATTACAAAGGATTCTACCTACATAGTTAGCGATGGTAGCACACGAGACGCAGTTCGGAAAAGAGTTTCGCAGATACAAAATCTGGTCGAGGTGCGTATTAGTCCATTCCCTTCTCTGGACAATTAGTGACATAACACACTACACACATGAACATGTGCAGATTTGAACATCGAGCCTACGAACTATTAATGTGCAGAACACAGAGGAAAAGTTTCAAAAGAAGATACTCAATGACAGAATTGCCAGATTATCAGGAGGAATTGCAATTCTTCAGGTGAACTAATATGACAGTCGTGTCGAAAGTCGTGGCTAGCATAGCTCAGTGCTTTAGAAATGTGGAAGGCTAGCATATGAGCTAATCTACTTAATTTCATCGATTATATGATAGGTAGGAGCACAAACACAAGTTGAATTGAAGGACAAACAACTTAGAATTGAAGATGCCTTAAATGCAACTAAGGTAGTGATTTACAAATTCAGGGACCGATATTCGAACAAGAAAATCTAGCTTCTGACTTGATATTATGCAGGCTGCAATCGAGGAAGGTGTCGTAGTCGGAGGTGGCTGCGTCCTCTTGCGGCTCTCTGAAAAGGTGGACGGCATAAAAAACCTGTTAGACAATCAAGAGCAACAGGTAGTCTAGTCTTTTAGCTGTTAACATGATTTATATCAAGGGTACAACATATATGTCTCACTCTTGCTCTGCCTCTTCCGTCTACCGATGAAAATTTACGAGCTTTCTGTTTGCAAATGCGAGGAGATTGGAGCTGAGATATTCAAGAAAGCATTAAGCTATCCTACAAAACTAATTGCCAAAAATGCAGGTGTTAATGGGAGTGTTGTTGTAGAGAAGGTTAGTCTCTGAATTTCATCATATCATTGCAGCATATGCATTTGCAGGTTCAGATTCATTATACAACCACATGTTCCATCTTGTAGGTCTTATTGAACCATGATACACGATACGGGTACAATGCCGCGAGAAACTCGTACGAGGATTTGATGAAAGCTGGAATAATGGATCCTACAAAGGTATCATCAACGAAACCGAGCCTCTAAGTGTATATAAACCATGGAATGCACCTATTGATCCAACACTTTTGTTCGAGTAGGTAGTTCGATGTTGTTTGGAGCATGCAGCATCGGTGGCTAAGGTTTTTCTAACATCTGATGCTGTTGTAGTAGACATAGTAGATACTAAGGATGTCAAGTTCACGCCCACACCGACGAGAAAGCAAATGCAAAGCTTAACTAACTCGATCCTGCCTAAACGATTCCGACGGCCCTCGTTCCGTATATGATGTTCGAAAGTTGATATTTCAGTCCACTGTGTTCAACCAACACTCAAAGATGCTTCGATGCAAAGCATTACCAGATCATTCAGGTAGTTCAGCCATCATTGAGTTCATTCTCTCTTCATCCATGCCAACTTAAACCAGTCTGGTTTCCAGATTCTTTGCTGATTTGCTCTTGAGAAGAAGATTTCTTTGTACTGGTAAATGCAAATGATCCAAGCTGAGGCCATGGAGAAACATTGTGAAAGCATTGCCCTTGTAAAATGCCTAAAAATATGTATATTTTTACATGATAACGGCCTTGTTTGGTAATTATATGATAGTTTGATAGTTCATAGCGAATTATATTAGTTGATTTGATTCGAGAATTGTATTAATTGATTATATAAAAATATTTTTAAAAAATTAAATAATAGCTGATAGTTGTTTGATATTTAAACATACAAAATAATATATAAGTACATGATTATATTCAATGTTTATTTGTTATCAATATTTTGTATCCAACCATGTTAACTAGTTTATAAAAATAAATTTTAATATAATATTTTTTTGGATAAATGTTTGTTTTCATTTCATCCAAAGAACCATCAAAGTACAATAAAAAACCAAATCACTTTACAACAAAATCAAAATAGAAAACTTAAATTAAATTCCAAGAAACAAGAAGAGAAGAAGAAGAATGAGCAAGTTTGCTACATCCTCGTAGTCTCATACCAACATCGGATTTAATTTGCATCAAAATATTTCGAGCACTTCTACTATCTTTCTCATACAATCTGTTATTTCTTTCTTGCCATATATAATATAGCATCGCCCCCCAAGCTATGTGAATAATGGCAGCCCGCAATGATTTTCCCTTGCCATGCCTCTGCATCCAGTCAAGTTGCATTCTCCATCCTCCCACAATAGGGCTATTAGCACAATCTTGTAGAATGAGATGTCAAACTTCTTTAACAAACCTACAGTCACAAAATAAATGGTCCATTGTTTCTATAGATTCAGAACAGAGAACACAATTTGGATCAACCAAGAACCCAAAATAACATACGATCTTTAGTTGGTAATCTATTCATTAAAATTAGGGTAAACTACACCAGTGACCACCCAACTATTTGGGGATACCTATTTTGACCACTCAACTAAAGAACTCGTCAATCAAGTACCCTAACTTTAAAACCCTACCTATTTTGGCCACTGCCGTTAAAATTCTGATGGAAAAATTAACAGTGATGACGTGGCAGTTAATGGTGATGACGTGGACGTTAATTAAAATTTGTAAAATTACATATTTAATCCTTCTAATTTATTTATTATTTTAAATTAATCATAAAAATAAATTAATAAATAAAATTAATCACCCAACCGATTTGTGACACGTGTCACAACAACATTGGGTGATTAATTTTATTTATTAATTTATTTTTATGATTAATTAATATATTTTTCGCCCCAATCAGGTGGTGACACGTGTCACCACCTGGTTGGTGAGAAAGAAGGGAATAATGAAAATAAAGTGATAATGCCCAAGAGGGGATTTGAACCCTTGCTTATAAAGCAAAAAGTTGAACTACTAAGCCAATATAATTTTGTGATATAAAACCCGAAAAAACAGTATTAAATGGTTATCTCTTAGTATTTAAATTACCTTAACAAAGGTCAACTGTTTAAATCGATTAATATTTAAATAAAAATATTAAATATTTAGATTTTAATTATTCGAATATTTGAATTTCGTTGTTTAAATATTTTTATATTTTTTGTTCGAATAATTAAAATTTAAATATTTTTATTTGAATATTTTTTAAATTCAAATATTCGAATATTCATGATTTTTATTCATATATTCGAATAAAAAATATTTAAATATTTATGATTTTTATTCGAATATCCAAATATTTTTATTTGAATATTTAAAATATAAATATTTTTATTCGAATATTTTTTAATCAAAATATTTGAATATTTATTATTTTTCAACTAATATTTTTATTTATATATTTAATATTATTTATATATTTTAATTCAAATAATATTAAATAAAAATATTTAAATATTAATATTTGTATTTTAAATATTTAATTATTTTGATTTATCTATTAAATATTTTATTATTTTAATTTAAATATTTAATATTTTAATTTAAATATTAATGGACTTGAAATTTTGTTATTCTAGGCTTTTATTAAAACTTGATCACTTAATAATATATGTGAATATATTATAATATTAAAAGTAACTTGGCCTAGTGGTTCAGTTGTTGGTTGGTTGTTTACAATGTTGAAGGTTTTGAGTTCAAATCCCTTTGCATGCAAAAAAGTTTATACTTTATTTCTTCCACTAATCATTCACCAATCAGGTGGAGGAATATATATAAAATAATAAATAAAATTAGGATTAAATTAAAAAAATAAATAAATTAGAGAGATTAAATGTATAATTTTACCAATTTTAATTAACAACCACGTCACTGGTGTTAACTTTTTCGTCAAAATTTTAACGGCAGTGGCCAAAATAGGTAGGGTTTCAAAGTTGGGGTACCTAATTGACGAGTTCTTTAGTTGGGTGGTCAAAATAGGTATCCCCAAATAGTTGAATGATCACTGGTGTAGTTTACCCTTAAAATTAATCAAACGATAAAGGAGTGTCTCGGAAGTGTTAGACTACCCCAAATAATACGAAACCATCCTACTTTCTCTCTTTTATGTCGTAGAGTTTCCCAAGCAATTTTAGCCTTGTAATTGACCTGCAATTTGTCCCTAATACAGAAAGATCTATATATTAATTTATAATTTATATAATTATTTTTAATATAATTTAATTGATTATAAACTTAAATATAAATATAAATGTATTAAATAAAAAAATATTATTTTATAAATGCAATAGTGTAAATATGTGAGAATGAAAAATAAAAAACTAAAATTAGATTATTTGAAAAATTTTAATAATGGTAATTGATAAAAAAATATCCAAACATAAATATTTGAAGGTAGACGATTTGCACCCATTGAAATGGGTAGAAATCATTTGCCTCTTTATGGTGCATCCTTGTATGGCTCATTTGAAAAAAATTGAATTTTAAACCATAATCTTTATTTTTTATATCTTAAACTTTAAACCCTATACTTTAAAAAATACACCATACCTCTAATTCTCTAAATCCTAACCACAACCCTAAACTCTAAACCTTTAATTTAGATTTAAAATAAAGGTAGGAAAGGAAGCTAAGGAAAATGGTAGACTATTTGTACTCTATTCAAACTGTCACATGTTTACCAATACACTAACAAGGTAAACTTTCCAAGGAGAGGTAATCCACATAATTTGATCCCAAACCACACCCGTCACAGCCAAGAGCCTCCAAAGTGTGTTTTGAAGGAAACATAACATTTATACATGTGTTTCTGTCTCTGGTTTACTTGTGTCTTAAACCACTCCCTCTCTCTGTACACCTATATCATATGCAAAGGAAGATTTCAATTATCCAAACAAAACAAAACCCAGTTTTGAAATTTTAATCTTTTTTATCTTTGAAGAATTTTTCTGGGAAAAAATGATGATTTTGATGGGGTTAAGTTTTCAGTCCTTGATGGACTTGGCGGTAGCTGGGATTTCACTGGGGATTGGTTTGGGGATTTCTGCTTTCATTGCTTTCTTACACAAGGATAAATAGGTATCTTCAGTTCAGGTATCAATGCCTATTGCTATTAGTTTTCAAATACTCTTCTATGTGTTTGTTAATTTGCTTGTGTGGGTGCATGATTCTTTGATTTCGTGCTTTATGGGTTTTCTCCTAATGTATGGAAAAATGATTAGGGTGTAAACAGTCGAGATCTCGATAGTGTTAAACTCAATTTAACTCCTTAAGAAAATGAATAGATTTTAAGTTTGAATGTATTGAACTCGACTCAGTTCATTAGAAACTCGAATCGAGTTTAAACTCAAATCGAAACTAATCCAATCAAATTAAGTATTGATTCATCAAGTCAAATTCGAATAACGTACGATTTATCTTATTTTGTTTAGAACTACGGGCGGATGCCACATACAAAAATAAGTATATGTTAACACCCAAAATTTTTAGAAAAACATATATTTTATATAATTTTTATATAAAAAAATTAAAAATATATAATTTATACCTTTTATAAATATTTTGATACCCCTTAAATATCTTTTTAAAAAATACACCTCTCAAATGAATTTTCGACTTTATCCTTGTTTACAACTCTAACAACAACGACAATAATAATAATAATTTTGATCAAATTGCTTGAATTCATTATAAATAAAATCATTAAAAAAAACATTTTTATACACCTCATTAAAAATCTTCAATCTTAATCAGAAAAAAAAATACACAAAAATATTCAGAAAATCAAATTAACATAACAATAAAAAAAACACTCAACATGCCTTTTAATTCATTTTAATTTTAAAAAATAAATTAATAATATATTATATTTTTAAGTAGTTCTGAACTTTTTGAATCAAATATCAAATAATTTGGTTCAGTTCTATAAAAATTCAAACTGAATTCGTATTTGAATTGAAGTCAGATTTAATCGAGTATTGACCGAATCGAACCTGCTGCTGATTTACGGCCTATGGAGAAGAATTGAAGTACTCAATTTCATTGATAATTATTGATTGTTGAACATGATTCTGTAAATAAAATTGGAAACTGGAATCAAACGAAGAAGAAGAGTTCATTTCTTCTTCTTTTGCTTTCTGGAGTAGACCATACCTCTGATTCCATCAGGATCAGAAACGAAACCAAGAGGCCTATAAAACCCCAACACCCTCGGCTCAGAGTACAAAGCAATGTTGCAAATACCTTTCTCCAACAGCTCCTCGATCAGCCGTTCCATCACCGCTTTGCCGAGTCCGATCCCCTGGAACGAAGGGTCGACCACCACGTCCCATATTATAGCATTGAAGACGCCGTCGCCTGTCGCTCTAGCGAAGGCCACCGGTTTCTGGCTCTTCTTGTGTTCGACCCAGAGCATGGATTGGGTGTGTGCCAGTGCCAGCTTGATCTTCTCCGGGTCACGCCTGGGGAATCCGACGGCTACGAAGACGGAGTTGAGGTGGTCGAGGTTGAGGTCGGAAATGGTGCGGCGGAGGACGAAGCCCCGGGACTCGAGGTCCTTGTCGGAGATGGAGTATTTGCATGTTGTCCGAGAAGGGAGTGTCGGGGTTCTGAAGTTGGAGATGATGCCACGTGAAAGCATTGGTGAAGAACTGAAGATGAGCGGATAAGGGTGGTGGTGGTGGTGGTTTGGTTTTGTCTTGAAATTATGTGGTGGTTAATGGCCGTTGAGTGAGAGGTGAATTCCGATAGGGTTCGAGGGAATTATATAAATAGTCACCAAACTTTTAAATAGATTTATTTTGTTCATCATATTTTTCGAATATTTAATAAAGTCATTCTATTTTTAGGTTTTATTCGATAAGGTCACCCAATTCAATATCTCTCTACCGTTAAATCCTTTTAGAGATTCTGTTATTTTTCATTTCTCCTTTATAAAAAAATGAGTAATCTACAATAATCATCACTCAACTTTCTTCTCACTCTTATTTTGATAACTAAAGTTTAATTTTTTTAAAATTCATTAACTTAACTTTTTGATTATTCATATTTTGACCCCTTCAAATGACATGGTTATATAAATTAAAAAAATATTAAATCTTAAAAAAATCAATTTTTTTATTTTTCTTATTAAATTTATCATATTACCATGTTTTATATTTTAATAAGAAAAGTAAAAAAAAAATATTACTCAAATCAAATATTATAATTATCCGATTTAATTAGTACAACATGAAATTAAGAATTGATTAATTTGAAATTAATAATTAACTAAAATATTTTTTAAGATTAATCGAACTCGATTGTAGTATAAATTTTTTAATTAAATTATTTTGATTCGATTAAGGTTCATAATTTTAGGCAAAAATGATTAAATGATATTATCTATTATATATAATATTTCTAAATTTTATGTACCGTTAATATCTTATAGTCTAATAATTTTAATATCATTATATTTTTTTATAAAAACTTTTGACTCTAGGTAAAATTAATGGACATGGAATTTTAATTTTTGACTTTTTAGTTGTTTTTAAGCTTTATCACAGTTGAATATTTATTGGATTTATCATATTATTATATTTGATATTTTAATAAACAAAGTAAAATAATAAATTTTAGAATTAAATATTTTGATTATCTGATTTAATTGATACAATATAAGATAAAAAAATTGTAATATGATAATATCTATATCTAATAATTGTTCGTTGTGATAAATGGTAAAACGACTAGAAAGTTAAAAATTAAAATATCAAATATGATAATATATTATATCTATTAATCATACTCGGAGTCAACTTTTTCTAATCATAATGGTATCAAAATTACTAGACAATAAGATATTATAGTACATAAAATTTAGAAATATTATATATAATAGATAATATTGTTTAATCAATTCTAACTAAAATTATGGATCGTAACCGAATTAAAATAATTTAATTAAATTTTTTTATTAAAATAAGATTTGATTAATCTTTAAAAATTATTTTGGTTAATGTTAATTTCTGATTATTTAATTTTCGATATTATATTGTACCAATTAAATCAAATAATTTAAATATTTAATTTGAGTAATATTTTTTTAAATTGCTTATTAAAATATGAAATATAGTAATATGATAAATTTAATAAGAAAAATAAAAAAAAATATTTTTTAGATTTTTTAAGGATTAATTAAATTTTTTAATTTATATAATGTTGAGTTGATCAAACTTAGTAAGATGGACAAGAGGGGGGTGAATTGACAATTTAAATTTTGTGGGGTAAATTTTTCGGTAAAAATGCTAGAATTGAAGAACAAAGGATTTATAGTGGTTCAAGCTTCGAACAAGCTCTACATCCACTACCTTAGCTCCCACTAAGGATTTTAAACCAATTCACTATTCACTTCAACCTTTTTCTAGGTTCAAGGGATAACCTTTACAAACAAATCAATTTTCTACCCAAAATTGATTTCAAACTCACAAGTTGTTACAAGAGATAGAAAGGGCTAAAAGAAATTTTCTCACAAGAAATAAATACCCAAATACAATTTTAACTCTCCCCAAACTTAAAATACAAGAAACAAATGTAAGAACACAAGTTGAGAGGCTAGGATATGCAATGAGTGCTTGGAGTTGGATTTGATTTTCTTGGATGTTGCTTGAGGTTCAATAGTCCATAATGCTGTTGAAAATGCTTCTTTTTATACATTCTCATTGATTTCTAACCGTTGAGGTTGTTGGAAATATAAATAGGGACGTTGGAGCTTCATCTTTCCATCATAAATGCACTCTACAGCAGGTGGTATCGAAACACGGGGTACCTGTTTCGAAACATGTCAAGAATAGAAAAAACTGTTGTATATTTAATAAGGGGTGTATCGATACCTGTTTCGATACCAAAAGTTTCTGAGAAGCTTAGTATCGAACCTTGTTTCGATACAGGCTAACCATCAATCAAATTTTAACTGTCACCAACGGTCGACTCATTTAATGCTTAAAAATAGTTGTTGGGGATTAAGGGTATATCGATACCAGTATCGATACCATGAGTTATATTTTAAAAATTAAAAAAATAATTGAAAATTATCCAAGTCGTTTCGATACCAGTATCTAAACATGGGTTGACAGAAAGTTTTGGTATCAAACCCTGTTTCGATACCTGTTCTTAATCTCAAGAACAAGCCTTGAAAAATCTCAGGTGTATCGATACATGTCCTCATGGTATCGATACTCTCATATGAAAATGGCTTGTAAGAGTATTTCAAAGTTCTTGATTTTAACTTAGAATTAAAACTTTGACTTAGGGACTTAAAAATTTATTTCAAAATAGTCCTTACACTTATTTGTTATATCAAAATCAACTTTAGTTTTACAATCTCCCCCTTTTTAATATAACAAAACCATTTTAAAATTTTTTAAGTTTGAAACAAGATATTTGAAGACTCCCCCTTAATATGTGCACTTAAAAAAATGAACACAAGTGATGGATGGTTTTCTAAACTTAAAAACATAAAATTTTTCTCCCCTTTTTTGTTAGATCAAAATCAATGATAACCAAGACAATAAATAAAGAAAACATAACATTAAGGAGAATACAAGTTCATAACATAATTCATAGCAAACAAAATACTTAAAAACCAAATCCAACAAAAATAAGAACAAAGCATAGGTAAAAAAAATAAAGTGCATAAGTTCTAATATGAATGTAACATAACTAGTCCTAAGAGCCAATAGCAAAGCATAAGAAAGATCAACGATCAATCATCGGCCATGTCATCATCATCAAGTCCATCATCATCATTCTCGTCTTCTTCTTCCTCTTGATCTTGATTACCATCATTGTTAAGTCTTTGGCTTTGACGAAGAACTTCAAGAGATACTCTCAAGGAGTGTCCTTGAGTCTCTAGGCTCGCCATCCTTGTGTTGATGGTATCGAAACCCGAATGGAATTGAGTGGAGAGGATGTCAAGTTTTCCATCCATGGAATCCAATCGAGCGTTTAAAGAGTCGAACCTCATGGTGAGAAAAGTCATCATATCAACTTGATGAAGAGGTTCTGGATCAATAAGAGCATGAGGAGGAGAAGGAGGAGCACCTCGAGTCCACTCACCATTTGCAACATAAACAAAGTGAGCACTGTTGAGAGATGTCTCACCTATGAGTTCTTTCAAGGATCCTACCTTGTCAAAAGAACAATCTATTTCCAAATGCAAAAATATAGTGCTGAGAATGTAGGCATATGGAAAAGATTGAACAAGAGGGGTAGCACGGTTTTGGAAATGCCACACAATGTCCGAAAAGATGATCTGGGAAAGGTTGGGTTGAACACCATCACGAAAGCACATGATCCGAAAACTATCAACTTGACGGATCCGAGAATACCTACCATTTGATGGACGAATCCACCAAGAGATGATAAGATGGAGAAAACGATTGTGTGCGTCAAGAGATATGACCGAGCCGGTAAACGGACCAAGAGAATCTTCATCCTCGACACCCTTGTCCTCAAGACCAAAAACATTCACAAAAGTAGAGGCATTAATAGTAAAGGATTTGCCCATGAGGTAGGATTCAATTGTCACTACTTTGCTCTTGTACGCAGATAAAATACACTTAGCATTGGAGTAAAAAATAAGGACAAGAGTTGGAAAGAACTTGTCGGTATGGGTGAGAAACCTCAAGAATTTCCAATCGATGAGTCGGTCATAGTATCGAAAAAGAAATTTTTGTGAAGTAATGAATTGAACATCCACACATTTTTCCTTTTCAAGAGGGTAGTTGCGGAAAAGATTGTAGTTGTCCAACTTACGATTAGTGTCCAAACTCTTGGCAAAGATTTTCTCAAAATCAACTCGTGCAATACGGGATGATGATGAAGATCTGGCTTCGGTACGAGATCGTTTCTTTGGTGCCATGATCTAGGATAGAGACAAAAAATCTTGGATTAGTTTAATAAAACATGTATGCTTATATAATCCAATTCAATCCTATGTAGCAATCTAACAATTCAAGGTATTTGAGAATTTTATCAAAAAAAAATTGAAAAACCATTGAAACAATTATACGAAAAAAAGGATTTATAGTCAATTAAAAAAGATTAGGATTTTGAAACAATTTTGTAGGATTATCAAAACCCATACAATAGACATTTAAAATATGTTCAAAATCTAAATTTTAACAAACTAAATCCAAACGAAAATAAGGTTTTTTGAAAATATACCTTGAGTGTAGATTATGATGAATCGATTGATTGTGAAGCACGGATTGATGATATAGTGTAGGAGTTGATGTTTGGAATCAAAACCCTCAAAGAAATCGTTGAGAAATTGAGTTAAGAACAACGAATTTGAGAGGATTTATAGAGGGAGGCCAACTAGGGTTTGATGGATATATTTGGGAAGAGTTTTAATGTTATTAAAATTAGGTTTAAAGAGTTTTAAAGCAACTTTCTTCATCGAGTATCGATACCGGTATCGAAACACCCTGTTTCGATGCTAGTATCGAAACACAGGTATCGAAACTGGAATCAATACTTGTTCTTCCCAAACACAAACCCAGATGGGCTGATGAACAGGTATCGAAACAGGGGTTAGTTGTATCGATACCTTCGACCTTTGCTTTGTATTTAGGTTACTAGAAATACTAGAAATGAGTCTCTAAAGCCCCTAGAAGCATGCATATGATATAATGACATGTTTATTATGCATGAACAAGTTCATACTCCCCCTAGCAACATGCATAGAAGCATCAAGATACAAAAGCAACATGAGCATGATTTAAATCACGATTCAAGCAAGATATACAAAAAGATGACACTTAAAAAGTCAAGGTAGGCTAGTTATACCTAACTCTCTTCTAAGGGTCCAAAAACGCTCCTTATCCAAAGTTTAGTAAAGATATCCGCTAATTGATTCAAGGTGTCAACAAACTCTAAAACAACATCGTTTTTAGACACATGATCTTTAATAAAGTGGTATCTAATTTCTATGTGTTTGATTCTAGAGTGTTGAATGGGGTTCTTGGTAAGACATATGGCACTAGTGTTATCACACTTGAGGGGTATGGTTTCTACCTTAATGCCATAATCTAAGAGTTGTTGCTTCATCCATAAAACTTGTGCACAACAACTCCCTAAGGATATGTACTCCACTTCGGTGGTAGATAGAGCTACACTATTTTATTTCTTAGAGAACCAAGATATGAGCATACTACCTAAGAATTGACAAGTTCCGGAAGTATTTTTCCTATCTGTCTTACAACCTCCATAATCCGTATCCGAATAGGCATGAAGATCAAAAGAAGAAGCTTTAGGATACCAAAGGCCTAAACAAGGTGTATCACTAAGGTACCTAAAGATTCTCTTAATGACTAAAAGGTGTGATTCTCTAGGACTAGCTTGAAACCTAGCACACAAGTAAACACTAAACATGATATTCGGTCTACTTACGGTAAGGTAAAGCAAAGAATCTATCATGGATCTATATAATTTAGAATCAACACACTTACCTCCTTCATCCTTGTCAAGCTTAGTAGATGAGCTCATAGGAGTGGCTTGAGGTTTCACATGCTCCAAGCTAAACTTCTTGAGCATATCCTTGATGTACTTGGCTTGATTAATGAAAGTGTCATCCTTCTTTTGCTTGATTTGAAGTACCAAAAAGAATGAGAGTTCTCCCATCATGCTTATCTCGAATTCACCTTGTATAAGCTTAGAAAACTCTTGACAATAACATTCATTAGTAGATCCAAAAATTATATCATCAATATAAATTTGAACTACTAAGATGTCATTTTTATATATTTTTTATAAAAAGTATAGTATCCACCTTCCTCTTTTCTAAACCCTTTTCTATCAAAAAGTTTGAAAGTCTTCCATATCAAGCTCTAGGAGCTTCTTTTAAACCATATAAAGCTTTTGTTAGTTTAAAAACATGGTTTAGAAATTTTGGATTTTGAAAATCCGATGGTTGTTCAACATACACTTCTTCATTTATAAAACCATTTAAGAAAGTATTTTTGACATCTATTTGAAAAAACTTGAAATCATGATAACATGCAAATGCAAGTAGCATCCTAATGGCTTCCATTCTAGCTACGGGTGCATAAGTTTCATCGAAATCTATTTCTTCCTCTTGAGTGTAGCCTTGAGCAACTAATCTAGCTTTGTTTCTCACTATGTTACTACTCTCATCTAGTTTGTTTCTAAAGACCCATTTAGTCCCTATAGTAGATTTATTACTAGGCCTATCAACTAATGTCCATACATTACTTCTCTCAAATTGATTTAACTCCTCTTGCATAGCTAAAATCCAATAATTATCATCTAAGGCTTCATTGATATTTTTGGGCTCTATGCATGAGATAAATACAAAATGATTCATTAATCTAAGAGAAGAACGAGTAGTTACCCCCTTGGATGGATCACCCAAGATCTCATCACTTTTGACATAGTTAAACTCCCTTGGGTAGCTCACTTCCTTTTCTTCAAGCTTTACATTTCCTAAAGCTTCTATTGGAGGATCTTATGCTTCCTCATTGCTTGGAACCCCATCCACCTTTGATGCTTGTCCATCATCAATGGTTTCAATGATTCCTACATCATCATCATCATAAGAATCCTTCCTAGGAAGGAGGTTATCATCGAAAATCACATGTATCGACTCTTCTACAACTAAGGTTTTTTTGTTGAAAATTCTATAAGCCTTAGAATTTGAAGAATATCCAAGAAAAGTAACTTCATCATTTTTTGCATCAAATTTACCTAAATTGTCTTTTTCATTGTTTAAAACAAAACACTTACACCCAAAAGGATAAAAATAGCTAATGTTAGGCTTTTTAGATTTTAAAATCTCATAAGGAGTTTTCTTTAAAATAGGCCTAATCATTACTCGATTTATAATATAACAAAAAGTGTTTATGGCTTCCGCCCAAATATACTTAGGTAAATTATTTTCACAAAGCATGGTTCTTGCCATTTCTTCTAAAGTTCTATTTTTTCTCTCAACTACCCCATTTTGTTGAGGAGTGCGAGGAGCCGAAAAATTATGGTTAATCCCATTTTCATTACAAAAATTCTCAAAACCTAGATTTTGAAATTCCGTACCATGATCACTTCTAATATAAGAAATTCTTTGATCAAGGTCATTTTGAGAAATGTTTGAAAATATGATGAATTTTTCTAAGGCTTCATCTTTAGTACTCAAAAATAGAACCCAAGTGTATCTAGAGTAATCATCAACAATAACAAAAGCATATGATTTTCCACCCAAGCTAGTAGTCCTAATAGGTCCAAAGAGATCCTTATGGATCAATTGTATTACTCTACTAGTTGAAACATCATTAATGGACTTAAAGGAAACTCTCTTTTGTTTACCCTTAGCACATGCATCACAAATTTTATCTAGGGAAAACTTGAGCTTAGGTAAACCTCTAACTAGATTTTGGGAGGCTAGTTTCTCTAGAACACTTATGTTAGCATGCCTTAATTTTCTATGCCAGAACCATGTATCACTTTCATCATTAGCAACTAAGCATGCATGAGAAAAGTTAATGTCATCTAGATGCACCATGTAAATATTTCCTATGCGATGATCTATGAGCATTATTCTATTAGATTCTTTGTCAATTATTTTGCAACCACTTTTATCAAAAGAAATATAGAAACCCTTATCACACAATTGACTAATGCTCAACAAATTATGCTTAAGACCATCAACAAGTAAGACATTTTCAATAAAAATAGAGGAATGATTACCAATAAAGCCAATACCCTTAATTTGTCCTTTTGTGTTGTCACCAAAAGTCACTACTCCACCCTTTTTGAGCTCTAACTCCTTAAATCGTCCCTTGTCTCCGGTCATATGCCTTGAGCATCCACTATCAAGGTACCACATGTTTTGACTTGAAGCTTTGGCCTTGAAGCAATGCTCAACCTACAAACAAAGATTTAGTGTTTGATTTTTGGTACCCAAACCATTTGGGGTCCATGAGTGTCAGTCCCTAAAATCTTAGTTCCCTTGGGAATCCAAGAAGCAATGGTATTTAAATTATTAGAAACAATGAGTTCCTTGGGAACCCAAACACTCCTAATCTTTCTATGCCTATAATGCATTTGAAAATTTCTTTGTTTGTGGTCATAAAAATTCTTTTTCACATGGTTGTGTTTTGAAGAGCTTCCTTTTTCAAAAGTTGAACTCCCAACCACTTTGATTTATTCCTTAAGCTCATTCATCACATTGTGGTGATTTTCACTCAAGCTAGAAATAAGGTTGTTTAAATCAACATTTTCCTTTTGAAAAAATTTTAAATCATCATTTAAATCAACAACCTTTTCTTCCAAATCCAAAATTGTTTTTGTCAAAGAATCATTTTTCATTTCTAAATCGGAAATGGTTTTCTTGCTTTTTAAAATAGATAAGCTTTCGAACAAGCTTTTCTTCCAGAATGATCTCACCGAAACCCTTAAGACCATTGACAATCACCGAGAATCTATCGAACATTTTGGTGATATCTTCATCTGGCTCCATCTTGAAGTTCTCATAACTTAAGTTGAGTAGACCAATCTTGGTTTCCTTTACGTAATTGGTGCCCTCATAGGTGGTCTCCAAAGATTCCTAAACTTCTTTGGCACTTGTAAACGAAGACATCTTGGAGTAGATGTCGAGCCCTAATGCACAAAAGAGGATGTGAAGAGCTTTATCATTTGTGGATATCCTCCTTCTTTCTTCATAGGTCATCTCATTCCTTCTCTTTGGTACTTGTCGATCTCCTTCTTACTTCATTGGGATTGAGGGTCCATTTTCGATTATATCCCAAAGGACATAATCATTTGAGTTGATGAATAGCCTCATCCTATTCTTCCAATAGGGATAGTTGTCCCCATTAAGAAGGGCGGCTTGGTGATGGAGTGCGATTCATTCCACGAACCAGAGGTGGAGGACATTGAATCTTGACTTGTAGATTTGATCAAAACGCCTTGGTTCTTCTTTGGTAGATGTGAATCTCTTCAAAGATTATGATCTGATAACAATTTTTGAGTTGATCAAACTTAGTAAGATGGCCAAGAGGGGGGTGAATTGGCAATTTAAATTTTGTAGGGTAAACTTTTCGGTAAAAATGCTCGAATTAAAGAATAAAGGATTTATAGTGGTTCAAGCTTCGAACAAGCTTTACATCCACTACCTTAGCTCCTACTAAGGATTTTGAACCAATTCACTATTGAATTCAACCTTTTTCTAGGTTCAAGGGATAACCTTTACAAACAAATCAATTTTCTACCCAAAATTGATTTTAAACTCATAAGTTGTTACAAGAGATAGAAATGGCTAAAAGAAATTCTCTCATAAGAAATAAATGCCCCAAATATAATTTTAACTCTTCCCAAACTTAAAATACAAGAAACAAATGTAAGAACACAAGTTGAGAGGCTAGGATATGCAATGGGTGCTTGGAGTTGGATTTGATTTTCTTGGATGTTGCTTGAGGTTCAATAGTCCTTAATGCTATTGAAAATGCTTCTTTTTATACCTTCTCATTGATTTCTAACCGTTGAGGTTGTTGGAAATGTAAATAGGGACGTTGGAGCTTCATCTTTCCATCATAAATGCACTCTGTAACAGTTGGTATCGAAACACGGGATACTTGTTTCGAAACATACCAAGAATAGAAAAAGTCGTTGTGCATTTAATAAGGGGTCTATTGATACCTGTTTCGATACCAAAAGTTTTTGAGAAGCTTGGTATCGAACCTTGTTTCGATACAGGCTAACCATCAATCAAATTTTAACTGTCAACAACGGTCGACTCATTTAATGCTTGAAAATAGTCGTTGGGGATAAAGGATATATCGATACCAGTATTGATACCAGGAGTCATATTTTAAAAATTTAAAAAATAATTGAAAATTATCCAAGTCATTTCGATACCAGTATCGAAACATGGGTTGGCAGAAAGTTTTGGTATCGAACTTTGTTTCGATACCTGTTCTTGATCTCAAGAACAAGCCTTGAAAAATCCCAGGTGTATCGATACCTATCCTCATGGTATCGATACCCTCGTATGAAAATGGCTTGTAAGAGTATTTCAAAGTTCTTGGTTTTGACTTAGAATTAAAACTGACTTAGGGACTTAAAAATTTATTTCAAAATAGTCCTTACACTTATTTGTTATATCAAAATCAACTTTAGTTTTACATATAACTGTGTCATTTGAGAGTGATTAAAATATTAAAAATTAAAAAGTTAAGTTAATAAATTAAAAAGGTTAAATTTTAGTGATAAAAAATAAGAGTAAGAAGAAAGTTGAGTGATGGTTATTATAATTTACCCATTTATAAAGGAGAAATGAAAATTATGGAATTTTTAATAGAATTTAATAGTATGGACGATATGAAATGCAATTTGAAAAAATTATGGAATTTTAACAAAATTTAATGAATTATTGTGTAATTTATCTAAAATTTTATAATAAATTTTGGTTAATTTGAAAATTGAAAAAATTAACCAAAATAACTTTGGTTCGATTAATTCAATTATGGCTAATTCGATTCTATTGGCGGTTAAAATTCTAAAAATTGGCTAATTCGATTGTGACTAATTCGATACAGTCACTGACCGAATTAAGTGAATGCACAAGCTTACTCACACCTATTAATATGGGTATTCATTGTCGAATATTGGATTGGATTTGTTCTAGTTTTTTTGGATTTTTGATTTTTTAGATCGGTAATATAATGATCCGTATTCAATCCATTTTTTTTCAGATATCTTATATTTTAGATTTTTTGATATCTGATTATTCAAAAATATTTTTTAATTTAATTATTTTTTTTTCAAATTTAAATGTTATATATATGGAAATTTCAAAATTTTAAATATAAAAAACAATAAATTGTTAAATATAACAAGATTCACATCTATAAAAGTTTTAATTATTTTAATTTTTTTAATTTTTGGATATAAAAAGCATCAAATTATTAAAAATAAAAAAATATTCATAAAATTTTAAATTTTTAGATTTTTAGATAATCCAAAACGTAAAATGTTACGATCTGTATCTGATCTAAAAAATTTAAAATTGGATCAGATGTCTAATTTAAAAATAAAATTTAGATCAGATATTTGAATTTTTAGATCAAATAAACGGATAATCAAATCAAATATTTTTGAACACCTCTACATATTAGGAGGTGAAATGATTTTTTTTCATTCACAAAAATTAAGTTCGAAACATTATTTAAAGGTTTATATTTCGCTATATAAATTGTATGCAAAATTTACACAATTTTTCTTATTTAAATAGTAAAATATAAAACCTAAATCGTTAACCCTAAATTATAAAGTGGAATATAAATATTCTAAACTTTAAATCATAAACATTAATTCTTAAATTAAACTCATAATTGATGCACACTAAATTTATAAATACTTATAATATTTATCACCCATACCAAAGCTCTATTAGTTTTATAGTTTCACAAAAGCTCTACTAATTTTATAAATTTTTTGTATCAGTGGATAAAATTAAATGAATGAACGAGATTAATAGTAAAAATATGAGGATTATCATATGAAAAAAATATTAATCATTTATTACCTTTATCTAATAGTTTAAAAAGGTACGAAACGAATTCAGTTTTATATATAGGGTTAGTAGATCCTAATTCTCTCTATATATCGATAAGATTAAGTTAGATAACGTATAACTCTCTAAGTTTTACATGTTTTTTTATCGTTAAATAATTAAAACGGATGACACGGATTAATAGTTCGTTATGTGAAGCTTACCACTTCGATCAATACCATTATTCATGAGGTATATTGATGTTATTCGAAACTCGTAGTTTTCGCGACCGGGATTCGATCCCAGGCAACCCAAACTATCCGAGAAGAAAGCTTTATAATGGTCACATTCCTTCATATATGGAATTCATCTGTAAATTGATGCTACGGTCTCCTGTTCTGCAGATGGATAGCAGATGGGGTATTAGCCATTGATATTCGTCAAAGCCGAATCCCCGGACCCGAAAATTCGTTGTCAATTCGATGTCGGGGCGTACCACTTTCCGGCTCACAAGCAATTTGTGGTACAATTACATGGTACCACAAAACTGTAATTCATCAACTCACAGATGACTGTGCAACCGAGTTCAGAGCTTGCTTATGGATTCAGTTTCTTATTGTTTATTTCGTCTAAACCGAAGCTCGTCACTTCGTTATCGATTCAGGTCGCCGATCCGAGTTCGATTCACCGACATTGTCCAGGGACAAGTATAACATGATGCATAAATGAAGGTTTCAACTTTTAGGACAAAATAATTTGAACATTTCAGCTTTCTATTTCTAAATGCTGATTGCTTATGACATGGTGTCCCATGTGTTGATAGTATGTCCAAAAATAGCAAGAACTTAATGCTTTATTTAGGAACCCGACAGCTACAGGATCATCTGGACCCTTAAGGACCACTCCACATGCAACGGGTGATTCTAGAAAAAGCCGGCCTTAAAAAAGGCTTAAAAAACGGTTGTACTGTTTTTCTTACAAAAATTGTAAGAAATTCAGTACACACTTTTCGGTATATACTGAAATTATTATAATTTTTGTAAGAAAAACGGTATATACCGAATTTCTTACAAAAACTGTAAGAATTTAAGTTATAAACCGATTTTCTTACAAAAAGTATAAAGATTTCGGTATATACCGTTTTTCTTACAAAAGTCGTAAGAATTTCGGTATATACCGAAAAGTATATACCAAATTTCTTACAACTTTTGTAAGAAAAACAATACGACCTTTTTTAGCCTTTTTTTAAGGCCGACTTTTTTTAGAATTTTCTCACATGTAATTGGTCTGAAATCTCAACATGTAGTACCAAGTCAAGACCAATGCCAACCTTTTTTCTTTGAACTGTCTTGTTTTGGCAGAAATTAAAGTTTTTTTTTTTTTTTATCAAAAGAAGGAAATATCATACTCAGGAAAAAAAATTACATAGAAATTAAAGCACGAAAAACATGACACTTATTATCTAAAACTTAAAGCATAAATACAATGTTACATTTTAAAATAATCGCACAAGGATCTCAAAAGTAAAAAACTCGTTTTAATAAATTGTACATGGCTTCAGAATCTTTGAACCGATTTTAGTTATGATCGATATAGACAAGGACAAAGAAGGGGTGCAAATTGTTTGCCCCTAATCATTTCCTCGTTGGTACATCACTTTAAATTAGTGGGTTCGGGGTTCAAGGTTAGGGTTGTGGTTAGGGTTTAGAAAATTAAGAGTATGGTGTATTTTTAGGATATTGGGTTTGGGGTTTAGGATATAAAAGATAGAGTTAATGTTTAGAATTTAAATTTTTAATTTTTTTAACATAAGGCATGAAAGGTGGTACGATTAAAAAGAAGATGATTTTTACTTCAAACAAGGCCTACACAATAAATCACATAAAGAAAAATAAACAATACCGATAGGAAAGACAGACGGTCACCTTGCCTCTGACAACCCTAAATTAAAAAAAATATATTATCAAAATCTTTTTTTTTCTGAATCTCTTTATCTTTATCTGATCAAAACTATAACAGATAAAAAAAGTGATAAACGATCTAAACTCAGATAAAATATCTTATTATTCGGTATTAATTAGATCAAAAAATAAAGATAAAGTATATTTTTTCTATGACTATACCAATTTATATTTAGTCAAACACTTAAAACATTAAAAGAGTTGACAATTTACTGAAATAGTATAACTCATTTTTCTAAATTATTAGAAAGTTCTACATTGAAAATGGATATTAATATATTTATATTTTCTAAGGTTAAACCCAGGTACGGTGCTGTATATGTGTTGGGAGGGGATGTTATTCTTTTTAAATTTTTTGGTATAATTATATTTTTAATATTTTTAAATTAAATATTAATTAAATTTAAAGATTTAAATGATTTTTGTCCCTCCCGACATTAGATCTTAACTCCGTTATCGGTTAAACCTATAAATATCTTTTGACATCTCTTATATAGATTAGAATATATTAATCAACAAACAAAAAAAATCCATGTTTTCTAAGGTATATATTTTCTAAGGTATTATTACGTCACCTTTTATTTCTTATATTTATATTTCGTAATTTTTTTTTTAATTTTTCGGATTTATTTTGTTTAATCTTTTATATATATATAGTTACTTTCATGCATTTTATTTATTTATAAATTTTGTGACATTTTAACTTGATATTCGTTTACCTTTAATTTAATTGTATATCATTTTGATAATTAATCAATCTAAATCATAAAATATAGATATTTATTAACTCTATTATTTTGCTCTTACTCTTGTATTAATAGATCAAGATCAAATATTTGAATTAATTCTTATCGTTTTAAGGTAAATATTAGAATTTATAAAACTTAAAAAGTCATAACATCACACTTATATGTTTATATTATGCACAAAGGTGAGGTACTTAATTTGAATCGTAAATTAACACGATAATCAAGCTTATTTGATGCCAGTTTAATATATGATTCGATGTACAATAATCCTTATTAATTAAAAGATTAATTAAATAAAATCCATTAAAATATTAAAACCCATTCGATTAAAGTTTATATTCGGTTAAGAACAATTAATTACATTAATTTAAATATCAACAATTTTCATCTGTTAAAAACAATGTATAATTTAATATCGATTTCCAGACATGATGAAAGTGTTAATCTTTTTCCACTTGTAACAAATTCTCGAACCCATTTTCAAAAAATCTCTAGTTTTATGATTTCAACCTACCAAAGTGATCGATGACAACTCTAGTCTTTATTTTCAAAAATAATCCTCTCAATTTCTATTTACCCCAATTTTCAAAAATTCTCAACAAAAGAAACACAATCAAAATTTTTAATAATTTTTAAAAAAATTATTACGATCGAATAAGAATTTAATTTTTTTTCATTGGCCTAACAAACTATATTTAGTCAAACACTTGAAACATTAAAGATTTGACAATTCATTGGACTATTATTATAAAGACTTTTTCTAAATTATTAGAAAGTTGTACATTGAAAATTCACACATAGATTTGAATATATTAATCAACAAATGGCATGAGGCATGACACATAAAATTATAAACATATTATATAAAAATTTTTGCAATTAGATATGACATTTATGTGTAAATGTAAGATTAAAATGAAAATTAAAATAATATTTAATTAGATATATAATTACAAATAAATAAGAGAAAGGTATAAAAATAATTTTAACCCTTAACGTTTATGATTTTTATCATTTTAGTCTTTATTTTTTAAAAAATAAATTTAGCCCTTAACCTATATCTTTTTGACAAATATCTTATTTTTAACTAGCATAATGATTAGATAGTTAAAAAATTAACGGTAATGATATATATGTAGAATGATATTTAATATTTGACAATGTTTAGTAACCTTTTATTTTAGGTTTAACTAATTTTTAATATTTTATTTAAATTTTAATTATTTTATATTTTATGTTAGAATAAAATTATAATTTACATGTATATATTTATCATTATCATAAAAAACTTAACGATAAAGATATGTCATATATATTTAGAATGATATTTAAGATTTGATAATGCTTAGTAACCTTTTATTTTATATTTAGTTAATTTTTAATATTTTATTTGAATTTTAATTGTTTTATATTTTATGTTAGAATAAAATTATACTTTACATGTATATATTTGTCATTATCGTAAAAAATTTAAAGATAATGACATGTTATATATATATGTAGAATGAGGTTATATGGCATGTTATTTAAAATATATTATCACATATACATGACATGTCAATATCGTTAAATTTTTAACGGTCTAATCATTATGTTAGTTAAAAAATAAGTTATTTATCAAAAAAAAGGTTAAGGGTTAAATTTTTCCAACAAAAATAAGGGTAAAAATAGTTAAAAAATAATTAAATTATAAACGTTAAAGGATTAAAATTATCTTTATACCGAGAAATAATATATATAAATTGAACTTGAAATTAATATCAATGGATACTTGATATCAATCTCCACCTATTATTCAATCAATTGTAATTATGTTTATATTTAATCTTGTGTCATCCTATTTAATGCCTAATAAAATGAGAAACATGGTACATGAACCTAGATTAGGGTTCTAGACAGGCGTGATCGAAGAAAGATGGCTTAAAATTTTTATAAACTATATTCATTAGATGATGTTAATCTTGAAATTCATTGTAAAAATTTTAAAAATAATTTTAAAAAGATGAGTTATAATTGTTAAAACGTTATAATTGTTTTTTAAATGTGATAATTGATTCTAAGAGTCGTATTCTAATAAATTGTACAAGAACCTCAAAATCTTTGAACCGTCCCTATAATATATATAGAGAGAGGGGGTTAGAATTAACTTACACGATGTAAAACTCATTTAGTTTTGTATTAATTTTGGATTATTGGATGACGGTAATTATCTTCGTATTTCCTACTATTAATTTCATCCATCTATTTCACTCATCCAGTGTCTCAGATTAACTCCTTGTGTTTTTGAATATATATGACATAAGATCAAGTTATCTGATGTAAAATTCTCTAAGTTTTACACGTTTTTTAGATCATTTGATGACTGAAACGAATGACTTAGATCTTACTTCTTTTCTCAAATGATAATCTTCACATAACCAACTGTTAATCTGAATCATCCATGTCAATCACGATCCAAAAATCATATAAAACTTCTTAAACTTAATCATACATATACACTGGTGGATGCACCCTTTAAATAGGGTGGGCCCGTGCCCACCCTGAGATTTCAAAATTTCATATATGCCCACCCTCAAATGAATTTCTGAATCCGCAGCCGTATATATATATATATACCCAAGACAAGGTGATCCACAAAATTGGCGTGCTTCCTTGCCACTTCAAAACCTTGCCTTTTTAATCCATTGTAAACTGAAACCTGTGGAACCAAACATAACTAAAAATCACAAATCTTCAATGTTGGCATGAATTAAATAATTTTCTCATGATCTGATCTATAAAACCTAACATGCAAAGGGACACATACAAATTTTTTATTTTGCATAAATATGATTATATGGCGAATATTAAAAAATATTATATATTATAATTAATCATAAAAATAAAATAAAATAAAAATAAATTAAAAAATAAGTTTATAAATAGATAAAAATACTTATTAATTTTTAATTTAAAAATTTAATACAAGGGCGAAGCTTCTTCGAGGGTTGAAAGAGTTAGGCCCCTGTTATAAAATTTAAATATTTAATGATTTTTGATTTAATAATTATTTATCCTTTAAAATATAAATATATAAATTAAAATATACATGTGTTTATTAAAAATATTTGATAAAGTAGAATGTGTTTTTGTGTTATTAATTTTTTTATCTTGTTAATAATTTAGGTCTTTATATATTTAAATAATAAATAAATTAAAATTTGTGATTGAAATTTAAATATGAATGTTTAATAAATTTTTGTATTTTTAATTCAATATTTTCTCTCTTTCTAATATTCAATTTTAGTTCTGTTCGTAATATAATATCGTAAAAAAACTCTCATTTTTACTACTCCCTTTGTGCTAAAAAAATTCTCATATTGACTTTTTAATTTTTTTTTAAATTTTGATTCATAATTATTAAAAATTTATTATTGATATTTTTTATAAAAATATATTTTTAAAAATTTTGATGTATTTTTAAAATATATATTTTTTAATATATACTTTAAAAATTTATTATTGATTCGTAATTATAGTCGAATTTAAAAATTTTAATTTTAAAAAAATCTATAATAAATAATTTTAATTGGACAAAAATAATATTATTTATTAATCAGCCCCTCTTGAATTTTGTAATGCTCTTTTAATTTTTAGTCTTGTGTCACGGGGCTATTACCTTCTTCCTAAAAGATATATCTAATAGTATGTGTAGTGTCACCGTTTATATATCTAAAGACCACCCTTTTCCTTTGCGATTTGGTATTAATGTTTCTTGCCTCTTTTCATGCGTGACACTTGCCTGATAAATCCGAATTAACTCGCGTTGCACATCTAGTTTTGGTGGATGAGTTTCCCAACAAAATTTTTTTTCGCACATAATATCTCAAAAGTCTTAAACGAAACTAAACTATTTATCACTTAAACACACCCTTATTAATGACCCCTCTTAATTTTCATTATAACTCATATTCAATAATATTTATATTTTATTGATAATTTTCCATTGCAACATTTAATAATTTATATATGTTTTAAATCGTTAAATATAAATAATATTATTTATTTAATTAATTAAAAAATAATCTTTATATATTTTATTATTAATTTAAACCCTTTATTTCACTGGTATAAAACTTAAAGTCTCCCATGTTAATGGTGCAGTCTCCGACGCCAACGCCAATGCCAACCGCCTTCTGCCACCACCGCCAAGCCTAATTATACAGAGTTTCCGAAACAGAGAGAGACAGACTCCATTTTGAAAGGAGTTGTCTTCCCCTGATTCTTTATAATCCTAATTTAACCACCAAAAATCCAAACCACTACGGATTGTCACTGTAAAATATCTCTCCTTTTACTTTTATATGTGAATCCATTCTCGAAAAAGTTTTCTCCTTTTTTATTTTACTTTATAGATTCTCTAGAATTCCCAACTTCCCAGAAAATTAAGAAAGAAAATCCCGGAAAATCATATCTGTTTCTATTCCGGGAAAGAAATATAGAATAAATAACCATTTTTTTTGTGTGTGGAGAAACGGTGAACTCACTGCGTCTCATTTTGCTTTAAGAACTAAAACAAACCTGACTCATTCGGTCTGACTCGGTGAGTACACTCGTCATAAATGCCAAATATTTCCTTTTCATTTCCGTTTTTATTTGTTTTCCATTAAGTCTGGAATCTGGGTTTTGCTTCTTTTGCCATTATGTAATCTGGGTTTCCTTTTTTTTGGGTTAAAGGTGGTTGTTTTAGATCCAACTATCGTGTTAGAATCAAGTTTAGGGGTATATTTCCTGTTTCTGTTTGACTGCTCGACACTGTTAATTTTTTTTTTTTTTTGGTGTGGGGGGGGGGGGGGAGGGGGGGTGAGTTTAATGTGATTTCTTTTTGTATTTTGGTCGTTTGTTGAATGTAAAATAATCCATCTTTTCAACCTTTTTACAGTAAATTACAGACAGTTAGTTTGAGGTTTGATGGTGGAAATTGAAATATTAATGACCAATACCGTGACAGTTTAGCAATCCAAGGCTGCCAATATGTTTTCTGCACTCTTTTGTTGATAATTTAGCTGCTTGCTTTTCTTTTATCATTGTTGCTTTTGATGCTTTGAATTTTGACTGTCTCCTTTATGGATTAGTAGGGTATACTAAGTTTTACATGTACAATAAGTCATCTTGATTTCCTTCTCCTTTTGATGCTTTGAAATCTTTTGCTTCCAGAAAACTCATCTAAAGAAAAAACAGCATAAATGGCTGATTCTTAAGTCTACATGATCTGGCATCATGCAGTTGAACTTATGTTATGACAAATTGACAATTAGTGTATTGAAAAGTTAAACCTTAAAATTATGCAATTTATGTATTTGTTTTTCTTTAACATTTTGTGGGATTCTTATCTATGATTGGGATTGGGATTTGATCATTTTCTGGTTTTATACTTGTATCTTTTATGTTGAAATGATAGAGAAAATAAATGGTTATCTTGGACTCTAGCTGGATTTTTCTTGTCTTACATGAAGATCTGGTTCATTAATATGCTTGCAGGATGCTTTTAGCATTCAACATTGAAGTATTTTCTGCGTTTTATGAGCCACACAGATAGACTATATTTTTCTGTTACTGCTTCTTATTTGTTTATTTTTGTAATTTATACCAGAGATAGCTGTCGAACAATGCCTCAAGATGCTTCTAGTGTTGAAGCACAACATAAAAGAGCAGGTCTCTTAAAAGATCAAGTTCGGCTGGTCAAGAGGAAGGATTGTGATCGCCATGAGATTGTTTCAATCCAAGAACCTTTGTCTTTTGAGAAGGGTTTTTTTGTTGTCATCCGTGCGTGCCAATTGTTGGCACAGAAAAACGATGGAATAATATTGGTAGGATTAGCAGGACCTTCTGGAGCAGGGAAGACTGTATTTACAGAAAAGATACTCAACTTCATGCCCAGTATTGCCACCATATCAATGGACAACTATAACGAAGCTAGTCGAATTGTTGATGGCAACTATGACGGTAGCTCATCTTTTCCCTCATTTGCTGGCAACTGTAAAGGTTCTAGCATATAACTTTTGACTCATACCTGCCTTCAATTTGAGTTGTTGTTCTTATACTTTTTTTGCATCTACTGTTGGAGCAATATCATGTATGTTGCTGAATGTGGTTAATATTTATATGGATATAAAATGATATATGCTTACTGCCTTTAGTTTTATTTGATTATTTACATGTCTGGTTTAGATGTTGAGGATTTTAACCAAGAGCAAGCAAAGCAATAAACTGACATTGTGCTGATTCTTTTGAACAGATCCACGCTTGACGGATTATGATACTTTGCTCCAGAACCTTCATGATTTAAAGGAAGGGAAAGGAGTTCAGGTTCCCATCTACGATTTCAAGGCTAGTTTCCGAGTAGGATACAGGTTGAAAACTCCTTCATTTAGTGCATATCAGTTCTATCATTTGCTTAAAAAGCTCTAAAGGGTTAAGTTTTTGCAGGTATGCCAGAGAAAAAAGTAAATGTTATAGTAATGACATTTAATTGTAAAATGTATTAGTCCTGATCAATGTAGTGTATAGAATGTGATTTACTGCCTTCTTAATCCATAGTATAAAATGGATTCTTAATCATATAGAACATAGTGCTTTCATTTTTATGCAGTAGATTTATATTTTGCCCTATCTTGTTTTAATGACAGGACCCTCGAAGTTCCAAGCTCCCGTATTGTAATTATTGAAGGCATCTATGCTTTGAGCGAAAAGT
Organism: Abelmoschus esculentus; assembly: GCA_035048815.1. Lineage (NCBI taxonomy): Eukaryota > Viridiplantae > Streptophyta > Magnoliopsida > Malvales > Malvaceae > Abelmoschus > Abelmoschus esculentus. The sequence continues at coordinate 20,917,029 of JAUCBN010000012.1, read as the reverse complement.
TGCGACCTATGCTGGATCTTCGAGTATCTGTCACAGGGGGTGTTCACTTTGACCTTGTTAAACGAGTCCTGAGAGACATACAGCGTGCAGGCCAAGAACCTGAAGAAATAATCCATCAAATATCTGAAACTGTATGTTCTACTCCTCTCTCTTTTGGTGGATACATTTATTACCAAAGATAGAGAAAAAGGTGTTTCTATTGTTGTTTTGCAAAATTTCATTAGTATACATCTATGCTCTAGTTTTTCTTTCTATAATATAATTCAGCATGTTTTCTGTTATACAGGTATATCCAATGTACAAAGCCTTCATCGAGCCAGATCTCCAAACAGCACAAATAAAGATCATTAACAAGTTCAACCCATTTACTGGTTTTCAAAGTCCTACTTATATTTTAAAGGTTACTATTTGCACCTACTTCTTTGACTGTTTCTTCATCACAAATTATAGGATACTGGTGACTGTACTTATTGGTAAACTCTGGTAGCTATGTCCTTATATGTTCTTGCATCGTTTTTTAATTGTAGTCAGCAAGAAAGTTAACAGTCGATCAAATTAAGAGTGTCTTTTCTGAAGAACATACAGAGACAGAGGAGCAGACTTATGATATATACCTTCTACCTCCTGGTGAAGATCCCGAATCTTGTCAATCATATCTGCGGATGCGGAATAAAGATGGAAAATACAGTCTAATGTTTGAGGTTTGTCCCTCAGATTTCTGCTTCTTATTTTCACGAGTCGAGTCCCTTCAGATGTAAGCTCGTATTATCATTAGTGATCAACAGTTTTATCGGTCCTGTAAATCATGCATTGCAGCAGTTAAACTTAAGAGTGGTAGAGGACACTGGAGGTATAACTGTAGATATGTTGAGAAAGTGCGCATGCACTTTAAGCAGATATTAATTATGAAAAATAAAATGTCAGGCAAACCAAGATACTTCCAATGGCCTTGTTCTAAAAGTTATCCGAAGAAGAAAATAATGAATCAGTCCTGTATTATTACTTTTTTTTTGTTTGTTTGTTTAAATGTTGGATTGAAGTTGTCTTTTTTCTAATATGTTCGTTAAGACGCTACCAACTCAAGAAAGCCTAATTTGGTAGTTTGTGATAATTGTTTTCAGGAATGGGTAACAGATATTCCATTTGTCATATCTCCAAGGATCACGTTTGAGGTCAGTGTGCGCCTCCTTGGTGGGCTAATGGCCTTGGGTTACACAATAGCAACCATCCTCAAAAGGAACAGCCATGTATTCTCCGATGATAAAGTTTGTGTGAAAATTGATTGGCTAGAACATCTAAATCGTCAATATTTTCAGGTATTTTAGAGAATCTGAAATCTTCTTCTGAATACTAAAAGTGGTATTTTACTATGCTTTCGGAACCTTTTTTTTCAGATAAAAACACTTTCTTGATTTTTGTCACTTGAATTATGTCTTACCAACCTTTCTTTGTATATGAGTTTTACCTTACCTGATTATTTGTGTATTTTTAGTACATCTTCAAACCATTGAGCATATTTTGCTTCAAAATATCATGGTCTGTTATCTTTAAGTAATTCTAGACCATTTGTTTCTATATTGTTTATGGGTTGGTACTTGGTTTCGATAATCGGTTTTTGACATTCTTAAATAGGTTCAAGGAAGAGATCGGTCAGTTGTAAAATGTGTTGCAGAGAAACTTGGTTTAGAAGGTTCATATATTCCACGTACCTATATCGAACAAATCCAGTTGGAAAAGCTTGTAAATGAGGTCATGGTACGAAAACCAGTGAAATCTGGTACTGTCTTTTTCAAGTTTAGTCGACTACATGCTTTTATCTAATTATTGGACAGGCCCTGCCAGAGGATTTGAAGACAAAACTCAGCCTAGACGAGGATCTCGTATCAAGCCGAGCCTCTGCAGATAGCGTGGCCTCGAGAAATAGGCATCTCAAAAGGTACAAACATCTGATACATCTCTTTATGTGCATGATAAGAATGTTGTTAAATGGCCTATATGAGTGGATTTAACTAATTAGAGTAAATTTTTGCCAACAAAACCAGTGGCATGTCACATTCGTATTCAACTCAAAGAGAGAAGAACGTGTCGAACTTTGCTGGATATAATATGAACAATCGGAGGTTCGGTGAGCGGAATTCAGAGCCAACTCTAGCGAACAAGGTTTTTAGCTAGCTCTCTTAGCTTTGTGAACGATCTTATGCTAATTTACCGATGAAATGCTTTGGCAACTTAGTTCTCCTGTATTACTCTCCTGCACTATGTAGGCAGTCATCACTCAGCTTTTGGAACAGATATCCTCTCTGAATGATAGAATGGACGAGTTTACGACACGTATTGAAGAGTTGAATTCCAAGTTAGCTGTCAAGAATTCTACTTCCACCCAACAAACCTTGGCTTTCCAAGCCGAAACTTGCAATGGCTCTGCTCCAACTTCTCACTTCATTAATGGTTTGGGAAATGGTTCCATTATGCCCAATTCCTTATCCTCCTCCCAGCTGGCTAAGGATTCACCTATAATGGAAGAGGTACTGTAATGGTCTCGTATGCCATTTTATTCTAGAGGTCACAGGTTCTTGAATACTCGTTATGAGTTTGATAGTTTTCGGGAGCTGTCTTCACGATTTTATCTTTCGAGAAAAGTATTCTCGATCGGGGTAGCACTCTATAGCTTATAAAGCCATTGCAAGATCATTTTTTCCCCGGCTAGGTGTTCATAGTTCTGATGCAAATACTAATTCGAATGTGTCTAACTATTCCGTGTTGTTTGCAAAGCAGATATCGAGTGTTGCACGAGGACAACGACAGATCATGCACCAGTTAGACAACCTTAGTAATCTCCTCCATGAGAGAATCGGAGAGAGGTCACAGCAAGCTAATACAAGAAAGAAGAACACGATGACTGTTGATCGAGATTCCATTAAAGTTCCTCTAGTTTTAACGACACTGGCTATCGGAGGTCTGGGAATCATCTTATACCGGGGCATTTTAACCCGAAACTGATTCGATCGCAGTTTTGCACACATTTGGTGTCCCTAAACCCTCAAGAAAGACACCTGGAAGTGATCAATGAAAGAGAGTTGCTGGGGTTTCAAGGTTAGGTTTTGCTCTTGTCTTTGGTCAAATTCATTTTGTTTATCCTTTTCCTCCCACTTTGTGGGAACTCATTGCTTTAGCCGTTTGTGTCTGTTGGTCCTTTGTGACATTCTCTAGTTATATTTAATAAATCTGATAGCAAGTAAGGCAAATAGTTCAACCAGAGGCTCCAAAGGTCAGATTATGAGATCTCTAAATTTCTTAAATATTCTAAATTTATCTCTAAATTTTTAATTATATTTTTATGCTAATAAAATTGTTATAAAAATCATTAATTATCATGAAACACAAACATATATTACATAATAATATGATGTGATATAAATGATAATCTAAAAATAAAATTAAAATATTTAAATAAGTTAGTATCAATTTAAAATAAAGATCATAATTTAGTGATGAAAATATAACAATTGAAAGCCTGGAGATCAATTAAAATAAAAATCATAATTTAAGGATAAATTTAAAATTTTAAAGAAAAAAAATACTTCTATTAAATCTTGAACCTAAAACCTAATATAAAAATAAAAACATGAGAATAATTCTAACAAATCAATCATAAGCTTGCTCTATAATTCGGCAAATTTACAGCAGTATTGTTGTTGGAATTTTTAATTTTAAATATATTATTTTTCAGAATATTACATTTTACTCTTCAAAAGTGAAGAAAAATAATTTATGATCTGTTTTTAAACGGTGAACAAATAAAAATTTATGTTTATTCAAAATAATCCGTCTTTGAATAGTAGTAATATTTAAATTTTTTTTATACCTGGAGGTGGGACACGTGAAAGGTACTGAGAAGAGCGACATTGTTCAAAGACGGGTCATCCTTTTCCTAACTTTGAACAGTAAAAGGACAGTCTGTGAAAACTCAAGTATGATGAAAATTGTTGAGGATACTTTTCAATCAATCAAATGTGAGATTACAAAAAAAATGTGAGATTACAAACTGAATTACATTATTATTTATAAGATTCATGGAGAGCTCAGCTCCTCCAATAACTACCGCTAACAACCTCTAACAATTATAACAACTTCTTGATCCATTATTTTAATACTAAGAACTATTTTATACTTGTACAATTGTGTTTTAGAGAATCAAAAATCGATATGGTTTGAATTAAGTATTAATAGAGACAATTATTATACAAAAAATTACAAATTTTATATTTCAAAATCGATTTTAAAGATTTAAAAAAATCATAAAATTAAAATTATTTTAGATTTAAAAAACTTAAATCGATTATAATTTATCGAGAATAAAAAAATAAGAGAAATTTAACTAGGTTTCAAAATGATATGGATAATAAGAGCTTTTCCGAATGAAAAGGGTTACTATTATAATGTTTTTGAAACAATCGTACTTATTTGAGAAGTAAAAAATATTTAACTATTTTTAAAATAATATAGAATAGTAGTTTAGATGTTTGGTTTGACTAAAAATAGTGTTGGATCTCAAAACAATAATAACAATATTATGATAATAATAATAATAATAATTAAGGGTTATTTTTTACTTAAACAAATATATTAATATTTAAGCGTAAATTATACTAAATCATTAAATTTTAATATAAATCATTAAAATATAAATTTTTTATTATAATCAATAAACTTTTAATTTGATTTTATTACGATCATTATCGCATATTCGGTTTTTATTATTAAACTATTATTTTCTTAAAGTCATCTTACTTACTTTTTTCTAATTTTGATTACTTATCATTAAAAATTAATAATAATTCATGAAAGAAACATAAAATAAATAATAGAAATATAAAAATATATATTAATAACTAAAATAGAAAAACGTAATTTCTATAAGATTTTATTAAAAATAAAAATTCGATAACTAAAAAAATTATATATTGATGACCATAAAATAATTTATCTAAAAAGTAATAGTAGGTCAAGAAATTAACATGAACTATGGTAGGTTTGCCCAGGGGTGCAAATGAACCGAGTTGAATTCGAGTAGTGATAAGTTTGGTTCACCTCGTTAAAATTTCGAGTCGAATTCGAACTTGAGTAATTTTAAATGAGCCTAAAAAAATCTAAGTTTGACTCAGCTCGTTAAGAACTCGAGTCGAGTTCGAGCTTTATTCGAGCCTAATTGAGTCACGTGTTGATCGATTTTTGACCGTGTTAAACTCGAGTAACTCTTATTTGTCACGTCTCGTTTAAAGTCTAATGAAGAAAAAACTTTGATATATACAAGTTGTGTAAACTTGATCTTATTAATTTTAGGGTTTAGTGTGTTAATTTAGGGTTTAGATTTTTAGGGTTTTGAGTTTAGAAATTTAGATTTTAAATTATAAAAAATAAAAGATATAATATATTTATATTTTTGAATAGCTTATGAGGTTTTCGAGTCGAGTATCATGTAGCTCGACTTGGCTCGTCAAGAGCTCGAGCTGAATTCGAGTTCGAGCCAAATCCAATCGAGTCGAGTTTTGACCGAGTCGAGCTCGAGTAACCCGCAATCTGTCTCGTCTTATTTGCAACCCTAAGTCTGCCTCATAAATTTGGATTTAAACAAATATTTATTATTAGTGATCCTTGTTGGAAAAAACAGTGAGAAGTGATCAACTTTGAGTCATATTTTGGAATAATAAAGATGGAAAATCGAATAAGAAATTTATTGGTTCTTATTCTACTCCATGATATCTTTACAATTGTATCTCATATGCTCAAAATGGTTTAGTGATGAATGAGAAATCGATACTCAAAGTAAGAAGGTCGTGAATAGAGTAAGGAATGAAACTCCATTATCCCACATGGATGGGATAAATGAATTAAGAAGTGTTTATTTATACTTACCCACACATTTATTATTAAATGATTTAACTTTTTTGCTGGGATGCATGACATGGGCATTATGAATGTCTGGACTAGTTGGGCCCTTTACGTGTTTATGGATATTTTACTCATTGTTATTAAATTTTTTTCTTAAATTATTATTATTTTTTAATATTCGAGAAAAATTTATATTTCACTTAAATACAACTTAAGAATATTAGATAAGATAAAATTGACTATTTATTGTAAATTCGAATTTAATTCGGATTAGAACTTTCACTGGTTTTGACCTAATTTTTTCCTATAAATAAGAATAAAACTCTCAACCACCTCAGGAGTGAAAGAAAATATGTCTAAGAAAATCGTGTTGTTCGTGCAGGCCTCAACACGATTCCTTCTTATCGTTCGGTTTGATCTAAAATATTTATTGATTTTATTTCATATTTTTGGATTTTTGTTTTGTTCATTAAATAATAATATTTGTTTTATTTTATTATATTTTATTTTTTTGATTAACTACACTATTTTCTAACAATCATTTCAAAATAATTTAATTTATATGTAAATTCATAATTTGAATTTTGACTCATCAAATCACTTAGTATAATAAATATATATAATTAATAGGCAATGAATCAACAGGTACTAATTCTTCCTTACGTGTAATCGATTTTTAAACTTAAATATTTAAAATCTTTAATTAATTTTTAACAGTATTTAGTCTACTAAAGTAACCGTGATAACTCTCTTTTCTTTTTAAATTTAACAATATTCTATTAGAAGTAACATACTAATCTTCAAATATCATCTTCTTAGATACTAAATTTCAAAGAAAATATATTTTTAATATATTTTAGAAAATGATTGCAGAACTAATGCTTTATTAACGCATAATAATTCTATCAAAATCTCGTCAATTTTATGAACAGTAATATTTTATAAAAGTCAAAATAATATGATATTATTGTTTTTATTTTTAAATTTGTAGTATTTGCTATAATAAAAGTACATTCGGTAGGAATAAAATCCGATTTTATTCTTTATTTTATTTTTTAATCGAAAAATTAACGACAATAATAATATAATCCGACTTGAGTGTAAAATATTATTGAAAACCGAAACCCTTTTAACTTGATTTAATTTTTTAAAAATAATACAAACACTTCGAAATTAAAATCCTTTTGATCTGATTTTATTTTTATTATATAAAATATAATATTTTAAAAATAATTTGAGAGATAAAAAAACGTGCTCAATGATGAAATTATGAAGGTTTTGGAAGGGGTGTCCCCTCAAATTTTTATAAATATTATTTTATATTTATGATATTTTAAATTTTATAATATTTATTAAATCATTAATTCTATTTTGTAAACGTTTTAAATGAATGGATGCCACGCCTTGTGACTTATCAACATGTTCCCATTTTATCGGTCATTTATTATAATAGAAAAATATGAGATCGAATATATTTAAATATAAATAATTTATTAAATAAGGATGTAAAAATTTATTGATGGTTTTTTAAAAATCAATCAAGTTATTAAATTAATAAATTAAATTAATAAATTTTTTATCGATATTAATTATTAAATCTAATAGTTTTTTGAATTAATTAGTACAACGAGTTGTATTACAATATTTTTATTAGACATTTTTAAAATATATCTTTAATTTAAAAGTCTATAATAATGCTAAATTTTCTATAAAAATTAATAAAAAAAAACTTTGTAAATACGACAAAATTTAATTGACAAAATTTATGAAAAATTATTAATTTTAAAATTTAATTACGAGAAAAAAATTACGAACTTAATTAATTTTTTTAATTTAAAAATTCATCAAAAAGATATTAATTTATCAAAATGATCTGATTAATATAATATCAAACTATATATTTAAAAAATAATTTTATATAATTTATAAATAAAATTATTCGAATATAAATCTTCAAAAAAATTATCAACCACTCATTTAATTAAACAGGACCACTACTTTTTTCAGTATGGAAACCTCAATCATTACTTAATTTATTTAATATAATATAAATGGTTTATTTGCGACAAAGGTACATTGTAAGTCAAGGATGTCCATTCATGCCTGTTCGGACGTGATAACTGACGAGTTATTTTAAGATATAATAAAGTTATAATTCGATCAAAATATATTAAACAAGTGCTTAAATTATTTATTTTAAAATTAATATTAAAATAAATGCTTAAATTATTATATTTTTACGTGCTTAAAATTTATTTTTGCTCATTTTAGGTCTAAATTATTTATTTATTCTCTTATTTTTTTTTACTCTTTTAAGTATTCAAATTATTATTTTTATCTATTTTTTGGATAATTTAAACACATACTTTGATAAAATAATAACTTAAACACTTCAAATAAAAAAATTAAATACGTATTAAAATAATTTAAATATTTATTTTAATATTAAACTTGTATTTTATAAGATCTTCACTGTCGGTCCAAACACACGTGAAACATACTAAAATAATAATGGACCGTCATTTATTAAATAATTTTAATAATTTGTTGAATGGTCAATTTCATCAATGGGTCATACGTGGTCCAACATGTTCATGAATGAAATAAGGGACACACACTTTTTCTCCAGATGTTATTATCTTTTAAAGTTCAGGTTTCCTTGTAAAGTTATGATATGAAACATTTATATGGTTATCATTAGAATATTTAAATTTAATTTAAAAAATATGGTATATGTTATAAATTTAAATTTTATTAAAAAAATAAATTTAAATTTAATCAGTTTTATCAATAAAATTATGTATATATTTTATTAAATATTAAAAATTAATATATATTAATATAAAGAGAAAATTCTACAATGAACGTCGAATACAGTTGAACACTACTAGTGTTGAACACCACTGAACATGATTAAATTAATTAATAAATATTAAAAATTTAAATGACTCAACATGCAATTAATAAAAGAGTAATAGACTCAACATATAATTAATAATTTTATATTGAGTCTTTCAAATTTTTAATCTTTATTAATTAATTTTAAAATGTTTAGCGGTGTTCAGCGTTAATAATGTTCAGCGGTGTTCAACGCCCGTTGCAGATTCATCCAATATAAAACCATATTAAAATCGGTTAATGCTCTACGAAGTCTCTTTGTCTTGATGTTTTAGCGTGGTCCAACTATAACTGACCGTTGATCAATAATATCCTCAAATTAAGTTAAAAAAATTACTTCATCTCCTTTATCACGTCATCACCGTACATGTATTATCACATAAGCATTATGAATCGTCGTTTCAGCACGATAAATTATCATATCAATATTATAACGGTTAACGTTGGTCAATAAATTAATTTGTTGTTTTGCAAATTAGAGAACTTAATTAGCTACGTTTTCGCACGAGAGACTGAATAACTAATTCAAGTCGAACTTAAAATAAAAATAACTTATAGAAAAGAAATAATATACATTACTTAAATTTTTATTAATACTTATAAAACATTTTTATGCGGGATATGGTCCGTTTACACAGTATAATAACTTATGAATTTGAGTGTTAGTTTCAGCTAAGCTTATCGCAGCCACCAGTTATCGCCGCGGTGGTCGGAATCCAAACGGAAACACTTAACCAACAACACTTCAACGCCGGCAACCAGTTCAGCCGGAGTTAACACCGTCCGACAAACGGGACAAGTAGACGAATAGCTACAACCGATCCATCGATCCAAGCAAACCTTATGAAAAAGATGGTTACATCTCAAGTCCCTCATCTCATCGTCTTCTTCGATTTCGCAGAGGCAAACAGCGCAAGTAACCTCTCCGTCTCCATCGTTGTCGATGCCGCAGCCATTGTAGTGGACAACGCCGAGTCGATCGACGACGTTAATGGCCGGAACCGGTGGGAATGTTTGCATGGTGAAAATATTTGGGAACAGGCAATGGTTAAACAACAAATTCCATGCTAATTTCAAATGGTTTAGCACCAAAATTATGTGATAGTACACCATGGTGAGGAACTGTGGGGTGAGGACACTGATGGGTGCAAATTGTGGAGAGAGAGAGGGTGGTTAAGTGGGTATTTATAGACCTATTAAGTGGAAGGTTGGTGCCTTTGTGGGGCTTACAACCTTTTTACTTTTCAAAATTTATTATTGCAATAAAATGTAATTAATTAGGCTAATCTAATTCGGATTAGGGAAATTTAACGAGTTGAGCAGATGTGAGTTGTTTAAACTCGATTGGATTAAAAATTATAAATGTTCGATTCGGTTTGACTTGATTTGAACTCTAACTCGAATTGAGTCTATAACGAGTTTAATTAAGCAAAGTCTAACTCGATTCTATAAGTTCGCGAGCAACTTATTAGTTTTTAAAAATATTTTTTTAGTAATTAGTTTAAAATTATTTTATTCAAAAAATAAATCTAAATAATAATTATTAATTTGTAGATTGTTACTTTAATTTTAACATGTTAGTTTGATGTCTTTGTGGATTATTAGTTTGGAATTTAGACTTTGAAAGTGTTTTATACACTCTTTTGATATTTTTTAATTAAAATTTTTAATTTACGTTAATATTAAGCCTTATTTTACTATTAAATTTTATTTTTAGTTAAAAATATGTATTGTTTTAATGAGCTTAACAAGCAACGAGTCAAGCTTAACGAGCAATGAGTCAAGTTCAGCAATGAAATATTTTAACGAGCACGATTCAAGTACGATTTTAACAAGCTTAACGAGTAGAGCCGAGTCGAACAATAAAATTTTTAAACAAACATGAATTGAACATTATCCAACTTGCCACCGACTCGCTCGACAAGTACCCTTAAAAGAACTTAAATTTAAATATTAAAAGAGATAAAAAAATTATCTCAATTATAAAATACGTTACTTTTTATCTATTTTCGACAAAAGAAATAGTTATTATTAACGAATTAATTTAAACGGTAAATAATTTAATATCATTTAAATAAATTTTAAATTCGAGATTTTAACATATAAAATTTAAAAAAAAAAGTAATTCATCAAAATTAAATTTATGATATTAATAATTTAAATTAATTAAGATAAAATTACGTGGAATTATAAAGGATAACAAAGAAATACTCCTTTATGTTTGATTATGACGTTTGTGGATGAGATTGATTACGGCGTCGGCAGGTATTACCATTTACCATCGTTAAAATGTGATTCCAAGTCTTCCAATCCAAAACACATTAAAAAAAATGTGATTTAGTTAATTATTTGAATAATTAATTTTATTTTTTCGTTATAGATTTAATCATCGATTTTAAAAAACGATCGATAAAATTATTTGTATTTTTGATCCGTAATTTTTTGGCACTGAAAAATTTGTTATCGTTAAACTTTAACGAGAAACTGATATGATAAAATAAAAAAGATAAATTACCTTTATAGCGATGTGAAAAATCCACGATTAATTAAATTCGCTAAAAATATTTCTTTTTTTGAGTTGGAAAACATTTCCGATGTGTCATTTTGAAATGAATGTCTTCTACGTGGGGTTTTCGGTTAAAATAATGATTTTGTAAAACTGGAGTCACCATTGGCCGTTTAGGTAGACCTGACACCATAAAACCAGAGATTTTAAAGTTTGGGGTTCGGGAGTCGGTTACGGGTGGGGAAGGATTACACCCACACACCGTCCAAAAATTGGTACTTTATTTAATTACCGCTTCATTAATATTAAATTTTCGGGGCTAATTTGACGATCGAATTAATTTTTAATTAAATATGCCCATTTATTTTAAAGCACCTAAAACCGAAGGTAAGCGTCCGAACCACCACCACTACACTGGAGTTGGCCTCTCTTACGACCGAATTTAGGGGGCCGCATTAATTAATTAAGGTAAACATGCAATCTTAAACATGATAAATAAATTAAAAACATTACATAAAAAATACATAAAAGCATAAATATTAATCTAACAAATAAAAGATTAATTTAAAAATAAATTAAAACATACATAATATTAAACAATAAATTAATAAACAACTATTTTCATTAAAAATATTCAAAATACAAAGATAAAAAGAAATAGAAATTATACCTAAACAGACGAACGATTAACCCCGATAAACTCCCCACCGAGATCTACCACGACCCCTTCAAAAAATTTTAACTAGATCGAATCCTAAAAATAGGACCCGACCGAACCGGGTAGAACCGAGGATTTTCCCCCGGTCCTTGGGCGAGCGAGAGCACTGCTCTCTTGTTGCTCTCCCACCGGCTCTTGCTTCGTTCAAATAGAGCACCATGCCTTGTATTTATAGGCAAGGGGGGAGGCAAGGGGGGAAAGGGGCGGTGACGTGGACCTTTATGGTCCACACAAAATCCATTCATTTTTTTTTCTTTTTCTTATTTTTTAACTTATTATATATTATAATAATTAATACTAAAATACTAAAAAGGGTAAAAAATGAGTGATTATAGTTGCCCCTCTTTGCTTGTTCTTATGAAACGAGAACAAAGCAAAGATAAAAAAACACTCATTTTTAACCGACTTCTCTGTCAGTGGTCTTGGAATGATGTGTTTTTCTGAAACTCTCCACCTTCCTTGACCGAGTCTTCAGGCTCGTAAGTCTCTTCTGTATCGAACTTGTTCGCCTTCTGATGTCTGTAGGTCACTCCTGTATATGACCATTCGCCTTTCGAGCAGATCTTGTAAAACAAAAGCACTTCCTATATAGAGCTTTCATTTCTAGATCATGAGTTTTGGTTTCTCCTGTATAAAACCTTCACCCTAAAGTCTCGAGTTATGTGCCCCTCCTGTATAGAGCTTTTCACTCAGACTATGACGAAGATAGAGATTCCTCCTATATGAAACTCCAGATCTTCCACGCTGCCGGTCTTTCCTATATAAAACCTTTCGCGTCATGAAGGATCTTGTAGAATAAGGTCCCTCCTGTATAGAACTCTTACTTCTAGATCCGGAGTTAGGGTTTCTCCTATATGAAACCTTTCACTCTAAATTCTCGAGTTGTTTGCCTCTCCTATATGAAGCTTCAATCTCAAAGACAAAAATGAAAATGAGGGTCCCTCTTGTATAGAACTCCTCACTTCGGTGCTGTCGATTTCTCCTATATAAAACCGTCGCGTCGTGGATGAACTTTTCCACTGGTAGCTCCTTCTGTATAGAGCTTCGAGTCTTTGTGTTCGATGTGTACAAGTTCTTTCTGTATAGAACTGCTGAAGATTCTCTTTTTGTGGGACATCGAATTATGTTGGTACCCTCGGTATGGAACCTTCATCTCCAAGTCTTTCAGGACTTACTTCAAACGAATGTGAATCTTCTTTCCGAATTGAGACTCACGCCTTCATAGGCTGCCAATCTTCTTTTTGAATCGGGACTCACGCTAGAGTGGCTGCCAAAAAATCTTTTTCTTCGGGACTCACGCCGGAGTGGTTGTCAATCTTCTTCGAATCGTGACTCATGCCAAAGTGGCTGGCAATCTTCTGCGAATCGGGACTCACGCCAAGCAGTTACAAATCTTTTTTCTGAAAACATCTGGGGTTTCTGGATTGCCCCAATGTCTTGATCTTTGTACTCGATTCCTCTTTCGTTTTGGAGACACATTCACTGTCTGCCAAGTTTCGTCTCGAGAATGTTTTTCTTTTTTCTTTCTTCTTCTTCTTTTTCTTCTTTTTGTGATGTCTCGATTTCTGTGACCTGCTAGACTTAGCTCTCGGTCTGCTCAGTTTTTCTTTCTCTATACTCTCGTTTAATTGTCGGGCTCAAATTCCCGTGCTCAGCTTAGTTTTTTTTATTCTTTTCTTCTTCTTTTTATCTCTTTTCTTCTTCATCTTCTATTTCTTCTCTTTTATGATGATGACCCGGTTCTCTCCGTCTGGTCATAGTTTCATCAAGGATGATGGTTTATGGTATTTACCTCTTTGGTCCATCTTTTCTTCTTTTTTTTTGGTAGAAGATGGTACTCAACTGAGTGTCCTATAGAGTGGTGCAAACGTACGCTAAATCTTTGTTGGAGTCAACTTCTTGACTGCTATCTGTCTTTTCTGTAAGACGATTGTTTATAAAAAAGAATGATATATGAACATTTTCATTATGCATGCATGTATGATGTATGTTTGTGGATATACAAATGTAACATATCAGTAGGTATGTAATGATGCATGCTTCTGTTGACTCTGTTTCAAAAATTTGATGCCTCGTTTCTTATCTGGTTGACCATGTAGGCTTCGTTAACCAAAATATGTCCTTCTTGATGACATATCTGGTCAATTTTGATATGAGCATCGATTCTTTCATTTTGCGGACAATGATACTCTGCTCATTTTTTGTATTCTCGTCTAGATCGATATGAAGGTTGATTGGACGTCTTTGTGTCCTGATTTTATTTCTGTGCTCATCAGGGTACCTCACTGGAGGCTGACTCTCAGTTTTTTCAATTCTTGAAAAAATGAATTTATTTGCATGTATTTCAATATGCAATAAAAATTTTGGAAAATGTATGAAATTTGAAAGTTCATTGCAAAAAGTATTTAAAACATATTTGCCTTCTTGAATGTCAAATGCAATGACATATTTGCCCCAATCTAGCAAAGAAAAACTCTAATGAAGAGTATATTTAAAAGATCCTCGACTATTACGGGGATATGCACAAATGCCTAGTCTCTTCTGGACCATCGGGCTTTCAAAAGGTAAAATAACTTTTCTAGAGGTTACCCCTTTTTCATGTGGCACTCATTATCTCACCTTCTTAACCTGCCCCATCCTTCCCTCATTTGGATGTCGATCAGGCACTTCGAAGTTCATCATTCCTTGAAGTAAGGTTAACCTTTGGGCAGAAGTTTAGTCTGAAGACAATCTCATTTAGTTTGGATGTCCCTAAATGATCAGAATGGTCTTTGAAAGCTTGTAAGACCTGATTCCATGATCAATGTAAAAAGGCTTCTGTATTTGTGATTTATCTTTTTGAGTCACTCTAGATTGTCTGCTTTAGGTTTTCACCCTAGAGTTCATTCTCTTTTTCTAAATTGCCAATCTTCAGGCTATCTTGTCTTTGATGAGCTTTGATATTCGCTTCTTTATAAATCTATAAGATCGTAAGGCCTTTGGAATGAAGATTCTTTGTTTTTCCTTGCCTCGTTTCCTCTGGTTGAATTTCTGCTTCTGAATATGAAGTGTGTACAGTAAATGTATCTGTGTTTGTGATATGTGTACTTCTAACATTCTTCTCTTTTTTTCTTTCATCTATTTTTTCTTTTCTTTTCTTTTTCTTTCTTTTTCTTATTTTTTTTCTTCTTTTTTTTACCGGAAATGACAATCTTCAGGTCGATTTATCTCTAATGTGCTTCGATATTTGCTTCTGTGCAAATCTGTGTGATCGTGAGACATTCAAAACGAAGATTCTTCACTTATCTTTGCCTCGTTTCTTCTGGATGAGTTTATGTTTCCGGATTATATAATCTGAATAAAGTGTGTACAACACTATTTCTCCTTTTCGTTTCTCTTTTAAGTTTTTGGATGCGTCACCAGATTGAGGTATTTTCCGATTATTCACTGCTTGAACTTGATTGTATTTGTGCATCTTGTTGATATTGCTTGGATTCAATCACCTTTATGTGATCTCCTAGCATTTTGCTCTGCCAAAATCCTCTTTTACTTGATTCATACTCGTTTCGGCCTTTCGATTGTCATTCTTTTTCTTTCTTTTTTTTTTTTCTTTTTTCTTTTTTTCTCTCTTTTGCGTGTGTCTTAGCTCTCGACTATTTCTTGCTGATAGTCTTCCTATTTCAATATATGATTTATCCGATTTTGCCCTCCTTTTCTGGTGAGGTGAGAGAATGTCATTCATCGTCTCATTCAAGGATGTCCTGAGAAGGTCTTCAGGGGTAGAAGTTTAAGGTCGACTCTCGATTCAAGGATCTTGATCAACAAGTGTCTGAGAAGGAAATTTCCTAAAAATGGGAGCTGCTCATTATCTATACGCTCATTTTATTCCTTTGTTTGCCTTACTAGACTAGCAAAAACTCTCATTTCCAATATCCCCGCAACATTCAGTCTCTCCTGAATATACAAAATCTTATAGTCGGTCTTTGAGTT
Organism: Abelmoschus esculentus; assembly: GCA_035048815.1. Taxonomy (NCBI): domain Eukaryota; kingdom Viridiplantae; phylum Streptophyta; class Magnoliopsida; order Malvales; family Malvaceae; genus Abelmoschus; species Abelmoschus esculentus. The sequence goes on along the minus strand of JAUCBN010000012.1, from coordinate 20,901,046 downwards.
TGGAGCAAATATACTACCACATTTGAAATTTCATGGATCAAGCGCGTAATGATGTGTAAATGCATGTTAAAAAATGTTTGTTATGTGTACATAGGAGAGCAGGAACTACTTCCTTAAAATGAATGAAATATTAAAGAATGTAAAAAATGAATTTAAACAAATATGCATGAAATTTTCTGTTTGAATGTTCAAATGAGAAGTAAGAACCTCACTGGATCCATCTCTATCATACTTTGAAACTTGAACTATCGGCTTCAATCAAACTTTGGACCTTGTTCTTCAGGGCTCTATAATCCTTGTTCGTGTGACTTGTGCTTCTCTCGCTATACGTCATAGGAATTCGGTATACGTCATAGGAATCTGAAAGTTGATTTTCTGTGTGATATCTTCGAGACAATCTTTCAACTATTCTGCCCCTTTCTTTAGGTTGCTATATGATCCTCCATTTGCTTCCTCTAGTATCGAGTGAGATGAAAATGCATGTATGATGTAAATGATGTATATAGTTAAAATGATATCAAAAATAGTCAAATGCATGTGTGATACAGATGCGGATGCAAATGATACAAAATGTATACAAACAAAGGTATTGATCCTTGTTGGTAATCACCCTACTGGATTATTTTCACGGGAAATAGAGGGTCCATTACAATATTGGGAAAACTAGTCCTATACATTAGTACTAGCGCTAATTCTGATTTCTTATGGCCCTAAACTACTTGCTTGACAAAGGAATCTCTGATACATTATGTGCTTCGGATGAAGAGCTTTGATCTCTACAACTGACCCGGTCTTCTAAACTTTGATTTTCAAGACCGTTTTCATTGGTCTTGGTCAAATATTACCTGAGCGGTCTTACCATGTTGGTGTTGCTAACAGTGGCTTCTTCCCGCTGATGTTACTTCCAAAATTTTGTATCATCTCCTGAATGATGATCACGATCCTCGTGAAATGAGCTAGTGAGACACTGATCTCTCGTTGTTCTTCTTGTATTCTTTTAAATCGATGTTCTGTATCTGACTACAACTCGAACTCTAGATGTCAAAATGGTGTTAGTTCTGTATCTTTGACAAACGTTTCTATTGTTGGATCTTCGGTAGTTTTCTGTTACATCTTTTGCATCGGTTTGGAACTCTCGATGGTAAATTTGTTGCCAACTCGGGTCAGGCAAATCATTATTACCTGTTCTTGGTAGATTGATGCCTGATTCTGACTCGACCTTTAAATGATGAGATGATGTCGGTTCTCTGTCTCTGCTAACCCTTTGATTAAACCTTGGTTTTCTGTTACGTCTTTTATGTTCGCTTGGAATCCCGGATGATGTAGACCCGGATAAATGCATGGTCATTACCTGATCGTTTGGCAGACTATTTTCTGGGCTCTTCGGTTCCATAGTGAATGTTTCCTTTGTAGGATAAACCACTCGAATTAATACCCTCTAATGCAATGCAAGATGTAATACATGTAAAAAAAGAGAAATAAAAACAAAAGAAACCATGTTAGTATCGGGTAAAAATAATAAACTCAAAAAAATTTCGTAAAAAATAAATTTGCGCAAAAGTAAATAGAGAAGGGCAGTCCTAGATATCTTGTCTAATTCGCCTAGGGTATCCGCATGGCTCTAGTAGGGTAGGTAGTCTAGTTCTCTATATGCAGTCTTGGTGCTAAAAGGGGGACCCGAATTGTCCGACCTATCCTCTACTAAGAGTAGCAAGGCCCCCGATCATCACCCATTATAGGCTCATTTTGACCGGGTTCAATTCACGGGGACCCGTTCACTTATGCCCATACGAAGGAACGATATCCTCACGAAACCATAATATAGTGGAGCCCCGAAGGTACTTCGGCTAAGACCCATACGGGAGAAAAATATCTCCACGAAAGCATTAGCCTTTTCCACTCACTTAGAAGGACGAGTTTAAATGTCAATTTTAAATACGGAAAAATAAAAGTACAAATTCAATTGAAAATTAATTTGATCGTCACTTTAGCTCGAAATCTTTAATATTACTAAAACGATAATTAATTTAAAAAGCTTGACTCCTTTTTGTTTATAAAAACAAAAAAAATTTCCCCAGCGGAGTCGCCATCTGTAGCGATGTGAAAAATCCACGATTAATTAAATTCGCTAAAAATATTTCTTTTTCTAAGTTGGAAAACATTTCCGATGTGTCATTTTGAAATGAATGTCTTCCACGTGGGGTTTTCGGTTAAAATAATGATTTTATAAAATTGGAGTCGCCACCGACCGTTTAGGTAGATCGGACACCATAAAACCAGAGATTTTAAAGTTTGGGATTCGGGAGTCGGTTACGGATGGGGAAGGATTAGCACCCCCACACCGCCTAAAAATTGGTACTTTATTTAATTACCGCTTCATTAATATTAAATTTTTCGGGCTAATTTAACGATCGAATTAATTTTTAATTAAATATGCGCATTTATTTTAAAGCACCTAAAACCGAAGGTAAGCGTCCGAACCACCACCACTACACTGGAGTTGGCCTTACTTACGACCGAATTTAGGGACCCACATTAATTAATTAATGTAAACATGCAATCTTAAACATGACAAATAAATTAAAAACATTACATAAAAAATACATAAAAGCATAAATATTAATCTAACAAATAAAATATTAATTTAAAAATAAATTAAAACATACATAATATTAAACAATAAATTAATAAACAACTATTTTCATTAAAAATATTCAAAATACAAAGATAAAAAGAAATAGAAATTATACCTAAACATACGAACGATTAACCCCGATAAACTCCCCACCGAGATCTACCACGACCCCTTCAAAAGTTTTTAACTAAATCGAATCCTAAAAATAAGACCCGACCGAACCGGGTAGAATCGAGGATTTTTTCCCGGTCCTTGGGCGAGCGAGAGCACTGCTTTCTTGTTGCTCTCCCACCGGCTCTTGCTTCGTTCAAATGAGAGTACCATGCCTTGTATTTATAGGCAATGGGGGAGGCAAGGGGGGAAAGGTGTGGTGACGCGAACTTTTGTGGTCCACACAAAATCCATTCATTTTTTTTTTGCTTTTTCCTATTTTTATACTTATTATACATTATAATAATTAATACTAAAGTACTAAAAAGGGTAAAAAAATGAGTGAATACAGTTCTTAAACTATTATTTTATTTTTATTACATCTTTAATTTAATCCTTAAAATTTTATAATTTTATTTTTTTAAATCGTTTCTCTAAAAATTCTCTAATTCAAATCTTAATCTCTTCTTTCTGTAAGTAAAATATCAATCAATTTACTCATTTAGGATTTCATTACTAATCATTCTGAAATAAATACTGAACTTAGATGAGCATCATTGATCACGAGATTAGAGATCTTGAAGAAAGCGATGATCGATGTTGATAGATAAAAATATTAACATTTTTTGTTTGGAAATGGTGTTAAAATTGAACTTTTAGGTGATCGAAAATATAAGTACTCATTATAATATATTTTTTAAATTAAATGTCCAAAGTAGAATACAATCCTTATGGTGTATATTACCGTATTATATACGTCAAACTATACTTGATGGGGTGTTTATTCTCAAGTACCTATTTTTCGGGTACCTCTTTTATCGGCCCGTATAAGTCAGGTACTCGCTATTAGAGTACCCGTAAGACACAAATACATGGTTAATGGAGTAACGAGAATCTAATTTATATTTTTATTTTATTTTTTAATTTAAATATTTAAAAAATCACATAATAAATACATTTAAAAGTTATAATACATAATCTAGAGACAAAAAGTTAGTTTTAAAATATATAGATATATTAAAGTTTATCAAGAAAGAACATTAAAAATATTAAACTATTTTTTTTTCTTTTGAATATTGCATTAACAAATTAAAAAATATATTTGAAATTTTGAAACTTAAAAGTATATAATATAAATGTGAAAAAATTTTAAGATTTAAAATTAATTTTAAGTATAAATATTAAGAACCAAAAATAAAAATATAATTTAAAACTAAATATATATATTAAAACTTTTCAAGACGGATTGGTTACTCAATAACCAAAAATCGATCCAAACCAACACAAATACTTTTTGGTTGGGTACTCGATCCGATCTAGTAATTTTTCTAAAAAATACCCAATATTTTTTTCGGGTCATCAAGTTAGGTCAACGAGTTAAGTAATTTAGAACGTCCTTAACACTCAATAATTATTCAAATTATTTTATGAAATAAATATATAAAATATTATATATAAATATATATATCACTTTAAAACACACACAATATATTCATAAAATAATATATTTATATTAAAAATATATATATAAGAAAATTATATCTTAAACTCTAAATCATAAATGTTCAACCCTAAACTTTAAGAATCAAAATTTAGGGTTTAAGAGGTTTTATATATTATTTATAATATAAATATATTATTTTTATGAATATTTTTAGGGTTTTTAAAATAATATATTTGTATTATAAATATTATTTATTTTATTATTTATGTAAAACTAAAGTTGATTTTGATATAACAAATAAATGTAAGGACTATTTTGAAATAAATTTTTAAGTCCCTAAGTCAAAGTTTGATTTCTAAGTCAAAACCAAGAACTTTGAAATACTCTTACAAGCCATTTTTATACGAGGGTATCGATACCATGAGGACAGGTATCGATACACCTGGGATTTTTTAAGGCTTGTTCTTGAAATCAAGAATAGGTATCGAAACAGTGTTCGATACTAAAACTTTCTGCCAACCCATGTTTCGATACTGGTATCGAAACAACTTGGTTAATTTTTAAATTATTTTTTAACTTTAAAAATATGACTCCTGGTATCGATACAGGTATCGATACACCCTTAATCCCCAACGGCTATTTTCAAGCATTAAATGAGTCGATCGTTGGTGTTAGTTAAATTTTGATTGATGGTTAGCCTGTATCGAAACAAGGTTCGATACCAAGCATCAAAGAAACTTTTTGTATCGAAACAGATATCGATACACCCCTTATTAAATACACAACGGCTCTTTCTTTTCTAGGCATGTTTCGAAACAGATACCCTGTGTTTCGATACCACCTGCTGCAGAGTGCATTTATGATGGAAACATGAAGCTCCAACATCCCTATTTACATTTCCAACAACTTCAACGGTTAGAAATCAATGAGAAGGTATAAAAAGAAGCATTTTCAACAGCATTAAGCAACTATTGAACCTCAAGCAACATCCAAGCAAATCAAATCCAACTCCAAGCACTTATTGCATATCCTAGCCTCCCAACTTGTGATCTTAATTTGATTCTTGTGTCTTTTAAGTTTGGGGAGAGTTTAATTGTATTTGGGGCATATATTTCTTGTGAGAGAATTTCTTTTAGCCCTTTTCTATCTCTTGTAACTTTTTGTGAGATTAAAATCAATTTTGGGTAGAAAATTGATTTGTTTGTAAAGGTTATCCCTTGAACCTAGAAAAAGGTTGAATTCAATAGTGAATTGGTTAAAAATCCTTAGTGGGAGCTAAGGTAGTGGATGTAGAGCTTGTTCGAAGCTAAAACCACTATAAATTATTTGTTCTTTAACTCTTGCATCTTTACCAAAAATTTTACCCCACAATTTTAAATTGCCAATTCACTCCCCTCTTGGCCATCTTGCAAGTTTGATCAACTCAACAATTGGTATCAGAGCCTAATCTTTGAAGAGATTCACATCTACCAAAGAAGATCCAAGGCGTTTTGATCAAATCTGCAAGTCAAGATTCAATGGCCTCCACCTCCGGTTCGTGGAATGAATCGCACTCCATCACCAAGCCGCCCTTCTTCAATGGGGACAACTACCCCTATTGGAAGAATAGAATGAGGCTATTCATCAACTCAAATTATTATGTCCTTTGGGATATAATCGAAGATGGACCCTCAATCCCAATGAAGCAAGAAGGAGACCGGCAAGTACCAAAGAGAAGAAATGAGATGAACGATGAAGAAAGAAGGAGGATGTCCACAAATGATAAAGCTCTCCACATCCTCTTTTTTGCACTAGGGCCCGACATCTACTCCAAGATGTCGTCATGTACAAGTACCAAAGAAGTTTGGGATTCTTTGGAGACCACCTATGAGGGCACCAATGATGTTAAGGAAACCAAGATTGGTCTACTCAATCTAAGTTATGAGAACTTCAAGATGGAGCCGGATGAAGACATCACCAAAATGTTCGATAGATTCTCGGTGATTGTAAATGGTCTCAAGGGTTTCGGTGAGATCATTCTGGAAGAAAAGCTTGTTCGAAAGCTTATCTATTCTTTTCCCGAGTCTTGGGATAGCAAGAGGACGGCTATCATAGAAGCCAAGGACCTCAAGACTCTCAAACTTGATGCTCTTGTGGGATCTCTTCTCACCCATGAGATCATGAACAAAGGAAGAGAAGAGGAGAAAAAGAAGGAAGAGGTGAAAATCAAAAAGAGGGAAGTTTAGAAAAAGAGCAACGGATTGCTCTTAAAGCTTCATGTTCACAAGAAGAAGTGGATACTAGTGAAGAAGAAGAGCTAGAGGAATTGGCCATGGTGGCCAAAAGATTCACTAGGCTTATGAGAGCGAATAGGAATAGACGGTTTCCAAGAAAGAGAGACTTCAAAGCAAAGAGCAAAGAAGAGGAGAAAGATCAAATCATTTGCTATGAATGCAAGAAGTCCGGTCATATTAGGATCGATTGCCCTTTACACAAAAGGAAGGGTTTTGAGAAGAAAAAGAAACAAAAGGCTCACGTTGCAACTTGGAGTGATGAGGAGTCATCATCCGATGAGGACAACGAAGTAGCCAACTTGTGTCTCATGGCTCTTGATGAGCCTAAGGTAACCCTTCAACCATCTTGTAATGATTTATCTTATGATAAACTTTATGATGCTTATGATGAATTATAAGATGTGTATGATGAGTTGGTTTTAAAGTTCAAAGAATCAATTTTGAAAAGTAAGAAAACTATTTCCGATTTAGAAATGAAAAATGATTCTTTGACAAAAACAATCTTGGATTTGAAAAAAAGGTTGTTGATTTAAATGATGACTTAAAATTTTTTCAAAAAGAAAATGTTGATTTGAGCAACCTTATTTCTAGCTTGAGTGAAAATCACCACAAGGTGGTGAATGAGCTTAAGGAACAAATCAAAGTGGTTGGGAGTTCAAATTTTGAAAAAGGAAGCTCTTCAAAACCCAACCATGTGAAAAGGAATTTTTATGACTACAAACAAAGAAATTTTAAAAGGCATTCTAGGCATAGAAAGATTAGGAGTGTTTGGGTTCCCAAGCAACTCATTGCTTTTAATAATTTAAATGTCATTGCTTCTTGGATTCCCAAGGGAATCAAGATTTTAGGGACTAACATTCATGGACCCAAAATGGTTTGGGTACCAAAAATCAAACACTAAATCTTTGTTTATAGGTTGAGCGTTGCTTCAAGGTCAAAGCTTCAAGTCAAAACATGTGGTACCTGGATAGTGGATGCTCAAGGCATATGACCAGAGACAAGAGACGATTTAAGGAGTTAGAGCTCAACAAGGGTGGAGTAGTGACTTTTGGTGACAACTCCAAAGGCCAAATTAAGGGTATTGGCTCTATTGGTAATCATTCCTCTATTTTTATTGAAAATGTCTTGCTTGTTGATGGTCTTAAGCATAATTTGTTGAGCATTATTCAATTGTGTGATAAGAGTTTCTATGTTTCTTTTGATAAAAGTGGTTGCAAAATAATTGACATAGAATCCAATAGAATAATGCTCATAGGTCATCGCATAGGAAATATTTACATGGTGCATCTAGATGACATTAATTTTTCTCATGCATGCTTAGTTGCTAATGATGAAAATGATGCATGGTTATGACATAGAAAATTAGGGCATGCTAGCATAAGTGTTCTAGAGAAACTAGCCTCCCAAAATCTAGTTAGAGGTTTACCTAAGCTCAAGTTTTCCCTAGATAAATTTTGTGATGCATGTGCTAAGGGTAAATAAAAGAGAGTTTCTTTTAAGTCTATTAATGATGTTTTAACTAGTAGAGTATTACAATTGATCCATATGGATCTCTTTGAACCTATTAGAACTACTAGCTTGGGTGGAAAATCATATGCTTTTGTCATTGTTGATGATTACTATAGATACACTTGGGTTCTATTTTTGAGTACTAAAGATGAAGCCTTAGAAAAATTCATCACTTTTTCAAACATTTCTCAAAATGACCTTGACCAAAGAATTTCTCATATTAGAAGTGATCATGGAACGGAATTTCAAAATCTAGGTTTTGAAAATTTTGTAATGAAAATGGGATTAGCCACAATTTTTCGGCTCCTCGCACTCCTCAACAAAATGGGATAGTTGAGAGGAAGAATATAACTTTAGAAGAAATGGCTCGAACCATGCTTTGTGAAAATAATTTACCTAAGTACTTTTAGGCGGAAGCCACAAACACTTCTTGTTATATTATAAATCGAGTAATGATTAGGCCTATTTTAAAGAAAACCCCTTATGAGATTTTAAAATCTAAAAAGCCTAAAATTAGCTATTTTCGTCCTTTTGGATGCAAGTGTTTTGCTTTAAATAATGGAAAAGACAATTTGGGTAAATTTGATGCAAAAAGTGATGAAGCTATTTTTCTTGGTTATTCTTCAAATTCTAAGGCTTATAGAGTTTTCAACAAAAGAACCTTGGTTGTAGAAGAGTCGATACATGTGGTTTTCGATGATAACCTCCTTCCTAGGAAGGATTCTTGTGATGATGATGATGTAGGAATCATTGAAACCATTGATGATGGACAAGCATCAAAGGTGGATGGGGTTCCAAGCAATGAGGAAGCACAAGATCCTCCATAGAAGCTTTAGGAAATGTAAAGCTTGAAGAAAAGGAAGTGAGCTACCCAAGGGAGTTCAACTATGTCAAAAATGGTGAAATCTTGGGTGATCCATCCAAGGGGGTAACTACTCGTTCTTCTCTTAGATTAATGAATCATTTTGCATTTACCTCATGCATAGAGCCCAAAAATATCAATGAAGCCTTAGATGATGATTATTGGATTTTGGCTATGCAAGAAGAGTTAAATCAATTTGAGAGAAGTAATGTATGGACATTAGTTGATAGGCCTAGTAATAAATCTACTATATGGACTAAATGGGTTTTTAGAAACAAACTAGATGAGAGTGGTAACATAGTGAGAAACAAAGCTAGATTAATTGCTCAAGGTTACACTCAAGAGGAAGGAATAGATTTCGATGAAACTTATGCACTCGTAACTAGAATGGAAGCCATTATGATGCTACTTGCATTTGCATGTTATCATGATTTCAAGCTTTTTCAAATGGATGTCAAAAGTGCTTTCTTAAATGGTTTTATAAATGAAGTGTGTGTTGAACAATCATCGAGTTTTGAAAATCCAAAATTTTCAAACCATGTTTTTAAACTAACAAAAGCTTTATATGGTTTAAAACAAGCTCCTAGAGCTTGGTATGAAAAGGCTTTCAAACTTTTTGATAGAAAAGGGTTTTGAAAAGGGAAAGGTGAACACTACACTTTTTATAAAAAGATTTAAAAATGACATCTTAGTAGTTCAAATTTATATAGATGATATAATTTTTGGATCTACTAATGAATGTTATTGTCAAGAATTTTCTAAGCTTATGCAAGGTGAATTCGATATGAGCATGATGGGAGAACTCTCATTCTTTTTGGGACTCCAAATCAAGCAAAAGAAGGATGGCACCTTCATCAATCAAGCCAAGTACATCAAAGATATGCTCAAGAATTTTGGCTTGGAGCATGTCAAACCTCAAGTCACTCCTATGAGCTCATCTACTAAGCTTGACAAGGATGAAGGAGGTAAGTGTGTTGATTCTAATTTATATAGATTCATGATAGGTTCTTTGCTTTACCTTACCGCAAGTAGACCGGATATCATGTTTAGTGTTTGCTTGTGTGCTAGGTTTCAAGCTAGTCCTAGAGAATCACACCTTGTTTAGGTCTTTGGTATCCTAAAGCTTCTTCTTTTGATCTTCATGCCTATTCGGATGCAGATTATGGAGGTTGTAAGATAGATAGGAAAAGTACTTCAGGAACTTATCAATTTCTAGGTAGTATGCTCATATCTTGGTTCTCTAAGAAATAAAATAGTGTAGCTCTATCTACCACCAAAGCGGAGTACATATCCTTAGGAAGTTGTTGTGCACAAGTTTTATGGATGAAGCAACAACTCTTAGATTATGGCATTAAGGTTGAAACCATTCCCCTCAAGTGTGATAATACTAGTGTCATATGTCTTATCAAGAACCCCATTCAACACTCTAGAACCAAACACATAGAAATTAGACACCACTTTATTAGAGATCATGTGTCTAAAAACGATATTTCTTTAAAGTTTGTTGACACCTTGAATCAATTAGCGGACATCTTTACTATACCTTTGGATAAGGAGCGTTTTTGGACTCTTAGGAGAGAGTTAGGTCTAACTAGCCTATCTTGACTTCCTAAGTGTCATCTTTTTGCATATCTTGCTTGAATCTTGATTTAAATCATGCTTATGTTATTTTTTTTTGTATCTTGATGCTTCTATGCATATTGCTAGGGGGAGTATGAACTTGTTCATACACAATAAACATGTCATTATATCATATGCATGCTTCTAGGGCTTTAGAGACTCATTTCTAGTACTTTTAGTAACCTAAATGCAAAGCAAAGGTCGAAGGTATCCATACAGCTAACCCCTGTTTCGATACTTGTTCACCAGCCCATCTGGGTTTTTGTTTGGGAAGAAAAGGTATCGATTCCAGCTTCGATACCTGTGTTTCGATACAAGCATCAAAACAGGGTGTTTCGATACCGGTATCGATACTCGAGGACGGAAGTTGCTTTAAAACACTTTAAACCTATTTTTTAATAACATTAAAACACTTCCCAAATATATCCTTCAAACCCTAGTCGGCCCCTCTTATAAAATCCTCTCAAATTCGTTGTTCTTAACTCAAAATCTCAACGATTTCTTTGAGGGTTTTGATTCCAAACATAAACTCCTACACTATATCATCAATTCGTACTTCATAATCAATCAATTCATCTTAATCTACACTCAAGGTATATTTTTGAAAAAACTTATTTTCGTTTGGATTTAGTTTGTTAAAATTTAGATTTTGAACATATTTTTAAATGTCTATTGTATGGGTTTTGATAATCCTATAAAATTATTTCAAAATCCCAATTTTTTTTAATCGAATATAAATCCTTTTTAGTATATTTTTTTTAATGGTTTTTCAAAAGTTTTTGATAAGTTCTCAAATATCTTGAATTGTTAGATTATTACATAGGATTGAATTTGACAATACAAGCATACATATTGTTTTAACTAATCCAAAATTATTGTCTCCATCCTAGATCATGGCACCAAAGAAGCGATCTCGTACCAAAGCCGGATCTTCATCATCATCTCGTGTTGCACGAGTTGATTTTGAGAAAGTCTTTGCCAAGAGTTTGGACAATAATCGTAGATTGGACAATTATAATCTTTTTCGTAACTATCCTCTCAAAAAAGAAAGATGTGTGGACGTTCAATTCATCACTTCATACAAATTTCCTTTCCGATACTATGACCGACTCATCGAATGGAAATTCTTGAGGTTTCTCACACATACCGGCAAGTTCTTTCCAACTCTTGTCCTTATTTTTTACTCCAAAGCCAAATGTATTTTATCTCCGGACAAAAGCAAAGTAGTGGCAATTGAATCCCATCTCATGAGCAAATCCTTTAGTATTAATGCCTCTACTTTTGTTGATGTTTTTGGTCTTGAGGACAAGGGTGTCGAGGATGAAGATTCTCTTGGTCCTTTCACCGGCTCGGTCACATCTCTTAACGCACACGATCATTTTCTCCATCTTATCATCTTTTGGTGGATACGTCCATCAAATGGTAGGTATTCTCGGATCCGTCAAGTTGATAGTTTTTGGATCACGTGCTTCCGTGATGGTGTTCAACCCAACCTTGCTCGGATCATCTTCTCGGACATTGTATGGCATGTCCAAAACCGTGTTACTTCTCTTGTTCAATCTTTTCCTTATGCTTGCATTCTCAGCACTATCTTTTTGCATTTGGAAATAGATTGCTCCTTTGACAAGGTGGGATCCTTGAAAGAACTCATTGGCGAGACATCTCTCAATCGTGCTCACTTTGTTTATGTTGCTAATGGTGAGTGGAATCGATGTGCTCCTCCTTCTCCTCCTCACGCTCCTATTGATTCGGAACCTCTTTATCAAGTTGACATGATGACCTTTCTCACCACGAGGTTCGACTCTTTAAACGCTCGTTTGGATTCCATGGATGGAAAACTTGACATCCTCTCCACTCAATTCCATTCGGGTTTCGATGCCATCAACACTAGGATGACGAGCCTAGAGACTCACGGACACTCCTTGAGAGTATCTCTTGAAGCTCTTCGTCAAATCCAAAGACTCAACAATGATGGTAATCAAGATCAAGAGGAAGAAGAAGACGAGGATGATGATGATGGACTCGATGGTGATGACATGGCCGATGATTGATCTTTGATCTTTCTTATGCTTTGCTTTTGGCTTTTAGGACTAGTTATGTTGCATTTATATTAGAACTTATACACTTATTTCCCTATGCTTTGTTTTTTTTATTATTGTTGGATTTTCTTTTAAGTACTTTGCTTGCTATGGATTATGTTATGAACTATTATGATACTTAATGTTATGTTTGCTTCATTTATTGCCTTGGTTTTCATTGATTTTGATCTAACAAAAAGGGGGAGAAAGTTTTATGTTTTTACGTTTAGAAAACCATCCATCACTTGTTTTTAAAGTGCACATATTAAAGGGGAGTCTTTCAAAAATCTTATTTCAAACTTAAAATTTTTAAATGGTTTTGTTATATCAAAAAGGGGGAGATTGTAAAACTAAAGTTGATTTTGATATAACAAATAAGTGTAAGGACTATTTTGAAATAAAATTTTAAGTCCCTAAGTCAAAGTTTGATTTCTAAGTCAAAACCAAAAACTTTGAAATACTCTTACAAGCCATTTTTATATGAGGGTATCGATACCATGAGGACAGGTATGGTACACCTGGGATTTTTCAAGGCTTGTTCTTGAGATCAATAACAGGTATCGAAACAGTGTTCGATACCAAAACTTTCTGCCAACCCATGTTTCGATACTGGTATCGAAACAACTTGGTTAATTTTTAAATTATTTTTTAATTTTAAAAATATGGTTTAGGGTTTCGATACAGGTATCGATACACCCTTAATCTCCAACGGCTATTTTCAAGCATTAAATGAGTCGACCGTTAGTGTTAGTTAAATTTTGATTGATGGTTAAGGTTTTCAGATACCTCTCTTCCATGGTGAATGTTTCCTTGTAGGATAAATCACTCGAATCAATACCCTCTAATGCAATGCAAGATGTAATGCATGCAAAAAAGAGAAATAAAAACAAAAGAAACCATGTTAGTATCGGGTAAAAATAATAAACGCAAAAATAAATTTTGTAAAAAATAAATTTGCGCAAAAGTAAATAGAGAAGGGCAGTCCTAGATATCTTGTCTAATTCGCCTAGGGTATCCGCATGGCTCTAGTAGGGTAGGTAGTCTAGTTCTCTATATGCAGTCTTGGTGCTAAAAGGGGGACCCGAATTGTTTAAGCTATCCTCTACTAATAGTAGCAAGGCCCCCGTTCATCACCCATTATAGGCTCATTTTGACCAGGTTCAATTCAGGGGGACCCGTTCACTTATGCCCATAAGAAGGAACGATATCCTCACGAAAGCATAAGGTAGTGGAGCCCGGAAGGTACTTCGGCTAGGGCCCATACGAGAGAACAATATCTCCACGAAAGCATTAGCCTTTTCCCATCACTTAGAAGGACGGGTTTAAATGTCAATTTTAAATGCGGAAAAATAAAAGCGCAAATTCAATTGAAAATTAATTTGATCGTCACTTTAGCTCAAAATCTTTAATATTAATAAAGCGATAATTAATTTAAAAAGCTTGACTCACTTCTTTTTGTTTATAAAAACAAAAAAAAATTCCCCAGCGGAGTCGTCATTTGTAGCGATGTGAAAAATCCACGATTAATTAAATTCGCTAAAAATATTTCTTTTTCTGAGTTGGAAAACATTTTCGATGTGTCATTTTGAAATGAATGTCTTCCACGTGGGGTTTTCGGTTAAAATAATGATCTTGTAAAATTGAAGTCGCCACCGACCGTTTAGGTAGACCGGACACCATAAAACTAGAGATTTTAAAGTTTGGGGTTCGAGAGTCGGTTACGGATGGGGAAGGATTAGCACCCCCACACCGCCCAAAAATTGGTACTTTATTTAATTACCGCTTCATTAATATTAAATTTTTCGGGCTAATTTGACGATCGAATTAATTTTTAATTAAATATGCGCATTTATTTTAAAGTACCTAAAACCGAAGGTAAGCGTCCGAACCACCACCACTACACTGGAGTTGGCCTTGCTTACGACCGAATTTAGGGGCCCGCATTAATTAATTAATGTAAACATGCAATCTTAAACATGACAAATAAATTAAAAACATTACATAAAAAATACATAAAAGCATAAATATTAATCTAACAAATAAAATATTAATTTAAAAATAAATTAAAACATACATAATATTAAACAATAAATTAATAAACAACTATTTTAATTAAAAATATTCAAAATACAAAGATAAAAAGAAATAGAAATTATACCTAAACATACGAACGATTAACCCCGATAAACTCCCCACCGAGATATACCACGACCCCTTCAAAAAATTTTAACTAGATCGAATCCTAAAATTAGGATCCGACTGAACCGGGTAGAACCGAGGATTTTCCCCCGGTCCTTGGGCGAGCGAGAGCACTGCTCTCTTGTTGCTCTCCCACCGGCTCTTGCTTCATTCAAATGAGAGTACCATGCCTTGTATTTATAGGTAAGGGGGGAAAGGGGTGGTGACGTGGACCTTTGTGGTCCACACAAAATCCATTTATTTTTTTTTTGCTTTTTCTTATTTTTTATACTTATTATATATTATAATAATTAATACTAAAATACTAAAAAGGGTAAAAATGAGTGATTACAGTTCTTAAACTATTATTTCATTTTTATTACATCTTTAATTTGATCCTTAAAATTTTATAATTTTATTTTTTTAAATCGTTTCTCTAAAAATTCTCTAATTCAAATCCTAATCCCTTCTTTCTGTAAGTAAAATATCAATCAATTTACTCATTTAGGATTTCATTACTAATCAATCTGAAATAAATACTGAACTTAGATGAGCATCATTGATCACGAGATTAGAGATCTTGAAGAAGGCAATGATCGATGTTGATAGATAAAAATATTAACATTTTTTGTTTGGAAATGGTGGTAAAATTAAACTTGGTGATCGAAAATATAAATACTCATTATAATATATTTTTTAAATTAAATGTCCAAAGTAGAATACAATCCTTATGGTGTATATTACCGTATTATATACGTCAAACTATACTTGATGGGGTGTTTATTCTCGAGTATCTATTTTTTGGGTACCTCTTTTATCGGTCCGTATAAGTCAGGTACTCGCTATTAGAGTACCCGTAAGACTCAAATACATGGTTAATGGAGTAACGAGAATCTAATTTATATTTTTATTTTATTTTTTAATTTAAATATTTAAAAAATCACATAATAAATACATTTAAAAGTTATAATACATAATCTAGAGATAAAAAGTTAGTTTTAAAATATATAGATATATTAAAGTTTATCAAAGAGCATTAAAAATATTAAACTATTTTTTTTTTCTAAAAATATATTTGAAATTTTGAAACTTAAAAGTATATAATATAAATGTGAAAAAATTTTAAGATTTAAAATTAATTTTAAGTATAAATATTAAGAACCAAAAATAAAAATATAATTTAAAACTAAATATATATATATATATTAAAACTTATCAAGACGGATTGGTTACTCGATAATCAAAAATCGGTCCAAACCAATACAAATACTTTTTGGTTGGGTACTCGATCCGATCTAGTAATTTTTCTAGAAAATACCCAATATTTTTTTCGGGTCATCAAGTTAGGTCAACGAGTTAAGTAATTTTGAACGTCCTTAACATTCAATAATTATTCAAATTATTTTATGAAATAAATATATAAAATATTATATATAAATATATATCACTTTAAAACACACACAATATATTCATAAAATAATATATTTATATTAAAAAATAATATATAAAAAAACTATATCTTGAACTCTAAATCATAAATGTTCAACCCTAAACTTTAAGAATCAAAATTTAGGGTTTAGGAGGTTTTATATATTATTTATAATATAAATATATTATTTTTATGAATATTTTTAGGGTTTTTAAAATAATATATTTGTATTATAAATATTATTTATTTTATTATTTATGTAAAACTAAAGTTGATTTTGATATAACAAATAAATGTAAGGACTATTTTGAAATAAATTTTTAAGTCCCTAAGTCAAAGTTTGATTTCTAAGTCAAAACCAAGAACTTTGAAATACTCTTACAAGCCATTTTTATACGAGGGTATCGATACCATGAGGACAGGTATCGATACACTTGGGATTTTTTAAGGCTTGTTCTTAAAATCAAGAACAGGTATCGAAACAGTGTTCGATACCAAAACTTTCTGCCAACCCATGTTTCGATACTGGTATCGAAACAACTTGGTTAATTTTTAAATTATTTTTTAATTTTAAAAATATGACTCCTGTATCGATACAGGTATCGATACACCCTTAATCCCCAACGGCTATTTTCAAGCATTAAATGAGTCGATCGTTGGTGTTAGTTAAATTTTGATTGATGGTTAGCTTGTCTCGAAACAAGGTTCGATACCAAACATCACAGAAACTTTTTGTATCGAAACAGTTATCGATACACCCCTTATTAAATGCATAATAGTTCTTTTTTTTTCTTGACATGTTTCGAAACAGGTACCCCGTGTTTCGATACCATCTACTGTAGAGTGCATTTATGATGGAAAGATGAAGCTCCAACGTCCCTATTTACATTTCCAACAACCTCAACGGTTAGAAATCAATGAGAAGGTATAAAAAGAAGCATTTTCAACAGCATTAAGCAACTATTGAACCTCAAGCAACATCCAAGCAAATCAAATCCAACTCCAAGCACTTATTGTATATCCTAGCCTCCCAACTTGTGATCTTAATTTGATTCTTGTATCTTTTAAGTTTGAGGAGAGTTTAATTGTATTTGGGGCATATATTTCTTGTGAGAGAATTTCTTTTAGGCCTTTTCTATCTCTTGTAACTTCTTGTGAGATTGAAATCAATTTTGGGTAGAAAATTGATTTGTTTGTAAAGGTTATCCCTTGAACCTAGAAAAAGGTTGAATTCAATAGTGAATTGGTTAAAAATCCTTAGTGGGAGCTAAGGTAGTGGATATAGATCTTGTTCGAAGCTTGAACCACTATAAATTCTTTGTTCTTCAACTCTTGCATCTTTACCAAAAATTTTACCCCACAATTTTAAATTGCAATTCACCCCCCTCTTGACCATCTTACAAGTTTGATCAACTCAACAATTTATTTTTTAAAAAAATAATTTGAATTAATCTCAAATAATTTAAGATATCTACTATTTATGATAATATATTATATAGTTTATATTGGTTTACTGGTTAAGGCTTAACCTTTGTATTTGAAGATTTTTGCTTCAAACACTTCCAAACGTATGGGCTTAGTATTTTTCCTCCAACAAAACGATATCGTTTGAGGCTAAATTAAACTTCAAAACACTCGCATCAAAATAATACCGATTAAATAATATAATTTATGAATATATATAATTTTGTATGAATATATATAATTTTTAAATTAAAAAAATAATTTATGTTAAATATAATTATGTATTTGTAAAAATCAGATTATAATAAAATATAATAAATAAAAGTTAAAATTGTAATATGACTCCTAAAAGCACTTTCCAAACGCAAAAGCTAAAAATTTTAACTTTTGCGTTTGGGTTGAAAATCACTTTTCAAACACAATTTCTTTTTCAAAAGTTAACTGTTTAGCATTACTTCTGCGTTTCAAACTAGCTTTTGACCCAAAAACTGGTTTGAAAAACAATACTAAACGGGGCCTAAGTATATAACGAATCTGTAATACAAGTGTGTTACCATGGAGGACATCCTGTTGGTGGTAAAATATATCTACAACATCAGTACTATCGGTTTTAATTTAAATAAATTGTGTGATGTCACTTCAGTTTCAAATTTAAATTTTTATAATTATTTTAAATTATCAAAATTTTAAAGAAATATTAAAACTTTCACGCAGCATTCTCTGCTCTGTTTAGATTATGAGTTCTAGGATAAACTACAGTAGAATTACCGTATTTTTAGGGCGCTTTTAACACGGTCATTAAACTTTAAAAACTTTCATTATGATCACTTAATTTTTATATTATTTTCATTATGATCATTATCGTTAAAAATGATATGTGAAATTTTATTTTATTTTTACTTTTTATTATCCTCCTCTTCCTTGTATCTTCTGTGAAAATTTGAGTTATGAGTGAATATAACCTTAAAAAGTCTTACATTAATGATCATAATAAAAGTGATATAAAAGTTGAATGAGCGTGATAAATCTTTTAAAAGTTCGATGATCATAATAAAAGTACCTTAAAAGTTCAATGACTACCAGTATAATTTTTCCAAAGAAAAATAATATCAAACAACAAAACCGTGATCGTAATAAAAAAATAAAAAAATTAGATGACCATAATGAAAATGATATAAAAGTTGGGTGACGATAATAAAAATTTTAAAAATCCGGTGCCCTTATTGAAAACAACCTAAAAGTTTGGTGACTACTACCATAGTTTACCCATAAATACAAATCATTTATTGTTATCTAAAGCACAAGTCTCTCCCTTTTCGTATAGCTATTCTCCATTTGTAATCTTATTAAGAGCTAAAACCGAACAAAGATCAAACATCGAGAGAGACAAGAATCGACGAGCCTCGAAATCTAAAAATCGATAAAAACGCTAAATAGTTCCGTCCCTGATTACGAGTATTAACATGTCAAGATTCAACATGTATAATTTGCATAAATTATAACACAGCACACATCCATATCAAAGCAAGTATAGTTTAGTTACCAAATTCAGAGGAACGTTTGAATTGATAATACAAGCGGAACGTCAAACCAGAACAACACACACAGCAATAGAGAGTTTAGGATTTACATCTTAAAAACTAGTTTTAGTTTCCTCACATGGATATCCCTTCGTCGTACGCCTCGACGATCCCGAAAGTGTTCTCACCACTGTAAGTCATGTAAAGAAAACCGTCTTCATCCTTGTTTTCCTCGGATATGGCAGACAACATAGCAGCTGCACCGTCGTTGGTAATACACCGTTTAGCAAAAACAGGAAACAAGGAAACCAGAACAAGAGGGAGATCTGTGAGGTTCAACTCACCGGTTGGGGGTAGAATGTTCTTCACGAAAATGAATATAGCCTTCTCGGGACTCAGCTTAATCCTCTTCCGAACAACATAGACGAATTGCCCGACGGTTAGATCAGCAGGAACTAGATATCTGTATTAATCTCGAGGGAGAACCTTTAGTCACAACATATACCATAAATATGAAATCGGTGTTCAAGTTCGGAATGAGGTTCCAACATGAAAACAGAGGCATTGAACATATTATAAATAAAGACAACACCTTGTCACAGAAAAGGGTTTTTTGGCAGAACGTAACATTCGCAACATACACAATAAAACATATCAACTCAGAGTCAGATGGTAGCAGAAAATAGACTAGCCGACCTTCAAAACTAAAACTAGTACAAGAAAAGATTCAACAGATCATATCGAAAGCAAATGAATTCATGCACGAAATGAGATTGCCTCTATGATATCTTCCTTTCCTCAAAAAACCCATCTAGAAAACAGTTGTCAACTCCTTCAGGCAGGACTCCTCAATCCACATTAGTTAGAATCCACATAAATCCACAACTCAAAGGTTAAGAGAATTCAAGAACCGAAACAAAAACCTTAATACGAGAAAAAGATTCAATTTTGGACAATGACTCAGTCAGCAACAAAACTACTAGAAGAGATTACTTGCATCTCAAAGCATTGATTATCGAACATTCTCTAGCAACATTACATATTTTAACGAATGTTAAACCCATCGACAATACATATCATACATGCGATCAAATTAAATTCGGGTAATAACTAAGGTTCTTGAAGAAAACATGCAGATAAAAAATAACTGACTTTTTCTTATCAATTTCAGGAACATCACACTTCTCTGCCCTTTCAACAATCACCTACATCAAGCAATCAAACACCAATGTAACATTATAATCATATCAGAAAACCGACACGGGTTGTATCGAATGACGCAGAAACCGAGCATTACATACCGGGATTCTGTCCGGGTACTTTTCCCTAATGCGAGCAGCTTCAGCCTGCCTCCTCTCTGTCATAAAAAACACAAAAGAAGGAACAACACTCTAACATCACAATTCACAAATAAAACATGATAAACCCTGATTCGAAACCCTAATTAACTAACCCATCTTGTCCCTAAATTGGGTGTTCAAGATTGTTTCTTTCGTGGAAAAGCAACAGCACTCCAAAGACTAAGAATTTCAACAAAATAAAAAATACCCAGATAAAAAGAAAGAAACTTTCTTGATTTGATGTTGATTAATTGGGGGAAAACAATAAAATTAGGGTTCATAATATCAAAAATCAATTGCAGACAAATTTGTATAGGAAAACAATTAAAAGAGAAGAACGAACCGAGGGGGTGTTCCATCTTAAAGGAGCTCTTCGCCATAGCAACAAGAATCTGCAACCATAAAGAAAACGGAAAAGAAATTCAATCAAACAAACAAACATATTACATATTAATTAAGGGTTTCTTAATATATTACTAAAAAAGACAGATCATGAAAGAAGAAGAGGAGATCGTCGCATACCAATCGAGAGAGAAAGAAAGAATGAAAGTGGGGGAGAAAATCTGGGTTTTTAAAGAAAGAAAAGTTATGATAATGGAATTAATGATGAGAAAAACTTCAAGACAGAAAATACATCTAATTTTTAGGTTGAAGGTTTAATTTAGTATTTAGAGATTTAAATTAGAAAGTTTAGAATCTAAAGTTGATATTTAAAATTTAGGTTTAAAATTAGAAATTAATTTTTAAATTTTAATTTAAAGTTTAAATTTATAATATAAATACAAAAATAAATTTTATATAATTTATATATTAAAATAAAATTACTAATATTTAGAATTTAGCTTGTATATTAGAACTATTAATAATTGTTTTTATTTATAGTAATTTAAACTCGAAAAAATCTTTACATTAAAAAATAAGGTGTAAGATAAGATACGAATAATTAATAGATTAATTTTTAAATTTGTTTCAAGCCCATCAATTATGTTTAATATATATTACCTATAAAAAATAAAATATACATATATGTATTTTATATAATTCTAAAAATCGTTTAAATCGACATCAATTAATATCATCGTATTAAAAATATTTATAATTAAATATAAATAAAAATTAAAAAAAATAACTTGAAAAAAATTCAAAATTAAGATTTGGTATCTTTATCAACAAAATATAGGTTAAATTGATAATATATCGTACAATATACTGAAATAGATCCTTTAAATTAAAAAAATATATATGGGTAATTAACTTTTTGTGTGTAGTATATTCATTAGGTTTGTAAATAAATCCAACGTTTAACGAATCGTTTGTGAATTGTTTGGCGGGAAGATCTTTTACATTCATTTATTTAATAAACGAACGAACATGATCAAAAATTTCCGTTCGTTTAATTAAACAAACGAACATAAACAAAGGGTTCGTTCATTCATTTATGTTCATGAACGTTCGGTAATTTGTTCGTTTATGTTCGTTCATTCATGTTCGTGAATATTCGGTAATATGCTCGTTTATGTTCGTTCATTTATGTTCGTTTAAATTTATTTAGATATGTCTAAGGGTGAGCATTAGATTAAGTCAAATCGAGTCAAAAAAAATTGAATTACTTTAGTTGTGAAGTCTTATTTTATGACTCGTTAAAAACTTCTTCTTATAGACTAGGGGTGTTCATTGTTTTGTTAAACTGAACTAACCGGTCGAACCAAAACAAAATTGGTTAATTAGTTAAATTTTAGGTTTCATCTAATGATTAAAAGTTTTTTATATTTTAATTATCAATTAATTCGGTTTAAAATCAGTTAATTAGCTAAATTAATCGGATTAATCAAAAATATTAAATATTTAGCATATTATATATGTTATTTATGTTCGTTCGTTTATTCACGTTCATTTATATTTATTCATTTATGTTCATTTATTCACGTTCATTTATATTCGTCGTTTATGTTCGTTTATTTACGTTCATTTATGTTTGTTCGTTTATTATTTAAACGAACGAACATAAACGAACAAGACCAAGCTACAATCTTTAACGAAAGAACATGAACCAAAAAAATTATATTCATTTTATGTTTGTTCTCGTTCGATTCATTTACGAGCCCAAATTTTTGAATAAAAAATAAATACAACAAGACTTGAAATCTATAGAGGATAATAAGTTTGTTTTCCTCGTATATTTTACCACTAATTCATAATTAATTTTTTATTTTTTGTATAATGTTAAAATTGCTCCTAACATTTAAAAGAATTGTCACGGTCGCTCTAATTTTTTTTAAAACAATTTAACCTTAATATTTTATTTCAGGTCAAAATGACCTTTTTGTAAATAAAATTGTTAATCAACCGACAATAAATAACTTAAAATGACTTAATAGAATAACACGTAAAAAAAAATATTTTATATTTATATTTTTATAAAATTATATTTTGATCAATGTGTCATTTTATAAAGTAAACATATTTACTTATATGACACCTTTATCATAACATGTAATACTGCTGATGATAAATCAACAACGGTTAGCGCTGATATTAATTCATCTACTACTAACATCATAAAAAATATTAATAGTGAATTTATCGAGTGATTTCAATAAAAAAGAATATATTATTATCCTTAATTGCTCTAGTTTTGAACAATTTATTTATTCAGTATATATACATTAACAAATATTAAAATTAATAAATATATATTATCTTATAATCGTATTAAACAATTTAATATATACAATGCCAAATTAAAGTAAAGAATATCCTGTGTAGTAAAGAGACTTGATATTAACTTCGAATTTAATTCTACATAGAGAGAATAAAAATAGACAGTTTAATCAACCGATCAAATTTAATTTTTAAACAATCTTTTTAATATCGAAAGATTTATATTCGATACACAATATACAATTTTATGTGAACAAAATGATGACATATCATACATAAATTTAATAGTGAATAAACTTTCAAAATCCACGTTTTTTCATGTACTCTATACCCTATCTACTATTGCAAATGATAACGACAGAAGTAAGAAGACACCACCACCCAAATTGGACCCTGTACAAGAGGGGCCATTCGGTTAACGTCTAGGCTAGTCATGGACAGGATCATCTCATAAGATAAGGGTAAGGGTGTAAACGAGTTAAGTCGAGTTTAAATAGTATTGAATTTGATTTGATTTGTTAAAATTTTTAATTAAGTTCAAGTTTTAGTAATTTTAACGAGCTTAAAAAATTTGAGTTCGACTCGGCTCGTTAAAAACTCGAGTCGAGTTCGAGGTTGATTCGAGTTCAATCGAGTCAAGTGTTGATCAATTTTTAATCGTGTCGAACTCGAGTAGCTTGTCATTGTGACGCCTCATTTAAAGTCCTATCAGGAAAAAAACATTGATACTCAAGTTGTGGAAACTCAAGCTTATTAATTTTAAGGTATAAGGTGGTGTTTTAGGATTTAGAGGTTTAGTTTGTTAGGTTTGGAGCTTAGGATTTAGATTTTGGGGTTTAGACTTATGTTTAGGGTTTATATTTTAGGGTTTTAAGTATAGGAATCAAGTAGCTCACGAGCTTTTTGAGTCGGATATCAAGTAGCTCGACTCAGTTCTTTAAGAATTCGAGCCAAGTTCGAGCTCAAGTTGAATTCAATCAAGTCAATCTTTGACCGAATCGAACTTAAATAGCTCACGATCTGTCTTGTCTCATTTATAACCCTAAGTTAGTGACTATATTTATAGATAAAAATCGTACATTTCTGAATTCAAATCTTAAAGTTTAACCTTAAGTCTCAACTATAAATTTAACTTTTTAGTATCGGGTATAAATTAAAATCTTGAAGAAAATAGAAGATTTTTATTGAAACATTATTGTTTTAGTTGTAATTAAAATGTTTTCTAAACAAAATAATAAGAAGGATAAATTACTCCAGTGATCATCTAATTAATTAAGATATCTATTTTGATCATTGAATTATCGAACTCGTCAATCAAGCCACTCATCTTTTTAAATTGACCTATTTTGGTCACGGAAAAACGTGACAGAAAGATGACGTGACTGTTAATAAATTTTAAAAATTACACATTTAATCTTTATTATTCATCTATTAAATTAATTTGGTCCTAATTTTAATTAAACTAAATAACATTAAATATCCAATTGGAACATGACATGTGTCATCATCGGATAGGGTGACAAATTTTTATTTTAATTTTATATTTATTATACTTATTTTTCTTCCAATCAGATTATTACACGTATCAAATAAATATAATAAATATAAAATAAAAATTTACCACTCAATCGGATGATGGCATTTGTCATGATCCGATTGGATAAATAATATTATTTAATTTAATTAAAATTAGAACAAACTAATTTAATTGACAAATAATAGCGATTAAATGTATATTTTTTTAGATTTTTATTGACGATCACATCGTCGTCCTGTAATCTTTTCGTTTGTGTTTTAATAAGTTGAGTGACTTAATTAACAAGTTTGATAATACGATAACTAAAATAGGTATCTTCCATTAATTGAGTGACCAGTAAAGTAGTTTACCCTAATAAAAATAATAAATTTGTCAAGACAGCTCTTGTATCACGCGCAGTCTCTAGAAACTGACATAGTGTCCACTCGGTTCTTTCGTCCAATGCTGAGTCACATTCTTCCTTTTGGACACAAATCTTTCTAGCAATGTTCACGTTTGATTTATGTCTGCAGACTCTTGGTTCTACAGTTATATAAAGGACTGCATGGTCTGATATGAGAGCCAAAAGAGAGCAAAACATGGGCAGGAACAGCAGTTGGAAGGAGCTTTGTAGCTGCAAAAAGTGTCTGGCTATGGCGAAGGAGCAGAAGTCAAGGTTTTACATTCTCTGGAGATGTGCAATCATGCTACTGTGCTGGGATAAGCATGGAGATTCTTAGCTTCTTTTCTTTATTGGGGGGTTCCCCTCGTTAATAATGTTATTACATTGTCTACGTGATTTGTTCGAGTTATTCGAGTTAATCGAATCTTCTTTATTGTAAACTTTTGTGGAACTGTAACTTACATGTTGGCTCTCATGTCTGAAAAAGAATGAATGGCATTGGTTGCTAAGGGGTGAATGGTGATTCCCCACATTTCAATGCTCTATACTCATTAAACTACGAAAACGGAACACTTTCAACGACCGGTCGGTGGTCGTCCCGTGTATGCTCGTCGCTATCCCGAGTTGGGAAGCGCATGGACAGTGGCATATTAGAATGTAGCACTCCACAAGGCATTCTCGCCTTCACCGCACCTTCGATGAACCTCTTTGATCCTATCGGCGGACCGGCAAATTCCGCTGCAGGTCCAATCGAAGGAAGCAACACAGATGTTGCCTGCTTGAGCTTTCCACTCACAATCTGCATTCAAAACCATTTAGACTTCAACAAATTGACACGACAATGACCCGCCGTCAACTAATCTAAACGAATACGAACAATGACTTGCCACAAGCAGTCTAGCTTGTCTTAATGAAATATGAGCATTTAAGACTTTACCGGGTGGTGTGCCGCAACATAATCTCCGGTCATCGATATGCTCCACGTCGAGTCCGATAAACCAGGATCCTAGTGAAACATCCTCATTAGCATACTTGTGTAGAACGTGTCTGTTACAACATTAAGGGGAAGGGCCTTAGATTCATACACACATAGGCTTCATTGTAAAATTTTAAATAGAAAATGCTCTTGGATCTTACTGGTTTATTGATATATACGAGGCCAGATCTTTCGAAATAGCATATAACTGCCCAGTAGCATGCCGGAAATATTTGTTTCCGTTCTCGCCGAATTTCCAGTGCTCGGGTTCATGGTATCTAACTCCTCTGTTCCATAATATGGAGTAACAACAATTAAGAAAACCAGTGTACTTCTTGCGAAGAATCTTTTGCAGAAGAAGAAAGAAATATGTAACTCACTTTTGAGAGAGGACCGGACCCGATTTCATGCACCCGATATATACACGAGGCTTTTTCCGGTGTCTAACTAGAGTTTCTCCGAGTGTTGCTGCAATAATTTTTCAGGAGATTAGGACATAACATAATTCTCATGAAAAACATATAATATAAACGGAACTTACCGATATTTACATGGACATCGTCGTCGACTTTGACATAAAAATCTGCATCCCACAAAGCAACAGCAGTAGCAAAATATATCTTAGTCTTTGCAGACAATTCAAGGTACCCTTCAACATGGTCCTGCTCACAATCAAAACAACATATATTGTTCGGTTCGTTATTTTCTCGGAGTACACGAAAAAAAGACTTAACAGTTTCTGCAACAGCCTACCAGTCTCAAGAAGTCTCCATGCTTCTTATCTTCTGCTTCAATTGCTCGGTCCAAAATACCACCCGTTGTAGCACTGCATAATGAAAAGGTTAACAAGAAACATCGACATCGTTACCGTCTTTCGACCGAATATCGATGTATAAACTTTTATCTCATTGATATTAAACAGGACATGTGAGAAATCTAAAAGCAGCCTAACAATTAAAGTAACTTTGAAAGGCATAGCAAGCAAGGCAACACATGCTAGACTTGTTCATCGTGATCGATTCTCTAAGCTTCCTTTTGCACTTAATCCGTAAAGATACACACGGAACAATGATGATAACCTAAGAACAGTGGAAAAAGCAATTCCTCCTGAACACGACACGCTTGAGAATAGAGAGGATTGGGAGTCAAAGAAAGAAAAAACATACAGAACAATATGATACAAGTGCACTTATACGAGATATGATACGAGGAGAATAGAAGCTTCACCTATGACCGATAACAAATCGAACTATAATGCCTTTTTCTTCCTCCAATTTCTTCCTCTTTTCACCTATATTCCGAAACAGATTCGATTAAGCAATTGCAGTCACATTAGAATGCAGGGGGAGGAAGGAAGGGAAGGGTAAAAAAGAACCAATTCAGCAACCTTGTGGCATCCATGTAGCACGAACCGAGTCTCTTCTTTTCCTGCTGCTGAAAGCTGTATTAATTCCTATAACCATCAGATACTTTCTCTTCCTAGATGATCCAACTCTACTCACATCTTCGGATAACGGAGAACCGGTGAGCAAAGATTCTTGTGCAGCTCTTGCAGCTGCTAATTCCATCTCTAAGTTGGAAATAGTCTTGTCCAATGTCCTATATCGGATAAACAAACACGATAAGTGCATCGATCAGCCACTCGAAGAACAAATGAACCATAACAAAAGCAATACTAACCGTATAGCATGGTGAGTCTTGAAAACCTCCCCGACGATGTCCTTCGACACAAGCTTTTCTTCTTTCTGATACAAAGAAATGAACTCAATCAGCTTAAAAACAGCAAAATTTAACAAAAAAACAAAAGCTTTATATGACACTCACAGCTTTAAGATCATAACCCTCTGAAATCAGTCTCGATTTTTCGGCTTCCCCGGCGGTCATTCGCACGATACCATTAGATTCAGGAACATACACCATTCTGTTACCAATTTTACACATTAATAAGCCATTACATCTTACATCAATAACATCTGCAAGCATGAACCAGTTCATAAACAAATGAAAACCCAAAAATTTAATTATAATCCAAATCAAACCAGTCCAAAACTCAATTTTTAACTATTATTAAGGTTCCCTTTTGCAACTATTCAATGATTATCAAAAGATAACATCCCAATGCAAGAAACTCAGACATAAACACAAGCTTGAACAAATAATTGAAAACAACTCAGAAAATCTATTGAGAAAAATAAACCAATAAAACCCAGATTAAATTACCTATTTGTGAAGAGAATTCCAGCACAGAAGCAACTCAAGCAAAGAAGAAAAGTCCATTTCTTTGAAACAAAACTGTTACTACACTGCTCTCCTTTGGTTTTAAAAGCCATGTTTTCGGAACTTTCCAATGTCAATACCCTTTTTTTCTCCAACACTATAGATCAAAAGGAGGAAAACCCCATATGTAAAAGAGGCAGCTTGAGCCAAATCAAAGTGACCTGGTTGCAGAAAAATGAGTCCCCAAAGAGAAACAGAAACAGAGTGCTCTGTTTTTTGGTCTGAATTGCTATGTTTATTCTTTTTCTTTTCTGGGAATTTTTTTCTCTGCAGAATCTGGATTCTCCCTGTCTTCAAGGTCTGAAAGTTCTCAACTTTGCTTGCAGGGAAGGGACGTTGAATGCAAGTGAGAGACGACGCACTACTAACCGCTTTTCTATGACTTTCTTCATTTTACAAAAATTACAAATCCATCCCTTGGTTTAATTTTATTTTTATTCTTTTTCTTAATCTAATTTCAAGAGAATCAATTTATCTTGTAATAAAAAAAATGTTCATTTTTATCCTACTAGATAGGAAAATAAATATTACTCTCTCTGTTTCATTTAAGATGTTCAGTATAATTTTTTAAAAGTTAAAATTTTTAAATTTTAACGATAATTATTTTAAATATTTTAATTTATTAAATTTTATAAAATATATATTTTTAAATTACTTGATTAAAGATTTTTAAAATCTAATTTTTATATATATTTTTATTAATAATATATTTAAAATTATAATGAGTTAGATATATTGTATTTAATTTATTACATGGCACAAAAGAGTTAGCATGAAACTTCAAAGGAAAAATATAATTTGAGAAAAATTATTATAACATGTAATATCAATATATCTATTTACATTAAAGGATTGCAATGTAATTTGATGAATATCGAAATTAAAAGGACTTAACAAGTATTTAAACCAAAAAATAATAGACCAATAATTAATTTATATTGTTCTAAAATTAAAATGTAACTTTATCCAAAAGGGAAGATATGGTCTAATTCACATAGTTTTAAAATTATAAATATAAGAATGTAATAATAAAAAGAGTAAAATTTAATTTACAAAACTTCAAAAACTAAAAGGACCTTAAAAACAATTAGACCCAACATTTCCGTTCCCACGTTATAGATCCCTGTCCCTAGGTACATTCCTCATGTGATTATATAATATTTTTTATTTTTTTATTTCGAGATTTGCATGATTTCGGTTAGGGGTGAATAAAACTCGACTCGATTTTAAAAATTTAATAACTCAATTCGAGATGAAAATACTTAACTCGTTTTGATTCGACTCGACTAGAAAAATTTTAAATAAAATTTAAGTTATAAAATGAAAATTCAAATAACTCGAAATTTTTAGTAATTAAAGGATTAATTTTTAAGTTTGAGACGAATCTCTTATTTTTTTAAGATATATATATTGATATATAAAAATATAAAAAAATATTGTTACATATAAAATATATATGCATATCTTATATGATTACAGAAAGTTGTTTAAATAATTATAATTAAATATTGTCATAAAGATAATTTTAACCCTTAACGTTTATAATTTTTATCGTTTTAGCCCTTTTTTTTTTGGATAAATTTAGCTTCTAACCTATATCTTTTTGATAAATAACTTATTTTTTAACTACCATGATAATTAAACCGTTAAAAACATAACAATGATGACATGTTATATGCATATGATAATATATTTTAAATAACATGACATCTAACCTATCAAATATATATATATATATATATATGAAGTATAATTTCTTTTCTAATATAAAATATAAAATAATTAAAATTCAAATAAAATATTAAAAAATTAGTTAATTATAAAATAAAATATTACTAAATATTATCAACCCTAACTACGATAGAATCAAAGTCCTATATATATATTTGATAGGTTAGATGTCATGTTATTTAAAATATATTATCATATACATATTACATGTCATCATTGTTAAATTTTTAACGGTCCGGTTATCATGATAGTTAAAAAATAAGCTATTTGTCGAAAAGATATAGGTTAAGAGCTAAATTTATCCTAAAAATAAATAAGGGCCAAAACAATAAAAAATATAAACGTTAAGGGTTAAAATTATTTTTATGCCTTAAATATTTATAAGAACTCGAAAATTTGATTCGACTCGACTTGAATTTCTTAAAATCGACTCGAACAAGAAAAATTCAAATAAAGTTTGAGTTGTAAAATATGACTCGTCAACTCGAAAAACTCAAAGTTTTTTTACTCGATTCTACTCGACTCGTCGAATACTCACCCCTTATTCCTACATTGTACGTAAAGTTGTAGGATTTTAAAATTTTAAAACAATTTTTTTTCGGTTTTATGGTATTTAGGGTTTTGTCTTAATTAATCTAAATCAATCTACATTATATATTTAAATATTTTTATATTTACAATATCAAATCTGAGACATACTTAAATGTAATCAAATTGTTTATTATTTAGATTAATTTATATTCGTATTTTTTTAGTTGATGATTAAGAATAAATATGAAAGAAAGATGAACAAAAATTATCATGATTCTTTTATTTTATTTAAAACTTTAATATATATATAATCTAATATTATTTTTCTTTTTATTCGGAAAATAATCACCTTATTTGAAAGCTCTTGGATTAAAATATTGAGATGAAAATGAATATTTTTTTCATAATATTATTCTTTTTTATCTTTTACGTGTCATTGAACTAAAAAGTGACGACCAAAAAACGATACGTCTTGAAAGTTTTTTTAGAATTATGGGAAAATTTTTAGTAGGGGATTTAAAAATATCGAATCTGAGTTAATTATTTATTGATTTAATTTGATATTTTAAATATTTGATTTGATTTATATTTTAAATTTAATATATGGTCTGATTTTAAATTTTTTAGATCAGATATAGATTATAATATTTTAAATTTCTGATTACTTAAAAATTTGAAAAATCTATTTTTTAATATTATTTTTTTAATTTTTAAATAATTTTATGCTTTTTTATATTAAAAATGAGGAATTAAACTTTTTATAGACATGAATCTTGTTATATTTAATCATTTATTATTTGTTGTATTTCTAATTTCAATTATAAATATATAATCTTTAAATTTAATATTTTAAAATCTTAAATATTCAAAATAACTAAATCGGATCGGATTCGATATCCATCATCGAATATCCCTACCCCTTATACGACGTTAGCATTTTCATGTGAATCATCATTGTTCTTTCTTCTAAATCTTATATTAACGAAAATAAATATATTATTAGACATAATAATTTTAGGGTATTTATTAATAAATTTTACAAATTAATTTTTTAATGTTACTTTTATATTCTGAATATAAATATTAAAACTTAAATTTATATAAAATCAAATAATATAAACATAATTAACCACTTTTTATTGATTAATTCCCTTAACATGAGATTAGCCGGCAGACAGGCTCATTAATGAAGATCGAGCGTAGGGAAGTGTTTAATATACATTCGAGTACACGTGATAGTTGGTAAAGTCTCACACGTGGCGTAATACGATTAGCTGAAACGTTTCACTAGATCTTCCCATTCATCATGTGACACATGCTTCCCTGCATCACGTGGATGCTGCAAAAGAGAGCAAAGGGGAAACAGAAGTGGGGCCTACCTCACAAGGAATTCTGACACGTGTCATGATGTGATTAAAAATTGACGGTCAAGTAACTTCACGTTCATTTCACCTGTCGCACCAGTCAAAAGGGACATCTGCCCTTTGGTAGGGGCACTGGTGCCTTAAATTATCATTTGG
The DNA here is from genome assembly GCA_035048815.1 of Abelmoschus esculentus. Taxonomy (NCBI): domain Eukaryota; kingdom Viridiplantae; phylum Streptophyta; class Magnoliopsida; order Malvales; family Malvaceae; genus Abelmoschus; species Abelmoschus esculentus. The sequence goes on along the minus strand of JAUCBN010000012.1, from coordinate 20,868,929 downwards.
ATTTTAAATTGATAATGAATTCTAAAAACGTTTTAATTAACTTAAGATTCTTGATTAGATATAGAAGTTGGATCAAACTATGCATTCTAAGGCTGCTTCTAGAATTTTTTGGTATAATTATATTTAAGGTCCCTTTTAATTTAAATAATAATAAAATAAAGATTTTATCCATCTTAATTTTTAGGTTTAAAAATTTAATATACCTTTTCCCTTTTCAATGCTTGATCACAGCTTCGTCCTTAGGATCGAGGTATGTTTTTGTCATCTTGACCTTGACCTAAAATTTAAATTATCTATCCCACCTTATTAAACTTAATTTCAATAGATCTTATTTTTTGGTATAATTACACTTGAAGTCCCTCTTAATTTAAATAGTAGTAAAATAAGGTTTTTGTCCCTCCTAATTTTTAGATTTAGAAGCTTAATAGACCTTTCCCTTCTCAATGCGCGATCCTAGTTCCGTCCCTGAATGGGTCGAAATATGTTTTTTGTCATCTTGATCTTGACCTAAAATTTAAATTATCTATCACACTTTATTAAACTTAATTTCAATAAATCTTACTTTGAACCTGAATTGATATAATAAAAAATATAATCCGATCTTAATTTAACTCAAATATTTTAATAAAAAAATTCAAACTAAGAATATAACATAAAAAATTTGGCTAAGCTGGCATACCCTATGATGGAATGTGGAATTGCAACATTTTCCACAAGCATTTAGCTGTCTTAATCTCATATGGTTTTAAATATTAGAGTTTTTTTTTTATAAAAATATTTTAAATCTAATTTATTTTCAGTTATAATATATTGATAAAAATAAAATTTTCGGTTTTATATTTTCAGGGAAAATATTAAATTATAAATTTCAAAAAATCAAAATATAATTTTCATTATATAATTTTGTGAATATATGATAAGTGATCAGTTTTAAAACTAAAGATTCATTTGATTCTAGAAAATATATTTTTTAATTTTATTTTTCTATTTTGATTTTCTGAAAATAATTTTCATTTTCAGTTTTTTAAAAGTTATAAAAGATACTTGATTAATAGGGATCAAAATTTGTTTTTAAAATAAAAATATAAAAAAATATGTTTGAAATTTAACTTTTTAAAATAGAAATGAAAAAAATAATTTTTTAAATAATTAAAATAAAATATAATTAAAAATATTTTTATTATAATAATAAATAAAATATGAGTAAACAAATTAAAATTTTAAAAATTAATATTTCGGGTCGAATACGAAAGAATTGAATGCTAGATACTTAGGTATCGACTCAATGCGCAGTGATTTGCAGTCTACCAATACCCTTATAGTTAGGAGTGTTCGAAAATATCCGATTTGATTTTTATTTTTAGATCGGATATTCGATTCGATTTTAAATTTTTCAGATCGAATGCGAATCACAATATTTCAAGTTTCGGATTATTTAAAAATTAGAAAATCCAAAAATTAGAATTTTTATTAATATTAATCTTGTTCTATTTAACAATTTAGTGCTGGTTATATTTAAAATTTTTAAAAATTAAGACTTTTATAATTGTGAATCTTATTGTATTTAGTAATTTATTATTTATTATATTCAAAATTTTATTTTATTTTTTTTATAAATACAACTTCAAATTCAAAAAATTAGTATAATCAAATTATATTTTTGGATAATTGAATATCCGACTATCTGATTCAAATACCCGGTATCTGAATATATAGATATTTGTTTTTTCTGAATCGGATACGAATCACTATACCATGGATCCGGGTACCCGAATATCCAAAAAGGATACGAATCACTATACCATTGATCCGGGTACCCGAATATCCAAAAAATTAAATCCGATATCGGATAATGAACACCCTTACTAACGAGTGTTTTCCAGGTTTCATTTTTTTGTGTCTGAAACAAGGCAGTGATGGTAGGTGTTTTTGCTTGCAAGAGGAGTCCCTGTCGCTTTACAACACTGTTGAAGCAAAACTACATTTCCAAAGCTGACAAACACACGAGATGCCCATGTTATGTGGGTGAAACTGCATTTTTCGAACATAAAATAATTTAGAATCCGTTTTTTTAAATAGATTTATTTATTAAAGGGATTAAACTGATTTTAGATCAAATCAATACGAGTTAAGTGATGTACTCTGAACAAACGATATATTAAATACAAATGTTAATCTAAAAAAATGTGAACGAAAATAACAATTCTAAACATAGTTAACAAAGCTCAGTAATATACTATTATTTTACTATGCTCCATGTAAATTATAAATATAAACAAGTTTGAGTACCGATACTTAAAATTAATGTTTTCAAATAGATTATTAAGTGGGTATCGATATTCAAGTTTGAGTACCGTTACGATACACTTGGTACTAATGTATACCCTTAATGTACAAATACACGAGCACAACGAAGGAGATTTTTCTTCAACTATAAATACATCATCGCGTGTAACGATACTAATTTTAATTATTGAAATTTCCAGATAACCAAAAGTGTAAGGGAGATATCGATAAGGGAAGTCCTGTAGAGGCACGACTTGAATCTCGTACCGATAATAATTGAAGCCTATACAAGTTTAAATCGGATGATTCAAGTTTAAATTTAATTAGGTCAAATTGTCAAATTCAAGTTAAAATAAAGAAAAATCTATCGAAACTCAAAATTCAAACCCTCTTTCCTTTTATATCTTAGTTCATCTCTTTTAGGTTCCTTATCCCACATGATACTTTGTTGTTAGAGCTCAAAAGGGTGTGATTATTTGTCTTAATTTGGACATCCATAATGCAACAATATAATTGTATCGAACTTTTATGACATTAAAAGTAGTTGCCAAATATGTTTTCAATCTATAAAAGTAATTGTTGGTCTTTTTTTAGCACATGAGTTTAGATAATGTTGCAAACCAAACAAAATAAGTTAATAAAATATTAAACAATAATTTCTGTAAATGAAATTAAAATAAAACATATAAAACGGAAATATAAAAATCACAGAAACCCCAAAAAAATAATAAAGGATTCTGAAAACTTTAACCGAGGCTTGTGTTATCACAATGTCCTTAAAACAGATTTGTCCCCTCCCAGTGTTGGAGTTATTATGGAACGTCTGTCTCCAGGATACAACGGCGAATACAACAAAGAGAGCAACGCAACCTTGATTGTTACAACAAACTTTACAGAAGCAAAACACTATCAGGAATCTGGTTAGAGAATTTTTTATGTTTTTCAAGGTGTTTAGATAGGAGCAAAAGATCTCCTTTTCAGTGTTCAGGTAGGGGACCTCATAATAGCAGAATTAATCTACTGTTTAAAATTTCTGAAGAGTTACAAATTTTAGAAATCAAATGATAATAATGATAGAATTAATCCAAAATAAATTGGAGGTTACAACCAGATGAAAGGTCTGCAACTCCATAAAAATGTGGTTCAATTCTAGTGTATGTTGAAAATTAAGTCAAAAAAGTAAAAAAAAAATCTATCATTTTAGAATAAGTCAACTATGGCTAGCCAAGGTGCCTAGCCTATGGCTAGTCCAAGCCTTTGTCTTGTTTCTAACAATAACATGAAGAGCTTCTATATATAAAGCTTTTCAAATCTATGTTCCCATCAAGTTTGAGATATTTTATTTTTTATCTCATTTTTCCAACATCGTGGATGTTACTTTGAACAACAATTTCTTATTCACCCACTGAATATTTTGAGCATATAAATATACAAATTTCATCTACTTTTATAGTAGATTAATAATCCAGTTAGTCTTAATTAATTTGACTAATGAAATCCACTCAAATTTAAGCTCAAAAATATCCATGTAGCATACCATTTTCTAACGGATACTTCACCAAGTGGTCCTCTAGGTAACTCCATGATTGGTCTCATTGCTTTTAATAGCATTTTGTACTTTTTTAAATCAACATTATTTGAATTATTAATTGATTAATCCAGAACGAATATTATCGAGATTCATTACAAAATATAATCATAATCTAATTTTTTATTTATAATATCAAAATACGAATAAATAATTTTCTTATAGAAAAAGAATGCAAGAAATGTTAGAGAGTTTATACGAAAGTAACTTGTTGACCCGATTGAATAGTGAAAAATTATTTTATATAAATGCATAAAAACTTATTTTAAAATAAAACGTATCAAAACATAAAATAATTTAATCGAGATAAAAATTAAGTTATTTGATATCGATTTAAGACTCGAACGGTCCATAATTAGAAGTCCATGCAAATGATAGTGCACCTTGTATAAATGCAAGCATTGATGACCATCTCAAGCATCCATTTGATGCTATGAATCCAACCACCACAATCTCTTGATGTCTATCGACCCCATTGCGAATATGTGGTGGTACAGAAGTAGTTAAAATTTAAGGTTAAAAATAAAATATAAATATTTAATAATAAATTAAATTTATAAACAATTTATTTTTAATATATAAATATAAATAAAAAATAAATAAAATTTTAAAATTCGTATATAATTTAATTTTTTTTATCTAATTATTATTAAAAAACTATTTTTACCCTTAAATTTTTATAAGAATTTTATTATTAACGGTCCTAAGCCATCGATAAGAAGTTTATAAATTTTTATAATTGCTTATTTTACTTCTTTAATGGATTATATTTTTAAAAAATATGTTTAATTCATTTGGGTTATTTAATATAATTAATACTTACTAAAAATACTTTATGATTTAGAGTTTAGGTTTAGATTTAGGTTTAGGGTTTAGTAGTTAATATTTATATTTAGTGTTTAGGTTTAGGGTTTAGTAGTTAAATGCTTACCCTAAGTTGAGGTCTTTTGAGTTTGGGTGATCTCGTGTAAAAAATACGGTACCTACCATTTTTATTACGTTTTAGGTAATAAACTATGTACAATTTTTAATAATTTATGTACCTACTAAAATTCTCACTGTTCTTCTAATAAATTAGGTTTTCTTATAGAAAAATATGTATATACATAAATGCTTACCCTAAGTTGAGCTTTTTTTGAGTTTGCGTGATCTCATGTAAGAAATTCGATACCTTCCGTTTTTATTACATTTTGTGTAAGAAACTATATATAATTGGTAAAAAATTATGTACCTACTAAAGATCTAATCGTTCTTGTAATTATTATGTATATACCGTTTTTATTATAATTATTTATATACAAACTTCTTAAAAAATTATATATAAACCGACTACCTACCGAACAGATCAACCTTAAATTAGCCTTAATTCAGCGGTTTCACGATAGAATCACCCATAAACCGACGCAATCCATTGTGATACATTTCTTTGGCAGGCGAGTTTTGAAGCAATTAAGGAATACCGATACGATAACCTTGGAAAGGCCCTGGCCCAAGCCCATTTGACACATCCATATATCTTAATCATTCTAGTGTGAAAAGATGTTTATTTAAAGTTCGATACGATAATACCGATAATTATAGAAGTGTTCGATACGATAATATCGATGACAACACGATAGAGTAAAAATAAAAGCGATGATAAAAAAAATTAAGACGATGTTTTATCCTAAAATTAAAATAATATTTTAAATTGATAAATTTTGAATTAAATTGATAATATATATGTGTGATAAGATTAAGTAACAGAATATAAAATTCTCTATATTTTACATATTTTTTTTGTATTGTTAGGTGATTGAAATAGATGACTTAAATTAACGGTCAGTAATCTAAAAAACATGTAAAATATAAAGAACTTTATACTCAATAACTTGGTCATGTCTATATGTAAGTGTTTTAGACTAAAAATTAAAAAAAAAAAGTGTTTTGTACTAAAATCGTGATCATATCAAACTAAACTACCATTTTCGTTGTTTTAACAACTTGCGTACTAATATATATATATATATATATATATAATGTTAAATATTATTTTATTAAAAATTATACTTAGAATATTAAAATAATAATGCAAACATAATTAAGATATTAAATATATAATTTTCTTTGTTTTGAATTAAAATTTTAGGGGGAATGTTAATTAGGGATGGCAATGGGTTGGGTATTTAGTCGTCCCGACCCTTACTCAAACTTAAGTCTTTTGATCCAATCCTGACCTAATCTCAATTTTTTCTTCTCTGATCCGATCCGACCTGACCACGATATTTTAATAAAAAACTTGAATAAATCTAACTCGACCAAAAATATTAATAAAAATATTAAACATTATATATATAAATATAAAAATATATAAATATACTTGATTCGATCGGGTCAAAGAATTTTCATCTCTAACCCGACCTCGACCTCGACCCGACTTAACTTTATTTTTTAATCACCCGACCCAACTTGATCTGAATACGTCTGCTTTGGTTCGAATGGACATTCTGAAGAAACTTTAGTTTAGTTCTGCTATGGAAAAAAAGAGGATTCTTGGCTTGAGTTTTTTCCTCCTGGCGAGAAAGCATTTATTCTCTGCAATTCATTTCAAAAGACTTCAATCGGTACACGCAAAAAATAGGTCAATTCAACAGTTTTTTGCTCAATTTCTCGCAGAGTTAAATTCTCATCAGTACGAGTCAAAGGAGTGCCCCCTGGCCTTTGATTTTCATATAAAGGACACAACGAGCATAAATACCCTCTTTAACTTCTATTTTGATGGACTGAATATCTTTCATAAGAAATCGTATAAAAATATGACGATTTTTCCAGGAAAATCCCAACAAAAAATATATACTATTCCCTCTTGTTTATCGAATCGATCATAATCACTCCCTACATTCTAAAAAATCGTGCACCACAAATAGGAACTAATAAAGAAGCCTGCGATCCCATAGAAAGACATTACATTAATTCTCTAAGAGTTAAATTCTTATGAATCATCAAAATATCCAGATTCATTTCTCCCCTTTGAATAGAGGATATAACAATTTCATTTGGATTTATCAGTATGAGCAGGAGACAATATACTTTGATATTATCGATTATTCTTTGATTAAAAGAATCATTTCATCTCAATTGAAAATGCAAATACCTTTTAAGAAAGAAATCAAGTTATGCCTTATTGGGTAGAATGCCTTCCGCTGTGGATTATCAACCCACCCTTAGTACCGAAAAGGGTACTTTACAAGAAAGAATTACTTCTACTAAGGAGGGATCCATAACTTCTATTCAAGTAGTTTATGTACCTGCGGATGATTTGACCGGCCCTGCTCCTACCACAACATTTTCGCATTTAGATGCTACCACCGTACTATCAAGAGGATTAGTTGCCAAAGATATTTATCTCGCGGTAGATCCTTTAGACTCAACGTCAACTATGCTCCAACCTCGAATCGTTGGTGAGGAACATTATGAAACTGCGCAAAGGGTTAAGCAAACCTTACAACGTTACAAAGAACTTCAGGATATTATAGCTATCCTTAGGTTGTACGAATTGTCTGAAGAGGATCGCTTAGCCATAGCAAGAGCGTGAAAAATTGAGCGTTTCTTATCACAATCCTTTTTCGTAGCGGAAGTATTTACTAGTTCCCCGAAAAAATACGTTAGCCTAGAAGAAATAATTAGAGGGTTTAAATTCATCCTTTCCGGAGAATTAAACATTCTTCCGGAACAGGCCTTTTATTGGGTAGGTAGGGCTTTAGCGCCTGTGTACATGTTGCGCCAAAACTCTCTTCCTACCTCTAGGAGTGAAATACATTGCGTGGCTGCCCGATATGATGTAGTCCGAGATATAAGATTGAGAAAAAAGGGCAAGTGGGAGATGTTCCACGAGCTACTTGTTTGAAGTCTTTTCCCATTTCTAAGTAAGAGAAAGAAAGGAGAGACTTCCCAAGCATGGGTGTTTGATCGATGGAATGCTTGCTGTCAGCATCTGTTACTGGACATCTTGCTTGATACTTTGTTCCTAGTACCAAATCATTAGCTTTCTTTGCTTTAATTGATTCCTTCTGAGAGGAGGAGGTTTTTTTGTTCGCTGGCTGGCTGGCTGGCAAGCTCTATATCGACCTTGGTTATTTGAGGCAATTTTTAAAGCATTTAGTCTCGCTAGCTATGCTAGCTTCTTTGGTATGGCTAGCTTGTTTTTTGGTGAGGTATTGCCCAGCTGTCGCATTCTTCCTTTGCGTTGTGCTTTCTCTCGTAATTTCTCTGCGACCTCTCTCTTTCTACTTTGTATTAGCTTTGTTAATTGGAATTGCCCCATGAAAGCGATTATAGCCAACCTCTCCTTCATCGTTACCAGTTTCCAAGGCTGATGTCACTGATAGCTCTGCTTTCATTCTGATTGGCTACCAGAAGGGATAAGAACTATGCTTTGACCGGAAGGCACCTCTACCGCCGTTACGTTAGGGAACTAGCAACTCCTCCAACTCCAACCTAACTGATTCATGAGGCTTGAAGTAGATAAGATCTTTATCGACCACCGACTCACATATCCTTAGGGCAGCAATCTCGCTCATAAATGAGTCCTACGTATGTAATATTCCAACACAACACTAGAATAAGAAACACACTGACCAATGAACCATCCCATATGTATGGGCTAAAATAAAGAGTAGGGAAAGGCGAAGACAAAAGCATGGATTGACTTTAATATACGACTAAACCTGAATCACCCCGGAGTGAGTTGTTCCATAAGGAGCTCATATTGTCCGCCAGAGTATTACGGGGGGAATTATAACAAATCCGGGTATTTGGAGTTATGAAGGTGTGGCCAAAGCACATATTGTGTTTTTTGGTTTGTGCTTCTTGGCAGCTATCTGACATTGGGTATATTGGGATCTAAAAATTTTTGTGATGAGTGTACAGGAAATGGTGCAAATCGTCTATCCTTCCCCCATACTTCTATTTATGCCTCCATTTCAAATTAGAGGTTTAGGGTTTAGGCTTTAGGGTTTTGGTTAGGGTTTAGGGATTTAGGGATAGAATGTATTTTTTGGGTATAGGGTTTAGGATATAGAAAATAAGGGTCAGTGTTTAAAATTCAATTTTTTAGTAAAACTTCAAAGGAGGCATAAAAAGAGGCACAGAAAAGAGGCAGAAGATTTTTTGCTCCATAGGAAAACCTTCTTTGGATTTGCCCAAGATTTTTAGAATTCATTTATTTCTCTCGGAGTGGCTTGCTTTGGCTTTGGCGCATTTCATGTAACAGGATTGTATGGTCTTGAAACATAGGTGTTCGACCCTTATGGACTAACTGACAAGGTATAACCTGTAAATCCGGCGTGTGATGTAAAAGGTTTTGATCCTTCTGTTCCGAAAAGAATAACCTCTCATCATATTACAGCGTAACTAAAAAACTTATCTCGATCAAATCGGATTAAAATCTAACGGGAACAGATCAAATTGCCAATCATAATATTAATTAACCCTTACCTTAACCTTGGACAGACATCCCCTCATCTTCATTGAACCCACCCACCGCCACCATCCTGTCTGTTTTAAGCTACATTTGACTAATTATTTCTTTATTTTATTAATCCAATTTTAATATCATTTATTTTCCAGCTGGTGTGGTGGATGAGAAAAATCAAACCTATCACTTTGATTCTTGGGGGAATGTTTTTTCAAATAAAAAACACATCTTTGTCTCATTGGAGACGAAATGAATATTGAAGTTTGAGGAAGACATTTTGTATAAAGGTGTAAGAAATATTTGGAAAAATATCGAAAATATGAAAAACACTAAAAAAAAATAACTTCCATTCTTTAAAAAAAAAATCAATTTATAGTGATTAATTTTGTATTATTTAATATTTTTATATTTATTTTATGATTTACGTTCAAGTTAATGATTTTCTTTATCAATAATTTAAATATATATTTAAAACGATAAAATCAAGTTACACAATATAAAACTCTTTAAGTTTTACACATTTTTTGGATCGGTAGATAACTGAAACAGATGACTCGGATTAACTCTTTTATTTATTTCCAAGTGATAATCTTCACATAATCAACTGTTAATCTGAGTCATTCGTTTCAATCATTCAACGATCCAAAAAAAGAGTTTTACACTATTTAATTTATTCTTATCTCATATTAAATATATATAAGGATTTAGAAAGCATTTTCGGTCACGTCGGGTTTATTGCAGTTGTGGACATAACGGTTGCTATCACAATCGTTGTAGGAGTCGCGGTCGTGAATTTTTTAAAACTATCACAATTTATTATGTTAGATTTTTGAAATAGCAGTCAATGGCAGTATAATAACGACAATAACGACCGTTATTATTATTATTGGTGTGAATTAAAATCTCATCATTATTTCTACGAAAAACGATTTTAAACAATAATATTATCATTAAATAACGACTGTTATAATAGTAATACACCGTCATTTGAATCCTTGATATATCTATATCTATATCTTTTTATTACACAAAAATTACTTAGCTATTGAGTTGAATAAACTACTAACCCTAAGTTCCCTTGGAAAATATCCCGGCGTGAAAACCGCATTTTCATGTGCTCCTCCTACCTTCCATTTTCTTCCCTTTATATTGATATCATCTTTCTCTCATCTCTCTCATTCTGCCTTCTGCATTTGTTTTCTTACATCTGAAAAAAAAATGGGGAATTGCTTAACAAGCAACAAAGTCGCAGCACAAATAGAACAGGAGGAGTACGAGGAGCCACCACACGGCAGCCGCCAACAAGAACCAAACAAAGAGAAAGCAAAAGTTATTACAGATTCCGATATGCAAGGAGTTGCGGAGGTTGTCATCACCGATGGGTCACTTAACAGTAACACAAACAAGGAAAAGAAGAAGAAGAAAGTGATGAGATTCAAACTAAACGAAGAAGGCGACGGCGAGAGTGGAAGAAGACGGCGGGAGTACTCTAGTAACGGGGTTGTGAGGATGAGATTTGTGGTGACGCAGAAAGAGTTGCAGCAGATTCTGAGCTCCGGCGAAGACTTGAGCAAGTGTTGTTCAATGGAGGAATTGGCGAGAGTTGTGAAATCGAGAGCGGGTAACTGTGGTTTTTCCGACGAGGGTTTTCATGGAGGGTGGAGACCGGCGTTGGAGACTATTCACGAGGAACATTAAGTAACAGGAACAAAACACAACTGTTAACTTGTAGTAATTAGTTTTGTCGTGATGAACTGAAATGTGTTTTTTTTATCATAAATAAATATTTAAATATATTAAATTTTTATTTAAATATTTAAATCATTTTTTTTATTAAAATAAATATTTAAAGTATATTTTTTAGAAACTAATTTTTAATTTTTTATTCTCAAAGACTTATAAATAATGATTAATAATTTTTAAGATTCGAGATATATCATGAGAGAGTTAAAATGGTGTATTTTAACAAAAATAATTATTTTTTCTTCTAAATTTAAAATTTCAATCAATTTATATCGATTTTTCAAACGAGATTCGAACAAATTTTGATCAACATATCTCCTTCAAATACATTCGTTTGTCTCTAACTTTCAAAATCATCTTGAAAAGTATATGAGAATAAACCCTATATAGATTTAAAACAAAAATTATTATTTATGATAAAATTTTAATAATTTTATTATTATTTATATTTTAATTCAATCTAAGATTTTTTACGAAGATATTTAGATTATTTATTTATTAATTTTTAGGTTATATAAAATATATTTATTTATTTATTATTATTATTTTCCTAATTCATGTTAAACCCTTTATTTATGCCTATTTAAAGATGTATTTACTTGATTAATAAAAGTATAATATCATAACTTTTTTTAGTTACAAAAATATCTTTGGTCATTTTTTTTATGGTTGACAGATTTATCTTGTTAATTTTCCGTATCAGAAGTTTTTTTTAATATAAATTCTCTAAATTGTTACGAGAAAGATCATTTTCACTTTTTTTGTCTAAATAATTACGATTAAAGAGTGAACGATGTTTATAATATAAGAACGAGTTAAAATTAGAATTTTGTATTATAAAATTAAAATTTAATGGAATTAAACCGAGTTAATAAATCTGTTTGAGTTATAGTTAATAAAGCAATCCTCATCCAATTACAAAAACCACTTCAAAACAAAGCTTCATTAACAATTTAAAATATAAAAATATATTCTTTAGTTCAGAAAAAGCAACTTAATTTAAAGCAAAAGATAATTAGCTATAAGTAGGGAAGGAGTTAAGATTTAAAGTTCAAGAGAAAATAGAAATAATTAAAAGTGGGAATATAAATTTATAAATAAATTAAAATTTAAAAAATTTAAATAAAAAAATGATAATAATAAAAAAACTTTAAAAGCAAAGAGACTCTCCTATGGTTCCGTCTAGGGGTGTAAACGAGCTGAAGCAAACTCGAGTAGTACTGAACTTGATTCAAACTCGAAATACTCGAAGTTAAACTCGACTCGAAAACTCGCGAGCTTAAAATTATTAAGCTCAAACTCGAACTCAAAATCAAATTTGAAACTCGAGAAGCTCATAAAGCTCAAACTCGAAAAGCTCAAATATACCAAGTCAAACTCAAATATCATTAAACTCGATTCGAACTTTAAATTATTAAACTCAACTAGAGCTCAAACTTAATTGGAGCTCAAACTACAATATCAATAAAAGCTAATATAAAAATATATTTAAATTTATTTTCAACAAAAAAACAAAAGAAAAAGATTTTATAAGGTAAAACTCTATTCTATTTATAGCCTCTTTCTCTCCTCCTCCTTCCTTCAAATTTGTGCAACGTGGGATTACTATCTCTAGATCAACTAAATTTGTCTTTGTATCATGCAGAAAAAGAAAATCACATCAAGAATCCTTCATACTTCTCATCATATTCAACTTGATCACTGTGTAGAATTTAAAGTATAAAATCTTTATTTAATACTAAAAATTATATTATCATCATTATTATTATTGATTTCGAGTAGTTCGTGAGCTTTTCGAGTAAAGTATCAAGTAACTCGGTTTGTTAAGAATTCGAATCGAGTCCAATCAAATCGAATTTTAACTAAACTTTTTAACCAAATCAAACTCGAGTAGCTCGCGACCTGTCTCGTTTAATTCACGACCCTAGCTCCGTCTTCCAACATTCATGATATTTGAGCCTAAACCCACAAAAGGACCCATGGGAATAGTGAAAACGAAAACCGAAAGAGAAACACTGCTCGGGGGAAGTAACCCCGACTCTAAAAATTATATCATATTCATTTCTGTTGCGTTATTTATAGAATTAATTAATTAAATAAATTTATTTAATTATTTTTATTTTATATTTTATTAAATAAATTTTTATAATAAATATTATTTAAATAATTATATTTAATTAATTAGTGTTATAAATAACATGACGAGAATGATCTATAATTTAATTTCTTTCCCGAGACTGTTATTTATCATCAGCTTCGGCCTTTCACTACTCAAGCGAAGAACAAAGGAATGGGCTTTACACTGCAGCGGTAGTGGATTGAAATTCACACGGTTTCGGTATTACGAGAAATTATATTACGAGTCATCTCCGTTATATTATTTATAGATAAATGAATTATATATATTTATTTTATTAAATAAATCTTTATTTAATAATTTTTTAAAATTTAATTTATAATAAATATTAATGAAGATTCACTTGATAAAAAAATAAGACATAAAAATTAATAAAATAAATATATTTAATTAATGATTTCTTGAATGACATAAAAAATATCCATCATATAATTTCTCGTATTATACATAAAAACAAGATTGCAAAAATATTTAATTTTGAAATAGTGGAAGCTTGAAGAGAAATCATAAGAAATCAAAGCAAATATGATTTATTTTTAATAATTTTAAAATTAATAAAATTTTTTAAAAAAATTGTACCGAACAATTTTAAGAGAGACAAAAACTTAATTAAAATGATTTGAAAATTATTAATAACCTAAAATGAGTTTTTTTTAAATAAAAAATATTAAAAAGAGACTAAAATAAATAAAATTGTACCGAAATTATTTAGCATTCTAAAATAAGGTTTTATTTTAAATTTATCAAAAAATCAATATCAAAATTTATATAACGTTTATAATAATCTTGGATACTAACGAGTTTATTTTATAATGTAAAATTTATTTAATTTTTTTAAATATATTCAAGTTTATGAAATTTAATTGAAGTCGGGTCAAGTCTGTTTGTTTGAAATTTTTGTTCAGATTTAATTATAAATATTTATCAATTATGATACTAATGAGTTGTAATTTATACAAATCTCTATAATTATAATCCATATGCGATAAATATATATATATATATCAAATAATATTGAGAGATTAACTCGAACTTAAAAGTTGATATATTAATTTTTAAGAATTTTAATTTTTTAACTTTATAAATTTATAATTAAAATCATTTTTTAACATAAAATCAAATAAACAATTTAATTTTTTAAAAAAATAAATTAACTTTTTTCACCCAAATAAATTAATGTCCACTAGAAAACCAAAGCAACTTGCTCCTCTATTAGTTAGGTTCTTCTTTTCTAGATCGAATAGGATGCTAAAGAAAATCACTTTAATGCTGAAAACAATGAATTTTGAAAAAGAGTACAAAAAACAAACCTTTTTTAAATCTCTCATAATTAAAATATTTTTAAAAAAATTAATTACGATGATTATAAATAATATTTATTTTAAAATATATTTTTTAGAGGTGTGTAAAACCGAATTTGGTTAACTATTAGCAAATTATTTTGGTTAATAGGTAAGTTTGGATCACCCAATTACTGAAAACTTCTGTTCGAATTGGTTCAAGTAACGGTTATTTTATTTTATTTTGTCTATTAATAATATAAATTTTAATAATATATTAAAAATTTTATATAATTTTAAAAAATGACACGTGATATTAGTATTTTTTAATATTTACAAGTTAAACGCTTAAATTTTATAAAATGAAATTATAAATTTACTTTTGTAGGATAAAAAATAAACTAATTCATGAAATTTTAATATAAAAATATTAAAATAATATATAATATATATTATATAGTCGGTCGGTTCGGTTAACCCAGTTTATTCTGAAATTATAAATTGTAATTGATCCGTTTTGTATAAAAGAATAAAAACTCGAACTTAAATTTAATTTTTTATTAGGTTAATATTTTTTCGGTTCGGTTTTTTAAAGTTTAAGAATGAGTTTCTATTTACCTCTTTTAGCACACCTCTAATATTCTCAACTATTAAACATTAATTTATTAATCATTATTTTATAACTGGTGTTCGAATCCGTAATCTCCAAGAATTATAATCATTTTCTTAAGTAACGAGACAAAAAATTCGTACAATTAAAACATTCATATCAACTATTCGAGAACTCTAATAATTATTCGAAAACATTTATATAAAAATATTATGCTAAACATAAAACATACTCTTGATATCTATTAATTATTCGAATAGTTATGATATTTATTAATAAAAATATTCTTAATTAAACGTTTAAATAATTTCAATAATAAAAAATAATATTATATTTTAAAATATTATCGTATAATTATATTAAAATGTTAAAAATAACTCATAATTACGCTTAGATTCCATAATTCCAAGCGTGTGAATCACGCACAATTCGGCACGTGGAACCCAAACTTTCTTTTCAGTTCATTTAAGAAGGTTTGTACATAACTGCAGGCAAGTAGTACAAATATATACGATAAATCTTTGTCTCGGAAAACATCACTTTTGATTTATTAGCGAGATTAAATAATTCGACTCAAAATTAAATATTAAAATATAAAAAATTAAGTTATATTTTAAATTTTTTATTAATTTTTATAATATATATAATAAAACGTTATATGTATATAGTGTTATTTTTTAAGCATAAAGATAATTTTAACCCTTAATGTTTATGATTTTTATTATTTTAGTCTTCATTTTTTTTAGGATAAATTTAAGGCATAAAGATAATTTTAACCCTTAATGTTTATATTTTTATCGTTTTGGCCCTTATTCTTTCTTTGGGATAAATTTAGCCCTTAACCTATATCTTTTTGACAAATAGCTTATTTTTTAACTACCATGATAACCAAACCATTAAAAATTTAACAATGATGACTTGTTTTATGCATATGATAATATATTTTAAATAACATGGCATCTAGAGATGTTCAAAAATACCCGACCGAACTACCCGATCTGTTGACCCGCCTACCCGATTAAAAATTACCGGATATTTAGAATGAAATACCCGAATTTTTCAGGCTAGGTACCCGACCCGTATTTTTTTTCTGGGTAGTTGGACCAGGTCAGGGCTGAAATTTTTTAAGAACCGGGTACCCGACCCGGTAATTTTAATAAATATATATTTTTAAATTTTAAATTATATTTTTATTATTTTTCTCTAAAATTAATTTTAAATCCTTAACTTCTTTTTATACTTGTATTATATACTTTTAAGGTTTGAATTTTTTATAAATATTTATATTAATTTGTCAATATAAGATTTGAAAGAAAAATTATTATCGAGAATAATACATTCTTTTATCGATAAACTTTAATATATGCATATATATATATATATTTATCTTTAAAACCTATCTCAAATCAATAATTTTATGTTTGAAATATATATCATGAAATTTTAAGTATTTCTTATATATTTTTTAAAAAATAAATTTTAAAAAATATATAAAAAATTAAATCGGGTACCCGGTACCCGATTCTGCGGGTAACCGAATTTAGTGGGTACCTGATTTGCGGGTACCCAGTTTTTATGGGTCGGGTCATGCGCCGAAGTTTTGGTACCGAAATTTTGGGTACCCGAATTCCTGGATACTCGGTTATGAACACCCCTAATGACATCTAACCTATCAAATACATATATATTATATATATATGAAATATAATTTTATTTTAATATAAAATATAAAACAATTAAAATTCAAATAAAATATTAAAAATATAATTAATTCTAAAATAAAATATTACTAAATATTCTCAAACCTAACTACAATAGAATCAAAGTCCTATCTTAAAAAAATAAACACAGTTCGAAATTAATTAATTTTTTAAGGTAAGATTTTGATTCTATCGTAATTAGGGTTAAGAATATTTAGTAGTATTTATTTTAGAATTAATTATTTTTTAATATTTTATTTGAATTTTAATTATTTTATATTTTATATTAGAAAAATTATATTTCATATATATATATATGTATTTGATAGATTAGATGTCATGTTATTTAAAATAGATTATCATATGTATATGACATGTCACCATTGTTATATTTGTAATGGTCTAGTTATCATGATAGTTAAAAAATAAGCTACGTGTCAAAAAGATATAGGTTAAGGGCTAAATTTATCTAAGAAAAAGAATAAAGGCTAAAATGATAAAAATTATAAATGTAAGGGTTAAAATTATCTTTATGCCTAAATTTAACGCTTAACCTATATATTTTTGACAAATATCTCATTTTTTTAACTAACATAATGATTAGATAGTTAAAAAAATAACGATAATGATATATCATATATATGTAGAATGATATTTAAGATTTGAGAATGATTAATAGTCTTTTATTTTAGATTTAATTAATTTTTAATATTTTTATTTTTATTTAAATTTTAATTGTTTTATATTTTATGTTAGAATAAAATTATATTTTACATGTATATATTTGTCGTTATCGTAAAAAATTTAACGATAATGATGATTATGGGAGGAATGGGTGGAAAAAGTTTGATAAGGAAAATAGATAAAAGAAAACCAATATCGGATATTTGGTATTGGTCTTGATCCTATTGCGTACCCACCGGATACCGGTTCCAAAAATTAAGATTCAATCATGATTCTACAAAAATTAATACCGGATAAAAATCTATCGGGTCTTATCAAATCCGAATAATCAATTTTTTTATCCACTCCTAATTTAAACAATTTTCTATAATTATAATAAATATGCGATAACTATATATCAAATAATATTAAGAGACTAGCTTAAACTTAAAAACTGCTATAAATTTTATTTTTTTAATTTATAAAATTATAATTAAAATCAAAATTTTTAACATAAAATCAAATAAAAAATTTATTTTTTTTTAATAAATTAACTTTTGTTCACCCAAATAAATTAATGTCCACTAGAAAACTAAAGCAAGTTGCTCCCCTATTAGTTAGGTTCTTTTTTAGATCGAATAGGATGCAAAAGAAAATCACTTTAATGCTGAAAACAATGAATTTTGATAAAGAGTATAAAACCCAAACTTTTTTACATCTCTCATTATTAAAATATTTTTTAAATTAGATACGATAATTATAAGTAATATTTGTTTTAAAATATATTTTTTAAGGGTGTGCAAAATCGAATTCGGTTAATCATTAATAAATTATTTCAGTTAACCGGTAAGTTCGAATCACTCAATTCTCAACCTTGAATCGTAACCATTCAACCGATTAATCATTTAGTCAATTAACCAAAAACTTCTGTTCGGATCGATTCAGGTAATATTTTTTTTATTTTTTATTAACAAGTATAAATTTTAATAATATATTAGAAAAAAGTATATAATTTTAAAAAATAATACATGATATTAGTATTTTTTTATATTAGCAAGTTAAACACTTAAATTTTATAAAATGAAATTATAATTTTACTTTTGTAGGATAAAAAATAAATTAAATCATGAATTTTTATTATAAAATATTAAAATAATATATAATATAATAATATATATTATATAACCGGTCGGTTCAGTTAACCCAATTTGTTCTGAAACTATAAAACGTAATCAATCCGATTTTTATAAAAGAATAAAATTCCGAACCTAAATTTAATTTTTTGGTTCGATTAATCATTTTGGTTCGTTATTTTAGGTTTAAGAATCAATTTCGGTTTACAGATTTTTTTTGTACACTTCTAATATTCTTAACTATTAAACATTAATCTCTTAATTATTGTATTGTAAATACTGATATTCGAATCCGTAATCTCCCCAGAATTACAATTATTTTCTTAACTAGTGAGATAAAATGAGTCGTATAATTAAAAAATTTATATCAACTATTCGAGAACTCTAATAATTATTCGAAAACATTTATATAAAAATATTATGCTAAACATAAAACATACTCTTGATATCTATTAATTATTCGAATAGTTACGATATTTATTAATAAAAATATTCTTAATTAGACATTTAATTAATTTTTAATATTTTTATTTAAATTTTAATTATTTTATATTTATGTTAGAATAAAATTATATTTTACATGTATATATTTATCATTATTGTAAAAAATTTAACGATAATGACATGTTATATACACGTAGAATGAGGCTAAATATCATATTACTAAAATATATTATCACTTATATGTGAATATCGTTAAATTTTTAATAGTCTAATTATTATGTTAGTTAAAAATAAGTTATTTATTAAAAAATATAAATTAAGAATTAGATTTATCCGAAAAAACGAGAGCAAAAATGATAAAAAATATAAAGTTAAGAGTTGATGGCATAGTATGGCAGTCATTGAATTCTATCTGCTCTTATAGTTGATGGCATAGTATGGCAGTAGCTTTAATGCCGCCCTTACTGCACAGTGCACTCCAAAGTTTTAATTTTTAATTATTATTAAAGTTTTAATTTTACTTAGCAAGTTGATTTTAGAATCTGGGTATTAAAAAAAGTTCCATGCTTGACTGTAGATTAAGGGCAAAAAAGGGGTTCTTTTTCTTTGAAGTTCTTCCCTTTTGATAGCTTTCAACATGAAACATCCTGGGATTTTGTTATTTTTGATGATATGGGTGGTTTCCCAGACCTATCTTGTCTGTTGTAAGAAACCTGATTCTGTAAATGTTGGTGTTGTTTTCTCTTTTGATTCTGTTATTGGTAGAGCTGCAAAACCAGCAATGGAAGCTGCAAAATCTGATATCAATGAAACTCCAACTATTCTTAATGGAACTGATTTCAATTTGATCATGGCAGATGCTAATTGCAATGCTTTCTTGGGCACCATTGAAGGTAACTTGAATCCTGTTCTTGTGTTCTTCCCTTTTGTTGCTAGTTAATCTGGTTTAATTTCTGGGAATTTACTGCTAAGAATTTACTGTAATATGATGGAATCTTTGTGTTGTTAATTTGAATCTTAGCTTATCAAGTAATTGAACAAGAAGTTGTTGCTATTATTGGTCCACAATCTTCTTCAATTGCTCATATGGTTTCCTCAATTGCCAATAGTCTTCAAGTTCCACTCGTTTCGTATGCCGCCACCGATCCGAGCCTCTCGGCTAAGCAGTTCCCGTTCTTTGTTCGAACCGTGCAAAGTGATTCGAACCAAATGAATGTTATGGCTTCTTTGGTTGATTTCTATGGGTGGAAAGAGGTCATTGGTATCTATGTGGATGATGATTATGGGAGGAATGGGATATCTGCCTTGAATGATGAACTTGATAAGAGAATGGTGAAAGCTTTTTATAAATTGTCTTTGCCTCTGAATTTTAGGGAGAGTGATGTCGTAGCTTTGCTCGAAGAATCGAAATTGTTAGGTCCTCGTGTGTATGTCGTTCATGTTAATCCCGACCCCCGGTTAAGAATTTTTGTTGTTGCTGAAATGCTTCAGATGATGATTGGTAACTATGTGTGGTTCGCAACGGATTGGCTTTCTACTACCATAGATTCATTCGTTCCGATGAATAGAACTGCTCTTCGTGTGCTTCAAGGGGTGGTTGGACTTCGGCAACATATTCCGGAGTCCAACCAGAAGAAGGATTTCATGTCAAGATGGAGAAAGATGCAACAGAAAGGGTTGGTAAACTCCGAGTTGAATGCCTATGGCCTTTGTGCTTATGACACGGTTTGGACTGTTGCACACTCGATCGACAAGTACATAAAAGATGGAAACAATTTCACATTTTCATCGAGTGGGAAGCTAAACAATACAAAAACATCCCAATTGCATTTGGAGAAGCTTAAAGTTTTCGATGGTGGAGCTATACTTCTCGAGCAGATTATGAACACAAGCTTCTTTGGTTTAACCGGTCAAGTTCGTTTTAGTCAAGATCGGAACATTGTAACTTCTGGTTATGATGTCATTAACATTGATAAGTTGTCTGTTCATACAGTTGGTTACTGGTCAGATAATTTTGGTTTCTCGGTTTCTCCTCCCGACACCCTCCAAGGGACGAATAAAAGCCATTCCAAGTTAGACCAGAAGCTTGGAGATGTTACATGGCCCGGTGGAAAGACCAAAAGGCCTCGTGGCTGGGTGATTGCTGATGAAGAACGTCCGTTGAGAATTGGAGTGCCCCATCGAACAAGTTTTGTTGAGTTTGTTACGGAACTGAATGGTACTCATAAAATCGCGGGATATTGTATTGATGTGTTCACCGAGGCACTGAAATTTGTCCCGTATAGTGTTCCTTACAAATTTGAGCTTTTCGGGGACGGTCGGTCCAATCCTAACTATAATAGTCTTGTAAAGATGATTGCAGATGATGTAAGTATGTTGTGAAGATGCATGTTTGTTTATAGATAAAGCTTACTTCTTGTGATCGTTTTGTAAAATTATGGTACCAGGTGTTTGATGCAGCTGTTGGGGACATTGCGATCGTGAAAAACCGGACAAAAATGGTGGATTTTTCTCAGCCTTATGTAACGACCGGTCTTGTCATCGTAGCTCCAATTCACGATACAAAAACGAGTGCTTGGGTGTTTCTAAAACCGTTTACAGCAGATATGTGGTGCATGACTGCAGGGGGATTTTTTATAGTCGCGGTCGTCATTTGGATTCTCGAGCATCGAGTTAATGATGCTTTTCGTGGCCCTCCTAGGAGGCAACTCGTGACGATGGTTATGTAAGTTATTGCATTGTTTCAGAGAATTCTAGCTTAATATCTTGTTTCTTTTGGCACTCAACAAGTCCAAGCATGCCTACTTCTGATATCATTTGATCCATTCGTTTACTATCGCCAGGTTCAGCTTCTCGACTCTGTTTAAAACAAACCGTAAGGACACTTCGGATCCCTAACTTATTTTGTTCGATACTTTTTTCATCGAGTTTAAGCTTTAACCGATCGCAGATGTTATGTTAAATGTTACGATATTCATTTTAACAATGCAGAGGAAGAAACTGTGAGCACACTCGGGAGATTGGTAATGGTGGTATGGCTTTTCCTATTGATGGTGATAACATCTAGTTATACGGCAAACTTGACTTCGATCCTTACGGTTCAGCAACTTTCATCTCCCATCACCGGAATTGATAGCTTGATTGCTAACCGCTGGCCGATCGGTTACCAAGTCGGTTCATTTGCATATGGTTATCTATCCGAGACCCTTAACATCCACAAGTCCCGGCTTGTTAAACTACACTCCCCGGAAGAGTATGAAACTGCTCTACGACTAGGGCCGGATAACGGAGGGGTCGCAGCCATCGTTGATGAGCTTGCGTACGTGGAATTATTTCTGTCGAAGCGAACCGATTTCGGGATTATCGGTCAACCGTTTACGAAGAGTGGATGGGGATTTGTAAGTACTTCTCTTCTACATACACTAAAATGCACACACACATGTAGCTGGAATGCCGGAGTTTCTGTTCGAATATTAACCTCTTCGTATTATATCAGGCTTTTCAGAGAGATTCCACGCTTGCCGTTGACATGTCGACCGCAATCTTGAAACTTTCCGAAACCGGAAAGCTTCAGGAGATCCATGCTCAATGGTTCTGTAAGATGGGATGTCCGGGAGAGAGGAGAGCGAAATCCGAACCGAACCAGCTCCAATTAGTCAGTTTCTGGGGCTTATATCTTTTATGTGGTGTGATCACTCTAGCAGCACTTCTAATCTTTATCCTACGTATGGTTCGGCAATACGCCCGTTACCGGCGACAGCAAAGGAAACTTCACCGCCCTTCGTCCTCGGTCCAAACTACCACCGGTTGCTCTCAGGTCGTTTTCAACTTTTTCGACTTCATCGACGAGAAAGAAGAAGCTATCAAGAAAATGTTCATGCAGTGTGAGATTAATCCAGTTCCAGAAACTCCAACCAGCTCAACCACATGAAACATTTTGTGTCTTAAACCCAGAAACTCCTACAAACATGTATAGGATTTGTCATGTCTGTAAATATCACTTTTATTTACTAATTATTTTAAATATTTTATTTAAAATGAAAATTATTAAGTAATAAATTCAATTTTTCTACAAACTTTAAATTATAATCATAAAAGTTGTGGGCTCTCTTATTTTGTTTTGTTTGGCCGAGACAAAGCTGCATGGGGGGTGAAAAACGAAACCGAGAAACTCGAAAAATCGATTCAAATCGAGCTATACGGTTTGGTTCGGATTCATATATTGCGGTTCGGTTTAAAATTCAAAATTGACAATTCAGTTCGGTTTCGGATTTTTCATATGAAACTTGTTTATTCCATATTAACCCGAATTAAAGGAAAAAATATTATGATCCATATCAAATATGTTTTAAAGATAGTCTCTTGAAATATTTGGGTTTATTTTTTAAATTAATCTCTTGAAATATTTAGATATGATTTTATAATATTAAATTGATTAGATATCACATTTCAAATTCAAATATGTTTTTGTAATATTTATTATTTACGATTATTTTATAACATAGAATATTTGAGTTTACATTTAATCAAACAATATATTAGACTAAATATATATGTTTAGGTTGGTGATATAGAATCATTGGATGTATATTAATTAAATAAATATTTTTATGATTTATTTTTCAGATATATTGTTTGTTTTGTAATCATTGTTATTTTTTAAAATTTTTTGTTTAAAATCTTAGATTTCGATTTTCTTTTTAAAACATCACAAATTATGATTCAATTCATATTTTGATAAAAACTGAACTAATCCGAACCAAATACACTCTAAAGCCGCAGGTCTTTCACAAGGAAAGCATCTACTTTTTGTTAATTCATATCAAATAAATATAAAAATTTATTATATAAAAAATTATTTTTTATTTATAATATTAAAATTTAACTATTTAATATTAAAATTCTAATGATTTATCTTTTTCAACTAACTGACTTAATGTCAGATCAATATGTAGAGTGAGCTGTATCTTGTCCGCACAAAAGTTTATATATTTATTTTTAAAATTTTATTTATAAATTAATTTTTATTTTTTTAATATTTATGATTTATATTGATCTTAAAATTATATTAAGAATGATAATTTAATTTGGAATCGGTTGGGTTTAATCTAATTTAATTCGATAAGAACGTATTTTTTATTAAAAATTCAAGTTTAAAGTAAAATTTTTTGACTCGACTTAATATTTATAATTTTATTTTTTTTAAATTAAATTAAACTTAATTAAATTTTTTATTAAAATATCGGTCAAGTTTCTTTAGATTCAGACCACACATGTTTCATATGCTTTAACAGTTTGGACCCACTAGTGTTTTCATCGATTATCAAATCAATTATTAATTTAATTTTAAATTATGATTTAATATAAAAAAGAATCTAGTTTTACATTATTTTATTATAATTAATTATCTATGAAATCATATAATATTAGTCTACAGCCACCATAACCGGGCTTCCGTACGTAGGTAGATCTGCACCAGCAATAATTATAAGGCATAAAACAAATAAAAATATTTTTTAAAATATTTTATTAAATAATTATTTTAATTTTTATTTATAAATTAATTTATTTTAATTTAAAATAATTTTTTACAGTTAAAAATTATTAATCAGACATTAAAAATATTTTTTAATATTATATCTTTTAAAAAGTTTAAAACACAAAATATATATATATATATATATATAATTATATGAGAAATTTTATGAATTGGGAGGTGATCCAAAGTAGAAATCTTTTATCTTGTAATCAGAAAATTATTAAATGAACTTTGTTTATCTCGTCATCCGTTCTTTTAATTAATCATGATCGTTTATCTTATTTTTTTAAAGATAAATCATCATCTCTTTCTTACATGTAATTAGTGGTTGAACAGTTATTATGTAGTTATTTAAAGATAAACGGTCTTAATTACTTGGACTATGGATGAAGCGGTGAACATGATTCACCTAATAATCTCTCATTCTAATCGTACCTCCTTACATGCCTTTTATTAAAATATCAAGTTCTAAACTTTAATTCTAATTTTTTTATATCTTAAACCCTAAACACTAAAAAATACATCTCATTCATAATTTTATAAACCTTAACTACAACCCTTAACCTTAAACCTTAAACCCTAAACTACTAACTTAAAATTAAAATAGCAATGAATGGACGATTGAGAAATAGACGATTTACGCCCGTACATAATAAATTTCTACCCCTCTTGATCTAGATTAATTAATTTGATCCAATATTAATTAGTTAACAAATATGTTGGATATAGTTAATTATAAAAAAAATATACACCATAGAAAGAGGAAAGGGAATCATTCTTTACTTCAGCCATGTACAACTATTGGTGAAGCTTTGAGTATGTAAAACTAAAAGGTCATCTCACCTACCCAGATCTTCAATCCTTTACTTCTTGTAGCTGATTCAACCAACAATATCTTCAAATTCAATTGTCAGCAACCAGCATGGTGTTTGTCCTGGACAGACTGAAAACATGTGTGTAATATTAAATTCCTACACTGCTTCCTTTTTCATATTAAGCTAATATTAAATTTGATGTTGAACCCACAATTTTTCCCTTTGAATATGCTTTGGGTTTGTTAATTTTTCCCTGTAAGTGTTAAAAAGCTTGGATTTTTTTGTCATTTTTGGAGTAAAAGAACAGTTTTTATGCTGTTCTACTGTTCTTTTCACCTCT
The DNA here is from genome assembly GCA_035048815.1 of Abelmoschus esculentus. Lineage (NCBI taxonomy): Eukaryota > Viridiplantae > Streptophyta > Magnoliopsida > Malvales > Malvaceae > Abelmoschus > Abelmoschus esculentus. The sequence goes on along the minus strand of JAUCBN010000012.1, from coordinate 20,843,196 downwards.
TATTGGTTTCCATCATAAGAATTGCATGGATTTCTCACTGATCCTTGTTGTTTTCATGTTCTTTTCTTACTCCCTTGGCAGCTGGTGTTCTTGTCTGGTTTGGAGCAGCAAACTAGGTTGTCTGGTTTCATTCTTGAAAGAGAAAATATGAAGGGGGTTTTGTTGATTTTGTTGAGTCTTTGGTTCATATGGTTCCCTGTATCATCTTCTTTGAAGCCAAAGGTTGTGAATATTGGAGCTCTTTTCACTGTGAACTCAGTTATTGGTGGAGCAGCAAAGCCTGCAATCGAAGCTGCCATCGATGATGTCAACTCTGATCCAAACATTCTTAATGGGATCGAATTGAAACTCGTTTTGCGGGACACGAATTGCAGTGGGTTTATTGGTACCATGGAAGGTAATTTTTGTGGTATCCTGCTAGTTGAATTGATTTTCAAATACCCTTTTTATCTGTTTACATTGATGTGTTGAATGTATCATTCTGCTATTGATTTTTCGCCATTTTTTGATATTCGAATCGGGTAAATGAGAGAATATGCATTAATGTAATGTGTTGATGGTTTGAACATTGGATAGGAAATACCTTTTTGTATGTTCTATTTGATCCGTTTGATTGCTTTCTCCAATGGTCAAGCTATATGTTTATGTTATTCAATATCATGTTGCAAAGTTGCAGTTTCGATTTTGTAATTTCGAAACGTGCATGATGTCATTGCGTTTTCTAAAGTGTTATGCGAAATCGAGCAGCTGAAGAATATTGGATTCTGTAGGATTATAAGTGTGTTCATATGCTGTCCTTGTTTATGTAGCTTTGCAGTTGATGCAGAGTGATATTGTGGTGGCAATTGGTCCGCAATCTTCCGGGATAGCTCATGTAATCTCCCACGTTGTTAACGAGCTTCATGTCCCACTTCTCTCGTTTGGAGCAACGGATCCCAGTCTTGCTTCCCTGCAGTTCCCGTATTTCCTCCGTACTACACATAGTGACTACTTCCAAATGTATGCTATTGCCGACATAGTGGAGTATTATGGCTGGAGGGAGGTCATAGCGATATTTGTGGATGATGATTACGGAAGAAGCGGGATTTCCGTTTTAGGTGATGCCTTGGCTAAGAAACGAGCCAAGATTTCCTATAAGGCCGCATTCAGCCCCGAAGACCCCTTAAGTAAGATCAATGACTTGCTAGTAGAGGTGAACCTGATGGAGTCACGAGTTTTCGTAGTTCATGTTAATCCCGACTCTGGTTTGAACATCTTTTCTGCTGCTAAGACTCTTAATATGATGAGCAGTGGCTATGTTTGGATTGCTACAGATTGGCTTCCATCGTATTTAGATTCGAGGGAGGCAGTTGATTCTGACACAATGAATCTCTTACAAGGGGTTGTTGCTCTTCGTCGTTACACCCCGGATACTGATCTCAAAACGAGGTTTATGTCTAGGTGGAACGACCTAAAATATAAGGAGAGTTTGGGTCCTGGAGGCTTCAATTCGTATGCACTTTATGCTTATGATTCGGTTTGGTTGGCTGCACATGCCCTCAAAGTTTTTCTCAATGAAGATGGAAATGTATCTTTCTCCGGTGACCCAAAATTACGTGACACGAATGGCAGCACACTGAACCTGTCTTCGCTTCGTGTGTTTGACGGAGGCCAACAACTTCTCCAGACACTTCTTCAGACAAACTTCACCGGTCTAACTGGTCAGGTTCAATTTGATCAACAGAGAGATTTAATTCATCCGGCATTTGATGTTCTTAACATTCGTGGAACTCTGGCTCAGAGAATCGGTTATTGGTCTAATCATTCTCATCTCTCGATTGTTCCTCCGGAGAACTTATATACAAAACCTCCCAACATCTCTTTCGGCAGTCAACGTCTTAACAATGCAATATGGCCCGGTGAAACTTCAGAACCACCAAGGGGATGGGTATTCCCGAACAATGGACAGCCACTACGAATTGCTGTACCTTATCGAGTAGGTTACAAAGAGTATGTGTCGAAAGACAATAGTCCCCAAGGCGTAAAAGGATACTGTATCGATGTCTTTGAAGCTGCGATAAACTTGCTCCCGTATGCTGTTCCTCGTACATATATGTTATTCGGAGACGGTATTAGAAATCCTAGCTATAACGATCTTGTTTATCAAGTTTTCCAAAATGTGAGTGACATTACCTGATATCGGTTCCCTTCTCGATATTAACGTGCTAGTAATTATACCGATTTCATCTTTTTTTCTCTACAGAAATATGATGCAGCTGTCGGAGATATTACAATTGTTATGAACAGGACGAAAATCGTAGATTTTACACAGCCTTATATGGAATCCGGACTTGTAGTTGTTGCTCCGATCAAAGAGGTGAAGTCAACTCCGTGGTCATTCCTCAAGCCATTTACCAAAGAAATGTGGTTCGTCACAGCTGCATTCTTTCTTTTCGTGGGAGCCGTAGTGTGGATTCTCGAGCACCGGATGAATCATGAATTCCGTGGTCCTCCCCGGCAACAACTTATAACGATTTTTTGGTTAGTCCTCTGTATAATAGATGGTTTCTATTTATAGAACTTGATGGAAACACAGGTTATATTGATAATTCTTTTCCCTAATTCCAGGTTTAGTTTCTCGACGATGTTTTTCTCGCATAGTAAGTAATCCGTTATAGTCCACATTACGGCATTTACGTTCCAACGAATCGATGCCAAAGATTCATAAATTTACAACTCTTGCTTCGACTTGATGCAGGGGAAAACACGGTGAGCACCTTGGGACGTTTGGTGCTGATCATATGGCTGTTCGTAGTTCTGATTATCAATTCAAGCTACACGGCTAGTTTGACATCGATACTGACCGTGCAACAGCTGACATCTGGGATTCAAGGGATCGACAGCTTGATCTCGAGCACCGAACTTATCGGAGTTCAAGATGGTTCGTTTGCATACAACTATTTGGTTGATGAGCTAAACATAGCACGGTCTAGAATAGTTCAGTTAAAAAATCGGGAAGCATATCTGAGCGCACTTAATCTCGGACTGAAGCCAGGTGGTGTAGCTGCCATCGTCGATGAACTTCCTTACATCGAGCTCTTCTTATCCAGCACCAAGAGTTTGTACCGAACCGTCGGGCAAGAATTTACAAAAAGCGGATGGGGCTTCGTAAGTGTCAACGTTAAACTTCCGTCATTTTCTTGAGTTACAAATCAATACTCACTCTCATTTTCCATGGTGTCAGGCTTTTCAAAGGGACTCCCCTCTCGCGGTAGATCTTTCGACCGCTATCCTTCGACTCTCGGAGAACGGTGGTCTCCAAAGAATCCATAACAAGTGGCTAAAACACCGTGAGTGCTCGATTCAAATCAATCAAGACGAAGACAATCAGCTCGACTTAAGCAGCTTTTGGGGCCTGTTCCTGATATGTGGCATTGCTTGTGTGGTTGCTCTTACATTTTTCTGCTATGGAGTCTTGGCTCAATACCGGAGATATAACCCCGAAGACGAGGAAACGGTGGTCGAGGAGATTGAACCGTCAAGATCATCTCGGAGGTCCATCCGATCGACTAGCTTTAAGAACATAATCGATTTTGTAGATAAGAAAGAAGCAGTGATTAAACAGATGCTGAAGAGAAAGAACAGCAATGAAAGCCAACAGACCGAACATAGCTCTAATGGACAGGCAAGTTCACCAACGTAAAACAGAAACATGTTGTATGAAAAATAAATAATTGTTATTATGATGCAGATGTAATAAAAATATGATTTGTTGTTTATGTTTAGAAATTTAATAAATAAAAATATATAATATTACTATATATTAAAAAATTGGACGCCATCTTAATGCAAAATTATAATTTTGTTTTAGAAAAAATAATACAAAAAATTTAAATAAATTTTTTATAGGATTATTATCTCATTCGATGGTAAAAGTTTTAGTTTTCACAAACGGGTTAATTTGCATAGAATTTGAAGTTTATGACCGAAATTGAGAATTTAGGGGTTTAAACTAAGAATTTTAATTTTGAATTTTAGCATTAAATTAGAATAGTAGAATTTGAAGTTTATGACCGAAATTGAGAATTTAGGGGTTTAAACTAAGAATTTTAATTTTGAATTTTAGCATTAAATTAGAATAGTAAAATCTAGTCCAAAATTTTAAATCTTAAACTTTAACTCTAAAATCTAAATTAAAATCATAAATTCTAAATATTAAAACTTAAACCCTACAAACTAAATTAGACTTAAACTTGTTTGTGAAAAATAAGTTTTTCACAAACACTGATGTTTTAATTTAATAATATTTAAAATATACTGATGTTTAAAAATATAAAACACCAGTTAAAAACACTCATTTGGTGAATTAGTTAAATTGTTCATCTTTATTTTCTCATTTTTATTATATCACGAATTTTAAATCAAATTAACCTCGAGATAGGCAAAAAGAGCGTCCGCCCAAGGCTCGAAGCCCACTAGAGACTACTATTTATATTTTTTTACTTATATATATGATTTTTTAATTACATATATGACTTTTTAAATTTTATTTTTTTAATAAAGTTAATCAATTTTAATTAAAAAATATTTAGTTTAAATACTATTTAGTTTATAGAATGTAATAATACTCTTGGGAATATAATTCTTGAAATATTCATTATTTGACATTATTATTAGAATATTAAATTATTTTATTTGACTTGATTGAAAGAAATATAATTATAATGTTTGATTGATAGATTATAAAATTATCAGAATATATGTTTTATAAAATTATGCATGTGATATATTTTCTTTTTAACTAATCAAAATTTCAATATTAGATGCAAACATTTACATAAAAATTCTAAAATATTTTCTTTTGTTATTTTTAATTTATATTTTTTAATAAATTTTTTACACAGATAATTGAATATAGGAAAAATTATATCACGAGTCATTCCCGATACGTCTTCATGAGACCAACCAATCAAATGTACTTATTTTATTATTTTTTATATTATCTTTTAACAAGTAAATCTTCATTAATATTTACCATAAATTAAATTAAAAAATAGTTTTTTATTAAATGAAGATTCACTTTTGTCGAGTGTTGCAATCGATCGAAAAACGCCAAGAGGGGGGTGAATTGGATTTTTAAAAATTGGTGGACACTAATTGCAAAGGTAGGAAATTGTAAGGTGGTTTAGAGTGGTTCAACTTCCTCAATGAAGTCTACATCCACTACCTTAGTGACCACACTAAGGATTTTCCACAAATTCACTAATTTGTCTTTCCTTTAAGGATAAGGAGTAACCTTACACAATTCAATAGACTTATACCCCAAAGTCTATTGAATCAATCCCCAAATTTGAGTACAAAGAAGCAAACAAGAAAATTCTCACAAGGTAGATGTTTGCACAAATTAATCTCTCTCACACACCCAATTAAACACTAGTAAAAGATTATAAATGAAGAACACACTAGTGTTTTGCAAGAAAGGTTGGAAATGAAGTACAACTTGAATCTATGAATGCTTGAATCTTTGGATAGGCTTTCTTGTTGTTCCAATATGTTTTTCAGACCTCTTTTGTATGCTCTTAATAGTTTCTAACCGTTTGTAGCCATTGGGAGTACTTTGAAGCCGTTGGTTGTCATTAAGATTGAGCATTTAATGCTCACCTGCACAGAAGTTTCGAAACCTTTACCAGAGGTTTCGAAACCTTTAAGAATTTTAAATAAAACTAGCCGTTACAGGTTGAAAGTTTCAAAACCTTTAAACAAGATTTTGAAACCTTGCTAGGGTTTCAAAAAGCAGGTCATTCTATCCTAAAAGTTTCGAAACCTTTCAACAAGGTTTTGAGACTTTTGGCTTTGGAAAACACTTTTGACGATTTTATTGACTTTTAAAGGTGTATTCGATGTGGATAAAAAGTCAAACATTTTATAAACCATTTTGACAACTTTAAATCGAGTTTTTGAAAATTTTATTTCGAGAAATATATTTTACAAATTTTTACAAATTAGTCCTTTGAAAAATTTATTTTAAGTTATATCAAAATAAGTCTAACAATCTCCCCCTTCGAGAAACACAATTCATGCAATCAACAATTTAACATACTTTGAAAGATATAAACATAGAAAGCAACATGATTTCATATTTTGCATGAAAAATAGAAAGTTACCGATTGAATCAAAAATTTCAATTGCATTTTATCCACTTCAAGTGCCTTTCCTTCTAGTATGTCTAGACCTTTCAAATTTCTTCATTTTGCTCACCATGGCTCCAACACACCTACAAAAAGGAACTTATACATATTTTGGTACCCAAACTCTTTTGGGTCCATAAGGATTAGTTCCTAAAATTCTAGTCCTATTTGGTATCCATTTTGATAAAAGATTATATTCTTTATTAGCAATGAGTCCTTTAGGAACCCAAATACTTTTAACTATCTTTCTATTATATGACCTTTGGGGACCTCTATAAAGATTTCCATTAAAGTTCTTTCTAAATTAGTTGGATTTAGAATTTTCACCTTTTTCAAAAGATTTTGTTCTAACTTTATCAAAAGAAGCTTTAAGCTCATAAATTTTCTTCTCATGATCATCATGAGCTTTTGAAAGTAAATTATGTAAATCTTGATTTTTCTTTTCAAAATCAATTATTTTATTTTTCAACTCTTTAATTTTATTTTCAAATCCTTTATTAGCTTTGGAAAGAGAATCATTTTCATTTTTTAATTTCAAAACAATTTTTCTATTTTTTAAAATGGAATCTTCATATTCCAAAGCCAACTCATCATATGCCTCTTGTAATTCATCAAAAGTATAATCAATTGAAATAGATGAATTAGAGGTTACCTTAGAGTCTTCTTCGAATGCCATGAGACACAAATTGGCTACTTCATCCTCATCATCCGATGTTTCTTCATCGCTCCAAGTAGCTACATGAGCTTTGTGCCTTTTCTTCTCAAAGCCCTTTTTTCTTCAATTGGGGACATTCAAACTTGATATGTCCCGGTTTTTTGCACTCATAGCAAATGATGGCATCTTTATCCCTTGGTTCACTCTTGAAGCCCTCTTCTCTTTGAAATCTTCTATCTTTGTTGGACCTCATGAATCTTCTAAATCTTTTGGCAAACATAGCCATATCTTTCTCTTCATCATCATCACTAGAATCACTTTCTTCTTTTGTTGATTTGAGAGCAACTTCAAATTTCTTGGTTTCAACTTTTTTCTTCTTTTCTTCATTTCCTTTGGATATCATCTCATGAGTAAGCAATGAACCAATAAGCTCATCTAACTTGAGAGTCTTAAGATTCTTTGCTTCTATTATTGTCGTCCTTTTTGATTCCCAAGAATCCGGGAAAGAGTAGATCATCTTTCTCACAAGTTTATCTTCGAGAATTGACTTCTCCATAACCCTTTAATCCATTCACAATCATCGAGAATCGATCGGACATGGATTTAATGTCTTCTTCGGGATCTATTTTGAAGTTCTCATAGTTGAGGTTGAGAAGCACGATTTTGGTCTCCTCCACTTCATTTGTTCCTTCATGTGTGACTTCAAGTTTATCTCAAATTTCTTTAGCATTAGAACATGATGATACTCTTCCATATTCATCCGGACCAAGAGCATAAAATAGAATATGCATTGTCTTGGCATTAGTAGAAAATTTCTTGTTTTCTTCATTGTTCCATGTCTCCATGCTACTAGTTGGTGCGGTGTAGCCACTAATGATTATCTTCCAAGCTTCTAGATCATAAACTTGAATGAATAACCTCATTCAATTCTTCCAATAGGCATAGTTGACTCCATTGAAGAAAGAATGCTTGTTGGTGGGTTGAGAGTCTCCCGAAGCTTCAATAGTGGAAGAGGAAGCCATGGATGACCTTGAAAATGATTGAACACTTCTTGGATCTTCTCAAGAGGTTGTTAGACCTTTCAATAAGCCTCGCTCTGATACCAATTTTCGAGTGTTGCAATCGATCGAAAAACGCCAAGAGGGGGGTTGAATTGGATTTTTAAAAATTGATGGACACTAATTGCAAAGGTAGGAAATTGCAGGATGATTTAGAGTGGTTCAACTTCCTCAATGAAGTCTACATCCACCAACTTAGTGACCACACTAAGGATTTTCCACAAATTCACTAATTTGTCTTTCCTTTAAGGATAAGGAGTAACCTTACACAATTCAATAGACTTATACCCCAAAGTCTATTGAATCAATCCCCAAATTTGAGTACAAAGAAGCAAACAAGAAAATTCTCACAAGGTAGATGTTTGTACAAATTAAGCTCTCTCACACACCCAATTAAACACTATTAAAAGATTACAAATGAAGAACACACTAGTGTTTTGCAAGAAAGGTTGGAAATGAAGCACAACTTGAATCTATGAATGCTTGAATCTTTGGATAGGCTTTCTTGTTGTTCCAATATATTTTTTAGACCTCTTTTGTATGCTCTTAATAGTTTCTAATCATTTGTAGCCGTTGGAAGTACTTTGGAGTCGTTGGTTGTCATTAAGATTGAGCGTTTAATGCTCACCGCACAGAAGTTTCGAAACCTTTACCAGAGGTTTCGAAACCTTTAAGAATTTTAAATAAAACTAGTCGTTACAGGTTGAAAGTTTCAAAACCTTTAAACAAGATTTTGAAACCTTGCTAGGGTTTCAAAAAGCAGGTCATTCTATCCTAAAAGTTTCGAAACCTTTCAACAAGGTTTCGAGACTTTTTGCTTTGGAAAATTCTTTTGACCATTTTATTGACTTTTAAAGGTGTATTCGATGTGGATAAAAAGTCAAACATTTTATAAACCATTTTGACAACTTTAAATCGAGTTTTTAAAAATTTTATTTCGAGAAACATATTTTACAAATTTTTACAAATTAGTCCTTTGAAAAATTTATTTTAAGTTATATCAAAATAAGTCTAACAACTTGATTAGAAAGATGAGATAAACAAAATTAATGAAATTGATGTATTTGATTTGTTGGTCCCATGAATAATATGATAGAAATGATCCATGATTCAATTTTTTGACATCAGAATTTATATATGAAAGGATGGATATGCAAGCTCGAATTGATCATCGATGATCGTCAAATGGGTTATTTTTTTGTGCTTGATTGAATTTGCTAAATTCGAAATGATTCAGCCAGACCTACATTCACAACTTAGCATACCACTAAGAATTTTAATCAATTCACAATAAATTCGTCCTTTTTTCAATGTTTAAGATAAAACTTTTACAATTCTATCTTTTCATAAACTAGAATCTCTCTTTTTATAAGAGATTTGTTTGGTAAACTTAATACCTCACAAGTTGGACGTTTACAGAATTTAAACTCATAAGAAAATAGTACAAAAGATATATAAATTGACATTCTCTAAAAATATGTAAAAGTAAAATGAAAATATTAACTTTGGACTCAAATTCTCTTAATCAATATTTTTGGATATGTTTTCTAACATTCTTCGAGTGTTCAAGATTTTCATTTATGTTGTGAAATGAGTTCATAACTGTTAGAGACCGTTGAAAATTCAAAGTTATTGGAATATTTTTCAAGCATAATTTTTTATCTTAGTGTTGTCGGTATCAGTACGCGTGTACCTGTGTTGACATAGCTCTATTTGGGAAAATATTCATTGAAGGCTGAGAATTTTTATAATTAATATTTCTTTTGCTTTTTAATGGAATTAGAACATAATTAATTATATTTTAAAAAATATGTTTAATTAATTTAGGTTATTTAATGTAATAATACTCATTTAAAATGTTTTTGATTTATAATTTAGGATTTAGAGTTTAAGATTTAAGGGTTAGATTTTAATGTTTACTGTTTAGGTTTAGGATTTTAATGCTTAGAGTTTAGTGTTTAGTTTAAGGTTTTTAATGTTTAGGGCACTGGCGGATGCACCCTTTAAATAGGGTGGGCACGGGACCACCCTGAACTTTTTAAAGTTCATATATTAACTCTTAATTTTCTTAATTTTTATGAATTAGTCCTTAAGTTCTTATAATATTTAAGCTTTGTGTCCAACCTGAGATTTCGAAATTTCATTAGTGCCCACCCTCAAATGAATTTCTGGATCCGCCATTGGTTTAGGGTTTAGTGCATAAGGTTTACTGTTTATAGTTTAAGGTTTAATATTTATGAAGATAATTAATAAAACACAGAAGATATAATTAATTATATTTTATTAACCAGCCAAATAAACATCGATGATAGTAATTTTTACAATTAGTACTCTCAATAATATAACCTATAAAATTTAGTCTAATATAAATATCTTTTCTCGTTGACATTAAAATCATTATGTTAAGATGATCATTGTTTTTCTTAATATTTTAATTTAAGAATAATTTTGTTTTTTTATATTATTTGACTGTAAACAATAATATTAATTTTAATATTAATTGTCGATTGTTGATAATTTTTATTTTTTTAATATTTATTATATTGTATTTATGTTTTTATTTAATTTTTTATTAAGAATAGCTCCGTCTTTGGGTCACGTTTTTATCTTTCTTATAACATATATTTTTTTATCTTTATTAACTTTTCTTTTTCAATATTGAATTTAATATCGTCTCGATTTATAAAGATTATACTTATTTGATTATCTTGTTAACCGCCGATAATTTTTATTTTTTTTTTGAATTTTTGTTATGTTATATCTATGTTTTTTATTGAATTTAACAATTTATTATTGTCGATGATCTTTTAATAATTTAATCCTTTTTACGATTCGTTTATTCATATAATCAAAATTATTTATATTTATCTTTTACTTAAATCTTTTGATTATTTTTTTGTTAAGTTAATAAATTTGTTTTTTTAATTAATCTAAATTGTTGCTATTTTTAGGAGTCTAATTGTTAGGTTTTACTCTTAGAAGAATAGTGATTGGTGTTTAGCAAAACATGACCACGTTAAAATATTTTCTTATTTTGACAAGATTTTTTTTATTTAGAAAATGTCTGTAAAAGGTTGTCAGTTTATTGAATAAAACATGAATGGAGAGTTTCTTCTTTCTCTTATTTGTTGTTATTTTTTTCTTCAACAGTGGTATAAGAGCCAGGTTAATTATATTCGTAAGCGTAAAACATTAAATGATCATAAAATTCAACTTTGTGCATGCAATCATTTCATATTTCGATGGTTATTATGATCATTGGAGTATATTAATAGAGAATTTTTTATGGTCGTAAAAGTATTAGGTAGTAGTTAAATTTAAAATTTAAATGTTAACAACAGACGTAACTCTGATATAAAATCAAAAAACAGACTTTGAAGCTAAAAAGCTTAAGGACCTCAAAGCAAAAAATTATTTGTTTCAGGTTATTGGTCATCCTATCTTAGAAACTATTTTTTGTAGGGGTAGGTACGGGTTGGGTTGGGTCGGATTTTCGGTCCACCCGCACTAGATCCGAAAAATTATACCTTCCCCCTGTCTCCCGACCCACCCCAGTTTAGGTGAAAAAATCTGACCCGATCCAAATCTTTTAAAAAAATCAAAATTTTAGGGACTAATCTGTAAAAAATAAAATTTAGGATCTAATTGTAAAAATATTTAATTTTAGTGACTTAATTGTAAAAAAAAATTAATTTTAGTGATCTAATTGTATAAAAAATATATAAAGAGGGATCATTATTGTAAATATCCCTAAAATATATATGGGAAAATTACATTATTAGTCCCGGGTCGGGTCGGTTGAATTTTTTCCATCCTAAAACCAAACTCGACCAGACCCGAGATCACCCTTGAAAAAAACTCGACCCAACCCGAGACCCAAATTTTTCACCAGAAAAATCTGTCCCGATCGAATCGAGTCGGATCAGAATCCGTCGAGTACGAATTCCGTGCCCATCCTTATTTTTTTGCAAAGATATTTTTAAGAATATTTGGAATTCCATGAAAAAAAAATGAAGGCTCTAACTGAATCAAACGTACGTAACTCCGAACCTTAAGGAAAAAAATTGAGATTCTAGCCATGAAGGATGAAGAATTTGTAACTATCTTGCTAGAACAATAGAGATCAACAAAAAAAATGCGCTTTATCGAAAAAAAGATGAATGATGTTATCAATTGTGTAAACATTTATTAAACTATGAAAGGTGAAGATAAGAATGAGAGTAAAAGAGATAATTTTCCATTGAATAACAACTGAGTATTTATACACAAATCAAAATAAGAAATGCATGAGAAAAGCATGAGGAAAGCGTAACAGATTTTTCATGAGCTGTCACCAACTTTAGAGGAAAAGTTGGTTTCAGTTATACCAGAAAGAATATTGTTTAACATAACCTGGCTCTGATACCATGTAAACATTTATTAAACTATGAAAGGTGAAGATAAGAATGAGAGTAAAAGAGATAATTTTCCATTGAATAACAGCTGAGTATTTATACACAAATCAAAATAAGAAATGCATGAGAAAAGCATGAGGAAAGCGTAACAGATTTTTCATGAGCTGTCACCAACTTTAGAGGAAAAGTTGGTTTCAGTTATACCAGAAAGAATATTGTTTAACAAATTGTATAGAAAAATTTGTGTTTATTAACGCTATAATTCAATTATATGATTGGTTCAATTGAAGAATCAAAAGACATATTTGTATTTTTCTTTGAAGTAACTCTTTTTTTTTCTAACCCGAGTTAAAAATTTTAAATAAAATTCGAGTTGTAAAATAAAAATTCGAATAACTCGAATTTAATAATTAAATGATTAATTTTTAAGTTTAAGATGAATCTATCAATTTTTTTATGATATATATACATTGATATATAAAAATATAAAGAAATGTCGTTACATATGAAAAAAAATATATAGATAAAAATCTTATATGATTAGAGAAAGTCAGTTTAAATTGAAATCAAATCATACTATAACATGATAAATAATTACAAATAAATAGTTATAGGAACTCGAAAACTCGACTCGACTCGATTCGACTCGACTCGAATTTCTTAAACTCGACTCGAACCGAAAAAGTTTCAAATAAAGTTTAAGTTGTAAAATATGACTCGTAAACTCGAATAACTCAAAATTTTTTGACTCGATCGAATACTAACCCCTAATCAAACCCTTCATAAATTCAATATACTATAAAAGATGCAAACATATTGATGTGAAGTTTTATTTTCTTTAACATTTCTAACTTTTTTATTATATTTTCTTAAATAATTTAAAGTGACTAATTATATATTGTTATTAGAAAAATAACCAAACTATATGTATAATTTAGGTTCATGATTTTAATCCTCTTTGTAAATAAATTTTTCTGTCGATAAAACTAATTACTTCTATAAAAAATCAGTACGGTAATTATGGATTTTTATATAAAATTAAAAAAATATTTTAATAAACGAAAAATTATATTATGAATTTTTTCAGTCATATCATTCATAAAATTAATTAATAAAAATATTTATTTAATTATTTTTATCTTATTTTTATTAAATAAATTTTTATTTGATAAAAAATAAATTTAATTTAATTTATAATAAATATTATTAAATATTTATTTATTTAAAAAATAAAATAAAAATTAATTAAATAAATATGTTTGGTTCGGTTCGTGATTGTGATCGTGGTAACACATGTCTTCGACACGTCCGCATACTATCTTTTTAGGGAAAATCAATGAGAAATTTTTTCTTTTATAAAATGTGAAATGTCTTTTCTTTCTGCAGTCACTCTGATTTTACAGGTTGTATGAGAGCAATTCAGTTGATTTAAAATTCTCTTTGAATTTCAATACTTAATTGAATAGATTTAATAACAAAATATCCGAGATTTAAATGGATATTTTCGGTTATCAAATCTATTTTTGGATGGATATTAACAGATATATCCGAGATTTAAATAGATTTTATCTGTCATATCTAGATTATCTCAAATTTAAATTAATTAAATTTAAATATAAAATCTGATTTTCGGACGATATTGTCCCACGTCCAGCCTATAAATAAGAGGTTTTTCTCTCAGTTTTAATCATCTCATTCAGAATTCGTTATATTTCTTTCAGAGAGTTTAAGAGCATTCTCTGAAAAGCTTTTGATAGCTTTTGTTTGATTTTTATCGGTTTGTTTATTTTATTTTTCCTATCAATACTAATTCCTTGTTTTACGGTATATCAAAACTACCATCATAAATAATATATCATGAGTTATTCGTGATATAATTTCTTCTAGAAACAAAATCGTCTGGAAACACAGTGGTCAAACCCTTAGTGAACGGCATGTTTCCACGTGGGTTTCTTTGAATTTAATATTCAGACAACTTGGAATATCTCCGACAGTTATTACCAAATCAAGATATTTTCATACAGACCGAACACCTGGATGTAGAGGATCAAAAACAAAGAATAACGTGTAACATCAAGTAAGTAAGTAATAAGACGATAAATAATTTATTTTATAAGATGCAAGAATTTTATAAAGTTTAAGTATAATTAATTAATAATTAAATTTTTAAAAAAATTTAAGTTCGAATCTGAATTTTTTTAAACAAAAAAATCAAATAAATATATTTAAATTTATAGCACAAATAAATCTCAATAAATATTATAATCCAATATAAAATAAAGTAATAACTCAAACTGCAATTAAAAAATTTAACAATAAATAAATTATTCTTACATAAACTACTATTATCTTATTAGTCTACTAATATTTTATTTTTCACATCACAAATATAAAATGTCTGATAAATATTATAGTCTAAGAAAATAAATGAAAAATATAATCAAAATGTCCAACTATTAACATTGGACATAAAGAAAAAATTTATAACGATCAAATTTTTATTGTTCCACTATAGTTTAATAAAAGCTTATAAAATAAGAGGAAAACATAATAGAATTATTGAAGATATTAATCATCTAAAATGTTAATAATATATAAACTCAATTACGATTTTAATATATATTTTAAATCTAAGAATTTTAAATATTTTTATTTAGATTTATATATAGATCAAATTTATATCGGATATGAATTCAGATTTAATTCAGATCGGATCATGACAATATTCATATTTAATCCATCTCCTATTAGGACTCAATTTTTTTTTATTCGGATTTAAACTTTTTTTAATCAGATTTGGATCGAATTTGCTTTTGGATCAGATTCGAATTGTATTATCATCCCTATTATCTTATAATGAATTTATATAATTTAGATATTTGTTAATAATAATATAAACAATGATTTTTTTTTATTGTCATATAGTTCTAGATTACGATTTAAAATTTTTGGATTTAAATGAGAATTTTGAAAGGTAGATTTTTTCACTTATTCAATAATTTTATTTAGTTTTGATTTAATATTTTTGTAATTTTTAATTTACAACTTTCAAATATATTAAGAGAATTAATTATAAGTATTAAAATGTAGAATTAGTCCGACAACCATCCATGCATAATTTACATATGGTTGCATTTGAACTTGAATCATGAGGTGGACCGTTAAGATTAAATATGAGAGACGAAATCAAAATTAATTATGCGAGAAATTTTTTAAAAAAATTTAAAAGATAATTAAATCATAAAAATATTAAAATATATATATATATATAATTTTATAAATTTTAAAACTGAAAGGTTTATTAAATTAAAAAATAAGAATTAAAATTCAATTTGTTAATTTTAAATAATTAAATCTTAAAATAATAATAAAAAATATAAAATTTAAATATATAAAACTTATATAAATATACTGGGTCAGATTGATCGAATATTTCCTTTTAAACTTTATTGATCCAATATTTAAAATTTTTTATTCGATTTAACTTGAATTTAGTTTTTTAACAAAAAGAGTTAATCCGATAAATTCGAGTTAGATAAAATCATATTATAATATATATATATATATATATAACTCATATAAATATTATATTGTAATGTTATTTTCACACGTAAGGTTAGGGATGATAATGGATCGAACTTAAATCGGACTTTATAAAATCCAAGTCTAATTTAATTAATAATCGGATTTTTAAAAAAAATCTAAGTCCGAATCAAAATTCATTTAGATAAATCCAAATCTAATAAAATATCTAAAATTCAAATCCAAATTCAATTATTTTTTAAAGTAATAACTAAAATAAATATCTTTAAATGAAAAAATTAAATTTTATCAAACAAATAATTTTAAATTTATATCACAAACAAACCTCAACAAATATTACATTCCAATATAAAACAAATTAAACTAAAAATTCAAACTTTTTAAATCTAAAAATTTTAAATATTTTTATTTAGATTTATATATAAACTAGATTGATTTAGATTGAATTCGGATCGGATCATGACAATATCCATATTAGATTTATCTCCTATTAGGACTCAAACCTTTTGTTTGAATTCGTATTCAAATATTTTTAATCAAATTTAAAATAATTTTTTTTCTTTAGATTAAATCAAATTTATATTATATTATCTTCGCATTTGATTTGATTCAATTATTGTTGAGCATACCAATTAAAAAAAAATTCTTCTTTTTTTTTTTCTGGAAAATTGTTTATTCTAATTAGTTGAACTCCACGTTTGAGTGACAAGTGTCCTACTCCTTTTCATTAATAAAATATTTGCGCCACGTGCTTCAATTGATAAATTTGAACACATCAGAATAATTATCGGGAATCATGATTTTTTATATATAAATTTTAAATTTGTTTTTAATTTTATTTAAAATTAAAAAACTAAAAAATAATTAATTTACAATTTATAATTAAAAATTAAAATATAAAAAATTAACCAATTTAACCAAATTCATTTCAAATTCATGTATTTTGAATTTCATCTTTTGAACTTAAAACGTTTTTTCATACTCTCTTAAATTCTGATATTCTTATTCAACTGAGACAACGTATTTATAAAATAAAATATTAAACCCATATTTTTATAAAAAATAATTTATACTAAAATGCGGTACGAAACACGTAAAAGAGATATATTATATTAAATAATATTTGGCATAAAGATACTTTTAACCCTTAACGTTTATAATTTTTATCGTTTTGGTCCTTATTCTTTTTTAGATAAATTTAGCCCTTAACCTATATCTTTTTGACAAATAGCTTATTTTTTAACTATCATGATAGTTGGACCGTTAAAAATCTAACAATACTGACATGTCATATGCATATGATAATATATTTTAAATGACATGACATCTAACCTATCAAATATATATATGAAATATAATTTTATTCTAATATAAAATATAAAACAATTAAAATTCAAATAAAATATTAAAAATTTAATTAATTCTAAAATAAAATGTTACTAAATATTCTCAACCTTAACTACGATAGAATCAAAATCCTATCTTTAAAAATTAATTAATTAAATAGGATTATGAATGTTTAGTATCCTT
Organism: Abelmoschus esculentus; assembly: GCA_035048815.1. NCBI lineage: Eukaryota > Viridiplantae > Streptophyta > Magnoliopsida > Malvales > Malvaceae > Abelmoschus > Abelmoschus esculentus. Next base: position 20,825,849 of record JAUCBN010000012.1, on the reverse strand, counting down.
TTATTTTAGAATCAATTAATTTTTTATATTTTATTTGAATTTTAATTGTTTTATATTTTATATTGGAATAAAATTATATTTCATATATATATTTTATAGGTTAGATGTTATGTCATTAAAATATATTATTATATGCATATGACATGTCATGGTTAAAAAATAAGCTATTTGTTAAAAATATATAGTTAAGGCCTAAACTTATCCCAAAAAGAATAAAGACTAAAATGATAAAAATTATAAACGTTAAAGGTTAAAATTATCTTTATGCCATAATATTTATATCTTAAAAAATGAATGAAAGATGATTGTTACTACATCAAACCTCAAGGTGGGTTGTGAAATTTATAACAAAATTAAAAGATAAATATTATATATGAATATATTATTTTACACTTAAAGTTCTACCTTCGTATATTTTATTTATTTTAAATATTGATTATTATATTGTATTAGGGTTTATATTCATGGTTTGTGTTTCTGATTTAATATTTAATATAAGGTTTAGAGTTTATCTTTTAAGGTTTAGAGTTCAAAGTTTATGGTTTATATTTTAAGGTTCATGGTTCGAGGATTTAAGAGTTTGAGTTTTAGGGTTTGATGAGCACTCAAAAGTCCTCATTTTTATATCATTTTCCCACTCGTTTATTGTCAATAACGACAAAATTAAAGGTGATAAGGGATATTTCTGGTTATTTTCCATATTTCAGCATCCGAACATTAATTTTATGAATTTATCTATTAATTGGCATAAAACATATACGTTTGATAGTTTTCTCTCTTAGACAGGAAACTATATCACAGAGATAACCAAAGGAAAAAATAGATGCTGAATTACAGACGAAGCACCCGCCACGACAGCACTCTGGAGGCCGCCGCAGCAGCATAAAAGATAACAATCGGTGCTCGACAGAAAGAAGAAAAGATATTGATCTTAACGAACAAAAGAGCAAGAGAAAGAAGAAGCTCAGTTAGGAGGTCAAGCTCATATCGAAGCCAAGGCAACCTCTGCCGAGGCAGCATGCCCCTTGAACAACATTATATTCGAAAGAAACCACCGGATGAGGAGACAACAACTAAGATATCAGCTTCTCCTCTATCCAAAAAGGGGAAGATGGTTACCGCCGAAGATGCATTTTATTGCACTTCTGCAATAACCTAAAATTCTATCTCTTTATCCCTAATTTATTTTTATGTTTTAGGAATTAGAATATTATTTTTAGTTTTAGTTAGAATTTAGATTTTAATTTTTGCAAATTATTCAAACTTTTAAAATTTTCCCACAGTTTTAATATTATTTTAATTTTAGCTTTTAAGTCCAATAAAGAAAATAATATAAAAATGACCAAGTCCAAAAACGCGGCCCAACTCAAGGCAAAAATATCTCGGCGAGAAACTTACCGCCCAAAACCCACCGCAAGCTCCTAATCGATAGTGACTCCGAAGATTCTTTCGGGTCCGCAGAATTTTAAGGGCGATAGTTTTTCTTTTTTTTTTCTTTTTCTTTTATTTTCTTTTAATTTTTGGTTATTTTTTCTTTCCTCTGTTACTTAACCATGCATTGAGGACAATGCATCTCTCGAGTTTGGGGAGCATTTGTCTAATTTTGTAACATGTAATTATCTGTCAATTGTATGGAAGTAATCAGAGTATCTTGTTATTTCCTTAAAAATTTTGCTTAATATCCATCCTTATACAAATGCAATTAATTTTTTTAGACTGTTGAATTTTATTGAAATTGCCTCGGCAGTAATATATTCTCCAACCGCCGCAGCAGTTCACATCATTCACTAGACTTGAATTCAGAAAGGTCTACTAGGCTTAGTACTTAGGATTAGATTATGAGCCTAAAATCATATAAACACTACTAGTCTCAATTAATTTTAAAAGTTCTTTTCTTTGAAAGCAATAAGGACATAGGCTTAGATTTTAAACTAGAGGTGCCTATCACTGGCTTTAGTTAGTCCATAGAGGTGCCCATGACTGGCTCTAGGACTTAGTTTTTCTCCCACTTACTAGAGGTGCCCGAAATTGGCTCTAGTAAGAAATAGCTAAATATTTGAGGTGCCCAAAAACTGGCTCAAGCAATATAAGTATATAGCAATACATATTTATACATCAATTTAGGGAGAAAGAAGGGAAAAAATCAAGAAAAATCTTAGTTGGAAGTCTTGAGCTAGAAAAAGGATTAGAACTTAGAAAATCAGCCTTGCATAGCTACGCACACACACACTAAGACTTATAGTCCAATTTCGAGGAACGCCTAGAACCTAGAAGAGGCCGAGTCAAGAAAGGAACTCTGCCGCAACAGGCAAGACGGTAACAAAATCTTAAATACAAAAATAAAAGACTAAACACAACTCAAATTTTCTCCTAGGTCCATAATTAATCCTATGTATGTGTATGGATCCTTAGGATTGGTGTATTCTTTTCTATCCTATATCCCACGGTTTCGGATCATGGATCGAGCCAAGCATCACAACTTTAAAATTTCAGACTTAAAAATTATCTTTTGCATTGCTTGAGGACAAGCAATAGTTCAAGTTTGGGGGTGTGATGAGCACTCAAAAGTCCTCATTTTTCATATCATTTTCCCACTCGTTTATTTCCAATAAAGACAGAATTAAAAATGATAAGGGATATTTTTGGTTATTTTCTATATTTCAGCATCTGAACACTAACTTTATGAATTTATTTATTAATTAACATAAAACATATACGTTTGATAGTTTTTTCTCTTAGACAAGAAACTATATCACATAGATAGCCAAAAGAGAAAATAGATGCTGAATTACAGACGAAGCACCCGCCACGACAGCACTCTGGAGACCGCAGCAGCAGCGTAAAAGATAACAACCAGTGCTCGATAGAAAGAAGAAAAGATATCAATCTTAACGGACAAAAGAACAAGAGAAAGAAAAAGCTCAGTTAGGAGGTCAAGCCCATATCAAAGCCAACCGCGGGAAAAAAAAGATATTTTAGGAAATAAGATTAAATTAATACAGTTTAATTAGGAATTAGATTTCTTTCCCCTTTAGAACTCTTTCCTTGCATGGAAAGATCAACTTAGGGCTTGGCCTATATAAGACACTTATTAGGTTTAGGTTTAGTGTGGAGTCGAGACAGATTCTCACTTTGTTATACCTTTAACCTCCTCCTCCATGATGTTCTAAATCTTTCAGAGGTTTAAATTGTCTGTGGAGTAGTCGGGGATGAAGGTTATGTTATGTTTGATATTTATTAATGCAAAACTTACTTTATACTCCTTTTGTCACATAAATATTGTCTCTTATTGACTTTTTTGGGGTCAAACTTTTTCAACTTTGACTCTTAATTATTTAAAATTTATTATTGATAAAAATATGAAAAAATATATTTTAAAAACTTCTAATCGAGTAGATTTTAGATATATAATTTATAAAATTTAATTATTTAAAATATTTAATATAATTATAGTTAAAGTTTAAAAAATTTGACTTTCAAAAAGTTAATAAGGGACATTATTTTTGGGACGGAGGGAGTAGTTTATTCTCTCTTGATAGTTACTCTTCTTGTATATGAGCTCGAAAGATAGGTATATGAGAAAAACTCATTTACCTAGCATCGGGAGATGTAGGTTCACGAAATGAGAGAATACGGTCTTTACTCATGGGCATTGACTAATCCGTCAAGGATTTCAGCGACTAACAAGACGCATGTGTTTAGTTGTTGTTCGCCCTTGATTCATGCCGGGAGGTATCATCAAGACGTGGGTTTCAACAGTTCTCTTCGCTTAGGGATAAGGAAGAAGACATACAATGATGCTCTGTCGAACTATGGAGTGTTGAATTATCGACAAGGCATAACCCCGCCTAGGCAACTGCGGCGACCCTTTGTGAGATCCGCCGAGGCGGCAATTCAAGCCATTGCATTAATAAGTGGATACTTAACATAACTGGATTCTCCTCTACAAAGCACTCAATTTAGCTTTGTCTATATTAATTTATTATTTTGTTATTTAATTTTATGTTTTTATAGTTATCTTAGTCATAATTTAACCCTTCAATTTACTTGTGTTTTTAGTTTCCTTAGTGCAGTCATAAGAAGTAGTAAGGTTGACCCAGTCCTCGTGGGACCAACATCTTAAATACTACAATCTGACAAAGGTAGAATTAACAGGAATCCATAGCCTCCACCAGGGTTCATGATTTAAGTTTTAGAGTTTTGGATTTATGATTTAGGATTTGAGTTGTGGTTTTTTATAATTTAGGGTTTATAATTTGATATTTAAAGTTTAAGGGTTGATGTTTGTGGTTTAAGGTTTATATTTAGGTTTAAGGATTGAAGATCTTGATTTAGGGTTTAGTTTCATGGTGAAGAATGTTTGGTTTAAAAGTTTTAATTTTGGGTTTTACTGTTTGGAGTTTTAAGTTTATGGTCGTAGGTTTAAAATTTATTATTTGTGGTTTGATGTTTAAGATTTAGGGTGACGTTATGTTTTATTGTTTAAGGTTCATCGTTTATGATTTATGGTTTAGTTGATGATCATTATTTAAGGTTAATATTTTTATATTAATATAAAAAGTAAAAGATAACATGAGAGTATATGTTACAACTTGAGTTTCGGGACTCAGTGTCGGGTTAACCCGAGGTTGTAGGCCTCGTATTTGGGCTTTGAAGGTCTTGTTGGGCTTAAGGGGCTATAACTGGGCTTGGACTTAAATGATGACTTGGGGATAGTTTGATAATTGGTTAATTAGAGGAAAAAAAGAGGGAAAGGGAACTTATTTTCTACATTGTGTAGAGAATGGTGAGATTATCACCTCTTTATTGCCTTTTACCCGTTTCTTCTCTTATTTTCCTCTCCAAGACCATCACCAAAGGTTTGTTTTTGAAGATCACCTTGTAGAGTCTTGTTTTGCTATTGGAGGAAAGGTTTTTCAACTATAGGAGATCTATTTTTCAAGGTAAGTATGGTTTAAAATGGTGGAAGTTGGTTTTTTGAGAGAGGTTTTAGGGAAGAATGGGATGATTTTGTGGGTAGATCGAATGATATTTAGGATTCTATTTTTAACTCTTTTTTATCATCCTAATAGAATAGTAATCTCTTGCTATTCTTCTCTTGTAGAGAGGGAACAAAGAAAGTTTTCTTCAAGTTTGGATAAGGAGAAAGTTTGAAGGGTTAAGAGAGTGATTTCTTCAGGTTTATTGCTATATGGTCGATGATATGGGTTAAAATTATTATAAATTACCTAAATACTCTCAAAAACCTGTAGAAATTTTTCTAAATTAATAGGATTGCATTAAGGGTTAAAACAGAGGAATTCTGAGCTCTAGACTATGTTTTCTAGACTTCGGTACCGGCACACGGGTTTGAGTACCGGTACGCCCCTCTGGTAAGATGGGTAATTTCTCTTAGGGGTATCGGTACGGCCATGGGCCGTACCGATACAGGGTCGATAATTTAAATTTCAATGACATTTTTTTGTATTGGTACGCCAAGAAGTGTATGAGTACATGCTTGAGGGCCGATACTCAATATATGAGTACCGATATTGGGTATCAGTACGCTGGATAAGCGTATTGGTACACCAAGTTGGGTGAATTGCATCGAATGCAAAATTGGTATCGATACGCATGTGATGATCGGTAAGCCTGAAAGGGGTATTGGTACGGTAGAGGTTCGTACCGATACCGGCAGAGCAATCTACCCAAGTTTTAAGGTTTAAGTTTGGGGTTCAATAATTTATACTATGAATTCTTATGAGTTAATTAAACTATAAAATGAATATTAAAACTTGGAATTGGTGTCTTTGATGATGATATGATGATTATGCCTCGTATGCTTAGTTTTTGGATTGGTTGTTGTATAGAGTGGTATAGAGATCCTTGGTGGATCGTCTTGTGTGGTTTGAGTCTTTGTTTGGTAGGATCCGGATACCTTTTGAGAGTGATGCGACACAATGAAGGTTATCCAATGTGAGATTCTAGGTGATGACTTTGGTCGATGTGAGATTCTGAGCCCCACTCGATGTGAGATTTCAAGTGAAGACTCGATGCGAGATTTCGAGTATATTAGCTCGAAGAGATTCTGATCAACCCAATGCGAGATTCTGGGCCGGAGGAGTCTCCTAGTATCGGGTTGGCATTGTGTCTTTATGCTTTGATTGTGTTTGTCATATCATTTGTTTAGGCGATTACAGTAACGTCAATGTTTCGTATCATATCATCATATTCTCATCTAGCATATGCATATGCATAATTTTGATTCACTTGAAGCACAATCGATAGGTTGTGTACCCACTGAGCTTTAGTAGCTCAACGTTTCGGAATATATTTTCGTGCATAGGTAAGTAGACATACGAATGTACGGGAGTGGCAGAGCACCATCATCGCGGGACTTCAGCATTGACCGGTTGGTAGAATACAATTGCTAGATTAAAGAGCCATGTATTCATAGGATCATTTATTATAATTGTAACTCTATATCTAAATTGTATTGATCAAATATTTTGTTAAACATGTATTTAGAGCTCTCATATTATTTTAGATTTGTTAAACTACTTTCGATACTTAATATTACGTTTTTTTAGGAGTTTTAATTTTTTGTACATGAAATGGTTTGTTTTTGTGATGTGAACTGCAACCAGAAAGCTGCCATCAGCCGGCAATTTGGACTTCGGAACCGAAGGTTATCAACCATCCCGGTAAAATAGTTCATCTTTCGGAGCTAAAAAAGACCATCACAATTCATTACTAAAAATATCTCTAAAAACTCTTCTCCATCCTTCTCATTGTTTCTCTTCTGATTTTCCCATTGAGCAGTAATTTGCCTTCGTTTTAGGAGAGAAAGATCAGCGGAATATGACCCAATTCTGCCCAAAAATGATGAAACTCAACCTCAGGCGAAGATTCCAGCGAAGAGTTCTGATCCTCCGCCGATGCATTCGCGGTTTTTGGGACCGAATCATCATGTGCTCCCTAGGGAAACCTATGAAGAGTCGGTATCGAGCTTTATCCGCCACCCCCGCAGCCTCCTCCCATCCTCCGCCGAGTTCCGATTCATCGAGTGGCGGAACTCCGTCTGTTTCTCATCACGGAAACCTTGATCGTAAGGACTCTGATTTGGTTCAGATGAAAATCAGTCTCTTGGGTGATCCTCAAACAGGAAAAACTAGTTTTCTGGTTAGCCCCCATTACCGTAATCAAATTCAAATCCATTCTTTTTTCTTTTTAATTAAATAATGTTATATTTAAATCTGTACATTTATTATGGTTTTTGAAGATGAAATACATTGGAGATGAAAACGAGGATGAACAAGACACTCAAGCGAAAGGGTTGAATTTGATGGACAAAACATTTTTTGTAAGCGGAGTAAGGATTTATTACTGCATCTGGGAAGTTGATGGTAACCCCATTTTCTCTCTTTAATTTTGATTTTGATTTTGCTTAAAGAACACCAACAATTTGTTTGTTTTCATTTGGAAAATGTAGGAGCTGATAAATCCCAGGATCATATTCCCATGGCTTGCAAAGATTCTGTAGCAATTCTTTTCATGTTTGATCTCACAAGCAGGTGTACTTTAAACAAGTATGAACTCATAATTATACACTCCAAATTCTTCCAATAATTCCATTTTAATTGACAATGAAAATCATTTGTTGGTGGTTCGAAATCTGGGTAATGTTTTTAATCGAAATGGGTGTTTCTTCTTTGGTTGCAGTATCATAAGCTGGTATCAGGAAGCAAGGAAATGGAATCAGGTATGCACTTTCCTAACTTTATGATGAAACATTGTTGAAAAGGGTGTTTTACTAATATATATATGTTCTCGTGAGACATGTGATTTATCGCTCGGTATCGTCGCAACACACGAACACAAACCAGTATTGTCCTTTTTGGAAGGTTTGGTCACCCTGAGGTTGTTTTTATGAACATTTTTTTGCTGGATCATGTGATATCGGAGCTGCAACACGGACTCCTATAGGAATAGGAGATCTTGAGTTTGAATATGGGGTGACAAAAACTTGTGAATGAATTCCCATGGTATCTGATGAGGACAATACCGATTTGTAGGTGATGGTGATACTGGCCGATATGTGGAGCATCTCATCGACGTATTTGTCTGTGCGTGGTTATATATGTTTAGAAAATGTCTCATTATTATGAAAACTTGGATTGTGCAGACAGCAATACCGATTTTGATCGGAACCAAATTCGATGATTTCATTGAACTCCCCCTAGATTTACAGTGGACAATCGCTAGTCAGGTAAAGTTTACAGTTCTAGTTAAAGCTTTGAATCATATCCAACATGTCTGAAAAAGCATATTCCACTTGCTTTGAGAATTTGCATACAATTACCAAATCAATGCTTTAGAAATAGAAATGAAGAACAAATGGCCGATCGAGTTGGCATTGTTGCTTTCACAGGCGTGCGTATGCGCGTATTATCTTCTAGTTCAAGGTGATTGTAATCTCACCTTCCATCACATCCTGTTATCAGATATTTGGAGTATCATACGCTATACTCGTATTTGCACATGTTAAAAACAAATACGAAACGAGTCTCTCTTCTTGCTGTGGTTCGACTCTGTTTAGTACATTGGATTGCTGTCCTTATTGCAATGCACAATAAAGTTCATTATTGTCTGTAAGAAAACTATATCATTTTGGTTCTTATTTATATGACAATGGCAGGCACGAGCATATGCGAAGGCCATAAACGCGACCCTCTTCTTTTCCAGTGCTGCGTACAACATTAACGTGAGCAAGATTTTCAAGTTCATCACAGCAAAACTCTTCGACTTGCCTTGGACGGTCGAACGAAACCTTACCATCGGAGAACCCATCATCGATTTCTAAGAGTTTCATCGTGTCTGTAATGTAGGTTTCCGAAGGGATCGATCCTCAGCCAACCGGTCACCAGATTTTATGTTTTTCTTTGTCATCCGTCTGTCTGGTGATATTCGAGTTGTTTCACCGTGGGGGAAAGCCCGTGTTTAAGCAATGAATACCATTCAAGTTCAACAAATATTAGGAGTCAGCAAAACTCGACTCGAAAAAATCGAATAACTCGATTCGACTCGAGCCGAAAATATTCGACTCGTTTTGACTCGACTCAAAATTTCATAGACTCGACTCGACTTAAAAAATTTCAAATAAAGTTTGAGCTGTGAAATGAAAATTCGAATAACTCGAAATTTTTAGTAATTAAAAGATTAATTTTTAAGTTTGTGATAATTTTTTTAATTTTTTATGATATATATAAAAATATAAAGAAATATTGCTACAATATGAAAATATATATATATGCATATCTTATATGATTAGAAAAAGTCATTTAAATTAGAATCAAATCATACTATAACATGATAAATAATTATAATTAAAGATTTATAAGAACTCGAAAATTTGACTCGATTCGACTCTACTAGATTTTTTTAAACTCGACTCGAACCGAAAAAAATCAAATAAAGTTTGAGTAAAATATGACTCGTCAACTCGAATAACTCAAAAATTTTTTACTAGACTCGATCGAATACTCCCCCCTAACAAATATAGCAAAAATACCAATAGAAAGAAAGAAATCGATGAGATTGACTGCATCCATTCGAGTCGAATCATATCGAATCTTATTTTAAAAGACATTTTCTTAGATCTTTTTTCTCATCCATAAAACTCGAACTCAGTCACTTAAAGCACATTGAACTTGTTACCATCGGACCGGACAAAAATTAGTATATTCTTTTCCACCTTGTTATTTGTGCTTAAAATGTTGGTAATTTTGGTACCATTTGACGACAAATGTATGATTTCTTTTTAAGTTTTAAAGGCTACATTTATAAAAAAAAAATTAATTATTATCTTATGTTCTGGTAGCGAAAATTAAAAATTTTCGTATTTTGATTTTAGGGTTTAGAGATTTAGTATAAATCGTAGGATTTTAGGGTAAAGATTTAAAATTTAGGGTTTAGAGTTAAAATTTAGTCTTAGTATTAGAATTTAGGGTTTAAAAGTTAGTTTTTAATTTTATGGTAATCAATAAGGATTTAAGTTTTAAGCTATAAACTGTAAACTTATAATCTTAAATCGTAAATTTTAACCACTATCTCTAAATTCAAAATTCATACACGTGAATCCTAAATTATATTTAAGTCCCTACACTCTAAATTAAGGCAATTGTAGTTTTCACCGCATTATATTAAATAATTACTCTAAAAATAATATATAAAAAAGAATTATCTACTACAGAGGTGCGAGATGGAAAATTCTACGACGGACGTCGAACACTATTAAACACCACTAATGTTGAATATTGTTGAACACTATTAAACTAATTAATAAAAATTTAAAATCTCAAAGACTCGGTATGTAATTAATAAAAGAGTGATAAACTCAACCTATAATTAATAATTATATGATTAGTCCTTTAACTTTTTATTCTTTATAAATTAATTTAATAATGTTCAACAGTTTTTAATATTAACAATCTTTAGCGGTATTCGATGCTCGTCGTAGACTCATACGGTGTGAGAAGAAAACAAAATAAACCCCTTTAAGTTTCTTTCTCTCCGGGGAAGTCAATTCCCGAACCTCTATACTTGATGAATTTTCTTAGGTCACTTGGAATTTTCTTAGCTCCCAAACAAGGTGCGGTCTTGACTTCTCCCCATCTTTTTCTATGATCTCAAAATCCCCCTTCTCCCATTGATGACTGCAATAATTGCAATAGTTTGAAATCTCTAAAAATGTGTAAAATTATTAAAAAATCAAAGTATGGTGTTTTAGTCCCTCAACTATGCTCGAATTAGGTACTTAATCCTTGAATTTTAATTTGGTATAATTTGGTCTCTGTAATTTTACTCCAAATTAATGTAGAAAGATCACATTGCACCAAATTAAAATGCAGGGAGTAAATTGCAAAATTTAGCATAGTAGAGGAACCAAAACTATTATTTTCCCAAAAAAATGTCAGAGTGTATTGTATGCAGACCTTAGTTTGAAGTTTCATGCGTTTGTCACGGACCGCCACCAAGGGTCCAATTCAGGCCACCAAGGGTCCAATTCTAGCCCCCATCAAGGAGCCCAACAAGGAACTCGCCCAGCCACACCATCATGAGCCCGCACGCACCCTAGGGCCGCCCCCTTGGGCCCAATCCGTCCAGCACCTAGGGCGCCCACAAGTCTACTCCACAAAGGAGTCTTTCTTTGATTAGGATTCAAGGAGCTTCAATCCTTGGAGGATTAGTAATCCTAGTTAGACTAGGATTAGGATAGAAGGGGCTATATAAGGAGGCTTTGCCCCACCTCATTATTTACTTCATTCTTCATTGTTCTTTCGATTACTCTTGGCTTTGTTAAGCACCAGCTTTAATCCTTATATTAGGAATAATAAGATTTCTCTATTTTCCCGCACCCATCTTTCTTTGCCATTACAACTCTCGTTTCCGCCCAAACTAAGCCTCTCGCTTAGTTTTCCAAGGCTTACTTAGGCGTCATAACCCGTTAAAGGCGTCTAAGGCCGCACGTCTCGGTTCTTAAAATCTAGGGGCGTGACAAGTGGTATCAGAGCATCAAGGTTCTTCGTTTGCAATGGCCAAGAAAGACGAAATCATCTCAGTTGCAACAAAGGCCCCGGAGACGCAAGCTACCGACAAAAAGAAAGCCGAACCCAGCTCCGTCACACCGAAGGCCCTAGAAACGCAAACCATGGACAAAAAGAGAGCTGCGTCCAAGGATCGACTTACAACGCTTGAAAGTAAAATTGATCGACTCGAACTCAATATCAAAGAGTCGAGGGAATCTGCAGACGTTGTAAACGATCGCCTTGGAGAGATCGAAGCCAGTATCGAACCCATTAAAGATGAAGTCACGGAAGAAGTTCAAGGTCTTCTCAACGCAACATATGAAAAGTTGAACGAACAGGAAGTCTCCCTTCAAGTCGCTATGGATGCGATGAAGGAAGAGTTGTTGGGGGAAATTAAAAAGCTCAAAACCGAGCTATCCCTCTACAAGAATGCCGTAATAACCGGCATGATGGGCGACGCACCAGTAGCTAAGCCCAGGATCGATGTACCAAAACCGAAGGAGTTCAAAGGAGCAAGGGACGCTCGGGAAGTGGACAACTTCGTGTGGGGTTTGGAGCAGTATTTCCGACTCATGGGCATCGAAGATGAGAGCACAAAAAGTAAACACAGCCTCTGTTTACTTGGTAGATTCCGCACTTCTGTGGTGGCGGCATAAGTGTTCCCAATCATCAGATGGACAGAATCCCGTCAAAACTTGGAGAGAATTCCAATTTGAATTTAAAGAGCATTTTTACCCAAAGAATGCTCAAGAAGCAGCTCGGGAAAAGCTTTATCAATTAAAGCATGACAAGTCAATCCGAGAATATGTCAATAAATTCACGGAACTTAGGCTTCAAATTCATGATATGAGCGAAGCCGATGCCCTCTTTACCTTTAAGAATGGATTGCAACGTTGGGCAAAAATGGAACTACACCGAACTGGGGTCCATGATCTATCAAAAGCCTTGAGCGTAGCCGACTCTCTCACAGAATTTGAATATAAGAAAGCGGACAACTCAAAACAAAAGCCAAAGTACAAAGGCAATGGCGGAAAAGGCAAAGACGTTCAAGCCAAAGAAAGGCCAAAGAAACAATCCAGCGGAGATGCTAAACTCCGTAAGCCGTGGGAAAAGAACAACTTTAGTTGTTACAATTGCGGTGGCAATCACATGAAAAGAGATTGCCCCCAACTTGAGAAAGCGGCAGTAATTCAAGAAGAAGAAGAAGAGGAAGAAGCCTCTGTCGAAGATGAAATCCCTAAACTTAATTCCATCATAAGTTCCATGGAAATTAAGAAGGGTTCCAACAAAAAGGGACTGATGTTCGTAAACATCAAAATAAAAAGCCAGCAAATAAGTGCGTTAGTCGATACCGGCACCTCAGACTTGTTTGTGTCCGACAGAATATCCAAAAAGCTCGGCCTTCAAGTGGAGAAGGCAAACGGATATATTAAAACCGTGAATTCCAAAGAGACTCCTATTGCTGGAATAGCAAAAGGGATAAAGGTCAATCTCGGCGACTGGACCGGCAAAGAGAGAATCAAAGTAATTCCCCTTGACAACTTTGATTGTGTCATAGGAATAAGCTTCCTTGATCGACTCAAAGCATTCCCTGTCCCATTCGCAAACTGCTTATGCATATTGGATCCAGCCCATCCATGTATGGTCCCCTTAAGTCGACAATCAGGAATCAAGGCCAAGATGGTGTTCGTCATCCAATTTAGCAAAGGGATACGTAAGGAGGAACCAACATACCTTGCAACATTGGTACACAAGGAACCACTCACAACCGAAGTAGTTCCAACGGAGGTAAAACAGATTCTATCCAAATTTCAAGATGTAATGCCTCCCGAATTACCCAAAGTTCTCCCACCAAAACGGGAAGTGGACCACAAGATCGAACTCGTACCAAATGCGGTACCACCAGCTCGGACACCTTATCGAATGGCTCCTCCCGAACTTGAAGAGTTACGTAGACAATTGAAAGAACTCCTCAAGGCGGGATACATTAGACCCTCGAAGGCACAATACGGTGCACCCGTACTCTTTCAAAAGAAACAAGATGGGACACTGCAAATGTGCATAGATTATCGAGCTTTGAACAAAGTCACTGTGAAGAACAGTTACCCAATCCCATTAATTGCGGAATTGTTTGATCAACTTGGGGAAGCAAGGTGGTTCACCAAGTTGGATTTGCGATCAGGTTACTACCAAGTTAGAATTGCCGAAGGAGACGAACCAAAGACGGCATGTGTAACACGCTACGGTTCTTATGAATTCCTTGTGATGCCTTTCGGCCTTACCAATGCTCCCGCAACATTTTGCACACTCATGAACAAGGTACTACAACCCTTTCTTGATCAATTCGTTGTAGTCTACCTCGATGACATAGTGATCTATAGCAAGACCCTCGCGGAGCATGTTGAACACTTAGGAAAGGTGTTCGAAGCATTACGACAAAACAAACTCTATGTCAAAATAGAGAAATGTTCATTTGCCCAAGAGACAGTCTCGTTTCTCGGCCACATTGTTGGTAAAGGCAAAATTCAAATGGACAAGACCAAAATCAAAGCAATCAACGACTGGGAACAACCAACCAAGGTAACCGAATTATGATCATTCTTGGGATTAGCCAATTATTATCAAAGATTTATCAAAGACTACTCCAAAATCACTGCCCCTCTAACGGATTTACTCAAAAAGAACAAGTCATGGGAGTGGGCCAAGAATGTCGTATGCCTTTGAAGAATTGAAACTTGCCATGGTCACCGAACCAGTCTTAGCACTACCGAATCATGGCAAGCCTTTCGAAATCTTTACCGATGCGTCAGACACAGCCATCGGTGGAGTCCTCATACAAGAAGGACATCCGGTCGCATACGAAAGCCGGAAGCTTAATAAAACCGAGAGAAAATATTCGGTCCATGAAAAAGAAATGACCGCGGTAGTACACTGTCTACGTACTTGGCGACACCATATACTTGGGTCCAAATTTGTCGTTTACACCGACAATGCCGCCAACAGCTACTTTTTAACTCAGAAAAAGCTATCTCCCAAACAAATCCGTTGGCAAGAGTTTCTTGCTGAATTCGACTTTAGAATGGAACATAAACCAGGAAAAGCCAACTCGGTTGCGGATGCCTTAAGCCGAAGGTATAACATGGAGCATGTTAGCGCCCCAAAAGGAGAACTAATCCCACGCATCAAGGAAGGGCTATCTCACGACCCAACAGCCAAGATGCTCCTCAACTACGCCAAAGAAGGTAAAATGCGAAGATTCTGGATCGAAGGTGATCTACTATACTCTCGAGGACACCGACTATATGTACCACAATTTGGAGACTTGCGCAAAGAAATTATGAAAGAGTGCCATGACTCCAAATGGGCTGGCAATCCAGGAATGGATCGCACCTTCGCCCTTATCTCCGATCAATACTATTGGCCCCACATGAGTCAAGATATAGAAGCATATGTGAAAACATGCCTTGTCTGCCAACAAGATAAAATAGAGATGAAGAAACCAGCAGGTTTGCTACAACCCTTACTAATCCCCGAACAACCATGGGAAAGTGTGTCCATGGACTTTATAGTCGGTTTGCCCAACACCGATGGCCTATCAAGCATCATGGTCGTTGTCGACAGATTCTCCAAGTATGGAACGTTCATCCCAGCATCAAAAGTATACCCTGCCGAAGAAGCAGCCCGTCTTTTCCTCAAACATGTAGTAAAATACTGGGGAGTGCCAAAGACAATCGTCAGCGATCGGGACACACGTTTCACAGAAAGATTCTGGAGCGAACTATTCAAACTCTTGGGATCAAGTTTGAATTTTTCAACAAGCGTTCACCCACAAACAGATGGACAAACAGAACGGGTAAATGCCTTACTAGAAATTTACCTGAGACACTATGTAAGTGTCACTCAACACAATTGGCCAAAACTACTGGACGTAGCCCAATTTTCATATAATTTACAACGAAGCAAGGCAACAAACCAAAGCCCATTCGAGATTGTGACCGGCCAACAACCGCTCATTCCAAACATGGTCGCCACAAAGTATGATGGACCAAATCCAGCAGCACACAAGTTCGCCACAGAATGGCAAGAACACCACGACTTAGCCCGCGCCTGCTTACACAAAGCAGGAAAATGGACCAAGAAGTGGGCAGACACAAGACGAAGGGACGTAAATTTTCAAGTAGGAGACTTTGTCCTTGCCAAGTTAACAGGAATCCTACGAAACCCAACTGTGCATAAAGGACTAGTTCGAAGATACGAGGGTCCCTTCAAAATCCTAAAATGAATAGGCACCATGGCCTATCGTCTAGAATTACCGGCAACCATCCGTGCTCACCCGGTATTCCACGTAAGTTTACTCAAACCCTTTAACCGAGATGAAACAGACCCAGATCGAGCTGAGTCACATCGAGCACCCCTTGGAGTAAAAATCTCATATGAAAATGAGATTAGAGACATTCAAGCAGAACGGGTCGTACGAAAACCGGGACATCGACTAAGACACGAATACTTTGTCCTATGGAAAGGACTTCCCGACAACGAAGGAAGCTGGAAACCAGCCGAAGAACTTTGGCAATTCAAAGATCAAATCAGTCAATACCATCATAATCGAGCGACGAGGGCGTCGCAGGAACCAGTGGGGGAGAATGTCACGGACCGCCACCAAGGGTCCAATTCCAGCCCCCATCAAGGAGCCCAACAAGGAACTCGCCCAGCCACACCATCATGAGCCCGCACGCACCCTAGGGCTGCCCCCTTGGGCCCAATCCGTCCAGCACCTAGGGCGCCCACAAGTCTACTCCACAAAGGAGTCTTTCTTTGATTAGGATTCAAGGAGCTTTAATCCTTGGAGGATTAGTAATCCTAGTTAGACTAGGATTAGGATAGAAAGGGCTATATAAGGAGGCTTTGCCCCACCTCATTATTTACTTCATTCTTCATTATTCTTTCGATTACTCTTGGCTTTGTTAAGCACCAGCTTTAATCCTTATATTAGGAATAATAAGATTTCCCTATTTTCCCGCACCCATCTTTCTTTGCCATTACAACTCTCGTTTCCGCCCAAACTAAGCCTCTCGCTTAGTTTTCCAAGGCTTACTTAGGCGTCATAACCCGTTAAAGGCGTCTAAGGCCGCACGTCTCAGTTCCTAAAATCTAGGGGCGTGACACGTTGCATGACAGAGAAGCCTTTATCCTTTCAACGGTACATGCAATCTGTTATAAATGGCTTGAGACTTTTATAGGTTTCATGGCCATTAAATTGAATTAAACATACCCATTTAATTGGATATTAAATGGTGTATAGGAAAATTATTTTTGGGTCCTTAAATATTAGGTTATTTATTTGTTTAACCCTTGGAACTCAACTATAAATAGGCCTAACCTTTTTCATTTGAAATCATCCAAAAAATTTTAACCATCTCTCTCGATTGGTTCTTTCTTCTCCCATTTGTTGTATTCGGGAATTCTTAGAAATTTCATTTGTTTGTACCATTTTGGTAATAGTAAAGTTATCATCTGGTGGTGGTGCTCGAGGAGTAGACATTTGTCCAACCTCGTAAATTCAATGTGTTCTCTTCATTATTTTTTTTTGGTTGTTTATTTGGGTTTTTATTGGATTATAATATTTAATAGTTTGACGGTTTTATCCGCTGTGCACCGCTGTGCAAACTTTGGTGGTTTCAATCTTGACATTTCAACTCAGATTTGAAGCTACGTTCATGTGGGAAATAACCCGGTTTCCCAACAATTGGTATCAGAGCTTCGGTGAAGGTTATCTCGGTTGCTCGGTTACTACAAAGAATTGTGATATTGTGACATTGCATGTCTAGGAAAATGTTGTCTAGGAAAGACTTGGTATTTAAGTGATTCGTGTAATCCACCTCTCTTTCCTGAACTTACCTAGTGTAGTGTTCTCAGTATCTTGTTCTTGTTATTGAATATTGTTCGTTGTCATGGCAAAAGACGAGTTAGATGGAGAATCAAGCTCTTTTACTGTACCGGTAAGGAGAATGATATCAAATGCAAGCTTCTCAGTGGAGTTGTTCGATGGATCCGGTTATTTCGGCATGTGGCAAGGTAAAATGCTAGATGCTTTATTCCAACAAGGTTTGGATGTTGCCATTGAAGAAGAAAAACCCAAAGATATGATAGAGAATGATTGGAAAACAATCAACCGTATAACGTGTGGTACGATTGGATCTTGTCTTTCTAGGGAGCAGAAGTATGTCTATAAGAATGAGACTTCTGCATGCAAGTTGTGGAAAGCATTGGAGGAAAAGTTCCTAAAGAAAAGCTCTCAGAATCGTCTCTACATGAAGAAAAGATTGTTTTGATTTGATTATCAACCAGGCACCAGTATGAATGAACACATCATTGCCTTTAATGAGTTAGTATCAGACTTATTGGGCATGGATGAAACTTTCAAAGATGAGGATTTGGCTTTAATGTTGTTGTCATCGCTTCTAGATGAATTTGAGTACATTGAAACAACGTTACTTTATGGAAAAGAAGAAGTATCCTTTAAAGATGTAACTGTTGCTTTGTATAGTTACTAGCTCAAAAAGAAAACCAAGATAGAGAACAAGAATAATATAGCAGAGGCCATGGTGGTAAGAGGTCGCTCGAAAAGCCAAAGATCAAAGTGGAGAGGGAGATCAAAGTCAAAGTCCAGACTTGAGAAAGATGAATATGCCTTTTGCCATGAGAAAGGCCATTGGAAGAAAGATTATCCGAAGCTAAAGAGAAAAGGAAAAGTTGCTCTAGATACATGTGTTGCAAAGCATGATACTAGTGACTCTGAAATATCACTAGTTGCTTTACAATTCAGATGCATGGATATTGGATTCGGGTCGCACCTATCATATGTCCCCTAACCGGGAGTGGTTCTCCGATTTAGCAGAACTAAATGGAGGAGTTGTTTATATGGGCAGTGACAATGCCTGTAAAAATGTTGGGATAGGTTCAATTCGTTTGAAGAATCAAGATGAATCAACTAGAGTTTTGACTGATGTTCGATATGTGCTCAGTTTAAAGAAGAATCTCATCTCGTTGGGAGCCTTGGAATCTAAAGGCTTAGTTGTTACTATGAGAGATGGAATTTTAAAAGTTACATCTTGTGCGTTGGTGATAATGAAGGGCATCAGGAAAAATAACTTGTATTATTACCAAGGTAATACAGTTATTGGAGCAGGAGCAAGAGCTTTCGAGGGAGACAAATTGGATTCAACCATGTTATGACATATATGGTTGGGACATATTGGTGAGAAATCCTTGCAAATTCTGGCAAAGCAAGGATTGTTGAAAGGTGCAAAGGCTTACAAGTTAAACTTTTGTGAGCATTGTGTTTTAGGAAAGCAAAAGAGAGTGAAATTCGACACCGCTATCCATAATATGAAAGGTATTTTGGATTATATTCACTCAGATGTGTAGGGTCCTTCCGAAACAACATCGTTGGGAGGAAAACACTATTTTGTAACTTTTGTTGATGGCTTTTCCAAAAGAGTTTGGGTGTATACAATGAAGTCTAAAGATGAAGTTCTCAAAGTTTTCCTAAAGTGAAAAAATATGATTGAGAACCAGACTGGCAAGAAGATTAGACGGCTTAAGACGGACAATGGAGGGAAATATAGAAGTGATCCGCTCTTTGACGTTTGCCAAGAGTATGATATTGTTCGACACTTCACTGTTAAACATACACCACAATAGAATGAGGTGGCAGAGCGTATGAATCGAACGTTACTTGAGAAAGTTCGATGTATGTTGTCCAATGCTAGGTTGGACAAATCATTTTGGGCTGAGGTTGTGACACATGCTAGTCATCTCATCAATCGTCTACCGTCATCAGCGATTGAAGGAAAAACACCATTGGAGGTATGGTCTGGAAAATCTGCTACAGATTATGATTCCTTACATGTATTTGGATCCACTACATACTATCATGTGAAGGAGTCAAAGCTTGATCCTAGAGCAAAGAAGGCTCTTTTTATGAGAATCACCCATGGAGTGAAGGGATTTCGTCTTTGGTGCTTAGAGACAAAAATGATAATTTGTAGAAGAGATGTTACCTTTGATGAATTTGTCATGTTGAAGAAGGTAACAAATAGAGATGTTCAGACGGGTAGTAATTCACAGTAGGTGGAGTGTACTCTAAAACAGGTGGAGCTTCAACGGACGGTGATTAGTGCAGTAATTGATGTTACTGATTCTCTATCTCCAATAGAAGAATTAGAAGATGAAGATGTTCAAACCCAAGAACCATTAGAAACACCAGAACCACTTGCAGTTAGAAGGTCAAGGAGAGAAATTCGTAGACCTGTTCGATTTACAGATATGGTGGCCTATGCCCTTCCAGTTGTTGATGATGGTATCCCTGTCACTTATCAAGAAGCAATGCAAAGCTTAGAAAGTGATAAGTGGAAAATTGCTATGGATGAAGAAATACAATCCCTCCAGAAAAACAACACCTATGATTTGACGTCTTTACCGAAAGGTAAAAAGGCAATTGGATGCAAGTGGGTATTTGTAAAAAAAGATGGATCTCCCAACAAGAAAGATGTTCGCTTCAAGGCAAGATTGGTAGCTAAAGGCTACACTTAGAATGAAGTAATTGACTACAATAAAGTATTTTCCCCTATTGTGAAGCTTTCCTCCATTAGAATATTGTTGGCCTTGATAGCACAGTTAAATTTAGAACTAGCTCAACTCGATGTAAAGAAAACTTTCTTGCATGGTGATTTAGAAGAGGAGATCTATATGACTCAGCCAGAAGGATACAAGAATGTTGGTGGCGAGAAATGGGTTTGCAAGTTGAACAAATCGCTTTATGGATTAAAGCAATCTCCGAGGCAGTGGTACAAACGATTTGATAGTTTCATGATGAAGCAGAAGTACACAAGAAGCAAATACGACCATTGTGTGTATTTGCAAAAGCTACAAGATGGGTTTTTCATTTATCTTCTCTTATATGTTGATGATATGTTGATCACTTCAAAGAGTCAATAAGAGATAGACAAATTGAAGGATCAGTTGAATCAAGAGTTTGAGATGAAAGATCTTGATGAGGCCAAGAAGATTCTCGGTATGGAGATAAGTAGAGACAGACAGAGAGGTAGACTTTGTTTAACTTAGAAGCAATATTTGAAAAAGGTATTACAATGTTTTGGTATGAATGATAATACAAAACATGTAAGTACCTCACTCGCTTCTCATTTAAAACTTAGTTCTCAATTATCTTCTAAAACAGATGAAGAGCGAGAATATATGACAAAAGTTCCATATGTTAATGTAGTAGGAAGCTTGATGTATGCGATGGTGTGTACGCGGCCTAACATTTCACAAGCAGTTAGAGTTGTGAGCAGGTACATGCATGATCCTGGAAAAGGACATTGGCAAGCTGTGAAATGGATTCTACGGTATCTCCAACAAACCGTAGATGTTGGTTTATTATTTGAGCAGGATGAAGAACTTGGTCAGATTGTGGTTGGATATGTTGATTCCGACTATGCTGGTGATTTGGATAAGCGTCGATCAACTATTGGATATTTGTTTACTCTAGAAAAAGCGCCAGTGAGTTGGAGGTCTACTTTACAGTCTACGGTGGCTTTGTCTACTACATTGGCAGAGTATATGGCAGTTTCAGAGGCTGTTAAAGAAGTGATTTGGCTTAAAGGATTGTGGGAAGACTTTGGAGTTGTTCAAAGTCACATTAGTCTCTATTGTGACAGTCAGAGTGCTATCCATTTAGCAAAAAATCAAGTCTACCATTCAAGGACTAAGCACATCGACGTGAGGTATCACTTTTTACGGGAGATGTTTGAAGAAAGAAAGATTCTACTTCAGAAGATTGTAACAGCAGAAAATCTTGCAGATATGTTGACCAAGGTGGTAACCACAATCCAGTTCAATCATTGTTTGAACTTGATTAATATCCTGCGAGTTTGAGTACCTTCGGGTGTATGACGCTCGGAGCGCATTTGGAGGCACTACAGAAGATAATTTTATTTTGGGGAGTTGAAGAAGACTTGAGAAACTTGGTGAATTTCAAGCCAAAATGGATATTTGTTATAAATGGCTTGAAACTTTTATAGGTTTCATGACCATTAAATTGAATTAAACATACCCATTTAATTGGATATTAAATGGTGTATGGGAAAATTGTTTTCGAATCCTTAAATATTAGGCTATTTACATATTTAGCCCTTGAAGCTCAACTATAAATAGGCCTAACCTTTTTCATTTGAAATTATCTCAAAAAATTCTAACCATCTCTCTCGATTGGTTCTTTCTTCTCCGATTTGTTGTATTCGAGAATTCTTAGAAATTCTATTTGTTTGTACCATTTTGGTAATAGTGAAGTTATCATATGGTGGTGGTGCCCGAGGAGTAGACATTTGTCGAACCTCATAAATTCTCTGTGTTCTCTCCATTATTTTTTTGGTTGTTTATTTGGGTTTTTCATTGGATTACAATATTTAATAGTTTGACGGGTTTGTCCGCTGTGCAAACTTTGGTGGTTTCAATCTTGATATTTCAATTCAGATTTGAAGCTACGTTCGTGTGGCAAATAACCCGGTTTCCTAACACAATCAAGTTGTTAACTGTTGTAACCGATCCGAGAGAGAGTTTTATGGTCGAAACCGAGTCGACCAGAATCTGAAATGCGACTGTCAAAAGAAATCCATCGAAGTTGCAGGCCGCATCAGCAGCGATGCCACTATCGACACTTGAAATTGGCGTTGTAACAGTCGATCCGTCCGGCAGGATAGCAAAACCTGAAGGAAGAAGAGCGACATAATCCGGATTTCCTCCGTTTGAGACGACATTGATCGCGATTATATCGGTCCGTGCATAAATCAAGATAAAGGTTGTCGGATCAGTGGAACTTTCTTGTAGAATCAACCAGCTTATAGATAAGCCAACTAGGATTTCAATCACTAAAAGAAAGCATATCATTGATTGTTGTTCACCCTTATTCACGCCGGGAAGTATCATTAAGACGTAACCTTCGATAGTACTTCGAATTAGGGATAAAGAGAGGCAATTAAGGATACTTTATCGAACTATGAGTTGTTTATTTGTCAATAAGGCATAACCCGCTGAAGCAAATAAGGCGATCCTTCAACGACCCGTTGAGGCGACACTTCAACTTTTTGCATTAATAAGAGGAGAATATTTTACAACTAAATTCCACGTAACAACCAACCTAGCCTTTCCATTACATCTTGAGAGTCTAATCAATTATTTAGTTATCTTTTATTATTTTAGTTAAGCATACTTCCAATCAATTACTTGTGTTTTATTTTTTTAGTGCAGAAAAGATACACTGCGTGGGTATCCAGTCTTTGTGGGTTCGACATCTAAAATATTACTACTTAACAAAGGTGTACGATTGTATCACTCTTGAAAAGATGCAATGAGCATTAATTCCACATCGGAAAGGAAAAAGGAGGTCTTGGGATATATATGCGGTGACGCTGTACATCCTATCAGACATGTTTTTTTAAGAAGAGGGTATGGCCCCGTGATAAATGGTATTAGAGTGACCTTTTGATTGCCCAATTTCACGCCGAGCGCCCATGAGAAGGGTAGGCAGGGTGAACAACCGTGACAAGAGGCCAATCACAAGAGCAAAAGCTCATGACAAGAGTGTCACGAGGTTGAGTAGGAGAGAATACCACGCCTGAAAAAAGACAAGGAGCATTAATCCCACATTGGAAGGAAAAATGGAGGTCTTGGGATATATGTGCGGTGGTGCGACATATCCTATCAAACATGTTTTTTAGGAAGAGGGTAATGACCCCGTGACAAGTGGTATCAGAATGATCCTTTGATTGCCCGATTTCACGCCGAGCGCCTGAGAGGGGTAGGTAGGATGAAAAACCGTGACAAGAGACCAATCACGAGAGCGAAAGTTCGTAACAAGGGCGTCACGAGGTTGAGTGAGAGAGAATGTCACGCCTGAAAAAAGGCAAGGAGCATTAATCCCACATCGGAAAGGAAAAGAGAGGTCTTGGGATATATATGTAGTGGCGATGCACATCCTATCAAACATTTTTTTAGGAAGAAGGTAATGACCCTGTGACACTTGCATCATTAAGGTGTAGGACTTCTTACCGCACCATATATAGACGATAAAATTTTATATATCATATACATATATATATATATATTGCGAAAAGAATAATGATCTCGTAATGATGATATCGAAGCAACCCTTTGAGCAGCGTAGGCATGATAAGCAACCGTGACAATGGTTTATTACTACTATGGTTAACTCGTGACGAGAGTGATGAAGGCTCGGAAGTCCTTTTGATTCCACCTTTGTCAGATTGTAATACTTTAGGTTATCAAACCCATAGGGGCTGTGTCGACTTTACTACTTTTTAGAACTATACTACAAAAAATAAGAACACGAGTATTTTGTAAAATTGGAATACTAAGATTAACTACTCAATTAACTAAATAACGAAAGATAAATATAATAAAAGTGAGGTTAGGTTGAATGCTTCATAGAGGAGGATCCAGTTGTATTATTTATCCATTTATTAATGCAATGGGTTGAACTGCCGCCTCGGCGGATCGCACTAAGGGTCGCCGTAGTTGCCTAGGCGGGGTTATGCCTTGTCGACAATTCAACTTTTCATAGTTCGATAGAGTATCCTTGTATGTCTTCTTCCTTATCTCTAAGAGAAGAGAACTGTTGAAACCCATGTCTTGATGATACCTCCCGGTGTGAATCAAGGGTGAATGACAACCAAACACATACGTCTTATTAGTCGCTAAAATCCTAGATGGTTGATCTCTCAACCGGATTAGTCAATGCCTAAGAGCAAAGACCGTATTCTCTCATTTCGTGAACCTACATCTCCCGATGCTAGGCAAATGTATTTTTCTTCACATACTATTATCTTGACTCATATGCAAAGAAGAGTAAATACCAAGAGAGAATAAGTTATGAAATAAGTTCTTGCATTAATAAATATCAATAATAATACAACCTTCTTCTCCTGCTACTTTACGAACAACCTAAACCTCCGAAAGGTTTAGAACATGATGTAGTCGACGGCTAAAGGTTTGTGAAAGAGAGAATCTGACTCGACTCCTTTAAACCTAAACCTAATAAGTGTTTTATATAAGTAAAGCCCTAAGTTGAAGTTTCCATGTAAGGAAAGAGTTCTAAAGGGGAAAGAAATATAAATCCTAATATTTTATTTTTATTTCCTAAAATAACTCTTCTTTCCCGCGTTTGACTTGGACCATGGCTTAACCTCTTAAATGAGTTTCTTCTTCCTCTTGCTTTCTATCCGTTAAGATCAACATCTTTCTCTCTCTCTCTATCGAGCACCATTTGTTATCTTCATGACGCTGTCGCGACCTCTAAAGTACTGTCGTGGTGGGTGCTTTATCTGCAATTCAACATCTATCTTCTCAATTGGCCATCTCTATGATATAGTTTCATGTCTAAGAAAGAAAACTATCAAACGCATATGTTTTATGCCAAATAATAGATAAATTCATAAAATCAGTGTTCGGATGCTGAAGTATGGAAAATAACCAGGAATATTCATTATCGCTTTTAAATCTGTCTTTATTAGCAATAAATGAGTGAGAAAATGATATAAAAATGAGAACTTTTGAGTACTCATCATAGAGCATCAAGAAATTTAGTGAGAAAGAATATTACAAATAAGAAGAAACATAAACAATAATTTTATTGAGATATAAAAATAATAAAATTTTACATTTTATTAACGTATCTTTTGAAAATAATAATGATTCCATGATAATTTACCTCATTATTTTGAGAAAATTTTTAGTGTTAAATTTCTTTTAAAAAGATTTAATTTAGTGCATAGAGAAAAGAAAAAAATTATTTCTATTTTAAAAAATATTTTAAATCTTTATTTTTAAAATTTTTAGATCAATCATTATATTCGAATAAAATGTTGCAAGCAGTTAGGGCTGTAAACAAACCGAACAAACACGAACGAGGGTGTGTTCATGTTCGTTCGTTTAAATTTAACCTAATAAATGAACGAACACGACTATAAACGAACACAAATTTTCTTCTTCGTGTTCGTTTGTTAAGGATTGTAGCTTGTTCATGTTCGTTCGTTTAAACAAATGTAAACGAACAGAAACGAACGTAAACGAACAGAAACGAACGTAAACGAACGAACATAAATGAACGTAAACGAACATAAATAAATGAACATAAACGAGCGTATACGAATGAACATAAATAAGATATATAAGATGATAAATATTTAATATTTTGGATTAATTCGATTAATTCAGCTAATCAACTTATTTTAAACCGAACTAATCGATAATTAAAATTAAAAAACTCTTAATTATTAGATAAATCTAAAATTTAACTGATTTACTAGTTTTTTTTGTTTGATTCATTAACTCGGTTTAACAAAACAATAAACACACCTAGCCTATAACAAGGATGTTTTTTAATGAGTCATAAAATAAGACTTATCAACTCGAGTAACTAAAAATTTCTTGACTTGACTTATTTGATCTAATTCTCGCCCTTAGATATATGTGAATAAATTTAAACAAACATAAATGAACATAAATGAACAAACATAAACGAACAAATTACCGAACGTTCACGAACATAAATGAACGAACGAGCCATTTGTTCATGTTCATTTATTTAATTAAACGAATGAAAAATCTTATTTATGTTCGTTCGTTTAATAAATAAACGAATATAAACTAACTTTTCGCTGAACGGTTCACCAAACGATGGGTTTGTTTACGGCCTACAAGCAGCGTGTGGTCGTAACACTTATGGAGCGTGCTGATTTTGTCAACAATTGGAAGGCTTTATATGGATTAATCTTAGCTTCAATCTTAAAGATTCTGGTATTAGTACTGACACTGATTAAAACAATTTCACTAAGGGTGCTTATTGATTGAGTCGATCGCGAGTTAGGTATTGATCGATTCGTGCTCATTAAAAAATTTTGTTGTTTAACTTAACTCATTGCTCGTTAAGCTCGTTAAAATTGTACTCGATTCGTTCTTGTTAAAATATTTTGTTGCTAAACTCAACTCGTTACTCGTTAAGCTCATAAAAAATTTACCTCATTTTTAATAAAAATAAAATTTAATAATACTATATGAGGTTTAATATCAACTTAAATTAACAAATTTAACCAAAAATATAAAAAAAGAGTGTATAAAACATTTTAAAGTATAAATTCAAAAGTAACATTCCATAAGTGCACCAAACTAGCATATTAAAATTAAATTAACAATTTATACTTATTATTTAAATTTAATTTTTAATAAAATTATTTTAAAGTAATTATTAAATAATATTTTAAAAAATTAACGAGCTGCTCGTGAACTTATCGAGTCGAGTTAAATTTTACTCGATTTAACTCGTTAAGATATCGAATCGAACTAATCTGAATCGAGTATTTATCGAATTTTGACCGAATCTAATTCGAACAACTCACGAGCTGTTCAACTCGTTAATAACCCTAAATTCCACCCCACGTAGAATGTAATATTTTAACTAAGAAAGGCAGAACAAAACCAACAAACACATGGTTTAAGCACGTTTCGGACTCTATAATCAATTAATTAATTATTTTATTTTTGAAGCTGCTGGCTTAAACTTGAGATTTAAAAAAACAAAGGAACGAATCTTGTCGTTTATGCAGGTACGTAGTATAAGGTAATTCATGAGAATATGTTGCATTATAAAACTATGGTCAAAATATGTTGTCGGTCCTTATACTTTGAGAAAAATTGAATATTTTATAGAACGGATGAGTTTATATTTTATAGAAAAAAATGGATAATATTATCGGATATTTAAATATTCGATTACCTAAAATTATATTTTATTTTATAGAAAAAAAATTATTTACATAATATAATGATTTTTATTTAATTTAATTTTTTTGAATATTTAATTTTTTTTGATAATATGATCGGATATTTAGATATTCGATACCTAAAATTATATTTTTTTAATTATTTTTTTAATTTAAAGATCATATTCATGAAATTTTTAGAATTTTAAATATAATAAATAATAAATTATTTGATAAAAATAAAAATATTGTTACGATTGCATATAAATAAAAGTAATTACATACATGGTAGGCATGTACCAAATTACCAAATTAATATGAAAAATTGACTCATTGTAGGCTATACAAAAGTGACAGACGTACCAAATTATTGAAATTGAAAAGTCTATACATACAGCTTAAAAGAGCATGAATAATATATAGTGTATGATAGGCATTGGGCAGGTGAACCGATTGATATTATTCAACTACATGAACTTGTTTAATAAGATTAAATAATCTAAACTTATTTAATAACTTAAACTTGATTCGAGTTCAAATTAAATAACCTATGAACACATATACTTCATTTATTCCTTTTTTAGCAGACTTCATTGATTCCTTTAATCATATTCCATCATGGTTTAGTATATTTTAAGCCAGGTAATATGGAAAACACAAGCTCCATTACCATTTCCTGTCTTATTTAATCAAATATTAGTTGAAATCAACGCCTTTAAAAAGCTTCACTTGGTTTCCAAACCTTAAAAAACATCGAACTTTGCTGTCTTAAAAGAAACACAGATTGAAGATGGCAGGAACAACAAGCTTGCTGGTGGTGGTTGTCGTGTTTGCTGGTATTTTAGCTTTCATTGGCTCAGCAGATGCTCAATTGCAGGTGAATTTTTATGGCAAGACATGTCCGAATGCTGAGCAGATTGTACTAAACTATGTTAAACAGCACATTCCTAATGCTCCATCTCTGGCTGCTGCTTTCCTGAGAATGCATTTCCATGATTGCTTCGTAAGGGTACGTAAAATTTCAACTTGTCGGTCTCGGATTCGTTGTTTTTCTTACGAATTATGATCTATATTCGATATTCATTTCGAACGATATATGTATTTGTTCTAATCTTTCAGGGTTGTGATGCATCTATCCTACTGAACTCAACAACTGGGGAGAAGAATGCTGTCCCGAACAGAACATTGAGGGGCTTTGCTTTCATCGATACGGTGAAGAGCCTCATCGAAGAAGAATGTCCTGGGATCGTATCTTGTGCCGATATCATCTCGTTGGTTGCACGTGACTCGGTCGCGATCACGGTAAGAAAAATCGATAGCATGCCACTATTTCATTTTTCGACATGAAAAGGCGAAAACACTAGCTGTTTGTCACATGATAGGGTGGTCCATTCTGGGAAGTTCCGACAGGGAGAAGAGATGGACGAATCACTAATGTCACCGAGGCGAATAACCAAATTCCGGGACCGTTCGACAACTTCACTACTCTCCTTACGAATTTCAATCGCCACGGACTCGACACGACCGACTTGGTCCTCCTCTCCGGTACGACATGAACATGATCAACTTTGGATTCATTCGGTACATTATATGACTAATTGTTTTCATTTTTCAGGTGGTCACACCATAGGTATATCTCATTGCCCGGCTGTTTCTCCCCGATTGTACAACTCCACCGACCCGAGCGGCCTCGACCCGACGATGGACAGCGAGTATGCTGAGAACCTAAAGGCGAACAAGTGCCGGACCCCTAACGACAACACCACAAGACTTGAGATGGACCCCGGAAGTCGAAAAACATTTGATCTTAGCTACTACACTTTGTTACTCAAAAGAAGGGGTCTTTTCCAATCGGATCATGCTTTAACCACGGATGCAACAAGTTTGAATCTTATAAGACAACTCCTTTCTAGTCCACCACAGTTCTTCTTTCATCAATTTGCTAAATCCATGGAGAAAATGGGTCGGATTAATGTTAAAACCGGAACCGAAGGCGAGATCCGGAAACAATGTGCACTTGTCAACAGTTGAGCTAAAAAATCGGTGACTGAATTACGAGCGAAGTGATAAAAGATTTCGTATCGAATCTTCGGTTGACATCCGTTTCGGGTTTTTTTTTCTTTGTTTGAAAATTTATTTATTTAGTGAGATGGGGTGAAAGGAATAAAGCATGTGAAGAGACCTTTGTTGTTTCTTCTGAGGTGTATCAAGATTTGTATGGGGATGGGGATGGGGATGGGGATGGGAATGTTTTTGTTGTTTACGTTGTTTTAGTCCAACGTTGCAATAATTGAGCATGATGTTGTTGTTTGTATGGTATTCTTTTGTTATTATATTTTTATCTCGTGTATCTAGTTTTTTTTAACAAATATTATTTTTTAAAATTTATAGAAAAATTATAATTATATCGCAATTAAAAAGTAAAATAATTGAATTAAACAATTCAAAAATTCTTATAACCCAGAAACAAAATAAAATAAAAATTTCTATAGAGATAAGTATACCAACTTCTTAAATCTCCTTGTCTCTGTCTAAACGAGACGCATAACGAAGAAAGAATGAGTTGTAGGTGATCCAAACTGTCATGCAAAAAGTACTGTTACCCAGGGTTGATATCATTTGCAAACAATCATCAACCGAGTGAGGATAAATCTTTTCAAGTAACCATCGACAAAAACATAAATCAAAAACTAACACCGATTGAATCTCTGTGCAAACAACAATTGATAGCTATGGTATGCTGAAACATACCACAAAGATAGATGAACCAAATCACAAAACAAAACAAAAACATGTCACAAAGACAAAAAAAATGTCATAAGGACAGAAACAACGCGCTATAGAATCAGAGATTTTTATTAAAATTAAAAACAAAAACAAAGAAAATAATAAATTCGATATCGACAACCAATACTAAGATTGATTGCAAACCACTGATGAAAGGGATCGATCAAAGTGAATAGCGGTTAAAAAAATTGAGAAAAAAAATAATCTCGTGTATCTAATTTTTGTATTTTATTCGTGTAATTGTCTCTTTAAAAGTTTGGATTAATCTTTAATTTTTAAAAAGGTATTGCATGTAAAAAAATAGGTATAAAGATAATTTTAACTCTTAACGTTTACAGTTTTTGTCGTTTTGGCCCTTATTCTTTTTTTGGGATAAATTTAGTCCTTGACCTATATCTTTTTGACAAATATCTTATTTTTTAACTAGCTTAATGACTGTAACGTTAAAAATTTAACGATGATACATATATATATATATGGAATATAATTTTAAGTGACATGACATATAACCTATCAAATGCCTATATATATAGAATATAATTTTATTCTAATATAAAATATAAAATAATTAAAATTCAAATAAAATATTAAAAATTAATTAATTCAAAATATAAGATTATTAAACATTCTTAACCCTAACTACGATAAAATTAAAATCTTATTCGAATTGTGTTTATATTTTTTAAGATGAGATTTTGATTCTATGTTAGGGTTAAAAATGTTTAATAATTTTTTATTTTAGAATTAATTAATTTTTAATATTTTATTTGAATTTTAATTGTTTTATATTTTATGTTGGAATAAAATTATATTCCATATATATATATATATATATTTGATAGGTTACATTCCATATCATTTAAAATTATATTCCATATATATCATCGTTAAATTTTTAACGGTTCAGTCATCAAGCTAGTTAAAAAATAAGATATTTGTCAAAAAGATATAGGTTAAGGGCTAAATTTATCCAAAAAAAAAAAGAACCAAAACGACAAAAACTATAAACGTTAAGGGTTAAAATTATCTTTATGTCTAAAAAATATTAGAATACAAAACGGAGAATTAAACCGACTAAACGGTTTAATTAAGATGATAACATTTAGAAGATTAAAAAAGCCCAAGATAATAACTCCATCAAATTGGGCCTAAAAGTTTATGATCCAAAACAAATCCCTTTAGGTCTCCGCCGCCACCCTTAACCCTAGCCCAAACACAAACACTTTGGGGGAAAACCCTAATTTTAGCCCTCATTCACGCTATATATTCTCCTCCGAACCTGCAATTCCCTTCAAATCTCTCAGCTCTCTTATCTTTTTCCTTGGCGATTTAGATCTGTGAATTTCGTTTTCTTAATCTCTTTGTAAATCGGAAAGTAAAGAAGATTGCAGTGATGAAGCAATATTTTGTGGACTAGAGTTTCTGATCTGGGCTTCTTCTCCCAGAAGTTGAAGACAAACCCTTGGCTGTCTGAGTAACCTTCTTTCTTTCATTCTTTTTCTGAATTTCTGAGGCTCATGATGATAGTTTAAACTTATCTTAGCGGATTTCAGTGAGATTTCAACATCAATGATCTGATTGTTACACACACTGAAGCCTTATTTGAATTTAGTTTCAAACTTTCTGTATTTTAAATTCGATTTTGAATCTGAAAAGGGGATTTGATTTTAGCTATGATGAGGTAAAAACACTCATAGTGTTGATGGGCAGTGGATTTTCCGTGAGCCCTCTCTTTTCAACGACTTCTCCTTCCACTGAGCTCCAAATCCCCAATTTTTTCAATAGAAATTTTCAAACCCTAAATCCCAATTCCTAACCCTAACCCTAATTGCGTCTATTACCAATTCTGGTGGATGATCTGTTCCTCTTGGTATAATGGCACTGACGCTATAACAAAACCTGTGGTTATCCTGATTACTGTCTTTTTTCATGTCATTTGATCTTGGAAACGCCACAAATATTTTAAATTTTCATATAAATTTATTTTTTATTTTTAAAAATAATTAATAAATATTATGGTTGAGTGAAAACGGATTTATGTATTAATGAAATTAAATATAATTTGATATTTAATTGTTCTGCTTACCAAAGGCACCAATTTGTAATCATAGTGGAAAGAAAGGACCTGAATGAAAAATAATAAGACTTCGGGGGTTGTTAAATAAAAATTATTTGGGTAATTAATTTACTTAAATTTTAAGTTATTTTAATTTATTTAGTTAGTTTTTAAATAAAATTTGATAAATAATTATTTTTTAAGTTAATTTTTTATAAATAAAATATTTTAAAGTTGATTAATAAAGCAGTGTAAATTTTCTTTTGGTCGATAAATTTAAAAAATTAAATAATGTGAGAATTCCAAAAATAAATATTTTTAATATTTCATAGAGTTTATAAATTTAATAAAAATAAAAAATTATCTATTTTTAGATTAAAAACTATATGTTAAAAATTAAAATGTATTAAATATCATTATATAAAATATAAATATAAAAATTGTTCATAAAGTATTAAATAGAATTTAAATAAAATTCATCTTGTATTAAGTAACAATATTTTTTATGTTGATTAATGTTTGAAATAGAAGAATGAAAGAGAAGTGCAGTTTTCTACTACTTTAATACAAATATGATTCTTTTGAAATATTTTTAAATTTTTTTATATTATTTTGTAGTTATTTTGTAATATTTAAATATTCTTAAATTTTTAAAATTTATTTTTTTCTGAAATTTAAATAAATTATCAAGCTATTACCTAAAATCAATTACGCTCTTAACCTTCCTAAAAATTAATTATGCACTCAATAAAATAATATTTTTTTATAGTACTAAATAATATCTTTACGATAATTCAAAAATCATAAAAAAAATATGATAAACAAAAATATTAAAGGTGTTTAAAATTATCTAATTTGATTAATCCAATCCGATTATCTATTGATCCGATCTAAAAATTAAGATATTCGATTCGGTTTTTATTTTTGGAACGGATATTCAATCCAATTTTAAATTTTTCAAATCGGATACATATCATAATATTTCGGATTATTCGAAAATCCAAAAATTCAAATTTTTATTAATATTAATCTTGTTATATTCAACAATTTAGTAGTTGTTATATTTAAAAATTTAAAAAATTAAAACTTTTATAAATGTGAATCTTGTTGCATTTAATAATTTGTTGTTTATTATATTCGAAATTCTAAATTTTCATAAATATAATCTTCAAATTCAAAAAAATAATTTAATCAAATTATATTTTTGAATAATTGGATATCCTACTATCCGATCCGAATATTGATAATAAAATGTACTCCTTTCTTATTGTTAAGAGCTAAATTCCTAACCTAATAATTAAAGAATGAAGTGAACAACCAATACATCATATCTCAAGTATGGGTGAGCAAAATTCAACTCGACTCGAAAAAAAATTGAATAACTCGACTAGAGACAAAAATATTTGACTCGAAATTTTATAAACTTGAATAACTCATAAATTTTCAAATAAAGTTTGAGTTATAAAACAAAAATTCGAATAACTCGAAAAATTTAAATAAAATTTGAGTTGTAAAACGGAAATTTGAATTACTTCAATAACTCAAAGAAAATTAGTAATTAGAAGATTTATTTTTAAGTTTGAGACCCAAAATTTTTATAATATATATTGATATATATAAAATATAAAGAAATATATATATATATAGCTTATATGATTAGTTAAAATTATTTAAATTACAATCAAATCGTATTATAACATAATAAATAATTATAATTATATCTTAAAAAAAACTCAAAAAACTCAACTCGATGTTTTTAACTTAAAATTTTTTAAATAAAAATTCGAATGATAAAATTATACTCGTCAACTTGAATAACTCAAAATTTTTTACTCGACTCACCCTTAATCTCAAGGTTAGATATTTCATTCTTTAAATAAATTTATAAGTTAGATAATATTATTATATCTATAAATATTATTTATAATATTTAAATTAAACTAATCGATCAATAAACATAATAATAATATTTTAAAACATATTTGTTTGATTGTGGGCTAAGGCCCAATAGACTTGGTTATGGTCTTAAGAAAAACACGAAATCATCTCCCAATTCCAAATCTGAAGTAATTTTCAAATGTTTTTCTTTTTCAACAAAGCAGGCGACGAACAAAGAAGGAATAAGACATCTAGTTGAGTAAAAAACAAGAGAAAGTAGCAGAATACACAGCTCAAACCAAAAGGCGAAACCTTAATTCAACTTCAACAACAGAGAGAAAAGCATGGCTGAGTCAGCTGAGTCGAGCAAGGTCAGTTCGATTTTTCTCGATTTTTTCGCCTTTTTTTCTTATTGTTTCTTGCTAGATTTATAAATCTTTTTTCGTTATTATTAATTGTGCGTATAGGTAACTAAGATGAGATACAAGGAATGTTTTATTTGTTTCCTTTTCGTTTCGTGTAGTCTTTTCTTTTTTATGAAGGAATTTTAGTTACGGTTAAATGTTCTTCAGTATATTTCATTAATTGAAGACTATTGATTTCCTTTCACGGTAATTTTCTAGGAAATTTTGTTAAAAAGGTGATTTAATTAAGAGTTTGTCAAATTAATTTTGTGAAGAACAAAAATCTGATTTAATATTTCATTAATTGAAGACCATTGACTTCCTTTCGTAGTGATTTTCTAGGAAAAAATTGTTAAGAAGCTGATTTAATTAAGAGTTTGTGAAATTAATTTTGTGAAGAAAAAAATCTGATCTAA
This sequence comes from Abelmoschus esculentus, assembly GCA_035048815.1. Lineage (NCBI taxonomy): Eukaryota > Viridiplantae > Streptophyta > Magnoliopsida > Malvales > Malvaceae > Abelmoschus > Abelmoschus esculentus. The sequence goes on along the minus strand of JAUCBN010000012.1, from coordinate 20,790,902 downwards.
TATTTCATTATTTGTAGACTATCGTCTTCCTTTCATAATAATTTTCTGGGAAAATTTGTTAAAAAGATGATTTAATTAAGAGTTTGTGAAATTAACTTTGTGAAGAAAAATTCTGATCTAATATTTCATAAGCGTAGAGTATTGACTTCCTTTAATAGTAATTTTCTAGGAAAATTTGTTAAGAAGTTGATTTAATTAAGAGTTTGTCAAATTAATTTTGTGAAGAAAAAAGAACTTGATTACTAAAATTAAGTTTGAATTGCAGAATGCTAATTGTGTGTTTCTTGCAGTCTAGAAGGAATACCATATTCAATCTGATTTAATAATGAGTTTGTAGACTATTGATTTCCTTTCCTAGTGATTTTCCAGGAAAAAATGTTAAAAAGCTGATCAAGTGTTTGTGAAATTAATTTTGTGAAGAAAAAAACATGGTTACTAAAAGTAAGTTTGAATTGCAGAATGCTAACTGTGTGTTTCTTGCAGTCTAGAAGGAACAGTGGAACACTATTCCAATATGATAAAAATGAAAGAAAAATAGAGTAAATATTATTCCTATAAATTCAATGTTCATGGTTTAACTGTATGATATTGCAGATTGCCTTAGTATAAACGATCTCTGTGTGTGCTAAGAATCCTTAATGAATCCATTTAAAATCAAGGAAAACAAAATTATCAGTTTATCACCGGATGACTGCCCTTCCCTCTTGATGATATGGAATTTCTATGCTGTAATTCCTGATCAACAATTTGAATTTGTCTGCGTTCTAGGAGGTAATCTCTATGACTTTGTCCAGCATTAGAAAGTAAGTGTTATATTGAATGTCCAATGTGGTTTTTGGTAGGATACTGTTTGTTTTACAATTTTCTATAAAAGGCATGAAGTAGAGAATTATAGTCTTGCTCATACATTTTACATTTATTTGCAGAACATCAAACAAGTCCCTTCTGCTGAACTGTTTTATCAGACATAAGCCAAAAAGTAATGAACAAAGTAAAATGTTTGGTGTTTACCATTTTTATGATATGCTATTTTTTCCTGTGAAAGATTGAAGAAAGGGAACAGTTGTGGATTAGATTGAATTCTAGAGAAAGAAATGAGAAGAAAATAAATTGTCCTGTGGGAATTGATTTTTATGAGCATGTATGCAATGAAAAAGCTGATTTCCTTAATGTCTGATTGAAGCAAACTGAACACTGTTCTTGGTTTGAACTTTTTTCAATTGTAGGATAATTTTGTAACAACCGTCACTGAGGATCATGATATTACATGCTGGGGTTGTGGATTGCGCCTCCTCCTTCCATCTTATGCACCTGTTTTCAAGTGCGGTTGGTGTGGAGCCATTACAAATCGAAATGTAAATAAACCCGAAAACAAGTGGCTTTGGGGGAGGCGCTTGCGAGATCGGTGCTTTGTAATTATTCTCTTCGTGTTTATACTCTTTGTAATATGTATGCTCTCTCTCTTTATCCCCCTTATGCTTTACACCAAACTTGAAACTCTCCTTCACTTAAAGGTGCATCTTCAGTGGGGTTGGAGTAATATTAGTATATTACATTTGATACCCTGAAGCTCAGCATTTAGGTTCCAGATCATCCTTTTATTTGGTTTCGTTTAATCTAAACATCAGAACTTTCAGATTTGACTATTTGAGCTTTCCTGATATACCCTTCAATTTACAAAAATAGTTATTCCAAAATGGAGTCGTTAAGGTTAAGATTAAGAGAATCATCTGCTAGTTTTTGTAGGCGACTTTGGAGTGAAAATTATATGTTTAAGATTTCTGACAATACTATTATATTAGATCATTCATTAAGGAAAAAAGCTGGGAAATTTTTAATGTAGTTAGATTCATAGATAGGTCTCCGATATTTATGATTTTTTTTATATTTCTGATCATAAAGATGTTCACATGAAAATGCAGGTGGGGGGGTATGGGCAGTGTATCCCGTTGTTTTCTCTATCAGCTATACGCTTGGGATTTTTAATTCCGTCTTAACAGTGATCTTGGCTGCAACTACTATTTTGACATTCTGCTTATCAGCATTCCGATGTGCCGGCACACCTCCAACTGTATTGTGGGGTAGCTATCCAGTCATAGGGAAAGGTGATCTCGAAAACTATACCTTCTGCCACTATTGTTCAAAGCCGAAATCCCCAAGAGCACATCACTGCCGTTCGTGTGGAACCTGTGTTTTGGACATGGATCATCATTGTCCTTTTGTACGTATTAATCATATTTTCAATGTTCACATACTTTCATTTATGCCAGAGCTAAAGCTTTATTTGGAATTACTAATGCAATATGTCCGGTTGAAGTTTTATGTTTCGAAACTGGGATTAATTTATTTCCTTCTTGCTTTTGTTGCATACAGATAGGGAATTGTGTTGGAGCATCAAATCACCGGCACTTCATCGCCTTCCTTTTCGCAGCCGTTTTCAGTACCATCTATGTCTCAATCATGTCCATATATGCATCGTTACATATCTGGCCACCAGTAAAATACAGATCCATCGGCCACTTGAACGGTTTCAGTAGTAGCCATATAGCAATTCAAGCATTCAAGGAAGTTTTTCTTGCTTTCGCAAGCTCAGCGGTTCAACTGTCGACCAGGGGACTCATTCTCGTTTATCTATTTATTTCGAGTGTTTCCCTGCAGATCGGTTTAAGCGTTCTTCTATGGCAGCAACTCAGTTACATTTACGAAGGCAAAACATACCTCGGCCATTTGAGTTCACAGGGAAGTGGAGGTGATCAGATTGAAGAAAAAGATTGCCAGAATATCCTCAGGTTCTTTGGTTGCCCATATTCTATTTCCAGGTATTTTCCCAGCCTTCGAAATTCACATAAGAGACATACGAAGTGAATTTTTTTAATTGATTATCGAATTTGAGGTTCGAATTTTAGACCTTTCGAATATATTTTTAAGATAGTTATATTAATTAATATAAGTTTCGGGTTTAGTGTGAAAATGGTGGGTGATTTTTAATTGCTCTTGTAACACTTATTTTGTCTACTCTTATAACACATTTTTTACCTTTGAATTTGTGTCACCTCTCTAAGTAGCTGGTGTTTATTTGAAAAACATTCTCGGGTAAACTACGATAGAAATCACTCGATTATGGGTATAGTTGCATTTAAGTTATTTAATAGTTATATTTGGTTCACTCGTTTCTAGATAAAATTACATTTAGATCACTTATTTATGGATAAAGTTACATTTGGGTTACCTAATTTTTAAATATTACATTTGGGTCACTCAATTATGGGTAAGTTTACAATTAGATCACCCTTCATATTTAAAAAAATATATCAATTTGATCGTTTTTTTTTAAATCACTTGTATACCCTCGTTAACATTAGAGTATTTCATTTAAAATTATTAATTAATTAATACACAAATTATAAATTTTTTTTAATTTGAAGGATGACTCAAATGTAATTTTACCTATAATTGAGTGATTAAAACGTAACTTTTAATGATTGTATGATCTAAATATAATCTTATGGTAGATTTTTGTTGCATTTTACTCAAAATTCTTAAATTCTTAGTTGAGAAATATAAATACGGTTATTTGTAAAATTGTTTTTTTTTTAATCTTATTACTCTGAAAATTAAGTAAATAAATTCCCCTTGCAAGTAGAAGAAAATGTTGTATTAAAAAAAACTTAGATATGCTTTAGTTTTAATCAAAATAATTCTTATATTTTATAAAAATAAAATTATAAGGGATGATAGTAGATACTCTTTATATCAACAATAATTGTATATTTAAAATTATAACTGTATTAAATTGAAAGTGATTTCAGGTAGGAAACGAGAGAAAAAAAAAGTCATGGATAGAAACGTACCTTTTGATTTTCTAGTAATTTTAGTGGGTGAGTAATTATTAGGTGGTTATTTAAAGATTAACAGTCCTGATTGTTTGGACCATAAATAACGTGGTGAACAGGGTTTACTTAATAATCTCTCTTGTTTTAGACTTTCAAATTGGATCTAGATACAAGTTTAGTCATTGTTCTTGTTCGCGAGTGATTTGTAAAAATAAACGTATTGTCAACGTTCCTCGATATGTAATATGTATTTTTTGATATTGTTTGTTATAACTTTTTTCCTTATTATCGAACTTTAATGATGTTTTGTATCTATTCTTAGAATTAAAATTTTACTTTGTTTATTGTTTCTGTTCTTGATATAGAGACGTTAGGCTTTCGTGTTTCTAGAATGTCTATATAAAATTTTAACATTATAAACTTTCATTTTGGAATTTTTTATTGTTAATAAAACTAACGTAATCATATTCAGAAAAAAAATAATTTAAATGATTTTATATGACCATATACAATGTATATATATTCTAAGAATTGATATACTTTTAACATAAAAAGTGGTCGATCAATTATTAAAAATTTTAAATTATTTAAATCTTGATTTTATAATTCAAATTTTATTTTTAAGGAATTAATTTGAATTTACAAAATTATAATTCGAGTCGAATTAATTTTTTTATGTTAACTCAGAAAAAAAAAACATTTTTTTTCGAATATATTCACCCCTAACAAAAATCGGTAAAAAAACTGAAAAGTCTGCTACTAGATTTCTATTGTTGAAAGGTATTTTGGGGGTGTAGAGCCAAGAATGAACAAAAAATCTTTTGCTTCTTTTATGTGCTTCTTTTATGTATTTTTTTTTATGTTTCCTTTGATTTTTTTTAAAAATATTTTAAACCCTAAATCCTTATTTTCTATATCTTAAACCTTAAACCCTAACCAAAACTCCTAACCTAGACCCCTAAACCCTCTAATTTGAAGTGAAGGCATAAATGAAAGTACGAGAAAAGAGCAGATGATTTACACTCGCCTAGAATACCCAAAGATAACACAATAGAGTCAAAGCCAAAATAAAAGCCTCTCATTGTCTTGGTCTATCCAACAGTGAGTGGTAAACAACTAAACCAGAATCATAAACCATTCAAGAACTTCAACCTAATCCATCAATGATTAAACATGTCCAATAACATCGGTCACGACACACTAAATCCGATGAGAGAAATACAAAGACAAAGACATGACAGACGACGATGCAAAGATTCGTAACCGAAATGCGATAAAACTACCAATGATCAAAGTTAGCCCCTCTCCATGGTGACTAACTAATCAGCCTCAGCATATGCGGTTTCGAGGTGGGCTTGTTCGGCTTCTTGCACCTCCTTTTCGGTCTTCCTTCCTTTCTTGGATTTGTAGTACACGCTCATGAATGTTCCGACGGCTCCGTACTTCTTTCGGACATGCTCGTAGAGATCAGCATCGAACATCCTCCAGAAATCCTTTTCGTTTAGCTCTGAGACTGCGTACTGCGGTTGGAAACTGTTGTTTTCGATCAGCCATTTCTCCATCTTACGAACTGCCTCAGCACCATCAAACACTTCACCCCTCAGCACAGGTCCTGGTGCATAATAGACTCCGACATCTGTGAACATCTGAGCGTAATGTGTATCTCCCTGCCTGTGATGATGCTCGAAGCCTGGTTCGGGATACACCATTGTTTTAACTGGAAGCTTGAACAGACGGTGCGGGCAGAGCCAAAGGGGATAGATCTGGAGAACAAACAATTTATTATGAGCAAAATCTTGACACTTGATCATAATGATCCTAATTCACAAATGTGAGGACATTCCAAGCTCTCATGTTTGTTCACGAGGCTTTGAACAACAAATCAATCACGATTTAGCCTCGGTATGGACGAGCTAGAAGGAAATCTAAGATTACGAGATAGGACAAGCATGAGAAAAGTCTTACGGGAAGAATGCTCGTTACTTTTCATCAAGGTAACCCACAACATATGATCGTTTCATCATAAGAAATATATCAACTTTAAGAATGAGATGGATTAGTCACATAAAACAATGATGAGGTAATGCAAGGAAAACGAGTGCACGAACATAAAAATTACCTCCATCTCGCGGTCAACCCATTCAAGGGCATCCCCGACCTTGTAAAGCGGAACAAGCATGTCTTGGATGACATGCATCTCATGGTAATAATTTCTTATAGCTTCACCTTGAGTAGCCTTGAGCAAGGAAACCTTGGGTGGCATCAACCAGCCCAAGAGGAACCTAAACCAAAATTGATCTCCAAAAGGAAGGATGAGCTTCCCCTCCCAATACAAACATCTTGTGTGCCTGTGGTAATATTCCCTTGTTGGAATGTACTCTACAAACTCACCTTTCTTTAATGCCGTCTGTGCGTGTTGGTAGAACCAGGGTTTAAACCACCAACCTACATTGTTAATCGTATTTCCCTTCTTCTTGGCCTCTTCTTTTGATGCATATCTCCCGGTCATGAACACACCTTCAGTGGGTGTGTAGACCATGCCTTCTACAAAATCGGGAACTTTCTTTGGATTATCCTGATCACCATCTCTGGGGGCAAAGGAGTCCATATAACCCTGTGCAAGCTCTTTCAGATTCCCCACTACAGGAGTGTAGGTCAGCTTCATGTACTCTTTAATGGGTATAAGTTTGATCTCAGCTGCAACAAGAAAACCGAGGGTTCCTTGAGACCATGGGATAGTATAGAAGAGATCAGAATATTCATTGTCCTTGGTAGCTCTAACAACACGGCCATCAGCCAAAACTATCTCATAAGCTACAACTGTATCAGAAAACAGGCCATATATGTGGGAGCTTCCTTCAATCCCATAGCCATTGATGAGACCACCGACTGTAAGATCATCAAGCTCTGCAACCACAGCAAGGGAAAGATTCATTGGGACCGTGACTCTGGTGATCTGCCCCATGTTTACAAGTGGCTCAACCCTTGCAATCATTCTCTCTTTATCGATTTCAAGGATGTTTCGGAAAGCAGACAAATCAACTTCATAATGGCGAGCTCTCTTATAGTCTACATTCCGCATGCCAACAGCAACCCATGGTTTACGGGCTGTGCACACAAGACCGTCCTTTTTTGGATCCCTCTGCTTGAGACGCTTCACTACTTTCTTAACGTTTTCATCATGTTCCTTCTGACGCTGCTTGTAGGACTTCATCTCGGATCTGACATCTCCAACATATATGAGAAAGTAATACAGTGCAGAAAAAGGGAGGACAACAAAAATAACTAAAATCCAACGGAACTGGACAAGGAAGTCCACCAATCCCTTCTTCCTCTTAGGGCGAAGGGGTGCTTGAAGATCTGACATTGTGGGAGTGAAAAAAGGCCTCTTCCTGTGGAACAACAATGAGAGAAGTTTTAAGTAAATATAACACTCTACATATAGCATTTACATTTCAGGGATTTCAGACTTCTAAAAGTAAAACATTTACATTTCAAGGTTTCAGACTTCTAAAAGCAACAAATTAGCTTCACATAATGAAATGAGATAAAACTACTAAGCATCACTTTCTGATTTAGGGGATGTAACCTTAACAAGAAAGTTCAAACCCCAAGTAAATTGTCATTTAAGGATTAAGAATACCTCGAACTCTTACACATAGGAAGCAAAGCAAAGCAAAGATAAAATCTTCTGAAGAAAATGGCACCTTAAGTCACATGCTAATCAATATACCATTCAACTTTCAAGCAGGAGAAAAGGGCAAATCCCAAATGCATTTCCATACCATCGAAGATGCATCAACTAAGTGAGCATTCTAAAATTGACTTTATTTCAACCAACTCAGAAATCAAAGTAAACTTTAGCTACAAAAACAAAAGCATGAAAAGGAAGACAGCACAGTATATTCAACTAGAGAAACCTCAACTTATTAGCAACAATGCAGACTGTCAACATGCAATTACAGCCCTTTAATTGAATGTTGAAACCCCAACCTAGCTTAATATCTCCTTTCAAGAATAAATAATATGCTATCAAACGATTGCTAATAGTTACTAAAAGGCTAAAACAAATCTAACATCAGAAAACTTAAGCACAACACAGACTTGGCTGCATCACAAAAACCAAACATAAAAAGTAATAGATTTAGTGTATTCTAATAAATCCAATTAGCTTAAGACCACAGATCTTCCCATGTTTTCTTTTCAAGTCTTCGAAAATATCATGAATGCCGAATGGGCACAATTCTTTCCATTTATACACAGAACCATCAGCACAATAATCTAATATACACAATGAACAGGAAACCCTTGATCTCTGCAAAGTCAAACCGTAAATCAATACATGTTTGGCTAGTAACTTGCACTTAGAGAAAAATAAAATGGACAGACAATGCATTGACAAGAAAATCACAGTTAAAAGTTCTAGATCTGCTCTTATAAACTAAAAATAAGTGTGAAAAAATTGTACAGCTAAATATATCTCCAGAAATAGCTAGTAAGCGTCAACATCAGATCTAAAAAAAATCCAAAAAATTAATAATAAGTAGTATTCCGATTTCAACAAAAGAGTAAAACGTACTGAAGAAAACAACAATTTTCTCGATTTTTAAGAGCAGTAAACACAATAATATAAAACAGCAGCAACAGCAACGACGTTTAGTTCATTTTTCACATTTCCTCGATAAGTCAACGTAGATCTAACAAGTAACAACAAAAATAGTTGAATCGAGATGAGAAAAAGAAAACAAAGACCTAAGAAAAACACTATTCAAACATTGGAAAAACAAATCAGTTTCAGTTCATTTTCCTCCATTTTCTCGGTAATCAAACAGATAAACGAAAAATTCAAGAGTAAAAAAGACTAGCGAGAGAGGAAGGAGAGACCTTAAGCTGCGAAGAAACTCCGAAAAGGGTTAGGTTATGGAGAGCCAAGCCAAGCACAGTATAAATATAGATAGAGTGAGCTCAGCTTCACTGTGCTGTGAGAGTATCGCCTTCTGGTGAATGGGTAGACTGTTTGTCGTTTTAACTGGGTTAAGTGGTAAATAACAGCTTAAACTATATAAATAATTAAATTAATTTTTAGGTAAATAAATATTTAATATTTTTAATATTATTTAAATAAATGTCTAGGTTTAAGGGTCTAATAAGCCCTTAAACTTTTACAAAAAAATCAATTAAGCTCTTAAATTTTTGTTATATTCAATTAAGCTCTCAGACTCAAAAAAAATTAATACAACCCTTAAACTTTTTTTACACCCAATTGAACCCTCAAATTTAAGAAAAAAAAATCAATTTCACCCTTTTGCCAACTTTAATCGTTAACTTTAAACTTTTTTATTTTTTATTTTTTAACACATGTTATAACAAAATAACATTATTTTTTCGTTTTTAGGAATTTTAAAATTATATAAAAATCATGAAAAATATTTTAAAATATAAAAAAAAAATAATTTCAAAATTTAATTTAAAATAATAATTAATATTTTTAAAAAATAAAAAAATAATAAAAAATAATAAATATTACTTTATAATTATAAATAAATATTTTTATATTTTTAAATAATTTAAAATTTTTAATATTTTTTATAAAGTTTTTAATTTTTTATATATTTTTAAAATTTTAAAATTTCTTAAAAACGATAAATGGTATTATCTTGTCACGACAAGTGTTAAAAAATTAAAAAAAAAATATTAAAGTTAACGGTCATAGTTGATCAAAGGGCCAAATTAATTTTTTTTCTTGAGTTTGAGAGTTTAATTGGATGCAAAATAAGTTTAAGGGCTTAATTGATTTTTTACAACAGTTTAAGGGCTAAATTAATTTTTTTAGTGAGTTTGAGGGGTTTATTGGATGCAAAAAAAGTTTAAGGGCTTAATTGATTTTTTCACAAAAGTTTAAGGGCTTATTGAACCCTTAAACTAAATGTCTATTATGACTGTTGTTAAAAAATATATTAACCAATAAAAATATGATATTGCTTAGTATTTTTAAAAAATCAAAATTATTAAAATATTTTAAAAAATTTTAAATAATCTCATGTTTTTAAAATTTTTAATCTCAAATTTGACCATTATAATTAGCGTTGGTAGCATTTTTGACGAGAAAATAAAATATATTTCCCGCTTAAACGTTTCACGTATCATTTATCGTTCATTACGTCGTTGTCTGTCATAAATTATTTAAATAAATTATCTAATGATTTTGACATTTTATATAATATAAATCAATTTTGAACGATAAGATTGTGTAGTAAACAATTATAACAATCTGACGACGAATAAGATCGGCAGTTATGTGATAATCAGTGAAATTTAAATTTTGGGTGTTAAAAATTTCAAATAGATGAATTTTAAATTATTTTATTTTATTAATTATTTTATTTATTTTTAAATATAATTTTAAAATTTTAGAAAATTAACACGTGTCAAACAACCAAAACTCCACTAATCTTTGGTATCTACTTTATTTATTTAAACCCCCCACTAATATTTAATTAGTAAAGTAAATCGCATTTTGTAAGGTCACGTTGTCACATGATAATTGCAGATGTGAATCTGTGAACGCCAGCAAATTCGATGGGCCCACCAGTTTTTATATCGGATCTCTTTTCAAAAATAGATTTGTAATTCAAAATAATAATGTTATTTTATTACGCATTTTCCAATTAAAATAAAATTAAACAAAATTTGAATATTTAACAAGGTGTAAGTAGTAAATAAATATTTAAATTATATTTTTATATTTATACTTAATATATATTTTTTTTAGATTGAGTCGGTTTTGATTGGTTTTTTATTAAAATGACAGGATGAGTCGGAGTCGAATTATATCTTTTGTTATATCGGGTCGATCGAATTAGATCTAGATATAACTAGAGATGGGCACGGGTAGTATTGGATTTTCGGCCCACCAGCACCCGACCCTAAAACTCATACCCTCCACTCGCCACCCGACCCAACCCAAGTTTAGGGTAAAAAAATCAGATCCGACCCGACCCGATCCGAATCATTAAAAAATTTTAAATTTTAGGGATTTAATTGTAAAAAAAATTAGAGATCTAATTGTAAAAAAATATATTTTTAATGACCCAATTGTAAAAAAAACATTTTTAGTAACCTAAATGAATAAAATATATATAAAGAGGGATCATTATTATAAATATCTCTAAAATCTATATGTAAAAATTACACTATTAGTCCCGGGTCAGATTTTTTTCGCCCTAAACCCGACCCCGACCCGAAATCACCCTTGACAAAACCTCGATCCGACCCAACCTCGAATTTTTTTTAAAAAAATCTAATCGAATCGGATCGGATTAAAACCTGTCGGTTTTGAGTTACGTGCCCATCCCTAAATATAACCTATTAAAAATTGAGGTAAAATAAACTTAAATATATAGTCTATATATTTTTTAAATCATGATCGACGACCAAAAACCCCATCCACCTCTCTCTCATCCCTAACTAAAGATTTAACTTTTCCCTTTATATTATTCCCAGTGTGCCTAGGGGGATAAGGACAAGATTTTTGACAGAGTTCCTTATGTTACTGTGCTACATGTATTTTATTCAACGTGATACAAGTTGAGGAACTCATAAAAAATATCTAACACTAGGATGAGTATTCGATCGAGTCGAGTCAAATCGAGTTAAAAAATTTCGAGTTATTTTAGTTTACGAGTTATAATTCACAACTCATTTTATTTGAAAAAATTTTCGGTTCGAGTCAAGTTTAAGAAATTCGAGTCAAGTCAAATCAAGTCGAGTGTTCGAGTTTCTATATATTTTTTCATATGTAGCGATATTTCTTTATATTTTTATATATCAATGTATATATCATAAAAAATTAATAGACACGTCTCAAACTTAAAAAATAATCATTTAATTATTAAAAATTTCGAGTTATTTGGGTTATTCGAATTTTCATTTTACAACTCAAACTTTATTTGAAATTTTTCGAGTCGAGTCTATGAAATTTCGAATCGAATTAAAACGAGTCGAGTTTTTCCGCCTCGAGTCGAGCTGAATTAATCAATTTTTTCGAGTCAATTCGAATTTTGTTAACCCTATCTAACACCATAGAAAAAATTATTTCATACTAATAATTATTAATTAATAATTTGTTGAAATAAGGTTTTAAGTAAGATTATTGATTCAAGCACTAAAGTTATAAATAAATAATTAAATTAATTAATAAATCAGATAGATATCAATAAATATAAAAAAAATAAATTATTATTTTATAAATTATTATAGTATATGAGTTAACATCATTAATAAATATCGCATCTGAACTATTGTTATATATATTGGCCAAATATTTTTTCTTTTATTTTTTTACGTCATGTAGTGCATGGGTTCAAAAATTTATTTGAGGGTGAACACATATAAAATTTCGAAATCTCAAAGTGGACACAAAGCTTAAATATTATAAAAAGTTAAGAACTAATTTATAAAAATTAAAAAAATTAACGATAAATATATAAACTTTAAAAAGTTTAGGTGGGCCCGAGCCCACCCTATTCAAAACATAGATCCACCATTGAGGTCATGAGTTTTAGGAAAAAAATTAATTATGAGTTTTAGACTCGTTAAGAACACCCTATTTTATCCTCTAAAATCCTCATTCCCCTCCTCTCTAAGTAGGATTAAGATTTATTAAAAATACTTTATTTGTTCAGTAACGATAAGGTTTTTCTTCGACTCTCTTTATCTTTCTAAAAAAGATAGTAACATTTATTTTCCTGTAACCCTCTCAATTCAGCAACGCAAATTTTTCTCTCCCTCACTTCCTTCGACAACGACATAGATAACAGTATCATTGATATTGATATTGATAAAATAAATACAATAATGATGATGATATTACGACCAAAGATTAAATCTTTCTAAGTTAAAATTTAAAATTTCTTTCTAAAATTTTCTCTTTTTATTCTTGCACCCTTCTCACTTTTTTTCATTGTCTCTCTCTTCCACCATACATTCTTTCACTTTTTAACCATTCACCAACCTATTTAAAATTCAAATCTATTTTTTAATATTTTTCTTTTATTTGTTTATTTATTATTAGGGTAAACTACTCCAATGGCCACCTAACTATTTGGAAATATCTATTTTGGTCACCCAACTAAAGAACTCGTCAATCAGGTCACCCAACTTTGTAACCCTACCTATTTGAGTTACCGCCGTTAAAAATTTAACAGAAAAGTTAACAATGATGACGTGGCAGTTAATGGTGATGACGTGAACGTTAATTAAAATCTATAAAATTACACATTTGGGTGATTAATTTTATTTATTAATTTTACAGATTTTAATTAACGTCCACGTCATCACCATTAACTGCCACGTCATCATTGTTAACTTTTTTGTTAAATTTTTAACGGCGGTGACTCAAATAAGTAGGGTTTCAAAGTTGAGTGACCTGATTGACGAGTTCTTTAGTTGGGTGATCAAAATAGGTATCCCCAAATAATTGGGTGGTCACTGGAATAGTTTACCTTTATTATTATTTTTTTTAACTTTTTAATAAATTTAATCGCCTTTTTATTTAATTATTATAAAGCTCAAGTTTAATTTCTCAATTGGGTTCATCTCTTAAAGACCCAATCTAAGGTTTACTATAGTACGATAAAAGATTCAATTTAAGTTTTACAATAATTTAGGAGAAATTAAAGTTTTAAAGTATAAATTTTAAATTTAAATTATAATTCTAAAATTTTAAATTTATATATTTTAAATTAATTACTTAAATCCTAAAATTAAATTACTTATAGAAATTTTATTCTACTGTGAATTAGGGGTGTTCAAAATTACCCGACCTGATTGATTCGACCCGACTATCCGATTACTCGAAACAAAAATGACGGATAATTCTCGAAAAAAATTATCGACCCGAGAATAATTGAGCCGGGCTTGGGCAAATTTTTTTAATTACCGGGTACCCGACCCGACTAATTTAAAATTATATATTATTTTTAGTTTTAAATTATATTTTTATGGTAAGTTCCTTAATATTTATATATACAATTAAATTTAAATCTTTAAATTAATTTTATGTTTATATTATATACTTTTAATTTTTACAAATTTTAAATATATTTTATTAATTTATTAATATCGAAAGAAAAAACAATATTAATATTTTTAATATTATTTTAACGATAAACTCTAATAAATATATATGCGTATATATACATTAAAATATTTTTAAATTAACTTTAAATCACTAATATTTTTTTGTTCATATATTATAAAATTATAAAATTTGTGTTTAATATGTGATTTTTTTAATTTTAAAATAATTTTTTTTAAAAATATATACGAACCAGGTACTCGTTACCCGGTTAAACGGATACCCGATTTTTGTGGGTACCCGATAACAGGTACACGATATAAATAGACCGAGACACGGACCAAAAAATTACTATCCGAAGGAACTGGGTACCCGATTTTTCGAGTACTCCAAAACTGAGTACCCAATAATGAACACCCCGACTGTGAATAAATAAAATAATTAATCGTATTATAAATTTCACAATTGTTTTAGACTCCTTCCACGTGCCATTCAATTTTTTATGGCCTATTTCGCGGGAGCGGAGGTCATTTGGAATTTAGCGTGGCGAGTAAACTCCATTAGATTTGAAAAAAAAATTAAAAATTTTAATTTGATTCGAGATAAAAAAATTATTCGTTTTAAATTAACTCAAAATTACATAAATCTGACTCAAGAAAATTTTAAAATTATAAAATAAAAATTTAAATAACTTAAATTTTTTAATAATTAATAAATTAATTTTTAATTATAAAATAAAAACTCAGAGTGGTAAGCGATCTAAACCATCATGGAGAATATTCCGCTACCCATGAGTGATTATATCGGTACACAACCATCAACCGAGTGAGGATCTAACCATCAATGACCACCGACAAAATCATAATTAGAAATTAGTGCCAATTCAAATCTCTGCAACAATCAGTTGTTAGGGTATGCTGAATCATGTCACAAGGACATATAAAATAAACTATAAAAATAAAAATAAAAAACGTGTCACAAGGACAGAGGTCACGCTTGCCACGAAGACAGAGATTTTTATTAACATATAAGAAAATAAAAGAACAAAAATAAAAGTAAATTCGGTAATCGACAACTAATATAAAATTAATTATCGATCACCGATTAAAAAACAAAAGAAATGAAGAACGACGACGTCAAGGAGAGAAAACCTAAAAAATTACAAAAGAGGAGAATAATATTTTTTTGGAGGATTATTTTATATTATACGACGTGTTTTGAAGAGCTATGAAATTTATTTCATAGAATTCTTTTTTTAAGGTTTATAGAGCGAGTCGATTGTGAGTTAGATAGTATTCAATTTATGCTCGTTAAAAAAATTTATTGTTCGACTCGATTCGTTACTCTTTAAGCTCATTAAAATTATGCTCGACTCGTGGTTGTTAAAAAAAATTATTGTTCAACTCGACTTGTTACTTTTGACTTGTTGCTTATTAAGCTCACCAAAAAAATTATCTTACTTTTAACTAAAAGTAAAATTCAATAATATTATATGAGGTTTAATATTACGTAAATCAATAAATTTAACCAAAAAAATAATAAAAGAGTGTATAAAACACTTTCAAAGTTTAAATTCTAAACTGCGATTCACATATATATCAAACTAGTATATAAAAACTAAAATAACAATCTATAAATTAATAATTATTATTTAAATTTATTTTTTATTAAAATAATTATTAAAAATATATAAAAAAATGTTTGTGAATTTTTCGAATCGAGTTAGATCAAAACAAGGACAAATGGATTCCATCTCTAACCTTTGTCGACCAAAACAAAACATTTTTCTACTTATGGATGATAATGAGCTTGCTCAGATTGGCAGAGCATGGGTTATTCGAGTTTGATTCGGTCAAAGCTCGGTTTAAGTAAGTTCGAATCGAGTTCGAGTCCGACTTGAGACCTTAACGAGAAGTAATCTCTTTAATAAAAAAATAATAATAAAGAAAAGAAAAGAAATCCATTAAAAATAAATTGACTAAAATAAGAATTTTTTTCATTTTTAATATTGAATTTTATTTCTGTGTAAGTTTTGAAAAGTTTTTTTTTTAACGAAATCGTATCTTTTATAAAAAAATATATAATAAAATAATTTATTTCAAATTGAGTCGAATCGAGCATGACGATTAACTTTTTTTTTTTTTTTGCAAAGAAATGAAGTTTCATTCTAAGCAACACCCCTCTCCTGTTGATTCTATGAGTGTAAAACGAGTGTAAAGATTTATTGAGATAAGTTCATAAAATGTATAAATTTTTAAGATTAAATTAGTAATAAAAATATAAATAAAATTAAAGTTTGAGTACTAACTTTGAGAATAAAGATTTTTTAAGTATTATTTTAAAAATAAATATTTAATTTAAGTATCAATCTTGGAACAAAAATTTTTTAAGTGTCAATTTAAGAAAAAAATATATAATTCATATACCAAATACATATTTAAACTTTTTTTTTTAAATTACGATTTCTGCTATTTTGTATTTTGGTCGGACTATTTTGGTGAATAATCCAAATTGGATTATAATTAAGGAAATAAGATAATCTGGAAGATATTTTAGAATTTACGGCAAAAATTATAATATAAGAGAAATAAAATAAGTTGATCGATAATTTATCTATAGGTGATGATTTTTTCTTAATTTTGTCTCAAATCGATAAGAAAAAACGTTAAATTATTTATTACAAGTCAAGAAAAAAGTTATCATCTGCAAATAATATCTTCATTCAAGTCGTCATCTGCAAGTGACGACTTTTTGTATACTGTAATTTTTATAATATCTTCTAAATATTCCTATTTCCTTAATTATTGAATCTATTTAAATTATTTACTTAAATTTGTCCCTTTTTATCTCCTATTTTGTGGGGGAAAAAAGTTCACTTGGAATTTTGCGCACGCGGAGTCACTCTCTCTGCCTCTCACCATTAGAGATGTATTCGGTTCGGTTTTTATCAAAACGTGAATTGAATTGCAGTTTATGATTTTTTTAAAAAGAAAATCAAAACCGAATGATATAAAAAATGAAAAATCGAAAATCAAATTTTACGGTTTGGTTCGATTAAAACCCATGGTTTTACAATTTTTTATTTTTTTAAAAAATAAGCAAAACAAATAAAATATTTATTAAACCCTTCGATATCAATTTGTTATCATTAATAATATGAAAATACGTCTCGAGCGCTTGAGAAAGCTAAGATTTCAAATAAAAGTTAAAAAATAACAATAATTACAAAACAAACAATATATCTAAAAAATAAATCATAAAAAATATTCATTTAATTAATATTTACCCAATGTTTCTATATCACTAACCTAAACATGCATATCTAGCCTAATAGATTGTTTGATTAAAGACAAACTCAAATATTCTATGTTATAAAATAACCGTAAATAGTAAATATTATAAAAATATATTCGAATTTGAAATACGACATCTAATCAATTTAATATTATAAAATTATATCTAAATATTTCAAAGAGACCCATTTAAAAAAAAATCCAAATATTTCAAGAGGTTGACTATCTTTAAAACATATTTGATATGGATCATAATGTTTTTTTTTAAATTCGGGTTGATATGGAATAAACGGGTTTCATATGAAAAACTCAAAACGAACCGAATTATACAATTTAAATTTTAAACCGAACAACAATATATAAAACTGAACCGAACCGCATAGCTCGATTCGGATTCGGATCGGTTTTCTAATTTAACAATTTATACTACATAATCGGTTAATTTTAATCCCTAAATAATAAACTATAAATCTTAAATTCAAAATATAAGCTCGAAATCATAAATATTAAAATTAAATAAATACATATATTTTAATTTATATAATCTTTTAAAATATTTTGCGATAAAAATTGACAGCATTTTTTAATCATATTACTTTTATTTCCTATTATGAACCCACGTTGTTGTAAAGCAAACAATATCTGCAATGTGGACCCTATTAGAAAAATATAGGGTGCATAATGCAAGAAATAATTTATGAATGGGACCCTATTAATTATTTATTTATTTTATTTCATATCTTTGGGACTGATACGTGCACTGTTCAAGTTGAGTAGCTCATGAGCTGTTTGAATTTGGTTCGGTCAAAATTCGATAAACACTCCCTTTAGATTGACTCAACTTGATACCTTAACGAGTTGAATCGAGCAAAGTCTAACTGGACTTGAAAAGTTCGCAAGCAACTCGTTAATTTTTTAAAATATTTAAAAAATAAATTTAAATAATAATTATTAATTTTAGAAATATTACTTTAATTTTAATAGGCTAGTTTGGTGTATTTATGAATTGTTACTTTCGAATTTAGACTTTGACAGTGTTTTATACAGTCTTTTTATATTTTTGGTTAAATTTATGTTAATATTATGTCTCATATAATATTTTTAAAATTTACTTTTAATTAAAAATAAGACAAAGTTTTTTTAGTGAGCTTAACGAGTAACGAGTCGAGCAACAAAATTTTTTAACGAGAAACAAGTCGAGCTTAACGAGTAACAAGTCGAACAATAAATCTTCAACGAGCACGAGTTAAACAATACCCAACTTGCAATCGACTAGCTCGATAAACACCCCTAATTTCGTTCCTAAAAACTCATACCGAATGCTGCTAAATTACTAAAATAAATATTTTCCTAAAACCAATAATTCAAATCAATCTTTGTATCAATAATTTCCAAAACCCAATAATTGTTAAATTCAGTACTAATTTAGTAGTATCAAATTGTTGAACTAATATTTCAATATAAAAAATTAAAAGAAAATATTATATTCTCTTTTTATATAACAAAATCAATTAAAAAATTAATTTGAAAAATTCTTTCTTGAAAAAATAATTTAAAAAATATATTCTTAGAAAATATTTAAAAAATTAAAATTTTCAAACTTGTCTCTTCCTTTATTGTTACATCAAAAATATTTCAAATCATTTTGAATTAAAAAAAAATAATGGAGAGTAAATAAATATTTTAAATATTTTGATTTCTTTTGAAATACAAAGTTCTACCTTAGTAAATACATTCCATTTAAAAATTGACTCAAATTTCAACACACTTTATAGATTGAATTTTAAAATAGAATAAAATCACTGTAAGAATATAAGAATACAATTAATGCAAAGTTTTAAAAATTTCATACAATTAATCAAATATGTATGAACATTTAAAAACATCAAAATAACACGAAACATTCAGTATCAGTGGTTAAGAAAACGATCATTATTATTAGAGACTATGGGTTCGAGCACCGATAAAGTAACTCAGTGTTTGAACGATCAATGTCTAACGGTTAAAAATATACTCTAGAATAGATACTACTGTAACATTGTAACTGATTAAAAAAAAACTAAATATGTAATAAAAGCATTAAGATTAGAGGTTACCCTTTTTTTTCACTTTGAGTAATTAAAGCAATTTTATATTTTTGTTTTTCTTGTCATTGTTCCAACACAAGTACAAGATTTTTTTTTTTTTTTTATTTTTGGTATTAAAATTACTTTAAATCCATTTACCTTATTTTCAATATCCATAGTTCTCTTAGGAACTCGTACTTATTTAATCCTATAATATTTTATTTCTTTATAAGACAAACATGTAACGAATGATCATGATAACGATAATGTAAACATTTTGTCATTATGGGATGAGATAAATTATTAAAAATATTTTTTTGTTAAACATTCAAGCTTAACTTGCAAACCGATATTTTTTTTCGGAAACTTCATTGTTTATTTTTGAAAATTTTGTTAATTTTTTAAAATTTCGTTTTAGTTTTCGAAATTAAGTTTTGATTTCAAAATAATATCGATTTTAAAATTTAAGTTTAAAAATATATTTTTTAAATTTAAAATTTTTAGTCTTAAACTCAAAAAAATAGTTTATCAAAAATATTTCAGTAACTTGTAAAATGATTATAACTAAATTTATAGTGATTACGTAAAGATTAGACAAATATTAGACAAACTTACGTAAAGATTTTAGAGTGGTTTGACTTTTCAATTAAGTTTTTTTTTTTATTCAGTTATAGTGATTACAGTAGTATCTGTTCTAAAGTATACTCTCCACCATTAGACATTGATCGCTCAGTCACTATGCTATTATTACTCGTGCTCGAACATGTAACCTGATGAGGCTAGATAGTTCGTACCTTTTCAACTAAGCCTATATACACTACCTTAGTACACCACTAAAGATTTTCCGATTTACTACTATGAATTTTTTCTTTTTCAAGGATCGAGAGTAATATTTACGAATCTATCTTTTCAATGTCTAATATAGAATCACTCTAGTTTTTCTTAAACTATACTAAAATCTTTCTTCTCTCGTGAGATTTTATAAGAATTAAGCTCACAAGAGTACAAATGATTTACAATTAAATCATTCTTTATACACTATGTAAATAAATAAATGAAAACTTAAAGAATATTTCTCTAGATCACGAAGCTTGGATACTGTCTCCAACCACCTTCATGTCATTGTGGTATTATATAGTGTGGAATAAATTTCTAATCATTTATGGATGTTAATATGAATCATAATCATTGGAGATGCAAAATAATCCCTTTTCTCAAGGGATCGATCTTTTTACACTAAATGACCGGAGGAAAAAAATAAATGTTTACTATAAAAAAGATCGTTTCTTTATAAATGGATCCATTTTTTTTGCTTTAAACCTTTGAAAAATAACATTTTTAAGTTTAAATAAACCCTAAAATATTTTTCTCTTGATTTTTTATATTAAAATATTAATTCAACACGGCAAAATTGGATGGATAACCCATCTCTTTTTTTTTAATTAAGAAAAAAAAATCCCTAATTGATATTTAGGGATCTAAACCAAAATGAATAGTGCAAATAGAGAACGCCACCTACATGTGACGATTTGAGGAAAGTCGTCACCTGCAGATAGCGTTCTCCCTTCAAAATTAACAAAAAATATTAAAATAAAAAAGAACGCCACCTACAGGTGACGACTTCCCACAAATTGCCACCTGTAGGTGGCGTTCTCCTACGTTTAGGGTAGCTTTTGGCCTGTATTCCAAAATAAATTTTAAACACCCTATTTACACAAATAAAAATTCTAAATGTTCTAAATGGACTAAAAATCTAAAGCTTCCGTTCAACACAAGCTATAGCCTAAAACCTGCTCATAGAAAATATCATGGCTTTGGATGAGAAGAGAGAGAATCAAATTAAGGATTTATAAAGGAATAGAACTGGGGCTCGAAAATATGATCGAAAAGCCAAATGTGAGAATAAGGAAGGAAAGCCAAACAATGTCTTTCTGGACACTATAGTTAAAGAGGAGTGAGCCGATAATAATTAGGGGTGGATAAGATCGGATACTTGATAAATTTAGTTAGAATTGATCTTGATTCCGATAATTACCGGTTCTTAAAAAATGAAACCAGTCTCGATCACACCGAATCTTAAATTTTAGGATCTAATCTCATTATTGATGAAAACCGATACTAATATCGGGTATCCGATTAATTGGTTTATTATTAAAAAAATATGAGCAATGAGAGAAAAGTTAATCACCAATATTATTATTAAATAATAAAGTTAGAATATTGTAGGTTTGATAAAAAAATAAACAAAAGAAAACTAGTACTGAGTATTTGGTATTGGTCTCAGTCTTATTGAGTACCACCGGTTACTAAGTTCAAAAAATCAAGATTCAATCTCAGTCCTGATTATGACTAAGACTTAAATTTTAGATCCAATCTCGATTCTACTGAAACCAATACCATATAAAAATCTAACGGGTCTGAAACCGGGACCAGGAAAACAAGTATTTTACCCACCCTAACAATAATGACACAGAAGTTGGGTTGCATGAAACAGGAGTGGGTCAATCCAACAAGCCCAAGTGCTTAATTCTCAAGTAGAGGCTGCTAACATTCGGGCCATTAGAACTATATTCAACATATGACACGTGTAAAGAAATAAACCCTAGAGTGTATTGTTGCTTATATTTTCATAACTTTATTGTATTAAGTTTTTATTTGAAACTTGTCACTAGAAATTGATGCTTATAGGAAGGCTGAACTGCACAACTTGTCACTAGAAATTGAGGGGAGGAAGTTCAGATATTCTCAGAAAGTTGCAAGTCCTACCAATTTTCAATATAGTTAGAAGCCTCACACTCCAGTAAATCCTCAAGTTCAGAAGACAAACAAGAAGCAAAGTTTCTTGGATTACAGGTTGGGGTGTCATAACTGGCCCAATGAGTACCTAGAGGCGCAATAAATCTAATATTACTACCATAGTATTACTATTATTCATCCTCCCTTACACTTAATTAACTTGCATTATGAGCTTATTAGGCCTAGGATGGATACTCATCAGGCCGGTTATAAACACCTCTAGTTACAGGAGAACCAACAACTATGCTTTAGATGTGGGGACAAGTTCAGCCCAGGCCACCATAAAAACAGGTACAAAATATTCAGTTTTGAAAATTTTTGAAAAAGGTTCTATAGATTAGTAGCTTTGAACCTTTAACTTTCAATTTGGGTAATATGCATGTGTGAGAAAGGGGTTATGGTGGTCGTAGATGCAACGGATGATGATGGTTTGTGTGTGATCAATAGTTAGGGATTTGTTGTTTGAAGAAGATGGAGAGGATATTTTTTCGAGAGAACAAAGTGTTTCTCTGTATTTTCTTATTATTCTTCTATAACAAACGATTACAGTGTAAGCCTTTAAATAGACTAAAATAGAGTTTTAATATGACTAAAGTTATACTTTATCTTTAATTTAAATAATATTTATTCCTAATTTAAATAAAACTTCTAATAAATTTAAACTACTAATTAGGAATAAATTCTAATTACATATTAAATAAAAACTTTAACACTCCTCATCAACTTATACTTCTCCTCGAACTCTAACACTTCTTGGATAACTAACAGTATGTATAATACTTTCTTTAAAATAATCGATTGAATAATTCAATTTATTCGATCGAATGGACTAGCTCTCACTGGTTTTACCTTTGTGGTTCTTAAACAATGTCTCATACTCATGTTTGTGTATGTTCCAAACATGGGTATTTTGGATACTGATGTGGTTTTCAATAGGGTGTCCTGCCTTAGGTTACACGAATACGGATACGGATATAAATATAAGGATAAAGACGAAGACGGAAAACGACATGTAACTGCCGTACCCGTATTTCAATAGGGTGTCCTGCATTTTAGTTTTTTTTTTTCAGCCTTAACTTTTTAGATTCTATTTTTTTTTTTTATTTTGCACTGTATAACTACCGGGGTGTTTAAAACCGGTTCCATAAATATCTAGTGAAAAAGAAGATGAAACATAATAATAATATAATAGAGGTATTAAATTTACTGAACTTTTAGATACCTTTTGGACTAAACACTAAATCTAGTTTGGGTTTATACTCTAAATAAAATTCAATCTATATTCTTTTTAATACCGAATATCCTACAACCTATTTTAATTTTTATCTTATTCTCTCTTTCATTAAAATCCAATATTAAAATAATATATAAATATAAATAATAAATACAAGCCTTTTTACTAGATATAAAACCTAATATTATAAACTCAAACTATAAATAATTAGGTCCAGTTAAACATTGTTTTTGAAAAGTGCAATGAAAAAGCTAGGTCGAAAAGTTCTTTTAAAAGTTGATTATGGATAGTTTGGGTTTGAGATTTAAGATTTTAATATTATTGCCGAAAAGTATTTTTAAGTAGGTAAATAACCATTTTAGATATGATATTGTAAGTTACATATAAATAATATCTAAATTCTTTAATATTATAATATATGAAATATATCAACTAAAATTAATCATAAAAATATAAAAATAAGGTAAAACCACAATCATATTCAATAAGAACTTGAGAACAAAAGAGCCTTTAGAGAATTACTTGATCAAGCGGAAGCACCAACACTTTAGCTAAGTCCACCACTTGGTGTCAAGGATTGAAGAAACCTGAGCCGCCATTATCGAGTGCAATTAGAACTAATGTACTTGTAATCACAGCAAACCAAAATAAGGTTGAACCTGCTGAAGGCAAGATATTGAAATGCAACCAATTAATACATGCAAATAATGGAAACAAGCTCTTGGATACAAATACGTAAGTGTCATACCTCCGGTTCTGGATGGTTCAGATCCTTTATCAGAATCGGATGGTGCTGGTTCCGTGTTAACACCATTTAATCTTGTTTTCAGTGGTCCTGTTCTTGATAAGTCGTCGAAATTTTTGCTACCCGGTTCAGAAGACACTATCCCTAGAAATTCCTCGCTTACAATTAAAGCTGCTAGAACATCCATAAATGATTCTTTGCTGGTTTCATCTATATTTTGCTTTAACCCCTGTTCGTATGTCACATTTGGTTCATCGAGATCAGACAATTCGTCATCCGAAAAATCTGCACCAACAGATCCTGTTGCAGTCATGTCATCTTCTTCATCCTCGACATAAGCTTTATATGTCAATCTAAGCAATAGTTCTCCACGAGATCTCTTTCTGAACACTCCCCATCCTCCTTGCAAGTTCACAATCTTATCTGTTGGAACAGTGTCCTGGAGTGTTCCCAGATCAACCTGAAAGTTTCGATGCATCAGATAAACACATTCAGTAAAACGAGAGGAAAATGTAACCACAAAAATCTTAAAATCTAAGTAATACCCCTCCAAATGTTTGATCTTAGCTTCGTCCCAATCTCGGCATATGTAAGGAATATTCTACAATGATATCCAATGTTTCACAAATAAAAAAGTTTACCTCTCCTGTACCGACCGTCCAATCAGTGAACCCAAGGGAATCTTTGACTTGGATGCGTAGTTTTTCTTTTCCAGGGTTTGCCACAAGTAAATAAAAATCCTGGAGAAATGACAAAAAATTCATTTAAATAAACTTTACAGCTTCGGATATAAGAGTTTCATCCCATTCGGAAAGATTCATTAGAGAAGATAGACTTTCAATATGGGAAGATATCAATGTTAAGAAGCAGTACCTGATTCCAAATTGGCTCCCCAGGAGGTCCAATTACAGTAGTTTGACTGTTCTTTTTACTGCGTATAACTTGATCGCCCAAAGTTAGAACAACATATGGATCAGTTTTGCCTGAAAAGGAAAAGCATTATCGAATATGGTCAATAGAAGTGAAGCTAATGCTTGCATACGGAAGACTTCTATAATTACGGGAAGAACAATATATTCTATCCACGTTCAAAAATATATAAACATTATCCAACATTGATAAGTAATTTATATCTCAGTTACCCCAACTCATCTCTTTTGTTCTGTGATACTCATGTCGATAGAGTACTAACTCTAGTATGGGTGTTTTATGAGCTCGATCTTGAGTGAAAGTTTAGGACATTTTCTTGTGGTAAGCATTCTTACCATAGAATACATAAGAAAGTTTCCTGGCATCTACAAGAGTAACTGATAGTTCTCCAACAAAATCCTTGTTTTTCTCTTCTTGAATTTCCTCGGGTTTCAAATCGTTTGGAACAGGGCCAACTGCTTTCCCTTTCTGGAAATCCAAAACAATCTTCTTTGGACGTACAAATAGTCGAGGCAAATCTTCAGTGAGAAGTTTTGTCAAAAACCTAAAGACAAACGTATTCAGGCACCATATGAATAAACAAAAAAAAAAGACGATACACAGAAAGGAGACGCACCCAGAAAATAACAAAAAACACCTGAAATAAAATGAAAATCTTAAATATCAAAGAGCCAAAGAAAACTCTTATGATCCACCACTGGTGAAACCTTTACATAGGCAGAATGAAGCATAAAAATTATAGTAATGGTAGCAGCAATAATAATTAGAAGTACTATACTAGTTAACGATAGCAAAATTCAGTACCCATTTTAGTATCACCAAAGCGAAGATTAAGATAAATGCATAACAGAAAGGTTCTCACAGTATATACAATGTTGAGGTACAACTAAAACCACACCAAGCTCATATAAAACTTAAATTAAAAACAAACATGTTCGAATATAAAACAAATTTCTTCCATTTGCCATATAAATCTGATTCTGACATGTTCTAAAAACCATATAAAGAAAACTATAATTTGAAGTCTCCAATGCTGTTAAAGGGGGAAAGGGAAGATTATGATCATGCCACAAAGGTTCTCATAGTATTTGTTTCAGACAACAATTTTATGTAAATAACAAGTACATTTTGAATATCTTAACCTTCAGACTGGTACGGGAAAAACGTAAAATATTGTTTACAAACCAAACCAGTAAGCTTGCATAGATCACAACTGAAATAAATTGCACTTACATGGAAAGAACTGGAATTGCTGGTATTGTCCAGTACATGAAAAAAGAAGAGAAAATAAACATGTATCAGCATCTTCAATAGCAGTTAGCACGCAAATGGTCCACTCGAAATAGTTTTTTTTTTTTTAACTCTCAGTCTGTCACAAGGGAATTGACTGCAAGCTCCAAAGAAAAGAAGACATCAATGAACAAAATCACATAAATGGGCTTGTTTCTCTTGATTTCATAGTTATATAATCAAACTCCAAAAACTGTATACGTTCTACTAGAGATTAACATGAACTGTTTTCTGCTGTTTCCATCCAGTAATTGTTTCTTCTAACCTTTTCAGTCAACAACGAAATGCACAGATTAATAGGTAATGAGCAAAGACTAAGTCATTGAAGACCAATAACTAAATTAAGCTACACTCAATTTTGCAAAACTTCTTCCTAGTTTCACTTGATATTTCGACACCACCTTATCTGATACACACATTGGATCCGACAACACAAGCATACTCGGAGTCTTCCATCGAATCCGTGCACACTTCATTATCTGTTAGTTTAAAGACAGAAATATGTTGAGAAGATAGGGCCATCACAATTACATACCCATTAAGTTAAACAATCTAAATGGCGATAACTCAAACTTGATCTTTGGAAGAGAAACAAAAGCCCACGAAACAGCTCCAACAAAAGGTTCTGTCGGAATCAGTCGCAATTTAACCCAAAGTTCTCCATCAATATCAAAATCTCGAACACCAACTGGCACAACAAATGGGATAATGCCAAACTTTAATGACAACATCAACAGCATACGAGCACCACCGGTATATCGAATTCCTATCTGATACCTATACCAAAGTAAATGAAAGTTAATTAAATTGCACTCTCAAGCTTGCAAATGGAGCCTCCAACAACAAGCCTCAAATCATACTTAAACTTAAGAACTAGAGTTTCCATGCATAAATAAACATATGACTCAACAATCATAGACAGAGTTCAATAACAATAAATGTTCTAATAGTTTTGAAGTGGCAAAAAACTCACTGCAAATCGTTGTCTCCCCGGGAAGTCCTACGCTCGACA
Organism: Abelmoschus esculentus; assembly: GCA_035048815.1. Classification (NCBI taxonomy): domain Eukaryota; kingdom Viridiplantae; phylum Streptophyta; class Magnoliopsida; order Malvales; family Malvaceae; genus Abelmoschus; species Abelmoschus esculentus. The sequence goes on along the minus strand of JAUCBN010000012.1, from coordinate 20,763,625 downwards.
TTCCGAACAGATAAAGGCTCATCCCCTAAAGAAAACTGCTTAATTTCCACTCTCTGAACATAATCAGGCTTCTTAAGATTATCAATAACAGGTTGCAATAACCCAATGATCCAATTCTCAATCCCACCTCTATAAACTTTCCACAACTTCCCCAACACCATGTTAACCCACTCAACTGACTCTTTCCTCTGCAAATCCTTTTCCAATAACAATGAAAAACTCGTTGGAACTTGAGGCCAAACCCCACTTCCTCCCACTCTGATACCCTCCCCATCCGATTTGCCTTTCCTTTTCCTTGAAGTCCAGATTTTATCAAAAGCAACCCCAACAAAAAAGAATAACACAAACAACCCAACAATGTTTCGGTTAATCGGAGGGGAAGGGATTGGGTGGATACCACCCAGCTGAGTCCTTAACTTGTCAACAATGGGATCTTGTTCGAAATTAGTAAAATTCGAACCCAATTTGAAACCAGATTCTTGACTTTCCCCATTAACAAACTCGTTTTTAAACCCTTTGGCTGCAAGGTTTTTAGCTACCTTTACATTAACCTTGTTTCGCTTCGAAGTGGGGATTGCACAAGCAAGGAGATAAAGTCTCCGATGAGGGATGAAAAGAGTAATGAATCGAGCTTTGGGTGGTGGAGATTTGTTGGTTTTACAACACCAGAGCGGAGCAAGAACAGGATGGCTGAAACTGGAAGAAGAAGAAGATTGTGGACAGATCATTTATTGCCTGATGAGAGTTAGATTTTCAGAGCCCCAGTTGAAGAGTGGGGATAACAGAAACCATAGCTGTTGCTGTTGGTGATTATAAACATGAACAAACTGCAGAATTGTATGGAGATATTGGGCAAAAACAAATCAAAATGAGAGCTTGGTTTTCTTATATGGTGTAGATTAAGCTTCCAAGCAAAGAGAAAACGGAGGGAAATGGTGTAGGGATGTGGAAGCAAGGGAAAGCACCAGTGGGAATCGTGGGATTGCGAAGGTGTGAAGGACAACAAAAGAAGCAAAGAGAACTGCCGTGTGGCGATGCAATTGAAAACTCGTCACCTGACTTCTAGTTTTCATTACATATATATGGGTAAATTATAAATATCATCCCTTATTTTTATTTTGGTTATTTAAATTATTTATTAATTTGATCATTAAAACTTGATTTATTCTTATTTTAGTCACTCGAGCGATAAATTAGGAATGAAAGAGTGACATGGCATCGTGTGTTTTGACGTTGATTATTTTTTTTATTGATATGACATATCATTCGAGTTATTTTTTATATTTTATCTTTTTTCAAGGATAAATGTTTTATAATTAGAGCTGTAAAAGAATCGAACATGAATGAGGGTGTATTCATGTTTGTTTGTTTAACTTTAACCGAATAAATAAACGAATATGAACATAAACGAACACAAATTTTTGTGCTCGTGTTCGTTCGTTAAGGATTGTAGCTTGTTCATGTTCGTTTATGTTTGTTCGTTTAAATGACAAACGAACGAACATACATGAACATAAACGAACATAAATAAACGGATATAAACGAACGTAAACAAACAAACATAAATAACATATTTAATATGCTAAATATTTAATATTTTGGATTAATTCGATTAATTCAGTTAATGAACTGATTTTAAACCGAATTAATCGATAATTAAAATTAAAAAAAACTCTTAATTATTAGACGAAACCTAAAATTTAACTGATTAACCAATTTTGTTTTGGTTAGATCAGTTACTCGGTTTAACAAAACAATGAACACCCATAACCTATAACAAGGAAGTTTTTAACGAGTCATAAAATAAGACTTCTCAACTCGAGTAACTCAAAATTTTTTGACTCAACTTACTTGATCTAATGCTCACCCTTAGATATATGTAAATAAATTTAAACGAACATAATCGAACGAAGATAAACGAACAGATTACCAAATGTTCACGAACATAAATGAACGAACGAGCCCTTTGTTCGTGTTCGTTCGTTTAATTAAACGAGCTGGAAATCTTGTTCATGTTCGTTCGTTTAATAAATAAACGAACATAAACGAAATTCCCGTCAAACGATTCACGAACATTTCACCGAACATTCGATTCGTTTACGGTCCTATTTATAATTTTATTCATACATTATGTCAGCGTCAAAATAATTATTTTTATGTCTTTTTTGAGCACTCAAGACATCAATAAATTTTTCTCATCGTCTCTTACCGTTTTATCAATCTAGCTTATTCCAAAATCACTTTAGAATGCATAAATCTCTAAACTACTCCGAATTTACGATATTTATTGTTCGATCAATATAAAATCATGATATACCAATTATTTTGTCCTTCTCTACTTTTTCACCATTGAAATTTGAAAGAAGATGTTTGATCGTTAAAAAATCAAAGGAAATTCGAAAATCAAGGGGTTTTCTAACAAATAAAAGTTTTGGGTCTATTTCATAATGTTTAAAAGATTTATATAATCACAAAGTCAATAAGTATTTAACGAAAGAATGACCAGATTAAAAGTAAATAAAAAATTTAGTGATTAGATTAAAATATTAAAATTAAGTGATTAAAGTAAATATGAAAAAGAATTGAGTGATGAAATGTGTAATTTAACCTATACATACATGTTATCTACGAATTAATTTAAGATTTGTTTTATATATATTTTTAAATATAGATGTTGTATTTTAACCAAATTAATTTTTTAAACATGATATTAAAAATATGATAAGTCTGATCCACGTTAGATTTATTGGTCTAATTTTTAGCATTTTCTTTGGAAAAAAATCTTTTGTATCTAATCATTTATTTTTTATACCTATTAAAAATATTTAAAAATTAAATTTTAAACCCAATTTTAATATTTGTATTCTAAATCTTATATCTTAAAAAATATATCATACCCCTAATTTTTTAAATCTTAACTCTAATATTACTTTAAATCTATTATTTTAAAATAAGACATTAGATGAGGCGTAACTAGAGAGAGACAATTTTCATCATGTTCCTATTCATAATTTTCTTTTTATTTTCGAATAAAAGAATGAATGATAAGGAGTGGATTTTTGGCCGTCCGATATGAAATTTAAAAATTTTAAGTTTTCTTATATTTTATATATTTTTTTCTATTTTTCTATTAATAATCTAATTTTTTACCTTTAAATTCTCGTAATTTTATACCCTATATATTTTTTATAAGTATCCTTATATTTCTAATGTACATTCTTAATAGTTTATGCATATGAAATTCTGGATCTGTCATTGTTAATATCAACAACTATTATTGTAACTTGAAGAAAGATAATATTTATCTCATATTCGAAATTTAAATGAATTCATACATGTTTATAAATTAAATTATTTAAACTCGAATTATTCGTACCGAACATACAACACTTCACTACTATAATTGTTTCATGTATTTGTTACGGATCTAGAATCATTTTAATAAAATCGTGCGGTCTTAAGTTTTGACTTGCTTAAGTTAACCTCTAAACAAAACCTTCCAAGCTTTGTAATTTGCGAAAACGAAACAAACAAAGAAATGAAACATAGAAAAAGAGAACTTTTGAGTGAATACTATTGTTTTGCCTTTCATTTATTAGCTTGTTTCATTTCCACGAGTTACAAAACTTTGAGAGTTTTGTTTAGATGCTGACTTAGGCGATTCGAGACTTAAGGCTGCGTGATTTTGCTGGAACGATTCTAAACTTGTGATAATGGTATTGAAGTAATCCTTTAATTGTTTGATTTCACGTTGAACGCCCATAAAAAAGGTAAATAGGGAAAACAAACATGACAAAAGACTAATCACGAGAGCGAAAGCTATGACGTTACGAGGTTGAGTGATAAGAATGTCATGCCTAAAATAAAACAATAAATATCAATCTCGCATCGAAAAAAAAAATCTTTATATATAATAATATTATATACTTTATTAAATATATCTTTTAAAAAAAAGATAATTACCCGTCAAGATATTCATGCAGATATAATTTGAGGACAATTACGTTTAAAAATTAATGTTCCAATCTAAATTTCAAGGTCACATGTCGTTGACTCCTAAAATAACGGTCAACTGCAAGCCACGTAAGATCAATACATCCCAATTATCCTCTTATTTCTCTAACTGATTACCGATTATTACCAGTAATACTATCTTTCAAAGACAAAATAAATAAATAATAAATAAAGCAATAATAATAATTAGACGGAAGAAGAAGAGGAGAATTCCGCCACCCACGCTTCCAAAAATTCTACGCCTCTCCTTTTCCGCCGCCGGTGGTTGCTTGAGAACCAAAAAAGAACAAATCCTCAGAAGAAAATCGTAAAATAAATTAGTGATTTTATTTTTGTTAATAAGGATTTTGGATCCTATAATCCTTCTTTCATGCTAGAAAATATAATTCAAATTTATATTCGGGAAAAGAGAGAGAGAGAAAGGAGAGTGAGATATGGAGGGTTACGGCGTGGATGCGGCGGCGATAGCAATTAAGATGAAGAACGCATCCAATTCGTGGCGTGGCATTAACGATTCACCGTTGTGGCAGGATCGCGTTTTTCACATTCTCGCCGCTCTTTACGGTCTCGTCTCCGCCGTTGCTCTCGTATGCCTCTCATTCTCCCTTTATATTTTTAATCCGTGTGTATTTATTTATTGGTTCGTAAGGAATAAGAGCTCAGCTCCGTTTGTGTTCGATTTTTAAGAGAATCTCCTTATTTGCTTTCACCACCTTCTTTTAATGCGATAAGAAAGTCCTAATCAAGGAAAGAAAAATTAAATGGAATTAAGATTCAGTTTCAGTACTTTCGCTGTCTTAGCGTTGTTATCGTTGATTTGATATTTTTAGGTTCAATTGATTCGGATACAAATGAGAGTTCCCGAGTATGGCTGGACAACGCAGAAGGTCTTCCATTTTCTAAATTTTCTGGTGAATGGAGGTTTGCATCTGAATACATACATACATATATATTGAAATTTCGTTTTTGTATTTACCGCTCTTTTATTTGTATCACAGTTCGCTCCCTAGTTTTTGTTTTCCGACGGAATGTGCAGAATTTACAACCAGAGGTACGGGACAGAGACAGACACTGCAGTTTTGCACGTTTCTTTTGAAATTTATAATCAGATTTGTATCATTCATAACTTGTTTCTTGGTTTCCGTGTCTTTGCTAGATTGTGCAACATATCTTGCTTGACATGCCAAGTCTGGCTTTCTTCACGACATATGCACTTTTGATTTTGTTTTGGGCCGAGATCTACTACCAGGTTAGGTTGTTTGAGCTTTATGAGTTGCCTCCGGCTTTCTAATTGTATGAGACTTTATCTTAACTTTGTCTACTGTAAACAGGCACGAACTGTATCAACAGATGGATTGAGGCCTAGTTTCTTTACAATTAACGCTGTTGTTTATACTATTCAGGTGATTTTTATGCTCTATTGTTTCGATTAAAGTGTCTGCATAAAGGAGAACTTTGAGTTGGGTTCTTTCTGTTTGAAAACTAGTAATGTTTCATCAGAAACAGTACAACATAACTTGGTTGATTTGTCTCACTACATATGTTTAGTGGGGAAGGATGTTTATTGCAATTGCAGATTTTAGTATGTTATAAAATAATATTTCTTTTGCTAGAACAGCGCATGGATATGGATAGCACTTGCAAATTTTTGTAGTAAATATGAACCTCCAACATATATTTTTCTTGTATTAACCAGTTCATTCTGTGCCCCTTGTTAGTGGTGTTGCTTACTTGATTCCCTTTGAAGCTCTTACTTTTAGTAATGTGTTAATAAAGTTTCCCTAATGTGGGTGGGGGTAATTGATTTCAGATTGCAATGTGGCTGGTATTGTGGTGGAAGTATATCCCAGTTTTGGTTATTCTGTCTAAGATGTTCTTTGCAGGTAATTCTTTTATGTATCCTTAGAAGATTTCTAATAGTTAACTGTTTATTGACTTTTGGTGCTCTGTTTGTTTATCATGGATAATCACTTACTTTAGATGCCTTATACAAATACTAAACCCATTGTATTTTTTTCAATAATGAATGAAATTGTTATTGACAGGTGTGTCACTGTTTGCAGCACTTGGGTTCTTATTATATGGTGGAAGGTAATTGTATTGCCATTTATTGTGCAATTTCTAATTGTTTTTTTAATTAGCATTGGAGTAAGCTCAGTATGATAGTTTGGTTTATGTTTAGGGAACAGATTCTGAAACCTTACATGATTGTCTTTTCTATGTTGATATATACTTTGATATCTGATTTTTGAATTAACGGAGTGTAGTTTTCCCTATGATAACAGGACCTGGAAGGACAAGGGTGTGTCAAACATGTACTTGTACTAAATGATATGTCAGCATGTTGGCTCTAAAAAACAATATATCAATACATTGTACTACAGAACACACACATCTGTGTGCAATGAATATAAAATATAACGATGATGCACAGATTAATTAATTTCTTTTAAGTTCGATTTATTTTAACACGTGTGCACCACCACTCATTGACACTAGTGCTTTGGTACACATTTATACTCATCATTGATTATCTTGTATATGCATCAATCGTAGAACAAATATTATATTTATATTGAGAGATAAATACGTGGTTATATGGATTTTTTTGGAGAAATTTATTGTTGATAACTCATTTTTTTGTCATTCAATATTGCTTTTGTTATCTCCTAAACTACAGTTTCCCCTTCTTCATTTTCCAAGAGTTCAATGAGACCATATTGTAAATATACCTTGTATGTATGATAATATATCCAATCCTTGCAGGCTTTTCTTAATGTTGCAACGGTTCCCTGTAGAGTCCAAAGGACGACGTAAGAAGTTACAAGAAGTATGTGTTTACTTTAATGTAGTTGTGGTTTGAGTCCAACAATTTCACCTTTTATTTGCAATTGTTGATTGTTACTTCGTTTTGGGTTGGGCAGGTTGGTTATGTGACGACCATATGCTTCTCATGTTTCCTAGTCAGATGCATTATGGTAGACCCTTCATTTCCTTTCTGGCTTTACTACCTTTCGTATTTCTGTCGAGAATGCTGCAAGCATGTTTTATTAGATCCTTTTGGAACTTCAAAATATGTCTAATGTTATTACCATTTTTGTTAATAAACGGAATTATTCAACTTGAACACTTCAGCTGCTAATTGGTTTGGATCATTTATCTAATTGATGAATCATTTTGATTATTTGTCCAAAGTTACTCTAATTTATTTGAGCTCCATTGGTTTTTCTCTCTCTAGATGTGCTTTTGTGCGTTTAACAAAGCTGCTGATCTTGATGTTTTGAACCATCCAATTCTAAACTTAATATATTACCTGGTAAGTTAGTTGAATAGTTGTATTGGATTCATATTTTTAACGCATTTTATTGATGTACACTTCTTTTAGTTGACCAAGAGTTCATATTTGAAGAAACTGCGATTTTGATAAGCAAGTTACTAGTCTTTGCCAAATTGTTATGTTTATGAACTTTATAACCGGAGTCATGACTACATGTCTGCGGAGTACAATGTTCTATGATCTTCTCTAACATTCCCATATCCAGTTACTGGACATTGGATGAGTATAAATTGATGGCCGAGATTATTTAGGAGAAAAAAAGAGATAAGTGGATAAATCTCAACCATAAATTTATGTTCATCCAATGGTCCAAAATCAGTGTAAAACTTGTTAATTTTTTCATTGTGTAAGTGCATCTTACCCCTGTATATATGAGTTATATTTTGATACACAAGCTGTATAAAAAAATTACGTAAATTCTAACCTTAAACCTAAATCCCAAATCCTAGAACCCTAAAACTAAACCCTAAATTCTAACCTTAAACCCTAAAATTGAACTTGTATAAACTTAGTTTACATAAGCTTATGTATCAAAGGATTTTCATATATATATATATGTATGTGTGTATGAAGGGGTTTGTTTTAATATCTAGTATAGCGACGACCAAATATTTGTATACAATTGGGGTCTGTTAGACCTCCATCACCCAACTTTATCTTCATTGCAAACACAGCCTTTATTGTTATTTACTATGAAAAATTATTACTATGATTCTGATATGATCCTTAAGTGTTCTTGTCCTATCTATTTGTGCTGCTTGCCAATCTAGTGCTATTTTATCTGCTAGTTCATTATAGACACTAATCACACAGCTTCAGCCTTTAAGAGATAACCAAAACTATTAAAATAGGATGCCGAACTCGGTTATCTATCATCCCGGATTTTGCATACTAATAAGACTCGATATAATTATAATTGTAGTTATGATTCAATAGTGTGAGACTCAAAATTAATGCCCGTCTCATAGATACTAACTGTGAATATGTTCAGTGATTGTTTCTACTCTTTTGTTTTGTGCAGTTGGTGGAAATATTACCTTCATCTTTGGTGCTTTTCATTTTGAGGAAATTGCCACCAAAACGAGGTATCACCCAGTATCATCCTATACGCTGAATGATCGTAAAAACGGAAGGGATTACCGATTTCGAAAACAGGTCATCATGCACCCTACAAAAAGAAAGATCAGAAAACATCAATAGAGGTAATGGCAAAAACTGTTTAGTTTTTGTTGTGTTTGTACTCGATCGAGCTGCTCTGAGGCCATGGATTTTGAACCTATGAATGTGGTAAAAGTATGAAGTTTTGTGTATAGATTCGGAGGATGGAGATTGGGAATATGTCAACATCTGTTTTGGTACCATTCAACATGTAAAATCAAAACCCTAATGAACCAAAAAAATGTTGGATTTTCTTGAATGCTATCGAATTCTGAAATTTTAAATATGGAGGAGTTTTGTTCTAACATGAGAATTTCAGGAAGAGATGAAAAGCACATACCAGGTAAGACTTGAAACCCCATGTTTCTTTCTCGGGTTCGAATTTTATCGATCGAGAAGTATCAAGAGTTCTGTTTTTTATTTTATTTCGAATATAGTTGGAGTCAGTATGACTATCAAATATTGGAGAATGAAAAATTTATTCTTACTGGGTCTAAAACTCACAACCGGAAGACGTTAATCGAGAACTTTTTAGAAAATGCATGTATGGTTTCCTAGTAAATGAATAGCTGAAATCAACAAGTGAAGATGAAGAGTGTTTTAAGGTTGAGTTCTTGTTGGAACAAAACCCTAAACCTACCATCCTCAAATTAGGGATGAGCACGGGTCGAATCGGGTTGGATTTTCGGACCCGAGATCACCTTTGAAAAAACTTAACCTGACCCGACTCAAACACAAAATTTTCACCAAAAAAATCCGACCCGACCCAATTTGAACCGGGTCGAGTCAGAACCCGTCGGATTCGGATTCCGTGCCTATTCCTACCTCAAATACAGCATTTTCTTATTTGGAATGTTAGTTGTATGCCGGGAGAAAATGGTTTTATTTTAATGATAACTTGTCGGAGTCAAAAAATTTAAATTATAGTGTTAAAATTTTAAATATTAATTTATATTTTATTTAAAGCAGGTAAAATTAAACTGTTGGTGTTAATTAACTTCTAAAATTAATTATTTTAAATTAATGCCATTTTTTTGTTTAAATAACATCATTTTTTTTCATATATATATATATATTTTAAAAAGAAGTATGCAGAAAAATTCTAAGAATTTTTAGCTTCAACTAATGCCCATCAACCCATGTATTTTTAGAACAGATTTATTTTGATCATCGTATTTTAAAAATATTTGATAAGGTCATCAAATTTTTAGTTCGCATCGATAAAGTTACTTTATTTTTAGTTTGCATTCGATAAGGTCCATACCGTTAAAAATTAGTGTTTCATGAGACCCACTAATTGATCTAGTAGTCAAGGATGCTCATCTTGTCCCATTTTGTATGAGTTCGAATCCCGGTATGGAAAAAAATATATAATCTCTAGTTAATAAAGAGTCTTTCTTCCATTAATAAAATGGGTAAATTTTAACAATCATTATTCAACTTTCTTCTCACTCTTATTTTGGTCACTAAAGTTTAAATTTTTTTAATTCAATAACTTAACTTTTGAATTGCTAATATTTTGGCCACTGTCAAATGCATGGTTAAAAAATTGACAAACTTGATTAATTCTTAAAAAAGTTCAAGAAATAATTTTTTTATTAAATTTATCATATTATTGTATTTCATATTTCAATAAGCAAAGTAAAAAAACAAATTAAATCTTCTAATTATCCGATTTAATTGATACAATATAAGATTAAGAAATGAATAATATGAAATCAATAATTAACTAAAATAATATTTTAAAGATTAATCGAACTTAATTTCAGTATAAATATTTAAAATAAATTATTTTGATTCAGTTATAATTCACAATTTTAAACAAAATTAATTAAATGATCTTATCTATTATATACAATATTTCTAAATTTTATTTATATACAATATCCTTGTGACTTTTCTATCTCTAGCCCTCCCCCCCCCAAAAAAAAAAAAAAATCAACATAAGTTTGACTAATGATTTTTTCAATAATATTAGTGGCATAGATTAAGACTCAACAATAATAAGAGTATGATGACCAAATCATATATAACTAAAACACCAAGGTTAAAGATCCAAATAAAATATTGTACGGGGATGAAAATCATAATTTAACCAAAACTTTTCACTTCATAAATCTCAAAGTTTTTTTATATACAAAATCCAAACGTTTGTGCATGAAATAATTGTTGTTTTTATTAGGAAAAAAAATTGTTTATTTAATTCAAATCATCAAGGGGTAAGTCTTTAAATTTTGATTAATATGTTTTAAATATGTTACGATAAATCTAAGAATAATATCAAAAAGTATAAGGATAGAATAGTACTTCACGAAAACTCGATATCGGTATATTTAATTTTTATGGTATTTTGATATATTAGGGTAATAATTTAAATTTAATTTAAATGATATTATTAACTGGTTTATGTTCAAAATGTAGATATTCTTTTTATACGAAAATATAGTTTTGCTTTAAATATAAAATTGAGAAAATATTTGGATTTTTTAAGCTCGATATCGCTTAAGGCATCCCCTTTCATATTTGGGTTTTCTATTTCTATGTTTATTATTTATATTTATTTATTTATTTTTATCAAAAGAGAATATTATTTATTTATATATAATATATTTATGTCCGAGCAAAATTTGGGTATTAAAAATGCTAATAATTTACAAAATAATTAATTAATTTAGTGGAATGGGGCACTAGATCCTTTAAACAGAGTCACGAGTTCGAATTTTGACGTTGTGAATGGAGAAAATTAGGTTTCGAGGATTACCCCATAATGATTCTCTGTAAAATTTATCTGGATTGGTCGATCAACGGGTCATAAATCAATAACTGAACCTAAAAATTATGATTATTGTATAATCATTGATATTCAACTCAATCATATTGATCGATTAATTCGAATTTAATACTTCATAGAGCTATCTATTACAAGATAAATCTTCTAATCCAATTACTTCATTCATAATGTCAAACTTTAAATTATTAATCTCATTTAAAGAATATAATATCTCACCAATTAAATCAATGATATTTATAATGACATAATTTATATTTTATTAGGATTCTTAAAAAAATAAATATTAATACGAGTCATTTAGTTTCATTGATTAAAAAAATGGTTGTTGTTTCTAGAGGTCATGGGCGAATTTAAGCACAAAAAATATCAACATAGTGATTGAACGATCAATATCTAATGATTAAGAGTATACACTGCTATATTTGGTTAGTTCATATATACTAACATTATTATATTTTGTTATATATCATTATTTCATCCAAGTTCAATCAAGTTTTCTTTAACTATGTTTTGACTTCAAATAGTTTTTTTTATATAATTTAATCCAAACTATCAACAATTTCTCGTTCGAACAAAAGATAAATATGAATATCTCGTTGTATCAAAAAACGAATCACATGAGATCAAAATATAGAAAAGCTACCGATAATTATAAATAAAAACTGAACATTATGAGAAAGTTATCCACGAACGCGAATCACGAATCTGAACTCGAAAAATTTTCAAATCTCAAATATTGTTTAAAGGACACCCATGAATTTTAAAATTGATCTTAGATAAAAATTTACATTTTGAAGGATAATTTTGAGATATGGGCTAAACAAATATTGGCCCAACTGTGAAAAAAATCTAATAAAAAGGGTAGAATATGGTGGAACCATATGAAATTAAAAAATACTCAATGGCCTAAAAATCATACTTTTAAGCCCATGGCCCAATACCAATAATTTCATTATCAAGTTCAAACCCAAAGGTAAAAAAGGTAAAGTTATTTATTTATTTATTTGATTGTATTTAGATCGATTATTCTTCCAAGTAGACCCTCCTAGAAAGAGACATGAATTACATGCTCTCAAATGTTTCACTCCCATTAATTCATTTATTTTTAATAATATAATACATTAACTCTAATGTTCAACAATATTTGGATATTGAAGTTTGATGTTGTGAATAAAATAAATTTGTAACGACTAGAATATCTAAGTCAATAGTCTAGTAGTCATGACTCAGGTTATGAACTCTCGTGTTAGATTGGGCAATTAGACCCATTGAGCCAAATTCGGGACTAATTGAATGAATTTTTAGTGGTGTGCATTCGGTTAATTCAGTTGGTGATTGAACCGAATTAGCCATAATCGAATTAACCGAAATTTTTAAAACTTTAACGATTAACCAAATCGAATTAACTGAAATGAAATTATTTTGGTTAATTCGGTCAATTTTTGAATTAACTAAAATTTATTATAAAACTTTGGATAAATTGCACAATGTCACTATATTATAGTAAAATAATTTTCTAGTCACTAAACTTTCAGTTTATGTTAATTTGATAAAAGTAATGATCATTTTATAATATATCAAAAAATTCAATGACCATTTTATAATTTTTAAAAGTTCAATGACAAAAATAAATAAATATTTATAATATAATATTTAATAATTTTGATTAATTCGGTTAATTAATCAATTTCTAACCGAATTAACCGATAACCGAATTTCCTCAAAAAAAATAATTATTAACCGAACCTACCTAAATTAACTGAAGTAATTTCGGTTTGGATTTTGGACTCTATGAGCTTAAGAAGTGACCGTTTTATGAATAAGGAGAAACTTGGGGATTTTATGTTGCAATATTACCATTTTAAAACAAAAGACTGAAAACTCTTCAGTTTTCTTGGTGTTCACGTGAAAAAAGGGATAAAATGATTTTATTTTCCTCTTATTTCTTCAAGGGTTCAAGATAGGTGTGTAAACAAGTCGAGTCGAGTTTGAGTATCGCTAAGCTCGCTCGGTTCGTTAAGACTTTTAATTGAGTTCGAACTTGAGTAATTTTAAATGAATCTAAAAATTTGAGCTCGTTAAGAACTCGACTTCAGTTCGAGCTTTTTTTGAATTAAGTATTGACCGATCTTTGATCCTGTTAGACTCGAGCAACAAGCTAATTATATTAAAAATAATTATATAAATAATAAATTAATATATAAATTCTTCAAATATACTTAGTAACGTTATATTAAAAGTTATTTTTCACAATCTAATTAATATTAATAAATAAAAATATTAATAATTAATAAATTATTCAAACAAGTATCAAATACAATCATACCTTTATCTGTTATTTCTTTGTTTAAATAATCAAACAACTACCAAATATCAATTAATTTTATCAAATACCATTATATAATCAACCAATACAATCTGTTAATCAAATCAATTACTACAATTTACTATCAACTATCTCTTAATTATCAAACATAACATATATCATTTCACTATGAGTTTGATTGACTTCATTAGAGTTTAATATTATTTTTTTAATAGAGATCCACTAATTTTTATTAAAACCCGAAATTATAATAAGAGTTTACATCATAATAAACAAAAACACTTAAATTCAGACATATATCTAGTAAATAAAACTAACGTCACAATATCATAATAGGACCAAATAAGAAACATATAAGAACTTAATCCAAAGACTTAAAATAAAGTAGGATACAAACATCACCAAATCGACGATTATAGGTAAAAAAGTAGGATACAATGAAGGTACGTTGATAACAATGACATTAGCACCACTCAACCGTGATAAAAAAGTAGATGTAATTGCATATCCAAATCTAGTTCTAGGGTCAGAAATAGGGAGATCAACAATATAACAAAAGGAGCATCATTTTGATCGGTCGTGGCGTCGCAGGATCCAACCCTAATAAAAAATCAAATAAAAAAACGTATCACAAGAGCAAAATAATTTATTAAAAATAAAACAAACGGAAAGATAAAAACCGACGATACTCTTGAACCCTAGCCGAGATTAGATAATATTTTTCTTCTTCATATTTTAGTATAATTATAAGATAATATATATTTATTAATCTCGAATTTATAATAAGTTACGTATATATCGTACAAATAAGATGTTCGAATTTAAATCTCGTAATAATAATAATATTATCTTTTTTATTATGATCACTTGATGAGTTAAGGTATAACTAAATTTAAAATAAAATAAATAACATTATATCATGTTAAAATATATGATTTTAAAATAATCATTATTTATTAATTTTCAATAAGTTTGAGGTAAAAAAATATTTAATATAATAATATGTTAATAAAATTCATAAATTCTAACATAAATATGGATTATTTGATCTAGATCTAATATAGGATAATTTTAAATTAAATTCAGTTTTAAGATGAAAATATCTAACTTAAAATAACAATTTAATTTATTATAAATATTTAAGTATAATTGTTACAAACTCTATTTTTATATAATTTAATTATCTCTCTTTTGTCTAATAAAAATAAAATAATTATTATAATGTCTATCTATATTTATATTTTTTTGTTAACTCCCAATATTATTGACATAAAATAAAAAAAAATATTTATCTCAGGTCAGTTTAGATTCAAAATTTTATTCTAATATTTAATTTAAATTTAGATTAGACAAATCATTATAAAATATAAATTGAATTGAATTTAAATAAAAAAATTAAATATTTTATTATAGTTTAATCAAAAGTCCGACTCAACCTGATATATAACCATTCTTAAATATAAAATATTAGTAAAAAGGTTATCAAGTCAAAATTCCTTTTAAAAAATGACCCACCAAGTCAAACATAAGGTAATTATTTGGGAACCATATAATACATTTTTTTATTACAATATATTTAAATTCAAATTGTTATGAGCAACCATATAATATATATTTTTATTAAAATATAATTTTGTTCATGACATAGGCTTCATTGGTTCCACATGCATGAATGCATCTCGAGACAAAGAATTACTTTCGTATCATAAAAATAATAATATATATTTTTTAAATTCTTATAATTTTATACCTTTTATTTTTTAATATAATTCTTAGATAATTTATACCTTTATATAAAATTTAAGATCCGTTCTTATCCAGACAAATATTTTTAAAAATATAATATAATATTTTGTTCATAAAGGTCAAACACCCCTTGCCTTGGACTTCAATTTACTATAATAGAAATTAATACATTTTTTTGAAAATTTTCTAATGTTCTTTAAGAGCATCTGATACTCTTTTAATAATAATATTCCATCAGATTTTTTTTATTTATTAAAAATAGAAAATCCTCACGAATGCCAATAATTTTTTTAATATTTATTATGGCATATATAACTAACCTTTTGTTTCTAATTTAATAAATTCCAATAATTAATCAAATAATGTAACCACGACGACATGTGATGGTTGCGTTTTGTTTATTGAAAAGGAAAGATTCCTATTGGGTCTAATCAAACGTTAGTTTAGGTGATAGTTTTAAATTCAGAAATAAAAAAATTAATTATTTAAATTTCATTGATTAAAATAGAATTAAGTTTACTTACTATATATCTTTAAATTAAATATTTATAAAGTAGTCGCCGCTAGAGTTTCTAAATTAATTATTAGTTTTAGGCATAAAGATAATTTTTACCTTTAACGTTTATAACTTTGGTCATTTTAGCCTCTATTCTTTTTTTGGGATAAGACCTTTATCTTTTTAACAAATAACTTATTTTTTAACTATCATCATAACTGAACCGTTAAAAATTTAATAATGATGACATGTCATATATATGTAATAATATATTTTAAATGACTTAACATCTAGTATATCAAATACATAAATGCGGGATATAGTTTTATTCTAATCTAAAAATATAAAATAATTAAAATTTGAATAAAATATTAAAAATTATTATTTTTTATTTATTAAAAATTAATTAAATCTAAAACAAAAGACTACTAAATATTTTCAACCTTAACTATAGTAAAATCAAAATTTTATCTAAAAAGGTATGGACATAATTTGAGAAGAAAGTGTTTTGTATAGTTTGTTACCGTTTAATCAAAGATAAAATTTTTTGATAATAATCAATTAGATTTTTATTATTTTAATTTTGAATTTAGGTATTTTAGTTTTAATCTAAATCGGAGTTTTAGGGTTTTATAAAGATATTTTAGTTTAGTTAGGGTTGAAAATATTTAGTAAATTTTTGTTTTGTATTTAATTAATTTCTAATATTTTATTTAAATTTAAATTTTTTATATTTTATACTGGAATAAAATTATATTCTATATATATGTATATATTTAATAGTTTAGATTATATGTCATTTAAAATATATTATCACATATATATATGATATGTTACCATTATTAAATTTTTAACGGTTCAGTTATCATAGTAGTTAAAAAATGAGTTATTTGTTAAAAAAACATAGATCAAAGGCTAAATTTATCCCAAAAAAAGAATAGGGGCCAAAATGACAAAAATTATAAACGTTAAGGGTGAAAATTATCTTTATGCCTTAGTTTTATTATACTATATTTATGTTTTTATATAGTTTTTATTAAGAATAATTATTTTTATGGTATGTATTTTTATCTTTATGATACGTCTTTCGTTATTTTTTTATGTTTTTTATTTTTTTACGGTCGTTTGATTATTTCATTGAAATTAATATTACATCAACTAATTAAGTTGACGCTTATTTGATTATACTATTGATTTTCTTTTATTTGCATTTGTGGATTCTCTTACTATATTCGACTCTAATTTATAACTTTATTGGTCTTTCTGTAGTTTGATTTTCTTTTATGATTTGTTTGTTGATAAATTATCGATACTCGTATTAGAGTAAAATTTTAGCTAGTATTTCCTATATTAATATCCCTGTTTTTGTATCGGTATTGAAATAGAACAAATAACCTAAAAAACTTGTCATATTGGTACGTTGCAGCCCATATTAGTATTAGGGGTGTTTAAAAATATCTGATCCGGTCATCCAATCTGATTATTTATTGATTTAAAAATTAGAATATTCGATCTATTTTTATTTTTGTACCGGATATCGGATCTGATTTTAATTTTTTCGGATCAGATACGGATCACAATTTCAAGTTTTGGATTATCAGAAAATACAAAATTCAAAATTTTATTAATATTAATCTTGTTATATTCAATAATTTAATGCTTGTTATATTAAAAAAAATTAAAATTAAATCTTTTATAAATGTGAATCTTGTTCTATTTAATAATTTGTTGTTTATTATATTCAAAATTTAAAATTTTTCATAAATACAACCTTCAAATTCAAAAAATTAGTTTAATCAAATTATATTTTCAGATAATCGGATATCCGACTATCCGATCCGAATATGCGAATATCCACTTTTTTAGATCAGATACGAATCACTATATCATCGATCCAAAAATCTAAATATTCAAAAATATCAAATCTGATTTAATCCGATATCCGACAATAAACACGCGTAACTGGTATGCCCTACTTAAAATAGTAAATTTCTGTATAGTTCATTCTCATTTTAGGACCCTAACGATATCTGATTTTCATTAAATTTTAAAATAATATTCTTATGCTAAAATCTTAATGTAGGTCAAATTTTATAGTACTTTGAATTTATTGGTTAGGGGTGGGTAAAATACCCAAGTACCCGGTTTTGGTTCCGAACCTGGTAAGACCCGATGAATTTTTATATGGTATTGATTTCGGTGGGACCAGGATTGGATCTAAAATTTAGATCTCAGTCATAACCGAGACCGGTACTGAATCTTGATTTTTTAGACCCGGTACCAGGTGGGTACCCAGTAGTACCAGGACCAACACCAAATATCGGGTATTGATTTTCTTTTGTTTATTTTTCTTATTAAGCTTTCTCTTTATGTATGAATATTATGAGTATGACTAATTTTAAAACTTTAATTTTAAGTTTACAATATTCTAATTTTATTATTTAATATTATTATTGGTGGGTTAAATTTTTTTTGCTCCAATTACTCAAATTTTTTTAAAAATAAATTAATTGACTGGGTACCTGGTATTGAAACCGGTACCCACCAGTAACGAGACCGATTCTTAAAATTTAGGACTTAGTGTAACCGAGACTGGTTCTAATTTTTAAGAACTGGTGATTACCGAGGCCAGGACCAATACTATTCAAATTGGCTGGGTACCCAGTCTTGCCCACCCTTATCATCGACTACGTTAACCCATTAGATGCATATAATATAATTTAGGCCTTACTTTAAATATTATAACAATTTCAGTTTTACCTTATAGGTCCATTATCTATAGTACACATTTCACATAATAAAAAGGGATCAAATGAACATGTCTAGACATATAGTGGCTTGCAAAACTTGATCCTTCCTCAATCCTTGATGTTCATATCCTTCAGCTTAAATTAGTGAAATGAGATGAATTAGACTTATATAACTTAATAAGGTAGTCAATAACAGTACAATAAATAATACAATGAGTGTCGATAATATCAACGGGAATGAATTGTCAACAACATCGCCAAATAAATGAATTGTCAAATCTGTCAATATTACCGAAGACTGAACCACAACATATACCGACAAAAATATAGCCTTAGCTCAAAGAGCGTAATGCACACCATACTAATGAGCTCATGAATTCTGTGATATGTTAACTGTATCAATACGTATTAGAATAAAAAATCTGATAATTTAAGTTAATAACAATAACAATAATTCAATGGTTCAATAACAATATCTAATGATAAATATATCTTTGTTTTAATAACTTAATAACGTCAATGAAAATAAAAATGATTCAGTGACCAATAAATTAATATAATGGAATAATTGATGTTTACTAATCACATCTTACGAGGTTTCGATGCAATTGTACCTTGTAAACATACTAGTTAGTTAGGATTGTTCAAAAGGTTAATCTGGTCGGTGGTTGAATCGAATTATCAAAAACCAAATCAATTAAACTTTTTAAATCGTTAATCGTTAATCGAAATGAATTTTTTCCGAAACATATTAATCAAACCGAACAAATTTCGGTTAATTCGGTTAATTGAAATTTGTTATAAAATTTTAAGTAAATTACACAAATAATCACTCAATTATGTTAAAACGTTGATTTATTATATATTATGAATTATTATAAATTATTATAAAAAACCTTTTAACTTATCAAATTATTATAAATTGATCATTCATTTATTTTATATTATAAATTATTAAAAATTGTAATGATTATTTTTTAATAATTTAATAAATTTAATTATTATTTTATACTAATTTGATAAAGTATAATGATCATTTTATAATTTTTAAACGTTTAGTGATTAAAAACAAATATGTATAAAAAATAAAAAATAAATATTTTGGTTAATTCGATTAGTTAACCGATTTCAAACCGAATTAACCGTTAACTGAACTTTAAAAAAATTAAGTACTCACAGACTGAACAAAATTCGGTGACCGATCGTTTAACTAGATTAATTCAGTTTGATCGATTAATTCACTTTAGCCGACCGTTTGAACACGCCTAGTACTATCATTGAATTAGGTGATTTCCTTTTCCTTTGCTTGTTGGATTCCAATGGATTAGTAGGTGGTTCTTCATCTTGATTGCTCTGAGCTAGCAAAACAACAAGGAAACAATAACTTTAAGCTTGTAATAGTTTAACAAGGGAGGGTTTTCTTCTTACCTAAAGACGAAGATGAGATTGAGGTGTTTGCCTCAATAAACTTGGGATGAACAAAACTCGACTCGAAAAAATTAAACAACTCGATTTAAGGTGAAAATATTAAATTCTTCTAGAAATTTCATAAATTCGAATTGACTCAATCTTTTAAATAAATTTTGAGTTATAAAATGAAAATTCGAATAACTCAAAATTTTTAGTAATTAGAAAATTTATTTTTAAGCTCGAGATGAATTTCTCAAAATTTTATGATATATACCGATATATAAAAATATGAAAAAATGTGAAGAAATATATAGACATATCTTATATGATTAGTGAAAGTCGTTTAAATTATAATCAAATCGTACTATAATTAAATTTGTATAAGAACTCAAAAACTCGATTCGACTCAAAAAATTTTAAATGAAAATCCGAATGATAAATTAAACTTATCAATTTAAATAACTCAAAAAGAAATAACTTGATTCGATCAGCAGTTCACCCTAAATAAATCGAGAAAGTCTTTCTTTCTTTTCAATGTTCATAATATGGTCTAATTTTAACTAGGTCGATTTTTAGGGTGTTACAATCATTATATCTAATCTTTTAAGATGTTCTTTGTATTTTAATGAGAAATTATCAATTATAACTAAAACTTTAATTGAGTGACATAAGTATAATTTTTAATAATTGAGTGATCTAAACATAATTTTATTAATAATTGGTGACCTCTAATGTAGTTTATCCAATTTTTTTATAGAGGTAAGTGACCTACGGTGGATAAGCCCTTAATCTATAATGGATAGTTCATTATCCCTTTGATTACGGTAAGATGTATAAATTATGTGTTTAGTTTATTTTATAATTATAAATTTATTTATAATTCGAATATTTTTTTAATAAAATTAACTACTTTTATAAAAAAAATTATTTATAGATTTATTTTCAGAAAAATATTTACGGTGTTATATTTTAATGTATAAATTGTGTAAAAACATTATAATTATTTTTTAAATTATTTAATATAAATTCTTAAACTTAAAAACTCGATCCTCAAAAATATTTTAAAACCTAAAGTAAACTTTAAACCATAAATTTAACAATTAATTGGACTAATAAGATCAAACGTTAAGTCCTTAAACAAATCAATTATTTAAATCTTAATAATATTAAAAAAAATATTTAAGAGTATCATCACATAACAGATTTTTGTGAATTCAATTTAGATTAATAATCATTAAGTATAATATTTAATTGAGTCATTAAAAAAATAAATTTATAATAAACTACAAATAAATATTATATATCAAAAATTAAAATACAATTTCCCAACTTTTTTAATTAAAAACTTTTTTTTTAAATTTTTTTCAGTCCATGACGCCATAGATCCCACGAGTTTAACTCGTTTAATAATGATTACGTTGAATGCAATTTTTTGTACCCAAATTACAATCCATTTTTTTACATCTCGACACAATGAGAATACTAATAAATATGAAGAGAAGTCCTTATGCATTTTTCGTTAGGGATGAGTATTTTATTCGATCTAGTTAAGTTTTGATTTCGTATGATTTGATCGAGTTTTTAAAAAAATCGGGTTTGAATCAGATTAAATTCGAGTTTAGGATGTAAAATATTTGATCGTACCAGAGATTAAATATATAGTTTTCTCATAAATTTTAGAGATATTTATAACAATACTCCTCTCTTTTTATATTTTTTTTATAGTTAAGTCCTTAAAATTAAATTTTTATCTATAATTTAGTCTTTAAAATTATTTCTTTTATAATTAAGTCTCCTAAAATTATTTCTTTTATAATTAAGTCCCTAAAGTCGGGTTGGAGTCTGATTTAAGATAATTATTTTTCAAGTCAAGTTGGGTCGAGTTTTAAAAAAAATATTTGGGTCGAGTCAGAGTTAATTTTAAGGTATTTATTTTTAAATCGAGTTTGAATGAACTAAAACCGATTCGTGCCGGAGTTTACATGAATCCACTAGTTAAATTTTAGGGTAAACTACACAGATAGTCACCATATTATAGGGTTAGTATCGATCTGACCACAATGCTTTAAAAAGAATCAAATACACCGGTAAACTATTAATTTGGTATTAAAATAGCCAATGACCGTTAAAATCAAATAGACCGATGACATGGCCGTTAAAATTAAAATGAAATAATTACACATTTACTCCCTATTATTCATACATTTTTTAATTTAATCCTAATTTTATTATAATAAAATAAAATTTTATTATAATAAAATAATATAATTATTTTATTATAATAAAATTAGGATTAAATTTAAAAAAAATGTATGAATAACAGGGACTAAATGTGTAATTATTCCATTTTAATTTAACGGTCACGTCATTAGTCCGTTATATCCTTAACGGCAGATGACTATTTTAATACCAAATCAATAGTTTATCGGTGTATTTAATTCTTTTTAAAGCATTATGGTCAGATCGATACTAAATCTATAGTATGATGACTATTTGTGTAGTTTACCCTAACTTTTTAATATAAGAATAATATTATATATCTTATAAATAAAATTATTCAAATTAAAAATATTTTTTCTTTCACTAAAACTACTTATTAAATTTAACTCTTAATCAATTATTATTTTTAAAATCATATTTTTCATATAAATAAATATCAAATACTTGTCTGAGCTTCCTTCCCCATTGTTTTTCCTCAGGCAATCATTGTCTTTAGTCTGAACTAACAAAGTGTTAGTCTCTTTGGGCGGCTGCTTGATTTCTCTGTCCTGTCCCATGGTGCTCGACTCAAATCAGCACATGTATCTGCTCACATTCTTTCTTGTAGTGGGGTGGAGGGGGGACAAACACATGAAATCACAAGTCGATTCAGATACAGAAACAAATGTAAAACAGCAAAGGAGCATTTCAAGGGGGAAAAAGAGAGGATTTTGATGTTTATATAACAATTTTATTTTAGTTTGAGTGTAAGATTTGAACTCTTTATATCATGATTTGAAAAACGTTTTTGATCGTGTTTATCGCGATTGCGGATATAATATTGTTATCGAGGTCGTTACAAGAGTCGTGATCGTGATTTTTTTAAAAAAACTTGTATAATTTATTAGGGAGTTTTTGAAAAAACAGTATAATAACAGAAATAACGGATCGTTGTCGACCGTTATCCATTAAAATAACAACCGTTATTGATAATTGCATAAAAGTTTTAATTTTTATATCATTTTTAAAATAACAATAACGTGTTGTGAATAAAGTAAAATATAAAAGCAAAGTAAGAGAGCATAGATGAGAGACAAAGAGAGAGATTTGTATTATATTCTCAAAGTAGGGTTGTGTACAATGCTTTGTCCAAAAGTCTATATTTATAGGCATAAGATGAAAACCCTAATTTCAATGGGTATTAAACCCTAATATTAAAGCCCATTAAACTTTAACTTAATATATGGATATCCACCATGAATAAATATATTCATAACACTCCCCCTTGGATATACATGAAGATAATGTGCCTCATTAAAACCTTACTAAGATAAAAACTTTGTGAAAAAAAAATTCTTAGTGAAGGAAAAAGAGTACACACATCTTTGATACGCATAACATGTTGCCTCATTAAAAACCTTACCAAGAAAACTCATTGGGACAAAACCTCGGTTAAGGGAAAAAGAGTGCAACGCGTATTTACTCCCCTCATGAAAATATCACATAAGATCTTTGAATCTTCATAATTCAATATTGAATACAAACTTCAAATGTTAAAGTAGATCATGCACTAGTGGATAAATCTTCCAAATCATTGCTTGAAATGATTCATTGAATAATATTCATATGAAAATCATGAGGGACGAAACTTGAAGAAAGATGTTTCGTTTTATCATATTTGATATATCCACCTTGAGATATAAATTTTGTATTATCTCTTTACAAGATAGCTTGCATCTTATCTTATGAAAAATATTCACATATCTTCAGGATATGTTTAGCCAAACACATATTTCGGCTTTGCCTCATGCATAACAATTATTTAAAGGTAATGATCTCGTAGCACTTAAATAATATTTCTAGACCAACTAAGATACGATGCTTCCAGATTAAATAATGTATATATTGTGCTTTTAGACCAAGAATATCATTACCTTTTTCTTGAGGTAAAAAGAATCTTTGTTTACACTAAGAGACCTAACAACCATAAGGGTGATCAATGAATATGCGTTATTCATGTAAAGTCTCTTTTAAAATTTTTCTGTATGTCGATTGATGCACAAGGGTTTGAGGAGATCTCTTCACGAGTCTCAACTATATTGAAATCATCGACAACAATAAAAATTTAGAACTAATCCACTTTGTCAACACGAAAACTTTAATAATAATAATAATATAAATAAATAATAATTAATAAATAAATAATAATAAATAAATAAGTATTTATATTAAAATACAAAAAAAAAAATTAAAAATTGCAAACAGAATCGTGAAGCGGAAAATCTGGGTGAGGAGTTTGAAGGGAAACAGAGTCTTGGAGAGGCCGGATTTCCTGGAGTTATTGAGGGGATTCGGATAAGGATTCAGGTTGGTTTAGGTCTCTAGGATTGAATCCCTTTAAAAGGGATTCAAACCGATGGGTTTAGGGGGATTTCTGGAGAGTAATCGATAGCAGCTTGAAGCAATCTTAGCTTGAATCAGGAGTTTCAGATCGATCAGCAGCTAGGAGGGAATCCAATCGGTTTTTGATTCTGGTAAGTCTCTCCGTTTAGCTCGTTTTAATGGTTAAGGGTTTCTAGGTTTTGTTTCGTTTGCTTCTGGTTGGTTTAGAGGTGCTTAGGGTTGTTTTTAGGGGTTTAGATTCGACTTAGATCGCTTCTAGGTGGTTAAACTGATGGTTTTAGGCGTTTCTGGGGGTGTTTAAGCGTCGCCGGATGGTTCACCGGCGTCGGAAACCTTCTCCGACATCGAAAACACCGTCGAAGCTTCGGCCGGAACCTTCGGTGTGATGGCCGGAAAACTCACCGGAGCGACGCCCCACGGTGGCGCTACGGATCAAAAGGCGGAGACTACGGCGGTCCATGGCCGTGTTCTTCGTGTTCTTCATGAACACGAAGAACACATGAAGAACATGCTTAAAATTCAATGGTTTTGATCCGTTTTACTCGTAAGATCTGGGTTTATGGTGTTTGTTTCAGAGAGTTTGTGGAATCAGTGAGTTGGGCCGAGTTGGCCTCGGTCCAAATGGCCGAGCCAACTCGGCGCTGGGGGGGTTTGACCATAGACAAAACGCTGCCGTTTTGGCAGCCGGGCTTGGGGCGGGTCGGATCCGGGTTAACCCGGATCCGCGTGTTTTTAAGCGGATAGGGAAAATAGCACTCTAGGTCCCTAGGCTTTGAACCGTGTTTCCTTTCAGCCTTAAACCCCTAGATTTAGTTCAATTTAGCCCCTGAACTCTTAGTTTAGCCCTAGAACTTTAGGATTTATACAATTAGGTCCCCAGAAACCCCTAATTAGTCCCTAAACCTCTAGAAACCATTCAATTAGGCCCCTAAGACCTTAATTAAGTTCCTAATTAAGCTTTTAGGATTAAATTAAATTAATTTTAGATTTAATTAGTTCATAAAATTAATTTTAGAGACTTTAAAAAATTGATTAAGTCTTAAATTAAGGTTTAATTAAAATTTTAACAAACTTTAAAATTAATTTAATCTAGTTTAAATCTAACATAAATTAATTTAACCCAAGCCTTGAAAATTAGACTTAAAATAGGTTTAATTTAATTCTTTAACTTAGGAAATAATTTTAATTAATTAATTTAATTAATTTTAATTAATTCCTAAAAATTTAAGTTTTAAAATTAAACTAAATTAGGTTTAGTTTTTGTCCTTGAACCTTAAAACACACTCCAAATTAGACCTTAGTTAGGTTTTAAAATTCTTAAAAATTAGAAAATAATTTTAATTAATTAATTTAATTAATTTTAATTAATTTGTAAGATTTAAAAATTAAACTAAGTTAGGTCTAATTTTGCCTTAAAACACTAAAACATTCACCCAACTTAGACTTTAATTAGGCTTTTAATTCTTAAAATTTAAGAAATAATTTTAATTAATTAATTTAATTAATTTTAATTAATTCCTAAAATGTTAAGTTTTAAAATTAATTAAGTCTAATAAGTTCATCAAACTTTAATTAAGTTAAAATTAAATTCTTAAAACTTAGAGATTACTTTAATTGAAACTTTTAATTAATTTAAAACTTCTAAGTTAAGATCTAAAAATCAACTTAATTAAGTTTAATATATCCCCATTTAACCTTTTGAACCTAAAATTCACTAGACTTTAATTAAGATTTAAAATTTGAAGTTAAGAAAGATTTAATTATTAACTTAATTAAAAATTTCTAAAGGCTTTAAAGTTTATTTTCACTTAATTTAAGTCCTATCTTTTGTTCAAGGTTTGTCTTCGAATCCCTTGTAATCCTTTTCATTACAAGTCCCTTTTGTACTCATGCGAAGAGAAATTTTGGATGTAATATGATGTACCATGTTTTTAATAAAATTGAAGTTCCTTTATCATGTGTTTACCTTATTTTATGTTGTCTTGCATAGCATGCTTTAGGAAGGTCACCTAAATAACTTAGGTTAATTAATTTAGTGCCTTTTTAGGATTAGTCACTTAAATTAATTAATTTAATTTAATTAGGGGAAAAATCTAGTAACATAACATGTGAATCATATGTCTCGGATACACTAAAGAGGTTGGTGTTTTGACGCACTAAGATGCTGACCTAGAGAGTGTACCTTGGCATCGAATTCATGTGTTATTAAAAACCTAGAATTTTGATAAAAACTTAAGTTTAGAATTAAAAATGGATAGGTAAATAACTAGTAACACTAGTAATTTAGGTTTTAAACTTAAGTAATGGAGCCTATTTTAGGACTAGAACTTAAAATGAACAAGATAAAAAATAATCATGCATTTTACTTTAGCCTTTTGAGGCGGAAGTTATATTCTTTTAAATTTGGGTGAGGTTTCCTATATAGAGGACGTCTCGATTAACTCAAGTTTAAATGTAGTATAACTTCTAAATCAAAAGGATATCCAAACTCAAATAATGTTCGTTTAACAATGAAAAATTAAATTAATATCTTTCTCCAAAATGTCAAATGCCACATAATGTTTTTTAAAAGGTACCAGTTTTTGGGCGTTTGTAAGGGTTGTCCTTACACGTAACCGACTCCCGAACCCGACTTTTTTAAGAACGAATCTCTGGTTTATTTTTATGGTGTCTGGCCTACCTAAGTGGCCGGTGGCAACTCCTAGTCAAATTTTTTGCAAATTTAATTAAGATTTTTCTAAAATTTGGGATTTTTCAAGATTAAATTTGATAATTCGTTATTTTTTGAAAATAATCATCGAACACCTTTTTCACCACTAAAAATTGCGTTTTTCTAAAAGAGGTCGCGACACACTTAATCAAAATGCTCAGGGAAATTAAACAATTCATATAGCATTATGCTAATAAGTATTCAATGAGGCGATTATGTCAAATACGCCTAAATGTTTCAATCCATAAAAGATATATTTAATATGGTTGAATAATATTCTCGAGAACTTGAATTAACTGCTTCTGGCAGTCTAAATCCTTTTAGAAGCTTCATGTAAATGTTTTTTTTACCAAGAGGCTCACACAAATAAGATGTAACAACATCCATTAGACGAAACTAAGTCATTTCATTTATTGCCAGAATATCTAAAAGTAATTGCATCCACCACCGAGGAATATATTTTCCTCATTCAATTTTATGTCTTTATGAGAATCCTTGTGCAACCAAATGAATTTATATCTCATGATTTCCCCTTTTGATTTCTCTTTCTCACAAAGGCTCGTTTATATCTACGAGCTTTACATATTTCAATGTACGGGCTATAGGCCCAAATACTTCTCTTTTTGAAAGAGATTTTAGTTTCACCTCAATTGCCTCTTTCATGTTGGTCAATCATTTCTTTGTCCAATTGACAATGATTCATGATCCATATCATCAAATAAAATCTCTAGTGCTATATTGCTTGCAAATATATTAACGACGTCGATTTAATTTCAATTCCACTTATTACCAGACATGACATAGTTTATTGAGATCTCTTTATTATCAGGTACCTGAGTCACATCAATGTCTCTATTGGAGACTATTTAATCTCTTCTAGAGATTTTTATAATCATTGATTCCTCGATCAGACCATCACAAAATTTAGCTCCTTTTCTTTTTCGAGGATCTCTTATCATTAGAACTTACTTGTCTACTACACTTTAAGCGTAAGTTAGACTCATTAGCAACTAGAGTTTGTCCTTCCATGACATCAAATTTAATCGGAGCATTTATAGTTGGTATACGTGACTTAGTCACTCTTTTAGGGTCAACAAAATCATCTGACAATTGATTTGCTAAATGAATTATCCATTGAATTTATAGTTCACATTGTGTATTACGTGGATCAAAAAGAGAAAATGATAATTCATTTCAACTTATTTCTTTCCCCAGCTATTTATTTTCTCCCCCTAATGTTGGGTAAATTGACTCATTAAAATGATAGTCAATAAATCGGATTGTAAATAAATCTCCTATCAGAAGCTCTTATATATATTTCCAACAAAACTCATCTTTGTGCGTTGTGGTGGAGTAATTAAAATATATATCGTACACCCCAAAAAATTGAGATGAAAAATATTTGGTTCCTAACCAAAAACCATTTATAATGGGGAGAACTTATAATCATTTATTGGCTTGATGCGAATTAGTGATACTACATATAAAATGATATGTCATCAACATTGTCAAGACCATTGTCTTTATAAGGTAATTTGGAAAATATGCTCATAATTTTATCAATTAAGCAAGTAGCCTCGCAAACATCAAGTTGCGGGTTAATAACAATGATACATATAACCATCTAGTCTATGCATCGATAAAAATCATAAAATATCTAGATGGAATATATGAAAAGTGTATGGACCCATATATATCACCTTGTATCTGTTTTAGAAAATTAATAGATTTGCATTCTATCATAGTTGTTTATGATTGAATAATCAAAATGCTTTCATAGCAAGTATCACAAGAAAAATTACCTTGAAGAAACTTCTAGTTCTTCAATAAATGACCACATGAAAGTGTCAATAATTTTTTTGCATCATAATTGAACCGGGATGGTCTAACCGGTCATGCCAAATAAAATAATCAGTAAACATCTAGTTTACAATAGAATGAGCTTCAATTTGTACTAATTCTTATGTAGTACAATATGGATGACAATGCATATAATTTTGCCAAAATTTTATTATTGCCTTGAGTTATACTCGTAATATTGAGATAGTCATCATCCCTTTAGCGATATTCTCAATATATTTCTATAAATATCTTTAAAACTCAATATCTCTTTGTCATTTTGACGAGTATAATGCACTGTAAATATGGAATAAAGTTCCATTTGACAATAACATATTTGCTCAATGAGCATAATGCACTATAAATATGAGATAAAGTCTCATTTGGAAAATAACATATTTGCTCAGTCGGAGCTTTCTGTGATATTAGTACTTCCAGATATAGTACTCATATTATTCTCTTGCATTTAAAATGAGAAAATATGCATAATTATGCATCTTTTAATACATGTTTTATTTTATTCGCTTCGTGAAATGAAAAATATGTGCTTTATACCATTCACTTCGGGGAATGGAAAAATATTAAAAAAAATAGCACATCATATCAAATCGGATCAAAGATAAGCTCTCAAGAGCTCTTCCGAAGCACTGATATTTTAGTACTTTGAGATATAGTACTCATATTTCCCTTGTATTTAAATGGAAAAATATTTCTTATGCTTAAGTATTGTATGAGTGCTTGCACTCTTTGCTAAGCATAAATCGCCATAAATTATTGCATATTTTATTCCGGAAGTAATCATATTCTTTTAAGGAAAAAAATTAACATAAAAGATAAATAAATAATATATAAAGTAAGTTAACATAAATAATAAATGAAAATAAATTAACATAAAATAAATAAAAGATCTAAGGAAAATAAAATAAATGGCGGATTATTCTCTTGAAGGATTATGAGAAAATTATCAATAACCAATTGAGTTGGATCAATAACGCCATTATTTTCACCACAAAGAAAATATGTTTATATTTTCTTTAATTTATCATTCATGGTTATGGATAAAATTCATAATACTTCGGCATTTGACAAATACGAGAACAATGGTTTGTACCATCGCATTGATAACATAAAGATTTTAATATGATCTCTATCATTCTTGTCATCTTTATAATTCCACTTCTTGTGGATATAAGTATTCTCAAAATAATCACCTTATCCATGTCTATTTTATGATCTCAATCATGATCACAATTACTAATGTGATATTTATTCTTTCCGCTATAAAATATCACATTCACTTCAGAGAATGAAGCGGAGACTGATAGGTATTTAAAACCCTTGTATGATATTGTGTCTGTAAGACAACATTAATGTGTGAAAAGTGGAGTATGTTTTTCTAACATATCCTCATCAATGATACTCTGGCACATAATTGAGTTTTATTCACTAACCATATAATGAATTATCACGTTTGCATTTACTTCAAGGAATGAAACAAATTCAATAATCGCATGAAATAAACATCATGTTTGTATAATTGCATTGAATAAACACCATGCTTGCATAATCGCATGGAATAAACATCATGCTTGCATTCACTTCAAGGAATGATATAAATTCGATAATTGCATGGAATAAGCATCATACATGCATTCATTTCAGGGAATGCCTCCCATAAAAATTCTTTGATCAAGACGATTTTCGTAACTTGAACTTGGGAGAAGTTTATAGTCGACTTTTTTTTTGACATAAAATTAGTATTGCTTTCAAGCAAATATAAATTTTATAATATTCATACTATTAAATAGTAATTGATCAACCAATATATATACAATACATACAATGAACAAAAATTTAATCCTTATACGCGACGTTAAACCAGTCCACAAGGTCCTATAAAAAGAACCTTCTTTGAGACCAATAGCCTCGCAGAATGGGATGTCCAGTCAATATACTCGGATTAAACCAATATAAAAAGAACATATTAATTAATTAATTAAAGATTTAATATTTGTTCCAATATCATGTAATACTTAAAACATGATTAAAAACATAAACTTTCATCGTAATAATAGAATAAAAAAATATTGGTTATAAAGAAAAAAATCTCAAATTAAATAAGTAAAACATACCGAACTTTCCACTATATGGTAGATTAAGTACCAATATCTCGTTAAATTTTTTTCGGGAATTGTCGACAAGAACTACGGTAATTGAGTCACTTTATCATTATACAAATACCAAATAACCAAAGATTTTTAATAAATTAAAAATTAAATCAAAGATCAAGAGAGAAAAATAACCAATAATTAAAATATAATTGAGGGAGAAGAACTTATCTTTGATTTATGCCAGTAACAAATTCTTTTCAATAACTCCTTTAAGATTCAAACGACAAACACCTCCGTTGGTTAGAGTCTCGTGTTGATAACGTGTTGTGAATAAAGTAAAATATAAAAGCAAAGTAAGAGAACATAGATGAGAGACAAAGAGAAAGATTTGTATTATATTCTCAAAGTAAGGTTGTGTACAATGTTTTGTCCAAAAGTCTATTTATAGGCATAAGATGAAAACCCTAATTTTAATGGGTATTAAACCCTAATATTAAAGCCCATTAAACTTTAACTTAATATATGGATATCCACCATGAATAAATATATTCATAACATAACGGATATTTTTGCATATTTTTCATATTTCAATACATATTTCATGATTTTATTTATAATTTGGCATAAAACAGGTGCGGTTAATGGTTTTCTCTCTTAGACAGAAAACTACCAAACAAGTAATACCATGTAGCATGATGGATGCTGGAAAACAAAGCTGAAATACAAATAAGCACCTGTCACGACAACAGTTTGGAGGTCGCGACAGCAGATTAAAGATGATAACTGGTACATGATAGATAGAGAAAAATATACCAATTCTGACGGACACAATGCAAGAAGAAATAGAAGTGGAGAAATAGAGTTAAGCCACAGTCAAAGTCAATACGGGATTAAAGGAGTTAATTTAGGAAATAGAATAAAGTGTTATAGTTTAATATGGATATGTATTCTTTTCCTTTTAGAACTCTTCCCTTTATTTGAAGATTTTAACCTAGGCTTGGCCTATATAAAGACAACCTCTACGGCTAGGAAAATAATCGGGTTCTTATAGTAAAACCGAAAGCCGCTGACAAGTTCATGATGTTCTAAAACCCCATCAAGGCTTAGGTTGTTTGTGGAATAGTTGGGGAAGAAAGTTATACTCTATTTGATATTTATTAATGCAAACCTTATTGTTATAATTTATTCTCTCTTGGCGTTTACTCTTCTTTGCATATGAGCTCGATAAGATAATATGTAAAGAAAAATATATTTGTCTAATATTTAGAGAGTTAGGCTCATGAAACGAGAGAATACAGTCTTTTCTCAAGGGCATCGACTAATCCACAATTCAGCGACTAAAAGGATGCATACCATCGGTTGTTGTTCATCCTTGATTCACGCTAAGAGATAATATCAAGACATGGATTTCAATAGTTCTCAGAATTAGGGATAAGGAGGAGACATACAAGAATGCTCTGTCGAACTATGAAAAGTTGAGTTGTCGACAAGGCATAACCCCGTCTAGGCAGCCAAGGCGACTCTTAGTGCGACCCGCTGCGATGGCAAATCAACCCATTGCATTAATAAGTGGATAATAAGTGTAACTGAACTCCCCTCTACAAAGCAATCGACCTGGCCTTATCTCTATCACTAAAATTTCCTTCATTTATTTAGTTTATTTACTTTGTTTAATTATGTTATCTTCAACACAAACCAATTACTTGTGTTTTTACTTTTTCACGTGCAGGATTAACGTGCAGCCAAGGGTGATTCAGTCCTTGTGGAATCGACAATATTAAGTATTACAATTTGACAAAAGAGGTGGAAGCTTTGAAAATAAGCATAGGACTTCAAAACTCACGTTAGTTATCGATGTGAATTTAAATCTCACTGTTATTTTTACTAATAACGGTTTAGGACAATGACGTTACCGTTATATAATCACCTTTATAATGATAATTGTACGTTTTTTGAATCACTGCTTTATATATAAGAAAATATTCTGATGCACAAGTTCAACGTCAATGTAAATTTATTAATTTTAAGATTTTAGTTTAAAGTGTATTTTTCATGAGTTGAATATAATTTATGATTTTAGGGCTAGAAATTTAAGGTTTAGATTTATAATTCAAATAAAAAAATTATATATTTTTATATTATATGTGTATCAAAATATATACATAAATTCTGTAAAAAAAATTTACACAATCTTCCCATTTAAAATATAAAATATAAATCTAAAGTTACAGATTCTAAAATCTTAAATTATAAATTCTAAAAATATAATTTTTAAATTTAAATAATAAATCTAAATTTTAAACTCTTATAATTTTTAAATTAAATCAATAAACTCTTATAATTTTACAAACTCATCATAATATAAATTTCAATTATAATTATAATCAAATCAGACCATACTTTTAGAAAAGAGATCATATTTGTCTATTAATATTTTCTATTTAAAAGATCTTGAATCCCAAACTTTATTTAAAAAAATAATATAAAATGATAATGCATAACATGAATTTCCCAGATGCGCCGAAAAGGCATATGGAGTATGGAATTTAGGCTTAACCCATATTCTTTTATCATTAGCATTTTCCTGATTTTTTTTAAATTTAAAGTACGATAGATTTAGGATACGATTAAAATAATAAATTTAAAAATTTATTTAAAAATTTATTATTAAACTTTCAATAATATTTTAGGTTATTTTCTGCGTAATTTTTGTTAAATTTAGATAGTTACAAAACAAGTTTTATAATGATTTTTTTAATTTATTTTATCAATATCTAAATTTATAAAAAGTCACAAGAAAAACTTACCTAAAATATTATCTAAAAAATTAGTATTTTAAATTATGAGATAAATTTTTAAAATTCTCATTTTAGTCGTACCCTAAACCTTGGAAAATAGATCTGATAAACTTGATCTGAGATCCTAAAATCGAACCGCTTTACTTGAACTAAGACTCGAAATTAACTCGAATTTTATGACATGAATTTGATCCGAAATCCGAACCGAATTGAAACTATCCAAACTAAAACCAATTTGAATTTTAAATGAACCGAAAATGGACCCGAAATGATTTATAATGAAACTGAATAGACCTGAACCGATTTTTAATCGAATCGAATGAATTTAAACAGAAGACAACCTGAAATAATACATATATATATATATATTAAAATAAAGAAAGACAAATAAGATGTGAATTATCATATAATTCACCAAGAACCAAATATACGTACCATACGGAGTGATATATAGTGTGTAAAAATCTAACTAGGTTTAAAAACCCGAAAAAAATATCAATATTTTGCTAACCCGATATTGACCCGATTCAAAATCAATAAACTTAAAATAACCGAACCGAAAAATCAACAGACTCGACTTGATTCCCGTACCAAAATCAACATAGACACGAACTAAAATAAAAAATTTAACCAAACCCGAATCAATCTAAACTAAAATTAAACCGATTACAATCAGAACCGAAATCACTTCCAACCAATGAGAGAAACAAATCACCACATGGAAGAGTGTTACACAAGTTTTTAAGTGCAACTTGCTTAATAATAAGCACGTGAACGAACTTTTTTTTTCAAACCCCAAAAGTTTAAAGATTTCTTGAGCGGCAAGAATTGATCATAGAAACAAATGAATATTAAAATATTTAGTTTTTAGGTAAATTACATAAAATATCACTTATGTTTTATTCTTCTTTCATTTTGATCACTCAATATCTAGAAGGTACAATATAATTTTTTACGTTATCGATTAATTTTTACTTGTATGTTAACGATTTTACTATTAAATTTTAGCTAAAATATAGATTTTGGACTTTTTAGAATTATAGTAAAAATTGTAAAAATATTAAATTTATAGTAAATATTCGTCTACCTCTTTTCTATATTTCTATTTGTGTTTTTGTTTTAAATTAGAAGATTTAAGGTTTAGAGTTTAAGGTTAGAGTTTTTGGTTAGGGTTTAATGAATTAGGGGTTGGGTCTGTTTTTTAGAGTGTAGGGTTTAGGATTTAGGATATAAAAAATAAGAGTTAGGGCTTAAAATTTAATTTTTTAGAAATTTTTCAAAGGAGGCATGAAAGGATGCACAATAAAGAGGTGGATGATTTTTACTCCATCAATATAATGCGAGTTAACGGCTTGTTATTTTCTCGGGTTATTGTCCATAATAATTATGTAAAAGAGATATTTGAGTGGTTCAAGGCGTACGTAACATCGAAACTGTTATGTATATTTTCTTTATTGAGATTCAAATTCATCTCTTTCCTCACCTTTATCAAATTGTCGAATCAAACCCATAATTCGGGACGAAGCCATGTTGATGGAGCCTCTCTCAAATTTTTTTAGTATAATTATATTTAATATCCTTCTTAGTTTAAATAGCAATAAAATTTTAAATTTAAAGACTTAATAGATATTTGCCCCTCCTAATATTTGATATTGGCTCTGTCTCTGCCCACCATGTTGTATTCACTTTAGGTGAACAAGGGCTATAGCTCTTATTTTGTTAATTTAGTTAGGTTTAAGTGACAATTTTATAATTAATTAATAATATCAGTACTCACAATGTAATTTTTGAAAATTGAATGATCAAAATAAAAGAAAAATGAAATAAAATGACTTTTCATGTAGTTTTTCATTAATTTTTAAGTTGATTAAAAATGTAGAATAAAATTTCCATGTTTGATTCCAAGTAATTCCCTGTCAAGTTGATACTAAAAAATCATCTCCTTTTACTGTTGAATTGGAAGGTGGGGAAATCAAAATAATTGCCTCAAAGTCAATGAAATAGAACAAAAGGCAAACCCCCCAAAATAAATAATTAAATAAATAATAAATTGTTTTTTTATATAAATTCACATATTTAATAAAATTTAAGTTTTATATCACATGTTGCTTCTTCTTTGTTTTTCAGTTTTTAATAACTATAATTTTATGATATATTTTTTATATATTTTTTCAAATGTTTGTCTATTTTTTAATTATAAGATAGAATTTAATATTTTATCGATCGATAAAGATGATATTTATTAATTATTTTGTTAATTTTTTGTTTTAGATCTTTAGATTAAATTTAAAAATATGATTTACGTTCGTGGAAAATCAAGATGTTTGACTCTGATTTACGCTTATCAGTTGTTTTTTATTAGTTTAATCTCCTCTTGTGGTTCATTTTTAATACAATAAGATTTGTTCGTATTTATTTTTTATTCGAATCTTTTTTTTGAGTTTTTAAATTTTTCTTGTATGATCGTTATATAATCTCAAATGATTATTGTTTTTATCAAATTACAAGTTTTTTGTGTCAATAATTATAAAAAAAATATTTAAATTTTATGCTTATTTTACGTTTATGACCGTAAACTCTATGTAATTTTAAATGTTTTATCTTTTTAATAAAACTAGCCTCTTCTTAGGGATAGCAAAGGGGCGGGGCGGATCGGATTATTAGCCGTCCTGACACTGCCCCGAAAATTAAAATATTTGTCTCGATACAACACAACCTTAACATATATTTTTCACCTGACCCAAATAATAAAATCTATAATCTGATCTCAATTCGACCTTGATATATTAATAAAAAATACGATTCCATAAAAAATAATAAAAAATTATATATTGTATATAAAAATATAATAAAAATATATAAATTTATCGGGTCAGAGATTTTTACCCTATATTCAACCCGGACCCGGCTTCAATTTTTTAATAACCAACCTAAACCCGATTTTTTAAATAAAACCCCTTGTCCCTGTCAGGTTAGATCGAAATTCGACGATTTCAAGTTAAATTGTCATCCCTACCCCTTTTATTAAAAATAAAATAAAATTCTTTAAACTTAAACTCGTATCCCTAAATCTTAATAATGAACTCTAAATTCTAAACACTGCACAATTCTATATAAATTTTTTTTAATTTAAAAGTTTAAAAGAAAAATAATATTTAAGAGTCCAAGAGCTGCAAGGAACTTCCCATTTCAGTTCCCAGTCCCACCACTTGCCAGAAGTGAATAAACAAAGTCAGGAATTGAAGGTAGGTTTGGATCTTTCTTCTTACCATTTTCCCACTCTCCTGAACAGAACCTAAAGACTTTCTGTCGAGGACAAGGTAGAGTGAAACGCTCTTCTTATGACATCTGTCAACATTTGGTAGCTTCTCAATTCTTGTCTTTGCCATTGGATGCTTCCCCCACAAACTCAGCTCTCCGAACCATATATAAACAGACCCAAACCTTCAAGTTTCCACCCTGCAATTCAGAAACAAGAACCATATACACACATTTTTTCAGACACTTTGTGTTTGGTCCATTGGCAATGGTTCGTTCAGATTCAGACCCGCCTCTGCTCGACCATTATGGAACACTTTTGTCATGCCACTCGACTCAATGTGATGAACCTCAAGGCATGGTTACCATGGAAGAATGCCAGCTTCCGTTGATCGACTTGTGCTGTCTAAGAAGCGACGACGAAACGGTTCGTAGAGCTTGTGCCGACGATATTTGTAAAGCGTCGTCGGAATGGGGATTTTTCCAAGTGGTGAACCATGGCATTAGCAGTCAGCTAGTCGAGAAGATGAGGAGCGAGCAAGTAAAATTGTTCGAAACACCCTTTGAAACCAAAGCTAAAAGTGGACTCTTGAATAATTCTTACAGGTGGGGAAGTCCGAAGGCTACTTGTTCGAACCAATTCTCATGGTCCGAAGCCTTTCATGTACTCCTCACCAAGGTCTCGGATGAAGCTTGTTATGGAGAGTTCACTTCTTTAAGGTAACTAAAAAGTAAAAACTAGTCGATTTTGAATCGAGTCAATTTAATTTTTAAGTCAGTTTATCTCTAGTTCAAATAATTTAATACTTTTTGTCCGATTATTGTAAATTTGACTTATTTTAGATTTGAATGACTTTGAATTTGGATATTTTGAGTTTTATATTTAAATATATTTTTATTTACTAAATTATGATTGTGATTGTGATGTCACAGTCGCAGATATTATGTTGTGATTTATCTTTTTAAAAATATAACTATAGATTGTGGTTTACGGTTTATAGTGTTACGACGATCTTTAAAATCATTATATTTTTTATTTGGCTTAATTTTTTATAATAAATTAGATCAGATAAGATTTAGATACGATTTAATCGAATAAGTTTTTGGATTTGGGTCATAATAAAAAGGTTTAGTCTAAAGTCTAAACCTTACCTCGTTTGCCATGTTCCTCTGTTTTTTTTACAGGGAAGTAATGACATGTTTCGCAGCAGCCATGTCGGATCTGTCGAGACTTCTAGCAAGAATCCTGATCGAGAATCTCGGCCACGGCAAACAAGCTCTGATCGACAACCTATGCGACGAAACCACATGTTTCCTTCGCCTGAATCACTACCCATCCTGTCCAATATCTCCGGAGATTACCGGCTTAGTCCCCCACACCGACAGCGATTTCCTAACCATTCTCTGTCAAGACCAAGTCGGAGGCCTTCAACTCATGAAAGACTCCAAATGGGTAACTGTCAAACCTAACACAGACGCTCTCATAGTCAACATCGGCGACCTTTTTCAGGTTCGAAACAAAAACAAAAACAAAACAAACCCATTTTTGTACACACATTAATTGTCAGAAAATCTGATCCCCCAAAGTGTAAAACTTTTCAGGCATGGAGCAATGATGTCTACAAAAGTGTGGAACACAGGGTGTTGACCAATGCAACAACAGAGAGATATTCCATTGCTTATTTCCTTTGCCCATATTACGATTCTTTGATTGAGAGTTTCGTGAAACCGTCCATTTATAGAAGGTTTACTTTCAGAGAATATAGAGATCAAGTTCAAGAAGATGTAAGAACGACAGGGTACAAGGTTGGTCTTCCTCGGTTTCTCCTTCAGGGTTCAGACGATCACACCAGATTCCATGCACCGAGCATCAGGGCCAGCAGCTAAAATGGTTGTTTTTACGGATCTAATTCTCATGGTTCTGGACCAGTACAACCCTATGTTCTGTTGTGATTCAAAGAGTCTTATGTTTCATTTGATTCAAAAAGGTCGATGTTGTATTTTTGTGGTTTCATAATGTATATGGAATTTGGCAACCGAATACAATCATTAATTAAAAAACATGCCCACGCCGAAGATTCCAGAATTAGGGGCGTAAACGAATCGAGCTTAAACAAAAAAGGGTATATTCGTGTTTGTTTATTTATTTTTGAAGGTGTTCAAACACTGTTTGTGTTCGTTTAAATTTTTAATGGTATGTTCAAGCTTGGTTCGTTTATTTTTTGTCGTGTTCGGACTCGGTTCGTTTAATGTTCACGAACGTATTCGTTTAACATTCACGAACATGTTCGTTTATATGTTCGATAATTTGTTCGTTTAACGTTCGTGAACATGTTCGTTAAGCGTTCGCGAACGAGTTCGTTTGTATATATTCATCAATTTGTCTATTTAGCGTTTACGAACATGTTCGTTTAGTGTTCATGAACATGTTTGTTTAGTGTTTGTATATAAAAGAACATAAACAAGCCTATAAACGAGCTTATAAACGAACATAAACGAGTTTGTTCATGAACATAAACGAAACGAACATACTCATATTCGTGTTAGTTCGTTTATTAATCGAACATAAAATATATATTCATACTCGTTTATTTAACTTAATAAACGAACATTATACAAACGGTTCACGAGCAGCTCGTTGAACACCCTGTTCATTTACACCGTAAGCAGAAAAGTGGTAGAACATACGGTGATGCCCGTGCTATATATAATTTTAATTAATGTTATTATTTATTAAATTAATAAATGTTTTTTTTTAATTTTTATTATTAAATTTAACTCGTACATTATTGATTAATTAATTTAAACTAAAAAAGAGATATTTATTAATGTTATCATCCGTGTCGTAATATTTTAGATTAAAATTATTAATTAACTAATGATAAATATTTAAAAAATATTTAATAGATGACACATTAATAGTAAAAATAATTTTATATTTTATATAATTTTATAAAATTATTTTTTTTAATTTCACATTCTTTTAAGTCAACATTTTCGTATATATTTATAGAGATCGCCGTGTATGTTTATCACATTATTTTAAATTATTTATTATTAATTAACTAATTATTTTCATCTATAAAATATCATTTTAACCTAAAATAAAACATTAAAAGTATTATTTTCTTATATTCAAATCAAAATATTTTTAATTTTTTATTATTAATTTTATTTATTTATTTTATTCATTTAATAATTATAAATTAACGTAAAATAATTTTAATTTTATATAATATAACTTAATGACATTTATTTATATATATATATATTGTGATAGAGAAAGTAAAGAAACGAGATTCTAAAGAACGGAAATAAAACAAAGAGAAGTCCCTTGAGGGATGTGGTATCAAGAATGATTTTTTTTTTATTTAACTTTTTATATATTTTATTACTAATTTATATTATATATTAATAATAAAATAAAAATAATTATTAAAAATATTAACTC
The DNA here is from genome assembly GCA_035048815.1 of Abelmoschus esculentus. NCBI lineage: Eukaryota > Viridiplantae > Streptophyta > Magnoliopsida > Malvales > Malvaceae > Abelmoschus > Abelmoschus esculentus. Next base: position 20,722,828 of record JAUCBN010000012.1, on the reverse strand, counting down.
ATATAAGATAAAATCATTAATAAAACATATAAAAAAATAATTTTTACTCATAATACCATAAATAATAATTGACAGTTGAATTTTATAATATGATTGTTATAATCAAAGAACGCTAAAAAGTGCAAATAAGAAAAAAATATCGACATCGATGCATATGATGTCAATCCCTAAATCTCTACTTATATTATATATTAACAATAAAATAAAAATAAATTAATAAAATAATAAAAAAATATTAATTCATATAACATAAAATCATTGGTAAAAAAAGAAAAAATGATTTTTACCCGTAATACCGTATATAGTAATTGACAGTTGAATTTTATAATATGATTGTTATAATCAAAGAACGATAGAAGTACAAATTAAAAAAATAATATTGATAACAACACATATAATGTCAATCCCTAAATCTCTAATTATATTATATTATATTAAAATTTAAATCATCACATTGTTAAATTTTAAACCTTTAAAAATAAACTCTAAAACTAAAATATTTATAATTTTTTCACTATCATTATATCGAATATAAATTTATAAAATATTCTTATATTTTTATCCCATCATCTCTATGTGAACATATAATTTTAAAGCAAGACCGAAACCCATATGATGCCGACCGCAGTGATCTAATCAAATCAACATCCAGCAGTTCCTCCACCTCACAGACAAATCAACAAACACATACAATGCACCATGCCAAAGAGTTAGACTCATCGCCGTCAGACCGCAGCACAACCGCTCGGACAGCACATATGAAAAAGACTCGATTCCATCGCTAAATGCTGGACAGCGACTTCCACATTCTCGACTATAATCATTCAATACCATAACCTTTTGGGCGCATGAAAAGACTAACGTACCTCACAGGCCAACCCCAAAGGCACATGTTTCAATGTTCATGCATCTCCTGGAGAGCAAGCATCATTCGCCCATTGAACAAACCCACCACTGACATATACTCGGCCGCAATTGGTATGCTTTTTTTTCAACAAAGTTATAAGCATTTTCACGGCCATCAAGAACCCAGTGCAAAACTTGAAATGAAGGAATGATTTAAGGGATGTTTATGCATACATTGGCAATGTAATCATTTGCATTATTGATGGATGCTTACTTCATCATAAGAGGGCTCCAAAAATGGTTTTACTATAGTTTCAATCCCCATGAGTAATAAGGGTTAGGGCGTAGGGTTTAGGGTTTAATGTTAGGGGTTGTAGTTAGGGTTTAAGAAATTAGGGATATGGTATATTGTTTAGGACTTAGGATTTAAAAAATAAGGGTTAAGGTTTAAAATTTAATTTTTAGAAATTTTCAATAAGAGGTATGTATAGAGGCATAATAAGTAGGCGGAGGATTTTTACCCCCTACAATTGAATGAGAATCAAATGAAAAATTATTAGTTAAGTCCATATGATCTATGGTCTCATCTAATAATAATTTTTTGGGTAAATTATATAAATAGCCACTAAAATTATTAGATAAGTTCATGTCATCTATGGTCTCATCAAATGCGAACTAACCTAAAAGTTCGGTGACATTATCGAATATTTTAAAAGTTCGGTGACCAAAATGAATCTAACCTAAAAATTCGGTGATTAGTTATGTAGTTTACCCTAATTTTTTATCTCATTTTTTAAGGTGTATTTACTTCTTTCTTATTAAATAGATGAATCCCGTTAGATGAGACTAAAAATAATGTTATGAACCGCGATTATATAATAATTTTTCCAATTGAATGGATGGATTGGATTATCCCATACACTATGTAAAATTCATTTAGGGTACAGTATACAAATCTATCGCTCAAAATACATAATATTAATTAAAGTTTTAAAAGTCAGATAATGATCATTAAATTTTAGATTTTGTTATAAAATGATTATTGGGTCGTTCTATACTATTCAGTGATAACGTGATAGTTACGAAATTTTGAATAGTAGTTCATTTAATCATTTATAGCTTAATTAATTTAGTCTTAATTTGACCCATTATTGATGTCTAAATTGGTTGAATGTATAATATAGCTATTATATAAATTTTTATAACTATCACGTCACTCAATTAACTATAGTTAATGACTCGGTGATATTTTATAACAAAAATTAAAGTTTAATAAGCATTACACAACTTTTGAAAGTTTGATGACTATTTGTATTTTGGGTAGTTTAGTGACCATTTATGTACTTTATCTCACATTTAATTATACACATTTTTATATCGTTAAATGATGTTAAATGGATGATTGAGTTTATTGTCGGACCGATAATTTTAACCATTCGTTTACTCTCATTAAATAGTCTTAAAATGATATAAAACTTAAGTGTTTAATGGTATAAAAAATCTAACCGCACACTCTTTATGTATGTGAGGTAAGTTTATAGAGATAAAATCGAGTTACATAATATAAAAACTTTATAATTTTATATTAATTTTGAACCGTCAAATAAATGCAAATCGATGGTTAAAATAAAAAATCATAAAATTTTCAAATAACAAAATCCAATTACATTATATTTTTATATTCATGATACTTTTATCTCTGTTACTTAATGGTTACATGACCCGACTTACCTATGTATTCGAGACGTGTTGAATAATATAAATTTAAATAATGTTTAAACATATATGTGTTTAAACGGATACGAGTACAGAGACGAAGATAAAAACAAAGACGAAAAATGATATTTTTACTGAATTCGATCAAGATAGGATATTCGTATTCCGGAAGAAATCAACCAGCACTTGCATAAACTAACTTGAAAAAAATTCATTATATTTTTTTTCTGAAGAACACCATTCTTCTCATCTAATTTAAATGTTTCAAAAAAATAAGGATACAGTTGTACCCATCTACGAAATCAATCATCGTATGTAACAGGGGTGTTCAAAACCGGTCTAATAAGTATCCAGTGGCCCAATAAATTTATTGTCAATACTATATTATTATTACGTTTCAACATCTTTTTTATTTTTTTAACTTGTATTATGAGGTTCTTAAGTTGTTGAGTACTCATTGAGTCAGTATTGAACGAACAAAAATCTTCTACCTCTTTTCTATGTCTCATTTTATGCCTCCTTTGAAAATTTATTAAAAAATTAAATTTCAAAACCCTAATCCTTATTTTCTATATCCTAAACCCTAAACTCTATACCCAAAAAATACATCCTACCCCTAATTTCCTAAACGCTAACCAAAACCCCTAAATTAAAACCCTAAACCTAAACCTTCAATTTGAAGTGGAGGCATAAATGGAGGCGTAAGGAAGAGGTAGACGATTTGCACCCGTATTTAACAACCCAGTATTCAATAAAGTGATAGTATGTTTAGGTATTCTAAGTGATTGGTTTTCTTCACAAACTTGCAACAAAGTCATTGAATCTTTTCAATTGGAACAAGATTTAGAAAAATGAAGGACAAGATCTTATATTACATGTCGACACATGACAAAGGTTTGTTCGAATGAGAAAAATAATATGGGATAACTAAGTTGTTTCATGCTGAGAAAAATTTAAGCACAACGATAAATCTAAAACGAAATAAAGTTATATACATTCACATTATAGGAATGGATCATTCAATAATTTAGATCGATATTACGTTTACATATGAAATTTTACGTTATTATATTCTATTTAGATTAGAAATGAGTGTAACTGGTAAGGATAATTACGAGGTAAAACAGATTTTTGGTCATCTCGAACCCTGCTCAAAATAGAACAAACTATCTTGTCCGAATTCGCCTCGCCCTAAAAATGTAAGAACTAAAACTAACTCTGTCCCATCTCGAAAATTAAAGGTTATACCAAGCCCGAAACTATTTTTCGTAATAAATGTGTTGTTACTCCATGAATGTGTAGCTTGACTTTGTAACTCTATCGTTAATTTAGTTTAGTTCCGCTGATTTGATATAATATTGTAAATATAGAATTAAATATGTTCCAACGTTTAATATCTTTTAATTTATAAATAAAAGTATTCATATAATATATTTAAGTAATTTTAATAAACCGAAATAAAAAAGAGTAAAAACCCTCGATGCTCCTTTTTATCTTATGGTAAGAGGGATAAAATGCTTTCTTGATGAATGGCTAAAACCGATAAAATTATAAACAATTTGAACAATGATATTAAAGTGGTTTGGTTTTTAAATTAAGCTTATATTTGTTATCTTAGCACACCACTAAGGATTTTTCAATTCACTATTAAATTCTTACTTTTAAGGCAAAAATAAGCTTACAACTCATCTTTTCTTTCGGTTAAGATAGAATCATTTTAGATTTTTACTGAGGCTAAACTAAAACCTCTTCTTTTATAAGAGATTTGTTTAGCAAACTTAATACTCCCGCGTCCCAAAAATAATGTCCCTTATTAACTTTTTGAAAATCATTTTTTTTAACTTTGACTATAATTATATTAAATATTTTAAATAATTAAATTTTTATAAATTATATATCTAAAATCTACTCGATTAGAAGTTTTTAAAATATATTTTTTTCATATTTTTATCAATAATAAATTTTAAATAATCAAGAGTCAAAATTGAAAAAGTTTGACTCAAAAAAAGTCAATAAGAGACAATATTTCTAAGACAGAGAGAGTACTTCACAAGATGAGAGTTTACAAAGATTAAACTCGCAAGAAAACAAAACATTTACAAATAAATACTTTTTAAATATGTAAAAAAGTATGAATTAAACTTAAATTCTCTTGATCGCTATTTTTGAATATGTTCTGTAATCATCTTCAAGTATCAAGATATTGTTTTGTAGTGTCTTAATCATTAGAAATTATTGAAGATATTTTTGGAACCTTTAGAGATCAATTTCTATGCAACAAACGGTTCAAACTCCAAGGACATACTGTGGATAATAGCAGTAATGCCAGAGCACAGTCTTCTTTATTAAAACGATGGTAGGTGGGATTTAAAGCAAGATGACCATCAGATCCGGTGGCAACCTTTGAAGGGTGTCAGTTCATACAAATAATGCTCCAAATCATAACCACGAATCATTAAGATAATAGTCAGGTTAATAGCAGGAAGATGGAAGCTTGCTACTAGTACCCTGGTTGGGAGCCCAAGCGTTTTATTGTTACTCCCAAATCCAAACCACCTCCTCGGATCATTGGAGTTAAGGGGTTGACCAGTGTTGGGGCACTACATCCACTCATATATGATTATCTGGTAGACATGGATCCAAGAGTTGTTTCCTTCCTAGATTTTCCCCGGGAAGCTGATCTCAGTGCATTGGTTTTGAGATTTGGTGGAGTGTGTGAACTTGTTTGGTTGAATGACAAGAATGCATTGGCTATGTTTAGTGATCATGCTCGTTCTGCAACAGCAATGAGGAGATTGGGTCATGGCTCGGTTTATAACGGGGTTGTTGCCTTTGTTCAGAGAGGTGGTGGAGCATCAAGAGCATCATCTGCTAATAATGCCTGGGAGGAGCATGAACAAGCTCAGGTTTAAAGGCAAATACAAGGAAGAAGGTTGTGGTGCAGGAGCAGGAACAAGATCATGTACTGAATATGAACAATACTGAAACAAAAACAGCACTAGTAGATTCCAATGATGATTATCACCAAACAATTATTCTTATCCAAAATATCATAAAAAACATAAGATCACAAGACTACTCTGATGCAACAGAATTGTTAAATTCAGAAGCTTAATATCCATTTCACCACATGGAAATGACCATATCCTATGATAACTCAATGGAGGAAGAACAAATATCATGGCCTTGCATGGCTTCTATGGAGGAAGAGCAACTCTTTAAAGCTTTAGCCAGACCTCATCATACCTTAAACAAATTTATAGAGGAAGTGCAGCCTCGATTTTGCCCCATGATTCTAAAGCATCCCCTTTAATCCTCTTTTTCATCTTCTCAACAACTTGCTTAGCCTCCTCTGTTCTTGACCTTTCCACCAACCCTTTAACAAGACCTTCCATGGCGTCGAATGGCGGCACCCATTTCCTCTTTATGATTTCTTTACTCATTTCCAAAGCCGAATCCAATTCCCCTTCATTCACCATACTCCTAATCAAACTATAATAAGTAAACGAACAAGGCAAAACATACCCATCACTCAACATCTTATCCAAAACCTTCTTGGCCGATTCCGAATCCCCTATCCTACCAAACCCATCAATAATGGTATTATAGCTAGCTGAATTTGGCTTCAACCCTTTTGAAACCATCTCATCCAACAACTTCTTAGCCCTAGCACACTCCTTGCTCTTGCACAACCTTGAAATCCTATGATTATAAGTAGTCAAATTGCCCCCAATCCCTTTCTTTAAAACCTCTTTCATAACCCCATCAAATCCATTTTGGTCCCCATTCTTCAAGTAAGCTCCCAGCAATATGTTATAAGTATCAATATTTGGACTCACACCCATTTTCTCAACCCATTCCCGTGCTGATTCTATCTTATTTTCTTTCACAAACGATTTCAGTACCAAGTTATGTGATACTACCGATGGCTTAACGCCAAGCTTTGAGGGAAGAGTGTTGAAACAATCGTGTAATTGCTCAAACATCCCATTGTTAAGATAAACCGTAAGAATAGCACAAAGCGATTTTTCAGTTACATCGGAATACCTTTTCTTAGACAATTCGTCGAGCGTTTGGAGTGCTTGATCGACCATCCCTGCATTTGAGTAAAGCATAACGAGACGAATCCAAAAGCCTTCGGATTTGAGGGCGGGGGTGTTTTGCGAATTGAGCTTTTGGGTTTCGAGGAGGCGGTCGACGAGGTCGAGGCGGTTGGCGCGAGCTAGCTTGCGGATGGAGAGGTGGTAGATGGGGCGGTGGCGGAGGAAAGTGGGCAGATGGGAACATTGCTGGAAGATCTCAGCTAACTTTTCAGGGTTTTTTTCCGATATGATGGCTGATTTGGCGGCTTTGAAAGAAGGAAATGGTGGGTTTTGTTTAACGGACTGAGTGGAGAAGAATGATTTTGGGATTGCTAGTTTTGAGTTCTTGAAGATGGAAGCCATTGCTGGATTTGATGTTAAAAACTGAAGCTTGTAAAATGGAAGAGAAAATAGGGTTTTAGGATCTCTCTTAGAAAAGGTTGAGAAATATTTAGGGTAAATTATTCAATTGATCATCAAACTTTAGAGATAATCTTATTTTAACCATATAATTAAATATTTCGTTAATTAGACTTAAATTTTTAAATCTCTTATTTTAATCATCATCATTATAAAAATTAATAGAATAACAGATACTTATTATATCGAGTTAATTTAATTTTAATTTAATTAAATAAATTAATTAAATAATAACACATAAAATTATCAAATTAAATAAATTTATTTCAATTTTAAATATTTTATTTAATATTCAATATATTTATTTTTTTCGATTAAGATCACCTGATTAAAAGAAAATTAAAGAGAATTTGTGGTTTTTGACGTGATTTGAACGAACCTAGGAACTCTAGGTTAAAAATCCGATTCATTTTCACCCGGCTAACCTAGTTTTATTAACATTAAAATCATTGATTTAAATTATAAATAAAAAATTAAAACTATTAATTAAATTAAAAAACTTATTTTAATATTATATATTTTAAATTAAATAAATGTGAAAAAATATTAATTTAATTTATTTTAAAATTTTAATAATATATAAATATTTTTTATTTTAAATCTTATTTTAATTGCTTTAAATTTATTTAAAATATTTTTATTTTAAATTTAATTATTTAAATTAATTGAATGGTTTGTGTATTTTTGCACATATCAAGTGACACTAGTTTGAGTCCTTTTAATATTTTTTTTCTAACATTTATTATATTATAATATATAATAAAATAACATTTTTTAATTTAGATATTTAATATATTTTTAATTAGTGTCACACGATAATTTTAAAAACTTAAGTAAAATATATATATATATATTAAGTACCTATTTTGAAAAAAATATTTTTAATATTTATTTTGACAAAAAAAACTTTAAATGCCTAAATAAAAAATTGATATATTTTAAATACTTATTTATAAAATAAACTAGTTTAATTAGGTCAAATTTTATCAAAAGTTGGCGTCTATACTTAGGTTTTGGATTTCTTCTCTATACTTTGATTCGATTTTTCTATAATCATCAGTATCCGATTGGTTAATCAACACATTTAGATTGAGTTTTATAAATATTTATTGTGAGGACGATTCTCTAATATGATTTTTTTTATTTATAAAATTAAATTTTAAACTTTAGACCTTGCTCAAAGGATATAATACATCGTCCTGTTAAATTAACAGGTTTAAGGTATTCAATTTCTAATACAATCCAAAATTAATGTATAGCTCTTTTAAATTTTATATGTACAACTTGAACTCATCCATCTATATTACGAATAGCTAAAAAACATTTGTCAACCAATGCCAATTATAGGGGTAATTGAACATTTATGGTCACAAATTTTATATTAAGAGAGGTTGAGATTATGTTTAAAATATAATTTTATTTATCACTAATGACTAGTGGGTTTTGAAGAGAGGGGTACAAGTCCTATATTTTGTTTAAAATATCTAGATTCGAATCTATATAAAATGGAGTAATACGAATATCTTTAATTATTTAATAAATTAAAAATCATATAAATGGTTTAGATTAAAGGAACCCCAGATGTTCTGTTCTTAAAAACAAGGCATATAATATAAACTCTACAAGGTAAACTATGTGTCTCTTCAGACATTAGTGAATAATCTCTATGGTTCTTCAGATGTTCTGTTCTTAACAACAAAGCATAAAGACTGCAAGAACTAGGGATGTATAACCTTAGCTATTCCGAAAGCAGCAGCGGATACAATGACACCGATGAGAGCGTTTTGGAAAGCGCTTTTAACCGGTTTGTTACCGGTGAAGTACCCCTTGGCGTAGCCGAAGATGAGTAGTGCAACCATGGTGATGACCTCTGATGCAACCAAAGCATCCATGGCTCTTGGAATGAACATGTAAGGAAGCAGTGGGACGAATCCACCCAATATGTAAGCAATGGCAATGTTGTATGCGCTATGTAAGGCTCTTCTGGGATCAGGCTTCTCTAAGCCTAATTCAAACCTGCAGGGTTGACAAGAGTATTTTATCTAGAACCGGCAAACTTGATCCGAGAACCGAAAACCGAAAAGATTTACCCAAATCGAAACTGAAATTGATGATTTAGTGTAATTCAAAACCCGAACCGAAATCGATCCAAATTCTAGAAGAACTGATATAGACCCGTTACCGATTTGACCCGAACCGAAAGTAACCCGAACCGAAAACAACCCGAAATTAACTTGCTCAAAACCGATTTAAACCGAACATCAATCCGATTTAAACCCGATAACTGAGTCAAAGTGAATGAATAATATATTTTTATTATTGTTTATTTTTTAACAATATGATAATAATTTAATTTTTAATATTACATTTTCTTCTTTAAAAATCAATTTATTTTTTGTTAAAATTTCGGGTGTTATAAAAATGACCAAAATGTTATTAATGAATCCATGTATTTACAAAAAATGGCATTATCCCTTAAATTATCAATATTGACTTTACTCGAATAAAAGCTAAGACAAAAATTTTCAAAACAATTCCGATAAGAAATAAAAAAGATATATTTTTACAAGAATATATGATTAATTCTATATATAATATAGACGGTTACATTTATACTTAAGTCCAACTCAAACCAAATTAACCCGAAAATTCAAAGATTGACCCAATCCGAACCGATCCAAATGACCCAACATGAACCCGACCCAAAAACATTCGATCCGATATTGACCCGACCCGAAAATAACGATCCGATATTGACCCGAATCACCGATCCGATATCCGAACCGAACCGAACCGAATTATCATATAACCGAATTAAAACCGAAACCGAAACCAAAACCAAAACCGATCCAAACCGAATCTAAACCGAATACAAACAAACTCAAAATGAATCGACCGAAACCGAACCGAATGACCTGTTTGGCACCTCTAATTTTATCAAGCTCAGATGATGTCATGAGACCTTAGACTATAATTTATTTGTATTTGTATAGACCCTAAATTCTAAATATTTCTTAAATTTTAAAACTTAAACCTAACATGTAAACCTAAACTAAACATTTAACCACAAAAATTAAAAACTCTGTAAGTTTTATACGTTTTAACCATCTGTTAATTTGAGCTATCCGTTTTAGCCTTCTAACGATACTAAAAATGGGTAAAACTTAAAAACTGTTACGCTATAATTTGATCTTATCTCTATATAAATATAAATATATATATATATATTGAGGATTGTTATCCCATACATTAACGGTGAAAATTTTAGTTTTCGCGAGTGGATTAGTTTAAGGGGTTAGGGTGATTTAGATATTAGGAGTTTGGATTATAGGATATAGAATTTACGATTTATAGTTGGAATTAAGAATTTAATGTCTAAGGTCTAGGGTCTAGTATTTAAGAATTTGAGGTTAAAGATTTTAATTTTACATATTTATGTACGAGATAATGATATATATTAATATTCTTAATATCTAACAATTATATAAGCCTCAATAATGACTAAAATTGAATCGGATCGAATATTTATATAAAGGGTAAAACTCTCTATATTTCTTCCCATATTTATAAAATCTTACTCAAAAGCTCACTCAAAAAATAGAATTCCTTATTCCTTGAATCAATACAAGTTACTAAGGGAGTATGTTTATCCTTATTCCCATATTTATTCCTTATTCTTTATTTTTTATATATTTTTTAATATATTTTAAATTATAAATTTTAATAAAAATATTTTTTTATTCTTTAAATTTTTTTTAAGTAAAAACTCATTTTTTTCTTAACTTAATGTTAAAAAGTTTCATTTCATTCGGTTTATATCATAATTATGAATTAAAAATTTCAAAGTTTAGTTTAAATTATAAAATAAAATTTTGAATAAATTAATTTTTTTAGCAAATAATGAATAAGTTTAAATTAAAATAAAATTTTAAACTCTATCGTATATCGTATATAATTATAAAATAAATTAATAGCTTAATATTATAAATATTTATAATTAAATTAAAATAATAACTCAAATAACTAGATTTATTTCAGAAAATCTTTAAATAAAATTGAGAGTAAATTACTACTTTGAATCTGTCTTTTTACCTATTTGTTTCGGTTCCTAGAACATGGAATAATCGTTCTAAAACCTATGGATTCTACCCATAATTCCATGATTGAAGGATTGAAATTTGAAAACATGAACAGATTTGAACTTACTTCATCATGAAATCAAGCCAAGCCTGAGGCCTTCTTCTCAGAGCATTCACCACCGGTTCATATTCATGCGGTTCGACTCCGTACTCCGCCAGTAATTCCGCCACCTCAGCCGCCTCTGCATTTTCAAAACCGAGAAACAAAATCCAGTAATTTTTTCCATGAAATAGATCTGGATTCTTAAATCAAATGACTAACTAAGAGTAAGAATTTAATCATAACCGGTATCAGGCACACTGATTATTTCTTCTTTCTCTCTTTTCAATTCCCTCGCATAATGATCGGCTTCGCTTTTAGCCGCGAGATACCTGCAAAAGCATAACGTTTTTTACAATTCCTTTTTTCTGGCAGTTTCTCAGTAACCAAACAGTACGAAAATATTTATATTTGTTTGTTTACCCGCCAAGACCCATGGAGATAGCTCCGGCGGCAACTCCAGTGATTCCGGCGGTGATAACAATGGAAGAACTAGCATTAGCGCCGGATAATCCTACGGCGAGAGCAAATGGCACCGTTAAACCATCGGAGACACCGATTATAATGTCGCGGACGATCTCTCCAGCGGTGAAGTGTTTTTCCCTCTGGTGATTGAGAAGGCGTTCCTTCTCGGGTTCAACGGTTCCTCTGGTGTTTTCTCCTGCCATTAGAAAAGGAATTCGTGCTTGCAGGTTGAAGATTAACAAATCTGGAAATTGAAATGCGAAATTGTAAAGAAATATATAGAAAAAATATTGGCGTCATTGGAAAGTGTTCTTAGTTTCCTAAAAAATAGGGTTTTAGGAAATCTCTTGGAAAAGGTTGAGAAATATTTAGGGTAAATTATTAGGTGATCATCAAACTCTAGAGAGAGTCTTATTTTAACCATATAATTAAATATTTCGTTAATTAGACTATTAAATTTTTAATTTCTATTATTTTAATCATCATCGTTATAAAAATTAGGCTTAAGGGTCTAATAAACTCTTAAACTTTTACAAAAAAAATCAATTAAGCCCTTAAATTTATTTTACACTCAAATAAGCCCTCAAACTCAAAAAAATTAATTCAGCCTTTAAACTTTTTTAACACCCAATTAAACCTCAAACTCAAGAAAAAAATCAATTTGACCCTTTTACCAACTTTAACCGTTAACTTTAACTTTTTTCTAATTTTTTTTAACACGTGTTGCAACAAAATAACACAACTTTTTCGTTTCTAGGAATTTTTAAATTTATTTTTTTAAATTATATAAAAATCATGAAAAAAATATTTTTAAAAATATAAAAAAAATAATTTCAAAATTTAATTTTAAATGATAAATAATAATTTTTAAAAAGATTAAAAATAAAAAATAAAAATATAAACATTACTTTACAATTATAAAAAGTATTTTTATATTTTAAAATAATTTAAAATTTTTCAATATTTTTTATAAAGTTTTTAGATTTTTTATATATTTTAAAATTTAAAATTTCTTAAAAACGCTAAGTGACATTATCTTGTGGCAACAAGCGTCAAAAAATTTAAAAAAACGTCAAAGTTAACCGTCATAGTTGATCAAAGGGCCAAATTGATTTTTTTTCTTGAGTTTGAGGGTTTAATTGAATGCAATAAAAGTTTAAGGGCTTAATTGATTTTTTACAACAATTTAAGAGCTAAATTAATTTTTTTAGTGAATTTGAGGACTTTATTGGGTGCAAAAAAAGTTTAAGAGCTTAATTGATTTTTTATAAAAGTTTAAGGGTTTACTGAACCTTTAAGCCTAAAAATTAATAGAATAACAGTTTTTTAATATATTAATTTAATTTTAATTTAATTAAATAATAACATATAACATTATCAAATTAAATATATTTATTTTTTCAATCAAGATCACCTGATTAAAAGAAAATTAAAGAGAATATGTGATTTTTGACGTGATTTGAACCTAGGAACTCTAGGTAAAAAATCCAATTCATTTTCACCCAAACAACCTAATTTTATTAACATTAAAATCATTGATTTAAATTATAAATAAAAAATTAAAACAATTAATTAAATTAAAAAATTAATTTAATATTATATATTTGAAATTAGTAATATAAATGTGAAAAATATTTAATTTAATTATTTAAATTAATTTAATGGTTTGTGTATTTTTGCAAATAGCAAGTGACATAAGTTTGAGTCCCTTTTATTCAATTTTAATTTTTTAACATTTATCATATTATAATATATATAATAAAATAATATTTTTTTAAATTTAAGTATTTAATTTACTTTTTAATCAATGTCACGTGATAATTTTTAAAAACTTAAATGAAAGATATATATACCTATTTTGGAAAAAAAATTTTAAATGTTTATTTTTATAAAAACTTTAAATACTTAAATAAAAAATTGATATACTTTAAATATTTATTTGGCATAAAGATACTTTTAACTCTTAACGTTTATAATTTTTATCGTTTTGACCCTTATTCTTTTTTTGGGATAAATTTAGCCCTTAACATATATCTTTTTGACAAATAGCTTATTTTTTAACTATCATGACATCAAACCTATTTTAAATAACATGCCATATGCATATGATACTATATTTTAAATAACATGACATCAAACCTATAATATATATATATATGAAAGATAATTTGTTCTAATATAAAATATAAAATAATTAAATTTGAAATAAAATATTAAAAAAATAATTAATTCTAAAATAAAATACTACTAAACATTCTAAACTCTAACTACGATAGAATCAAAATCCTACCTTAAAAAATTAATTAATTTTGAATTGTGTTCATATTTTTTTTAAGATAGACTTTGATTCTATCGTAGTTAGGATTGAGAAAGTTTAGTGGTCTTTTATTTTATAATTAATTAATTTTTGATATTTTATTTGAATTTTAATTGTTTAATATTTTATATTAGAATAAAATTATATATATATATGTATTTGATAGGTTAAATGCTATTTCATTTAGAATATATTATCATATACATATGACATGTCATTATTGTTAGACTTTTAACGGTCCAATTATCATGATAGTTAAAAAATAAGCTATTTGTCAAAAAGATATAGATTAAGGGCTAAATTTATCCAAAAAAAGAATAAGGGCCAAAACGATAAAAATTATAAACGTTAAGGGTTAAAAATATCTTTATGTCTATTTATTTATAAGATAAACTAGTTTAATTAGGCAAATTTTATCAAAAGTTCGTGTACTATATACTTTGGTTTTGGATTTCTTCTCTATACTTTGATTCAATTTTTTGTATAACCATCAATATCTGATTCGTTAACCAACACATTAAGATTGAGTTTTATAAATACTTATTGTGAGGACGATTCTCTAATATGATTTTCTTCGTTTATAAAGTTAAACTTTAAACCTTAAACCTTGCTTGAAGGATATAATATAGCATCCTGTTAAATTAACAGGTTTAGGGTATTCGATTTCTAACACAATCCAAAAATAATCTAAAACTCTTTTAAGTTTTATATGTATAACTTGGTCTCATCCATATATATTACGAATTGCTAAAAAAACATTTGTCGACCAATGCCAATTATAGGGGTAATTAAACATTTATGGTCACAAATTTTATATCAAGGGAGGTTGGAATTGCGTTTAAAATATAAATTTTTTTGAACTAGCTAATAGTGATTACAATAATATCTGTTCTAGAATATAATTTCTCCCATTTGACATTGATTGCTCAATCACTCTACTGGCATCGTTGGTGCTCGAACCTGTAACCTCTAAAAAATCGACTATTCTTGTAAAATATAATTTTATTAAACACTAACTACTAGTGAGTTTTGAAGAAAAGGGTACAAGTCCTGTACTTTGTTTAAAATATTTAAATTTGAATCTATATAAAATGGAATAATACAAATATCTTTTAATTATTTAATAAATCTAAAAACCATATAAATGGTTTAGATTAAAGGAACCCCAGATGTTCAGTTCTTAAAAACAAGGCATAAATACTGTGTCTCTTCAGACATTAGTTCATAATCTCTATGGCTCTTCAGAGGTTATAAAGACTGCAAGAACTAGGGATGTATAACCTTAGCTATTCCGAAAGCAGCAGCGGATGCAATGGCACCGATGAGAGCGGTTTGGAAAGCGCTTTTAACCGGTTTGTTACCGGTGAAGTACCCCTTGGCGTAGCCGAAGATGAGTAGTGCAACTATGGTGATGACCACTGATGCAGCCATAGCATCGTGGGCTCTTGGAATGAACATGTAAGGAAGGAGTGGGACGAATCCACCCAATATGTAGGCAATGGCAATGTTGAATGCGCTATGTAAGGCTCTTCTGGGATCAGGCTTCTCTAAGCCTAATTCAAACCTGCAGGGTTTGCATAAAGTTTATGGAGTAATAGAAGAATTTGACCTAAATATCATATGTATATGAATAAAATTTTAATGTAGATGCGATATATATTTATACTATAAAATCTAAATATAAATTCTTAATCATCAACTCTAAGTTCTAAACAATATACCTTAAATTATACACAGGAGCGGTTCAAAGATTTTGAAGGTCCTGTACAATTTTTTAAAATATGATCCTTAAAAGTAATTGTATATGACCTCCACTACTTATAAAATTGTAGCCCTTAGAAATAAATGTTCTTTTTAGGGGCCTCTATGCGATCGTTTCTATTGCGTCTATCAAAAACCTCACAAGTTCTACTGAAGCAATAGTAATAATAATAATCAATAAGATTTTATAATCAATTGTTATATTTAAGAACGTTTTAACAATTATAACTCATCTTTCTTAATAACGTTTTCAAAATTTTTTAATAAATTTCGAGATTAATATCATATAATGAATGTATTTTATCAAAATTTGTGTCCCTCTCTTTCGGAGCCCTATGCGGTCGCTCCTATTGCGCCTGTCCAGAACCCGCACTGATTATACATTATTCTTAAATTCTAAACCTAAACCTTTAAACCTTAAACTAAACCTTTAACCCCAAAAACTAAAAAGCATGTGTAAATTAAATTTTATAAAGCTAGTGTATCAATATTTTTTCATATGGGTTAAGATTCACTTGCACTACGTGAAACTAGACTAGTTTTACATTAATTTATGGCTATTCGGTGTGCCATATCGATGGCTGAGATTAGCCTTTATCTTTTTTTCAAGTAATAATCTTCACATATCCTACTTCTAATCTCTTTCTTTGATTTTACTTTCCTATGGTCATGGGTTAATATAAAATTAGTCGAATTTTATATAGTATAACCGGATCTCATTCCTAAATAAAAAAATAAATAGATAGATGTTGAGTATTGTTATCCCATATACCGGGTGGCCATGGGGGACCTCTTCAGAAAAGAGAGAACAGCTTTGAGCCCAATAGTTGAAAAGCAAATTTGGCATTTTGGGGAACTTTTTATATATCTTTACCTTTTTTATATACTTTAGATATAAATTTTAATAAAAATATTTTTTTTTGTTCTTTAAAGCTTTTTTAAAGTAAAAACTTAGTTTTTTTTATTAACTTAATGTTAAAAAGTTTCATTCGGTTTATATCATAATTATGAATTAAAAATTTTAACGTTTAGTTTAAATTATACTTTCTTCGTCTCATAAATAATGTTTCTTATTAACTTTTTAAAAGTTTTATTGACGGAAGGAGTAAAATAAAATGTTGAATAAATTAAAATTTTTAGCAAATAATGAATAAGTTTATTAATTTAAAATGAAATTTTAAACTCTATCTTATATCATATATAATTATAAAATAAATTAATATATTAATATTATAAATATTTATAATTAAATTAAAATAATAACTTAAATAACTCAATTTAATTCAGAAAATCTTTAAATAAAATTCAGAGTAAATTACTACTTTGAATCTGTCTTTTTACCTATTTGTTTTGGTTTCTATAACATGGAATCGTTCTAAAACCTATGGATTCTACCCATAATTCCATAATTGAAGGATTGAAATTTGAAAACATGAACAGATTTGAACTTACTTCATCATGAAATCAAGCCAAGCCTGAGGCCTTCTTCTCAGAGCGTTCACCACCGGTCCATATTCATGCGGTTCGACTCCGTACTCCGCCAGTATATCCGCCACCTCAGCCGCCTCTGCATTTTCACAACCAAGAAACAAAATCCAGTCATTTTAGCACAGCTGTATCCATGAAATAGATCTGGATTCTTAAATCAAATGACTAACTGAGAGTAAGAATTTAATCATTACCGGTATCAGGCACACTGATTATTTCTTCTTTCTCTCTTTTCAATTCCCTCGCATAATGATCGGCTTCGCTTTTAGCCGCGAGATACCTGCAAAAGCATAACGTTTTTTACAATTCCTTTTTTTCTGGTAGTTTCTCAGTAACCAAACAGTACGAAAATATTTATATTTGTTTGTTTACCCGCCAAGACCCATGGAGATGGCTCCGGCGGCAACTTCAGCGATTCCGGCGGTGATAACAATGGAAGAACTAGCATTAGCGCCGGATAATCCTGCGGCGAGAGCAAATGGCACCGTTAACCCATCGGAGACACCGATTATAATGTCGCGAACGATCTCTCCTGCGGTGAAGTGTTTTTCCTTGTGGTGATTGAGAAGCCGTTCATTCTCTGGTTCAATGGTTCCTCTGGTGTTTTCTCCTGCCATTGGAAAAGGAATTCGTGCTTGCAGGTTGAAGATTAACAAATCTGGAAATCGAAATGCGAAATTGCAAAGAAATATATAGAAAAAAATATTGGCGTCTTTGGAAATTGTTCTTATTTTCCAAAATAAGCAGTGAGGAGCAAGGTGTTGTTTTTGTAGCATCAAATTATTTTTATAAATTTAATCATTAATATTAATATCTTTGCTGTTTTATTAATTTAAAATTTAATTATCAAATAAATATATAAATTATAAATTCTTAAATAAATATCTAAAATATTATTTAAATAAAATAAGTGTTTTATATTTTATTTTATTTTATTTTAGTGTTTTTTATCGATGATCGTTTAAAATTTTAATCGCTAAAAATAAATTATCGATAATCGATCTCCGTCAAATATCACTTCATTATTGTATTAGTGAGGTTTTTCTTCTTCTCGTCGCATGAATTATACGATCTTCGTCTATATATTATTTATTGTTCGTTGTTGGATTAAAGATTTTGTATTTAATGTTTATGATTTATTTCGTTAATTGTTCTTTTATTTTTAAAGATTTGATTTTTAGTGACGTATAGTTGAGGTTATTGGTAGTAACTAAGATTATTTATCAAGCGAGTCGATCTCAATCGCAAGTTGAGTAGTACTTTATCCGTGCTCATTAAAAAAAATTATTACTCAACTCGACTTATTGCTTGTTAAGCTTGTTAAAATTATGCTCAGCTCGTATTTGTTAAAATATTTTGTTGCTAAACTCAACTCTTTGCTCGTTAAAATTGACTTATTTCTCGTTAGTTCACTAAAAAACTTACCGTATTTTTAAATAAATGTAAAATTTGATAATACTATATCGGGCTTAATATTAATATAAATTAATAAAATTAACCAAAAAATATCGGAAAAATTACATAAAACGCTTTTAAAATCTAAAATAAAAAAAAAATAAGAATTCATAAATACACCAAACTAGGATAAAATTAAAGTAACAATTATAAATTAATAATTATTATTTAGATTTATTTTTTGAATGAATAATTTTAAAGAAATTACTATAAAATATTTAAAAAGATTAACGAGTTGCTCGCGAACTTAAGTCGAGTTAGACTTTGCTCGAGGTCAAGTTCAAGTTGAGTGATCTGAATCGAGTATTTATCAAATTTTAACCGAGTCGAATTTGAGCAGTTCAGGAGTTGCTCAACTCGTTAAGCGTCCCTAACAGTAATATATCTACTTAAAAAGTTAGAGTAGGCCTCTCGTACCTTAAACATTTTAAAGTTCATATATTTAGCTTTAAATTTTATAATTTTATATATAAATCTCATTTTTAAAAACCTTACCCGCTCTCTCCTTTCTCTAAAGTTCTATTGTTCTTAATCGTTCTTCACTTTGATCTTTTTCTTTGATCGGTGGTCGGCAATCAATCTTAGTATTGATTGTCAACCACCGGATCTATAAATCTATTATTTTTATTTTAAATTTTAATAAGAATCTCTGTTTTTATAGCACGTTTTTTTTGTCCTTGTGACACATTTTGTTCTGTCTTTATGACATGTTTTCGTTTTGTGGTTTGATTCATATGCTCTTGTGGCACGTTGCAGCATACCCTAGCGATCGATTGTTTTTTGTCGGTAGTTTAATTTATCTGCTCTTGTGGTTTGATTCAATCGGCGCTAGTTTTTTATTTATATTTCTGTCAGTGATCTTTCGAAAAGTTATATCCCCATTTCGGTTGATGGTTGTTTGCCGATGAAATCAGTCTTGGGTAGCGATGCTTTTTACATGACAATTTGGATCATCTACAATTCCTTCTTCCTTCTTTATGCGTCTCGTTTGGACAGAGACAAAGAGATTTAAGAAGCTTCTGAATTTTATTGGTATGCTTAATTCCATAAAAATATTATTTTCTATGTTTTTTGAGTTGTAAAATGATTGGATTGTTTAATCTAATTTTTCACTTCTTAAAGACGATATAATTATAATTTTTTATGGATTTAATAAAAATTCAGTAGCATTTATCAAAAAAATTATAATTTTATGAGTTAATCTTTATTTTTTAAAAAATTTTAATGATTTGTACATACCCTAGAATTTTAATTTTTTTATAATTTATGGCCACTTTTCAAAATATTGTGACTTGTGTCTACCCTTAAAAATATTTTAAAAATAAAGAAAAATGATTAGTATAAGAATATGAAGGTTAGTGATAATTAAATCAACAATCAAAAATGAAATTTAAAAATAAAGAAATTAAGATTTATTTTAGTAACTTAAATATTTTATGACATTTTATAAACTTAAAATTTTATAATTAAAATACTTGAAAAATAAAATTAATGTGATATAATATAATAATAGCTTAAAACATCAAACTATACAACAAACTCCTATATTCCACACTCATAACGTGATATGATTTAAATTAAGAATTTTAAAATTGGATCCATTCTTTTATATTTTTTGTTAATTTTAAATTTTTAATATTTTTTTTATTTAATGTAATATTTATACTTTTTTAACTTATATATATTTTAAAAAATTTTACTAAAATATAAGTACAGTACTTCAGCATCTCAAATCCAGTGTCGTAGGCTTAAGTAGTGTTTTCCCTAGTTGAATACAAAGAACTACAAAAGTTGCATACTTTGGGATATACTAAAATTACTTGGGATTTCTAAGAACAATGATAACAGAATCTCCCCTAAGGAACATCTTGCTAATGAATCTGTCCTTGTTAACTGGCAAGGCCTTCTTCTTGCCTTTCCCGGTCTTCGGAACCTATATCGAATCGAGAAAAAGTTTAGCCTGTTAATTCGATCGTAATAAAGATGGAAGGAATGCAAAAGGAAAGGAGAAACTACCTCTGTCCACATTTCCCTGACATTTTCCAGAACCATGTTGCAGTGGCGATCGAAAGCTCGCACTCGACCGAGAAGTTTTTTGTTGTTGCGACAGTTGATGAGAACCTGCGTGTTATTTTTAACACTCATCATCAGAACCGACAGTGGTCCGGTGTTAAATTCTTCTTCCTCGTTCTTCACAGTCTGCAGGACGGTAAGCAAGCAATCAACAGATATCAGCAACCATATACATTTTACACAAAAACATATAAAACATGAAAATAAGCATTATATTCAGTCGAATGACGAGGATAAATGGAGTTAACGGAACGTACATCTTCTTCCATTGGTCGACTGCAAAAAGCGGGCAGACGAGAGGATGAGTAATACGATATATGAAATGCAACAAGCAACCTTTTAATGCTATCATATAAGGATAAAACAATTAGTACATACCTCATTTTAAACTACGAAAACTTTCGAGTATTAATGCCAACTAAAACCTGCAAAAAAAACAAATGCAAATACCATTAAGACACCGGAAACTCAAGAACACTCGTACAATTGAAAACGGAACCAACTGGGGGAACTGGACACTTATCAAAACAGTTGTAGAATATGAAAAATGCATAACCAAAAAGGAATGCAAGAATTTCACAAGGAAATGACAAGATCAGAGATTCATTGCAAAATCGACCAATGAACAAAAACTAGTATTTGTGAAAACCCATTGGATTATTGTTTCCAAAGGTTAAACTAATTAACGTAAAATGAAAATAATGGCAGCTCGATTATTCATTTTTACTTCGTTTTCATATGAAAATCATAAAAGATACTCGAGCTTAGGAATATATATCGGGCTAAATTCACTTACACACAATGTAAAACTATGAGTTTTAAATGGTTTTTGTATCGCTAAATGGGTGAAATCGATGGCTGAGATTAGCCATGAAAATGAAGATCAGGGCAACAACCAGAACAAAGGTAAACTACAAATTATATTGAAAAATCTTTTGAAACTCTTCAGCTCAGGTCTCCATAAATTTTCAGCATT
The DNA here is from genome assembly GCA_035048815.1 of Abelmoschus esculentus. Lineage (NCBI taxonomy): Eukaryota > Viridiplantae > Streptophyta > Magnoliopsida > Malvales > Malvaceae > Abelmoschus > Abelmoschus esculentus. The sequence continues at coordinate 20,701,050 of JAUCBN010000012.1, read as the reverse complement.
TATTAGCTCAGGAGAACGAAAGTTTGCTACAGTAAACATCATCAGAGATTAACAAAAGAATTTCACTGCCCAATAACGAAAAGAACAAGTACAAGCTATTGTATCATCCAAAAAGCAAAGGAAATTATTTTCCTAAACCCTAATTCAAACAAATATAAGCTATTTGACATCAACCTCTTCAGTTCAGGTCTCCAGAAACGTTCCGCATGGATTTTCTCGGAAGAACGAAAGTTTTCATATTCAATCATCCTCAGAGGTAAAATGAAAAAAAAAAACAATCAATAAAAAACAGCATATATGAAATGAAATCAAATATTGAGAAAAAAAAAACTATAACATCTCTTCAGATCAGGTCTCCATATTGAATTCCGCATGGATTTTTCTCTCGGAAGAACGAAAGTCTCTCAAATTTAAATCATCATCAGAGACATTTTGCTGAAACGTTACAAAATCGAAAACCCTAAACAGACAAAAATTAACTAGCTAAGAAAACAATGACAGGGGTAAAGAGCGGAAATGGAGGAAGAGATTTACCTGAAGAGCACCTTGACCTCGGAGATCTGATTTGAAAACGAGAGCGAAGAGCCGTTTTACAGAGATTCCTTCACTGTTTCGACGACCAAAGAAATACCCAGAATCTATTTCAAATTAGGGTTTTTGATGTTGGGCAATGCATTACGGGTTTTGGGCTATATATGTTTTAGTTTATGGGCTTCAGATAGGTGATAATTTGACCCGATCCGTCGGGTTCTGATTCAACGTGATTTGATAGGGATATGTTTTTATCTAAAAAATTAGAGTAATATTTTGGTACAATGTTTTTGACGGAGTTCGAACGACGATGAAGAAAGATATCGATCATGGGTTATAATAAAATTATAATTTTAGGTTAATTTCACTGTTGAAAACACAATACACAATATTTTGATATTAGTGTAAAAGACCTAAAATTTGAGTGACTTAAACGAACATAAATAAAAAAATTTTATAATTCGGTGATTAAAATAGAAATACATTATAAATTGTGTCTGAACCTATAGTTTGAGAAAATATATAACCTTTTTAATTTATTTTTTTATTTTAATAACTGTGATAATCTTTTTTGACAAATAATTATGATACTCTTAAATCATTAAGAATGATATCACCTTTAGGAGAAATTATATTATGAGTAAATTTCATCACGTGTTTTATGAGATATACGTGTTTATGGATCAATAACTAAAAATCATATATATTATCACTTTTTTATATTATATATTTTTTCAAGTGAATTTTCACTTAAAAAAATTATTTTTAAAATAAATTAACAGTAAATATAAGTGAGATTTACTTAAAAAAATATGACATAAAAAATAATGAGATGTATGATTTTTAATGATTAATCTTATGGATGACGTGATAAGACTTACTCATGATATAATTTCTTGACGAGGAGATAATATTACACAAATATAAACAATGATTAGATAGAATGTGGATTATCCCCACCTTTTTATTATTCATTTTTTCATTAATATTAAGGAAAATACTTTAATATAGTTTATATATTTTTTATTTTAAGTTAAAAATTTAGGTTTTAGACTTTATAGTTTAATTATATAAATTGTATAAAAAATTTACACAGCTTATATATCATAATATAATTCTAATATTAATCCAATAACATAATTTCGTTATATTATTTTATTTTCAAGAGATCGTATTAATTAAAATAAGAGAATATTTAATATTTTTTTATTTTAAAAATTAAAATCTTAACTCTAAATTCTTCAAACTTCAAATTTAAAATTTAAATCCTAAATTCTAACCCTAAATAATAAGGTTATATTTGGTAATTAGTGTATAACCGATAATAAATAGCGGATCACATTAGTTTATACTCCCTCCGTCCCAAAAATAATGTCTCTTATTGACTTTTTAAAAGTCAAATTTTTTAAACTTTGACTATAATTATATTAAATATTTTAAATAATTAAATTTTATAAATTATATTTCTAAAATCTACTCGATTAGAAGTTTTTAAAATATATTTTTTTATATTTTTATCAATAATAAATTTTAAATAATCAAGAGTCAAAAATGAAAAAGTTTGACCCCAAAAAAAGTCAATAAGAGACAATATTTATGGGACAAAGGGAGTAGCTTATATCATAGTTGATTTGACTAGAAAATTGTATTAGTTGATTATATAAAAGCGTGTAATAGAATTAATTGATAGTCGATAGTTATTTGATTATTCAAACAAACAAAATGACATATAAGAATATGATTAAATTCTATACTTATTTAAATAATTTATTTTTTTAAGTGAAAAGAGAATTATTCCCATGTTACAATCGATGGTCTTTGAATTTAAGGTATTATATCCTCCAAGAAAACCTCGACAACTACTGAAGAGAGTATCAAATACATTAAAACTATTAAAAGAAACTTTCTTGGCAAGACCATTTGCAATCTTATTACCCCACGACGCACATGTTTGAATAATTTATTATTTGTTAATATTTTATGTCTATTATTTTTAATTAAAATATAAAAAATATTTTAATATCATTTATATATGAAGTTTGCGTATATTAATTTTTTTATTTGTGAAATTATTTTTAATATGATTTTAATAATTATTAATTTTTTATATATATTAATTTATAAAATTATATTTTGAATATAATTTTATTAATTATTAAATTTAGGTGTATATATTATTTTATTAGTTACTCAAATTTATGTTGTTTAAACAAATTATAATTGTCAAGGAAAAAGTCTTTATAATTTTTTTTATTTAAATCTCTAACTCAGAAATTTTTTAAAGAGTTTTTCTTTTTAAATCGAGAGATTTCACTTAATCCGTTATTATAATCCTCTACTTATCAAGTATCTAAGTTAACGAATTTGACTGATTAAACCTCTAAAAATAATTATGACTTTTAATTTTAACTTAAAAAGTTGTTAGCCAAATATACCACAGATTTAATACTTTAAAACAAGAAATTATATTATGGGTAAGTCTCACCACGTGTCCATGTAATCAACCACTAAAATTCACTAATCTTATCAGTTTTTTCTTTAGAATATAATGTATCTTACCAGTACACCGAAACTTACCAATATTCATGTTCTTAAATTTGATAGTTTGTCTATCTATTTTGTTATAGCATATTTTATTATTATTTTAAAGTTGTTTTTATATTAAACTGTTCATGTTTTGTTTAGAAGTGGTTAATGTCTCGGTCTTTCCTAACGTAAGATAGGTTAAATGAAGTTGTACTGAAATACTTACAAAAGTTATAAGAATTTTGGTATTAACTTTTTGGTAAATATCGAAATTCTTACACTTTTTAGAAGAAATTCTGTATGTTTTTAGAAGAAATTTTATATGTACCAAAATTCTTACACTTTCAAAAATTTTAAAATTTTTTAAGAAATTCGGAATATACTAAAATCCTTATACTCCCTCCGTCCCCAAAATAATGTCCCTTATTGATTTTTTGAAAGTTAAATTTTTTAAACTTCGACTATAATTATATTAAATATTTTAAATAATTAAATTTTATAAATTATATATCTAAAATCTACTCGATTAGAAGTTTTTAAAATATATTTTTTTTATATTTTTATCAATAATAAATTTTAAATAATCAATAGTCAAAGTTGAAAAAGTTTGACCTAAAAGAAGTCAATAAGAGACAATATTTATGGGACAAAGGGAATACTTTTTATAAGTAATTTGATATATACTAAAAATCGGTATCAAAATTCTTATAATTTTTATAATAATTTTGATTCCTCTTTGTTTTAACCCGGCTATGTCCCTAATAGTCCTGGTGGGTAGACAATTCCCTGGACAAAAAACAAATAGTGTAAAAGCTATAGCCATGCCCCATGTGCAACAAGCTTGCTGACCCTCAAACTTTCCCACTTGTTTTCCCTTTTACCTCGGTGCTTACTTGCTTGGTAGGATTCTCCATTTTCACACCGTTCTCTTCCTTTCTGCAGCTCTTTTTGTCTGCCACATTCATTTGAACCCACAACATGACACAGATCAAACAAGACATGGTTCCCATAATGTAAGAACAACATGAGGGTCCCAAAACTAGTTTAGTAACAAAAGATCAGACAAAAATGAAAGACAATAACCGACGATGATCGAGACAAAGAACACAATCCGGATTTCGACGAGCATATGGTTATATAAGGGAAATTCATAGAAAAGAACAATATATTCCACTGAAAGGAAACAAAATCATAATAGATCCAATCAAATCTGTCAAAGGGGGTAGATACAATATATCTTTGAAAAACATTGCTATTTGGCTATTTGCAGCCCATCAACTTCATTTCAATGCACATTTTTTCACATGCTGTACCCAAAAAAGGAAACTACCACCCTTTCATATGGCATTGTGGGACTGCTTTCTCAACTAACCACCTACTAAGTTCCAAAAAGAGGGTCTAATCTTCAACTTCATTGAGGAAAAAAAGAAAGTATGATTTGATTTAAGTACCCTTTGTTGAGTATCTACCGAAAAACCTTGAATCGTTAACCGACCGGAGCTCTACGAGGAGTGCCTTTCCGTTTCTTCGTTCGTCTCCTAGGCTTTAAAGTTTTGGTCACCGATGCTTTTGTCTCCACAGAGACATCGGTTGATGAAAGGGATGATTGCTTTTCTTCCGTGCTTATTTCCAGTGAATTTTTATTGTATTTCCATGGAAGATCGGGGAATTCTCGTATAGTCGATTCGAGTTTACTAGCTCGGTTTCTAGGCTTCATATGATCAACAACCGAGACCTAAGATGTATGGTAAAAGTTCAAGTGAAGAGAAATGGGATAACTCAAGTTATGAACTGGGGTGGAATTTTACTTTACCTTGCATGCTATGGAACAAAATCTATTAGGAGGGTCTTGAAGGTATCTTCTGCAAGCTTCACAGGCGGCACCGGTTTTCAATTTCGTCGACGGTTTGGCGTCTTTAGCTTGAGGCCGAGGGTTCAAATGTATAGCCTTTTCACCATTGATTTTATATGTCTGCCAAATGATCACAAATCATTCATATATGCATATATTGCTAACAATTACAACAAAATATATACAATTTGTGCATTCGAATAAGTGATTTACCCGAAAACAAGCATTGATCACATATATATGATACAATCAAATCAATAAGGCAAATGAATTACATTGAAATCAATAGAATTACAATGAAATTTTAAGAACTAGAGACCAATGAGAGGCATTGGGAAACTACCTGAATTTTGGAACAATCCATATGTTTCTGCATTTCTTGAAGTCGAACAACTTCTTGATACACATATTTGCAGATCTGAAGTGAAACATGTTGGCTATGAACCTTACAATGCCGGCAAAACCCGAGGCTACAATTGATGCAGAAGACATTCTTCTCGTTTTTCCTAAGGTCTTGATGATCAGAGCAAGGGCCAAAGAATTCAGTTTGAAGAAGGGTACTAAGCCAATCTGTTTTCTTCCTAGTAAACAACTCACAACCCACCTGCACTAATCAAATTCTTAATTCATTCGAATCGAAAAAAGCTCGAAAAAGGTTATGAACATCCAAGGTTTTGGATTTACATTTCATGTCATAACTTTGATATAAAATGGATGAATTACATAGCAAGATTCAACATTTTTTGAGAATATACCACTTGGAATAAGCATAATTAATAAACCAAAGAAGCTAAAACAGCCTTTTTTCTTCTCCAATGAGTTGAATAAAGTTGCACGGATAGTACTATTTCTGTGTTCTTATCTAAAAATTTTCCTGGGAAACAAACAGACCATGATATCCAGATAACAACAATCACCAAAAGGAAAAACAAATACCCATCATTCAACACTTTGCAAATTAGAGAAAAAGAAGCAAAATTTCTCACCATTTTCTTTGTTTTGAATTTGATATGATATAATTTCGTATTTTCTCTGCTCAACACTGTATGGATAAACTTTGCAAATTGGAATTTTCAGGGGAAGTTAAGAAAAAAATGATTTTTTTCAAGGAAAGAGAGAGAAAAAGGGAGTGAGAAGAGAAGCCTACAGATTCTGGGAAGAATGATGATATAAGGAATGGAAAGTGCAGAGAAAAATGGTTAATTAGGATTAATATTCTCTTTTAATTTTTTAATTAAAAAAATATACACTTTTAAATAAAATTTGAAAAAATAAGCCTTTCAGTGTACGTAATTAAATTCATGTTTAATTAAACACGAATTTTAAATTTATATTTAATTAAACATAAATTTCAAAAAAGTAATTTATTAAAATTTTATTATACCAAATTAATTTAACTCACCTGAGTTAAAGAGGCTTTTTTTTTTAATTTTGTTCAAAATATATTTTTAATTAAAAAAAATAAAAATACATTTATTCAAATTACTCGAGAAAAATATTTAAAAAATTAAAATAAAAAAAGGAAATTTTGTCAGCTAAGGAAATGAAGTGACCCTACCAATCATTCTGATTGGTGAGTTAAAACTTGATCCGACGGATATTAATTTATCACAACTATTTTTCTGAGAAAATGTAAATCTTCTAGAAAATTCAGAGAAATTAGTTATTATTTATCATTTTAATATAAAATTTATTGTATAAATTAAATTTTAGCATTGCCTACTGATTTGTAAATTATATTTTTAATGAAATAACATGTTGGGAAGGGGTGTATTCGATTCAGTTTTGATTTAATTCGATAAATTATTTTAGTAAATATCGATTTTTGATTTAATTAATTTTGATTTTCAGTTTTTTATATTAACATTAATTTTTAAAATTTTATATTTTATTTTGATAAATAGCTTTATTTTATGAGTTTTAAACATTAAAGATAAAATTTTAAGTTTATTTTATAAATATTTATTAAAAATTTATTATTAAATAAAAAAATAATAATTAAAAAATACATTTATAGATTTTAAGTATAAAATATATATTTTTACCTTATAAAATAGTTATAAATTAATAAAAAAATTAAATTTGATTTAATTAATCGAATTCGGTTAACTATAATTCAAAAACTTATAAAGTATAGAACATTTATAACGTTTTAATTTGAATCAATTTTTAATTTTATGATTAATCGTACAAGTCAGGATGTTGGTCGGACTTTAAAATGAAATTCATGTGTGGGAATGACTTTTCGAAATTTTAGAATAAATTTTCATGTTTAGTAAGATAAAAATTAAAAAAATGGGATTAAGGGTAAGAACCTGTTACACCCGAATTTTGGGTAAATAAAATAAACAAATAACAGAAAAAATGATAAAAATAATAAAATTTAAATTGAAGATATGTGAGAGAGTTTCGGTTGGAGAAGGCAACACTTGGAAAAATTATATCATGGGTCAGGCTTACCACCTGTCTATGGGACTAACCAATAAAAACTGTCCCTTCATCAATTTTTTCATGCCATAATTTTTTCCGAAGTGAATCTTTACTTGGAAAATTAAAAAATAATAAGGTGGACAATTTCTATTGGTTAGTCCCATGAATGACGTGGTGGGACTGACCCATGATATAATTTCTCCAACACTTGATATGGTTTTTCAATATTGCCACGTGGGTATAGTTATGGTCAATGAAGCTTTGATGGCCATGTATGGTTTCATTTTCAGGTATGTTTCAAGTGAACATTTAAATTTTGCCTTTATATTAAATTTATAATGATTCAATCAATTTTGTCTTTTATCTTATTTAGTGTTTTATTTATTTATTTATTTATTATTTAAATTATTTGCTTGCATGAATTTAAAATTCATATAGTATATTTGTTGAGGAGGTCATTTAATTCACTTAGATAATTAATAAATTAAAACCTTTTAGGATTAGTCATTTTAATTACATAATTAATTAAATAATTTTTATTAGAAAGATAATTGTAGTAACGATAATATTTTAATCTTATATCTCGGATACACTAAGCGGTCGGTGTTTTAACGTACCATGACGTTGACCCAAAGAGTGTACCTTGGTATCATATTGACGTGCTATCAAAACGTAAAAATTGATAAATAATTTTAGGATTAGAATTAAATAATATTAATTAGCTAAACAATTAGGAACTTCAATAGTATTATTAATTTTTGTTTGGTGCCGAGATGGTAGTGTTCGATAATTCGGATGTTATCATAATACACTTGGTGTAATTAATAATTTAATAGGTTTAAATATTTAACTAATGGAGCCTTTTTAAGTTAGAACTTAAAATGAACCAGATAATAACCGGTCATGCATTTAAAACCTTTGGAGCAGAATTTATATTTATTTAAATACGGCCCAAATGTTTTAAAAATGAATCTCTAGTTTATTTTATGGTGTCTGGCCTACCAAAGTGGCCAGTGACGACTCCGAATCAATTTTTTTAAAAAATTCAATTTAAATGTTTTAAAATAACCCTAATTTTTATAATTAATAATTAAAGACGGTAAAAATTCGATTTTTTCCAAATTCACTCCCCAGGCCATTTTTTCCACACGTTTTTGGTTTTAAAACGGTCGCGACAGAATCCCTAAATTTTTTTAAATGATTAAATTTTATTTTTTGGTAAATTATAATGAGTATCACTTAATTATGAGTAAAGTTATATTTGGGTCACTCAATTATTGGTAATGTTACATTTGGTTCGCCCAATTAATAAATATTATATTTAGATCACTCAATTATAAGTAAAGTTATATTTGAGTCACCCTTTATATTTTAAAAAACTTTATTAATTTGTGTGTTAGATTAATTAATGATACTAAATGAAGTACTATAATATTAACAAGGCTATAAAGTAATTTAGAAGAAAAAATGATCAAATTGATGTATTTTTTAAAATATGAAGATGACCCAATCATAAACTTATCCATAATTGAGTGACAATAAATGTAACCTTTAATAATTAGGTGACCCTAAATTTAACATTTAATAATTGAATAACCCAAATGTAACCTTACCAATAAATGAGTGACTTAAATGTAACATACTCATAACCGAGTATAACTGAGTGACTCGAGTAGAACCATACTCATAACCGAGTGACCTTTATTGTAGTTTATCCATTTTTCACTCAATTAAGCCATTGAATCAATATATTGAATAAATTAAGCCTTTTGATTAATTTTAAGTTTTAACTATTGAATCTTGATAATTTTTTGAATTTATTGGTGTATTATAGTCGCGTCACAATTAGGGTGAGCAAAACTCAACTCGAAAAAATTGAATAATCAACTCGTTTTAACTTGACTCGAAAAAAATTCAAATAAAGTTCGAGTTGTAAAATAGAAATTCGAATAACTCGAATAACTCAAATTTTTTTAATAATTAAAAGATTTATTTTTAATTTGGAGATAAGTCTCTCAACTTTTTATGATATAAATTGATATATGAAAATATAAAAAAATATTACTATATAAGAAAATACATATATATCTTATATGATTAGATAAAGTCGTTTAAATTAGAATCAAGTTGTACTATAACATGATAAATAATTACAATTAAATATTTATAGGAACTCGAAAACTCGACCCGACCCGATTTGAAACGAATTTCTTAAACTCGACTCGAACCGAATAAATTTCAAATAAAGATTGAGTTGTAAAATATGACTCGTCAACTCGAATAGCTCGAAAATTTTTAATTCGACTTGACTCAACTCGATCGCATACTCACCCATAGTCACAATATTTCTTTTTAACATTTTCAGTTTTATTTTAAAAATTCTAAAAATTTATAAAAAAATGTATATATATAAATATAACATGATAAAACTATAGTGTATTATATGCCAGTAATATCTAAAAAAATTATAATTAAAATTGGTCAAAATATTTAATTGATAATTTTATTATTTTAAAATTTTATTTAATTTAATTTTTTAGTTCAAAAAATTAATTAGCTGTAAAAATATTCAAAAATTTAAATATTTTTTTCTCAAAAATTGAAAGGCTTCTTCGCAAGCCAAAACTTTTAAAAGTAAACTTATTTTATCAAACTCTAATATTATTTTTTAATATTTATTAAATTATGAATCATTTTATTTTAAAGGTTAATAGAACTATTGTTGTTTTGAAAGTCACAATTTTTTTTTTAAATTATGCGAAGAATAGTTCTCTTAGCTAATTTTTTAATATTTATTAAAGTACGAACCATCTGTATGATTTTAAAAAAATAAATAACTAATTTCTATAATTTCACTAAAAAGTTTCTTTTGTTTAGGGCCAAATGACAAAAATATTATGAAAAACAAAATTATTTTTTTAATATATGATATTTTTTAGATTATTTCTCAAACTATTGATATTTTTACAGTAAAAGTGAAGTCGAATCCATTAGAATCCGACTTTAAATATTGATTTATTTTTTTAATAAAAAAATTAAAGTCAGGAGCAAGAGGCTCCGACTTGGAATAGTAAAAAATTCAACAAAACACTAAAGTCGGTGGCAAGAGGCTTCGACTTTGAATGGTATTTTTATTTTTTAATCCGATCACTATTTATAGTCGAATTTTAATGAAACCGACTTCACTTTTAGTGTAGAAACATCAATAGTTTGAGAAATAATTTCGAAAAAATCATATATTGAAGAAATTATATTATGGGATATTCTCACCACGTCATCTATGAGACAAACCAATAAAAAGGATCCATTTAATTATTTTATTCGCCTCATCATTTTTACCAAGTGAATCTTCACTAACATTTATTATAAATAGAGTTTAAAACATTTTTTACCAAGTGAAGATTCACTTGGTAAAAATGATGAGATGGAAAAAATAATTAAATAGATTCTTTTTATTGGTTGGTCCCATAAATAACGTGGTAAAAAAATCCCATAATATAATTTCTCAATATATTAGGAAATAATTTTTTTCACAATATTTCTGTCCATTTGTCTTTGTTTAGTGTGTGTTTTATTTTAATCATTCATCTTGGAAAATTATTTTCATCATTTATGTTTTTGACCGTTAATCATTTTGGTTATCCAACCTTTATCCCTGTAAAAACGACGATACAAACAGATTATTAGGTGAACCCTATTCACCACGTCATCTATGATCTAAACAATCACGATCGTTGATCTTTAAATAACCACCTAATAACTACCCACCCATTAAGTTCATGTAGGAAAGAGGTGATGATTCACTTGAAAAAAAATTAAGATCAACGGTCCTGATTAATTGGGACCATGGATGACGTGGTGAATATGGTTCACCTAATAATTTTTCGACAATATAGCACGTTAATAAAAAAAAGTTAATTTTTAATTTAATCCTCAAACTTTTAAAATTTTTCCCAATAAAAATATATTGAAACATTATTAATATATATGATCTGAATTTATCGACAACTATCGAATATATTGATAAGTTACGTTGCACACTCTGAGAGAGAACGTGAGTTTAAATGTTGAATATACCGAACATGAACCATAAGACAAATGTGCTTATTATCAAAGAAAAATATATATAATTTGAATTTAACTCGATTATATTTTTCGGTGATCTAAAGTTAATTATAAGGTATAAATTCTTAATCCTTTGACTATGTATATTTTAAAGACAAAATGAATTAAAAGTAATATATATTAGACTTTTTATAAAGACAAAAGTCAAAAAAATATTCTTAAAGAAAGAAAAAACTAAATTAAGTTATAGTAAAATGACAATTCGTCCCTTATGAAAATTGACTTTTAAAATTATGAAAATCCAAATCTAAGAGGAATGAATGGTATCTTTAAATTTGAATGTCAGCATCTTTTAATTAAATTACTCTGTTTTTAACAAAAATATTAATAAAATTATTATTTTTTTATGTTTTATAATTTTTATATGAAAATTTATTCACTATCGATATGATTATTTTATAAATGTTATAATTTATATCATTTTATTATCCGACTAGTTTTGATATTATTTTTAATGCGGCAACATTAAAGTGAAAATATTAAAATTTTCTTATTTAATAAGTATAATATATATTATTTTAATGATTTTTTCCCATATAATTCTCAAACAAAACAAATTTAAAATTATTACTTAAGGAATTAAAGTTTTGAGTAAATTTTGTTAAATGTAATTTTTAGAAAAAAAATCATGTTTATATTTAAAGGGTTTAAAATTTAATTTAAGGGTTATGAAGTTTATTTTATAGGATTCAAAGATCTAGATTTTATTTTTTAAAAATTAAATATTCATACTATGTAATAATTTTATATTTATTTGTCAAAATATTACTCTATTTTTATATAATATATTTTGATAAAATATATTATATTTTAGCAACTTGAAGAACACTATTTGTTTCTATTCAGAAAAAAAAATCTACTACCAATATATTTCAAACCCTAAAATTATGGAGTCTAAAAAGCTAGTAATTGTCATATTCTATCAAATAAAATTAAACCTTTAGAATTAATTATTTTTTTATCCATCGGTATTCAAACTCAAATTGAGCTCAATAGTACTAACTGGACTTGACTCGTTAAAAGCTCGAGTTAAATTTTGATTGAATCGGACTCGAGTAACTCCCGATCAGTCAGAAAACACCATATATCATTGGCATAAAACACATTTTTTTTATTCAACTTTTACAAGTCAAGCACGTTTTTGAAGACACAAAAGGAAGGCAACTTGAAACGAGGGAGGGATAAGAAAAATACTTGAAACTGTGTGAAGAGCAATACCTCTTTGAAGCCAACAATCTGAGCATTTTCTCTACAAAATTGGATGGAAAAAGAAGACCCATGTCCATGTACATCCCCAGTATCATGGCTAGACAATATGCTTCTTTCGGACTCGACTGCCGTATCTCGATTCTATGTTGCATCCGGTTACCTGGTTCACGAATAAATCTGCGCGTTTTTTTCAAATATTTCTCGTTTTTTCGTTGATACATGAATGATAAGCAAGATAAAAGGAAGGAAACATAACTTCTGATGATGTTTACCTTTTATTGTTTCGAATCAATCGAAGTGAAGATGGTGTTTTCTTTTACGACATCTATTGACATACCAAGTTGCATGTTTCTTTAGGCCCATGCCAAGCATCACTTTTAGGCTTGTAAGCATGACATAGGTCACTGAAATCAAGAAAAGGATCCAAAAGAGTCTCCACGGCAACGGACTGTACGGGAGGTGAGCAGCATATACCGGAGTCAGCACTCGAATGACCTTAAACAAAATGAAAAAGATAGCAAATGAAGAACACTACTAGCAAGAAATTCAACACAAAGATTATGGTTAACCAGAAATGGAACATTTATATTTGAAAAATGGAAAATTTTGAGCTTCTCCTTCGCACTCTACTACCTAACATATAATAAAACCTTCCAACTAAGCCAGGATCTATTATGGTTAACCAGAAATTGAACATTTTTTTTTTGAAAAATGGAAGATTTCGAGCTTTTCCTTCGCACTCTACTACCTAACATATGATACTTTCCAACTAAGCCAAGATCATATCACTTCAACTTCAATCGAAATGTATATAGCTGATGGATATCCGACATCTTTTTCTTCATGGCATCGGCAAATCCCCTCCCCTCATGTACACGATAAACAAAAGGAAGGAAATGGGAGGAAGTGGCAAAGAAAACAATCGAAATACGTATTAACAGGTTCTTACCACACACGCTGGAGCAAGAGGAACAAAAGTGAGATTTTTCTTGCTATCTTCGGGTTGCATATTTAAAGTCTGAAAATGGCAGTGTACTTTAAAAGTTAATAATACATAACAAGTTTAAAAACTATTTTCCCCGTAAATAAAACAGTTAAATATCATAAAGAATAAACAGAAAAAGAGAGGGAAATATGGAAGAAATGATATACAAGAATAACTTTTGTTCATAAAATGACGGGAGAGGATTATCAAGGATGCATCAATTAGAGAAGCATATACGATATACCTGCTTGCACAGATCTTCAAGAAATTCCGAGTATTCAATGGGCTTTATACCATTGAACTTGGCAAGGAATGAATGCTTTATGATATCAATTAACATTTCGCAGAAGAAAACCACAAACGCATTCTGCATAGGAGTTCATACACGAAATATCAGCAAGACATACAAAGTCTTATGAAGTAATCATGATAAAAAAATATCTGAAACATGGAGTGCCATGATTTTTTATGTGTACTTACAAAAATAAAACTTTCAAACCAAGGACTTGGAGCTTCCAAGATATTTTGAGCTAATACGGATAAGAGAAATGCTGAAATGTGGAATCGCTCTATTGAATCTGAGAGGCAAAATAATTCAATAGTTAGTATCAGAACAAAATGACCACAGCAATTAGCAATACAGCCCCCCCCCCAAAAAAAAAAGATGTGGACAAACAATGAAGATATAATCTATGTTGATCATGATGATTTTCCGTGAGTTCATTTGTGGCATTGGTATGAACCAAAGTTGGTTCTTAGACTTAAAATTCTTACACACTAACAGATATAGGAATTGCCACTTCTTGTTCCTTTCTAACTAATATTTCTCAGTATGGAAGTAAAAGAAGCTTAACAGGACAGTATCTTCAATATCCCTTGGGCTATATAAAAACCATTGTCTGCAAGACTGCAATGATGGCTCCTTTTGCACTTTAAATTCAGCAAGTATCCAAAAAGTCATTAGGCAGTCTCAAACACCATAAAATGAAATGTATAAAGGAGCAAGTCACCTGCGTATGCAAGATTGTGGATGTTATCCTTGCTAAAGCGCTTAAAGACATTGCTTTTTATCTCAGAAAAGTTATTGGATACCAGCAAAGCAAATAGTGCGTTATTATGAGCGACAATGCAAGTTGATAAAGCGATTGCCTGAGCTAATAAAATAAAAGAATGAAGAAGTAATGATAGTCAAAGAAACAAATGAAACAAGAATATTTAAGAAGCAGAAGGGGGTGAAGGCGGGGGTGGGTAAAGAGGGAGGGAGGGAGAACATTGCTTAAATGTAAGGATATTTGAGAAAGCCATAGCCAAAGCTTGGTCAGAAACAAATCTGCGGATCCAGAATCTCATGTTTTCCTGAGGGCAATTCGATAGTCCTTCTGCAGAATTAAACAAGGTTTGAAACACATCTCCACCAAAATTTTGGCACAATTTATCAAATATCTGCATATGGATACAAAAGACAATTGTTAAATAAGTAGATAAACAATAGATTTTTGAGTAAACTTGATCAGTTTATTCTAATGATTAAAAGAACAAGTTTACAGACTCTTATATAGCATAAGAATAAAACTCCTAATTGAATTATGAGTCCTAGATATCCTAAACTTAAAACTCTTAAGTATAAAACTTTAAATATAACTAAGACTCTTTTACTAAGATAAACTCTTGATAAACTAACTATAAATTCTTAACATAATCTCAACAACTAACACTCCCCTCAAACTGGTGAGTATACATTGTATAATCCCAGTTTGGACATAAACTTGTCGAACAAGGCTTTTGGTAAAGCCTTTGTAAATATATCTGCCACTTGTTCTTCGGTTGGAATATAGGACAAGGATGTGACTCCACTCGTGAGTTTTTTTGTTATGAAGTGTCTGTCTATCTTAACATGTTTTTGTTAGTTATAAGTGTTAGATAAAATAATAATATTATTATTAGGATAAAGTTCTATTTAATAGGACTAAGTCGATTAGGACTAACTCCTATATTTTAGGAGTTATTAGTAATGTTGAAACTTTTATCTCATTAAGAGATTAGAGTCCTATTTATTTAAGAGATTAGAGTCCTATTTTTAGTTATTGTAAAACTCTTGCAACAAGAGTCTATATAAGAAGCCATTCGGCTCAGTAATAAAATAAGTAACAAAGACTATTTCACTCTGTTTTCTACATGGTATCAAGTTAGAGCGATCCTGATTTCTCTCAATTTGAATTCTTGTTTCTTCTTCTCGGATTAGTTTCTCCTCATGACTAATCCAGATCAATCCTCTTCTGAGATTAGTTCTCAGAACAATTCCTCACAATCAGAAAATATATTGTCTGATTCATCCCTTTCTCCGATAACAACCTACAAATTAAATGGGAATAACTATCTCCCATGGTCCCAATCAGTACGACTATACATCACTGGAAAAAGGAAGATTGAGTACATCTCTAATTCCATGGTCATTCCGACAAAAACAGATCCAAAGTATAGCACCTGGCTGAGTGAAAACACCATGATCATGTCATGGTTGATCAATTCAATGCTTCCTGAAGTTGGGGAGAAATATGGGAAGCAACAAGGGATACCTATTCGAATAATGATAATACTGCAGAACTCTTTCGGATAGAAAATCTCATCAAAGATCTTCGACAAGGAGATCTTTCAGTTGTGCAATACTATGGTCTTTTCAACAAGTATTAGCAGCAACTTGATTTATACGAGAACAATGAGTGGAAGTGTCAAGAGGATAGTCTTTTATATGGTCAACAGAAATATCAGAGGCGAATTTTCCAGTTCTTATCTGGATTAAATGGAGAGTTTGATGGGGTTAAAGAAAGAATATTGGCAACTAAACCTTTTTCATTGGTACGAGAGGTTTTTTCAGAAATTCGAAGAGAAGACAGTAGAAAAACAGCAGTGATAGCACCACCAATTCAACCAGATGCTGCAGCTCTTGTCACTAATTTTCATCCTAAGAACCAAACTAGGAGAAATCGACCATGGTGTGAACACTGTCGAAAGCCTGGCCATTGGAAAAATCAATGCTAAAAACTCCATGGCAAACCTACTGATTGGAAGCCTACTCGATCCAAAGTTCCAAATGAAGCTAATGTGGCTACCCAAGAATCATTGTCGAGTCCCTTTACTAAGGAACAGATTGTCACATTGCAACAACTTCTGAACAATATGATACCTCAATCTTCCAACATTGCACATGCTGCTACTGCATGTAACTCTTTTTCCAAATCCACTATGGTGCTGTTAATCTTCCAGCAATTCGAATTGCTGATGGTACCCTTACTCCAGTCGAAAGAAGTGGTTCAGTTACCTTGAATAATAATTTAACTCTTCACAATGTTCTCTATGTTCCTAAGCTTACATGTAATTTGCTTTCTGTTAGCAAGTTAGTTTATGAATCCAAGTGTAATGTTCTTTTTGGCATTGGTGGTTGTACTTTTCAGGAACAGGACTTGAAGAAGGCGATTGACAAAGCTAGGCTACTAAAGGGATTATACATACTCGAAGGATGTATCTCTCCTCATCATACCTTCTCTACCTCTCTTAGGAAACAAATTTTTCTCTCCACTCTTAGCACAAATGAGGCTTTGTTATGGAACTATTGATTAAGACATCCAAATTTCTTTTATTTATCCAAGATGTTACCACACTTATTTGTTAATAAAAATCCATCTTTATTCAATTGTGAATCTTGTCAGCTTGCAAAACATTCTCGCAAACCTTATGCCCCAAATACATATGAACCCACAACACCTTTTTCAATCATTCACAGTGACATATGTGGTCTTTCCTCTGTCAAAACTGTATCTGGATATAGGTGGTTTATTTCCTTCATTGATGACCACTCTCGAAACACATGGGTCTATCTTATGAAAGACAAATCTGAAGTAGAAACCATCTTTAAGAACTTCTACCAAAAAATTTCAACCCAATTTGACACAAAAATAAAACTACTTCGAAGTGACAATGGGAGGGAATACTTAAGTTCTTCTCTTGGTTCTTTCTTTCGAGAAAAAGGAATAGTTCATCTTACTTCATGTGTCAATACACCCCAACAAAATGGAGTGACAGAGAGAAAAAACGACATATTCTAGAGGTTACAAGGTCTCTACTCTTCTCGGCCTGTGCACCTAAGTACCTTTGGGGGGAGGCAATTCTGACAGCTACCTATCTCATAAATAGGATGCCAAGCAAAATTTTAGGTTCAAAATTCCCTGGTAAGATTCTTCTTGACCACTTCTCTCACTTTAAACCTTTACATTCAAACATTCCTCCTAGAGTTTCTGGGTGTACTGCCTTTGTACATATACACCAACATCATCGCAGCAAATTAGATCCTAAAACTGTCAAATGTGTCTTTATAGGGTATTCTCCTAGTCAAAAAGGCTACAAATGTTATTCTCCATCCACAAGGAAAACTTATGTTTCTTTTGATGTAACCTTTTTTGAAGATACACCATATTTTTCCGGGTCAGAAATTCAGGGGGAGAATTCTAAGGAATTTCAGCATGTTCATATACCTGAGCAACCTATTTTCCTTTTTTTTACTACTATTTTGCATCAGTCAATTATTTCAGCTCCTATTGAAAATAATGTGACTAACTGAGAGGATATAATCACTGAATTACCCTCTCCTTTATCCCAGCTTTCTAGTCCTTCGACCAAAAATACACCATCTCAAATCCATGTCTATTCGAGAAGGAAAAAGGCCACTGCAGACCAGCCTAGCATTAGCCAAAGACTAGACTCGATTCCTGCTACTGAAACAAAAATTATTGGTGTTGAAACAGATCCTATTTCTGTCACTGAAACAGAAGATAGAAGTGCTAAAACAGACCCTGTTCCTACTACTGAAACAGAAGATAGAAGTGCTGAAACCGAGAACAATAATGTTGAAAATGAAACTAATAAAGATACTATAGCTGTTGAACTCGATGATTTTCCTATTGCCATCAGGAAAGGAGTAAGAAAATGCACTGCACATCCAATAAATAGATATGTAGCATATGGAAAATTGTAATATGATTTCAGGACATTTACGGCTAGCATTGATAGTAAGAAGGTACCAAGAAATGTGGCAGAAGCACTCCAAATTCCAGAATGAAGGAAAGCAGTAGAAGAAGAAATAAAAGCTTTATAGAAGAATAACACATGAAATCTAACTGAGTTACCACATGGAAAAAAAGTTGTTGGGTGTAGGTGGATTTTCACAATCAAGTACAAATCAGATGGGAGCATAGAAAGATATAAGGCAAGGTTGGTTGCTAAAGGTTTTTCACAAACCTATGGTATTGATTATCAGGAAACATTTGCACCTGTTGCAAAGTTGAACACTATTAGGATTTTGTTATCAATAGCTGTCAATATGGATTGGAAGTTGCATCAGTTGAATATTAAAAATGCATTTTTAAATGGGAATCTGGAAGAAGATGTTTACATGGAGGTACCACCGGGATTAAAAGGGAAATTCACAAAAAATACTGTCTGCAAACTTGAAAAATCCCTATATGGTTTAAAGCAATCACCTAGAGCATGGTTCGATAGATTTGCTAAAGCAATGATACAAGAAGGATTCAAGCAAAGTCAAGCCGGTCACACTTTATTCAAGAAAGGTGACTCGAATGGTAAGATGACTCTGTTAATAGTATATGTAGATGATATTATTACCACTGGAAACAATGAAAAAGAGATAGAAGAATTAAAAGGAAACTTGACAAAAGAATTCGAAACTAAGGACCTAGGGAACATGAGATATTTTCTTGGTATGGAAGTTGCCCGATCCAAAGAAGGACTTGTCATCAATCAAAGAAAATATGTGCTAGACCTTCTTACAAAAACAGGAATGTTAGGCTGCAAACCAATCGAGACTTCTATGGATCCAACCTTGAAGTTCAGCAAGGAAAAGAATAAAAATCCAACAAACAAAGAAACCTATCAAAAGTTAGTTGGTAAACTAATTTATCTCTCTCTAACACGACCAAATATTGCGTACTCTGTCAGTGTAGTCAGTTAATATATGAGTGATCCTAAGGAAAAACACATGGAAGCAGTAAAGAGAATACTTAGATTCTTGAAGTTTACACCTGGTGCTGGACTTATATTCAGAAAAAATCAAGATAGATCAGTAAAGATCTATACTGATGCAAGTTGGGCATGAGATTGATTGATAGAAGATCAGTGAGTGGTTACTGTTCCTATGTTTCGGGAAATCATGTCACATGGAGAAGCAAGAAACAAGCTATGGAAAGTGAAGGCGACAAAAGTTTTGAGATTTTCAGTGATAGTCAATCGGCCATAAGTATAGTAAAGAACCCAGTGCAACATGATAGAACGAAGCACATTGAGATAGATCGACACTTCATTCACGAGAAAATCAATAGTGGAGTGGCAAACCTACAATATGTGTCTACTAAGAAGCAACTGGCAGATATTTTCACCAAAGCCCTTCCAAGAGTTACCTTTGATGAGCTTTCATTCAAACTGGGTATATACAACATATATACTCCAGTTTGAGGGGAGTGTTAGTTATAAATGTTAGATAAAATAATAATATTATTATTAGGATAAAGTTCTATTTAATAGGACTAAGTCGATTAGGACTAACTCTTATATTTTAGGAGTTATTAGTATGTTGAAACTCTTATCTCATTAAAAGATTAGAATCCTATTTATTGAAGAGATTAGAGTCCTATTTTTAGTTATTGTAAAACTCTTGCAATAAGAGTCTATATAAGAAGCCATTCGGCTCAATAATAAAATAAGTAACAGAGACTATTTCACTCTGTTTTCTACAGTTTTGTTCGATCATGTTGTATAGGGTTCTTGACAATCTGAATTGTTGATTGATTGTCACAAAAGATTTCAAATTTTTTGTCTTGACACATTCCAAGTTCTTCAAGTAGCTTTTGTAACCAAATTCCTTCCCATATTCCTAGAGTTAATGCTCTGTATTCAGCTTCAGCACTGCTCCTTGAGACTACTGTTTGCTTCTTACTTTTCTAAGTCACTAAGTTACCCCAAACGAATGAACAATAGCCACTTGTAGATCTTCTATCTGTAAGTTTACTTGCCCGACTTAAGTCTGAAAACACCTTCACACTTCTGTCATGGTTTTTCTTAAATATTAAGCCATGTCCGGGTGTACCTTTTAAGTACCTTAGTATTCGTTTTGCAACTTTCATGTGTTCCTGTCTGGGATCGCTCATGTATTGGCTCACAATATTAACAGGAAAAGATATATCTGGTCGGGTTAAGGATAAGTAAATCAATTTTTCTACTAGTCTTTGGTATAACTCTTTGTCTGTCTAAGGGCCTAAGCCTGCCTTGTTGAATTTCAAACCAACATCCATAGGGGTGTCTGCTAGTTTACAACCCATTAACCCAGTTTCTTCAAGCAAATCCAGAACATACCTTCTTTGATTAATAACTAGTCCCATACTTGATCTAGCCACCTCCATGCCTAGGAAATATCTGAGTTTACCTAGGTCTTTAATTTCAAATTCTCTATTGAGCATGTTCTTTAGTTGGTGGATCTCCCTCTCATCATCTCCTGTTAGGATTATATCATCCACATAAACAATCAGGATAACTCTTTTGTTGTTTGGAGATACTTTAGAGAATAGTGTATGATCTGACAAAAATTGTTTGTAACCCATTCTCAAGATGACTCTGGTGAATCTTTCAAACCAAGCTCTTGGGGGCTGTTTCAAACCATAGAGGGATTTGTTAAGCTTACACACCTTCTGGTTATTTTCATCATCTTCTAGTCCTGGTGGAATCTGCATATAAACTTCTTCCTCCAAATTTCCATTTAGAAAGGCATTTTTATATCAAGTTGATGTAAATTCCAGTCACAATTTACAGCTAAGCTTAATAAAATTCTAACAGAATTAAGTTTAGCTATTGGGGCAAAAGTTTCTTTATAGTCAACTCCATAAGTCTGAGTAAAGCCCTTAGCAACTAACCTTGCTTTGTACCTCAATACACTTCCATCAGGATTAAATTTGATAGCAAAAACCTATTTGCAGCCAACTGGTTTTTTTACCTTGAGGTAGGTCTGTAATAGTCCATGTATTGTTTTTATTTAGTGCCTCAACTTCTTCTTCAACTACCATTCTCCATTTAGGGGATTGTAGAGCCTCTTCAATAGTCTTAGGAACTTGTTCTTCATCCAAACTTGTTGTAAATGCTTTAAAGGATGAAATCAACTTCTCATAACCGACATATCTTTGAATAGGGTATTTAGTACATTATCTAACTCCTTTTCTCTTGGCGATAGGCACACATTCAGATTCAAGTAGATGAGAAAGAATACTAGTTAAGTCATCACCTTCACTTTCTTCACAGGCAGCCGGATTTAAGTCTAATTCTTGGCAAATACCAGTTTGCAAAATGGTCTCAGAAAATTTTCTTCTTTTTCTGGTATAAACTTGAAGGGGTTTAGGAAGAGAATGCAATGGTGATGTAGGTGTGGTTTGTGAATTGACAGGAGTAGTAGAGGTAGGTAAATGCCATGATGATGATATAGGTGTGGTTTGTGAATTGACCGGAGTAGTAGAGGTAGGTGGAGGACATGAACTTTCAATAGAACTTTGTGTATTTGGTGGTAAATATTGGCTAGGAGGTAAGAAGGTTGAGGGAATGGTAGACTATCTTGAGTATGAGAAGGCTGTAGATCAATAGGGTTCTCCCCCTAAGTCACAGCCTTGGAGAAATAACGATCATGTTCAAAAAAGGTAAGATCTAATGAAATAAAGATTTTTTGAGTGGGTGGATGATAACATTTTTAGCCCTTCTTTAGTGAAGAATATCCTATTAGAACACATTTGATAGCCTTTGGATCTAATTTAGACTTAGAGGGATCTAAATTTTGCACAAAAACAGTGCATCCAAATACTCTTAAAGGAAGAGTGGAAGATATTGGTTTAAAGTTGGGAAAACTCTCTAGGAAGACATCCCTGTGTGTTCGAAAATTAAGTACTTTGCTGGGCATCCGATTAATTAGGTATGTAGCTGTTAATAAGGCTTCACCCCACAAGTACTTTGGTACACGACTAGTGAACATTAGGACTCTTGTTACTTCTAATAGGTGTTTATTTTTCCTCTCGGCAACTCCATTTTGTTGTGGAGTGTTAACACACGAACTTATTTGGACTATCCCCTTTTCTAGAAAATTTTTTCCTAATGATTGTGTGAAAAACTCACCCCCATTATCAAATTTAAAAATCTGAACTTTACTGTTAAATTGAGTCTCAATCATGTTGTAAAACTTTTGAAAGACAAAGGATACCTCTAATTTTTCTTTCAATAAATAGACCCAAGTAGTTCGACTGTGGTCATCAATAAATGTGACAAACCATCTACTCCCACTAATATTTTTTTACCTTAGAAGGGCCCCAAACATCACTATGAATCAAAAAGAAAGGATGTGAGGGTTTATGAGATGATGGTGAATAACTAGCTCTTGTTTGTTTAGCAAGAGGACAAATATGACATTTAAAAGAAGATGATTTCTTATTAAGAAATAAATATGGAAATATCTTTGCAAGATAATTGAAATTTGGATGACCTAACCTAAAATGCCATAACATAACATCATCGATTTGTCCTAAAGAATTAAAACAAGAAGGAGAAGAAATTTGGACAGGATTATTGTTGTTGGTCAAAATGTAGAGACCACCTTGTAGCCTAGCACTACCAATCCTCTTTCTCGAAGCCGGTGCCTGTAAAAAACATTCTTTGTCAGTGAAACAGAAAGAATAGTTTTGGTCTTTGGAAAGCTTGCTCACAGACAGTAGGTTACAATCCAAACTAGGCACAAAAAGCATATTTTTAAGGACTAAATCACTGTTAACAAATACAGTACCAGTGCCTTTAATTGGAGATAGAGAACCATCAGCTATTTTAATAGAACTTTTTGAGCATGAAGGAGTAAATTGAATGAGTATGTCTTTGTTACCAGTCATATGATCAGAAGCACCTAAATCAACTATCCAATTTGACGTATGTGCAGTGGAAAGGAAAGCAGTAGAGGAGGATTGTTGATGGACACCTTCATCTTCTGCTAGGGCTAGATTGCCTTCACTACTACTATTAAATTTATTGAATAATTGTTGTAGTTCTAACATCTGTTGTGTCGTGAAACCACCTTGTTTTGTTGTGACATCAGTAGATGAGGCTTTCATGGTTTTGGGATTGAATTCTTACCATCGGATGGTTTAACAGATTGTGACCATTGAAGATAATTATGGCCCACAAATTTATGACAAGTAACAGTGGTGCCTGTTACTTCTGAAAAATCTGCCATGGTGGCAGTGGATGCTGAAGAAGATGCTATTTCACTCGACATGGATTGAAGAGGAAAAACCATGGAAGAAATCTTGTCGACAGGATCAATTTATACTGATACCATGTTAAATAAGTAGATAAACGATAGGTTTTTGAGTAAACTTGATCAATTTATTCCAATGATTAAAAGAACAAGTTTATAGACTCTTATATAGCCTAAGAATAGAACTCCTAATTGAATTAGGAGTCCTAAATATCCTAAACTTAAAACTCTTAAGTATAAAACTTTAAATATAACTAAGACTTTTTTACCAAGATAAACTCTTAATAAACTAACTATAAATTCTTAACATAATCTCAACAACTAACAACAATGTTATACAAAATTCAGCCAGAATACCAGCAAAATATACAAAGTTCAGTGGAATCAACATGGATGATAAAAGAACACGCACATAACGGTTTAATGTGGTAGAAAAAATTCCTACAACAGAGGCATAAAATAATAAAATTACAAATGTCACTAATCTAGAAATATCCCTAAAAGACTATCTAATGTTTAATAAATTCCAAAACGAAAAAAAAAAACTTATTTTAAGCATAAGCAGCCATACTGAGCAACTCCAAATCAACGGCCATTATCCTTTTCTTTGAGATATTCTTCACATAAAGTTATGTGTTTCTCCCTTAGAAGAGAAATTTCCCAACTCAACTTTAAAAGACATTGTTAAATAGAATTATTCTAATTACAGATCATTAGCTATAATAAGCAATTGTTTAAGCAAAATTCGATTATCAAGTTTAACGATTAAAAGGTTGGGACTTTGGGTATTAAATTTTTCGTTTTCAATATATAAATTAAAGAATATTTACTTCTCAACATCGAGAAACCTGCCACTTAGTTGCCTAAAGCTGGTGTCTCCTTACATTAGGAAAATCAATTTCAACTCCAATCATAAACCCCAGCGAGGTGTCACATTGTAATCATCTTGAGTTTGTTAGGTTCTAGCATCATCAGTGAAAGATTAAAATCTAATCCATGAAGCATCAAAATCTCGGAAAGCCTACAGCTTTGTTCATGATAAATATTCAGCATCTAATATGAGCTCTTAAATGCATTCATAGTTCTCAGGTTCAGCTGTTTGTTCTAACCTCCAACACATTGTAGATCACGTAGAGTTTGATTGTTCCTTGCCCACGAATCATGTGATATATTAGGCTGATATCTGGGAAGACAAAAACTAAAATTAGAAAGAAAACAAACAGCTTACACAATCAGTATTACTTGTTACTATTGGGCCATTAGTGGAGCAGTAATTATGCCTCAAAGTCTTAACAAGCACCAATGACATGTTTAATTTTAATGATTTCATATTACAAGAAAGTGTGAAGCGGTATGTCCTGCTACCTGTTTGCCCCAGGAGAATAACACCACAGGCCAGAACAACAAAGCAGCCAAAATCACACAGCTCTGCTGCAGAAAGCCTCTTCAACTGCCTGCCACAAACATGTTGGGTTATTTTGCAGACATTACAAGTTGTAATTACTACGCTATGTGCTAGAGAAAGAATATGATGACTTCATACATGGCCTGAAAGAAATAGAAGTAGATAAGCTAAAAGAAGCAAAGGGAGAAATAACATTTTTTTTGTACAGAAACTCAAAGAATAGTTTCATTCTAATCTTTCTAAATTTTAGGAAATAGATTTGTTTTTTTTATATAAGGAAAAGGCTACTTTTATTCTCATCCTTATATTGAGGAAAAAAACAGTGAAGATGTTTTCAAATAGTCTTCTTCAAGGAACCAGGCATGATCCGGCCTTATTGAAGTTTCAAAATGAAAGCATGACTCATAATTCTAATAGAATCCTTTCACTAATTCTAGAGAAAAGCTGAAAAGACAAAAGGCAGAATTGTTTCGACATAAATTTGCTACAAGCATGGGGATCCTAACTATTTTGAATGAGAAATGAAATGTACATTCACATTGTACATCTGCATGCACGTATTCCCAACAAATCATATGTATCAGAGTATGTATATATACATATATATCTACAACATATATAAATAGCTAACCTTGCAGTCAAGAACCTCCAAAGCTTAATCAGAATCCTTGTTGGCATGATAGTTAACAAGGACAGAAACGAGTCAAAGCAGACAAAGAAGCCAACATCTATAAGCTGAAATAAAATTTTTGCTCTTGAGAATGTTTCAAAAAAAATATTAAAGGAAAACAAATCAATTTGATTAATAAATCAACTAGAAGAAGTACAATAGTTCAGCTTTTAACAAATAGAGACATAGACATAGTAAGCAGATGACGCAAAAAGCAAATCCAAGAAATAATGAATAGTAACTGCAAGCAAACTTGTTGCTGATAAAGTGATGAGGTATGGGTAGAGATTACCAGCAAAACCATACTTTTCCTTTTTGTATCTCTTTTTCATTTTATTGCAATCAAAGTGTAGAAAGGGAAAGCTTATATTACCACTTCACATCTCCATGGCAAGCGGAAGATGGTGTCATACACTCTCTCTCGTTCTTTCTCGCTACCAAATGTTGTTGTCTTTCGCAATGAATTTCCACTATACATTTCATCCAAAAAGTATTTCGTCGGTGATTTCTCCACTGAATAAAGGTCCAAAACATGCCACATCAAAATAATCATACATCTTAAACTTACATTTCCATGTAACATAAATAAAATAAACCAGAGAACACAGATAAAATGCTTAGTTTCCCTAAATATTCTCTCAAGTGGAAAACTTATAGTCGGTATCCTTTCATAACTTAATAACAAGAGAGCATTTCTCTATAGAAATTTCTGCCTAGTAGTCAGAGAATATGTGAACAACCCGAACTTCCTAGATCCAACTTAACATGTACATGCTTCTGGCAGTGTAGGTTCGAATCGAACAAAAAGACAATGAAGAAAACAAAACTATAAAAGGGGGTTAAAAATCAAAACGAAGAAGAGAAAGAAAGAAAGAAGTAAAGGCTTCTTTAAAATCTTCTTCTACTTTATGCTCTAGCCAATAAACATAAATACAGCAGTGCAGCATGCAGAGATGAGAGGTCTCAGCCATATGAGCCATGCATGAGCAGCATTCCTTCTCAAGTTATGCAGAATTATGACGCATAGTTATGCCACAAGTTTGTTGTAACATCCAAACGGAATTTTATGCCTCAATCACCGGAAATATTTCATGTCAAGCTTTTCAAGTTTCTGGATTCAACTCGGGTAAGGTATATGAAGAGGCTTGATGGACATCAGACCCTGTGTTCTACAACACTATTTGAGTGAAGCTCCTTAATGAATTAAACTTATTACATTAAAAATATCCATCTCCCTGTTCTACACGATCAACTATGGCCATTTCATAACTAGTAATAGTAACATAAGAGTGACATTCTACCCTCAACCATGATCGTTGATATAGCGAATTCATTTTAATAACAGTTTCCTTGAATTCTTAATTGCCTCGAATTGATTATAAACACTGATTAAAGTCAATATATGACCATTTCATTTATATTCATCCCCAAATTTCTCCTACTATGTTCCAGGCACCAACATAGATTTCCATAAAATTTCTAAAAAAATGATATTCATAAAAGAAAGGAATTTGCATAAAAGCTCACAATTAGGATCCTCTGACATAAGCCGCTTCCAATCCAACGTCTCAGCTGTCTCCAGCTTGTTCGCCACATCCCCATTAGCCACCGGCTGAGGTGATGCCGGCGGCAACGGCTCCTTCGGGCTACTCACGTCCACCATGGACGCCACCGTCGCCATCTCCTCTCCTCCGCAAATAACATTCCTCTGCCTCAATTCCGCAAAACCATACACATTCTGACAAACACTCTCTTCCATAACCACGACGCTCCCGCCGCCAACATAACTGATCATGTTGACGTTCCTATTATCTCTGATCCCATAATTCTCGGAATCCAATACGGCGCCGTCATCGCCACTGTTACCGCACTGTTCCGCGATCGGATCCTCGGGAATCACCGCGGAATCAACCGTAGACTCCTTCCTCTTCTTATGTTTCCTCTTCTTCCGACTACTCCGTGACGATTTAGCGACGCCGTTTTGGAGTCCGGTCGGATCTGAACTCAATCGGTAAATCGAAGACCGGTCTTCTCCTTCTAAATAACCACTTCTGCTTAAAATCTCGAATGAGAGCTGCTTTCTACTACCTGACGACCTCAACGCCATCCCTAAACCAACATTTGCGTGCAATCTAGAAGAAGAAATAAACAATTATAAACACAAGTAAGATTGAAATTCGTATTTGGATTTAAATTATTTGATTGCTTTGCTTTGTTGTTACGTTGAAGGGAGAAAGTGGGGCGCTGGTGGGAACTCGAAGCTTTTGGGTTTTCCATTGGGATTCAACTTCCAAGGAAGTGTGTTGGATTATTGTTTCACCCCGGGAGCCATTGGCGCGAGTGACGACGCAGGCCCAATCAAATTCTTACTACGCAATAAATTAGGGTAAAATGCATACTTTATTGTTCACTGTTATTTTAATCACAAACTCGTTGATAAATTTATTTATTATCCGTAAATTTTTTAAAGTTCGGCTTTTAACCCTCAAATTTACTATGTGAATCAAGAAAGCTTCACAATTTTGTTGTATCAAAAAGTTGAATTGACATGACTGACACCATATTTGGTAGGTATGAGTTTCTCTTACCCCTCACAATAAGTCTAAACTTGTGTGTCATACGAAGCTTCAAACTCTTTGACCTACACCCCAAACTTGCACCAAGTTTGAAGAGCCAAATCATTCCCAAGATTACATCAAACTCTTAAAAAGACAAGATTATTAGATTTGTTAGAAAGACCGGCTTTTGCACCTCAATCGGACACCTTCGATACACTTGATCCACTAACACATCATATCCTAGGAGACTAGTCACATGAACTCCTACCTCAAGATCCTCAGCAGGAAAACCTCATTGCTGAGATATCCCACTACGGATATAAGAGTGGGTAGACATCGAGTCCACTAGAGCAACTATGGAAACTGAAAACAAGATAAACATACATGAGATAACATTTGTAGCTGCATAATCCTCCTCTTGTGCCTTTATCGCATATGTTCTAGCTGGTGCCCTCGTCGTGTACTGAAAGATACCTCTTGATACATAACTCGCCCCTCTACGAGAAAAGTCTCGACCCCTCTAAGTTGGATAACTGGTCCTCTACACTTGTTTTGAAGGCGACATTGTGGTTTCAAGAGAGTCCCTCAAGAAGTGATCCGTTGACCCACAACGATAGTATGCTCTAACAACTACCCAATATTCTCCCCTTTGGTTCCGCCCACACTAATTGCAAACTGGTATCTGATGAACTGCTCCAGTCAAGTGAACTAGAGATTTCAGTAGTAATAGCTCGGGCTGTAATGTTTGTCCCTGTTGCTGTTGCTGCTGAAGTGGCAAAAAATGATTCCGTAGCCGCAGCAGTGGTTGCATCAGCGGATAAAGGCACCATGACAGTGCAGTAGTTGTTGGGATAATGGCAGATAGATATTATTATGGTATAACGAGGTCGGTATTGAACTCTAAAAAGATCATCTTGTATGTGGAGAGTTCTTCAAAGATTGTTACGATGATGACACTGTTGAACTCCTTGACATAATTCATGAATGTCAACTGCCTCTTCTGCATTCGTAGTAGAATGGTCATAATATCCTTTGATGTTGGAGTGGTTTTTTCTGTGGTTGTGCTTGCTGGTTGTGTAGCCTCGGTAGGTTTTACTTCAACGGTGGGAGGAATGAAAGCTTGTGGAATAACTTCCTCTACTTGTATCCTTTTAATGTATATATCTTTGGTCCAACCCTTTCTTTCCGGTGTGTGCGTATCAATTGGTAGTGTTACACCTTTATATGTTGCTAATGCCGTAATTAAACATGGAAAGATCAGTATACCTCTGTCCTTTGTGGCGCATTCAAATATTTTCTCGCTGATGATACGACCTACTTCAATCCTCCGGTTGTGGATGATAGAATGAATTAGCGTTATCCTTGGCCTGTCTACTGTCTGATTATGGGATGTGGGCAGTAAATTTCTTTTTATGAAAGTATTCCATAGCATTGCCTCTGGTCGGAGGTCTCAGCGGTTAATTGAACCTTGATGTTTGCCTATGTTCCATTCTGTCCCTAGCATACATAATTTTATCTTCATCTGCTCATAGTCTCCGGCCGTCAGGGCGGCGACGAATGCAACGTGTTCGTCAGTTTCTATGTAGAGGCCAAAATGAGCGTTGATGACCACCGCGATTGAGATGACTTTTCCCCGAAGATAAGAGTAAGGGTTGTTTGCCACTGGTCTGTGGGCATAGAATTCGCGAACCCATTCAATGTGTGCCGGATCCGGTTGCCTTGCAAATTTCTGCCATCGTTGAAAAGTTATTTTGGACAAGATGAAACTTTCTAGTCCAAGATCATCATCATTTGTGTAGAGGAACCCTTGCTCTTCCTAGATTTATCGATTCCGGAAAACACGGTGATATTTATGTTCGACTACCCTAGTGAAGAACCTTCTTAATGATGTCACTTTGACAGGATTTTGTTGTTGGTTGGCCATTTGGGATTGTTGTTGTGAAGAAGAAAATAGAGGAAGATTGTGAAACTAACAAAAGAGAAAAGTAAGAAATGATTACCTTGTTGCCTGTGTATTTAAAGGAATGTAATGGTGCGACGTTTGAGGGAGCGGGCATAATTAATGCTTGCTACCATGCATGCGACACTTCTATAGAATTCGATGTGCAATGAGGTTTGTTTCCCGTCAGGGTATCGATACCGAGACCAAAGGTATCGATACCCCTGACCAAAATTGATGTTTTAAAAGTTGAAATTTTGTGTAGGTTCAGACTTTTCCCCCGTAATCGAATATTGAAGCTATGTAAACCATTTTGAGTTGCAATGTCACCATGATGCATGATATTAACTTAATTACATATCGATTAATCTGAGTTGGATGTAATACCTAAGTTTTTACTTGTTTTGCAATTAGGTTCCTAACTAGTGAAACACGAAATTGGTAGTGCTATAATGCACCGTTTAATCTGAATTTTATGGTGAGGATGCTATGCATGTTTAATTGAACTTTGGTAGATTGAGTTTCAGATTTGATGTTCAAAATAAAAATAGTTACGTTTTGGTCCCTAATTAAGTATGCGCTAATTGAATGATTAGGTGTAGTTCGAATGCTTCCATTCCTGTTTTGTATGAACCCTTCACACATAGGAATTTAATTGTGAATCTAGTTAAAGAAAAAATATATCGGTTTTC
This sequence comes from Abelmoschus esculentus, assembly GCA_035048815.1. Taxonomy (NCBI): domain Eukaryota; kingdom Viridiplantae; phylum Streptophyta; class Magnoliopsida; order Malvales; family Malvaceae; genus Abelmoschus; species Abelmoschus esculentus. Next base: position 20,669,789 of record JAUCBN010000012.1, on the reverse strand, counting down.
AGGGTTGTTTATCGTATCGGACCCTTGCGGGTTAGGTTCGATATTTCCCGTGTAACCCGTTAGTATCGGTTTCGTCTAGGCCAGGCTAAGGGGGTTACAATGTGGTTCATGAACCATGGTCAATTGGGCAATGTAAACAAAGAAATGATTGGCCAACATGAAAAAAGGCAATTGATGCGAAACTAAAATCTCTTTCGGAAATAGAAGTATTTGAGCCTATAGCTCGTACATTGAAATGTGTAAAGCTCGTGGATATAAATAAGCCTTTGTGAAAAAGAAAAATCAAAAGGGGAAATTATGAGATATAAGTTCATTTAGTTGCACAAGGCTTCTCACAAAGACATGAAATTGAATACGAGGAAAATATATTCCCCGATGGTGGATGCAACTACTTTTAGATACTCTGGCAATAAATGAAATGACTTATTTTCGTCTACTGGATGTTCTTAAAAATATTTAAAGAGACTTTACATGCACAATGAATATTCATTGATCATTATTTAGTTGTTGGGTCTTTTAATATAAACGATCTATTCCACCCTCAAGAAAAGGGAAATAATATTTTTTTCTAAAAGCATCATATATATATTATTTGATCTGGAAGCATCGTATCTCAGCTGATCCAGAAATATTACTTTAAGTACTACAAGATCATTAGCTTTAAATAATTGTTATGCGCAATGCAAAGCCAAAATATGTGTTTGGCTAAACATGTCAAGAAGATATGTGAATTGCTTTCACAAGATAAGATGCAAGCAATCTTGTGTAGAGATAATACAAAATTTATATCTTAATGTGAATATATCAAATGTGATAAAACTAAACATATTTCTTTAAGTTTCGTCCCTCGTGATCTTCAGAAGAATAATATTCAATAAATCATTTTAAGTAATAATTTGGAAGATTTATCTACTAGTGCATAATCTACTTCAACATTTGAAGATTGTATTCAATATTGAATTATGAAGATTTAAAGATCTTATGTGATACTTTCATGAGAGAATAAATACGTGTTGCACTCTTTTTCCTTTACCCGAGGTTTTTTCTCACTGGGTTTTCCTGGTAAGGTTTTTAATGAGGCAACATATTATGTGTATCAAAGATGTGTGTATTCTTTTTCCTTCACTAATAATTTTTCCCCACATGGGTTTTATCTTAGTAAGGTTTTAACGAGGCACATTATCTTTATGGATTTCTATGAGGGAGTGTTATGAATATCTTTATTTATGATGAATATTCATATATTAAATAATACTTTAATGTACTTCATTATTAGAGTTTAATTCCCATTGGAATTAAGACTTTCATCTATTTTATTATTAGAGTTTAACTCCCATTGGAATTAGGACTTTCATCCTATACCTATAAATATAGACTTTTGGATAAAGCTTTGTATAACCCTACTTTGAGAATATAATACAAGTCTCTTTTGTCTCTCATCTTTGTTCATCTATTTTGTTCTTGTTTTTTACTTTATTCAGAACATTAACCAAATATTAGTGGTTTTTTTTAATTAATCATATATTTTCACCAACCTCCCACTAAGGATGAAATTAATTTCCCAAGAGACCTTAAAACACTATCTTTTGAAAACTTTTACAATAAAGAAAGAATAAAAACCACTTCAAATGTACCATATTAGTCAACTTTTATTAGTGCCAATTCATTCTTTTAATCACCGGAAAACTTTCAACAATCTTTTCTTTAAATCAAAATTTTATATACGAATAAAAATTTTACGCCTCCTATTCCTATTCTTTCTATGCCTCGTACTAGAAAATAATTAAATTTAAAATTTAAATTTTAGTTATAATTTTTATATTTTAAACCCTAAATCATATACCCTAAAAATATATCATACCCTAAATACCCTAATTCTCTAAACCTATCATTTAAAGTGAAAACATAAAAAAAACATGATTAAGAATCGGAAGATTTTCATCTTTTTATAAGGTTTATCTATTAAAATTATGTATTTACCTGAGCCGGTATGGACTAATCAAAATAAAATCTTAAAAAACCGAAAAAATGAAAGATAAACATATGACCCACGGTGAAAGTGAGAGTAAAATTTAAAATTTTAAATTTTAAAGTCAGTCAATTTCCGTGTTCCTCCCATTTTACAAATACGTTTCTTTTTCTAGTTTAGTGTTTTTTTTTTTTATCAAATTAAACCCAATTAAAGTGTTGTTGATGAGAAAAAATGAACCATTGTCTTAGTATTTATAACTATCATTGTCTGCTATATGGAAAGAGCATAGAGAAGCAACTCATGGCAATCAGCAAAACCTGGTTTCCTCTCATCCTTTGTTGCTTCCTCTTGGCATCACTTGCCTCCATCCCAGATGGACCAATCTCTCAGAGTGGGCAGGATCAAGGTAACGTAATCAATTTTGTATGCGCGATTAGGGATTTAAATAGCAGTATGTTATATTATGGTAATAACATTATTCTTATAAAAGTAATTGGCAATTAAAAGTAAATATTATGGTAATAAACATTCAATCGAGTCAAGTTAAAATTTTAAGTTGATACGTCATAGTTTATAAATCAAACTTTAATTAAATTTTTTTTTGTTTGAGTCAGATTTATAAAATTCGAGTTGAGTTTTTGAATTCTTATACAAATTTAATTATAATTATTTATCATGTTATAATAAAATTTGAATGATTTCCTGTAATCATATAAGATATGTATGTATATTTTTTTTATAATTTTTCATATGTGACATATTTCTTCATATTTTTTAGAGATTATCAAGTTACATAGTGTAAAACTCTACGTTTTACATGTTTTTTTGGATAGTTGGATTGAAACGGATGACTCAGATTAACTCCTTACTTTTTTCCCAAGTGATCATCTTCACCTAACCAATTGTTTATCTGAGTCATCTGTTTTAATCATTCAACGACAAAAAAACGTGTAAACCTAGGAGAGCTTTACACTGTGTAACTTGATTTTATCCCTATTTTTGTACCAATATATATATATAGATATATCATAAATAATTAAAGACTCAACTTAAACTTAAAAATAAATCCATTAGTTATTAAAAATTTCGAGTTATTCGAGTTTTTATTTTACAATTTAAACTTTATTTAAAAAATTTAAGTCGAGTCAAGACTAATCGATTTTTTTTGTCTCGAACTAAATCTAACTTTACTCACCTTTATTTATAATGATTATAATTACATCTATTATATCCAAAACTATAATAAAATATCGTAACGATAATTTAATCCTTGCGATTAATACTTAATTTCGGAAAATCACATTTACAGATCGTTCCGATAAGATATGGTCGCATGTAAGAAGAAGCGGGTCACGCGAAGCGCCCAGAGGGACAAGTGAAATCAAAGACATTAAACCTTGAAGAAGACACGAATTTCCTTGGTTTTAGAATAAAGTTTGGACGCACCAAGTTTGTATGTTTTTATAGTTAAAAGAATTTTATCTTTTATTACAATAAGTTGTCAAAGATGTCTACGGTGAGCATCCAATAAGCCAATGTGAGATCGGAAATGAAGAAGCAAAAAATTAAGTGAAGAAGAAATGCAGATATGCTTCTGTTATTATTGTATGTAAAAGGTAGTATAAAGCCACTTATTTATACACTCTAATCATCAGGGTTTAACAAACCTAACTCCTAACATATTTCACAAACCAACTTAACCAATTCAGCTAAGCTAGCTAAGCCTTTCAACACTCCGTCTCAAGTTGAAAGATGATAAACATGTTTCATCCCCAACTTGTTTACAAGATATTCATATTGTGTTATCCCCATTCCTTTTGTCATTATATCTCTTCGGTTGGAACATGTCGAGTGATCACAATTCCTTTTTGTATCTTTTCATGTATGAAAGTGGTAGTCAATTTTAATGTGTTTCGTTCTCTCGTGAAACACTAAATTCATTGTTATCTGTAGTGCAGCTTGATTATCACAAAACAGAACTGTTGACTGATCTTGTGTGACTCCAAGTTCTATGATCAACCCTTTCAACCATATCAACTCAGCTATTGTGGTCGTCGTGCACATGTATTCTGCCTCTACAGAAGACCGAGACACAATATTTTTCTTCTTTAATTTTCAAAATATTAAATCATTGCCCAGTTTAATACAATAACCAGACGCTGATTTGCGAGACATAGGGCAACTTGCCTAGTCAGAGTCAAAAAACCTTTTAATTCTGGTTTCGAGCCGGCTGTTAAAAAAATTTCTTGAGCTGAGTGCTTCCTGACATATCTAACAACACATATTGCTGCTTCATAATGATTTTTTTTTTGTAGCCTGCATAAATAAGCTCAAATATTATATCGCAAAGGTGATATCTGATCGCGTGTGAGTCAATTAGAGCAATCTACCTAACAACCTCTGATACATTGCGATGTCTTCCATCATTTTATACATTTCTCCTTGTTTCACTTGTTTGTCATACTCTATTATTGTAAGATGCTTGTTTTCTCCGATGATGTTGAAGCACATCGAGACCCTCCCCCAATTCTAAGTCTGCAATCAACTCAAGAGCGTACTTCCTTTGATGTAACACTATCCTTATTTGGATCGATTTACTTCAATGCCAAGGAAATATTTAAGTTACCCAAGGTCCTTCATTTTAAAGTTCTGGTATAAAATGGTTTTTAAGTTCAACAATCAAACCTTCATCATTTCTAGTGATTAGAAGGTCATCAACATAGATGAGAAGCAACACCAATCTACCATCTTCTGTCTTAGTGAATACGAGTAATTATGCCATAGGGATTGGTACTTCTTTCGGAATCTAATTTCTTGCACTGAAAATAAAGACACAAGTGGTTTATAAAATTCATATTTAAATGAAAAAAATAAAATAAGAAAACAAAATAAATTGGAGTAATCGATTAGAGAGATTAGGTCGAGTTATCCTGAATTATGGAGTGATGGACGAATGAATTCTTTCTTGCAAGTGGGTGCTCGCACAGCTCAACTCATTTCGGCAATTGGGATCAATCGGATTGCCTAGTCAGTTCATCTGAATGCTTGGGCAATTGCGATGAGGGAATTACTCAGGCAATTTGAGCGACTATCCTCAAAGTTTGGTAAAGCGTTCTTCAGTGGTCCCTGTTATCCCTAATTTGAGACGCTGTTAATTGCACAACCCGTGATGATACTTCTCTGCGTTAATCAAGGGTGTACAAAAACTTTCTTGCACTTCTTTTAGCCGTTAAAATCTTGCACTTATCCCTAAGCCGGATTAGTTTTCTCGCACTTATCCCTAAGCCGAATTAGTTGTCTCACACTTATCTCATTCAGGGATATCCTCAAGAAATTGCCTTAAACCATTCGGCTTCTTCTCCAGTTTTATCTAGATCTACAAACTCAGATTCCATTGTAGATCTGGTTATAATCGTTTGTCTTGAGGATTTCCATGATACGGCTCCTCATCCTAGAGTTAACACATATCCGCTTGTGCCTTTGGTATCTTGTATGTCAGATATCCAACTCGCATCAGAGTATCCTTCTCAGACTGCAAGGTCTTTGGAATAATGCAATCCGTAGTCCCGAGTGTATCTAAGGTACCTCAGTACCTTTATTATTGCTTTCCAGTGATCTTTTCCTGGATTACTCGTGAATGTGCTTAGACTGCTTACAGTAAAAGCTATATCTGGTCTTGTGCAGCTCATGAGATACATTAAGCTGCCTATGACCCTTGCATATTCCATTTGATTGATACTTTCTTCTTTATTCTTAGATAGCTTAAAACAAAGATCTAAAGGAATTGTATTTGTACCATAATCATCCTTGCCAAAATTTTCAAGAATCTTATCCACGTAGTGTGATTGAGTTAATATGAGATTTTATACTGATCGTTTATTTGGATACCCAAAATTGTATCAGCTAATCCCATATCTTTCATGTCAAAGTTTGAATTTAACATGTTTTTGGTACGGTGTACCATCTCATTGTTGCTTCCTACAATGGGTATGTCATCTACATATAAACATAGGATGACGTATCCAATGTCTGTAGTTTTGACATATACACATTTATCACACTCATTTATTTTGAAGCCGTTTGTCATCATGACATTATCGAACTTCTCATGCCATTGTTTTGGTGCTTGTTTAAGCCCATATAAAGATTTGACCAATCTACAGACTTTTTTTTCTTGACCTGAAACTACATGACCCTCGGGTTGTTCCATGTATATTTCTTCGTCAAGTTCTCCATTTAGGAAAGCTGTTTTAACATCCATTTGATGCACTTCGAGATTTCTTAATGTAGCAATGGCAAGTATCATCCTAATAGATGTTATTCTTGATACGGGGGAAAACGTATCAAAGTAATCAAGGCCTTTCTTTTATCGGTATTCTTTTATTACCAACCGTGCCTTGTATTTATCAATTGTTCCATCTGTTTTTATTTTCTGTTTGAAAATCCATTTTGAATTTAGTGGTTTAATTCCCGGAGGACGATCCACTAATTCTCAAGTATGATTTTGCAAGATGGAATCAATTTCACTTTTTATGGTATCTTTCCAAAAAGTGCTTTCAGAGGAACGTATAGCTTCATTATACGTTAGAGGTTCATCCTCTAGCATATAGGTTAGGAAGTCAGATCCAAATGATTTTTCTATCCTAGCCCTTTTGCTCCTTCTTGGCTCTTGTTCAGATTCATCCTCTTGTTGATCATTTGAAGATATATTGTTCAATGTTCGCTTTGTAACAAACTGATCAACTTCCCTAGTTTTATAGGGAAATATATTCTCAAAGAAAGATGCATTCTTTGACTCCATTATCGTGTATTTGTGAATCTCTGGATTTTTCGATTCATACATAAGAAACCGATAAGCATTGCTATGTTCAACATAGCCTATGAAAATACAATCCACTTTTTTTGGACCTATTTTCATTTGTTTTGGTGGTGGATCCATTACCTTTGCAAGACACCCTCATATTTTAAGTGTTGGTAGGAAGGTTTTTGACCTTTCCATAGTTCATATGGTGTCTTATCTTTTTTTTTTTTTTTTTTTTTTTTTTCTGTGGGACATTATTTAAAAGGTAATTTGCCGAAAGAACGGCTTCCCCCCACATGTTCTAAGGTAACCCAAAACTTCCTAATAAAGCATTCATCATTTCTTTCAGAGTCCGATTTTTATGTTCGGCTACTCCATTAGATTGAGGGGAATACAATGGTGTTACCTCATGAATAATACCATGTTGGGTGCAATATTCACTAAATGGATTAACATATTCGCCACCACGGTCACTCCTTACCATCTTAATTTTCTTATTAAGTTGGTTTTCGACTTCTTGCTTATAGATTATAAATTTATCTATAGCTTTGTCTTTGCTTTTTAACAAGTATATGTGGCAATATCTTGTACTATCATCGATGAAGGTAATAAAGAATTTATTTCCTCCTCTCGTTTGGACAAATTTTAAGTCTTAAACGTTGCTATGAATTAAATCAAGCGGCATTGTACTTCTTTCAATAGTTTGAAATGAAGTTCTTGTTGATTTCGCTTCAACACATATTTCAAATCTTAACTTATAATCAATGTGAAATGAAGGAATGTGGTCTATTTTAATTAACCTTCGCAAGATATCATAATTGACATGTCCAAGTCTATCATGTCATAAATTAAATGACTCAAGCATATAAGCAAAAGAAGAAGCTGCATTCTTATTCTTATTCTTAATATGGGATTTTAAAGAGATAGTGTTGAGTTTCCACATTCCATTTAGTACATATCCCTTACCCACAAATATTCCTCCCTTAGTTAAAATTAACTTTTGGGATTCAAAAACCATCCTAAATCCGTGAACGCTTAAAAGTATTCCGAAAACAAGGTTCTTGCGTATGTCAGGTACATACAGCACATTCTGAAGCTTGAGTTCCTTTCCAGAAGTCATCTTCAACACCACGGTTCTCTTCCCTTTTATCATGGAAGTTACAGCATTACCCATGTAGAGTTTCTCTCCATAATTCGCATGGTGTCAGTTCATGAAAAGAGTTTTCATCATAATAGATATGATGTGTGGCTCCTGTGTCCAGCCACCACTCTCTTGGGTTTTAGTCAACCATGTTGACTTTAGATATCACAACTACTAGGTCTTCATCTTCCACGACGTTGACCTCTTTAGATTTCACTCTCTTTGGAAGCCTGCATCCTGAGGATCTGTGCCCCATTTCCCCACAATTAAAGCATGATCTTTTGAACTTCTCCTTCTTGAAGATCCCGCCACTTGGCTCAACTTTGGTTTAGGTTGGGGCCTTTGTGGTTGTTTTCCTTTCCTGGTTTCGACAATATTTACCTTGGCTTCTCTGCTATGAGATTTCCCGACATTACCTCTATTGTCTTCTTCAATTCGAAGCTTGGAGATCAGTTCTTCCACAGTCATCTCCTTCCTCTTGTGTTTCAAGTAACTCTTGAAATCATTCCATCCGGGAGGCAATTTTTCCATGATGGTAGTTACTTGGAAATGTTCATTGATGACCATTCCTTCTGCAAGAATTCTATGAATAATTAGTTGGAGTTCTTCAACTTGAGTTACTACTGATTTTGAATCAACCATAGTAAAATTCAAGAATTTTGTAACTAAAAACTTTTTAGCCCCAGAATCATCTGCTTTGTATTTATTTTCCAACGCATTCCACAGCTTTTTAGCAGTTTCGTATACATTGTATACCGGATACAAAGAATCTTGTAATCCGTTTAGAATGTAGTTCCGGCACATATAGTCGTCATCTTCTCATTCTTCTTTCATCTTTATGGCAGTGACCATGTCAACCTGCCCTTCTCCGTCCCCTACATTAATAATCGGAGGATCAACTGTTAAAAAATTCCTCAAGCTTAACATGGCAAAATAAAACATCATCTTTTGCTGCCATGTCTTGAAGTTCTGTCCAGTGAATTTGGGCGGCTTTCCATTGTAATTGACATTCACAGCCGGTGCATTCGTAGTCTGGACTTGTTTGGAGCTTTGTGCAGGTGCAGAGACCTTCGAATTTTCAGATTCTCCAGTAGTCATTTGTTTTTGCGCAAGAAACAATTGGAATTAAAATTAATTCCAGTAAACAGAAATAAAAATTTCTTGTTTAAATCTGACAATTTCTGCAAACAGATTTGTCACCACTTTTGAGATTTTTTGCAAACCCGTTTAATAACGATAGGATAAATCCTGAAACAGATTGTTTGCAATCTCTTTGACGATTTGATCGTCTCGGATTAAGAAGGTATATAGTTGAAAGGAATCTGTCTTAAGATTGTTATACAATCTTACTTCAAAACGATCAATAAGAAAGAAACAATTGTTAGTAATAACTGAAAGCAAACTAGAAATTTGGAAATATAAAGATCAAACCGATTTTTTGTTTGAAAATGGAATGAAATTGAGGCATGCCAGAAGCAGTTTCCTTAAGACAGATTTTCTGTCACTCCGATGGTGCTGAGTTGTTTGGTAGTCTGTCTCCCAAGATACAACAACTAGAAGAACTCCGAACAGTAGCACTTCTGCCGAGTTCTCGAACTGCTCTTATCTTTTCCTATTACCGAGAGAGAAAATGAAGGAGAGAAAACATTTTTGGAATGAGTAAAACAGAGAAAATCAATTCATATTTATAGTGGAATTCTAGGGCAACAGTGGTCAGAAATTCCGAAATCAAGATTTGGAAAATCCGGGATTAAATTCCTATTCGGAAAATCCGGGATTAAATTCCCAATATCCAAAAATTAAGAATAATTTTTAATTCTCTGGTATTCAAAATTAAATACCATAATTAACAATTACTTCTCTAATTAACCAGAGCAGTCAACTGCTAATTAATTCAAAAAATAATTCTAAATTAACACTTTTTTGGATATTTTCAAAAAAATAAATTAAGGAAAAATTATACTTAACGGGTAAAATATCCGTAGGCCTCGAAAAGGCCCGACCGGTCTGGACATTCGCGTCGCCCACGTCGTGCTAGTGCGCCCTAACCTGAATGGAATTGGATTCGCACCCTCTGCGTGCAAGGCACAAAATCATCTAAAGTCATTCAATGACCTCTTTATGGGTAGTTGTATATAAACAACTCCCACTCCATTTATCCTACCAAAGTGGGATAAGGGGTTCTACATTCCTTATTTATTCTTGACCTTCCTACTTTGAGCATCAATTTCTCATTCACCACTCAACGATATTGAGCGTATGAGCTACCGTTGTAAAGATCTCACGGCGTAGAATAAGAATCAACCATTTCTTTATTCAAAACCTTATCTTTACTTATTCAAAATATGCTCCAAAGATGAACAAATATCACTGTTTTTCCAACATGTTTGACGCCAGGGCTTCCTTTTTATAGGATCTTGCTTAGTCAAATTATTTGATGAGAATTAATTTGATAAAGAAATAATTATCACTTTAGAGATTTCAAATTAATTCAATCTTTATTTTCCTTATCAAATCCAATCTTCTAGAATCTTTTCATATATTTTTAAATCAACTTTATCTCCTTATATAATAATTAAATAAATTATGTAAATATGCATGAATGACTAATTATGCAATTAATATTATGCTTAGTTCTAACAATAATAAGAGTACAAAGGTAATAAAAATTGTACTGTTGGTCACTCATCACACCCCCAAAATCGAACTATTGCTTGTCCTCAAATAATGCAAACCTAACAATTAATTGTCAAGGCATCCAATTTTCAAAGACATGCTTCAATATTTAACTTTCAACCTTAGAATTGGGGCACAAAATATGATCACCTTTAAATTTTTCGAAGAGCAAATAAATTTCCCAGAATCAAACTTTAATGCTCGTGACAATATGTGTGCGTAGTTGTGTACAAGTTAATTTTCAAGATTTTATGTGTACAGTCGGTTTAACACAATAATTGCCTGAACATTAATTTCAATTTTATTAGAGCCAATTTTGAGCACCTCTAGCATTCAAGCAATTCCTTTAATTTTATCAATTAGAGCAAGTTTCGAAAGCCTCTAGTGACTATATATATGTTATGTCTATAACTGCAATAAAATACCATGATGGTAATTTAAATCCTTGTCTGTAATAGCTAATTTAAGCTTCATCTAACCATTTTCAATTTTCGAAAATTGCCTTTACAAATGGTTATGAATTGTCAAATGACACCCCAAATTTTTAGATCAATATTTTTTATATAATTTTTATATATAATTTTTTTTAGAAATATAATAAGTAACATCAATTTATAAACTGACACCCTTTAAATATAACTAGAAAAAATGACACTTCTAAAATAATTTTCTAGCTTCGCCCCTACACATGGTACCTTAACTCTATGTTCGCATATACCAGGGACAAGTGAAATAAAGTAGGGGTGAGCATTCGGTTAATTCGGTCAGTGGCCGAACCGAATTAACCAAAACTGAATTAACCGATTTTTTAAAATCTTAACCGTTAACCGAACCGAATTTTCTTTAACTGAATTAATCGAACCGAAATTATTTCGGTTAATTAGCCGAATTAACTGAAATAACTGAAATTTATTATAAATTTTGATTAAATTACATAATATGTCACTGAATTAAGCTAAAATAATTTTTTAGTCACCAAACTTTTATTTTATACTAATTTAATACAAAATTTAGTGACCATTTTATAATATAAAAAATAATAAATATTTTATAATATTTTAAAAGTTAAAAGACTAAAAATAAATATATAATATATATAATTTCGGTTAATTAACCGATTTTGAACCGAATTAACCGATAACCAAATTGTCAAAAAAATTAACCGTTAACCTAATTTATCAAAGATTAACCGACTGAATTAACCAAAATAATTTCGGTTCGGTCGGTTAACCAAATTAACCGAACCGAATGCACACCCCTAAAATAAAGGACATTAAACCTTGAAGAAGTTCTTAAGACACGAATCTCCTTGGCTTTTAGAATACAGTTTGGACGCACAAAGTTTCTATGTTTTTATTGTTATGAAATATATCTTTTATTACAAAATAAGATTAATTTCCATCATATACCATGGAGGAAATAAATGTAACCATGGTTTAATGAAGTTAACAATTCCGACATTCGAAATTGATAAACACAGTAAAATATATAAATGATCATTAAATTATACTTAAAAATATTATATTGATATAAATTATAAGTTTTGACAATAACTTGAAAGAAGTTATCTAGTAAGTATTGTTTTAATAATAATTTGAACTGATTCAATAAATTTAATCCTTTTATATTAAAAAATTTCATCAATTCATTTATCATTCATGATTATGGATAAAGTCCATATCTTTCTGTGATTGAAAAGTACGATACCAATGGTTTGTACCATTACAATGGTAACATAATATTTTGATATGATCTTTATCATTCTTGTCATCTTTATAATTTCACTTCTTATGGATATAAACTTTCTCAAAAGAATCATCTTATCCATGTCTATTTTATGATCTCAATCGTTACCACAATTACTAATGTGGTATTTATTTTTCTTGTATAAAATATCACATTCAATTTTGGAAATTGAGCGGAGAATAATAGGTATTTAAAACCTTTTCACGATTGTGTCTATAGGACAATATTAATGTGTGAAAATTGAGTATGTTTTTCCAACATATCCTCGTTAGTGATACTCTGACACATAACATAGCTTTATTCACTAACCATATAGTGATTTTTTATGTTTCCATTCACTTTAAGGAATGAAAGGAATGAAACAAATTCAATAATCGCATGAAATAAATATCATACTTGCATAATCGTATGGAATAAACACCATGCTTGTATTCACTTTAAGGAATGACATAAATCCAATAATTGCATTAAATAAGTATCATGTTTGTATTCACTTCAGAGAATGCCTCCCATAAAAATTCTAGGATCAAGATAATATTTCATAACTTGAACTTGAGAGAAGTCTATACTCGAGTTTTTTGACTCAAAAAAATATTATTTTTAAGCAAATATAGACTTTATAACATTAATACTATTAACTAATAATTGATCAACCAATATATATACAATACATACAAGAAAAAAACTTTTAATCCTCATATGCGGCGTTGTTAAACCAGTCCATAAGGTTCTTTAAAAAGAACCTCCTTTGAGACCAGTAGCCTCGCAGAATGAAATGTCCAGCCAATATACTCGAATTAAACCAACATAATAAAAAATATATTATATAGTTTCAATATTTGGTCCAATATCATGTAATACTTAGAACATGATTAAAACATAAACTTTCATCATCAGAATAAAATAAATAAATATTGGTTATAAATAAAGACAAAAAAAACTCAAATTAAATTAATAAGACATATCAGACTTTCACTAATTTGAATATATGGTAGGTTTAATAACTAATATTTTGTTAAAATATTTTTCGGGAATTGTTGACAAGCACCACGGTAATTGAGCCACTTTATCGCTACACAAACAACCAAAAAATTTTAAAAAAATTAAAAATCAAGTCAAAAATTAAGAAAGAAAGAAAAATCGATAAATAGAATATAATTGAGGGGAGGAACTTATCTTTGATTCATGTTAGTAATAATTTATTTTCAATAACTCCTTTAAGATTTGAACGACAAATTTGGCTAGAGTCTCGTACTGATAACATGTTATGAATAAAGTAAAGAATAAGAATAAAATAAGAGAACAAAGATGAGAGACAAAAGAGAGATTTGTATTATATTCTCAAAGTATGTTTGTATACAATGCTTTGTCTAAAAGTCTATATTTATAGGCATAAGATGAAACCCTATTTCCAATGGATATTAAACTCTAATAATAAAGCTCATTAAAGTTTAATTTAATATATGAATATTCACTATAAATAAAGATATTCATAAAAAAAGAAGTTAATTCTTCCGTATTTAAAATTTTTATCAATTTAATCATTTTTATGATACTGTCAAATCAAACGAGTACATTAAATCAACAGTTAAATGATCATATTTTTTACTGTAAAGCAACAAAAAAATTCCGTTAAACTATTGTTGTATCATGAAAGTAATTTAACATTTTTGGGAGAAAACAAGAGCAAAATGATAAAAATAAATAAATACAAAGAATTAAATGTATTGAATTATTTTGAGTTAAGAATGATAGAATTTATAAATTTTGATAATAATTTGAGCGAAGTTTTTAAGTTCATGTATCAACAGAAGTAGATCTAGAATTTTATTTTTGTGGTTCATTGACCAACAGTAGATGCAATCGGAAATGCATTAACATAAATACAACAATAAAGAAATAATACAAAAGTGTGTAAACTATGAAAACGTGTTAAGGTGGATTGTCCCACACTAGTTAGTACTTTCACGTACTAACTCTATCAAAGGCGACTTTATTGTTGGTATAGCTTTCGGAACGCCTATTACGATTTTGACTGCCGATTATTTAATCTCGAGATAAGAAATAACTTGTTACATAAACCAAAAGTAAATTGATTATGTTATTAAAATGTACATTTAAGATTACGGACTTAAATAATTAAAAGAACGATTGTTATTTTAAAGATTACGGACTTAAGCATTAATAATGTCAACATAGTAATTAAACGATCTATATACAATATTTAAGAGTATATACTAAAATAGATATTATTATATTCACTGTATAGCTGGACATAAACGTCGGAAAACATTGTTTGTTGCTCCTTTATGAATATAATATTTCATAAGCAACAATTTGATATCTAATTCAAGTTTTTATTATAATCTGATCCTTTTAATCACTGATCAAACCTTTTAGTATTTTTTAAGGGTTATGCTATTCACAACTCTAAATCTTAATGTTCAACGATTTATTTTATTAATGTTTATTTGGTTTTTTAATAAAATATAATAGAATGTAATTATTATATTGTCAGAAAATTATGTTTCATTAATTATATTCTTAAATTTTAAATCTTAAATTCAAACCTAAATTGAAACATTAAGGTTAAGAACTAAACTATAAACCTTAAATTATAAACTATAAACATTAAACATTAAACTTTAAAACCCTAAATCATGAACTAAAGAATAATGTAACAATCCTTTAAAAAAAAATCAAGATATAAAAATTGTCATGTTGATGAGGACGAGATCTTTAAAAAATGGGTTTAAAAATGACATTTGAAAAATTGAAGGATTGGAATGTTTGAAAAAAAATAGATTCTATTTGTAAATAAAAGGTTGGAAATTAGGTTTTGAAAATGAAAAGTTAAATATTATTTTTTATAGACTGAAATCGTCATCGATCACTTTAGTAGGTTGGGTGCTATTAAAATCAGAGATTCTATTAAAAATGGTTTATGAGTTGGTTACGGATGAAATATAATTAATACTACACATTGTCCAAAAATTAATACTTAGCGGAACATACTTTGCCCCAAATTAAAATTTTGTAAGTTTAAATTTTAATTAATTTCTCATCTATTTACGAATACGAATAAATTTTAAAGGCCTTGTTATTCTATAATAAATTAAAAAACCACCACTACTTCAATTGATACTGATCATATTTAATATCGAATAAAAGGGTATCACATTATTAACGGTGTAAAAAAATGACTAAGACAAATCAGTAAATAACAACGTACATATGTACTATAATATGTACATAGATCTATCATCAAGTTTGTGTTTGGGATGTATTGGGCTAGGCTGATGGTTTAGTGGGTTTAGGTTATAATTGGATAATGGGTCATAGTAATGGGCTAAAGGGATGTTGGGTTTTAATTCTAAATGGGCTTAATGTAAAACATATTAAATAAAGGGACTGTTTTTGAATTTTTTATATTGGTTTATTTATTTTGGGTTGTTTTATATATATACTTAGATTTTGGGTTTAAAAGTCATAAAGATAAGTTTAACCTTTAACGTTTATGATTTTTATTATTTTGGCCTTTATTATTTGTTTAGGATAAATTTAGCTCTTAACATATATGTTTTTAACAAATATCTTATTTTTTTTAACTAGTAGAATGATTAAATAATTAAAAAATTAACGATAATGATATGTCATATATACGTAGAATGATAAAAATTTGACAACCCAATAACAAAATTCTTTTTTCTAATCAAAATTTTATATACCCATTTAAACAAGTTATAAATAATTTAATATCACTCAAATAAGTTTCAAGTACGAGATTTTATATTTATAAATGATCTTTATTAAAAAAACTCGTTTATCAAAATCATATGTTTACGTAAACTAATTTAAAATAATTCAAATAAAATCATAAAAATAAGAGACGGACAATAAAGTTTGAGACCGATGGCCAAAGTAAACTTAGACATTCAAAGTAAACTCTGTCAAGTCAATTGCCATGCTCCTCTGATCTTACAAATCTGTATGTTTTTTCCAGTTTAGCGTATTTCTGGGTTAGTGTTTTTCTTTCTCAAAGTCAACCCACTTAATGTCTTGTTGGTTGAAAAAAATTGACCCTTCGTCTTACCTTTATAACTCTCCTCGTCTGCCATAACATAAGAGCGTAGAGAAACAAATCATGGCGATGATCAAACCCTGGTTTCCTCTCATCTTTTGCTGCTTCCTCTTGGCATCAATTGTCTTCTTACCAAGGGAAACACTCTCTCTGATGTCGGGTCAAGGTCCAGATCCAGATCCAGATCCAGCTCCAGGTCCAGGTAATGTAATCAATTTTGTACATGTGATTAGGGATTCAAATAACAATATGCTATATTATGGTAAGGACATTGTTTGATATTGTTATTATAAATAAATAGCAGTTCATAATTAAGGATAAACATTCGTTAAATGAAGTTAAAATTTTGAGTTGACGTGTTATGTTCTACTATTCAAAATTTTAATTAAGTTTTTTTTTTATTCGAGTTAGGTTTATAAAATTTGAGTTGTTATAGTACGGTTTGATTATAATTTAAACGATTTTATATAATCATATAAGATATACATATATCTTTCGAGTTGAATTTAGATTAGTTGAATTTTTTCGCTTCAATTCGAGCCAAATTTTATTCACTCATATGCATAATATCTGAATTACATATATTATGTCTACAACCACGATAAACTATCATAAAATAATTTAAATCCTTGCATGTATAACTAATTTAGGCTTCATCTAACCACTTTTAATTTCCGAAAATAGCCTTAAGAGTTGTTTTCGGTATTCCTTGTAGGGGTGTACATTCAGTAAATTCGGTCGGTGATCAAACCGAGTCAACTAAAACCAAATTAATCGTTAACTGAACCGAATTATCTTTAACCGAATTAATTAAATTAAACGAAACTTATTATAAATTTTAGTTAAATTACATAATAGGTCACTAAATTATGTTAAAATAATTTTTAAGTCACTAAACTTTTATTTTATGTTAATTTACTAAAAATTTAGTGACCATTTTATATTTTTTAAAAAATTAAATGACTAAAAATAAATATATATAATATTTAATATATAATAATTTGGTTAATTCTACTAATTAACCGATTTTAAATCAAATTAACCGTTAGCCGTGTTTTAAAAAAATAATCGTTAACCGAATTTATCTAAAATTAACAGACTGAATTAACTGAAATAATTTTAATTATGTCGATTAATTC
This sequence comes from Abelmoschus esculentus, assembly GCA_035048815.1. Classification (NCBI taxonomy): domain Eukaryota; kingdom Viridiplantae; phylum Streptophyta; class Magnoliopsida; order Malvales; family Malvaceae; genus Abelmoschus; species Abelmoschus esculentus. The sequence goes on along the minus strand of JAUCBN010000012.1, from coordinate 20,652,233 downwards.
AGTTAAAACTAAATAATGTATACCCCTAACTTCGTGTTCGCATGTTCCAGGAAGCGGGTCACGCGGAGCCCCATTCCCAAAATGGTCGGGGAGGGGGAGGGAGAGGGAGAGGGAGAGGAGGAGGGTGAAGAGTAGGGGTGGAGGTAACGTAATCAATTTTGTACGTGTGATTAGGAATTTGTTATATTACGGTAACGAGAACGTTCAAATATTTAAAATTTTTGAATTAATACATCATATTTTATGATCTAAATTTTAATTTAATATTTTAAATTTGAGTTGAGTTTATAAAATTTAAGTTTAGTTTTAATTTTTTATACAAATTTAATTATAATTATTTGTAGTGTTATAGTGATGTTTGATTTTAATTTAAATAACTTTCTATAATCATATAAAATATGATTACGTATTTTTTATAATTTTTCATAAGTGACATATATTTCTTTATATTTGTATCATTATATATACCATAAAAAATTTAGGATTCAATACGAACTTAAAAATAAATATATTAATTATTAAAAAATTTGAGTTATTCAAGTTTTTTTATAACTTAAATTTTATATGATTTTTTTAGTAGAGTTTATAAATTTTGAGTTGAATCATGATTAGTCGAGTTTTTTCACCTCAAGTCGAATTTTGTTCACCCTTATTTACATTGACGTTAATTACATTTGTTATGTCCACAACCATGATAAAACACCGTAATGATTAAGGGCGAGTATTGGATCAAATCAAGTCGAGTAAAAAAATCACATTAATCGAGTCGACGAATCTAATTTTATTATTTAAACTTTTACTTAATTTTTTAATCAAATTAAACTAAAAAATTTATATCGAATCTTTAAATTCTTTTAAAAATTTGATTATAATTATTTATTATGTTGCAGTAATAAAAAACGGGTCACACAAAGCACCAGGAGGGACGAGTGAAATCAACGACATTAAACCCTGAAGAAGACACGAATCTCCTTGTTTTTTATAGTACAGCTTGGACGCACAAAGTTTCTATGTTTTTGTTGTTATGAAATATATCTTTTATTATAATAAGCTTATCTTCCATTATATACCATGGAGGGAATAAATGTAATCATGGTTTAATGAAGTTAATAATTTTGACTGTTAAATTTCATCAGATATGATTATAAATACGTTAAAGTATATAAATAGTTAAATATGGGCTTTTAGATTTAATTATACAAGTTATTTTATTTTTTTATCTTTTTACTCGGTTAAAATTTGAGTGGGTTTATTATAAAATTCAATTAGACATGTATGTTTTAAACCCAACAAAACGATCATAAAATGCTATTAAATCAAATTTTATAAGTTTAAATAGTTAATTATGGGTTTTTTGACCTAATTATATAACTTAACATCAAATTTTTACCTTTTTACTCGGTTAAGAATCAAACAAGTTTACTATTAAGCTTATTTAGACATGCACGCTTTAATCCCAACGAAACGGTCGTAAAATGAGATTAAATCAAATTTTGTGAGGTCAAATAGTTGATTATTCACTTTTGAACCTAATTATATAGTTTAATCTCAAATTTTTAGCTTTTTACTCGGTTAAAATTCGAACGGGTTCACTATAAAGTCATTTAGAAATGCACGCTTACTCAACAAAATGAACGCAAAATGATATTAAATCAAATTTTATGAGTTCAAATAGTTAAACATGAGCTTTTTTGAAACTAATTATACAACTTAATCTCAAATTTTTATGTAACACCCCGATCCGGATGTCACATTGGGCCTCCGGCCCAAAACCTGTTTTTCAAAATTTTATTTGAAATCCCAATAATAAGATCAAATCAAGTCTAAATACGATCCATTAAATTAAGATAAAAGCCCAAAAAGGATTAAAATAGACAGAGCTCAAAAACATTACAAACCATTAAACATTCGACCCAAAATAAATAAATAGAGTTACAAATTACAAATATGGTTTGACATAGTACTAGCCCACTATCTAATAAATGTACTCTGACAACATGGTCGATGCTGAAACCCAAACCTCAATGATGCTCCACAGAACCGGATTCACCTAACCTACGTACGAAAACACATTTCGAACGTTGAGCTACGAAAGCTCAGTGGGTATGCTCAACTCGGCTAACATCATGCATATCATAAGCAGTAAAGCAAAACATATAAAGATCGTGCATGATATGATGGTCTAGCATGCTCGCCTATCTCATGGCATAGATGAATGTATAATATCGCACTCAGCACACAGGTCATGTCAAGTCAATACACAAGAGTGAGGCTCGCGTCCACACAACATTAGGATCCTACACTCAGGATTGAGGCCACCCTCAAATCCTATTCCCGGAATGTTACATTGGACATCTTCGAACGAGTCCGCCAAACGTTCGGAAAGGGGTGGAGGCCGCCCAACCAACCCCATACTCAGAATGTTACATCGAACATCTTCGAGTGAGGCTGTCCAACACTCAGAATAAAAGTATTCAATCATCACCCGGCATATTACATCGGATGGCCTTCAACGTGTTACAACACTTATGGATATCCGGATTTCCAACACACAAGGACTCCAAACCATACAAACGATCTACCTAGGATCTCCACATCAATACACATCAAGACTTAACATTATTTAGTCATTCGGGATTAATATTATCGACTCGTGATAATAATTCATTTAATCATTTATTAGGATTCATTTGGACTCTTAATTCTCTTATCGAACCTCAACGTTACCCAACTTGTCAAGTTTTCGCAGTGGTATCGATACCCTTATGTGGGGTATCGAACCACCTTGCTTCGATACCCACCCAAAGAAGGCATCGAATCATTGGTATCGATACTCGCGGACCATTCCCAAAGTCAACGAAATGGAATAAACTGCTTTGATACAGGTATCGATGCATTTATGCTACTGGAGGGTTGGGTATCGAACCATGATTCGATACCCCAACATGATAAGCCAATTTCCACTCATGGGTATCGATACCGGTGGCCCGTTTATCGATACCCCCTGCACGAATTGTAGTTCTGCACTTAGAAATTTTAAGGATTCATCCTCCAAACTTATCCTAATCAATTCTAAAGTGTTCCTATCAATTATCAATAATGTTTAGAACGTTTTAACACCATTTTCCAGTCCATTAACATATTAATACGAAAACCACCATTAGAGCTCATCAAGCACATACACCCAACCAACATGCATCATCTTACATGTAATGCAATCTACCATGCTATGAATGATATTTGGAAGAGTTGGGAGTATCAACCTTAGCAAGCAACATCAACCAAACAACTCCACACCTCTTCAAGCTTGTCAACCTCCAAAGCTTGTAGATGGCTCACCTACTTGTTTCTCTACAAGGTTAAAGATGAGTAGTGAATTAGATACCAAGGAGGAGATTCTTAGGGTCTAAAACACTAGATAAACCGGGTTTAACTCCCTCAAAAACTCAAACCTGGATAGCACTCCAACCCCCACTTAAACCTTCAACCTCACCAAACCTATGCATACCTACCTTGTTTTGTAGATCAAAAATAACTCTACAACTTACCCTTAAGCTTCACAACGTGATTCTTTCACAAAACCAGCAAGATTCAACCTTTCATGGAGACTTGAGTGGAGAGAAGATGAAGGAGAAAAAGGAGCAAGAGTGACTTCACTCTCTGGTTTCTATGCAGAAAAAACCATCCCCAAAACCCCTCTTTCATCCATTTTGGCATTTACAAAAATGCCCCCAACTCAACCCCTCTAAAGCCCAACACCTAGGGCCCAACTCCAAAACTCAGGGCCCAAAACCGAAGCCCAAGCCCCACGGGTTGACTCGATATTCAGATTCAAATCCGGGTCATTACATTTTAGCTTTTTACTCGGTTAAAATTTAAACATTTTCATTATAAAAACCGTTTTAACGTGCATACTTTAAACTCAACAAAACGATCACAAAATAAGATTAAATCAAATTTTATGAGTTCATATAATTAATTACAATCTTAAACCTAATTATACAACTTAATATCAAATTTTTAGCATACAGGAGGGAGAAGTGAAATCAACCACATTAAACCTTAAAGAAGATATTAAGACAATAATCGCTAACGCTTTTAGAATACAGTCCGGACACACAAAGTTTCTATATTTTTGTTGTTATGAACTATATCTTTTATTACAAAAGAAACTTACCTTCCATTATATACACCGGAGGGAATAAATGTAACCATAATTTAATGAAGTTAAGAATTTCTATTGCCGAATTCTGTCAAGTACGATTGTAACTATGATAAAGTACATAAATAGTCATTAAATTATTTTTAAAAATATTAAATTGATAGAAATTATAAGTTTTGATAATAACTTTAAAGAAATTTTTTAGTTTAAGTACCAGTTTTAATAATATTTTGAAACGATTCAATAAATTTAACCTTTCATATTTAAAAAAATCACCAATTTAATCATTTTTATGATACTGTAAAACTAAGCAAGTTCATTGAATTAAAAAACTGTTATATAATACACTATACTATAAAGTAATAATAAATTACTGTTAACCTATTATTTTGTCATGGAAGTAATATAACCCTTTTTGGAGAAGAACAAAAGCAAATTGATAAAAAAAATATATGATAAGTGCTTAAAATAGTTATTATTTTATGCTTAATTACTCCTTGATTTGGTGAATATGTTATTGATCTCGTTATTTTTCGTGTGATTTTGTGTAGGACTCTAAATCTGAAAAATACACTTAAATTGGCCGAATTCTAAAGTTTTTATTTTCTGGATCAAGTCTGGATTTGTAGGCTCGACTTTAGGCTCAAAATCTAACGCAACGTTTTGTTAGCAGCTTCTGGAAGATGACGTCAATGTTTTGTTAGAGTTCCAGATAAATTAGGATTTATCTCTTTGTAATTTGAATTTAAATATTATTAGGATTATCTTAGATTTATCTCTTTTAATTTGAATTTAAATACTTTTAAGATTTGTAAAAGGCTATAAATACCCACCTTGGGTAAGCCTAGAACAATATCTCTCATTCCATATCTTTGTTCTAGGTTTTAAGTTTTATAAAAGTTTTCTTTCTTTATTTTCTTGTTCTTATTTTTTACTTTATTTTATTTTTATGTTGAGCATAATTCTTCCCATAATTATGCTCGGCTAAATTTTTATTAGTCAAAGGCTTAAGCGATGACTCGACCTAAATGTAAGGATTGAAAAGCACACAAATAACTTCGTCTTTTTATTCTTTAAAAGTTTTCTTTTGAACTTGTTTTTTTTCAAATTGATTTCAAAACAAAAGATTGACTTTGATCAAGATTTTGATTTGATTATCTTTGTGGGAGAAAGGATCGGCTATTGTAGCAATTCGACATCCTGGAAACACATTAGCAAATTGTTTGCTAAGGCGAAAACTAAAGATTGGATCGGTTGTTATTGAAATAACATAATCCATGTCGGTTTTGAGATTTAAATGATTTTTCTTCAAACATAGAGTTGGTGGGTTAATCTATGAAACCAATATCAAAGATAGACTTGGGTATTCGGTTTAGAATTTTTTACTTCAAGAATTGAACCTTGAAAGCTAATTACCGACGTAAAATCCTGAAGTGAACATCTTTTTCCGATGATCTATTAAAGTCGAGTCAAAGCGAAAACTTAAGGCTAGTTTTTATTTTATTAAAGCAATTTATTTATTTTATTTTCCTCAATTACTTAGTTTTATTACATTCGACAAAACCCCTTTTTTTACTCAATCATAATTAAATCACATTCTTGAATCATAGATCAAACAAGCGTAATCAGAAAGTTTCTAGTCTTTGTGGGATCGACCCTTACTTCTCCTTTAATATATTATTTTTATTTATTTGAAAATAAGAAATTTATTTTTGACACTATACGACGTGTGTCAAATACGCCGTTGTCGGGGACTACGGTAAAATTACTGATTTATTTGATTTGATTTTTGACCAGGAAAATCCAGAGAACAAGTCACTATAAGAGACGACATTCGAACCATCCAACAACTTACTGCGACATCTAATGATTATCAGCCAATATGCATAATATTCCCAGATGGCGATACACCATTCACTCTCAAAACAGGCATGATACATCTCATACCGATCTTTCACGGTTTGCCGAGAGAAAATCCACATAAACACCTTAAGGAATTTCACATGGTTTGTTTGAGTACAAAACTACAGGGAGTTTCTGAGGACCAAATTAAACTTCGCGCCTTTCTATTTTCTTTAGCTGATATAGCAAAAGATTGGTTGTTTGATTTTCCTTCTAATTCTGTTACAACCTGGATTGATATGGCTTGTCTTTTTCTTGACATGTTCTTTCCAGCAACTAAGGCAAGAGAATTAAGGCGAAGTATCCTGAGTATCCGAAAAAAGGATACCGAAACTTATATGAGTATTGAGAGCGCTTTAGAAAGTTGTGTGCGAATTGTCCATAACATGGTTTGTCTGAACAAACATTACTCCAATATTTTTATGAAGGTTTAACGCCTATGGATATGAAGATAATTGATGCAGCTACTGGAGGCGCACTTGTCAAAATGACTCCTACCGTGGCTAGAACGTTAATTTCTATCTTGGCCGCCAATTCGCAACGGTTTTATTCTGCAAGTGAACCATCTCGATGGGTTGATGAGGTAAGTATCGTTTCCTTAGAAAATAAAATTAACAAGTTAGTTGATAGTGTTCAATCATTTTTGCAGATAAAAAGAGTGCAACTAAATTTTGCGAGATAGGTATAAGTTCAAAGTCATCATTGGAATCCATTGTTGAGCGACTAACAACTTTCCAAGAAAAGTTTCAAAATCGCACTTAGACACCCACCTACAGGAACTAGATAAGAAAATGTCTCAATTAGCTCAAACTGTAGGAAAGCTAGAATTACAAGAAAAACTTCCTTCTCAAATCGAACTGAACCCAAGAGAAAATATAAGTGCCATCACCCTTAGAAGTGGAACTATTATCAATCCTGAATTTTCAAAAGAAGTCGTTGCATAACCAGAAAAAGAAACGTCAGTGTCTGAATCTCAAGGTAAAACTTCTTCTTCTTCACCTTCTACCCCTTCTATTCCTCAAGAAATCGCACCACCTTTTCCATCACGATTGGCGAAACGCGACAAGAAGGGTGAGAAAAAAGAAATTATTGAGGTGTTCAAAAAAGTACAAGTTAACATACCTCTTTTGGAAGTTATCCGACAAGTGCTAAGGTATGTTAGATTTTTGAAAGAATTATGTACAACGAAGAGGAAGTTGACCGGAAATGAAAAGGTAAATTTAGGAGAAAACGTTTTTGCAGTTTTTCAGCAAAATCTTCTACCAAAAATGAAAGATCAAGGTATGTTCGCTATTCCTTATAAAATAGGAAATGTTTTCATTAATCGTGATATGTGCGATTTAGGAGCTTCAATTAATGTTATGCCTTTTTTCTGTATATAAAAAGATTACTAACGAGCCTTTGAAGGAAACAAGAGTCACTATAAGGTTGACGGATCGTTCCATCATCTATCCGGAAGGAGTGCTCGAAAATGTTCTGGTAAAAGTCAATGTTCTCATTTTTCCTGCTGATTTTTATGTCATTGACATGGAAAAAGATAGAACCAATACTTGTTCCGAAATTCTTTTGGATCGACCATTCTTGAGTATCGCTCATACAAAGATTGATGTAAGAAGAGTTATTTTAACTATGGAATTCGACGGTGAGGTAGTAGAATTTGATGTTTACAAAGCAATGATATATCTTGATCAAGTTGAAAGGATTAATTCTATTGATATTATTGATCAACTTATCGATATATTTTTAGAATCTAATTTTTTCAATTTTTTCAGGGATCAAGAAATTCGTTACGAAGAAGATAAAAAGGAGTTGGAAATATTTCTTTTGTTAATTCTAATTTTTCTTTAGCTCATTCTAAAACAAAACTCTTACCTTCAATTTTGCAGGCACCTGAAGTTGAGCTTAAAGAATTACTGGATCACCTAAAATATGCATTTTTAGGAAAAGATAATTATTTGTCGGTAATTGTATCAAGTAAACTTTCGGAAGAAAAGGAAAATAGTTTAGTAAGTGTATTGCGCGAACAAAAACAAGCTATTGGATGAACCATCGCAGACATCAAAGGACTTTTCCCGTCGACTTGTATGCATAAGATAAAAATTGAGGAAGGAGCGAAACCATCTCGGGAAGCACAACGTCGGTTAAATCCACCAATGATGGAAGTCGTGAAAAAAGAGATACAAAAGCTTCTTGATGCCGACATCATCTATCCGATATCAGACAGTAACTGGGTAAGTCCGGTCCATGTGGTTCTAAAGAAAAATAGAGTAACAGTAGTTAAAAATTCGGAAGGTGAGTTAGTTCCAACACGTGTGCAAAATAGATAGCGCGTGTGCATCGATTACAGAAAGTTGAATTCTTTAACTAGAAAAGATCATTTTCTACTTCCGTTTATTGATCAAATGATAGAATGTTTAGCCGGAAAATCTCATTATTATTGTCTTGATGGCTTTTCAGGTTTCTTTCAAATCCCTGTGGCACTTGAAGATCAAGAAAAAAATACCTTTACATGCCCATTCGGCACGTTCGCCTATTGATGAATGTTGTTTGGACTATGTAACGCTCCAGCTACATTTCAGAGATGTATGGTAAGCATATTTTCTGACTATGTCGAGAAAGGAATCGAGGTATTTATGGATGATTTCACAGTTTATGGTAATTCTTTTGACGAGTGCTTATCAAATTTGAAAAAGGTTTTAAAACGTCTTGATTTTAATCTTGTATTAAATTATGAAAAGTATCATTTCATGGTTGATAAAGGATTAATATTAGGACATATTGTTTCATCTAATGGGATTGCTGTAGATGAAGCTAAAACCGATATTATTCGTTCACTTCCTTACCCCCAAAACTGTGAAAGATGTTCGTTCCTTTTTAGGTCATGCAGGATTTTATCGTTGGTTCATCAAAAATTTCTCAAAAGTGGCGCAACCTTTGTGCAATTTATTGCAAAAAGATCAAATTTTTGATTTTGATAAAAAAATGCATGAATGCTTTTGACGAACTCAAGGAGAAGCTTGTGTCAGCCCCAATCGTTCAAAAGTCGAACTTGAACTATCCATTTGAACTCATGTGTAACGCATCGGATGCAAGCGTAGGATTCGTACTTGGACAAAAGTTCGGAAAGGAAGCCCATATAATAGCCTATGCGTCTAAAACGCTAGATGTCGCTCAGCAAAATTACTCTACTACTGAAAAGGAGCTTTTTGCTATTATCTTTGCTTTATAAAAATTTCGTTCATATCTTTTACGCATGGATAGTATAGTTTATTCTGATCATGCAATGTTGAATTACTTGCTTAATAAGAAAGAGGCGAAACCCCGCTTGATCCGATGGATTTTGCTATTACAAGAGTTTAATTGATTGGTGATTTAAATAGTTACTTTTTAATTGCTAATTATCTTATTTTCGTGAATTTATCACTGCTAATTTGAGCGAATTTTGTATGTTTTAGGTGCAGTGACCTATTTCTATAATTGGTGATTAAAAAAGAAAATTTCTGCATTTTTTCGCGATTGGAGACATGGGCAGGACGCCGAGCATGAAGAAATGCTAATGTGGTAGTTTCTAGAAGTTTCTAGAAGATTCTGGAGACAGTCCAGTCAACGAGATTTTAGAGAATTCTGGAGACGGTTCAACAACAGGATTTGAGAAGATTTTTAGGATAAGATATTTTGTTTTTAAATTTTAAACTCAAGAATTATCTTTTTATCTTTTATTTTATCTTTGAATTAGTTTATTATTTTTAGGTTATTAGTAGCCAATAAATACCCTCTATGGGTAAGGCTTTAGATCCATCACTTTGTCTTTGAATTCTTGTCTTGCTTCTTTATTATTCTATAAAATTTCTTTTTATTTTTTTATTTTTTAGTCTTTTTAATATTTTGCACAAATATGCTAAGTATGATAATTGATATCATGCTTAGCTAATTTCTTTTAAGCCAAGAGCTAACAATGAATCAATTCAAAGCATGAGAATTGAATGGTACTTAATTCCCTTCGGGAAACATTCTTATTTTTCTGTTTTATTAGTTTGGCAATCGGCCTTACTTACAAAATTAAAACATTTTCAAACCAAAAAGAGCTCGTTGGTCTGGATGTTGTTTTAATATACAGTGGGAGGAAGGATTTGCCTGTGGCAATTTTGACTTCCTATGAACACACTTTGCGGCGGTCCGCTAAGGAAAAATGAGATCGGATTCGATACTCGACGAGATAACATAATTCGAGTCGGGCTTTTCCAATACTTAATCTGATTGTTTTAACGATGATAGTTGTGGTTAATCCACTGAAGAATCATCTTTCAAAGATAGGCTTGGGAAGATTGGTTACAAGAGAGAAAGGCAAGTTACAATGGGTTGGTCCTTGTAGACTGTAACCGACATGAATCCCGAAATAAAAATCATTTTCAATGATCGAAAGAATTGAAACAAAGTTAGCTCGAGGTGATTTCTTCATTGTCATTTTCAACTATTATTTCTTTCTCTCAATTTTTATTTTTACATTTTATTTGTTATTTTAGTTTCTTTATTTTTCATCGCAATCTCATCAAACCCCCCTTTTAATTAATTGTTTGCAACATCCTGGAATGAAATCAATACAGAATTACATCAGAAGTTCTAAATTCTCTATGGATCGACCCCCTTTACTATACTATCTTTTATTTATTTAATTTAAAAAGGAATATTTTATTTTGACTTGAAAAACGACGCTTGTCATTAATCTACAAATCAAGGATAAAAGGGGTTGTGAGAATTTAGTTGTGGATCATTTAAGCTGACTTCCCGTTCCTCAACATGGTGAACCAATCGAGGAAAAGTTTCCCGAGGAACACTTATTTCTTGCATAAACAATGTTGCCATGGCATGAAGACATGGTTAATTATTTAGCCAAGGGTATACTACCTGCTGATCTACCATGCTCTGAGGTAAGCCGAATTAAGCGAGAATCTCAATTATACTTTTGGGATGATCTATACCTATGGAAGCATTATTCAGATCAGGTAATTCGATGTTGTGTTGTCGAAAGCTAGGTAAATTCGATCCTTCAATTTTGTCATTCTTATTCTTGCGGAAGACACTTTGGACCCAAACGAACTGCGTATAAAATACTTGAATATGGATTTTATTGGCCTAATATTTTTTGTGATGCATATTTATTTTGTAAATCTTGTGATAAATATCAACGTGCCGATAATTTAAGTCGTAGAAATGAGATGCCTCTTAATCTCATCCATGGCTGCAAAATATTTGATGTGTAGGGTATTGATTACATGTGTCCTTTTGTTTTGTTGTTTGGTAACTAGTATGTAATTCTAGTTGTTGATTATGTTTCGAAATGGGTAGAAGCTAAGGCTACTCATAATAATGAAGCTAGAACTACTGCCGAATTTCTAAAGTCTTGCATTTTTTCCAGGTTTGACACTCCGAAGGCGATTATTAGTGATCAAGGGACTCAGTTTGTCAATCGGATCATTGAAGCGTTAATGAAGAAATATGGTATCACTCAAAGAATCACCACAGCTTACCATCCTCAAACGAATGGACAAGTCGAAGTTTCGAATAGGGAGATTAAGTCCATCTTAGATAAAATTGTGAAGCCGAACAGAAAAGATTGGAGCTTGAAACTGAACGATGCCTTATGGGTATATCGTACCGCTTACAAGGGTCCTATCGGCATGTCCCTATATCGCCTTGTTTTTGGTAAACCATGTCACTTACCGGTTGAATTAGAACATAAAGCTTACTGGGCGTTAAAAGAATGTAATATGCAAATGGATATCGTCGGTGAAGCTAGGAAACTCCATATTCAAGAACTTGTGGAGATTAGGCGCAACGCTTATGATAGTTCTCAGATTTATAAGGATAAAACAAAAGAATTTTATGATCGTCATATTTCCTTTAAATTTTTTAATATTGGTCAGAAAGTTTTACTTTTAAATTCCAAGTTAAAAATTTTTGTAGAAAAATTGCGATCAAAGTGGACAGGACCTTTTAATGTGACTGAAGTATTTCCTCATGGTGCAGTCAAAATTCAAGACAATTCAGGAGTTCGTTTCAAAGTGAATGGACAACGGTTGAAGTCATATTATGAAAATGTTTTTGTCAGTTTAATTGAAGAATTCGAATTGTAAACACCTGAAGTCTGAATCAGGTCGTCGAGCTAACGACGTTAAAAAATGCGCTTATGGGAGGCAACCCATTTTTAGTTTATTTATTTATTTATTTTCAGTATATTTATTTTATTTTTTTAGGTTCAAAGTAATAATTTATTTAGGATTAAGTTTTGTTTTATCCTTTCATATTTTAAAATAAATCTTTATTTTATATTTTAAAATTTTTTATCTTGATTTTAATAATTTTATTTATCTATTTTACAGGTTAAGATTTGAAATAAAATTGAATTCAAGAGATAAGCCTAAATAAATTCAAACCGATGTACCGATGTATTTTAGTGTCATTAGATCAGGGAGTATTTCTTTTCTCTCTTTAATTTTTATTCTTGTTTTAGAACAAAACAGTTTAAGTGGGGGGGAGGGAAGGATTGCATGTTGATTTCACCTTGTTTATTTTATGCTTGGAATCTTGCTATTTTGATGTTAATATGCTTGAAATCTCTTGTTGCCAATTATTTAATTTGTTACATCTCTTGAATCTTCTTGATGGATTTTGATCTCGCTTTAATTGGAATCTAGGATGCATGATAGTGTGTTGGCATGATTAGTTACTTTTGATTAAGAATCTTTGACGATCCATTATTGGTTAGTTGAAATGATGCTAGCTTGGTACAGTTACCCTTTTTAATGTGAGATCTTGAGCCTAATGAGTATATCTTTTTATTCTTTCTCTTTTCTTCATTTCTGTGTGCCGAATTGATCTTTCGCATTCTAGAACCTGTGATGCGATGCTTTTTGAGACTACATACATGAATATGATGCTTTAGAATGATAGAGGCACTTAGGTTTAACCACTTCACTTCCTAAATAACCTACCATTTGTTTATATCCCTTAGTGAACCACTTTGAGCCTTCACCCATTTCTTTGTTTTCACCTTATTAATATAATCCAACCATTTATTTTTCTATTTTTCCATCTTCTTGCACCCTTGTCAAGACTTAAGATGATATTTATTCCACAAAAAAAAGAGAAAAGCGATAGAATGCGTTCGAAAAAAATTGAAAAAAAATAAAAAAGGTACCAATGTGTACTGATTAAAAAAATTATCAATGTATACCTTTCGAAAAGAAGAAAAACAAAAAAAGAAAAAAGTTTTGAACTCTTGAAAAGAAAAAAGAAAAAAATTAGGTGTTTGATTTACTCTTTCCATCTCTTTGTGCTTGAATTATATTGTGGTTTGCTTATTATATTTAATGTCTTTTATCTTGACACTTAACTCATCTTTTTCGGCCTTTTCCCTACCATCACCCTACCCCCGTTATAACCTTTTTTAAAGACTTCTTGACTTTTGCATCATGTTCAATTTTTAGTAGTGGAGATTAGATTTATTTGGAGGCTTATAGTAATGCTTTAATCAATTTTGGCTTGAGCGATTCTTTTAAACATAAATACTTTGCACAAAATGAGCGAATTCTTGTGAGGGTATCAAGTTTTGCATCATTAAATTAGCTAAGAATTGGAATGTTTTGTTTCATTTGAAATTGTTCTAGTCTTGCTACATGCTTGATTGTTTCTTAGTTACAATAATAGCTTTGATTTTCTTTCATTGAGGAGATTAAGACTTGTAGTGAATTAAGATTTGGCGACTTGTGATTTCGGTATGTTAGTTGAGGAATACTTGAGGACAAGCATTGAATAAGTGAGGGAGAATTTGATAAGTGCTTAAAATAGTTAATATTTTATGCTTAATTACTCCTTGATTTGGTGAATGAATATGTTATTGATCTCGTTATTTTTCGTGTGATTTTGTGTAGGACTTAGAATCTAGAAAATACACTTAAATTGGCCGAATTCTAAAGTTTTTATTTTCTGGATCGAGTCTGGATTCATGGGCTTGACTTTGGGCTTGAAATCTGACGCAACGTTTTGTTAGCTGCTTCTAGAAGATGACGTCAGCGTTTTATTAGAGTTCCAGATAAATTAGGATTTATCTCTTTGTAATTTGAATTTAAATATTATTAGGATTATCTTAGATTTATCTCTTTGTAATTTGAATTTAAATACTTTTAGGATTTGTGAAATGCTATAAATACCCACCTTGGGTAAGCCTAGAACAATGTCTCTCATTCATATCTTGTTCAAGACACACAAATAACATCTTCTTTTTATTCTTTTTATAAATAGTTTTATAAAAGTTTTCTTTATTTATTTTCTTGTTCTTATTTTTACTTTATTTTATTTTTATGTCGAGCATAATTCTTCCCATAATTATGTCGGCTAAATTTTTATTAGCCAAAGGTTTAAGCGATGACTCGATCCAAATGTGAGGATTGAAAAACACACAAATAACATCTTCTTTTTATTCTTTTGAACTTATTTTTTTTTCAAATTGATTTCAAAACTAAAGATTGACTTTGGTCAATATTTTGATTTGATTATCTTTATGGGAGGAAGGATCGGCTATTGAAGCAATTCGACTTCCTGAGAATACATTAGCAAATTGTTTGCTAAGGCAAAAACTAAAGATTGGATCGGTTGTTATTGAAATAGCATAATCCAAGTCGCTTTTGAGATTTAAATGATTTTTCTACAAACATAGAGTTGGTGGATTAATCCATGAAACCAATATCAAAGATAGACTTGGGTATTCGGTTTAGAATTTTTTGCTTCAAGAATTGAACCTTGAAAGCTAATTATCGACGTAAAATCCCGAAGTGAACATCTTTTTTCGATGATCTATTAAAGTCGAGTCAAAGCGAAAGCTTAAGGCTAGTTTTTATTTTATTAAATCAATTTTTTTATTTTATTTTGTTCAATTACTTAGTTTCATTAACAAAACCCCTTTTTTTAGTCAATCACAATTAAATCGTATTCTTGGATCATAGATCAAACAAGCGTAATCAGAAAGTTTCTAGTCCCTATGGGATCGATCCTTACTTCTCCTTTACTATATTATTTTTATTTATTTGAGAATAAAGAATTCATTTTTGACACTATACGACGCGTGTCAATATAGATAATTAAATTTATTAAATTATTATTTTTTGGATTAATGATATTTTATTTATCCAAGCAAACCTACATAAACAAAGAATGAAGCAATGTCCAACTACTCTGTACAGAAAAAACAGAACCCAACAAAATATTTGCTATTCTAATCAATTTGCTATACAACTTCCATGGTGATCAATCCTATTAGTCCCTAAAACTTTCCATTTCACATTAAGCTTTATAATAGAAAAAATACCCGACTCCAATCGTATAACATTCTCATACAATCTTCTATTCTTCTCTTGTCACAAAAAATAGTTAAAACTATTCCAAGCCACCCATAGAATAACAGCTTTAATAGATTTACCTTTGCCATTTCCTTGGATCCAAATAAAGAGATCTCTCCATCAACTATAAGGTAGATGGGCATTGCATGCTTTCATAATCATCATCCACAAATTCCTTGAAAAAAATACACTCACCAAATAAATGATCTCGAGACTCGTCATCCAATCCACACAATAAACACCAAAGGTCCCCATGATAACCTCATCACATCATCCTACACCTTGTTGGCAACCTATCTAAAATTACCAACCAAGATACAAAAGAACAACGAGGTAAAGATGGAGGCCCCAAATAACTTTGTGCCAAGCCACCTTGGGCATCTTATGACGTAGAACATCTCAAACCTTCTTTGCTTTATATTCCCCTAAAATTTTACCCACCATAGCAAAATCATCTCTCAGCCCTAACAGTTTTTTCCATGCCCAACTATGATGCATGTAACACCTGCAAGTTGTAAAAAAAAAGTGTATGGGTGTGCGATTGTGGGGTTTCGAACCCACAGCCACCTACATGCTAGACCAGAGACCCAACCAACTGAGCTAGATACTAATATCGGTTAGGGTAATCCCGTCCTGATATCAGTTCCCGTGCTACAGCCGGGGTAATTTCGTCTTCTTTACGGTACCTTTGCCCCTTTGGGCTTAGGTTAATGTCTGTACTAGATACTGTTCTGGAGAACCGTATCCTAGAGATCGGTTGGGGGTAGTATATCATGCCATGCATTTCATGCATTATTTTTCTGATATCATTATATATGGTTTTACCTGTGATTTTTATGCACTGCTGGAACACACTAGGCTCCATAGCTCATACTTGTTTTCTTCCCCCTTTCAGATAACCGTAGATAGGTATCCCAGATTTCAGCACTTAGAGGATCTACACCTCCCAGACTATCTTTTGATGTAACGCTTATATTTCCCGGGTTTTTAATCATGGTGACATGTGCCTTATTTCGCTACTGTTATGCCTATATTTTGTTACAGGATGGTTTTAACCCATTATGTTTTATTACTATGATATGGATTGTTTTACGAGCAATGTTTGAACGTACATTACTTTTGAGATTAACAGTTACTATGATCATATGGATTATGGCCGAAGTTATGAATTTGATGGAGCTGTCATTCTTACAGGTTTTCTTGATTTTGGGTTGAATCTTGTATTTGCTTTATATATTTGTTTTGAAAAAAATGTAACTACTTTAGGTTGGACTTTCCGCATAGGCCGGTCTAGAGGGTTACATTTAGTTGGTATCAGAGCTTTTGGTTTTAAGATTCTCGGACTGTGATGGGTCCTAAATAAAATGTTTTCTGTTAAACTATTTTTAATTAATATCTGAAAGGCCATGTCACCGATATCTTTTTGTATTGTGTATGATTCTCCAGTGCCAATTCTAATCCCATAAACTCTACTCTTGTAGATTACCTGAGACTCATGAGTGTCCGTAGAGCTCACCGGACCACCCGAGGGCGTGGACGTGCGACTAGCTTCGCCGATCCTGTAGAGGAGCCTATTAGTGGCCCTCCGCCCATTACTCCTGTAGACCCTCCCGTTCCTACTAGCACCACTGTACCGCCTGGCCCACATCCTCCTACGGGAATAGGTATGACTACCTCGGTCAGAGGGGCACCTGTACCGAGCACCGAGCCTGCTACTGCAGTAACAGATGAGACCCTTAGTAGACAGTTCCTTCAACTGATACAGGGAGCTGTCAGAGCTTCAGGTGCTATGCCAGATACTCATATCTCTCAGATCCTGATCGCCAATGGAGTGAGGACTTTTTCTGGATCCCTGACAAGTGCACCTTCTGAGGCTGAGTCATGGTTGTATGACACTGAGAGACGCATGGATTAGCTGGGTTTGGAGCCAGCTAAGAGATATTTGGGAGTTGTGTCTATGCTTGATGGTAATGCCCACGTCTGGTGGGAGTCTGTGGTTAGCAGTGTATTGCCTGATGTGTTGACTTGGGACTTCTTCAAGGAGCGGTTCAGAAATCGTTTCCTAGGTAAGCGATATCTGAGAGAGAGGCGTCGGGCCTTCAAGGATTTGATTCAGGGTACCATGACAGTGGCCGAGTATGAGTTGCAGTTTCTGGATCTGATGAGGTATGGTACTGGGTTAGTGGCTACAGAGAAGGATAGGTGCGACAAGTTTCTTAAGGGTCTCCGTATTGGTATCAGGGACAGAGTAGCCACGCACCATGATACAGTATTTGAGGATCTTGTGAACCGTGCAAAGACAGCTGAGGACTTGGAGAAGCTTTCTGATAGTCAGATTATCAGGGATTAGGATCGTGATAGGGGCAGAGATAGGGATCGCAGGAAGGACCGTAACCGATCTGGGGGACACGGCCATGGTGAGTCCTTTAGTCGCCCTGATAAGAGGGCTCGATCTGCACCGAGTCAGAGAGGTGGTTCCTACCATCGGCCTACGGCACCTCAGGACTCTGCCGTCAGCCGAGGTGGTTCTTCTGGGTTTCCGACTGTATCAGCATGTGACTTTTGTGGCAACCTGCATAAGGGCGAGTGTAGGAAGAAGACTGGAGCATGTTTTCGATGTGGTTCTTCCGAGCACTTTCTGAGAGACTGCTCACATCCACCTTCTGCTGGTCGACCATCGACTCATACCCCTGTGCACACTCAGACTCCTTCCTGATCTCAGACATTTGTCCAGACACCTGCTATGGGGCGTTTTCAGGGTAGAGCTTCTGGGTCTGTTGCTAGATCCGATACCCGGGGTCGAGGCCACCAGAGTGGTGGACCACCTATTTTTGAGGCTCGTCAGCCAGCACTAGTTTATGCTACCAGACGTCGTGATGACCGAGATGAGCCAGATGTTATCGCAAGTACTTTTACCATCCTTTCTGTCCCGTACTTTGCCTTGCTTGACAATGGTTCCACCCACTCCTATGTATCCAAGTCAGTATCTGGCGATCTCCCGATCTCTGTTGAGGACACCGAGAGTGTTGTGACCGTTATGAGCCCCGTGGGACAATCCTTATCTGTGAATAAGGTGTTTCGGAGGTGTCCCCTCGTTGTGGAAGGGGAAGTGTTTCTTGCAGATCTTATGGAACTTTCTTTACAGGAGTTCGATCTCATCTTGGGGATGGACTGGTTATCTGAGCATCGTGTTAGTCTGGACTGTGAGGCCAAAAGGGCCACGTTAAGGACTTAGGATGGACGATCCGTAGTTTTGGTTGGTGAACGTCGAGGTTATCTGACCAATGTTGTATCAGTTTTGACTGCTGAGAGGATGATCCGTAAGGGATACGAGACCTTTATTTCCTATTTCCTTAACACAAAGGGGTCTCTATCTAAGATCGAGGAGATTCGCACTGTTAGCGAGTTTCTTGAAGTTTTTCCTAAGGAGCTACCGGGTCTCCCTCCAGACAGAGAGGTTGAGTTCGAGATTGAGACTTATCCTGAATCAGCACCAGTTTCTATGGCCCCGTACCGTATGGCTCCGAAAGAGTTGAAGGAGTTGAAAGTTCAGTTACAGGAACTGCTTGATCAAGGGTTCATCCGACCTAGCTCTTCCCCTTGGGGAGCTCCAGTACTCTTTGTTAAAAAGAAGGATGGTTCCCTTCGGTTGTGTATCGACTACCGGAAGCTGAATAAGCTAACGGTGAAAAACAAGTACCCTTTACCCAGGATTGATGACTTGTTTGACCAGTTTCGGGGAGCCACAGTCTTCTCGAAGATTGATCTTCGATCTGGGTACTATCAGTTGAAGGTTAAGGGCTCGGATGTTGCTAAGACTGCTATCTGCACCAGGTATGGGCATTACGAGTTTTTAGTGATGCCTTTCGGGTTGACTAATGCTTCTGCTGCCTTCATGGACCTGATGAACCGAGTCTTCCGACCCTATCTGAACCAGTTTGTTGTTGTGTTCATTGATGATATCCTGGTTTACTCTCGCTCTGAGGACGAGCATGTTGGGCATCTGAGAGTAGTGCTGCAGACTCTTAGAGAGCATCGGTTATATCCCAAGCTAAGTAAGTGTGAGTTCTGGCTTAGTGAGGTGACTTTTCTGGGACATGTTGTTTCAGCTAAGGGTATCCAGGTGGATCCGAGTAAAATTGATGTAATCACTAGTTGGAAGCCTCCTAGAAACGTGTCTGAGATCCGTAGTTTTCTGGGCTTAGCTGGGTATTACCGACGCTTTGTCGAGGGTTTCTCCATCATCGCTGCCCCTTTGACAAAGCTTCTGAGGAAAGATGTTCCTTTTGTGTGGTCTGAGGCCCAATAATCTAGTTTTGACTAGTTGAAGTCAGCTTTGACCCAAGCTCCAGTTTTAGCACAACCTGAGTCAGGAAAGGATTTTACAGTTTACAGTGATGCCTCGCACTCTGGACTTGGATGTGTTTTGATGCAGGACGGTAAGGTGATCGCTTATGCATCACGCCAGTTGAGACCACATGAGTGTAACTATCCCACCCATGATCTTGAGCTTGTTGCAGTGGTTTTTGCTCTAAAAATCTGGAGGCACTATCTCTACGGAGAAAAGTGTTATATCTTTACCGATCATAAGAGCCTGAAGTACCTCCTCACTCAGAAGGAGCTTAACCTGAGACAGCATCGTTGGTTGGATCTTCTTAAGGACTATGACTGCGAGATTGAGTATCATCTGGGAAAAGCTAATTTTGTGGCTGATGCTTTGAGTCGTAAGACCATATCAGACCTGAGATCCCTGTTTGCCAGGATGAGTGTATATGATGATGGTAGCCTACTGGCTGAGTTACAGGTCAAACCGACCTTGGCCGAGCATATCAAGGCCAAGCAGTGGTTAGATGACTCCTTACTTCCTGTTATGCAGCAAGTTGAGCAAGGATCCACCTCTGTTTATTCTTTTGATCAGGATGGAGTCCTTTGTTTTAACGGTCGTTACTATGTACCCAACGATACTGAGTTGAGACAGACCATTCTCAGAGAGGCTCATAGTAGTCCTTATGCTATGCATCCCGGAGGGGATAAGATGTATCAGAACCTGAAACAGAGATACCGTTGGGTAGGTATGAAAAAGGATATCTCAGACTATGTATCTAGATGTTTGACATGTCAGCAGGTGAAAGCAGAATATCAATATCCTTCTGGTCTCTTGCAACCTATCAAGATTCCAGAATGGAAGTGGGAGCGAATCACGATGGACTTTGTTACTGGTTTGCCTTTGACCCCGTCTAAGAACGATTCTGTCTGGGTTGTTGTTAATAGACTTACAAAGTCAGCCCACTTTATTCCTGTCCGAGTCACTTATTCTCTGGAAAAGCTGGCTAGACTGTATATTTTTAAGATTGTCAGATTGCATGGGGTGCCTTTGTCTATCATTTCTGATCGAGATTCGAGGTTTACTTCCCGTTTCTAGACGGCTTTACAGTCTGCGTTGGGTGCCCGTCTGAATTTCAGTATATCTTTTCATCCTCAGACATATGGTCAGTCAGAGAGAGTGATACAGATCCTGGAGGACATGTTACGGGGTTGTGTTTTAGACTTCCGAGGCAGTTGGGAAGATTTCTTGCCCGTGGCAGAATAATAACAGTTATCAGGCCAGCATCCGTATGGCACCTTATGAGGCTTTGTATGGTCGTAGGTGTCGTACCCCTATCTGTTGGACAGAGTTATATGATCGGAAGACTTTGGGTCCCGAGTTAATTCAGGAAACTGAGGAGACTGTCAGATTGATCCGAGATCGCTTGAAGGAAGCTTTTGATAGACAGAAATCGTATGCTGATCGGAGGAGAAAGGACATCAAGTTTGAGGTTGGTGATCAGGTCTTCTTGAAGGTCTCCTCATGGAAGAAAGTTCTGAGGTTTGGGCGTAAGGGCAAGTTGAGCCCGAGATATATTGGACCATACCGTATTCTGAAAAGAATCGGGCCTGTTGCTTATCAGCTAGAGTTACCTCCTCAGCTTAGTCGTATTCATGATGTGTTTCATGTATCCATGTTGAGACAGTACCATCCAAATCCGAGTCACATCATCCAGGTTTAGGATGTTGAGTTACGACCAGACCTGTCTTATGAGGAGAAACCTGTTCAGATCTTAGAGTTTAATGAGAGAGTTCTAAGAAGGAGGCGTATCCATATGGTTAAAGTTCAGTGGAGGAACCGTAACCCTTCTGATGCCACCTGGGAGATCGAAGAGTCTATGAGGGAGAAGTTTCCGCATCTGTTCAGTTCAGGTAAATTTCGAGGACGAAATTTCTTTTTAGAGGGGGAGAGTTGTAACACCTGCAAGTTGTAAAAAAAAAGTGTATGGGTGTGCGGTTATGGCGTTTCAAACCCACAGCCACCTGCATGCTAGACCAGAGACCCAACCAACTGAGCTAGATAGCTCTTGGGTTTTTATCTCTCACCCCTTGCCTATAATCTATCCTAGTTCCTGATAATAATAATAATAATGATATTCGAAATATAACAGATAAGCTTTTGGAACCCAAACAGATCTAGAAAACGTTTTTTTTTCATTCGAACCTTTTCCCTCACCCACTCCCAGCACCGATTCCCCCCTCCGGCCATCCGTGGGTGTCGCCGCCGGTACCGTCGAGTTCGCCGTGATCTCCTGTTAAAGAACCCCAAACCGATGCGTCGCACCGTCGCCGAGCCACCGGCAATCGAACCGAGAGTATTCGACTGAAAACCTAGGGTTTCGTCGGATAATTAAACTAGTTTTTCGGCCGTTCCAGGGACCGAGCCAGCGCGTCGACGGCGTCCTCGCATCCACCGTTGAAGGGCGAGCAAAACCCCTCCGAGAACGCCTTCGTCCAACGTCGGCAGGGGCCTCGTCGGACCTGAAATCCGAAACGTTGAAGGGGTGAGTTTTGAACCCAATAATCGCGTTTCTTTCTGGTTTTACATTGAATTTATGGGTTAAATCTGATCCTGGGGTTTTTCCGAGCCTGAAATTGTGTTTTCCGGCCGCCTAGGGCCGCACGTGGCCTTCACGCGCCGTCGTTGGTGATTTCCGGCCATGGACGGCTGTCGGTAGCCAGCCGGTCTAAACCGGTCAACCCGAGTCAAACCGACCTTGAACCGGTTAAACCGAACCGGCCCAACCCGAACCGAACCGGCTTGACCAGACCCGACCCGTTGATCGACCCGACCCGTTGACCGACCCGACCCGTTGACCTACCCAACCCGTTGACCAGACCCGACACGTTGACCGACCCGACACGTTGACCCGACCCGACCCGTTGACCGACCCGTTGACTGACCCGACCCGTTGACTAGTGATGTCAGCGTTGATTGCTAACGTGGCTGCTGACGTCAGCGTTGACTGCTGATGTGGCAGCTGACGTGACTACTGACATGGCAGCTGATGTCAACGTTGACTGCTCATGTGGCAGCTGACGTGACTGCTGACGTGGCAACTGACGTCAGCGTTGACTTTGTTGACGTCAGCGTTGACTTTGACCAAAAAGTCAAAATTTTCAAAAACCCTTATTTTATGTTTTTCGACGTCCTGAGTCCATTCGTGAAGTCTGTTTTTCGAAATTCAATCCCGAAGGCCTCCAAATTGGACTTTAAAGTCTTGAGTCAAACTTTTCTTCCAAGTTAAGTTAAGTTCAGAGTTTAAATCTGGGTCTAATATCGATACCTGTTTACTTGTAGGATCTCATAGTCCTCCCGATCGAGTACCGACCCAGCCCGGTTCTTCCCGATTCGACCCGACTCGTGATCCGATCGTGACCCGTATGTATTCTCATCTCTAGTGAATACATCCTGTATCTAGATTCCTGTATTGATATAAAACTTTATTGTGTACCTATAGGGTCCAGTACTGCTGCAGAGCGAGGCTCAGTCGCCCATTAGACCACCTGTGTGCTTCTACTCTTTTGAGGTGTGTTCCTTTACGTGCTACATGTGTATGTTATTGCTTTCCTGTTTTTACAAACCAAGCATGTACACATGACTTTTTCCGGATTCTACCTAGACACATATGTTGAACTTGATCATATCCTGTTTTGCTGTATGCCTGATATATTTTACATGATATGTCCTGATTTAGCATTACATGATATCTGGATAAATACTGTCACTGCCATCATTATACTTGTCATTACTGCATGCCTGTCACTTTAGGTTTGGGGATGATGAGTAGTGTCTGTTATTCGGTTCAGCCTTGATCTAGCTGATAATTCCGTCCTGTTTACAGTTCCTAGCTACGGTTAGGGTAATCCCGTCCTGATATCGGTTCCCGTGCTACAGCCGGGGTAATTTTGTCCTGTTTACGGTACCTTTGCCCTTTTGGGCTTAGGTTAATGCCTGTACTAGATACTGTTCTGGGGAACCGTATCCTGGAGATCGGTTGGGGGTAGTATATCATGTCATGCATTTCATGCATTATTTTTCTGATATCATTATATATGGTTTTACCTGTGATTTTTATGCACTGCTGGAACACACTAGGCTCCATAGCTCATACTTGTTTTCTTCCCCCTTTCAGATAACCGTAGATAGGTATCCCAGATTTCGGCACTCGGAGGATCTACACCTCCCAGACTATCTTTTGATGTAACGCTTATATTTCCCGGGTTTTTAATCATGGTGACATGTGCCTTATTTCGCTACTGTTATGCCTATATTTTGTTACAGGATGGTTTTAACCCATTATATTTTATTACTATGATATGGATTGTTTTACGAGCAATGTTTGAACGTACATTACTTTTGAGATTAACAGTTACTATGATCATATGGATTATGGCCGAAGTTATGAATTTGATGGAGCTGTCATTCTTACAGGTTTTCTTGATTTTGGGTTGAATCTTGTATTTGCTTTATATATTCGTTTTGAAAAAAATATAACTACTTTAGGTCGGACTTTCCGTATAGGCCGGTCTAGAGGGTTACAATGCATTTGTGCTGAAGCATCTAAAGTCGAAGAACCCTTTAATAGATATGCAGATACCCAAGCAACCCATAGAGATCCAGTTTGGATGAGCAGTTTTTAAAGACACCTTACCATGCAAGTTCTATTCCAAACAATAATATTTTTTACCCCTAGACCACCTTCTTTCTTCGGATGACAAATCATGTTCCAACCAACACGCTTTCCTTTTGCATCGAAATCAACTCCCTTCCATAAAAAAGTATTGCAAATTTGGTTAGTGTCATTCAAAACCTTTGAGGGCAACAAAAACATCCTAAACCAATAGTTTTGAATGCTAAAGATCACCGCTTGAATCAATTGCAACCGACCTACAAAAGAGAGCAACTTTGAAGGCCAACTCCATACCTTGCTCATTATTTTCATAACTAAGCCTTCATAATCTTTAGGAGAAAATCGCTTTGTTATCAAAGGGGCACCAAGGTACCGAACCGGCAAAGTACCTCCAAAAAATCATGTATCCTCCAAAATTTTCCTTAGATCATTCTCTCTCAACCCAACTGCAAATAACTGATACTTCGGCTCATTAATTTGCAAACCAAACATTAAATAAACTTTTTCAGCAACCTCTTTACCCTTAACAGTCTTTAAAGTCCCCTTTGTAAACACTAGAAAATCATAAGCAAAATACACATGTGTTAGCTCTACCTTCTTGCACTTAGGATGATATTCAATCACCTTGAATTTGTCAGCCCAATTTAGCAAACATACATGTGTTATCTCCAGCTTTTTGCACTTAGGATGATAATCAATCACCTTGAATTTGCCAGCCCAGTTTAACAAACAAGAAAACACATTCAACACCAAAATAAAGATATAAAGAGATAGCGGGTCTCCTTGTCTAACTCCATTTGCCCCTGCAAAATAACCCATAAGCTCTCCATTTAGATTTATAAGAAACCTGGAGTTTGTCGAGCCAACTTCAATCCATCTTTGAAATATCTCAGGAAAACCCATCGTTCGGATAACTTGTAACACAAACGACCAATTTAAGGAATCAAATGTCTTTCGAAGGTTAATCTTCAAAGCATATCTAGGAGAAAAATTCTTACGACCCATAACCATTGACAATTTTCTAAGCTAACAACACATTATATTGCTGAATTAGGGTTTAGGAAAACCTTAAACCTTAAATTCGAAATTGAAACTCGAAACACTAAGCATTAGGAATCAAATCCTAAATCCTAAACCTTAAACCCCTAGACTTTAAATATTAAACCCTAAATCATAAACCCTAAACATTAAACGTTAAACCTTAAACTTTAATCTCAAACCCTAAATTATAAACTATAAACTATTTTAAATGTACTAATTACATTAAATAATATAAACTAATTAAACATAACCTTTTAAAAATATAATTAGTTAGGTTCTATTAAACTCAATTAAAAAACTAAACAAGCATTAATTTTGAGACAAGGGATGGACCCAAGGGTACAGTCGAATCTTCTAAAAATTTTATATTTATATTTTATATTATATATATATATATATTGTATTACACATCATATTTTATAATTTAAGTTTTATTGAAAAGAATTTCGAGTCGGAGTCATGACTATTCAAATTTTTTTACCTTAAGTCGAATTTTATTTGCTACTATTTATAATGATAGCAATTACATCTATTATATTCATAATTAGGATAAAATAATGTAATGATAATTTAAATCCTTGCCTTTAATATCTAATTTATGCTCCATCTAACCATTTTCAATTTCCGAAAATAGCCTTTAGATCAACTGCTAAGGGTCTAGTACCAGGAAGCGACTCACGCGGAGCACCAAAAGGGACAAGTAACCCCGACATTAAACCTTGAAGCCGGAGAAATTATTAGGTGAACTATTTTTACCACGTTATCTATGGTTTAAATAATTAGTACTGTTAATCTTTAAATAACTACTTAATAACTACTTACCCACTAAGTACATGCAGGAAAGAGGTGATGATTCACTTAAAAAATAAAATAAAATCAACAGTCCTGATAAAATGAGACCATAGATGACATGGTGAATAAGATTCACCTAATAATTTTTCTTGAAGTAGACACGACTCTCCTTGTTTTTTTTTTTAAAGATCATTATATTACTAGCCATGCGTCTTCCTAACAATTTCGGCTGTTAAATTTTATTGGATATGTTATAAATACGTTAAAATATATAAATAATCATTAAGTTGTTTTTAAAATATTAAATTAATAAAATATACACGTTTTAATAATAGTTTGAAAGAAGTTGTCTAGTTCAATTATCAATTTAATTATTTTGTGATATTGTTAAATCAAGTGAGTTCGTAGAATCAAAACAATGGTTAAATGATTATATTTTATTGTAAAGCAACAAAAATATTATTGTTAAACTATTATTATATTATAAAAGTAATATAACACTTTTGGGAGAAGAATAAAAGTAGATTGATATAAATAAATATAAAAAACTGAATTTATTGAGTTATTTTAAATTACGATCAAATTAAGAAAATTTATAAATTTTAATAGTAATTTGGGAGAAGTTTTCTAGTAAAACTTTTTCTTTTATAATACTAGTAGATACGCTCCAGCAGCTTAAGAGAGAGATTTATTTTAGAAGAAAAATGTCAATTAGACCTCGACACTTCTAAAATATGTCAATTAGACCCCGCCATGTTATATTTGTTGATGAAAATTGAATAGAGGGTAAAAGATATTTGAGTCTTTTAAATTTTATATTTATGCAGTTTAGTCCTTTAACTTTTTTATTTAATCTATGTTGACCTTATTTATTTTTATTTTTATATTTTAGTTCAATATTATTTTTATTTCATAATATCTGACTATAACGAATGTTGTACGTTTAGACCGTGGCCAATAGGTCAAGAGTAAATGGCATCATGTAGAAGCAAACAGTTAATGCGTGGAATTAATTAAGTCAACGGACACATATAGCACTATAACTTAAAAATAATTAGGGTAAACTATATAAATGATACTTTGATTATACCTTAATTATTTTTTACGTCTTTTAATTATCATATGTTATAAATTGGTCTATTGATCTACTTTTTTTATACAAAACGGTCTTGTGCTGTTAAAAATTTGACGGAAAACTGATGTGGATGTTAACATGCTGACTTAGATAACCATGTGGCATCCCTAATCTCTATAATCCAAGTTAGAATGTTAACGTCAACATCAGTTTCCCGTTAAATTTTTAACGGCACAAGACCATTTTGTATCAAAAAAGTTAGTCAATAGACCAATTTATAACATTTGATAGTCAGGGGTGTAAAAAATTAAAATATAGTTAAGAGACTATTTATGTAGTTTATCAAAGTAATTAAATATTTCCTAAATCATATGAAAATTATAGGGTTGAACAAAAATAATTAAGGATAAATTATTTTAGTGACCATCGAATTATATAGGTGTACTTATTTTGATCAATAAACTTGTAATTAGATCATTGAATTTATTAAATCGACCTATTTTGATCATTACTGTTAAAAATTAACGGAGGAGTAACAGATCGATGATGTCACAATCAGTAGAGTTTTATAAAATTATATATTTAGTCTCTATTATTTATCTATTATATAAATTTAATTCTAATTTTAATTTAATTAAATAAAATTAATTAATAAATTAGATGATGATATATGTTATCTCCCGATTGAATAAATTTATTTTAATTTTTAATTTATTTTATTTAATATTTAATATATTTTCTATTTAATCAGGTGATTACATGGGTCACTACTTAATAAAAAGAAAATTTAGAATAGAAGAGAGTGTTTGGCGTAGGATTTTAACATATAACATCGTAAGGGAAAGCCTCATGTCTTAACCACTACACCAAGCTAACTTTAGTGATATGAATCAAGATATTTAATATATATCTTATGATGCCTTAAATACTAGAAAATTAATAAATTATTGAAAGAGAACTTGAACCTAAATCACTTTAGAGATTTAAGATCACACAAAACATCAAAAATATTAAATATTTAATATATTTAAATATTTTTTATATTTAAATATTAAATATTAAATACGAAATAAAGTAAATTAAAAATTAAAAATTAAAAGAAATTTATCTAATCAGGTGTAATGATATATGTCGTTATCGGATTAGTTGATTAATTTTATTTAATCAAATTAAAATTGTGACCAAATTGATATAATATGTTTATAACATGAACTAAATATATAATTTTATAAAATTCTACAAACTATTACCTCATTCATCCGTTACCCCGCCGTTAATTTCTTAACGGTGATAATTAAAATAAGTTAATTTAATAAGTTCAATGGTTTAATTAATAATTTTGATGATCAAAATAAATACACTTATATGTCACTAGAATAATTTAGTTAATTTATAAGCAGCATGAATCTCGGTTGATAGTGAAAAAATAATTTGCTTTGGTCAAAACGTTCACTCCGTCTCATCGTTTTATAAGTTAACACATATCCACTAGGGAGATGTCATATTCCAGCAGCTAATTCTTCAAACCCTGAAACCGAAAAAATAAAACGAATCAGAAATTCGAATAAAATCGATCAAATTAATCACAAGATTAACATACTCATGGAAGTATATTTTGATTTTTCCGGCATCCGGATCGGCTATCGCAGCGAAAGCTTCCTGTGATAAATCAATGGTGCCTTGGCAACCAGATGGGCAATAATCAACTATTTTAACAATAATAGATTCTGTTCCTCTACATGGATGAGATTCGTTGGTCGACCCTTTGCATTTCACTTTGTATTGTCTACCGCAAATTGCTCCGCTGTCCCATATCGCGTCACTGGCTGCGGCGATCATCACTCCGTCGTCTTCGTATCCGTAACAAGCTGACGCTGTGATTTTCGACCATGAAATATCAATCACTAAACATTAATCATACAATTGAATTACAATTTTATAAAGCAAGGGAAATGGGACTTACGAACGTATGGAGCAGTGTAGAAAGTGGTTGTCCCCGAGTGTGCAACAACTTTCCGGTAAGAGAAGCCGAGAACAAACACGACGGCGATGAAGAAAAGCATGCTAAGTTTCGCCATCAGTTCTTCGTAAGAAAGATGAAGGAATGATGAACAATGATGAAAGAAAGCAAAGGCGTTTTCTAGAAGTACTGTAAGTGAAGCTGTGAATAGGAGTGGACAAGAATCGACTCGAGTTAAAAAAAAAAAATCGAATTAATCGAGTTAGAGTTTTTTATTTTATTGTTTAAATTTTATTTAAAATTTTTTCGAATTGAATAGATTTTATGAAATTCGAGTTGAAACAAGTTGAGTTATTTTAATTTTTGTTAAAATTTAATTTTAAGTATTTATAAATGTTATGATACTAATTAGTTAGATCTATTTAAATGATTTTCTAAAATCATGCACACTACATTCTTTTCTTCATTTTTGATATATATAATCATATACAATACATATATATATTTCCATTTAAATTATTAAATTATTGATGTATTATCGTTTTTAATTTAATATTATTATATGATCCCGATATTATTAATTTATAGAGGTCTTATTATATATATATACACAAATACAAATATCAAATCAACTCAAATTTAAAAATTAAGTAACTTAGTATTAAAAATTTTGAATTATTTGAACTTCTATTTTATACCTCAAATTTTATTTGATTTTTTTTCAAAATTACAAATCAAATATTTTCATAACAAGTTAAATTAAATAAATAATTTTTTAAGTCAAGTTTTGTTCGAATCTAACTCCTTATAATTATGTTCTTGGTAAAGTCGTAAAATTCAATTTTCTGAGAATAACTTGATGTTTAAAATTGATCGAGATGACACAACCTGAACCAATAACATTTTTTATGCCATATGATTCATAGATCTATTTTTTCTTTGTTGTCTCAGGCTGAAATACAAAAGAAATATTATAAGAAATAATTAGATTATTACTAGAATTTTATGAGTTTAACAAATAATTATGAAAAATAATGAGATAAAAAAATAATAGGAATATATATATATATATATATATATATATATTAGATGTAATTTACTTGTATAGTGTAAGAATTTTTATTTTTTATAATTTTTTAATTATAAAAAAGTTTTAACATTTTGAGTGTTGAGATAAAATTAGAGGATTGAATTATTATAAGCATTGATTAATTAGTTTTGTTAATTTAATTATTTGATAAATAAAAAATTATAACAATGAATTTGAGTGAATATTTTAAATTTGAACGAGCTCTTTTTAGGAATTTTCGAATCAGAGGAATGGATATAAAAAAAGGCATAAAGATATTTTTCACCCTTAACGTTTATAATTTTTGTCATTTTGGTCCCTATTCTTTTTTGGGATAAATTTAGCCCTTAACTTTTATCTTTTTAACAAATAACTCATTTTTTAACTACAATGATAACTAAACCGTTAAAAATTTAATAATGATGACATGTCATATATATGTAATAATATATTTTAAATGACTTAACATCTAGTATATCAAATACATAAACACGAGATATAGTTTTATTCCAATCTAAAAATATAAAACAATTAAAATTTAAATAAAATATTAAAAATTAATTTTTTATTTATTAAAAATAATTAAATCTAAAACAAAAGGCTACTAAACATTCTCAACCTTAACTATAGTAAAATCAAAATTTTATCTAAAAAGGTATGAACATAATCTAAAAAAAAAAGGTTTTGTATAGTTTGTTACCGGTGAATCAAAGATAAATAATTTTTATAATAATCAATTGGATTTTTATTATTTTAGTTTAGAATTTAGGTATTTTAATTTTTATCTAAATCGGAGTTTTAAGGTTTTATAAAGATATTTTAGTTTAGTTAGGGTTGAGAATATTTAGTAAATTTTTGTTTTGTATTTAATTAATTTTTAATATTTTATTTAAATTTTAATTTTTTTATATTTTATACTAGAATAAAATTATATTCTATATATGTATATATTTAATAGGTTAGATTATATGTTATTTGAAATATATTATTACATATATGATATGTTACCATTATTAAATTTTTAACGGTTTAGTTATAATGGTAGTTAAAAATAAGTTATTTGTTAAAAAGACATAGGTCAAGGGCTAAATTTATCAAAAAAAGAATAGGGGCCAAAATAACAAAAATTATAAACGTTAAGGGTGAAAATTATCTTTATGCCTACAAAAAAATTATAAAGATTCTTTTGTCCTAAAAATTACAAGAAAAATCTCAAATAAACTAAATTTAAATAACCAATAATTAAAAATTAATATATACATACTTCAAATATGCTTGTCAATGTTATATTTAAAACCAAATGTCTTTATAATCTAATCCATAAATAAATATCAAATATTTATAAATGATAACCAATAAGTTATTCAATTAAGTATCGAGTATAATGATAACCAATTGTTTTTATAAGTATTAAATCTAATACGTACTTCATTTTGCTTGTTCAAATAAGTGCACAGTTATTAGTTATAGGGATGTTTAAAACCGGCCCAATAAATACGCATCGACCCAATAAGTTCATAATACAAGTTAAAAAATGATAAAGATGTTGAAACATAGTAATAACGTAGTATTAATATTAGATTTATCGGGCTATTGGATACCTATTGGGCCACTTTGAACACCCCTAATTAGCTCTCATTTGATTTTAGTAAACGCTTTTATACAATCAATTAATACAATCGACAAGTTAAATCAACTAACGTAATTTGCCATTAGCTATTGTCATGTCCTAAAGAGACGGGAAACATTAATCTCACATTGAAAATATAAATAAAGGTCTTTAGATGTAAATACAATAGTACTGCACATTTTATCAAACATATCTTTTGAGAATAAAATAATCCTCTAAACCAGATTTTTTTTTTTGTTTATAAGGAAAACCAAATATTAATTAAGAAATCCCTATTTTAGCCTATGAATTCTATCACATAATAACGTCAAAAAAAAATTCTATCACATAAATATAAGAACTTTATTTTAGGAAATACATATTTTGATCATTAATTAAGCAATTCGTTAATTAGGCTATCAAATTTATTAAATTGATTTATTTTGATAATTATCGTTAAAAAACTAACAGAAAAGTGATAGAGAGGTGATGTGACAGTTAACGAAAATTTATAAAATTATATATTTGGTCTATACTATTTACATGTAATATCAATTTAATCATAATTAAAAATTGATAAAATTGATGCAATTAAATGACTTTAAAGGAAAAATTAACTCAATTAAAAATTAGAGATAAAATTATCTCTTTCATTTATAATGTTATCATACTGATTATAAAAGAGTATATTGGTTGACTTAATCTCATATAAAATGACAAAATCCATTATTCGATTCTTACATGACATTAATGTTTGGTTTTATCTTTGAAATTCTAGGAAATAACGAGGTTATTACTAGAATTTTAGATTCTAAACTCTAAACATTAAATCTAAATTTTAAAACTTTAAATAGACGCAATAAACCCTAAAATTAAAACTAAGCCAATCAATAAATCAAAATATTTTTCTTACCAAAATCTCATTTTTCAAATTCCTTGTTACTTCCTTGTTAATAGAATTGAAATGGAGGATCTTTTTCTTGTCATGTTTCCAACAATTTTTTTCTGTTAATAACAATAATAACAACATAAGCAATTGTAATAAAATTAGGAACAATGAAAAGTTAATCCCTAGGCTAGAAAATCACAAGAATGGTGAATTTAGGCTAGGAAATCAAGCTTATAAAAGTTACTTTTTGAGCTTATTATAATTTTAGATTAGTTTGTAACATCTTTGAGATGGTATGTTTAAAAAACTTAAAAATATAATTGTTTTTAAGTCTAATCAGGGACAAAGTCAGGATTTGGGGTCGAAGACAAAACATAAATATTTGAAAGTAAAAAGACAAATTCATAAATAAACTAATTTCTTAAAATTTAAATAGAAACGGCGAAAGTGGGACATATATAGAAGATTAATTAATTATTTTATTTATTTATTTTAAAAATTAAATAGGGAGATAATTAATGTTATATTTAAAACCAATTGTTTTTATAATTTAATACATAAATAGATATCAAATAGTAATAAATGATAACCAAATAAACTTTTCAAATAAATATTGAATATAACAATATCATCATACGTTATTTGTTTGTTCAAATAAGTACATAATTATTTGTTATCATTTATTTTTATCAAATACTTTTATACAATCGGTTAATGTAAACGATTAGTCAAATCAACTAATGTAATTTGCTATTTGTCATTGTCAATTGTCATGTCCTAAAAATACGAGAGACAGTAATCTCACGTCAGAAAGAGAATTGAAGGTCTTTAGATATAAATGCTATGGTGTTGCACATTCTATCAAATATGTCTTTTGAAAATAGGTTAATCCTTCAAATTAGGGGTGAGTATTCAATCAAGTCGAACCAAGTCAAAAAAATTCTAGTTATTCGAGTAGACGAGTCATATTTTACAACTTAAACTTTATTTGAATTTTTCAGTTCGAGTCGAGCATAAAAAATCGAGTCAAGTCGAGTTTTCGAGTTCTTATATATTAATATATATCATAAAAAATTAACAGACTCGTCTAGAATTTAAAAACAAATCCGTTAATTACTAAAAAGTTTGAGTTATTCGAATTTTTATTTTATAATTTGAATTTTATTTAAAAAATTTCGAGTTGAGATTATAAAATTTCGAGCCGAGTCGAAATGAGTCGAATAATTTCTCCTCAAGTTGAGTCGAATTATATGATTTTTTCGAATCGAATCAAGTTTTGCTCACTCACACTCCAAACTAGATTTGTTCGCATTTATAAGGAAAGTCATATGTTAATTAAGAAACCCCTATTTTAGGCAATGAATCCTCTAACATAAAAGTAATAACTTTGATAGTATTACACTTCCATATTTATCATATAAGGTGTCTATATATTGAAGACCCCAGGGAAAGAACTTCCATTCCATTTCAAATCAACAAAAGTAACAACAGAGCTAATGGCAATTCGTTTGGCTTTTCTTTTTCTGGTCTTCACCTCTCTCCTAGCTTCTCATGAATGTAAGAATACACCAACTACAATCTACACAATGCATGCTTCTTCTGATTCTGTATACACCCTTTTGATCTTCGGTTTTCGTTTGAACAGGTAGCAGAAGAACCCGATTCGAGCTCGAGCAAAACGTTACAGCGGGCAGCAAGATAACCCTATCGCAATGTGCTCATAACTTTTTTGATAAATCGAAATGGTGTTGTCTAAGTCTAAAATCAAATCCTTGCTTTCCCTCGGAAGAAGAGTGCCTGGCTAATTGCCCACCCGGAGGCTTACCACCTGCAACTCCTTGACCTCATCACTTTGCTTTTCATGTAGCTGAGTTGTTGAAATGATTGTGTCACTTGTTTCAAATAACATTTCAAATAATAAATGAGTGACTAAAATAAATTTTGTTATTCGATTGTTTATCATAAACAGTGGCGGATCCAAAAAAGTATTTGAGGGTGGGCACATATGAAATTTTAAAATTTCAGGTGGGCACAATTGATAAATTTTTAAAAATTTTAAGGACTAACTCATAAAATTTTAAAAATTTGAAGGCAAATGTATAAATTTTAAAAAGTTTAGGGTGGACCTATGTGTGCATCCGCCATTGATCGTAAAGCGTTGCCTTAAAAACTTAGCTGCGAAAGTTAGGATGGAAACTGCTTCGAGTGGCCGGGACGAAGCTGGAATAGTAACTCGAGGGGGTAAAATATATTTTTTAAAAATTTTAGGACAGATTAAAACTATACCATATTTTTTCAAAATTTGTTATACAAATTAAGGGTAAATTAATTTTTGGGTGGGATTGGTGGAGGGGAGGCTACAGTCCCTCCCAACTATTACATATTTCTATTATTGGACGTATATATCTCGAAAAGCCTTCAAAATTCATACTACGTATTAATACAACTCAACATGGTAACATTTTTACTTTTAAGTGAATTAATTGCATTTTTAATTGTATTGTTTTATTCATAATTATCATAAATAGATGTATAAGTTACGATTTCATAATATTCTTAACAAGATTTAGGTTAAGTGTATTCCATATATCCAAGACAAGAAAATAACCTATATGCACAAATGGGCAACCATCCCTTAGGGAATTCCCCAAGATGCACAAAGAAGTCTATTTACATCATCAAAGTGTATACGCCTACCCCTAACATGAACACACACCACCTCCTTTATACAACCCAATAATCCACTCTCGGATCTATTTAAATGTCAAAAAATTCTACGATTTTGTTCCTCCCAAATGAAATAAAAAAAAAAGCACTCCAAGCAAGTTTAAGGATGTTTACAATCAAAGACTTCCCTTTCAAGTTGGAATAAAGCCAACACAACTCGGCCTCCCAATCCAAAGGACACCTTCGCAATCCACACAACCTCAATACCCGCATCCAAATATCCATAGAAAACCTACAAGACATGAACAAGTGGTCTTTAGATTCCTGCGAGCTTCCACAAAGAACACAACCATCCTCCCCCACCAATCTCATTCTCAAAAGTCTATCCCTTGTAGGTAGCCGATTCAATATAGCCATCCAAAGCATGATAGAGTGCTTAAAAACATGAAGAGAAAACCATATCAATCCATACCATGAGACCTTAGGCTGAAACTCCCGAGTATCATTCCAAAGCAAGTCCATGGTCAGAGCGACCCCTCGTGCCACAAAAGTTTGAACCTTCTCCTTCAGCTTCAACAACTTACGTATGCCCCAACTAAAACTCAACTTGCTCTCCACCCTCCAGACATCATCACCCCTAAACACATACTACTTAACCCAAGCAACCCATAGAGAGCCCTTAGAAGCCAACAACTTCTTTAACAAGAGGGAGAGACAAACTTGATTCCACAATTTGAGGTTCCTTAACCCTAAACCCCCTCACTCTTGGGACAATAAATCTACTGTCACCCTGATGAGTGCCTAAAAGACAATTATTTACTACCCTTTTCATGGTACTTTATGCATCTATTATACACCAACTTGAGCTGAAATAAAGACGAAATTTATAGAGAATGTAGATATTATTACATATTCTGTACATGCAGGAATATCCAGGGCCGAAGCAATAGTGAAGCAGTGTTGAGGCCGAGGTAGAGACAAAGGCCGCGGCAGCATCTAGAGTGGCAACATCAACATTGTAGGTGAATGAAAGACAAAAATATAGAGAATATTCTGGAAGATGCAGCGCACCAATTGGACCAGGCTAGCGTACTAAAAGCCCAAGTCAAAGACCAAACGGGGAAATTCTTCTAGAAGGCGGCAAACTTGGAAATATCAGATCTTTTGAAGAAGACTTGTTCCTTACTCCAAGTTAGAATCTATTTAGGAAATGTTTGCCCTAGGTTAAGACTATATATAGCCTAGCCAACCACATTGTTAAGAGAGACAATTTTAGAGAAACCCTTCCCCTAAAGATTGTACCTATCAACATTATGTTCTAAATTTCTTAGGGATAGGTGAAGGTTGCAGATATTAGTGAGAGGAGATTGTTTCTTGTTTCTTGTTCTAATGCAATAATAATATCAAAGTTTGCTTATCATATTGTCATTCCTTGTTCTTGCACTCAAGCTCGAGAGAGAAGTTTGTAAGTAATATATTTATCTAGCATCGAGAGGTATAGATTAACGAAAGGGATAAGTACGGTGTTGTAGATACTAACTCGGCCTAGAGATAGGTTAAGAGTTTCACCAGCTAAAAGAAGTGTTGGATTGGTTGATGATTATCGTTGGTTTATGCCGAGAGGTATCGTCAAGGACCAGTCATCAACAACGCTCTGACTTAGAGATAAGTGGAGTCAACTACGGACACTTTGCTGAACTTTGATGCATCTGCCCAAGAGAAAGAGATTGCCGCAGCATAGAATACTAACGCTGTCGAGGTTGTATCTGTAGTACTGCCGAAGTAGTGTTGTGTAATTACATTGGACAAGAAGAAGATCAATCAAATCCACTAATTGATGCAGCTGGATCTTACATACTTTCTCTATATTATTCTCAATCCTTTATTTTATGTTTTGTTATTTAATTATTTAGTTAGTTAAACAAATTCACTTATCTGTATTTTTACTTTATCTTTCAGGAGCAAGGGAACAAAAGGAGACATATTAAGTATACTAATCCCTATGGAGATGATACACGATATACTTATCATTTTATTACTTACGACGCGTACACTGCACAGTTGTGCATTATTACACACAGCAAGTTTTTGGCGCCGTTGCCGAAGATTGACAACTAAATTTTGTTTTCTTTATATTCTTGCTCTTTAACCATTCTTTATTTAACTTTAATTCTAATTATTCATTATTTATTTTTTATTATTAACTTTGACTTATCTGGTATATGACCAAGGCAAACCCGAGTGGTCCATTGTACGAATTGGATCCTAAAATCAAACGCATAGGACACCATCTAAGGCACAACCTGTTTCAAGTCATGGATGAACCACCAAGAGGACAAATTCCACTTATTGATCATAATGTACTACCACCAGCAATGCCGCAGCAGACACCGCCGCGACCATTGCCGAGACAACTCACTGTTAGAGACTTATGGAAAGAATTATAGTCGACATAATAATTAAAATAAAATTAAAAAAATAAAAACAAGAAAAATAAAGAAAGATAACTTTTATAAAACCTAGAACGAAGAGATGAAATTCAGGAAAATGAAGGATGAGTTCTAGGCTTACCCAAGGTGAGTATTTATAACCTTCTACAAACCTTAAAATAAGGGAATAAATCCAAGATAATCTTAAAAATATTTAAATCCAAATACAAAAAGATAAATTCTAATTTAAAATTCAAATCTCAGCTGATAAGCTATCACGTGCTTGCTGACGTCATCTTCTAGAAGTTGCTGATTGAGTGTCACGTCAGATTTTTATACTCAAAGTCATGCCCACCAATCTAGACTTGATCCAAGAAAAAAAAAACTTCAGAAAATCTTCCATTCAAGTGCATTTTCCAGATTCACAGTCCTGCACAAAAACATACGAAAACACCAAAATCAATAACATAATTCATCAAATTAAGGAGTAATTAAACACAAAATATTAACTATTTTAAACACTTATCAATTAAACCTAAATCATAAACCATAAACATTAAACATTAAACCCTAAATTTTAATCTCAAACCCTAAACTATAAACTATTTTAAGTGAATACTAATTTCATTAAATAATCTAAATTAATTAAACACAACCTTTTAAAAACATATTCATTACTTTCTATTAGATTCAATTAAAGAAACCAAACAAGTATTAATTTTGAGACCGAGTAAACTTTAAACTTTCAAAGTAAACTCAGTCAAGTCAATTGCCATGCTATCTGATTTTACAAATATGTACTCCCTCTGTCCAATAAATATTCTTTTATTGACTTTTTTGAGGTCAAATTTTTCATCTTTGACTCTTGATTATTTCAAATTTATTATTAATAAAAATATGAAAAATATATTTTAAAAACTTCTAATCGAATAGATTTCAGATATATAATTTATAAAATTTAATTATTTAAAATATTTAATATAATTATAGTCAAAGTTTAAAAAATTTAACTTTCAAAAAGTTAATAAAGGATATTATTTTTGGGACGGATGAAGTATGTTTTTTTTTTTTTTTTCTAGTTTAGTGTTTTTCTTGGTTAGAGTTTTTTTTTCCTTTTTCAAAGTCAACCCAATTAACGTGTTATTGGTAAGAAACTTGACCCATTGACTTAGCCTTTATAACTATCCTTGTCTGCCATAACAAAAAAGAGCATCGAGAAACAAATCATGGCGATCACCAAACCTTGGTTTCCTCTCATCTTTTGCTGCTTCCTCTTGGCATCAATCGTCTTCTTACCACAGGAAACAGTATCTCAGAGAGGGTCGGGTCGGGTCAAGGTAATGTAAATCAATTTTGTACATGTGATTAGAGATTCAAATAGTAGTAAGTTATAGCGGTTCGTAATTAGGGGTGAGTATTCAATCTAGTTAAATCGAGTTAAATTTTTTTGATTATTTGAGCTGACACGTTATATGTTATAATTTAAACTTTATTTAAATTTTTTCGATTCGAGACAGGTTTATAAAATTCAAGTTGAGTTTTCGAGTTTCTATGCAAATTTAATTATAAGTATTTATCGTATTATAATACGATTAGATTATATATAATTTAAACAAATTTCTGTAATCATATAATATATATATTTTTAATAATTTTTCATGTGTAACATATTTTTTTTATATTTCTTTACATTAGTATATATATCATGAAAAATTCAGACTTGACTGGAACTTAAAATTAAATCAAGTCACTATTAAAAATTTTGAGTTATATGAGTTTCTATTTTATAGCTCAAACTTTATTTAAAATTTTTTTGAATGGAGTCAAAATTATTCAATTTTTTTCACCGTAAGTCGAGTTGGGTTTTATTCGCTCTTATCTATAATAACTACAATTAAATCTATTATATCTGTAATTACGATAAAATAATATAATTATAATTTAAATCCTTTCCTGTACTATCTAATTTAAGCTTCCTCTAACCATTTTCAATTTCCGAAAATAGCCTTTCCAGCTCTTAAGGGTACTCCGTCTTCGAATGTACCAGGAAGCGGTTCACATGGAGCGCCAGGAGGGACAAAAGAATTCAAGAACATGAAACCTTGAAGAAGACAAGAATTTCCTTGGTTTTTAGAATACAGTTTGAAAGAACAAAGCTTGTATGTTTTTATTGGGATGAAATATATCTTTTCTTACAAAAATAAGAATATCTTTTCTGTAGCAACCTTTTTTTTCTGAAATTTTAATAAGTGTAAAATAAAATATCGTTATTTTGAAGATTTGGAAAATGAGAATTTGAAATAAAAGAGGAATTGGAGGAATTAATTTTTTTTTTTGAAATTTGAAGAATGGTTTGAAAGAAAGAAAAATGGGAAGTGTAATTGAAAAATTGGGATTTTAATTTGAAAAAGGAAAATTTTTTCTAGAAAAAGAGAAATTTAAAAATATAAATTTGGGAAATTGGGGTTTTAAATGAAAATGAAATTTAGGGATTATGAATTGAGAAAAAAGGATTTTGGAGAATCATGGAGAGGTTAAAAAAATCAAAAGGGTCAGTAAAAATTAAAAAATGATGTTAAAAGTAAATTAAAAACGTTTGGAAAAAAATTGAAAAATAATTGAAGTTTTCACCGGTCACTTAGGTAGATCGGACACCGTAAAATCAGAGATTCGAAATAAATTGGGTTCAAGAGTCGATTATGACTAAAAACGGTATTACCGTCTAAAATTGCCTAAAATTGGTACATTTTATAAAAATACCGCTTAATTAATTTTAAAATTTCCGATTTAAAGTGACATTAAATTAATATTTAATTATAAATTCGAATATATTTTAAACATCTATTTATTTGAAGGTAAATCCATACACTGTCACTACTATGTTTGATGTCGGGCCCGTTACGACCGAATAAAGAGACATCGCATTAAGTATTAATTTAGCTAGTGTAACTTAGATGATATTAAGGAAAGATATACAAAATAAGTACAATCGCACGTATAATTCAAAATTAAAATGAACATGAGTACAAATAAAGAAATAAATAAATAAAGGCATAAATAAATAAATGAATAGGGGTTAATTAAATGAAAATAGAAATTTCAAGATACTGAGATAAAATAAAAAAATACTGAAAATGACCAAATTAAAAAAAATCAAAGAACAAATCTAAAATGCAAAGA
Organism: Abelmoschus esculentus; assembly: GCA_035048815.1. NCBI lineage: Eukaryota > Viridiplantae > Streptophyta > Magnoliopsida > Malvales > Malvaceae > Abelmoschus > Abelmoschus esculentus. Next base: position 20,611,064 of record JAUCBN010000012.1, on the reverse strand, counting down.
GTTAAACTAAAAACGTTGACCAAAATAAAAAGAAAATAAAAACAAACTGTCAATTTTAAAGAAAGGGACTAAATTGAAACAAAAACAAAGGCTTAGGTTCCAATTAAGAAATAAGAATGAACCATTTGAAAAACAGTGTCTAAGATCGAAGACAAACGAAATAGAGGGGTTGATTTAAAAAAAAGGACTCGATTAAAACAAATAAAAACATCTAAGGCAAATTTAAAACAAATTGAGGCCTAATACATGATTTAGTGACTGGGATGAAGGATTTAAGAAATATTCGGGGACTGAGGGAGTAGTTTCAATGACACGAAGGGTTTTAATGAGAGAATTAAACTATTTTTAAAAGAGGGTCGAGTATAGAACTCATTTTAAAACCGGTTTTAAACCTTTCCCCCATTTTTGAAACCTAGCCAAGAGAGACCTCATATGCTCTGGGAATATGGATGAACACTATGGATGAAAACATTTTTTCGAAAGCCTCTTCGGTTTAAACAACTAGGTTAAAAAATAACCAAATCTTTTCCTTTTTATAAATTTAACGAAACCCTCATTTTTCAAATCAGAAAAACGTAAACAAAAACGATGGATCCCTCTTTTCCTTAGCTCGGTTTACTATTTAAGGTATGAAGAGCCATCTGGACACTAAAGAGTCGCGTGCGTCGATTCTATGCGCACGTGGTGGGAGGTTGATCGTTAGCGCGTGGGTGTGTTGGATATCTAGAAGGTTCTCCTTCTTCATTTCGGATCGTGAGATCTACCTCCGATCTGACGGTAGAGATCAAGCTACACGAATGACAAAATAAGAGCGTTAGTTAGGGTTTAACCGGTTTAGGGCTTTCTGTTGGGCTTAATGTAATTAGAGAACGGGCCTGCTAATTTATTTATATTTATTTTGGGTATAATATATTTATAATGGAATGTTAAATAAATAAAGACATGAGCTTATATATTTTATTTTTTATTTATAATTTGATATATATATATATTTATAATATTAAAAATTTTGAGTTATTTGATTATTTATTTTATAACCTAAACTTTATTTGATTTTTTTCAAAAATACAAATCAAATATTTCCGTATTAAAACGAATCAATTAATTAATTTTTTTTTCAAATCAAGTTTTGTTCGAACCTAACTTCTTATAATTGTGTTCTCGGTGAAGTCATAAAATTCAATTTATTGACAATAAATGTAATATTTAGATAGATTTGACTCACCACGTTATTCATGGTCTCATCTAATAATAATTTTTTATCTCATTTTTAAAGCATATCTTCTTCTCTTTTATCTTTTACAATGTGAATCTTCACATCTTTCTTATATATTATTAAGTAGATAAATCTTATTAAATGAAACTATAAATGACATAATAAATCAAAATTATATAATAATTTCTTCGCAATTAAACGATTTTAGGGGTAAATTTGATACGATTAAATAACGTCAAAGATAAAATTAATTTAATTAAAATTAAAGATAAAATTACTGATTTCAGTTTACTTCACTAAATTTGCCCCTTAAGCCTTAAATTATAAATGAGTCTATTGTTGACTTAATCCCATGTGAAATGACAAAATTCATTATTCTATTCTTACATGACATTAATCTTTGGTTTTATCTTTGAAAATTCTTTTCACGTATAAATATAAGAAAAAATGTGTATACTCAAGACTTAGGAATAGGGGTAAGCTTTCGAGCGAGTCGAGTCGAGTTAAAAAATTTTAAGTTATTCAAGTTGAGTCATCATATTTTACAATTTGAACTCTTTTTGAAATTTTTTCGATTCGAGTCGATTTTAGCGAGTTCGAGTCGAGTCGATTCGATTTTTCGATTTTATGTATAAATTTTAATTATACTATTTATAATACTATAATATAGTTAATTTGGTTGTAATCCGAACAGTTTTCTCTTTATATTTACATACATATTTCTTCATATTATTCTTTACATGTGTAAAAAAAGATTTTAAATTATTATTATCATCAATCAAATATCTTATGTATGAATATATTATTTTATTAAATTATAGACTTTATTAATAACTTCCTTTTTATTTAGGTAGGACTAAAACTAGACAAAAATAATGATAAATTAAATACAAAAATTAAAAAATAAATAGCATAATATAAAATATACAAATAAAAATTCTATTAAATAAATTTAAAAATGAATCTAGAACGTGACCAGATTATAAAAAAAAATTAAAATGTAAAAAAAGAAAAGGGAAATGAAAATAAAACTACATGTGTTAAATGTGCAACTAGCCTCAATAAGTACTAAAAATTTTGAGTTATTCGAGTTCTATTTTACAACTTGAACTTAATTTGAAATTTTTTCGATTCAATTCGAATTTATACAATTTTAAGTCGAGTTAAAACGAGTCGAGTTTTTCACCTCGATTCGAGTCGAGAAATTCGATTTTTCGAGTCGAGTTTTACTCACCCCTACTTAGGAAACAAACAAATGTTGGGAAATAAATTCTGCAAAACAGGGCGTCAGCACTGACTGGAAAAAATAATAAACCGAAATATGTATGACCGTGTTGTGGTATGGAGGTCACTGCCTTAGAAACAAATCGCCCCGATGTGTGTAATCGCTACGTTAGGCGGATGTCCCCCGAAGGTTAGCACGGTCCTCCAAAACAATGTACACCCAAAGTTCTGGAGTGGACGGAGAAGGAAACGCTCGTCAGGCTCGTCAGGAGAAGCTCTCAAATCTCTCAATGTTTAGACAGTCGAAACTGAATAGGATGATTGAAACTGAGAAATATAAAGCATATTTATAGGTTGGACGTGAGGGTAAAATCGTCCCAACACGCCGATTTTATCTCATTCGGTTTTCAAATTTAAATGATTTAAATTTGAAATTTACTATAAATAACAGATATAATTCAATTTAAACTCTGAATTATCTGTTATTAAATCTGTTCTATTAACAGACGAAATCTTAGTTTATCCAATAAAATCTCGGATTAAACTCTTCGGTTATTTATTTAAAATTCTAAGAATTTTAAATTAAACAGAACAACACCCCGCACAGCCTATAAAAGAAAGCAGTGTGACAGACAGAAATAAACCTTTCGCATTTTTCACAAAAATAAAGAGAAAAGTTCTTACAAATTTTCTCTAAAAAGATAGTACGCGCGCGGACGTGTCGAAGACACGTGTTACCATGACCACGACCACGACCCGACCCGACCCGACCCGAGCCGGACGGACAACGACGACGGCGGCGCGCGAGGGAGTCCTTTGTTCTCTATCACTCAACAAGGAAGTGGGGTAAAGGCTTAATAAATACTCTTCCCCAAGGGTATTTGCTCCCAATGTGGGATTCAAGCATTACAACATATCCCACAATCCCTCACTAATGCGAAAGAATCCTCACGATGTCACCAAGTTTGACTAACACTAAACGAGCATTTGCGAGATTAATTACTTAAGTACATAGTGAACGAGTCTTGAACTACTACGTAGTGATGATGAGTAATCCTCCTCTTAGATAAGTGAAACTAGTCTTGAACTTTCTAAGATCGGGGTGAACTCATAACACATAACCAATCTCTTCATCCTTCACAGTCCGCGATGTGAAGATGTGTATATACTTAAGAGCATATATAATTTGTAGCCATCTTACTTCGGGATTTTAGTAAGTGTACTAGAAAAACGGCCCATCGTTTTTCATAGAAGACGCCTAACTCTTCTCACTTGCATAGGTTATTTCATCAAGTTTATCTCAACATAAACCACCCAATCTTGGGCTATGAAATAATTAAGAGCTTTGTATAAAGCTCAACCTCACAAGAAAATAAGGTGATTTTCTTCAAGTTCATATTAAATGAACCACCCAAACTCTGGGCTAAGAAATCATTAAGAATAAAAACTCAACCTCATTGTTCGGTAAATTCAATAATGTTCTTCTCAATAGAACAATCCAACCTCTTTGGATAGAATTTATTAAGAGTTTAAAAATAAACTTATCCTTCTAAGCGGTAAGTTCAATTAGTCCTTCGCAATAGGTCTAAGAACTTATTAAGAGTAGTTATTCAACCAAAATCGGTAAATTCATCAAGTCTTTCTCACTAAGACCACCCAAACTTGGGCTATGAATTTATTAAGAGCATTTAAGCTCAACCTAGGCATGTACATGAAACGTCATAGGGATTGGGTAAATGGACATGTACATTATAAGTCTCTTTCATGGTTTCGTTTAACCACATTGAACTTAGAGAACTAAGTTGGGTATCCACCATGAATCTCTCAACAAATGGGCTTAAGACCCATCCCCCTCGACGAATCCAAAATTTGTTTCCTGCTCAATCCTTTGGTAAGAGGATCAGACAAGTTCATTTCCGACTTCACATACTCTAAAGCAAGTACTCCATTCTTTATTAGGTGCCTTACAGATTCGTGTCTTATGCGGATGTGCCTTTTCTTACCATTATAAGCTTGATTCAAGGCCACATGTATAGCAGATTGCGAATCGCACAATAAAGATATTGGAGGAGTCGGTTTTCCATATAAAGGTATCTCTACTAAAAGATTTCTAAGCCATTCGGCTTCTTGCCCTGCTAAGTCTAGAGCTATGAACTCTGACTCCAAGGTGGAGCGTGCAATACAAGTCTTCTTGGCAGACTTCCACGAGATTGCGGCTCCTCCAAAAGTGAAGATATATCCACTCGTAGAGCTTACTTCATCACTGTCAGAAACCCAGTTGGCTTCACAATATCCTTCTAGTGCAGCAGGATAGCCAACAAAATCAAGTTTCCAATCCATAGTACCCTTAAGGTACTTTAGTAAGCGTCTAAGAGTTGTCCAGTGTTCACCACTTGGATTAGGGGTATATCTACTTAATCTACTCACAGCATAGGCAATATCAGGTCGAGTATAGTTCATTAAGAACATTAGGCTTCCAATGATTTTAGCATATTCACCCTAAGAAACAGCGCTTCCTTTATTTTTAGCGAGATGAGTACTAGAGTCAAAAGGAGTTCGTGCAGGGATGACATCCCAACTGTCAAATCTCTTTAACACTTTCTCAACATAATGTGTTTGATCCAAAGAGAATCCCTTGCTAGATTTGGTAACTTTGACACCTAAGATTATATCTACTTCTCCCAAATCCGTCATCCCAAAACGAGTGGATAAGAAATTTTTGGTTTTGTTAATGGCATCTAAGTTAGTACTGAATATCAACATATCATCAACATATAAGCTAATGATAACACAATCAGTACCAAACATCCTTGAATACACGCATGTATCCGCGCCATTTACAATAAAGCCAAAACTGAGAATAGTTTTATGAAATTTCTCATACCATTGTTTAGGAGCTTGTTTAAGATCATATAAAGACTTTTTAAGTCTACATACTTTGCCTTCCATGCCAGGTGTCTCAAAACCTGGTGGTTGCTCCATATAGATCTCCTCATCTAGATCTCCATTTAAAAATGCAGTTTTTACATCCATTTGATGTACTTGCAATTTATGAATGGAGGCTAGTGCAAATAATGCACGGATCGTTGAGATTTTTGTTACGGGAGAGTATGTATCAAAGAAGTCTATTCCAAATTTTTGAGTGAACCCTTTGACTACTAGTCTAGCTTTATATCTTTGGATTGACCCATCTGGCCTGAGTTTTTTTCCTAAAAACCCATTTGTTCCTGATAGGTTTGAATCCCCTAGGCAAATCTATCAATTCCCAGGTATGATTAGACATTATTGACTCTAGTTCATCATTAATAGCGTTTCTCCAAAAACTAGCGTCAATAGACCTCATAGCTTCTTCATAAGTTTTAGGATCATCATCTAACAGGAAAACTTGAGCTATGAGGTCTGATAGTGTGTCTAAATCATTTATCTCACAAATAAAGGAAGTAACAAAATCTGGTCTAAAAGAAGTTTCCGTTCTTTTCCTCTTACTTCTTCTAGGCTCTAACTCAAACACTAGAGCATTTTCGGCAGGTATGTTAGAAGAAGTGGATGGTACATTTTCTATATGTGTTCTTTCTATTAATCTAGGTTTCTTTAACGGAAAGATATTTTCAAAGAAAACAGCATCCCTAGATTCACATATAGAAAAGTCATGTAGTAACATGAACCTATATGCGGCACTGTTGGTAGCATACCCTATGAATACTGCATCAACGGTTTTGGGACCGATGGTGGACTGCTTAAAGTCAGGCAAACCAATTTTAGCCAGACACCCCCACACTTTTAGGTATTGCAAGTTAGGTGCATAACCTCTCCATAAGTTGTATGGGGTTGAATCTAATTTCTTATGAGGTACTCGGTTTAAAATATAATTCGCCGATAGAATGGCTTCCCCCCACATATTATCAGATAACCCAGAACTTATCAACAATGAATTCATCATCTCTTTTAAAGTTCTGTTTTTCCTCTCGGCTACACCGTTTTGTTAAGGAAAATAAGGGGCAGAGGTTTCATGAATTATGCCATTCGTCTCACATACCTCTTTAAGAAAATTAGATCCATATTCACCACCTCTATCGGATCTAACACGTTTTATCTTCTTGTTAAGTTAATTTTCAACTTCTGCTTTATAGATTAGGAAGAAGTTTTCAGCTTCATCTTTAGTTCTAAGAAGATAAACCTTTGTATATCTAGAGTAATCATCTACAAAGGTGATGTAGTAGTGTTTTCCTCCCTTACTCTCAAAGTTTCTAAAGTCTGCTAGATCTGTGTGAATAAGTTCTAACAATTCAGTTTTCCTCTTAGAAACAGTCTTAAAGGAAGGTTTAGTATGCTTGGATTCTACGCAAACCTCACATTTATTAAAGCCACTTTCATCTAGATTAGGTAATAGCTTCATCTTAATGAGCTTCTTTAAAGAGAGAGTATTCACATGACCTAATCTAGCATGCCACATATCAAAAGATTCAACGGTATAAGCAGAAGTGGTGGCTTTATTCTCATTAAACTCAGTTTCGATTACAAATAAACCCCCACTTAAAAATCTTTTCCCAACATAATCACCATTACGGGAAAGAATAAGTTTATCTGCCCCGAAAACAAGTTTAACGCCTGCCTTATTTAACAAACCACCACTAATCAGATTTCTACGCAGGGTAGGTACATACAGAACATTATTTAAGAATAAAGTTTTACCGGACGTCAGCTTGAGTAAAACTTTGCCTTTACCTAGCACCTCTGAACTGCTAGAGTTTCCCATGTACACTTGTTCTCCTTTGTTCCCATCCTCGAACTCGGCGAACAGCTCTTTTTTAGCGCAGAAATGTCTGGAAGCACCAGTGTCAACCACCCATTCAGCAGAATTTTCTACTAGATTGACTTCTAAGACGACTGCTGCAATGACATCATCGTTATCCTCTGCAACATTCGCTTGCGGTCTATTGTCATTCAAGCGGTCTGAACAGCGTGGGCACTGGTAGGCTTTGTGTCCGACTTGTCCGCACACATAGCATTTGGTGGACTTTCCTTGGGCCTTCACGTTGGTTGACTTCTTGAAGTTCGTGGACTTTTGAGGTCTGGTGGGATTCTTTTGATAACCCCTTTTCATAACCCTTTTGGGATTGGATCCTGAGGCACCACCAGATTCAACCATGTTAGCCTTAAAATTAAATTGACCATTAGAGTTGGGAACCTTATCTTTCAAACGGTTGGCTTCCTCGATCTTCATATGGCTTACAAGCTCCACCAACGGAATATCCCTTTTTTTGTGCTTAAGGGAGTTACGGTAATCGGACCAGGACTTCGGCAATTTTTCGATCAAAACATTTGCTTGAAGGACCTCGCACATTTTCATACCTTCAGCTAAAATGTCCAAAACTAGCTTCTCATAATCATGGACTTGTTCCATTATCGGTTTGTCATCGGACATCTGAAATTGTAGCCATTCACCTACTACATATTTCTTGATTCCAGCGTCATCAGCTCCATACTTCATTTCGAGAGTATCTCAAATCCTTTTTGCACTTTTCTCTTTGAGAAACATGTCGAATATTTTGTTTGACATGTGACTCAAGAGATGACCTCACACTGTTTTATTATCCTTGACGTATTTATTCATGTCCGCGATGGCATCAATTCCGGCGGCACCTTCTGGATCATCTATCAGAGAAGGGTTGTCGAGGATGTAGTCGAGATCTAGTTGCTCGAAGAAAATCATGATGCGCTGGGACCATCTACGATAATTATTCCCGTCGAGTGCATCTAATTTGGACAGATCTGAAACCAACTTATCGGAGGAGACAAACATTTTGCAGAAATGATTTGTTTCTAAATTGTTGGGAAATAAATTCTGCAAAACAGGGCGTCAGCACTGACTGGAAAAAATAATAAACCGAAATATGTATGACCGTGTCGTGGTATGGAGGCCACTGCCTTAGAAACAAATCGCCCCGATGTGTGTAATCGCTACGTTAGACGGATGTCCCCCGAAGGTTAGCACAGTCCTCCAAAACAATGTACACCCAAAGTTCTAGAGTGGACGGAGAAGGAAACGCTCGTCAGGCTCGTCAGGAGAAGCTCTCAAATCTCTCAATGTTTAGACAGTCGAAACTGAATAGGATGATTGAAACTGAGAAATATGAAGCATATTTATAGGCTGGACGTGAGGGTAAAATCGTCCCAACACGCCGATTTTATCTCATTCGGTTTTCAAATTTAAATGATTTAAATTTGAAATTTACTATAAATAATAGATATAGTTCAATTTAAACTCTGAATTATCTGTTATTAAATCCGTTCTGTTAACCGACGAAATCTTAGTTTATCCAATAAAATCTCGGATTAAACTCTTCGGTTATTTATTTAAAATTCTAAGAATTTTAAATCAAACAGAACAACACCCCGCACAGCCTATAAAAAAAAGCACGACCACGACCACGAGCCGAGCCGAGCCGGACGGCGACGACGGCGCGCGAGGGAGCCCCTTATTCTCTATCACTCAACAAGGAAGTGGGGTAAAGGCTTAATAAATACCCTTCCCCAAGGGTATTTGCTCCCAATGTGGGATTCAAGCATTACAACATATCCCACAACAAATACGGTCTTACGGTAGATTTTAGACTCTAAAGATGGTTTAATATTGAAAATCGGACTAAATACCTTTCTCTTCCTAAATTATACATGTTTTACAGATTAACCCCCTATTTTTTTATTTGTTTTACTCTCTATATGTTACGTCATTACTAAATTATCCTTAAATTTTTCCAGTTTTCTCAAGTTGTCCCCTAAAATATGATCGATTTTAATCTAATTTCATAATGTACAATGAAAAAAAAAACTTAGGTGATAAATTTTAAAAAATTATAATTTAGGAGAAAAAATATAAAATTTTGAATATTTTAAAATTTTTAGCATTTTAAAATAATTTGTTTCAAAATGGCTAATGTTTTTGAGTTTTTTGTTTAAAAGTTTTTGCATTTATGATTTTAAAGGAAGTTATGAAGTCTGATTTAAAGGTTACACAACTCTTTGTCTCTTACTTTTTCTAGGTTCAAATTCTATCTCTGAAAACTCTTAGCATGAACACTAGAAAAAGAAGATTGAATATTTTTTATTCGTGTTTTCTCATTTAATTTTTGTTTCTTTAAAGAAAATATATTTTCAAAGAAACATCCCTAGATTTATATATAGAAAAATTATATAAGAACATGAATCATATGCGACACTGTTTGTTGCATACCCTATAAACACTGTACCAATGATTTTAGGTCTAATGATGAATTTTTTAAATTCCGGCAATCCCACTTTAGCCAAACATCCGCATATTTTCAGGTATTGTAGATTTGGAGCATAACATGTTCATAGTCTATATAGGGTAGAATCTAATTACTTATGAGGTATTCGGTTCAAAACATAATTTGTTAATAGAGTGGCTTCCTTGCATGTTATCAGACAACTCATAATTTATCAACAATGAGTTTATCTTCTCTTTTAATTTTTTTCGACTATATTGTTCTGTTGAGAAAAATTGAGAACTGAGGTTTCGTATATAATGTCATTGTCTCATACACCTCTTTTAGAAAATTAAATCCATATTCACCACAGGAAACAGTCTCTCAGATAATGCCGGATGCCGGCGAGGACGAACGTATGCGTATCATGGGTAGGGCTCTTGTCCCGAGTAAAAATCATTTGCTTCTTTATCATATTTTCTTTTATGTCTCTCGTTGAAAATTTTTAAAAAGTTAGAATTTTAAACCTCAATCCTTATTTTCTATAGCCTAAATACTAAATCTTACATCCTAAAAAATACACGCTACTTCTAATTTCCTACATCCTAATCACAACCTCTAACCTTGAATCCTGAACCCAACCCCTCTAGTTTAAAATGGAGGCATAGGAGACATACGATTTTCTCTCCTCTTGTCTCTCACAATTTTTTTAATATAATAATATTTGGGATACTTATCGGTTTAATATTAGTTAAATAAGGTTTTTGTCCCTTACATATTTTTATATTTTAATGCTTAATAGACCTTTGTCCTTTTCATCTTACAAATATGTATATTTTTTCTAGGTTAGTGTTTTTTCCAAAGTAAACCTAATTAATGGAGAAATTGTATCATGAAGCCTTTCAATTACGTTATTTGTGGTCTCAACCAACTAGATTTATCCATCTCATATATTTTTAAGGTGAATCATCACATTTTTTTATCTATAATTAATGAGCGGGTAGTTAGTTATCATATAGTTATTTAAAGATTAATAGATCTGATTGTATAAACTACGAATGACGTGGTGTAAAGTGCGATGATATAATCTCTTCGATTAATGTGTTGTTGGTGAGAAAATTTTGTTTCCTCTAATCTTTTGTTTCTTTCTCTTGGCATCAATTGTCTTCTTCCCACATGAACCAGACTCTGGACCAGTGCCGGGTCAAGGTAATGTAATCAATTTTATACATGCAATTAGGAATTCGAATAACAATAACGCTGAACATTGTTATTATAAAAAATAGTAAGTACTTAATTGAGTTAAACTAAGTTAAAAATTTTATGTTGACGCGTTATTTTTTATAATTAAAATTTTAATTAAATTTTTTTATTCGAGTTAAGTTTATAAAATTTGAGTTGAATTTTAAAGCTTTTATACAAATTTAATTATTATTATTTATAGTGTTATAGTGTGGTTTGATTTAAATTTAATCAACTTTCTATAATCATATAGAATATATATATATATATATATATTTCTTTATATTTTTTATATTATTATATATATCATAAAAATTTGAGGACTCAATTCGAACTTAAAAATAAATACATTAACTACTAAAAAATTGAGTTATTCGAGTTTTATTTTACAACATAAATTTTATATGATATTTTTCGAGTCGAGTCTATGAAATTTTGAGTTGAATCAAGACTAGTCGAGTTTTGCTCACCCCTATCTACAATAATGGTAATTATATCTGTTATGTCCAGAACCACGATAAAACACTGCAATGATTAAGGGTGAGTATTTCATCTAATCAAGTCAACAAATTTTAAGTTATTCGAGTTAACAAGTCTAATTTTATCATTTAAATTTTTATATAATTTCTTTTTTAAGTTAAGTTAAAAGAATTTTTTAAAAAATTGTTATAAAAATTTAATTATAATTATTTTTAATGTTACAGTAGATGGAAGCGGGTCAAGTAGAGCAGGAGGATGGAGAAGTGAAATCAACAACATTAAACCTTGAAGAAGTTCTTAAGAGCAGGAGGATGGTCTTTTATATAAGATTTTTTTTACTATAAATAAAAAATTATTTTTTTTTATATTTTATTTATGCACCGATAATAAAAAATAAAATTAGAGTTTAAAATTACGATTTAAAATTAAAATTTAAGGTATTAGTATAGAGTTTAAAATTTAGGATTTAGAATTTAGGATTAATACTTAAAATTTATAATTTTAGTGTTAGACATAAGAAAAGACACCAAAAGAAGAATTTTTATTTATCTTATTAGTTTAAATAATTAATTTAATAGTTTAAATATATTATTTTTATTATTAGATTTTTTATTTATATATCTAAAAAATTAATTTTAATCATTAATTTAATTTATTTATTTAATTAATTATAAAAATAAAAATTTTAAAAATAAAGGTTAAACTACAATGGAGATCACTAAATTATGGGTAAGATTACATTTTGGTCACTTAATTATTGAAAGTTACATTTGGGTCGCTCATTTATGGGTAAGGTTACATTTGAGTCATCTAATTATTTAAAGTTACATTTGGTTCACTCATTTATAGGTAAGGTTACATTTGGATCACTCAATTATTAAAGGTTATATTTAGATCACTCAATTATAGGTAGGGTAAACTGCAATGGAGATCACTCAATTATGAGTAAAGTTACATTTAGGTCACTTATTCAAAGTTATGTTTGAGTCATTTAATTATGGATAAGGTTACATTTGGGTCACCCAATTAATAAAATAACATATTTGGATCACTCAATTAATAAAATGTTACATTTAGATCACTCAATTATAGGTAAAGTTACATTTGGATCACCTTCATATTTTAAAAAAAAAGTTTATCAATTTATATATTATATTGATTAATTATTTTAAATAAAATACTCTAATATTAACAAGGGTATACAAGAGATTTAAAAGAAAAAATGACAAAATTGATGTATTTTTTTTAAATATAAAGTGTGACCCAAATGTAACCTTTAATAATCAAGTGACCCAAATGTAACCTTTAATAATTGGGTGACCCAAATGTAACTTTACCCATAAACGAGTGATCCAAATGTAACTTCCTATAATTAAGTGACTCGAATGTAACTATACCTAAAATTGAGTGACCTTTATTACAGTTTACCCTTATAGGTAAGGTTACACTAGGGTAACTCTTCATATTTGAAAAAAGTTTATTAATTCGTGTATAAGATTAATTAATGATTTCAAATGAAGCACTCTAATGTTAACAAGGTTATACAAGTGATTTAGAAGAAAAAATGACAAAATTGATGTACCTTATGAAGGGTGACCTTTAATAATTGAGTGACCCAAACGTAACCTTTAATAATTAGGTGGCTCAAATATAATCTTACCCATAAATGAATGACTCAAATATAATTTTTTAATAATTAAGTGACCCAAATATAAATATACCCATAATTAAATACCTTTGTTGCAGTTTACCCAAAAATAAATAATTAAATTTAAAGGTTTTAAACTGATAATACCTTGAATAGTTGTTCAGGGTGCTTCCCTCGCAATCGAGTCCGCCATTGTTTATATATATCATTGTCTGCTATAACTAAAGAGCATAGAGAAGCAAATCATGGCAATCGGCAAAACTTGATTTCCTCTCATCCTTTGTTGCTTCCCCTTGGCATCAATTCTCTTCTTACCACAGGAAACAGTATCTCAGAGAGGCCCGGGTCAAGGTAATGCAATCAAATTTGTACATGTAATTTGGAATAACTATCTGTTTTATTACAATAATGATATTATCCTAAATTCTTATTATGCACAATAATAGTTTGTAATTAATTGTGAGTATTTAATCGAGTTAAATTAAATTAAAATATCGATTGATCTTGTAATCACTAATTTTATCCGAGTTTATACTCGAAATAAATCAATCCACATCTTTCTTAATACCCAAACCATCTTAACCTACCCTAATTTTATCACTTACTTTATTATAATTATTATCCTTATTATCTCTTAATTAAAACCAAAAATCCAAAATATATATAAGTATATGATAAATAAAAGCCATATATTAGAACCTACTTTTATAAGACCAAACCCTAAACCCTAAACCAAAAATCCACAAGTTTTGCTCACTCACACTCCAAACTAGATTTGTTCGCATTTATAAGGAAAGCCATATATTAATTAAGAAACCCCTATTTTAGGCAATGAATCCTCTAACATAAAAGTAATAACTTTGATAGTATTACACTTCCATATTTATCATATAAGGTGTCTATATATTGAAGACCCCAGGGAAAGAACTTCCATTCCATTTCAAATCAACAAAAGTAACAACAGAGCTAATGGCAATTCGTTTGGCTTTTCTTTTTCTGGTCTTCACCTCTCTCCTAGCTTCTCATGAATGTAAGAATACACCAACTACAATCTACACAATGCATGCTTCTTCTGATTCTGTATACACCCTTTTGATCTTCGGTTTTCGTTTGAACAGGTAGCAGAAGAACCCGATTCGAGCTCGAGCAAAACGTTACAGCGGGCAGCAAGATAACCCTATCGCAATGTGCTCATAACTTTTTTGATAAATCGAAATGGTGTTGTCTAAGTCTAAAATCAAATCCTTGCTTTCCCTCGGAAGAAGAGTGCCTGGCTAATTGCCCACCCGGAGGCTTACCACCTGCAACTCCTTGACCTCATCACTTTGCTTTTCATGTAGCTGAGTTGTTGAAATGATTGTGTCACTTGTTTCAAATAACATTTCAAGTAATAAATGAGTGACTAAAATAAATTTTGTTATTCAATTGTTTATCGTAAATAGTGGCGGATCCAAAAAATATTTGAGGGTGGGCACATATGAAATTTTAAAATTTCAAGTGGGCACAATTGATAAATTTTTAAAAAATTTAAGGACTAACTCATAAAATTTTAAAAATTTGAAGGCAAATGTATAATTTTTAAAAAGTTCAGGGTGGGCCCTACCCTATGTGTGCATCCGCCACTGATCGTAAAGCGTTGCCTTAGAAACTTAGCTGCGAAAGTTAGGATGGAAACTGCTTCGAGTGGCCGGGACGGAGCCGGAATAGTAACTTGAGGGGGTAAAATATATTTTTTTAAAATTTTAGGACAGATTAGAACTATACCATATTTTTTCAAAATTTGTTATACAAATTAAGGGTAAATTAATTTTTGGGTGGGATTGGTGGAGGGGAGGCTACAGTCCCTCCCAACTATTACATATTTCTATTATTAGACGTATATATCTCGAAAAGCCTTCAAAATTCATACTACGTATTAATACAACTCAACATGGTAACATTTTTACTTTTAAGTGAATTAATTGCATTTTTAATTGTATTGTTTTATTCATAATTATCATAAATAGATGTATAAGTTACGGTTTCATAATATTCTTAACAAGATTTAGGATAAGTGTATTCCATATATTCAAGACAAGAAAATAACCTATATGCACAAATGGGCAACCATCCCCCTAGGGAATTTCTCAAGATGCACAAAGAACCTTATTTATATCATCAAAGTGTATGCGCCTACCCCTAACACGAACACACACCACCTCCTTTATACAACCCAATAAGTCATTCTCGGATCTATTTACAAGTCGAAAAATCCTACGATTTCGCTCCTCCCAAATGAAATAAACAAAAGCACTCCAAGCAAGTTTAAGGATGTGCACAATCAAAGACTTCCCTTTCAAGTTGGAATAAAGCCAACACAACTCAGCCTCCCAATCCAAAGGACACCTCCGCAGTCTACACAACCTCAACACCCGCATCCAAATATCCATAAAAAACCTACAAGACATGAACAAATGGTCTCGAGATTCTTGCGAGCTTTCACAAAGAACATAACCATCCTCCCCCATCAATCTCATTCTTAAAAGCCTATCCCTTATAGGTAGCCGATTCAATATAGCCATCCAAAGCATGATAGAATACTTAGGAACATGAAGAGAAAACCATACCAATCTATGCCATGGGACCTTAGGCCGAATCTCCCGAGCATCATTCCAAAGCAAGTCCATGGTCAGAGCGACCCCTCGTGCCACAAAAGGTTGAACCTTCTCCCTCAACTTCAACAACTTATGTATGCCCCAACTAAAACACAAATTGCTCTCCACCCTCCAGACATCGTCACCCCTAAACACATACTACTTAACCCAAACAACCCATAGAGAGACCTCAGAAGCCAACAACTTCTTTAACAAGAGGGAGAGACAAACTTGATTTCACAATTTGAGGTTCCTTAACCCCAAACCCCCTCACTCTTGGGACAATAAATCTGCTGCCACCCCACTCTTGCTCCCTGAGTAGAACAATCACTATCTTTCCAATAAAATCGCATACACAAACGCTCCACCTGATCGAGGATCCCTTTAGGAAAAATAACCTGCCGACACCAAAAGTTCACCATGCTAAACAGAACAGCTTTGATCAGTTGTAACCTACCAGCATAACTCAATAACTTCTTCGACCAATACCCAATCTTTGCTCTAATCTTCTCAATAAGCCCCCTGCAATCCTTCTCAAATAATCTCCTAGTCACAAGGGGAATCCCCAAATAACAGGAAGAACACCCATGGCAAAACCAGTGACCCCACTCAGTTGTAATTGTAGCTCAACAAACATCCCAACCCCAAAAAACTCAGATTTAGTTGCATTCAACTTAAGACCAGCTATCTCATAAAACTTCTCAAGCACACTCTGTACACTCAGCAAAAAAGATAAATTCCCTTTACAAAAAATCATTGGATCATCTGCAAAGCTAAGGTGAGTAAGCCCAACCCTCTTACATTTAGGATGGTATTAAAAAATACCCTTCTCAGCAGCCAAATCCAACAAACTAGAGAGAACATTCATGGCAATTACAAACAAATAAGGGGAGAGGGGGTCTCCTTGCCTCACCCCTCGTTGCCCCCTAAAAAAACCTACAAGGCTTCCATTCAAAGCAACTGAAAATCTGCTTCCAGTAAAGCAGATTCGGATCCAAGTTTGGAATTTTTCAAGTTAGCTAATTGCCTCCAAAACCTTCAATAAAAAATCTCAACTAACCGAATCAAAAGCTTTTTGAAGGTCAACCTTCAAAGCACACCTGGGGAAAATAGTCTTCCTCCATACCCCCTTACCAATTCTTGAGCCAATTGGGTATTATCTGTGAGATTATATATATAGTATTGGTAGGAATTTGAGTTAGGATCTATTACTTAGAGATAATTTTAGTAGAATTAAAAGTCTTAAGTTAATAGGATTAAAAGCCTAAAGTAATTAGGACTTCTAATCCTATTCAAAGTCTTATTCTAAAGCCTATAAAAAAGGCATTAGCTTGTGTAATCAAAATCATTCATTCAACAACAGAAAATCAATTATGTTTCTTCTTCCGTTTCACAAAAAGCTTAAATTTTCTTTTTTCTTTTTTCAACATTATTTTATTTTTCCACAAAGTTGGAAGTTGATTTTCTACATGGTATTAGTCTAATATCGATCCTAGTCCGAATTCTTAATGGGATTCCTTTCGACAACCTCTGAGATGTTACCCACAACAAAACAAACGGTTGAATTAGAGTTTTTTCAAGCAATTCTAGGTTCGACAGTAACCTGTGAAACAAATTTAGCTCTCGTGGAGGATAAAGGCATACAAAATATTTTTTCTCCTACTGCACTATTTTCTTCTAAAGGTACATCAACATGGATCATCGACTCTGGAGCATCTGATCACATGACTAGTAATAGAGAATTATTCCTTAATTTTTTAGATTCATCTTCTAGAAGTTCTATCAAAACAGCCAATGACTCTTTTTCTCCTATCAAAGGAAGTGGCTCGGTCTTCATTAATGATAACCTGTTGCTTGAAGATGTTCTGTTTGTGCCTAATCTTGCCTGCAATCTTATCTCTGTTAGTAAACTCTCCAAGAATTTGAAGTGTTCATTACAGTTTACTGAATTTGTTTTTTTTTTACAGGCAATGAATTCAAGGAAAATACTTGGCAATTCTAGCTTACAAAATGACCTTTATGTCCTTCTCGGTAATCAACCAACTGCCATACCAAATACTTATTGTTCCTTTACTTCTTTAGGACAAATTGATAATATAATGTTATGGCATTTTAGGTTAGGGCATCCTAATTTCCATTATCTTGCTAAATTATTCCCTAAATTGTTTGTTAATAAAAATTCAAGTTCTTTTAAATGCCATATATGTCCTCTTGCTAAACAGACAAAAGCATCTTATTTACCATCTTTCTACAAACCATCTCACCCTTTTTCATTGATTCATAGTGATGTTTGGGGTCCTTCTCGAGTGAAGAATGTAACTGGTAGTAGGTGGTTTGTCACTTTCATTGATGACCATAGTAGAATAACTTGGACATATTTGTTAAGGGATAAATATGAAGTAGCCTCTGTTTTTGAGAAATTTTATCATATGGTAGAAACCCAATTTGGATATAAAATTCAGATATTCAAATCTGATAATGGGAGTGAATATTTTACCAAGTCATTGGGAGAATTTTTTAACAAAAAAGGGATTTTGCAAATAAGCACTTGTGTGCATACACCACAACAAAATGGGGTTGCAGAAAGAAAAAATAGACATTTGTTAGAGGTTACTAGGTCTTTGATGTTCACTAGTAACACTCCTAAGTATTTGTGGGGCGAGGCTTTATTAACTGCGACCTATCTCATTAATCGAATGCCTAGTAAGGTTTTGCAACATAGAACACCTAGAGCTATTTTTTTAGAGTGTTACCCAAACTTTAAACCATTGTCATCTATTCTTCCTTTTAAAGTTTTTGGTTGCACTATGTTTGTAAAAGATTCTGCTCCCTCTATGTTAAAACTAGACCCTAGATCTTTGAAGTGTGTCTTGATAGGGTATTTTTCACTTAAGAAGGGCTACAAATGTTACCATCCTCCTTCTCAAAAATTTTATATTTCATTGGATCTCACCTTTTTTGAACATGAACCTTATTTCCACTCGACTGAAAATCAGAGGGAGAATAGTGATATTTTTCAGCCTCTCAGAAATCAGGTTTATTCTTCAGATTTATTTATTAATAATCCTTTGTCATTTGAACCTAATGACTCTTCCACTTCTACACCTACAACTTTTCATCCTTCACCTATTGTTACTACTCCTCAATTCTCACCTAAACCTCCCTCACAAACTCCTCAACCCTCTAAGCAGTTAAAAGTTTACACCAGAAAACAAAAAACTATTCCAGAGACTGTTTTGCAATCTGATACTTGCCAAGAATTGGACTTGAGTTCAGTTGCCAATGAGAATGATGAAGGTAATGTTCTAACTGAGATTCCTTCCTCGTTACCTTAGGTTGATGATTTACCAATTGCTAAAAGGAAAGGGATAAGAGAATGTACAAAGCATCCCATTCAGAGGTATGTTGCTTATGGTAATCTAATGCCATCTTTCAAGGCTTTTACAGCTTGCTTAGATAAAGAACAAATACCTGACACTATTGAGGAGACTCTAAATGATTCTAAATGGAGAAGAACTATTGAAGAGGAGATTGAAGCACTTAAAAATAATGATACTTGGACCCTTACAGATTTTCCGCAGGGCAAGAAACCAGTTGGATGCAAGTGGGTGTTCTCTATAAAATACAACTCTGATGGTAGTATACAAAGGTATAAAGCAAGGTTGGTAGCCAAAGGTTTTACTCAAACCTATGGAATTGATTATAATGAGACTTTTGCTCCTGTAGCTAAGCTAAATACAATTAGAGTTCTCTTAAGTTTGGCAGTAAACAAAGACTGGATGCTGCATCAACTTGACATTAAGAATGCTTTTCTTAATGGAAAATTGGAAGAAGAAGTGTACATGAGAGTACCTTCGGGTTTAAAGTCGATAAAAGGTGATCAGAAAGTTTGTAGACTTAATAAATCCATCTATGGTTTGAAACAGTCGCCTAGAGCCTGGTTTGACAGATTCACCAAGGTGATTCTGAAAGCTGGATACAAACAATCCTTAGCAGATCACACACTCTTCATTAAGATAACCTCTAACAATAAAAGGGTTATTTTAATAGTGTATGTAGACGACATAATTCTGACAGGTGATGATGAGGAAGAGATAAGTCACATGAAAAGGTTATTAAATACAGAGTTTGAAACAAAAGACCTAGGAAAACTCAGATACTTTCTTGGCATGGAGGTTGCTAGGTCGAGCAAAGGTTTAGTAATAAATCAAAGAAAGTATGTTCTTGATTTACTTAATGAAACTGGGATGCAAACCAGTTGATACTTCTATGGAAGCAGGATTAAAATTTAGTAAAGATGACTCAAGCCATAAAGTTGATAAGGGTAAATTTCAAAGGTTAGTGGGAAAGTTAATTTATTTATCATTAACCAGACCAGATATTGCCTTTCCAGTTAATGTTATCAGTCAACACATGACTGATCCAAGGGAGGATCACATGGAAGCTGCAATTAGAATTTTGAGATACTTGAAAGGGACACCAGGACATGGACTGCTATTTAAAAAGACTCAAGAATGTTCTATTCAGAGTTTTTTAGATTCAAGCTGGGCAGGTGAACTAAGAGAAAGAAGATCAACTAGTGGTTATTGTTCCTTTGTTTGGGGAAATCTAGTGACTTGGAGAAGTAAGAAACAAACATTTGTATCTAGAAGCAGCGCTGAAGCAGAATATAGGGCTTTAACATTGAGAATGTGTGAAGGAATTTGGTTATTAAAGCTACTTAAAGAGCTAAATGTGAATCAAGAGGAAAAGTTCGAGATTTTTTGTGATAATCAGTCTGCCATACAAATTGCTAGAAATCCAGTTCATCATGATAGGACGAAACATGTAGAGATTGATAGACATTTTATCTCAGAAAAGATTACTAATGGGACAGCTTCTTTATCCTATATTCCTACAGAAGAAAAAGTGGCAGACGTGTTTACAAAAGTATTACCAAAAGCTTCATTCGACAAGTTTCTATTCAAGTTGGGAATATACAATATATATTCTCCAACTTGAGGGGGAGTGTGAGATTATATATATAGTATTGGTAGGAATTTGAGTTAGGATCTATTACTTAGAGATAATTTTAGTAGAATTAAAAGTCTTAAGTTAATAGGATTAAAAGCCTAAAGTAATTAGGACTTCTAATCCTATTCAAAGTCTTATTCTAAAGCCTATAAAAAGGCATTAGCTTGTGTAATCAAAATCATTCATTCAACAACAGAAAATCAATTATGTTTCTTCTTCCGTTTCACAAAAAGCTTAAATTTTCTTTTTTCTTTTTTCAACATTATTTTATTTTTCCACAAAGTTGGAAGTTGATTTTCTACATTATCAACTATTACTACGCCCCTTAACAAAAGCAGAATGATTAATAGCTAACATCTCAAGTAAAACTATATTCAACCTTGCAATTAGGATCTTAGTAATAAACTTATAAAGCACCGAGCAACAAGAAATGGGTCGAAAGTCTCGAACTAGGCAAGCATTAGGATTCTTTGAAACTAAAGTAATAGCAGTAGCATTCAATGCTGGAAGTAAAAAATTACAATAAAACAAATACCTGATCGCTGTCAGAACATCCAACCCCACAATCTCTCAAGTCTGCTTGAAGAAACATGAGGTATACCCATCTGAGCCAGGACTTTTATCCTTACCTTGATTAAATATGGAATCCTTTATCTCAGCATCAGTAACATCTCCACACTACTCCTAGTAACCTGTCGATCTACAGTACCAATCAACTTCTTATAAAAGTCGACCACCTCACTCTTTGTCTCTTCAAAAGACTTCAACCTTCGACCTTGGGCATTAACTAAGAATCTAATAGTCTCTCTTTTCTTCCTCTCAGAAACAGCAAACTGAAAAAATTTTGTGCCCTGATCACCTTCCTCTAGCCATTTAATCTTTGCTCTTTGTTGAAAAAATAAAAATTCAGCTTGTTCCAAATCCAAAAGCTCAGCCTGCAAAGCCATTTTCATCCCAACATCCTCCTTGGTAACATTAGGCCCCAGATTAAATAATTGAGCAACCTCCAACTGAGCTCTTTTCTCCAGAACTTTCCTCGAAATATTAGCAAAGTACTGCTGATTCAAAGCCCTTAAATGAACCTTCAACCTTTTTAATTTATCAAAAAGGACTTGCATAGGATTCCCACTTGCATGCTCAACCCACGACCCTTCCACAAT
This sequence comes from Abelmoschus esculentus, assembly GCA_035048815.1. Classification (NCBI taxonomy): domain Eukaryota; kingdom Viridiplantae; phylum Streptophyta; class Magnoliopsida; order Malvales; family Malvaceae; genus Abelmoschus; species Abelmoschus esculentus. The sequence goes on along the minus strand of JAUCBN010000012.1, from coordinate 20,589,222 downwards.
CTTCTTAAAATCTAGATGTAATATCCAGAAATTGAAAAACTTGAATGGTTTAGGTCGTGACACAAACACCTCAACCTTCATATTAACTAGCACTAGACTATGGTCAGACACTCCTGGTGTTAGAAATTCCACACTCGCAGCAGGCACCTGCACATACCATTCAGAGTTTACTAACACCCTATCCAATTTCCTAGCAAGGAAACCAGCCTCCTGCTTGTTTGACCAAGTAAAAGTAGGGTCAGCAAATGGATGATCCTGCAGACCCACATCATTCAAACAGGTCTGCAATTCCATAATATCAGAAGTGCTATAAGATCGCATCGGATTAGAACTTTCACTCTCCAACAGGGTGACTTTAAAGTCACCCTCTACCAACCATGGAAGGAACCCTACCAAAAGCTCCACCTACCTTAGTTGATTCCATAACTCCCTCCTTTATATCATATCATTACTGCCATAGACAGCAGAGATGATCACCTCCTTTCCCTCTAATACACCCTTCAAAGTAACAGATTGACTGGCCACCAAAAGGAATGAGAAGTGCATATCCTTCCTCCACAACACTCATATCCTTTCAATTCCCAAGTCTGAATAAGAAGCTTGACAGTTCCAAGCATCAACAACCTTAGCAAACTGGACAGGAAAATTACTTTCCCTAATCCTAGTCTCCAACAAACATAACACATCCACCTGCAGCTTTCCCATCCTTTGCAGGACCTTATCTGCTTATGGGGTTATTAGAATCCCTCACGTTCTAAAAGGTAATTGTCATTGGGAAGAAGTACCACCTCTCCTCCCACCAACTTTACCATGACCCTTAGTTCTCTCCACCATATCAGGCTTCTTGTCTTTAATCTCCTGAAGAAGAGAAGTCACCCCAAGAGAAGCCACTCGAGGTTGTCAAACCATACTTTCCCCTCCAGCCTGATCAGGATCAACACTATTCAAAACTTCAAAACAATTCTTTGAAGCAACCAAACCTTTCTCGCCTCTCCCCCTACCCTTCCTTTGAGAACTAGGTAAAGAAAACTCCAAAGTATCACCAGAAGATGGATGCAAAACAACATCCCCACCAGCATTGTAAACACGTATTCTCGTACAATGACATCAAAGTTAAATAACAAAAAAGAAATATACACGAATATACTAAAAAATCAACTCAAATAAGACTATAAACCATGTTCCCATGTTTTTTAAGGAATTTGAAGAAGGCTACATAGCGTTTTAATTGAGATTTCTATAGCCTTTAGGATACCTTATACGCTCTGATTTTTTTAACTATTGTAAGCATGTGTTCTTGTATTACGACATGAAGTTAATTGACAAGAAAAAAATAACCTATAACAAAGCACAATAAAGCATCAAACATGAGTATAGACTCATGTTCCCATGGGCTTCATGCAAAGAAACATGCAAATATAACTATTCAATTCAGTATATACAACCAAAAAATCACCAAATGGTTAAAGGAACGGTTGTTGTTCCTAGAAGTCACGGGTTCGAACAATGTCAACATAGTGATTGAGCAATCAATGTCAAATGGTAAAGTTTATATTTTAGAACAGATACTACTGTAATCACTATTAAAATTCTAGCTAATTCATATAAAATTCTCGAAAAACCTACAAAAATATATATTAAAAATAATAAAATTGAACTATTCAATTTCATGTATATATTTACCAAAATCTGAATTATTATTTTAGATTTTATAATATACGAAAATCAAATGCTGAAAAGTTAAACTATAAATATTAATATTTTATAAGATTATATTTTTTATCTTTAAATATGTCTTTAATATTAGTTTATAAAGTTTTTACAGTTTTATTTTTCGAAGTCAAGGTTGGATTAGTAGACATGAAGTTATATATAGTATACGATCAACAATTTTTAGTAAGGGATGTCAGCGGTTTCTAGAAGGTGATATCAACAACATTAGATAGTAGATCGATTGCGATTTTAAATTTAAAAATTGAAAATTATCTTTTAAGATGTTATTTGAATATATTTTTAGGATTATCTTTTATTAATTTTAAGCTATTTTAAGATTTTAAATACTATAAATAAGCTATTTTTAAGGTTTTAAATACTATAAATACGCTATTTCGGATGAGCTAAAATCATCTCTCATCATTTAGATTTTATTCTTCCTAAGAAATTTTATTTTAATAAAATTTTTTAGCTTTAATTTTTTAATGCGTCAATTTATTTTGTGAGAATTTAAAAGCACTTAACATCTTCGTATCACATTCTTGATTTTCTGAAAATTTAGATCGTTAATCGGGCATTTTACATCTTTACGCTTTTATTTTAAAAAGCCAGCATTGAATTGAATGTTGTTCATATTTATAGTTGGGAGAAAAGATCGGTTTGTAACAAATTTAATTTCCTATGAACAAACAAACAAAGCGACGAATCTGCTAAGAAAAATTGAAATCGAATTCGATTTTCATCAAGACAATATAGTTGAAGTTGAATTTTTCATATTTTAAACTATTTTATTTTAATGACGATAGTCATGGTTAGTCTAGTCATAAAACTAAAATTCAAAAATTAATTTTAGATAATCGGTTTACCAAAGAGAAAAACAAGTTATAAGAGTTGGTTCCTGTAGACTTTAATCGGCATGTATTTAAAGTAAATCTTTTTTGATGATCAATTTGAATCGAGGCCAAGCAAACCTTAAGGTTAGTTCTTGTATGTTAACAAAATAACACTATCACCATACATGGTTAACAAATGGTTGGCACCGGCGGATGCACCCTTTAAATAGGGTGGGTCCGTGCCCATCTGAAATTTTTAAAGTGTATATATTTATCCTTAATTTTTTTAATTTTTATGAATTGGTCCTTAAGTTTTTATAATATTTAAGCTTTGTGTTCACCTAAGATTTCAAAATTTCATATGTGCCCACCTTCAAATGAATTTTTGGATCCGCCACTGATGTTTAGTGTTGTATAACAGTTCATCCAACACTGCTATAAAACAAGACAGTATTGTCTGGCCTATTGCCCTTCCATGACTGGATTACTTTGCTTTTGATACCATTTGAGTTATACTAAACTAGTCTATGTAACTTGTTGTCCGATAATCATTAATAATACGTGGCTAGGGATGATAATATAATTTGAATTTGATATGTTTGATCGAAATCTGATTAAAAAATTTAAATCTGAATTCAATAAAAAGGTTTGAGTCCTAATAGGAGATAAATCGAATATGGATATTGCCATAATCTGTTTCGAATTCAATCTGAATCCGTATCCGATATTAATCGGATCCATATATAAACTTGAATAAAAATATATAATTTTTTAGATTTAAAAAGTTTGAATTGTTACTTTAATTTTGTTTTATATTGGATTATAATATTTGTTTAGAATTGTTTGTGCTATAAATTTAAAAATATTTATTCGATAAAAATTAGTTTTTTCATTTAAAAATATTTGTTTGAGTTGTTACTTTAAAAAAATAATTGAATTTGGACTTTTGGATTTGAATTGTAAATATTTTATTTGATTGAATTTTGATTTATTTAAATGAACTTGGATTCAGACTTGAATTCTTTTGAAAGTCCGATTATTATTTGGATTGAACTTAAACTTTATAAAATTCGATCCATTATTTAAATTGAACTTAAACTTTATTAAAACTCCACATGAAATTTGATGAAATGTGCAATGTCGACTAAGTATTAGATTAGTAGGTAACACATGTACAATATCATTTTGATATCAACGTCTGCTGAGTTAGTCATTTAGCTGTGTAACTATTACTCTAGTATCTATTTTAGAGTATATTCTTAATTATTGGACATTAATCGCTCGATCATTATGTTATAATATTGATATTTGAATTTGTGATCTTCAAGAACAATAATCATTCTTTTAACTAGGAGTGAGCGTTCGATCGAGTTGAGTCGATTCAAAAAATTTTAAGTTATTCGAGTTGACGAGTCTAATTTTATCATTCGAACTTTCATTCAAAAAATCTTTGAGTCAAGTCGAGTTGTGTCAAGTTTCGAGTTCTTTTAAAGATTTAATTGTAATTATTTATTATATTATAGTACTATTTGATTGTAGTTTAAACAACTTTCACTAATCATATAAGCTATATATATATATATATATATATATATATATATTTTCACGTGTAACAATATTTTTTCATATTTTTATATATCAGTATATATATTATAAAAATTTGAGGATTCGTCTCGAACTTAAAAACAAATCTTCTAATTACTAAAAAATTTCGAGTAATTCCCGTTTTACGACTCAAACTTTATTTGAAATTTTTTTCAAGATATTCAAGTTTATAAAATTTCGAATCGAGTCAAAACGATTCGAATATTTTTACCTCGAGTCGAGTTATTTAATTTTTTCAAATCGAATCGAGTTTTGCTCACCCCTACCCTTAACCACTCAGACAAGATATTCAAGTCAAAAAATATTGTATTACTAAAAAATAATATAATAAAATTTAAATAAGATTTAACATGGTTCAATATAATTAAAATTTGATTACTATCGCTCATCTGTGGTTATCGCATCAATATACTATCTTGAAATTTTAAGATAAGATTTATCATAATTCAGCATGATTAAAATTTAGTATACATTTTTTAAAATTCGATCCGTATTTATAAATTTAAATATTTGACTTCGAAAAAAGTTTTATCCAATAAAATTTCTTACTTTATATAAATATTTACTTCTTAAAATGAACCCTAATTATCATACCCTAATTATCATGTAATCTTCCACCTTTAGACTATTCATTAAAATAAACATTTATCCAAATTAAATTTTTTAATTAGCTGTCAACATATAATTGATAACAGTTGTTTAGTTCACGAGTTCAAGCACCAGTAATGCCAACAGAATGATTGAGCAATCAATATCAAATGGTGAGAGATTATATTCTAGAATTGTATCCAAGAATTACAAGTGGTATAAACCAAATTAATGGCTGCTCGTTTGGTTATATCCTTTTTCTGATGTTTACCTCTCTTGTAGCTTTGCATGAATGTAAGCATACTTTCTACTTTAACCTATACATCTTTTTATAACTTTTTATATACCCTTTTGATCTTCCATTTTCATTTGGTAGCAGAGCCAGCACCATCGGAGTCAACAACGATGAGCTTGATCGGAACGAGACAGCAGGCGCAGGCGCCAAATTAACACTATCGCCATGCAGTCATACATTGTTTATGGATGGTTGGTGCTGTTTAACATTTCATCCAACAATCTGCTTTGATACAAGAGAGGAATGTCTAGTCAAGTGCCCTCCCCTGACTTGATTGCTTTGTTGTCTAGCCAATTTCGAACTGATGTTCCGAAGTTTTCGAGGGAAAATGAGATATACAGCTATGATCCTAATGTGAAGATCTATACAAACAGTTGGGGATGGAGTTCTTGTGGTAGTACACAAACACTGAGATTCTAATGAAGTTGAAGTAGTGGTTAGAAATGAATGCCTTCAGGGTCAAGAATCCTCAGGAATCCAGGCAAACAATGGAGGTTTTAAGCCTAAATGCACCAGCAGGATAAGGGGAAAATCGCTGGCATAGTCCGACCAGCATTTATAATTCTGGTCGGGGGAGTCTGATTTTACGATGACGAGGAAGGTGTCGCTATGAGTCTGAGATGGGTTTGGTTTTGAAGAATTTGGCTACTGCCTGATAGAGATTTTCCTCCTCAAAGGGCTTTGAGACATATCCGTCCATCCCGCATTTCAGGCACTCCTCGTAGGTGGCCTGAATTACGTCGGCTGTCATGGCTAATATCGGCAAATGCCACTCATCCTTCCTGCCAGACCCTTCATCTGTTACTCCGTTCATCTGTTTGTTTGCCTGACTCTCCAACATTCGAATTCGATGAGTTGCCTCAAACCTGAAATTATAGAGTAATGAATAATCAGAGATTACCATGAGGCAGCAGTTAATTGCACAATGTTAATGATACGGGCCATACAGCATACATACCCATCCATCTCAGGCATCTGAATGTCCATGAAGCAAGCATCGAAATTATGTGGAAGTTGAAGCAATTTTAGTGCAGCTTTTCCGCTTTCAGCACATTCTACGGCAGCTCCGAACTTCTTCAATGCACCTGCAGCAACTCTCCGATTTACCATATTGTCATCGACGACTAATATTTTCTTTCCACAGAGAAGACTCCCAAGAACGGAAGATCCATTCAGCATGCTTTTGCCCGGCTGCCTCTTCTTCCCTGTCACGAGAACCTGCTGAAGACATGCAGCTACCATACTTGCCCTCAAAGGTTTCATGATCGTAGTATCAGCAAACCCTGCTGCCTTTGCTTTCTCAAGTTCAGCATTTGTAATATTCGTCGCAAGAAGAATCATCTTGGGCAACTTAAACACATGTCTGCTCTGTTTCCAGTCCAACATTCGTAAGCTCAAACTACCATCTTCTCCAGAAAGCCATGAATCCTTCTCAACAAGAACTATATCGGGTTGGATTTTACTTCTGCAATGTTCAATGAAATAATTCAAGTATAAAGTCTTTTTTTCTCAATTATCATCACTAAGGCATAAGAAAAGATCCCGAATAAACCGAGAATTGTGTTAAAAAGAAGTAATTGTTGACAAGATCTTGTTGATGTTAACTCATCAAGCAAATAATGGCCATCAGGCAAACTTACCCATATGAAGAACCGTTTTTCCCACATGCAGAAGCTGCTATCTTGACATTATTTGCAACTTCCACCAGCATACCAAGCCTCTTCAAGTGGTATCGGGTTACAGCAGCTCTAACCGGTTTCCCATCAACTACGATTGCTTTCAATCCTCTGAAACCAGAAGGAAGATCTTCACCGTTGGACTTTTTCGTATCACTAAGCGAAGCTTTTTTACACCTTCCGAAAACTGTGGTGAATGAAAATGTGCTTCCAACTTGTGGCCGGCTAATGAAGCTTATGTTACCACCCATTAACTCAATCAAACACTTTGTAATGCTCAAGCCTATACCAGTCCCACCGTAATTTCTAGAGGTTGAGCTATCTGCCTGCATAAATGGCAAGAAAACCCTGTCCTGGGCGGTTAAAGGGATCCCAATGCCGGTATCCTCCACGGATACCATCAAAGTGACACTCTGAGAAGCTTCATCAGCATCTGTCGTTCTTACCATGGCATCATTTTGCAAAGCTTCAGCAGTAACTAAATGCTGGAAGGAATCCCAACTGTTCTGTTCATCAGCTGCTTCAGAACCACTCAATGTATTAAACTGGCGACCACCTGATATCAATGCACCTTCATCCGACCCTCCGTTCAAACAATTTTCAGCTTGAGCATCATCTATAGGCTTAGGATTTTCAGCTACATGGACTTTAACAAGTATATGCCCCCGTTCTGTAAACTGTCAAAACGCTCATTTTTAAGTCCCTGCCGAGTTATAGAAGTAAGTTTTACAGACAACAATCAGTTACATAGCAGAAAACAACTCAATAACGCAATCTACCTATACGGGATCCAAAAAGCGTGAAAGGTTGAGCAAACCACTTACTTTAACAGAGTTCCCGACAAGATTCGTAATTATCTGTCTGAATCTGCCTGGATCCCCCATAACCATTTCTGGAACTTTATCAGAAACAAAGACTGCCAGCTTCAGTTCCCAAAACAATAGTATCGCATTTGAGTCATTGTAAAGTATCAGGAATATCACCATTTATCGATGCCGACAATGCACGGAGGGAGACAGGAAAAGAAAAAGGGAAAAAAGAAGGCACCAAATAAGTTCAAGCATAACAATAGAGAAACATATTTGAAACATGCATTGTCTTTTCTATTAATGTTATCTTGGCTTACCTCAAGACATTTTTTTCTAGACTTTTCAGAAAATAAAGACAGCACATCATCTAGGATAGATCGAAGGTCAAAGGGGACAGTTTCCAGCTCCAGCTTTCCAGCTTCAATTTTTGCACGGTCAAGCACCTCATTTATCAATGTTATCAGTGCCTTTCCACAGGCTTGAGCAGTCTGAGCATAATCCCTTTGGGTTGAAGTTAAATCCGTATCTAAAAGCAAAGCAAGCATGCCTACAACCATTCAAAGAGTCATCAGAACCACGCCGAGTAAATTTCATTGTCCATTGATGTCCTTGAATGCATAGTTCGCATAGAAATCTGAAGGAGCAATCTCGAACTTACCAAGGATGCCATTCATGGGGGTCCTGATTTCATGAGAAACTGTTGCCAAAAACTGCAAGGAGAACGCATCATAATTAGTTTTAGATTGGAAGCTGACGGCCAACAATACGCTGATAGATATATCTTGAAACACATACCTGTGATTTGGCCACATCAGCAGCTTCCGCTCGAACCATCAGCTCTTGCATTTCATGGAAATCATCTTCAACTTTAACAATGTGGATCGCTGCACCATATAAGATATAGCCAACCAATAAGCAGATCACAAAGAATAAGAAGGCAGTTGTCAGTGCAGTCCACGATGTGGGTGCCTTTTGATGATATCTGTCAAAAATTTCCGAATAGTAAGTACTTGCAAAAGCACTTGCGGTCCTTCCATCAACCTCGTGAATGAGTAACCGTGATGCACTTACCTACATATCATCTGATGTTTCCTGAATGGATCTCCAAAATCAAGCTTGCTTTCATGCAACAAAGATAAGTCACCATCTTGGTTTTGGTTACCATACATGATCAAGTGCTCAGAAGAGTTTGTAATATCGTATACATTCACTAGAATCGCCTGATTTCCAGCAAGCTGCCCAAGTAAATTCTCCACAAGAGACTCCACATCAAAGGCTCCACCGAGGTATCTGTGTTTATTTACACATTAGAAAATCGAAGATGCACAAATCAAGTGCAGTAACCGAAGCAGAATCACAGGAAGAAAAGCCTAAACCGTTTTTCATTTAAAATATGCATTCGAGTACAACTGCACTTACTATATACTACAAACTCTGATCATCAACGCTTAATTCCCAACAGCAAAAGCTTAAAGACAAGGCCGAGCATTTCCAATTAGAAAGACAAGCCAGAGGACTTACCCTGCAGTGGCTTCAATGCGCTCCTCCACAGTCGGCTTTGGTGGGAGCTTTGATTTGTACACAGGGTATGTCAACACAACACCAAGATGATGAGAACCCAGTAACCTGAAGGGGCTAGTTAGGACAGCTTTCCCAGTAGCCCTAGCCCTTAAGATGTTTTCTCTATCCTCCTGCGCATTGCCACATGGATATTACAACTCCAATCCAACACTTTATAAGTTATAAGCAGATTGTACGTAGTAAATGGCATACCTCCCCGGACATCATGTCAAGTGATTCGATGTAAGAAACGGTTTCTTGAGAGAAAATCACAGGAGCATATTCGTCTCGAATAGGAGAAGGTTCCCTCTTCATTGTCTTTATAGGCCAGCCATGTTGCCTCTCAAATTTCTCCCTCTCTGAATGTCTTACTCTTTCTGCATAGGCCACCCCACTAAGCAACGGTCTCTCAAAAGCAGTTCTGGCAGTGTACTCAGCAAAAGTTTCCTGCATTTCTTGCAAAAGAAAAAAACAACAACCCAAAGTGCACAATCAGAACAAAGAAACCATTTCAGTTTATGATTTCCAGGAAAATATAAGATCAGGCAGACTAAGATTCTCAGAGGCTATATGTCTAACAAAACATAACAAATTTCAGGAACAAGAAGCAGAAACCTGATCAATAGCAGAAGAATCCTTATAGTAATGAAAAGTAGATACAAGAATGACCAGGGCGTGAACATGGTTAACACTAACACTGAATTGATCCTGCAACATCCTTGCCCTTTGCTCACACATGGTATTCAGAACCTCCTTCCTCCTTACTTTGTTGTCAGCATCCATTTTCTTGTAGATCCATGTGCTGAGAAAAGCCATCACCATCACCCAAAGCAACAGAAACTTGGGCAACCAAGCCCTGTTAGCTTGAATAAATGTGTACCCTCTTTTGGTCCCCATTTGTTCATTCACTTTCACAGCCACAGCTGAGTGATGGTAGCTCGGATTCAACTTAAGACCCATCAGCAAAAGAACCACAACAAAATCTCAACTTGTTTCTCCATATCTGAGCTAGAAAAAAAAGAGCCCCAAAAAGAAAAACATGCAAACACTGTAACTAAAGTAAATTCCTTCCGAGTACAAGCAATTTCAACAAATACCCTTTTTTCTGCAATAGAACATGATGAGCTTAAACTCCAGGCTTCTGTAACACCTTAGCATTGTATTTCGTGGCCAAAGCAACAAATTTCACCTCACAACAAGAGAGGGAGAGACTCAGAACTCAAGAAAGAAAAGAACTTTTCGATTCCCAGAGACAAAGCATAGCTCTCAAAAGAAGTAAAACAGCTCAAATTCCAAAGATTTAAAAAAAATGGGTTCTTTTCCTTTCTTTTTTTTTTCTCTCGGAACATTAAAAAAATGGGATTTTCATAGATAAGAAACACTAATCACGTTCCTCTCCCCAAGCGTGAAAGTTTAGTTATAGTTTAAGGATTAGAACGACAAAAGAACAGCACGTTCACTGGTTTTCCTTGTATATTAAAATCAAATTCTGCAGATTGACCAACAAACAAACACTCACACAGAGCTCTCACAGCCAAGCACAACAAGGCAAAGAACAAGAAAGAAAATCAAATTAGAACAAGTTGAAGATGTTTGGAGACAGAAATGGGGTTATTTTAGAAAGAACAAGTTCTAGCTATACACCAAGAATAGTAGCTCGTTTGGTATACATTGAATCATTATCTCATTATTTTTTCTTAAAAAAGAATCCTTCTTTGATCTGTTCTCTCTCTTTTTTAATGTTGCTCGACTTTCTTCTTTGCTTTGTAAAGCAAAACTGAATCGAATTTTATGGATTTTGGCGGATATGCTCGTCTTCCTCGACACAAAACCCACAGAAACTAACCCTTCATCTCCTAAACCGTGTTGTATGTCTTAGTTTTGGGGAAAATTACACGGATGGTCATCCAATTATTAAACCTTTTTTGTTTTAATCACTTAACTTTTTTTGTATATTTTTATTATTTTTTAAGTTTTGCAACAAGGAAAATAAATTAGATTTGAGGGAGAAGTAGGATTTAAACCAGCATCCCTAGAGGATTAGTAGGTAGGGGTGTTTAAAAATACTCGATCTGAAATATTTGATTCGTTGATCTGTTTATCCGATTAAAAATTATCGGGTATTTATAATGAAGTATTTGAATTTTTCGGGCCGGGTACCCAACCCGTATTTTTTTCTGGGTAGTCGGACCGGGTCAGGGCCAAAAATTTTTATGAACCGGGTGCTTGATCCGACCCGGTAATTTTAATAAATATATATTTTCAAAATTTTAATTATATTTTATTATACATTTTTTATTATTTTTCTTTAAAATTAATTTTAAATCCTTAACTTCTTTTTATGCTTGTATTATATACTTTTAAGTTTTGAATTTTTCATAAATATTTATATTAATTTGTCAATATGAGATTTGAAAGAAAAAATATGATCGAGAATAATAAATTCTTTTATTGATAAACTTTAATATATGCATATATATCCAAATATTTATTTTTAAAACCTATCTCAAATCAATAATGTTGTGTTTGAAATATATATCATGAAATTTTAAGTATTTTTTATATATATTTTTTAAAAAAATAATTTTAAAAATATAAAAAAAAATAATCCGGGTACCCGGTACCCGATTTTACGGGTACCCGATTTGAGGGTACCCAATTTATATGTGCCGACATTTTGATACTCGAAAATTTCGGATACCCAGTTATAAACACCCCTATTAGTAGGTATGTAAGTGGTTGGGCTAAATCTGAAATCTAATCATATTTTATCATAAATTAATTTAAAATTAAAAGATAATCCTAAAATAAAATTAAAAACAAACAATTATGGTTACTTTGACGTTACTTTTAAAAAATTACGATATAAAAATAATTCTAAAATATATTTTTAAAAAATAATTTTAGATCGTTTAATTTAAAACATGATTGTTTACTTGTTATTAAAAAATATTTTTAAATTGATAAAATATCTAATTTAAACATATATTTTAAAAATATAAAAAAAAATTATGATATAAATAAAAATATATTAACAATTTTAGGAAAAAATAATTTCGGAAAAACTTAAAACTAAAAATTTTAGCTTTTAAAAAATTAATTTAAAAATAATTTTAACCTGAAAAATTATATATTTTTTCGTTTTTCGGCCTAAAACCAACTTTAGACTCTAAAAGGGTAGATTTTAATTTATTCCTACTAAAATATATAGTTAATGTATATTAAGTTACCAACAATATAAAATAAAATATTAAAGTTAAAGTAATTCGAAAGCCAAACTTTATTGATAAAAATTAAATATTTAAACATTAAACTAAACTAAGAAATTATTAGACTTTTAACTTAAATTATATTTAACTAAATTATGAACAAAATTAAAAATCAAACTAGATTTTATCTTTTTACTTTATTCCATAATGACAAAATTAATTATATAATTATTTATTTATTCTTTACAGAGATGGGTACCGAAAAATACTCTCACACCTACCCTATTCAATTGACATCCTTAATAATTATTATTATAAAATACGAAAAATAATATTAAATTAGTGTAATTATATAATATTTTAAAATTTTGCAAAAAAAAAAAAAGTGATAATAGTATAAATATATGGATGATGCATGTATATATTTATGTTTGGTAAATTATGTATTAAAAAATTAAATATTCAAATAAATTTTTAGTCATATAAAATAAAATAAAAAATAGGAGAAGGGGGGGGGGGGGGGTCCAAAAATCAGTCACATATCTTGGAGATAAGGACATGGAGACAAGGCAAGGATTTCATTCCTTTTTCTATTCACACCAAGTAGAGATGGCATTTATAGAATTCTTTTTCTTAATTCTTTAATAAAATATTTTTATATACCAAAAAAACATTAAATACTCTTGTAATTTTTACATTATCGATTTTTTATTTTCTTCGACGAAAATTAACTTTTATATATTTAAAAGAGTAATTATTTTATATACTGAAGGTGAATAAAAAGTTTATACAAGTACTTTAATTTAGGGTGTTTACAGATCTATTTTACGGTTTAAGTATAAAAGTTTAGAAATTAATGTTTGTGGTTAGAATTTAGGGTTTATAAAATCTTTAACCATATTAACTACTATACTGACAGTACTGATGTTCGAACCCGTGAGCTCTAGAAACAATAACTGTTCTTTTAACCGAGGCTAGATGTTTTATGCTAGTGTATGGAAATATACATCCTTTAAAATATGCTATTTGCAACATTATAATGGATTTAAATAATATATTTTAATTTTTTTAAGGTTTAATGACTCCATTGCTTCCTAAAGTATATATTTTTATAGAGTTGACCTCTAAAGATTTTCTTTGGGTTAAATAAAGGTTCTTTGGATTAAATTAAATAAAAATATAATATATTTAAATATTTGACTACATTATAAAATTTATAAATAACTTATGGTTAATTTTGGATTAAACAATGATATTTTTGACTAAATTAAAAAATAATATGATTATATTTAAAATATTAGATTAAATTATAAAGAAAAAGGGAATCAATTTCAGGTTAAATATAGATTTTTAGGATTAAGTTAAACAAAAATATACTTATATTTAAAATATTAGACTAAATTATAAAGTAGTAGGGGTTAATTGTGGGTTAAATAAATAGTTTGAGGACTACATTGAAAAAAAGTGTTAGTATATTAAAAATTTTGTACTAATTTATAAAAATTAACAAGAAAAAAGAGTCAATTTTGGATTAAATAAAGTTTTTTAGGATTAAATTAAACGAAATAATAATTTGATATACTTAGTATATAATTTATCCTTTTTATGAAAGTTAGTTGATTTTTATTCATTAGTAACATACGACACGTTCTGATTGGTCTACAAAAAAATTAACAAAAATTAATGGCAGAAACAACTGAAATCATGATTTATATTTTAGGAAAAATATCCCGAAAAATTATTTAAGGACCAAGTCAATAAAAAGTGTATACTTTATAAAATAATGAAATTATTTTTTTCGATTAGAAAAAATAAAAGATTAAAATTCCTCTTTAATTAGAGCATACAATGAGTGGTAAAGCGATATAAATTATTTCTTCCACAAGTAGGGGTGAGCAAAACTCGACTCGACTCGAAAAAATCGAATTTATCGACTTGGATCGAGGTGAAAAAACTCAACTCGTTTTAACTCGACTCGAAATTGTATAAACTCGAATCGACTCGAAAAAATTTCAAATTAAGTTCAAGTTGTAAAATAAAAAATCGAATAACTCGAAATTTTTAGTACTTATAGAGGCTAATTGCACATTTAAACCATTTAATTTTATTTTCAGTCTCTTCTTCTTTTTTTTTACATTTTAATTTTTTTTGTAATCTGGTCACGTTCTAGATTTATTTTTTAATTTATTTAATAGATTTTTTATTTGTATCTTTTATATTATGCTATTTGTTTTTTAATTTTTGTATTTAATTTATTACTATTTTTTGTTTAGTTTTAGTCTTACCTAGATAAGAAGGAAGTTATTAATAAAGCTTGTAATTTAATAAAATTCCATATTCATACCTAAGTTATTTGATTGATGATAATAATTTAAAATCTTTTTTTACACATATAAAAATATAATATGAAGAAATATATACATAAATATAAATAGAAAACTGTTTAAATTACAATCAAACTAGTATATTATAGTATTATAAATAGTATAATTAAAATTTATATAGAAAATTGAAAAATCGAATCGACTCGAACTCGCTAAAACCGACTAGAATCGAAAAAATTTTAAAAAAAGTTCAAATCGTAAAATATGATGACTCAACTCGAATAACTCGAAATTTTTTGACTCGACTCGACTCGCTCGAACGCTCACCCCTACCCACAGGTCGTCTATGTTTGGATCTAGTTAATAAATTCGCAACTCTATTTTGATCACGACTAATTTTATAAAATCTATCATCTCAATCCAAATCGAACATTCGACGAACTTCTAGAGCAAGTTTATTACCTCGATGAGCCTCATAGTGTTTAGTGAACATACTTGCAACATCAACGTTATCTGTTGCAATGATGATCCGTCGAAAATTCATATTTCAGATATCTTTCAATACATCATATGAATATCCCATAATTCTAAAAATATAACTGGACATGAACCCAGACTTCTAGAAAACCCAATCATCCATTGTCTAGATGCATTCCGTAACATCCCATCACATGCTGCAAAAGAGTCCCTCAAATTAGGGGTGAGCAAAACTCGACTCGACTCAAAAAATTGAATAACTCGATTGACTCAAGGCAAAAATACTCAACTCGTTTTGACTCGACTCAAAATTTCATAGACTCGACTCGAAAAAATTTCAAATAAAGTTTGAGTTGTAAAATAGAAATTCGAATAACTCAAATAACTCAAAATTTTTAGTAATTAAAGAATTAATTTTTAAGTTTGAGACGAATCTCTCATTTTTTATGATATATATACATTAACATATAAAAGTATAAAGAAATATTGCTACATATAAAAATATATATGCATATCTTATATGATTAGAGAAAGTCGTTTAAATTAAAATCAAATCATATTATAGCATGATAAATAACTATAATTAAATATTTATAAGAACTCGAAAACTCGACTTGATTCGACTCGACTCGAATTTCTTAAACTCGACTTGAACCGAAAAATTTCAAATAAAGTTTGAGTTGTAAAATATGACTCGTCAACTCGAATAACTCGAAATTTTGACTCAATTCGACTCGACTCGATCGAATACTCACCTCTACCTCAAATAAATAATGTTGTCAACATTGGCTTTCACCCAACCTTGTTGCGGAGCAGTTCGCTTAGGTGTGAAGTTACTTTCCGGTGATACAACAATATTTGAATCCATAACATCTAATAATGTCCAACATTCTTCTAAAATCGATCTTAATTCGATATAATTATTATCAAATAATAATCTATTACTTCTGGACTAAAAATCCAACATATAACAGCAAATCTAACCAAATACTAAAAACAGTAACATTTTTAAAAATAATCTAATAAATACTATAAATCAAAATTTTTTTTTCAAAATACAATAATCACCAATTTCACCAAATACCAAATGTGCAATTTCGATGGATTGGTCATCCTAGATGCAGACCCATCACCTTTCTTATTCCATGTACCAATATTACATTTAAAAAAATAAAATTAAACGTTTATTAATAAAAGATATATGAAATTGGCATGTGATACTTTATTTTAGATAATTAAAATTTTATTATTCGAATAATTATTTTTCTCGTTTGCTATACTTAAACCCCATTTTTCAAAGGAATAAAATGAGAAATTTATCATGGATAAATCTTATCATATGTCCATGGATTAACCACTAAAAAACACTTATCTTATTTTTTTTGTTATATTTTTTCAGATAAATCTTCACTTGATTTTTTTTAAATAAATTAAGAATAAATATGAGTGAAGATTCACTTGAAAAAAATACGACATAAAAAAATAATGAGATAGGTAATTTTTAGTTGTTGGTTCATAGATGACAATAATGAAATTTACCCATGATATAATTTATCGAATAAAACATATATATGCCAACCTAGCTAACGAATTTTGATTTTTTTTATCATGCTCATATTTGTTCTTAATTATAATTAAATATTATTATTAAATTATATTTATGTCACAGGATCATTATCATTTTCTTAAAAGACAAGTCTTATAGAATGCACAACGATTGTGAGATTAATTTATCTCAATTAATGACATCGATTCTTCTCAGGTGTAATATTTTTCTCCACTTAACCATCACGAGCTTTCACTCTCATGATTGGTCAGTTATCACGGTTGTCCACTCTGTCTACCCTATTTATGGGCACTCGACATGTAATCAGATAGTTAAAGGTTAGCACTAATATCACTTATTAGTGGCTCAGTTTCATTTTTCAAAAACATGTCTAATAAGATGTATAATATTACCGTTTATATATATCTCGAGACTTCTCTTCTATTTTTCGATGTGAGATTAATGATATCAACTCTTTCTTAGATATTGGGTTCGTTACTCAAATCTGTCAACAATCGTTGGAGCAAGTGATTAAGTTTCTCATTGATATCCACTTTCTTTCTTAGATATTGGGTTCATTACTCAACATGAATATTTTTCCACGATTTTACCTATCTTTTTTTTAATAGAAGCACTAATTTTATTAAATAAGAAAATACCCAATATTATAATAATAGTTTACAATTATCATTGTAAACTAAATATATAATTTGAACATTTTCTTAAAACTAGCCACTTTAGATCATATAAGGACCATACATAGAAAAGTTTAAAAACTCATCCAAAGATTCGATCAAAAAATAGATACGAACAAATCTGATTGCATCAACAAACGAACCACAAAAGGGGATTAATCTATTGAAAGACCACTGAGAATCGCAAATCAAAACTGAGCGTCGCGATAAACTATCTACGAGCGCAAATCGCGTATCCATATTCAATCTGAGGGTCCAAAGCAAGGAAGATCATCATGATAACAAATAAGCGCCATCTTGATCAGTCGTGGCGTCGTTAGATCTAACCTTAAAAAACAAAAGAAAAGAAAAAACTGTCAAACGACAAAAACGTACCAAAAGGTAGAGTATATCATGCCACAAGAGTAGAACTATTTATTAAAAACTAAATAATATAAACAAAACGATAGATTTTGACGGTCGGTGATATTGTCGCTGCCAGCACTCAAAGAAAAAGAAAAACAAAACAGCGGTGGTAAAAATATTTAATATGTCGTTTTAATATGCCATTTTATTAGATCAATAAGTTATTAGTAAATGAGCAAAAATCCTCTATTTTCTTAGCATACCTCTTTCCATGCCTCCTATTGATTTTTTAAAAGATAGAATTTTAAACGCTAACCCTTATTTTCTATATCTTAAACCCTACACCCTAAAAATATAACCTACCCCTAATTCCCTAAACCCTAACCACAACCCCAACCTTTCTCATGCCTCTTTCTCGTGCCTCCTATTGATTTTTTTAAAAGATAGAATTTTAAACTCTAACTCTTATTTTTTATATCTTAAACCCTACACCCTAAAAATACAATATACCCCTAATTCCCTAAACCCTAACCACAACCCCTAACCTTTCTCATGCATCCATTCGTACATGTGCTTTAAATTAGAGGGTTTATAGTTTATGGTTTAAGGTTCAAGGTTAGGGGTTGTGGTTAAGATTTAGAGAGTTAGAGGTAGAGTGTATTTTTTAGGGTGTAGAGTTTAGAATATAGAAAATAAGAGAGGTTTCAAAATTCAATTTTTTTAAAAAAAATATTTAGCCGGAGACATAAATGAAGGCATGATAAAAAGGTGGAGAATTTTTACCCTTTAAAACTATTTACATTTATATATACACTATATTACATGGAATATTGATGAGGCCAAACATTTCCCCCTTTATTATTAAATTATCATCTTATAATTAGAAATAATATTATCTAATATCCGACATTCAATCTAATCTAATCAAATCAAATATTTTTTATTGATTATAAATGACCACTTAATTATAAAAATGTTCAAATTTAACTACATATTTTTTTAACTTTATCAATCAAGAATGATATCAATTAAGCCATCTATCATAAAAAATCTAAAAAGAGATAATATGGTATGCACACTCTTTTTCTTTCATTAGGTTTAGATATATTTTTGTAACGAGGCTTATATTAATGTTTCAGTCTTATCATAACAATAAAATCATACTTTTCTTTAAAGAAAAGTTAAATATATAAATGATCACTTAATACGAAGATGTTTTAATTTGATTACTAATTTTAATTTTATCAATCAGAAATAATATCAATAAAGCGATTTGTCGTCAAAAATCTAACAGAGTAATAATGTGTTTGTTAACAGAAATTTATATTATTACACATTTTGACATCGTTAGCAGCTATGTCGCCTCTTCCATTGTGTTTTAACATGTAACTTAACTAATATCATTTAAATAGTTAAGTGATCTGAGTGGTAAAATTAAAAAATCAATAATCAAATTATAACATACTCGTAATTAAATGGTTATTCGTATAATTTACTCGAAAAGAAATGGTAGGACATTAAATATCCAACATAAAAACTACTAAACTATATAATTATTTAAAATTTAAACTCACATCCTCCTCATATTCGTGAACCGTGGTGTGAGATTGTTTCTCCTAATAATATCGTTTACAAAATTTGAACTCACATCTTCTCTATAAAAATATAAGGGTAAATTACATAAATGGGAGATACCTCAATTATCTTTTATATACCCTGATTATCAAATGTTACAAATTGGTTTATTAACTAACTTTTTTGATACAAAGTGGTCATGTGACGTTAAAAATTTGACAGAAAACTAACGTGGATGTTAACATGTTGATTTGGATTATAGAGATTGGGGATGCCACATGATTATCCAAGTCAGTATGCTAACGTCCATATCAGCTTTCCGTCAAATTTTTAACGGTACAGGACCACTTTGTATCAAAAAAGTTAGTCAAGGGACCAATTTGTAACATTTGATAGTCAGAGGATGTAAAAGATAATTGAGGTATAGTTAAAGGACCATTTATGTAGTTTACCCAAAATATAATATATATTACCAATACACACGAAACTTGTCGATTTTGAATCACTTTCTTTTTATCCCACACAAAGTGTGTGTGAGTATTGATAAGAGAATCTCCCCAAAACCCAACATTTTCCCTACAAGAAAGTGTTCATATTTCATGCTCACATGGGGCAGATGGTTGCTTGTACCTGATTGGCTGAGTTGGGATTTGTATAGGCATTGGCCCTTCCCCCTGCCATTGCCTAACTGCCTATATTTTATGCTCTCTCTTGTGGTCCCTCTTGGCTTTGCCTTTCATTCAACTGGGCACGGAATCCGAATGCGATGGGTTTCGATCCGATTCAATCCGAACGGATCGAATATTTTTGAAGAAAATCGGGTTTGGGTCGGGTTCGGGTTTAAGGTGGAAAAATTCGACCCGACCCGGGACTAATAGTGTAATTTTTTCATATATATTTTAGGGATATTTATAATAATGATCTCTCTTTATATATATTTCATACAATTAGGTCACTAAAATTATTTTTTACAATTAGGTCACTAAAATTTTATTTTATTTATAATTAGATCCCTAAATTTTATTTTTTTACAATTAAATCCCTAAAATTTTAAATTTTTTAATGATTCGGGTCGGGTTGGATCAGGTCAGATTTTAAATTTTGAAGAAATAAAAAAAATACTTTCCAAATGCATGTGGGCAAAACTGAACCAAGGACTCCTTGCATCAGGGGTCCAATGGATAACCATTGAGTTAAGTTTAGGAATTATGTAATTTTATCTAAATTGGTATTTAACTTAACCACTAAATTAGGGTAAAAGTTTACTATATATTCACAAAATCTAATATTTAATTTAAGATTTATTTTCACATAAAAAATAGGTCAAAATATTATTAAAAATAATTTTATAATTCTTTTAAAATAAAAAATAGTTATTTTTTATTTTTAAAATGTTTTAATCATTCTAAAAATTTGAATATAAATTTTGAATTGTTTGAAAATAACTATTTAGATTTAAAATTATTATTTTATTTTTTTTTAATTGAGCTTGAAATATAATTAAAATTAAGGATCAAATTCACTTTGTTTTAAACATAAAAAATTATTTATTTATTTATTTTATAAAACTAATCTAAAAAAACTTAAAAATAAATTTATAATATTTATTTAGGATAAAATAGACTTTTTAAATAATATTTAGTTTGTTGATATATATATGAACAAATTATTTTATATTTAATTATTTTTTAAAATGATCTAATGCATTTATATAAAAATAAATAATTAGTTTTTTATTCTTAAATGAGTTAAAAATGATAATTTTAGATTAATACCAGTAGTAGTTTGATTTAATTTTGATGTGATAATACATTATCAATTATATATTAAAATTTTGGGATATATACTAAGTTGTTTATCTGGTTTAGTAGTTAAATATCTTATTTTTGGTACAATATGTTCTTGGTTCAAATTAGAGGTTTTAAAAATAACCGATCCGGTCAATCCCATCCGATTATTCATTGATTCGATCAAAAAATTAGGATATTCGGTTCAGTTTTTATTTTTAGATCGCATATCTGATTTGATTTTAAGTTTTTTGAATCGGATATGGATCATCATATTTCAAGTTTCGGATTCGAAAATCTAAAATTCAATTTTTTATTAATATTAATCTTATTATATTCAACAATTTAGTGTTTGTTATATTCAAAAAATTTAAAAATTGAAACTTTTTATAAATGTGAATCTTGTTATGAATATTCATGGTGGATATCCATATATTAAGTTAAAGTTTAATGGGCTTTATTATTAGGGTTTAATACCCATTGGAATTAGGGTTTTCATCTTATGCCTATAAATATAGACTTTTGGCAAAAGCTTTGTATACAATGCTACTTTGAGAATATAATAAAATCTCTCTCTTTGTCTCTCATCTTTGTTCTCCTATTTTATTTTTGTTCTTTACTTTATTCACAACACGTTATCAGCACGAGACTCTAACCAACGGAGGTGTTTGTCGTCGAATCTTAAAGGAGTTATTGACAAGAATTTATTACTAGCATAAATCAAAGATAAGTTCTTCTCCCTCAATTATATTTTAATTATTGGTTATTTTTCTCTCTTGATCTTTGATTTGATTTTTAATTTATTAAAAATCTTTTGTTGTTTGGTATTTGTGTAGCGATAAAGTGGATCAAATACCGCGGTTCTTGTCAACAAATCTCGAAAAAGATTTTAACAAGATATTGGTAACTAAATCTACCATATAGTGAAAAGTTCGGTATGTTTTACTTATTTAATTTGAGATTTTTGTCTTTATTATAACCAATATTTATTTATTTTATTATTATGATGAAAGTTTATGTTTTAATCATGTTTTAAGTATTACATGATATTGGAACAAATATTGAAACTATAATTAATTAATATGTTTTTTTTATGTTGGTTTAATCCGAGTATATTGGCTGGACATCCCGTTTTACGAGGCTACTGGTCTCAAAGGAGTTTCTTTTTAAAGGACCTTGTAGAATGGTTTAACAACGCCGCGTATAAGGATTAAATTTCTGTTCATTATATATATTGTATATATATTGGTTGATCAATTACTATTTAATAGTATGAATATTATAAAGCTTATATTTGCTTTAAAGCAATACTATTTTTATATCGAGAAACTCGACTATAGACTTTTCTCAAGTTCAAGTTACAAAAATCGTCTTGATCAAAGAATTTTTATGGGAGGCATTCCCTGAAGTGAATGCACGCATGATGATTATTCCATGCGATTATTGGATTTATGACATTCCTTAAAGTGAATGCAAGCATGATGATTATTCCATGTGATTATTGGATTTATGACATTCCTTGAAGTGAATGCAAGCATGATGATTATTCCATGCGATTATCGAATTTATGTCATTCCCTGAAGTGAATGCAAGCATGATGTTTATTCCATGCGATTATTGAATTTGTTTCATTCCTTAAAGTAAATGCAAACGTGATAATTCACTATATGGTTAGTAAATAAAACTCAATTATGTGCCAGAGTATCACTGATGAGGGTATGTTAGAAAAACATACTCCACTTTTCACATATTAATATTGTCTTACAGACACAATATCATACAAGGGTTTTAATACCTATCAGTCTTTGCTCCATTCCCTAAAGTGAATGTAATATTTTATAGCGGAAAGAATAAATGTCACATTAGTAATTGTGGTCATGATTGAGATCATAAAATAGATATGGACAAGGTGATTATTTTGAAAATACTTATATCCACAAGAAGTGAAATTATAAAGATGACAAGAATGATAGAGATCATATTAAAATCTTTATGTTATCAATGCGATGGTACAAACTATTGATCTCGTATTTGTCAAACGCCGAAGTATTATAAACTTTATCCATAATCATAAATGATAAATTAAAGAAAATATAAACAGATTTTCTTTGTGGCGAAAATAATAGCGTTATTGATCCAACTCAATTGGATATTGATAATTTTCTCATAATCCTTTAAGAGAATAATCCGTCATTTATTTTATTTTCTTTAGATCTTTTATTTATTTTATTTTATGTTAATTTATTTTTATTTATTATTTATTTATGTTAACTTACTTTATATATTATTTATTTATCTTTTATGTTAATTTTTTTCTTAAAAGAATATGATTACTTCCGGAATAAAATATGCAATAATTTATGGCGATTTATGCTTAGCAGAAAGTGCAAGTACTCATACAATACTTAAGCATAAGAAATATTTTCTCATTTAAATACAAGGGAAATATGAGCACTATATCTCAAAGTACTAAAATATCACGAGGGAGAGTAAATACGCGTTACACTCTTTTTCCCTTAACCGAGGTTTTTTCCCAATGAGTTTTCCTGGTAAGGTTTTTAATGAGGCAACATGTTATGCGTATCAAAGATGTGTGTACTCTTTTTCCTTCACTAAGAATTTTTTTTCCACTGGGTTTTTATCTTAGTAAAGTTTTTACAAGGCACATTATCTTCATGGATATCCAAGGGGGAGTGTTATGAATATATTTATTCATGGTGGATATCAATATATTAAGTTAAAGTTTAATGGGCTTTATTATTAGGGTTTAATATCCATTGGAATTAGAGTTTACATCTTATGCCTATAAATATAGACTTTTGGCCAAAGCTTTGTATACAACCCTACTTTGAGAATATTATAAAATCTCTCTCTTTGTCTCTCATCTTTGTTCTCCTATTTTATTCTTGTTCTTTACTTTATTCATAACAAATCTTATTATTTTAATAGTTTATTGTTTATTATATTCGAAATTCCAATTTTTTCATAAATACAACCTTCAAATTTAAAAAAACAGTTTAATCAAATTATATCTAATTATCCAATCCGATATCCGATATCTGAATGTATGGATATCTGCTTTTTTTCGAATTAGATATAAAATACTATATCATAGACTCAAAAACTCGAATATCCAAAAAATCGAATCTGATCCGATCCGATATAAATACCCTTAGTTCAAATCACTGTAGAGATAATTTTTCTTATATTTAAAGTTGAGATAGTATAACTAAAATAATTTTTTCGTTAAGTAAATCCTAAGCCCGGCTCAATAGTCTGATGTTGGACTCTTGGGTCCTTGGTTTGATTTTGACCACTTACCCTTGATGATTTTTCTTTCTTTCATGTGTTACGGGTAAAAATCATCTGTCTCTTTTTATATCTTTATTTTAAATTAGAGGTTTAGAGTTTAGAGTTTAAAGTTAAGGATTGTAGTTAAAGTTTAAAAAATTAGGGGTAGGGTGTACTTTTTAGGGTTTAGGGTTTAAGATATAAAAAATAAAGATTAGAGCTTAAAATTTAAACTTTTTAGAAATTTTCAATAGGAAACATGATAAAAGGGTGCAAATCGTCTGTCTCTTTCTCATGTCTCTATTCGTGCTTCCGCTTTATATTAGAGGGTTTAGGGTTTAAGATTAAGAGTTGTGGTTATTGTTTAGGGAATTAAGGGTAAGGTGTGTTTTTTAGGTTGCAGTGTTTAAGGTTTAGGATATAGAAAATAAGGGTTAAGATTTAAAATTTAATTTAAAAATTTTCAATAGGAGACGTGAATAGAGACATGATAAAGAGTCAGAGGATTTTTATTCATGCGTTACCACCTAATTAGTCGATTAAAATAATAAAAAATACTATATAATGTGTTGCGAAGAAAAGATAACGTTGATATAGAAAATAAAAATATAAAAATATCATATAAACGATTCCATTAGTCTTTAAACGGATGAATACCAAAATAATAAAAATATTTAATAGCTGAGATAATTTTAAAAAATAAATAAATAACCAAAATAAATAAAAAGGTGATAATTTGGTGAACACCAATATAATTTTCCCCAAATTTAATTGGTTCAATTAGGTCAATTTTAATAAAAAAATATTCAATTCAATTTTTAAGATCAAAATCAATCAAGTCAAGTATTGGGTAATGTCTTAGCAATAATTTTGACAAGATTAAGATAATTTGAGTAAAAAAAACTAGGATATAACAGATTCTGATTTGATCAAATAAACTTAATTAAAATTTTTTTTTGTTAAATTTTAATTTTTAGACAATTTTAGATCATATTAAAATTTTAAAAATTTAAGTTAAAATCGAAACGACTAAAAATCCGTCTGATTCCATCCATCACGGTCCATTATATCGAAAATCTCACCTTGTAGTCATGGGCGGAGCCACATGCATCATTGGGGTGTCCATTGACACCCCAAAATTTTCAAAAAATCATATTTTTTTTTATATAATTTGTATATAAAAAATTAAAGATATATATAATTGACACCCCTTTATAGATAATTAATTATTTTTAAATAATATTTAAGAAAATGATACCCTTAAAAAAAATTCTGGCTCCTCCCCTGCTTGTGGCGTTAGAATTGCATGAAAAACCATGTGATCAACATGTCTAAAAAGTACATGCATCTTATGGATATTATCCGAACACGACTTCCTTTCTTTTTCAAGTCCTTGATAGTTTCAAAAATGTCGAAACAATCCTAATCAAATCTTGGGTGTAATCTAAAGTCTCTTAACGTATATCGAACCTATCTCCTACATGCAAGACAAAACGTATTTACGTTGGAAAAAAAACATGTCTTAAATCATGTCTTTGACCTATAGGCTGTTGCATGTCCAATTCTTAATGAATACGACAAGTTCTAGCCTCCTCCACTTGCATAGACATACCAGTACTTGTTTAGATCTTTTAAATTCTCACGAAATGGAGATTTGACAAGCATATCTAAACTAATTAGTCTCAAGGACGGAACGAGAATTTAGAATAGGAATAAAATATAAATATTTGAGAGTAAGGGATAAATTTATAATAAATCAATTTTTTCAAAAAAATAAATAGTAGGACAAAAGTAAAAAAAAAAATCGGGAGTAGGGTCGATTGTCCATTCCCACACACTTATGTAGATTCATCTCTGATTATTTTAAATTAATTATTATTATTAAGAGTGAAGATGGTGTGATTTAAAAGTAACTAAACTAAAAGATATATAAATATTCGAATACAGGTTTAATTTTGTTCTAATCGTTTTAAAATTTTTGATTTTTCTCGAGTAAGATGTTAAGTTCAAATCTTATGAAAGGAGTAAACAATTCTAAAAGAAGAAATCAACTCGACTCGACTTTAAATATAATCAGAACTTAACACGATTACTAAACACTAGAATGTTCTGAACTCAAGAAAAATGTAAAAAAATAAAATAAATTGTCTAAATAGAATATATATCATTGTACCCTTTTTTTCACTTACAAAAGCATCATTTTCTATTGGTTTAAACCGATTTAGCAATTGAAATACATATAACTATATAAGAATATTTTGCCTTTTTATTACGTCTCTTCTTATGCCTCACGTTGAAAATTTTTAAAAGATTAAATTTTAAACTCGAACTCTTATTTTTTATATCCTAAACCCTAAACCCTACCCATAAAAATACATCACACTCCTAATTCTTTAAGCCCTAACTACAACCCCTAATCTTAAACCCTAAATTCTCTAATTTAAAGCAGAAGTACGAGTGAAGGCATGGAAAGGAGGCAAACGATTTTCAAACCATATAACTATTGTTTTTTATGTAATCATATGTATTTAATTTATTTATTCATTAATTCGAATAAAATATTTAAAAAATCTATTATATAAATAATATATATTTTTCTCTTAAATTATACATGCAGTGCGGATCCATGCTTTGAATAGGTGGGCTTATGCCCACCCTGAACTTTTCAAAATTCTTATACTTATCCTTAATTTTCTTAATTTTTATGAATTAATTCTTAAATTTTTGTAATATTTAAGCTTTGTGCACACTTTGAGATTTTAAAATTTCATGTGTCCTCCCTCAAATAAATTTCTGGATCCACCAATATATATATGTTTTCTAATTTGACCCTTCAGCATTTTTGACCCATTTTATACCTTAAATTTTATGAAATTAGACCAAAATAAAAAAGCGATTTAAGAAAATTGGTATAGTTTAAAGGATAATTTGATAACAACATATAATTTAAGAAAAAGACATAAAAATTAATTTAAAGGATAAAATAAAAAAACATATAATTTAAAGAAAAATATATTAAACCATATATAAATAACTCTTTTAACTTCATTTATTTTATTTATAATATTAAAATTTTAAATTTATGTCTTTATTTAATTAAGTAATTAACGCATTTTACTAGATCAACCACTCTTGGATAAAATATATATTACTACTTTAATATTACAAGTTGAAAATTTAATCATGAATGGTGAGACTTCATAATTGATTGCATTGGACTATTACCACTTACCAGGATCCCCCACCCATTTTTTTAATTATATTATTCTAAAATATAAATTTTAACCATAAAAACGTAAATTCTAACTTTAAACATTAAATTTTATTTATAAATCATAAATTTTAAACGATAAATATAAAATATATTTTTATTAGTGGACATATATTCTAAAAATACCGCAACTAGGGGTGTAAATGAACAGGGTGTTCGACGAGCTGCTCGTGAACCGTTCGTATAATATTCGTTTATGTTCGTTTATTAAGTTAAATAAACGAGTATGAACATATATTTTATGTTCGATTAATAAACGAACGAACACGAATATAAGTGCGTTCGGCTCGTTTATGTTCACGAACAAACTCGTTTATGTTCGTTTATAATCTCGTTTATATACTCATTTATAAGCTCGTTTATAGGCTTGTTTATGTTCTTCTATATACAAACGCTAAACAAACATGTTCATGAACACTAAACGAACATGTTCGTGAATGCTAAATAGACAAGTTGATGAATATATACAAATGAACTCGTTCGCGAACGCTTAACGAACATGTTCACGAACGTTAAACGAACAAATTATCGAACATATAAACGAACACTTTCGTGAACGTTAAACGAACACGTTCGTGAATATTAAACGAACCGAGCTCGAACACGACAAAAAATAAATGAACCAAGCTTGAACATACCATTACAAATTTAAACGAACACGAACAAAATTTGAACACTTTTAAAAATAAATAAACGAACACGAACATACTCTTATCCGTTCAAGCTCGGTTCGTTTACGCCCCTAACTGCGACAAACATATTCAGAAATGTGTGGATAGCCCTGAAATATCATGCAACCGGACACCAAGTTGCTAGAAACAATCATAAGAGGTTTGAACTCATCTGCTGGGTAGTTTAGCACATGTTCGTTGAATGAAAGAGAGGAGGACACGACAGGGAAGATATGTGTTCCATTTGGACAATATCTGGTAATTAATCTACCTAATTGAGATAAATGTATGAAAAGGGATAGAAAGCCAAGCCATGCCATTAGATCCATAGACCATATAATGGGTTATATGTGTTGAGATAGGCACGGGTCAGGTTGGGTCGGATTTTTGACCCACCCGCACTCTACCCGAAGAAACATACCTTCACCCGTCATCTGATTCGAACTGGTTTTAGGTTAAAAAATCCAACCCGACCCGAGTAATTAAAAAATTTAAAATTTAGAGATTTAATTATAAAAAAAAAAATAAAAGTTAAGGATTTAATTATAAAAAATTAAAATTTTAGTGACCTAATTATAAAAAATATTTTTAATAACTTAATTGTATAAAATATATATAAAGAGGGACTGTTATTGCAAATATCCCTAAAATATATGAAAAAATTACACTATTAGTCTCAGGTCGGGTCAAGTCAGATTTTTTCAAACTAAACTGAACCCAACCCAAACCTGAGTTTTCTATCAAAAAGTTCGACTCGATCAGATCGAATCGGTTCAAAACTTATTGTATTCGGGTTCCGTGCCCATCCCTATATATGTGGTACAAATAAAAAGAGTAATGAAAATAATTTTTATTTATAAAGGAGATTATTTTGATCTAAAATAAAATATTAAGAGTTAAATTGCTTTGAAAAGAGAATATGAGCAAAAATAATTATTCATTGGTCAAACAAGTATAATTGAATGACTAAATTGTTACTTTTAGGAGAAAAAAGTATAATCTATTTATTATCAAATCTATAATTAAAGAGAAATTATATTATAGGTCTGACTTACCATATTAATTATGATCTTATCCAATCGTAACCACCCACTTTATTATTATCTTCTAAGTTATTTTTTTAACCAATGAATATTTATTATTTTTTATGTTATTTAAAAATATATTTTCTAAAATGGGTGATTGTTATCCGTTAGGGACCATGAATGACGTGAACCTAGACCATGATATAATCTCTCGTAATTAAGGTACTTTTAATGCATTTCAGGCTTAATACACTTTTTCCAACTAAATTATATTTGTTTTCACAATTTACTCTATAAACTTTTTTGCCACATTATACCCCTAAACTTTAGTAAATTAAACTAAAATTATACGTATTTACGAGATAACTTAAAAAAAAACTGATATAATTTAAGGATAATTTGGTAACAACGTAAAAACGGGTCAAAAATATTTAAAAGATAAATTAAAAAATATATATAATTTAAGAGAAAAAATGTATTAAACTTGTATTTTATTCTTTGATATATGGTACTTTACAATAACATTATAAATTCTACAAAATAAAAAATATTCTAACAATTGAAGCCACACATGGACATTACCCCAAAAGTATGGCCCAACTTACCACTTGTTTTGCCTCATGATCCTTGTCCCCCACTGCTGACTAGTAACATCAACCAAAGCTTACAATATTATCTGAATCAGATTACATCATTTACATACATTTTCTTGTACCTATAAAAGTTGAAGCAGGAGAGAAGCATAAAAGGCAAAGTGTATGGGCTAGATTGGTAGGATAGGTTCATATACATGCAAACTCCATAAGTGAGCATGGGAATGAATCTAACAGATGTTGTTTAGTGATAATGGAAACAAGAATCTGACCACTAAGAAAACTGCAGATGAAACTCAAATGCACTCAAGCTGAATACCCATCTTTTTGTTAACAAATTTAATCTTTTTTTTGTTGGGGTTACAGTAAGTTAGTACTATTTTGCTTGCCTCAGTGTGTGTTGTTTATGGTATATATCTTACTTTCTCTCTCCACTCATTGAATTGCAGCCATTGGAACACAGGAAGAGCCCAAATTTCAACAAACACTTTAGTGTATTATCTTCTTTATCTTTCTTTTTTGGATTTGTGAATTCTCTGACTTTGCTCCCTCATGTCCATCTCTATAAACATCTGCTTTCCCATAAGTGTACACCTCAATCTTATCCCCATTTACGAACTTTCCTTTTCATCTTGAACATTCACTGTACTATCTGTGGTGGAAACTAGAAGAAGAGGAAGAAAGCACCCATAGCTTATAAAACATTATATCATTCCAAGTAAGAATCTTTTTCACCATCTCTCATAGGTTATGGATTTGATTTTCTTCTCTTATCTTTTCCCTGGTTTTAAGCTCCAGATTTTGCAGTGTTATTATATATATATATTTTGATTTGCTGCTGTTTTCAGCTTGGGGTTTTTGTGGAATTCAGCTTGATATATGTTCCTGTTGATTTTGGTTGCATTTTTCTTGTTCATCTTAGCTGCTACTTATCAGTTGCTTGGTGTTAATCTTTTTTTTATGACTTCCTTAGGCAATTCTGAATATCTTTCATCAGTTTCATGCCCTAATCATTAACTAAACTGTATATATATGTGTGTGTGTGTGTATATATATATATATATATCCCTGTGTATATTTGAGTCACTCATGTATATATCCCAGTTTGTTCTGAGATTAGCCAAGTTAGAATCCAGGGTTTAGTACAATAAATGAGTTACAGCACTTATCCAAACCAAGGTTTCAGAGGCTAGTTTGCAGGGAAAACCAAGGCTTTTACACTCGCTTTTGATTGTTTTTTTGTTGCTTTTAGAATTTTTTGGGCGAAAAAGTTAGTTTGAGAAGCCAAACTCGACCTTAATCACCTAGTTTTAGTACCATGAATGAGTTAAAGCACTCAATTTAGTGACTGAACCAGTTTCATTCAATGTCATGTCGGAGAAGAGAATGGATATTATGTAACTTTTGATTCTATCCTTAATGTTTGATGTTTCATTTGTGTTTGATTCTCTTTAGATTTCATGAACTTGAAGATCATCAAATTTGTTGCTCATTTATCTGTTAGTAGATAACCGGATACTTTCCGCCCTCAGCGGTACGGTTTGCTCGATTCCGATGTCAAAAGTCAGAGATAATACCATCTCAGCAGAACTTAGGACTAATGCGATTTTTCGGCATTTTGATTTTTTATGGCTACATAATGTATGTGTTTGTCGAATTATTACATGATCGTACTTGTGTCCCTGGATTGTTTATTGTCTTATGTTCAAGTTTGATCACTTTACATTGGCAAATGATCCAATTTTTTGGTATGTGCAGGTGTTGAAGAGTCCCGTACGGGATATCGATCGGGACAGGCATAAAACTTGCTGATGTACCTGAGAATGACACTGCCAAAAACCGGGTTAGAAATCGAAAACGATTCCGGTGCAAGTAACCAAGTGGCTTCCTACACATCTGAATGTCCTGATCCCTTGAAGGATACACCGGATGCAGGGTCGGTCTCCCTCGACCTGACTCTGCACTTCAGCACCAACGATGCCGAGATGAAGAGTACCACGGGTGAGACTTCAGAGAGCAATACTTTGTCAGCCACGACGCCGAGGGTTTTCTCTTGTAATTTCTGCAGGCGCAAGTTCTATAGCTCACAAGCATTGGGAGGACACCAGAATGCTCATAAGCGGGAGAGGACGATGGCAAAGCGTGCCATGCAGATGGGGATGTTATCCGACAAGTACACGAGCTTAGCATCTCTGCCCCTTCATGGATCGATCAAGGCTCATTCGGCCATGCACCAAGGAATCATGCCATCATCCCATAGGCCGATTGATTTGAGAAGCGGAGCACGGTTCGATCAAGGACATTTCGGAATGCCGATATTCGTGGAAGATGATGATGTAGACTTGATATGGCCCGGGAGTTTCAGGCAGGTGAACGAAGATCAAAATGCCGGCGCTAACCAGTGTTCGGACTTGGCTCAAAGTTCGAATTTAGGATTTATAGCAATGGCATCACCACCAAGAACAGATACATCTGCACTCGATCTTACTTTGAAGCTCTAATATTTTTTTTTCTTTTAAGTTTCGTTTTAGGATTCATATAAACGTACTGATATTGTTATAGCTCACTCTGTACAGTGAGGTGCTTTAGGCAATGGCTTACTTTAAATACTTTGAAATTTATTTTTTTTACCGATAAGTGTTGGTTGCAATGATAAGACACGTTCTTCCGAGAAAATAATTTAAATTCAATCTATAGAAATGATATTATTGGAAAGGAGAACTATAAATCTCGAACATGAATTATATAATAGACAAGTACTTATCAATTTTCATAAACTAAAGAAGAGGTCAAATATTTCATAAATCACTTAACTACAGGTTTAGTAATACATATAATTTTTTATAAAAATAATAATTTTGTCACTCAAATAAAATTTTTGTGAGAAATATGTCACTTAAATATAAATTTCGAAATAAATAAGTTGTTTTTCTTCTAAAAATAATAATTTAAACATTTAATTAAAATTTTATGACAATCAGATCATTATGTTGTTAAAATTAAAACATATAATTTGTTATAATAATAATTTTAATCTTTAAATATATATAATTCGTTAATTTGATACTAACTTAAAATAATTTAATAAATTTAATTCTTTATATTTGAAATATCTTATTAGTGAAATGATTATATCTAGTAGCAAATAACATTAATGTTATAATGAGCAGTGGTGTTAATAATTCACCCAATTATGTGTCCAAATACTGGTTATTTTTTATTTGTTACTTTATGTGCCTCTTTATTATTTGTCGGCGTCGTTGTTAAATCGGTGCAATTTTCTCTTCATGTATGGTTACCTGATGCATGGAGGGGTCTTCTCTTATTTCGGCTCTTATACATGATGCCACTGTGGTAGAAGCGGGAATTTTTCTTTTAGCCCGCCTTCTTCTTCTTTTCATAATGAATCTGTAGAACTAATGTTTTGATATAATAATTGAAAAATAGTTTTGGACTAACTTGAAAAGACCTCAAAAATGTTTCTTATGTTCAAACAACATAAAAATATATTTAAGAGGTTTTTTTGAGAGATTTTAAAGGTGTTTTAAATGATTTAAAGAAACCAAAGAAATGTTTTTAACCCAGGCGTTTCGATACACCTTCCAAGTGTTTCGGTACAACCATGCTTTTCAAAGGCAAAGTTGTACAGGCGTTTCGATACGGTCTTCAACCGTTTCGATACCTTTTTCCACTGTGAATCTTGGTTTCGATACCCGTTTCGATACACCCCCAACAGTCATTTGAAAATCCCCCAACAGCTAAAAGCAGTATCGAAACGGCTAAGGCTTGTTTCGATACCATGAGCTAAGGGTTTCAATACCACTTTTAGGTGTTTCGATATCGGTTCTTAAATGCAGGTTCAACGATTATTTCCCAAAGCAGTTGTATCGATACCACTTTTAGGCGTTTCGATACCACTTGTACCAGAAGCGGAAATAAGCCTTAAAATCAGTTCCCAACGGATCCAAAACATCTCCAACGTCTATAAACGACTAGAATATGATTTGGGATGATAAAAAGAAGCCTCAAGCATCAAAAGAAAAAATTCTTCAATTGTAACAACACTATGATGAAAGATTTCTCTTAGAGCTAAATTTCAATCTTTGGGTAGACAAAACACTTGTGAGCTTAATTGTAAATATATGTTCAAGTGTATTAAGATTGAGTGAGTGCTTAGATTGAAAACATTAGCCTTATTAGAAGGATTAACAAGTTTGCTAAATTTTCTCTTTGTGAGTGAATTCCCAAAGTTCAGTTAAACTTTAGATGCTTGATTCGGGTTGTGAATCAAGGTTGTAAGGTTATCCCTTTATTCCTCAAAAGGTTTAAATTCTTAGTGAATTTGAGAAATCCTTAGTGGAAAGTTAAGGTGGTGGATATAGGTGCTTGTTCGAAGGTCGAACCGCTCTAAAATCCTAGTGTTCATTGTCTATTTTCATTACTTCCACAACTAACACCTAAATTGTCACTTCTCCACCACTTAGCAAGATTTAATCGGTTATCCATCGAGCACCTTCAAGCCCAACAGAATCTAATATCTTTGATAGGTATAATAACGGTATTATTAGGGGTTACTTTAGCTCTTGCACAAAAAGATATTAAGAGGGGGTTAACCTATTCTACAATGTACCAACTGGGTTATATGATGTAATAACTAACATAGTGGGCGAACCAAGAATGACTAAACCCATGATCGATATGCCAAAACCGAAAGAGTTCAAAGGAGCAAGGAACGCTCAGGAAGTGGACAACTTCGTGTGGTGTTTGGAACAATATTTCTAACTCACAGGCATTGAAGACGAGAACACAAAGGTGAATATCGCTTCTGTCTACTTGACAGATGCCACACTTCTATGGTGGCGACATAAGTGTTCCCAATCAAAGGATAGTCAAATTCCCATCAAAACTTGAAAAGAATTCCAATATGAATTCAAAGAACATTTTTACCCAAAGAATGCACAAGAAGAAGCCTGGGAAAAGCTTCATCAACTGAAGCATGACGGGTCAATTCGTGAATATGTCAACAAATTCACTGAACTTAGGCTTCAAATTCATAACATGAGCAAAGTTGATGCCCTCTTTGCTTTCAAAAACGATTAACGTTGGACCAAAGCAATGGACGTAGTCGACTCTCTTGCAGAATTTAAATTTGAGAAGTCAGACAAGCCAAAACGTAAAGGTGATGGCGAAAAAGGCCAAGATGTGCATACCACAGAAGGATCCAAGGTGCAAACTAGCGGAGAGGTCAAACTCCGTAAGCCATGGGAAAAGAACAACAACTTTAGTTGTTACAATTGTGGAGGCAATCACTTAAAAAAAGATTATCCATAACTCGAAAAAGCTGTAGCCATTCAAGAAGACGAATGAGAAGAAGAAATTGCATACTTGAACTCCATCCTTAGTTCTATGGAGAATAAGAAAAACTTCAAGAAAGGTTTAATGTACATAGATGTTGTTGTGGCAGACAGATGATTGAATGCCTTAGTGGACACTGGTGCATCCGACTTGTTTATGTTAGAACAAACCGCAGAGAAGCTTGGCCTTCATGTTCAAAAGGCAAGTGGATTCGTTAAAACCATTAATTCCAAGGAGACGCCAATCGCAGGAGTAGCGAAAGGAATCAAACTCAAGATCAGAAAATGGACTGGAAAGGAATCAATAAGTGTAATTTCACTCCATGATTTTAACTTTGTGATCGGAATTGATTTCCTTGATCGAATTAGGACTGTACTCGTCCCGTTCAAAAGTTGTTTGCACATACTTGACCCTCGACAGCCATGCATGGTTCCTGCAAAAAGAACGCTTGGAGCTAGGGAGAAAGTAATATCAACCATCAGATTTAGCAAAGGAGCAGACAAGAAAATCCCCCGTCTGTCACAACACTAGAACATGATAACCCAGTGAAGTCAAAGACAGTCTTGATAAAAGTAGGACAAGTCCCAATCGAAATTCGAGATGAGACATCGCTCATGTTGCCCAAAACTTCTCCACAAAAAGGAGGAGACCGCGATAAGTTGAAACTTGAGTCACCAATAAACCCGCAAACCGCAATGGAGGATCCCAAGGAATTGATACAACCTTCGACAATCCCCGAACAACCATCCATACCGGACACATATTCCAGCATGCTTGACGAACCAAAGCAAGCAACCTACAAGTTTACGACAAATTGGAAAGAACATCACACCCAAAGTCATCAATAAAAGGTCAAAAAGCCAACTAAGAGATGGGAAAGTATAAAACAGAAGGACGACAACTACCAAATTGGAAACTTAGTCCTTGCAAAATTAACCAGGGTCTTACAAAATCCTCTGGCACATAAGAGGCTTGTGCAAAGATACGAGGGCCCATTTAAAGTCTTAAAACAAGTGAGAAACAAAACTTATCATCTGGAGTTACCCACATCGATTAAAGTTCACCCGGTATTCTATGTGAGTTCACTGAAACCCTTCCATAAGAATAAAGCAAACCCAGATTAATTCAAATCACACCAAACACAGGTTGGAATAAAAATCTCTTACGAGAATCCAGTTTGGGACATACAAGCCGAATGGATCTTTCGACGATTAGGATTCAATGGGAAGAACTTCCTAATAGCAAAGGAAGTTGGGAACTTATCGAGAAAGTCTGGCACCAAGTGAGCCGATATAACATTGGTCAAGCGACAAGGGTGTCGCTAAAACCAGTGGGGGAGAATATCACGGACCAATATTTTGAGTCCAAATTTTCCGCGCACCAAAGGGTAGAACCCATAAATACTCATAGCCAACCCGTACACTTGGAAAATGCATCACTCTGCACCAAAGAAGTCAAGCCCACAAAGAACCAATTCCTCGTGACTAGTGGAGCCGAGGTTATCCGAGCCGTAGTTGTCGATCATTGTTGCACCATGGGTACGGATCATAGTCGCACCATGGGTGCTGATCCCGCTCGTACCACGGGTGCCGATCCCGCTTACACCACGGGTGCCAATCAGCCTCGCACCACGGGTGCCGATCGGTCTCGCACCACGGGTGCCAATCGGCCTCGCACCATGGGTGCCAATCAGCCTCGCACCACGGGTGCCGATCGGTCTCGCACAAGGGGTGCCGGACTATCCCGTACAAGGGGTGTCGAACCGTCCCACACAAGGGGTGCCGATCCGTCCCGCACCATGAGTGTCGATCCATCCTGCACCATGGGTGTCGATCTGTCCCGCACCATGGGTGTCGATCCGTCCCACACCATAGGTGTCGATTCGTCACGCATCATGGGTGTCGGACCATCTCGTACCATGGGTGCTAGACCGTCTCGTACCATGGGTGCCAGACCGTCCTGAATTATGGTTGTCGATCCGTCTTGCACCATGGGTGCCGATCCGTCTTGCACCATGGGTGTCGATCTATCCATATCACGAAAGCCAAGCACAAAGGCACCGAAGGAACCAAGCCCGCCCGTAACTAAGGGCTGCATCCGAGAACACCGTTAGGGCTAGTCCTACTGTACGTCTAGAGCAAGCCCGCCGTACCTTAGGGCCCAAGTATACAACACCTAAGGAGCCTTAGAGTTCGACTCCATGAAGGAGTCCTTCCAAAATAAGGACTAAGGAGTATTAATCCTTAAAGGACTAGGAATCCTAGTTAGATTAGAACTAGGAAGATTAGGGGCTATATAAAGAGGATTCACCCATCCTCATTATTTACTTTTGTCTTGAGTTTTGCTCTCAAGCTTCAAACTTTGTTGACAGCTTTCAATATTGAATAAAAATGTTGAGCTATTGCTCGGGTTTTCCCCATATTCTCTTTCTCAATCTACTATATCTTTCTCTTCACATTTCCAACTTGATCCAACCCTTCGGCTTGGATCGGATAGGCATAATTTAGGCGCCATATCACTTGAAAAGGGGCGTTTAAGGCCGCATGTCCCGGTTGAAACTCCAGGGGCATGACAAGTGCTCTTATCGAACCTGTAACCCCTAAATTTAACCTAACTTCTTAAATTAAAACTTAGGGTTTATGCTATTAAAACTTGTTTTGCACGTTAAGGTTTATATAAATTAATTATAATATTCTGATAAAATATTAAATAAATAATAATAAAAAATATAGTAAAACTTAACTTATAATAAATTAGAAGTTCAACCCCAAAATTATAAACAACAATTCCAAAATCCAAATAAATATTCAAAGTTCGTTACGGAAAATATTAACTGAAATTAAAATAAGCCTGAAACATTATAAACGTATGGATCAACAGAAATTTAGATTCAAAAGTCCTCCAAGTACCAAAGCCTAAGACCGGGTATCTGAAACAGAAACTGAGAGGGTGTAAGCTAAGGAGCCTAGTTAAAACCGAACGTCATCAGAAGAGTAGATCCTCTGAACCACTCTAACTCTATTACACCAACAGAAGTGGGATCTCGACCCGAAGGTGGAGCCACTCAGCAGAAGTAGAAACTCGACCCAAAGGTGGAGCCACTCAGCAGAAGTAGAAACTCGACCCGAAAATGGAGCCACTAATCAGAAGTGATTCTCATCAGATAAAGATATCACTGAACTTTTCCATACATACAATCCAACCAACGTAATGTCATGGAAAATTACAGAATCAGAATTCGTACCTTAAAAACTAACATGAGACATGCATGATATATATTCAGAATCAGATATGCATCTAAGTGTCACAGAGCAGGATATTATGATTTATTTTCAGAAAATTACAAGAATGATACAGTCAACATGCTTATTCAGAATAACAAAATCTGCACACAACACTAGACAGGAACTAACAGGAGAGACACACCTGAAGCAAAAGCTCAACGTCGAGAATGACGTCTACTGGACTCAGCTCTAGCACTAGATCGAGCAGGTATAGAACGTATGAGTAACAAAATCATAAGACACTACTACTATGTCATTATACCAGAAAGTACACGAAACAGAAGTAAAACGAATACTCACGTATGTGTCCCAAAGTCTGAGGAGCAGGAGGTCGTCGAGGAAGAGGAGGAGGCAGAAACTCAGGGTCTGAATCAACGTCACCTGAACCAGATAGCAAACCAATTTCAGTTTCAGATAAAGAAAACATCTGATAGAATATTCAAACTAAAAAGCCTTAAAAATAACACTTCAGATTCGAATTTTGAAAAATGGACCACGCCAACGAACTCAGAACATCGAAAAACATAAAGTGGGACTGAGTTTGAAAAAGTCAACATTGACATCAGTAGTTCAACGCTGACGTCAGCATATGACATCAACAGATTCAGATCGGGTTGGGTCACGGGTCGAATCGATTGGGTCGATCGGGTCACGGGTTTCATGATTTTCCCGATAAAATCTAGAATTTCCATATTTTTCCCAAAAAATCCTGGGTTTTCCAGATTCGATTTGAACAGATTATTCCACTCACTTTGATTCAATTCTAACACGAATTAAACATCATCAAATACTCAAAACCGAAACAATTCCCTCACCTAAACCGATTAAATTGAGACAACATCCCCTTGTTTTCAGATTCAAAATGATTCAACAGTAACCAACCCTTAAGAGCGAAACAAAACTTAAAAACACTCTCCTAAACCTTCAAAACAATGGCCAAAGATCCAACCATTAAAGAACAGAAACGTAAAAACCAAAAGAGAGAGACGAGAGGACTTATCAAACACAAAAGCTGAAACGAAACAGAAGAGAGAGAGAGCAAGAGGTTATTGTTGGTTGAGTTTCACAGGTCAGGAAAGGGTGATTAAAAGGATTAAAACAAACATTAAAGGAGAAATTAATTTCCCCGAATTAAATATGGAACGGAAAGGGGAAGGGAGAAAAGTTTCCAGATAAAAAATGGTGAAATTACCCAACAAGGGTTCGAAGATTTAAAACCTTTCAACAAGACCCCAAACTTTCAGATAATTACCAAAAAGCCACTGAAATCAGATTTTTAAATCTCTAATTTCTAGGGTTCAAACTAGGGATTTAAGGTTTTTGATTTGGGGAAAAATTGAGGTGTCATAGAATCACTTTATTTCATTTGATTACTCATGCTTACTCATGCTTATTTGAACATAAATCCACCAAAAAAAAAGAAGAAAAAAAACAAACTAGATTCAAAATAAAAAATCAAACAAATCCAAAATCTAATAATGAATTAATTCCTTTATCATCAATACGACCAGCCTCATTACTAAAACCCATGATCTAATACCTAATACTTTAACCCAAATAACCCAGCATTGACCAAAACTCGCATATGCCCCTAATCCTAATATACAAAACCTAAAAGTCATCTCATGCCAAGCTGTGGCCGCCCTTTCCCTCTGTTTTCAAAGCCTTCACGCGTGATCGTAACCCGCGCCGCTTCACGTACCGTGTGACCGTCACGCGTCCTTGTATTGGATCGCTCATTTTAAGAATATAAGATGTTATCTTTTTCAATAATATTTTTTGGTTAAATTTTTTATTTTTAAAAAATATAATATGCGTCGAACACCATTGAATACTACTAAATTAATTAATAAAGATTAAAAATTTCAAAAACTCAACATGTAATTGTAAATGATTTAAACAAAATTTGATAAGTGCTCAAAATAGTTAATATTTTGTGCTTAATTACTCCTTGATTCGATAAATTATATTATTAATCTTAGTGTTTTCGTGTATTTTTGTGCAGTTGTAAATTTGGAAAGTGCACTTAAATGACTGATTTTTGAAGTTTTTTTTTTATTTTTTGGATCGAGTTTGGATTGGTGGGCATGACTTTGTGCATGAAAATCTGACATGATACTCGGTCAGCAGCTTCTAGAAGATGTCGTCAGCAAGCGCCTGATAGCTTATCATCGCATTTCGGATAGCTTATCAGTCGATATTTGAATTTTAAATTTGGATTTATCTTCTGTATTTGAATTTAAATATTTTTAGATTTATTTAGAATTTATCCCTTTATTTTAGGATTTGTAAAAGGCTATAAATACCTATCTTGGGTAAGCCAATAACACACAATCTAATCTTCCATCTCTTTGTTTTAGATTTTTAAGTTTTATAAAAGTTTTCTTTTTCTTTACTTTATTTTTATGTCGAGCATAATTCTTTCCATGATTATGCTCGGCTAAGTTCTTCATAGCCAAGGTCTTAAGCAATGACTCGATCCAAAACGTGAGGATTGAAAAGCACATCAATAAATTCGATTTTTTATTTCTTTTAGTTTTCTTTTGAACTTATTTCTAAAATCAAATTGATTTCAAAACTAATGATTGACTTTGGCCAAGACGTTGATTTGATCACTCGTGTAGGAGAAAAGATCAGCTATTGAAGTAAATCCGACTTCTTGGGAACACACTTAGCAAATTGATTGCTAAGAGAAAACTAAGATTGGATCAGTTATTATTGCAATAACATAATTCAAGTCGTTTTAACGATTTAAATGGTTTTATCTACAAACATTGAGTTGGTGGATTAATCCATGAAACCAATATCAAAGATAGCACTTGGGTATTCGGTTTGAAAGTTTTGTTTTAAGGATTAAACCTTGAAAGCAAAGTACCAACGTAAAATCCCGGAGTGAAAATCTTTTTCTAATGATCTATTAAAGTCGAGTCAAAGCGAGAGCCTAAGACTAGTTCTTTTTATTATATTTAAATCACTTTATTTTATTTTCAATTATTGGTTTTCATTCGACAACTCCCCTTTGTACTTAAACATCATTCAACCTTCTTGGACTACCAATCAAACAAGCATAATCAGAAAGTTTCTAGTCCCTGTAGGATCGACCCTTACTTCTCCTTTATTATATTTAATTTCCTATTTATTATTTGAGAATAAGGAATTTTATTTTGACACTATACGACGCGTGTCAAAATTTCTATTAAATTATTATAAATATATATTTTATTTTATTTTTTCAAATAATTGAATAAAATATTAATTTTAATTAATTAAAATAAAAATCCTAAACTCTAAACCCTAAAATCAAAATCAAAGCATAAAACACTATACACTAAACTTCAAACCCCAAAATATAAAATCATAAAACCTTAAATCCCAAAACCTAAAACTAAAAATCTAAAACCATAAACAATAAATCCGAAACATAAAACCCTAAACTCAGAAATGACTAAAACCCTCCTAACCCTAAACCCTAGAATCATAATCCTAAACTAGTTTTGGGTTTCAAGTTTAAGGTTTAGACTTTTAGAGTTACAAATTTTCTATTTTAGGTTTTAGGATTCTGCTTTTAGATTTTAAGGTATATGATTTTATTGTTTTGGGTAATTTTAGGATTTATGATTTAGTGTTTTGAGTTTTAGGCTTTAAGGATTAGTATTTTTTAAGCTGAGTTTAGGGATTAGGTTTTGGATTTAATATTTTTTATTTTTTAAATTAAAAAACAATTTAAATTTTATTTCAAAAAATTAAACTATATAATATATATAATTAATTTATTTAAAATTTTATTTTAAATAATTTATATTTATACGTTAAGTCTTTTAAATTTTTAATTTTTATTAAATAACTTAATAATGTTGAAGGTATTCAACGATGTTCAACACGCATAGTAAACTCATCCTTTTTAAAAAGTTTTGATACTTAATATTTTGATAATATATCAAAGTTTTGAATAAATATAGATAGTTACAAATAAATTTTAATACTTGTCATACTCTTATTCTGCGCCGTTTTCGCCTAATCCTAGCTGCTCGTTGACACGGAAATCGACCGAAAATTTTATGCCGATTGGTGATGAAGTTGCTTTGGCTGGTGCTGGTGCTAGTGGAGGGTTTTCAATGATGCAGGTTAGCCGTCATGTGAATAAGGATTCCTGCAATAGTCTTCATAGAACTTCGAGTTCGGATACTCATTCCTTTTCTCCATCGGAATTGCTAGCTAAGCCGTGTATGGATGACCATTAAGGGGATTCGAGGGGGAGGGATCCGGAGAATTGGAGAGTTTTGGACAGTATGGAGGGAGGGAGATCCAGGAAGATTTCCAGACCGGAAAGAATTCTACTCGAGATCGTCTCGAGTCATTCCTTCCGTGGCTCTAATGATGCAGGAACTACCTGAGGAAACTCTGGAATTGACGAAAGAATACTTGAGGAACCTTATAGCAACCACAAAGAGGAACCTGAGAGCAGATCTGATCTTACCAAGGAGATGCTCTTAAAGTGCTATAAGGATCAGCTAGAAATCTTAGTTGCAGTAAAAATGGGACCGAAAAGCTTCTTGTCCGGAAATGTAGGTCTTCCCGTGACCGACCTGGTGGACATATTCTTGTTTATGAAATGTAGGAACCTGAATTGCAAGAGTGTACTCCCTGTCGAGGATTGTGATTGCAATCTATGCTCGGGTTCGTGTATGTGTCCGATCTGCTTGATTGTAGTTGGGTCGGTTGCGATGTTTGTTCCCATTGGCGCCATGTTGCCTGTGGCATTCAGAGGAACCTTATAAAACCAGGTCCCAGCTTGAAGGGACCGTCTGGAACTAGTGAGATGCAATTTCATTGCATTGGATGCAAGTGCAAATCGTCTGTTTTTTTCTCGTACCTCCTTTCATACTTTCGTTTTAAATTAGAGGGTTTAAGGTTTAAAGTTAGGGGTTGTGGTTAGGATTTAGAGAATTACGGGTAGGGTATACTTTTTAGGGCGTAAGCTTTAAGGTTTAGGATATAAAAAATAACGGTTATAGTTTAAAATTTAATTTTTTAAAAATTTTCAACAAACGACATATAAGGAGGCATGATAAGGAAGCCGAAGATTTTTGCTCATTGGATGCGGTAAGGCTTCCGAAATGTTCGGGTTTATTAAGGATGTATTTTTATATTGTGATAAGGATTCGGGTCAAGATTTTTAGTTCGATTAATTACAAATATAATTATAAATATGAATTACAACATCAACCAAATATAAAATTTACCCTCCCAAAAAATAAAAATCACACCAAGAAAAAAAGTAAACAAAAAGCTCAAACATAGCGTGCAAGTGCCACACTGAGATCAACAAATATGCCGAACAAGAGGATACTCAGCCCCAAGAAATTGACCAACCGAGCTTCATTCTCGGTTTGAAGTTGCTGGAAGGTAGCTTTCTCCATCAACCCCGTGAGCGCCGCCACTATCGACATGTACAGCAATGTCCGACCACCGCAAATGTGCCACGGAAGCATGCTGTGCCTTGTCACCTCCGGTTGAGGAGCCATGAATGAAATCAACCCTGCCAACCACTACACCAATGCAAAGGGATTGTTAGAATCAAATCAAATAAATAATTACTAGAATTTTAGAGGAAAAGAAACACTTGGTTTACCTGTACTGCAAACAATGAAATGGTGGCGATACCGATCCATGAATGCAAACTGTAAACATCTTCGACGTCGGACATTTCGTGAAACTTGAACACGGCACAA
Organism: Abelmoschus esculentus; assembly: GCA_035048815.1. Lineage (NCBI taxonomy): Eukaryota > Viridiplantae > Streptophyta > Magnoliopsida > Malvales > Malvaceae > Abelmoschus > Abelmoschus esculentus. The sequence goes on along the minus strand of JAUCBN010000012.1, from coordinate 20,544,963 downwards.
ATTCCGACCACTCCGAGGATAAATGCCCCGAGTTGAACTGTCATATGGACCATTTTTTGGACCATATGTGTAGCTTTAACTGTCTTGTACACCATCATTGCTGCATGTTGGTAACATGTTTGTGTTATTAGTGTGAAACGTTCTAATGGAAGTTAAGAGTAGTTTTCCTCTATGTTAGGAATTTATAAGAGATAGAATTTAGTGTAATTCAGTCTTGTCTATTTTTACAGATGAGAAAAATAAATAATTTAATATAAATATAAAAGTAACAAAAAAATATAAATATATGATATTCATGTGTCCACACACTGGTGTACCTAAAACACTCTCTCAACTAAAGGCGTAAACGAATCGAGTCGAGCTCGAGTAGTGCTAAGCTTGGCTCGTAAAGATTTCGAGTCGAGTTCGAGCTTGAGAAATTTTAAATAAACCTGAAAAATCTGAGTTCGGTTCGGCTCGTTAAAAACTTGAGTCAAGTTTGAGCTTTATTCAAGCCTAATCGAGTCAAGTGTCGATTGATCTTTTGACTGTGTTACACTTGAATAACTCTTATCTATCACGTCTCATTTAAAGCCTAATGAATAAAAAACTTTAATACACAAGTGTTAATTTTCGAGTAGCTCGTGAGCTTTTCGAGTTGTGTATCATGTACCTCGGCTTGGCTCATCAAAAACTCGAGTCGAGTCCAATCGAGTTAAACTTTAATCAAATCAAACTTAAATAACTCATAATTTTTCTCGTCTAGTTTACAACCCTACTCTCGACGTCCCTATAATCGGGGGTGGAATACAATTGAGGCCTATGGGGACACGGCCACTTAAAATTTAAGTATTAAATAAATTTAATTATTAAAATATTCTTCATTCATTAGATTTATAATAAAATGCAATTTAATTATGGATTAGAATCCGAATAAATATGTAGCAATACCTTCACCGGAGAGAAATATGAACCCACAGAACATAAGAAATGGGTGAACCTGCAAATATATGAAATTAAGAACACCATTAAACACAAACTTGAAAGTTGAAATTGAAAGGTAAACTAAAACAGAAATCACTCAATTATAAGTAGAGTTAGATTTAGGTCACTCAATTATTAAAAGTTATATTTGAATCACTCAATTATGTGTAAGGTTATATTTGAGTCACCCAATTAGTAAATGTTACATTTGAGTCACCCTTCATATTTTAAAAAAAAGTGTATCAATTCGTTTATTAAATTAATTAATGATTTTAAATGAAATACTCTAATGTTAACGAGGATATACAAGTGATTGAAAACCCCCCGACTAAATTGATATATTTTTTAAATATGAAAGATGATCAAATCGTAAATTTACTCACAATTAAGTAATTTCTATTGCAGTTTACACTTTTATGAATCCTTATTAAACTTATACATACATAAAGATTATTTGTTTTTCTACTTACATTGAAAACAAGAGAACCATCGTATGAATCGTAATCGATACCTCCACGATACTGCAGCAGCCAAACGAGCATGAGGATGAAGGCAAGAATCCCGAACACGTGAGCGAATATCGTTAGCCGAGAGGCCGAACGTCGGTAATTATGGTTGACCGTTGTTTGTTGGCTGGAATGCATGGTGGTCGAGAACTCGGTGACTCGATCGGGTTGATGTGCATGGAATAACAAAGGATGAGAGCTTGAATATATACTGAATGCATTGATTCTGCTACATTGGCATGGTTTCTTAGGGGGAGAAAAGAACATTTGCCAAAAAGAAGAAATTAAGGAAGGAATCTGAAACTTTTGGATAGCTTAGTGCTGGGTTTTGGCACTTTCGATGATGGAAAACTTTGAGATTTGGCAAAGCACAACTCGGATTATGTCACGATTTTTATTACCATATTTTTTTACGATTGTAAACATAATGAATATTATTATAACTAATAAAAATATTATTTTCTTTAATAATAATTTAAATGATATTATTATCGTTATACGATTACAATTACAATAACAATAACGAACGGTTATTTGAATACTTGATAATAAGGGTTATTAATTCTTTAATAGAGATTAATATAATATTGCTTATGAAAAGAGAAATATCACCGAATGAAATGTTTTTTAAATATACTAATATGATTATAAATTAATGTTTATTTAATTTTTTTAGCCATTAATAACCCATATATCATGTATATATGATTATCGAATTTAAATTACCTGGATAAATTATATAATTTTTTTTAAATCAGTTACAACGATTACAATAGTATCTATTCTAGAGTATACTCTCGCCCATTAGATATTGATCGTTCAATCACTATACTAACATTACTGGTGCTCGAACTCATAATATCTAATAACAACAATTGTTCCTTTAATAATTGAAAATAAATAGCTCGTGCATAAATTATATCATCTTTTATCATTAAACCATTCCTCATGTTAATTTATAGGCACATGCTAAATATTCTTATCCAATGTAATTTGTAGGGAAAATTTCGCACCAAAATTATTATAAAAATTATAAGAATCTAATTTTTGATTTTTTTATATATCATTTTTTTATAAAAAAAATATAAGAATTTTGATATTGGTCGAACTTTACAAAAGATTTAAAAGTCTTATATATCAGATCTTTTAAAAAATATAAAAAGTTTTATATATCTCAAAAATAAATACTAAAATTCATATAACTTTTATAAAAAATTTAATTACGTCCTATTTTAATTTTATTTTAATATGTTTCCCTCTAAAAAAAACCAAAATCTCGAGAAATTATTAGATGAACCCTTTCCACCACCTAAGATATGGTCCCAACCAATTAAATTGAGACACATAATATATTTTTTCATATCATATTTACACATAAGCATTATCCAAATCATCCACTTTAATGCATTTAATTAAAAAATGGAAAAAATATTAGCAAAGATTTTTTATGTTGTCTTCCTATTTATTGTTTAATTTTTTAATTAATTTTTCTAATCCCTAACCCTAAACCTAACCCTAAGTCTTAATCCTAAACCCTAAACCCTAACCCTAACCCTAAATCCTAATCCTAATCCTAAACCCTAAACAATAACCCTAACCTTAACCCTAAACCCTAACCCTAACTATAACCTAAACAATAACACATAACCCTAAACCTTAAACCTAAACCACATAAACCCTAAACCTAAACCACATAAACCCTAAACCATTAATCCCTAAATCAATAATCCCTAACTATAAACCCTAAACTCTAAATCCTAAACCCCAAATCTATATAAAAAATTAATTAGGAAAATTTTAAAGAACAAAGAGAAAGATAACACAAGAAATCTTTGATAATATTTTTTCCTTTTCTAAATTAAAGACATTAAATTAGATGATTTGACCAATGCTTATGTGTAAATTTGATATAAAAAATATATTATGTGTCTTAATTTAATTGGTTGAGACTATATTCTAAGTAATGAAAAGAGTTCATGTAATAATTTTTCCAAAATCCCTATCATACTTTGTGTTCATAGTATTTTTTTCATGGTATTATAAATACATTGTCGGCTTTACCCCACTTTGGATGTGCCAGTCAATCAAACATAAATACTTTGGCGGCTTTAACCCCACTTGGATTTTAAATAATATTTTAATAATTCAGATATATAATTTTTGGGAAAATATCCATAAAGATTGTCCTTTTTTTATTCTCTAAAATATAATATCAGTTATATTATTTTTATAATATTATTCTTTTATCTCATAAATGTTATTTTTATTAATTTTTATATTAATTTTATTAATATTGATTCATGATTATTTATAATGTATTATTATAAAAATATAAAAAATATATATATTAATTTTTTAATCAAATTGATTTTAAATATATTTTATAAAATTTAATTATTTAAAAAATTTAATAAACTATAAAAAAAAATACTTTTAAAAATTTAATAAAAGACAATATTTATGTGACAGAGAAAATATATTTTAAGCAATAAATTTAAATATGTTTTTTAAAATATTTTAAACACACCTGTAAATCATCTACCGTTAATATTTTGTTTTAAATATAAAAGATAATATATTTGTTTTTGTAATAATTTATATTGTATATAATTTTAGCTTTTTAAAATATGAAGTATATATTGAATTAAAATAAATGATATTAGATCTATTTTAAATTAATGTTTTTACAAAATATATTTGTATATGAAAATTTTAATATTTTTAAAATTTTACAACACAAATATCTAAAACATATATTTTATCTTTCTAAAAGTACTCTTTGCCAAGAATAATAAACACTTCAGATTTTAAGCATCACTTTTAAAAATTATTTTTTCACCATTTTTTAAAAGTAATTTTTAAAAGTAATGCATATTTAATATTATTTTTTATATTTATTCTTTTAATTTCACATATAATCATAAATTTATTTTTCTAATTTAAATTATAATAAAAAATTATTTAAATACCCTAAACCTAAACCCAAACCCTAAATAATAAACCTAAATCTTAACTCATAAATATTAAACCCTAAATATTAACCCTAACGTAATATAAAAATTTAAATTATAATAAAAATATTTAACAAACCCTAAATTCAAATCATAAACCCTAAATCTATACTCTAAACTCAAACTTTAAACCCTAAATTCATTTAAAAATTTAACCTATAATGAAAATTCATTTAATTAATAAACTTTAAATCTTAAATCCAAACCTTAAACCTTAAATTTAAAACTTAAACCATAAACTCTAAAATCTAAATGTTAAATCCTAAATTCATTTTAAAATTTAAATTATAATGAAAATACATTTAATAAATCATAAAACCTAAAATCAAATACTAAACCTCAAACCATAAATAAATGATTATTATAATTTAAAAACCTTAAATCTCAAACTTAAACCCAAATCCTATTTAAACTCTAAACCCTAAACTCTAGACTCCATACTTTAAAATATAAAAATAAATATTTTGGATTTAGGGTTTGAATTTAGCATCTAGAGCTTGAAGTTTAGTGTTTAAGGTTTGCTAGATAAATTTTTATCATAATTTAAATTTTTAAATAAACTTAAGATTTAGGGTCCAGAGATAGAATTTAAAATTTATAGTTTAATTCTTGTTAAATAAATTTTTATCGTAATTTAAAAATTTTAAAAGAATTTAAGGTTTATAATTTAGACTTTAGGTTTATGATTTGTTAAATTAAATTCTTTTATAATTTAAAATTTTAAATGATTTTAAGGTTTAGTGTTTAGTAGGTTTTAAGGTTTGAGTTTTTTTAAATAAATTTTTATTATAATTTAAATGTTTTATTTTAATATATAAAAATATTATGATTAATATTTTAATTTAATTAAAAAATAAATCTATGATTATGTGTAAATTTTTAAAATAAGTATAAAAATGAATACTTCATATATATTGAGGTTTGTGATTTATAACATAAAGATATGCTTAGTGTAATAAATTATTTGTCTGTTTTTAATAAATTATTATGTTATTGTGGCATGATCTATTTTACATTTTGATATATTTTTTTGATCTTTTGCACGTTTTTTTATTAAGGTTGGATCTGACGACGTTACGATTGATCAAGATGACACTAATTTGTTATCATGGTGATCTTCCTTGCTTTGGACCCTTGGATTGAATTTGGATACGCGTTTTGTGCTCGTGGATAGTTTATCACGACGCTCAGTTCTGATTTGCATTTCTCAATGGTATTTCAATATATTAATCCCTTTTCCTGGTTTGTTTGTCGATACAGTCAGATTTGTTCGTGTCTATTTTTTTGATCGAGTCTTTGGATGAATTTTTTTCAACTTTTTTCATGTATGATCTTTGTATGATCTAAAATAGCTAGTTTTAAGAAAATATCTAAATTATATATTTAGTTTACGATGATAATTGTAAATCGTTATTGTAATATTAAGTATTTTCTCTTTTAATAAAATTAGCGGTTTCTATTAAAAACGAATTATTTTGCTAGAATGCATTTTTCTCCTTTAACATGTTACCACCGGATTAAAGGAGAAAAATAAATTTAATAAATCAAATATATATAAATTAAGTTCTTGAACAAGATGGTGATACTTATCATCACCTAATTAAAAAATTAAATTATTTTATTAGAGTAAAATTAGGATCAAATTAAAAATGTATGAATAACGTAGATTAAATGTGTAATTATATCGTTTTGTTTTTAATTATCAAGTCATCCCTCTACTAGTTTTTAATAATAAATAATTATATTAGAACGATTTTAATAGTTAAGTGATATATCCGTTAAAATTAAAAATATAATAATTATATTAACATCAACTTTATAATTGAATGATCCATCTGGTATCGATATCTATATAGGTAACTTTTAGATAGTAAGAATTTACTTTTCCTGAGCCAGTTTTAATATTAATGATATGATAATCTAGCCATTAATAGAGATGGCAAAGCTCTTTAATATCAATGAGATGATAATCTAGCAATGATTTCTTAAATAACATTTAGATTCAAAATTTAATATTAATGAATTAATTGATTGTTTGAATTAGGATATGATTGAAAAAAAGTTTCAAGGATGTAAAAAGCTGACCCGACTTGAAAACTCGCCTGAAACCTGTTCGAGTCAAAACTTGGTTTGACCCGGAGATGTAATGACCCGAACCTGATCTGTATCCGACTGTTGTTGACCCGAACCCGAGTTGGACCTGTTACTATAGTAACCGAACCTGAACTGTATCCGACCGAGATTGACCTGAACCCAATTTCAACCTGTTACTATAGACCTGAAACCCGACCTGTATCCGACTGAAATGGACCCAAACCCGAGTCTGACCTGGCAGATAATCGATATTACCCGATTGAATTGACCCGAGACTTGATTTTACCCGACCTGTTTTAAACCTGACCTGATAAATGACCCGACCTGTTATTAACCTGAACTAATATCAACATAACATTTATATAAATAAGTTATATAACATACTTAGTTAATTACTTATATCATACTTTTAATACAAATATAAAATAATAATATTATTATAGATATTAATATTTATATAAATATTTTACATAACATACTTATATTATAATTTTAATATGGATATAATATTTATATAATTTGTGTTTATTAATTTTTAATTAATAATTCATAGTTCAATTTTATTACACATATTTATATTGTACATATAAGTTATAACATACTTATATAATATTTATAATGATCTTGTTATAAACATTGATATACATTTATATTTTAATATTTATAACATACTTATTACTAATATTTATATAAATTATATTACAAATATATATTATATATTAAAGTATATTATATATTAATATATAATACATTAATACATTAAATATAATATATATAAATATACATTATATTAATATATATTATATATGTATATTAATATTATACATTAATACATCAAAAATTTATATTATATATTACATATAATACATTAATACATAAAATATAATATATATAAATATATCATATATTAATATATATTATATATGTATATTAATATAGAAATCTAGTATATATACATATATATAAATAATAAGTATACATATATTAATATATATAATATATATACATATAAATATTATAATAAATATACATATATTTTATTAAATATTCCAAATCAAAAAAATAATACTTGATTTGATTTTAAAATAAATTTAAAATTAAAATTTTAAAGTGAAATTTTTTATTTTAGGGGAATGGGAAATTTTTGATTTTAGCAAGGGGAGGGGGAAATTGAATTTAGCCAGGTTGGGGGGGGAGGCAGGAGGGAAATTTGGGTGGGGGAAAGAAATTTGGGGGGAGGCGGGAGGAAAATTTGGGGGAGCGAAATTTGATTTTAGGTTGGGAATTATATTTAAATTTGAGGAAGAGTTAAATTTTTAATTATATAGTATATTAGTATGTATATATTATATTATTATTATATATGTATATATAATATGGTATTTATATAATATGTATTTATATAGTATTAATATAATATATATAATATATACTATTTATATATGATATATATACATATTAAATATATATAATAATATAATATGATATATATTATATATACATTAAAAATTAATATACACGTATAATATATGTAATGTATATATGTATTATGTATAATACATATACATATAACATACATATATAATGTACTATATACATATATAATATATATAATGTACTAATACATACTAACACATGTGACATATTAACATACATATATAATACATGTACTAAAATTAATATACATATTAACATATATATAATACATATAACATACATATATATATAATACATATAAGTATTTATATATATATTAAAAATAAAATATACATAATATATGTATATATATAATATATGTTATATATATGTATATATAATATAATACATATTATATATATGTGTATAAATTATAATAATATAATATGATATATATTATATACATCAAAAATTAATATACATGTATGATATATATAATATATATGTATTATGTATAATACATATACATATATAATGTACTATATTCATATATAATGTACTAATACATACTAACACATGTGACATATTAACATACATATATATAATACATGTACTAAAATTAATATACATATTAACATGTATGATATATGTATAATATATTATATATTTATATAACATACATAGCTATATAGTACATATACATATAGATTATAGCATACATGATACATAATTATGTATATTAATATATTAATGTACTATGTATAATACTACTACTATCACTAATTCACTATGTATACATATAACATACATTGATACATATATAATTATATATGAATGTTAGAATATACTTATGTATGTATATATTATAATTTTATTTTCCATTTATAGTATTATTTCATTTGCAAAAATAGTATTATTCCTTATTTTAATATTATTTTATTTTCAAAAATAGTATTATTTCATATTTATTATTAATCAATATATAGTATTATTTTATTTCTAAAAATCATATTAGTCCATTTATAGTATTACTCCATATATAGTGTATTTTCTATAGATAGTATTAATTTTATATAATTATTATTTCGTTTATAATGTATTAAAGTTAGATTTTTAATACTTTTAATTATTATTAATTTATAATTTTTGTAATTTAGTCTTTATAACTTAGAAGTTACTAATTTATTTGAATTGATTATTATTGATTTTTTAATTTACTTTAATGTTTCTAATTTTTAATTTTTTTAATTAAATCCTTACAAGTTAATGTTGATTTTTTAAAATTTCAAAATTTAATCTTTAACTTTATAGTTTAATGTTTATTCATTTTTACGTATTTATACAAAATCAGAATTAATAATTTAAATTATTATGAATATAAAATCAAAACATGAACCCAACTTGAAATATAATAAATATATATAATATATATCTTATGTACATATATATAAGTATACATATATTAATATATATAATATATACAATAAATATATATATTTATTAAATACTCTAAATTAAAACACTAGTACTTGATTTGGTTTTTAAAATAAATCTAAAATTTAAAATTTAAAATAAAATTATTCATTTTAAGTAGGGGAGGGGAGGGAAATTTTGGGTTTTAAGGGAGAAAGGGAGATTTTGGTTTTAAAGTGAGTGATGGGAGGGAAATTTTGAATGAGCCGTGTGTGCGAGTTGGGTTGGGCGAGAATGAAATCATTGATTTTAGGGGATTAAAATTTTATAATTATTATATATATTATATAGTACGTGTATATTATATAATATGTGTATATTATATAGTATTTATATATTTTATAATATTTATAATATATAGTATTTATATATGATATATGTATATTAAATATGTATAGTAATTAATATGTTAAATATATATAATATATGTATGTACATATAGTATTGATTTTATATAACTCCATATATTATTAATTCATATGTAACATTATTTTGTTTCCAAAAATAGTATTAGTCTATTTATAATATTACTCCATATATAATATATTTTTTTATATATAGTATAAATTTCTTATATAGTATTGATTTTATATAACTATTATTCCATTTATAATATAAATTCTATATATTGTCTATTTTTTTTTCATTTTTAAAATATATTAAACTATAATATAATTATTTTATAATGTATTAAAGTTAGATTTTTATTACTTTTAATTATTATTAATTTATAATTTTTTTAATTTAGCCCTTATAACTTATAAGTTAATTTATTTGAATTGATTATTACTGATTTTTCTATTTTACTTTAGTGTTTCTAATTTTTAATTTTTGTAATTGAGTCCTTATAAGTTAATGTTGATTTTTTAAAATTTCAAAATTTAATCTTTAAATTTATAGTTTAATATTTATTCATTTTTTTTTACGTATTTATACAAAATCAAAATTAATAATTTAATTATTATGAATATAAAATCAAAATTAATTCGACCTGAAACAAAATCGACTTGAAATAACCTGACCTGAAATGGACCTGATCTGAAATGCAACCGAACTGAAATAGACCCGACATGAAATCTACCCGACCTGAAATGAAACTGTCAATTATCCGATTTGGACCTGAACCGTTTGAACTCGACCTGAAATGGATCCGACCTGAAACGGACCCGACCTGAAATGGACCCGACTTGAAACGGACCCGACCTGAAATGAAACTGACCTAAAATGGACCCGCACCTGACCCGATTCGAGTCAAAACACCAAATCAACCTGAAATGACTTGTATCCGATTTTATCCGACCTAACAATACCTGTAACACCCGAAATCAAAAAAAGAAAGAAGAGAAAAGTGTGATGGTGGGGTTTTGAACCCATGACCTTCAGTATGTACAACCAGTGACCCAACCAACCGAGCTAAATAGCTCTCAGTTGATTTTATCCCAGGTCCTACTCTTAATTCATTCTTGTGTCTAATAATATTAATAATATTATATTCGAATTATAACAGATGGGTTATGTTGGAACCCTTTTGGATCAAAAATATACCCTAGCTGTTCGATTAACCCTCTCCCTCACCACTCTCCGGCCACCGTTAGTCTCACCAACCGTCGCGCCGTGCCGTGCACCGCCACCACCGGAGTGCTCGCCGTCGCACCCTGAGCCGAACCCCTCACCCGACGCGCCCTGACGCCGCCGCAACCGCCGCCAATCGAGGCTTAAAGCCTCGCCGATCTTAGGGTTTAATCCCTTTTCTTTATTCGATAAATCCGGCCGCCGCTGTTCCCCTAACGCTGTTCCCCTAGGGTTTAATCCGGTTGACGGCTCGACCGAGTCCAGCACCGAGGGGCGAGCAAAACCCTTCCTCATCCGCTGCCGTTCGCCGCCGACTGAGCCCTCGTCGGAGATCGTGGCAGTTTCGGATAAAGGGGTAAGTTTTCTCTTACTTGATCGGTTTTCTGGCATTTTTTGGTTAAAAACACTGATTCCTGGTTTGTTTCCAAGCTTTTCCGAGTTCAGAGGGCTATTTCCGGTCGATTTAGGCCGCGCGTGGGCTCCACGCGCCGTCACGGGTGATTTCCAGCCACCGTGGACGGCTGCCGGGAGCCGGCCGGTCTAAACCGGTCAACCCGAACCGAACCGGTCCAACCAGACCCGACCCGTTGACTGACCCGTTGACCAGTGATGTCAGCGTTGACTGCTGGCGTGGCTGCTGACGTCAGCGTTGACTGCTAACGTGGCAGTTGACGTGGCTGCTGACGTCAGCGTTGATTGCTGACGTGGCGGTTGACGTCAGCGTTGACTTTGACCAAAAAGTCAAAATTTTCAAAAATCCCTATTTTATGTTTTTCGACGTCCTGAGTCCATCCGTGAAGTCCGTTTTTCAAAATTCAATCCCGAAAGCCTCTAAATTGGACTTTAAAGTCTTGAGTCAAACTTTTCTTCTAAGTTAAGTTAAGTTCAGAGTTTTAATCTGGGTCTGACATCGATACCTGTTTACTTGTAGGATCTCATAGTCCTTCCGATCGAGTACCGACCCAGCCTGGTTCCTCCCGGTTCGACCCGACTCGTGATCCGATCGTGACTCGTATGTTTTCTCATCTCTAGTGAATAAATCCAGTATCTAGATTCCTGTATTGATATAAAACCTTATCGTATACCTATAGGGTCCAGTACTGCTGCAGAGCGAGGCTCAGTCGCCCAGTAGACCACCTGTGTGCTTCTACTCTTTTGATGTGTGTTCCCTTACATGCTATATATATTGTGTATCATTGTTTTTCTGTTTTTACAAACCAAGCATGTACACTTGACTATCTCTGGACTTTACCTTGACACACATGTTGAACTTGATCACATTCTGTTGTGCTATATGCCTGATATATTATACATGACATGTCCCGATTTAGCATTACATGATATCTGAATAAATACGGCCACTGCCATCATTATACCTGTTATTACTGCATGCCTGTCACTTTAGGTTTGGGGATGATGAGTATTGCCTGTTATTTGGTTCAGCCTTGATCCAGCTGGTAATTCCGACCTGTTACGGTTCCTAGCTACGGTTGGGGTAATTCCGTCCTGATATCGGTTCCCGTGCTATAACCGGGGTAATTCCGTCTTGTTTACGGTACCTTTGCCCCTTGGGGCTTAGGTTAATGCCTGTACTAGACACTGTTCTGGGGAACCGTATCCTAGTGATCGGATGAGGGTAGAATATCATGTCACGCATCTCATGCATTGTTTTTCTGATATCATTGTATATTGTTTTACCTATGATTTTCATGCACTGCTGGAACACACTGGGCTCCATAGCTCATACTTGTTTTCTTCCCCCTTTCAGATATCCGTAGATAGGCAACCCGGATTGGCACTCGGAGGATCTACACCTCCCAGATCATATTTTGATGTAATGCTTGTATTCTCCGTGTTATTAGTTATGGTGACATGTGCCTTTATTTTGTTACTAGTATGCCTATATTTTGTTACTGGATAGTTTTTAACTCATCATGTTTTATTACCGTGATACAGATTGTTTTATGAACAATGTTTTGAACACACATTACCTTTGAGATTAACAGGTTATTATGATCATATGAATTATGGTCGATTTCATGAAATTGATGGAACTATTATCTTTACAGGATATTTTGATTTTGGTTAAACTTGTATTTATTTTATGTTCGTTTCAAAAAAAAATGTGACTACTTTAGGTCGGGCTTTTCGCATAGGCCGGTCTAGGGGGTTACAATACCCGACCTGAAACCCATCCGAGTAATTTTTTTTTACATCCCTATTCATGCCTACTGATTCTGTCCTGTCCACATATGAACAGCTCAACATCCTCTCACTCTTCCAAAAAAAATGACCTGCTATGTTGTCTTTCTTTTCAATTCCAAAATAACTTTTTTTGGCTCTATCATAGCTGTAGACAGTTTATTATTCCTTTCTGTTTCTTCCTCATTATTCATAATCTTTACTTTCAAAGACCCTAAATTCACAGCCATATTCCAAGGGGAGGAAACATGGTGATGAAGTTACATTTTCTGGGTTCTTCTTTGTTTTTGGGTTTGGCTCTGGTTTCTGTTGTTGCTTCTGGGTTTGAAAAACTCCCGGTTCTTTCATTCGATGAAGGGTATAATCAGTTGTTTGGAGATGATAATCTAGCCATTCTTGGAGATGGTAAAGCTGTTCACTTGACTTTGAATGAGAGAACAGGTCTGGTTTTTTTTTTTTCAGATGTTTTGTTTTCTGTTTTTTTCCCTTTGTCGTTTCATTTAAAGGAAAGATTCTTGCTTTGATGGTGGTGATAAAAAAACAGGGTCTGGATTTGTTTCTCAAGATCTTTACTTGCATGGTTACTTCAGTGCTTCGATAAAGTTACCTGCTGATTATACTGCTGGAGTTGTGGTGGCTTTCTATGTGAGTTTATCTGTGTTCTTGACTGATTCTGTTGTTTAATCTCAGTGAAAAGAAAAGCCCAGATTTTTGTTCTGTAATCTGATTAAAATCCACCTGGATATGAATATGAACATGTTGAAATTATCTCAGTTTTGATTAAAATCCCAAAATGATTGTTGTTGCAAGATTTTCATTTTCAAGGAGATGACTTGTGGAAAATTAATGAGTTTGAATTCCTGGAAATGGATTCCTTTTCTATGTGATAACAGATGTCGAATGGTGATATATTCGAGAAGAATCACGACGAAATCGATTTTGAGTTCTTAGGTAACATTAGAGGCAAAGATTGGAGGATTCAGACCAATGTCTATGGCAATGGAAGCACCAGCATTGGCAGGGAAGAAAGATACAATCTTTGGTTTGATCCTGCTGATGATTTCCATCAGTATGCCATTCTCTGGACTGATTCTCACATCATGTAAGCATAAAAAATCGATCCCGAATTAGTCGTGTTCGACGAACATGGATACGGGAATGTTACCCTTTAAAGATCCTCCGAATATGTGGTATCCCAAGTCCGAATAACATTAGCCCCTACCTTCTGTCTACTATAATTCGTTGTCGTGTTGCTTTCGTCTGCATCAAATTTTAGCCATTGATACATTGTATGATTAGCTGTTTTGAGGAGTTTCTGTTGTAATGTAGGGTTGGATTTCCTGTTTTGGTATGTTTATTTTATTACACAATGTGAATTCTGGTTTTTGCTTGTAATGGTATCCCCTGTTTTATCCGTGCAGGCTATTTTTTTACGTTACTCGGACTCGTGTATGAGTGTCGGATATGTGTATTCATCTGACTCGGATATATTTTTCTGCTTTGCAGATTTTATGTAGACAATATCCCCATTAGAGAGCTCAAAAGAACAGCTGCAATGGGTGGAGATTTCCCCTCTAAGCCAATGTCTTTGTATGCTACAATATGGGATGGTTCCGATTGGGCTACTAATGGTGGCAAATACCGAGTCAACTACAAGTACGCTCCCTACGTAGCCGAATTCTCTGATTTGATCCTTCACGGCTGCTCGGTTGATCCGATCGAGTTTTCGTCAAAGAGGTGCGACAACGTTCAAAGTCCGGAACAACTCACGACCCGTGTCACCCCATCAATAAGAAGCAAGATGGATAGCTTTAGGAGGAAGCACATGACATACTCATACTGCTATGACCAAACCAGGTACAAAGTCCCTCCTCCCGAGTGCATGGTCAATCCCCTAGAAGCCGAACGACTCAAGAAGGTCGATCCCATCACGTTCGGAGGTGGCAGACACAACCATAGTAAACGACACCACCGCAACCGAGCAGAGCGGTCCGAGGCTGATTCCATCTGATAAAAGAAGACAGATCAGTTTTGTGTATACACAGAGGTGGCACAGCACATATACACATATATATCGAGGGTAATACAGTTTTTTTACAGATTGGGCTCAATAAAGTACTTTTCCTTTTCCTTTTCTATCATGGTTATCGATGACGATGATCGGATTCTTGCTGTTTTCTCGGGCTCCATACCCGAAAGCGGCTGAATCCGATACAGCCGATGCGAATGATTCTTTTTGTTAGCAGGAAACCAACTCCTGCAAAACAAAAACAGGAACGACCAGAAAGTAGATAGTTTCAGAAGGTTTTAGGGGAATAGTATTAAATTATAATCGCAACATCCTAACAGTTTTTAAGGTTACCTCAACATCAAACCACATATAGTTTTTCTAAAACTAATTAAAATAAATTGGGTCTAGAATAATCATTATGCGTTATGTAATATCTACAATATTTGCATGATGAAACTATGTAGGGTTGGAGGCAATGGCTGGGGTGTTTATTATCGGATTTTTGGATAATCCGAAATTTAAAATATTATGATTTTGTATTTGATTTAAAAAATTAAAATCGGATTAAATAACCAGATCGAAAATAAAAACTGATTAGATATCCGGATTTTTTGATAGAATCAACAAATTTTCAAATCGAATTAGTCGAATTGGATATTTTTTAATACCCTTAGTGATCGCCTCCCACCTTGATCTTTTTTATCTTTGTTTTTATATTTAAAATTTTTAAAAATAATTTATTTATGAATCTATCCTTACTTTGAAATATTTATTTTTTAACTCTTTCTAACCCTATATAAATAAATTTTTTTTGATAAGTGACGCTTTTATTATCTAAGAATCTTAAATTTACATCGATACTGTATAATCAATTAAATAATAATAAACTATTGCAGATTCTATTAAAAAATTAAGCCAGAAGTAGGGATATGAACCTAGCCTCCAAGCCGTCCTCAAACATCCTGTTTGATTTGTGAGTAAATATCGATAGAAAATCAAATCCATCTAGTATACATGCGATTATTACGCTCTTATCAAATATAACAATTCAAACCATTTCAAGCAATACGAATTATATTAGCCAATAAATATTTACCTTTATCAAAGGCTTGCACCTATGACAGTCATTCAATCCAAAAATGCACGATAATATGGCACACATTCAAAACCATGCTCTATGCATACCTTGTAAAGATACAATCCCAAAATAAATGATCCTTCGATTCTATCCAAAATAAATAAATGATTTTCATTACACTAAAATGATTTTTTTCGTATCAATTTTAATCGTTAAATTTTGATAATTTTTTAAGTATTATTGACGCATGATGTACTACAATTTTATCTTATTATATTTATAAATTCTTTTCAAAAAAATATTTATTTACTAACTTTTATAGTTCTTTTTCGGAATTGCGACGTAAAACCTCAAAATACCCCTACGATTGATTGATCAAATAATTAATTTTTTGAAATAATTCAACTTTTAATGTTTCATTTTGCATCATAATTGTTCTTATGTATATAAAAATTATTAGTTGACTGATGATAAATGACTTAATATGATATGATAAACCTATATGATAATGTATATTGATATAATTGTATCATATAAATAAATATATTGATTTAAAAAATATTGCATTATTGAAAAATAATTTTATAGAATTATATAAAACATAAAATATTTTTTATTGACTTATCATTTTATCAAGTCATTTTAAACTGTTTGTTTTCAATTTTTTAATAAATTTTATTTATAAAAAAATCGTTTTGACTCAAAATAAAACATTAATAATTAAATTACTTAAACAATAATAGTTGAAATGATTATTCACTATAATATTTTGGGTGTTTTTTTTGAATTTATGATTAATTTAATTTTTTTAAATAAAAAATCTAAAAGTGTCAAGCAGAAATACTATTACGCTATGTACTATACTAGAATATCTAACAAATTATCAAATTTTTTAATTAAAATTGATAAAAAGTTTAATTAATTTATTTTTTTATTTAAAAAATTAATTAGGTGCACAATAATTATTTCTTTAAAAATATTAAAAAATCCTTAACGCCTTAAAGCCAAAATTTAAATTTTATTCTTTTTTAAATCAATGATAAGTAAAAGCTAGTGGTTTAGTTTAACATCCGTGTTGTTTTCCTCTTACTAATCTCAAATTTTAATTATCTAATAACAAAAATTATAAATTTAAAAGTTTTAAATTATATAAATCAATCCTAAATCATAACCCATAAAAATTTATAAACAATTAGAAAATAATCAAATACAATTTTAATCAAACACATCCATCATAAAAGCACTTTATTTTTTAATTTAATAAATAAATATAAAAAATAATAAAAATAAATATTTTTTATTTTGGATAAATCAAACTTTATTCATTCAAGATAATCTATTTATAGCAACCTAAAAAAATTATATGCACGAAAATAAATATTTGATATTTATTAATATAATTTTTTTATATAAATATGTCTATTTTCGAGCTAAAAATTAAATTTTATTTTTTAACCTTAAATCACTAAAAAATTTAACCTTAAACCCTTAAAAACTTTAAATTTTAATTTCAAATCATATTCCTAAATTATAAACCTTATAAGCTAATCCTATAATATTTAAACCCTAAATTAAACTCTTAAATAACCCCATTTATGAAATTTTCACCATTAATATATAAAATATGAATAATTTATGAAACACTCTTAAAAATTGAAGTATATTCCATTAAGGTCCGAAGATCTATCCTTCACATTCAGAAAAATATACAAAATTCTTGAATGGAAAACAAGAAATTTGTTTTGATTTTGGCCACCATTTAAGACCAGCCACATGCTGGCGTGATTTATAAGCCATTTGGGTTCATCTGTAACTCTCCCACTCTACAAAGTCCTCTCCTTTTCTCTTTTTTCATCCAATTTAGTATTAAACCCAAACCCTAATTCTATGACTTTTCGTATAAAAAAGGTTTCTTTGGCACTCACGTCAGTGTGTTGAACCACTGTAACAGAGACCCAGAGTTTATACTTTTCCAGATCTGACTATATTAGGCTAACCCCAATTTCCAGTTTTGATTTTGTCATTGCTTTTGCTCCATGGTTATGGTTACCCTTTGCGAATCTTTTATTGGATCGGCTTAAACCCAGTAAACAAGGAAAATAAAAGAACCCCATTTGTTTTTTGTTTTCAGGAATTGCTTTAAAGTTGAATTATTTAAGAGTTAACGTGATTGGATTGGATTTTTCTGGGATTTGTATTAGTTAGATCTGGATTAAGGGTATTTTAGTTCATATACGTTGTTTTCATAGTTTGGGTTTATTGTTGTTGAATTGGGTTAGGGAGTTTTTTTTTCTTCTCAATGGCAACGCCATCGGGGAATGTAGTTTTATCTGATAAAATTCAGTTTCCTGCGTCTGTTGCTGCTGGATCTGGCGGCGGTTGTGGAGGTGGGGAGATCCATCAGCATCAACGCCAGCAATGGCTACCTGATGAGCGTGACAGCTTTATCTATTGGTTGCGAGGGGAATTCGCCGCTGCCAATGCTATGATCGATGTCCTCTGTCAACATTTGCGTGAGGTTGGTGATGTTGGGCAGTACGAAGCCGTCATAGCTTGTATTCAACAAAGGAGATGTCATTGGAACCCTGTGCTTCATATGCAGCAATACTTTTCGGTTGCCGAAGTTTCGCAGGCACTTCAACAGGTTGTGCGGAGACAGAGGCAAAGGCATTATGATCAAGGGAAAGTTGGGGGGAAAGAATTTAGAAAATCCAGCATCGGATTTAAGGGGAATAGGATAGAGATGGCTAAAGAAGTGCAGAATTCTGGAGTGGATAGTGATGAGAACTCGACTGCCACTGTGGTTTCGAACCGGAACGGGAAAGGAATCGAGGAAGTTAAACCGAGTGTTGAAGGTAGGAAGGTGGAGGATAAGAAAGGTAACTACTTGGCTCATGTTTCTTTTTCATATGTTTTACTTACATTGTGGTGAAATTGAATGATGCATTGTATTCTTAGCTTGATATGTTTGGTCATCTATTTGTGATGGATACAAGTGAAATTTGCATTTAGTTTCTTAAAAAAGCATGGTGTTTAGTGTTTACTATCACATTATCCTAGACTAGAAAGTACTAACATTTTGTTTGTGGTAAAATTTCTATTAAAATTAAATAATTTTAAAGCAATCTTTCTTAATTGGAAATTGTTATCACATTCCATAACTGCCAGTTTGACTTGAATGCCCCTCTAACTTCATGCCTAATTAACTTTTGGGGATGGTTAAAAATATGAAAGAGGCATGCATTTAAAACCTTGTTTACTATCATGGATGGTATTTGTTTGACATGCATGAATATTTGGAGGTATCACCAAATGAACTTTCTAAATTTAATTAGAATTGTGCTTTGGCATCGACCATTTATATTGGTTCTCGGACGGCAACCATCCTGTTTTTTTCTTTAACTCCCAAGGAATTTTTCTTTTCTTCTGAAGGTTCTTTTGATTTATTTCTAGGCTTTCTCTGTGATACCACATTGGCTATATAATTAATTTTGTCACTTTTCGTCGTAATTATGTATTGTTCTCAGATGTTAGTTCCAAACTTTATGCTGATAGCAGCCTAATAAACTCAGGATCTTCGAAGGGAACTGCATCTGAAAATACGGAATCAAGAACTGAGGATGTAAATGGAGGATATATGCTGAGCTATAAAGGTACTGCCATTTACTTTGGTTATCGGTTTCTTTTAGCTCTTAAAAGGTACTGAGTATCAGGTACTACCAACTTTGGTTCACTAGATTCTTTCTTGGTGTAAGACTTGAACTTATGGAAGTTTATTTATTTATATATTCTCTAGAGAAAAAAAACTTCTCTTTATGATAGCTAAGAAGGATGGGAATTAACCAGGAAGGGTATATAGCTATTGCATGTTTGATTCAACACCTGTGCCATATATTGAATGCTTGGACTCAAATAGTTCAGTTTTTTTTTTTAATTTTTGAATAATTCATTGAGAGTTTAACAATAATTTCACTAGTCTTGCTATATTAATATTTTTTCTATTAATGATCTTTTAGAGAAAGATCTACATTCCTCCCAAAATCAGAATGGAAAGCAAAATGCTACAAGTTCAAAGACTTTTGTCTGTAATGAGATGTTTGACGGAAAGATGGTAATTCTTTATATTATTATGATGATATTTTGTGAAATTCTGGATGTTCGGGTTGCTTCTTGCTTCTTCTCCCATCGCGAACTGTTTCAACTTCTTATAAGCTTGTATTTTTATGTTAAGGTCAATGTGGTGGATGGGCTAAAATCATATGAGGAACTGTTTGATGAGAAGGATGTTTCGAATCTTGTGTCATTGGTAAATGATTTAAGAGCCGCAGGGAAAAGAGGACAATTTCAAGGCAAGTATTCTTACAAGTTCATTTTCCTCTCGTTTTTTAATTGTTTTATCTCGATCCTATCACTTTCACAACCCTTCGATGTGCTTGGAGAATAGTGCATGTTTAGAATTGAATAACATCTATCTATCTATCTATCTATATTTTGTATAGATTACTATATTTTACTTGCATAATCAACTACTTTTCATGATAATAGTGGCATCTGCTTGCATGTAAATTGACATTTATTTTGTTGTATAAACCTCAGCCGAGAGCTTAGCTCTGCACTTTTGTTTCCCTATTAATACTTCTAGGGGAAATGCATGACAAAACTATCTGGATACTGCTTTATCGTTTTTACTTGACATTTATTTGCATTCCGATATCGGTAAGGGCTGAAATGTGAAGTGATAATTTGTGAGAAGCAGGTCAGACATATATGGCTTCAAAAAAGCCAATGAAGGGACATGGTAGAGATGATCCAGTTGGGCCTTCCAATCGCAGACGCACCTCTAGATGATGAAACTGCTACAGGGACTTCCAAAGGCATGTTTCTGTGATGTGCCTTCGTTTCCTTGACTCTCTCCCCTCACCCCGCAAACTCACACACGCACAAAGAAAGTAATGAAGTCCATATTTATTTATTGACTGATGAGTAACTAAACTTCAATTGCTTTCTAATTTGATTGAGCATTACCAGAGCGGAGAACCGAAGCTATTCCTTCCTTGCTGCAGGATGCTATCGAACGTTTGGTTGACTTGCAAGTTATAACTTCAAAGCCGGACTCTTGCATCATTGATGTTTATAACGAGGTAGGTATTGATGGTGCTTCTGGTGGTTTTGCAGGAAATGAGCTAAGCGCTAATACTAATGTTATGGTTTTCTTTCTAAATTTCAAGGGGGATCATTCACCACCTCACATGTTGCCACCTTGGTATGGAAAACCCGTTTGCATCATGTTCTTGACCGAGTGCGATATTACTTTTGGAAGAGTTATTGCATTTGATCAACCTGGGGACTTTAGAGGCTCTCTAAAGCTTTCTCTTGCACCCGGGTACCTATTTAACTGTTTTTGATCATAAGGAGAAATGCATGTTTAGAATTGAAAAAGATTAAATTTTTTGTCCGACTAATATTGTGTGTTTCGTATCTTTCATGCAGTTCTCTCCTTACGATTCAAGGAAAATCAGCCGATTTTGCTAAACATGCACTTCCGTCCATCCGAAAGCAACGTGTTCTTATTACGTTTACCAAGTATCAACCAAAAAAATTCATGTCTGAGAACCAGAGGCTTCCTTCACCATTGGTTTCTCAGCCTTCAAAATGGGGTCCGCCACCTAGTAGATCACCCAATCATTTTTGCCCTTCTGCCGGTGCAAAGCCTTATACAGCAATACCAACAGCGGTAGTACTCCCAGCCACACCAAATCGCCCACAAATGCTACCTCCGAATGGTGTTCAACCTTTATTTGTGCCCACTCCCGTTTCTCCTACAATACCATTTCATGCTCCGGTTCCTATTCCTCCTGGTTCAACAGGGTGGCCGGCTGCTCCTCCAAGGCACCCTCCACCTCGCCTACCTATTCCTGGCACTGGAGTTTTCCTTCCTCCACCTGGATCTAGTAATTCATCATCGCAAGAGTTGACTACTGCAACCGAACTCAACGTTTCAGCGAACACAACTTCCCAACCAGAAAAAGAGAACTGCATTGGGAATGTCAATCATCTTTCAACTTCAGCCAATGGAAGGTTGGATGAGAAATCTCCTAAACAAGATTGCCATGGAAGTGTAGACGGAGCTGGCAATAGGGTAACTGTGAAGGTAGAACAACAGTGCGCCGACAATAATATCAAGCAAACCTGCTAGTAGTTCAATTCAGATGAAGAGATGGCAAAGGAGGTAGCAGGTAGGCTCTGAACTGCAATGAGTTTTAAGAGCGGCAACATTCTAGACTTTGATGTTTTTTTTGGTTACATCTTAATAGTTATGTGAAATCAGACGGTAGGTAGATAATCCATTCTTAATTTAACTTTGGTTCTTATTAATATCTGGTTTACAAGTTTTGTTACGAAATAATTTCGAGTGATTTTGAACATGCGTAATACGAATGGTCGAGTAGGGTCTCAAGACAAAAAAAGGGTCCAAATTAGATTTTTATAAGAAAAATACTTTAATACACAAGTTTGTGTAAACTTTTAAGGTTTATAGTATTAGGTTAGGGTTTAAGGGTCGTGTGTAGGGTGTAAAATTTAAGGTTTGTGGTTAAAATTTAGACTTTAAAGCTTATAATTTAAGGTTTTTTTAAAAAAGTTCATCGTGTGTAAACACATTCAATTAGCAATGCCGTTCTCTATGCGAAAATACACTTAATTAGATGATTTTGTTCGTATATTATAGTAAATTGGCCTTTTGATCAATGTTAATTGATAAAATCGTTAATTGTCGTTTATGTGAGCGTTAATTACATGTCACGTTATGGTTGATGTGTTAGAAATATTGATGTGGTATTTTTTAAAAAATAAATAAATTTTTTTATTAAATTTTAATTAATCATATTATGACATGTGCCATCATTCGATTTATTTTAAGATAAAGATTTAAAATAACTCATAAATTTAGGTCCATTAGGGGAGAGCTTAACTCTTCACTACAAGACCAACCTCTTAACCTTATCAATATATGCTAAATTTATTATATAGCCTTAAAATAGCCTTACCTTTTCTTCTTTTATTAGCCTTCTAGTTTACATGAAGCTTAGCGCTTCGGATTTGGTATGATTAATTTTGGTTTTAACTATAACCGGTTTAACTTCGATTTGAAGCAGTTTGGGTTTGGTTTAATTTTTTATTTTAGTTCTATTCTCTGTTGATTTGATTCGGATATCGGGTCGAGTTAATTGATTTTGGTTTGATTGAATTTTAGGTCGGTTAATAACGGTTAAGTTATTTTAGGTTGATTGATTTTGAAACAGGTTAATAAGAGGTTAACAAAAGATTGATTAGTTTTGGTTGAATTTTTAGTCCGAATTAGATTTTTACACTTTATATATCAATTTGTATAATATGTGTTGGATTTGAGTGTGGTACGTGGGTTATTCCCACGTTCTCAATCCACCGGTTCATTACTCTCACATTGAGGTGGTTCGTGAGACAGTTGCCGCTCCAATTGTGGGAGTTTAAGGGAATAAATGGTAATCGGTGTTGATTTTTGACGGAAAACCATCACTATAAATACCCCATTAGCCTAAGGTCCATAAGCATCAAACACAAGCATCACATATTTCATCTAGTGAGTTTTGAGTGCTTAGAAGATCTTGGCGGTTCTAATTATTTTTGTGGTCGAGTTCTTTATTTTTACGGTGGTTCGAGGTGTTACCACGGTGGTCCGACGAGCTCGACGGTGGTGCAACCACATCTCATTTGGCATAAGGTTTTGACAATGGCTGGAGGTATTTATTTTGATCCTTTTCCGCTGCGTTTATGCTCGTTTAATTCTTACATTTAGTATGCGAGCCAGGTTAAATCTCTACCTTGTCATGTTTAAGTTTTCTCAAAATTAAAATATCATTTTGATCTTTATATTTTGAAATTTTGAGAAAAAATATGTTGCATAAATTTTATTTTATAAGATTAATTTCTAAAATTTATTAATTTATTTTTTTCTTAAATAAATTTTAGAAATTAATATATAGTATGTTCCTAAATTAGGATATGTTATAACTTAGTTATATACATAAAATTAGGTACATAAACCTTAAGACTTATTGCATAAAGCTTTAGCAATAAAACTATAGAATATGTCTAAAGATCTAAATAATTTATTTAATTAGAGAATTAGCCACAACAACTTTAATTAAATAAAATTATAATAAGATCTCATAAGGACTAGACATAAAACGTTGCATAATGAATAAGCAACACTTTAAATAAAGTTTAGGGTTAATATCTAGGTAAGTGATTTTAATAATTTTATTTAGTTAAAGACTAGCCACAACATCTTTAGTTAAATAAAATTACCAAGATTAAAAATCATATAAAGAAAGCTTAGATATTAAATCCCTTAATATTAAGGTAAAAATTATTAGATGAATTTTTATAATTACCTACAAGAGTTATAAAAATAAATTTAATATTCTATCAAAATGAAACTAATCGAATTGAAAATTTAGCCCACAAGCAATTTTTATGTCACTAGATTCATTATTTCTATAATTTACATTGGTAAATTATAGCTTATGTTATGCCTCAAATTTATATTAAGCATGTATGTCAATTTATTTTGCAGCATTATTACCTGTGAATATCTCTGATAATAGAGTAGATATCCCTGAATTAACTAGTAAGAACTTTAAGTTCTGGAAGGAAGGTATTCTTCTGCAATTAGGGTGTATGGATATTGACTATGCTATAAGGAAATCTGAACCACATATAAGTGACACCAGCAATCAGGCTGATCTTGCTCTATATGAAAAGTGAGAGCGATCCAATCGCTTAAGTATTATATTTATTAAGAGCAATGTTCCTGCTGATGTTCGTGGCTCGATTGAGCATTATAAGAATATCCAAGAGCTATTAAAGGCTATAGAGAAACAATTTCAGACTTCTTAAAAGTTATTAGCCAACACTTTAATTATGAAGTTCACATCTCTAAGGCTCACTACGGTGAGAGGTGTGCGTGATCACATCAATAAGATGCGTGATTTGGCAACTCGACTTAAGGCACTTAAGGTTGAAATGTCTGAATCTTTCCTAGTGCATTATATATTGAACACTCTTCCTCCTCAATACGAGTCATTTAAGATCTCTTATAACACACATAAAGATAAATGGTCTATTGATGATCTTTTGACCATGTGTGATCAAGAAGAGGGTAGGCTCATACTAGAGATGGGAGATAGTGCACTAACAGTTACTCAAGGAAAAAATTCAGTCCAAGCCAAGCAAAATGGAAAACTAAAATGCAACCCCAAACTGACATCAAGAAAGAGTCCATGTGTTTCTTCTGTAAAAATAAGGGACACATGAAGAAGGATTGTGTCAAGTATAAGGGTTGACTTGAAAGGAAAGGTAAATCAATCTCACTCGTTTGCTTTGAGTCAAATATGGTTGATGTTAATTATAACACATGATGGATTGATTCTGGTTCTACAATTCATGTCTCAAATTCCTTAGAGGGATTAAAAAACCTGAGGGAACCAGTGGGAGCTGAGCGATACATCTATTCAGGAAACAAGATACAATCGCATGTGGAAGCTATTGGGACCTGTGAATTAGTGCTTAGTAGTGACTTTGTTTTAATTTTAGAAAAGACTTTTTATATTCCCAATTTTTTTAGAAATTTGATTTCTGTTTCAAGACTTGTACCCTTGGGGTATTGTTTTAATTTCTCGAATGTTGGTTTCAGTTTATTTTATAAATCTGAAATTGTTGGAAATGAAATTTTATGCGATGGTCTTTACTTTATTGATTTACAAAATAATGTCACTCATAATGTTATGCACATTCAAACTGGTACTAAGCGATGTGTTATAAATGAAGATTTCTCTACTTTATGGCATCGGAGATTAGGTCATATCTCCATTGAAAGAATTAAAAGATTAGTAAATGATAGGGGTACTCAATACCTTATATTTTACTGATTTTAATACTTGTATAGACTGCATTAAGGGTAAGCAGACTAACAAGTCAAAGAAAGGTGCCAAGAGGAGTTCGACCATATATTGGAAATCATCCATTCTGATATCTATTGCCCAGATATGGATGTACAAGGTCAGAAATATTTCATCACTTTCATAGATGATTACTCACGATATATGTATCTCTACATGCTTCATCATAAAAGTGAAGCGTTAGAAGCCTTTAAGGTTTTCAAGGCTGAAGTAGAGAAACAATGGGGTAAGCAAATATAGATTGTGAGAATAGATACATGTGATGAGTATTATGGTAGATACACAAAATATGGACAAACACATGTTCCATTTGCGAAATTTTTTCAAGACAACGGTATAGTTGCCCAATACACCATGCCAGGCTCGCCTGATCAGAATGGTGTTACGGAAAGAAAAAATCAAACTTTAATAGACATGGTGCAAAGTATGCTTAGTATCTCTAAGCTACTTAAGTCTTTATGGGTTGATGCTCTCAAGACGGCTGTGTATATATTAAACCGTGTTCCAACCAAGGCTGTCTCAAAGACACCTTTTGAGTTATTCAAAGATTGGAAACCGAGTTTGCAACATGTACGCGTATGAGGATGCCCGTCTGAAGTGAGAGTTTATAACCCACAAGAAAAAAAACTGGACCTAAGGATTATTAGTGAGTATTTCATTGGATATGCCTAAATCTAAAGGTTACAGATTCTATTTTCCATCTAATAACACTAGAATTGTGGAATCAAGAAATGCAAAATTTCTTGAGAATGACTCAATCAGTGGGAGTGATCTATCTCGGGATTCAGTACCCGTAGATCAACTATCCACTTCAAGTGAGAGATTAGTTATCATATATAATGCCTCTCAAGCTCAATCGAGTGTTAAACAACCAATCAATGAAGTTCCACAAGCTGCTGAAAACACTCCAATAGATCAAGTTGTTCAAAAAATTTCAGAAATTACTGAACAACCAGTTGAACAACATGATCCACAAGAGAATGTTGATTCAACATTAAAAAGATCTGTTAGAGAAAGAAAATCAGCAATTTTTAGTGATTATTTTGTGTATTTACAAGAATCTAACTATAATGTTGGAGCTGAAAATGACCCTAAGTCGTTTTCAAGTGCCATGAGCTGCAATGAGTCACAATTATGGTATGATGCTATGAAGGATGAGATGAATTCTATGAAGAGCAACGAAGTTTGAGATCTTGTACCGTTGCCTGATAGTGTAAAAGCCATTGAATGTAAATGGGTCTTCAAACCAAAAAGAGACTCAAAAGGCAACATAGAAAGATATAAAGCAAGACTCGTTGCTAAAGGATTCACTCAGCGAGAAGGAATCGATTACACTGAGACTTTTAGTCTAGTATCTAAGAAAGATTCCTTGAGCATTTTGTTAGCATTAGTAGCTCAATTTGACCTTGAGTTACAACAGATGGATGTGAAAACTGCCTTTCTTAATGGTGATCTAGAGGAACAGGTATACATGAAATAACCTGAAGGTTTTTCCTCTAGTGATGGTGATCACTTAGTTTGCAAGTTAAAGAAATCTATATATAGATTGAAACAAGCCTCCGTCAGTGGTATTTAAAATTCCATGAAGTTATCTCTTTATTTGGTTTTGTTGAGAATACCATGGATCAATGTATATACCAGAAGGTCAGTGGGAGTAAAATTTGTTTCCTTATCCTATATGTGGATGACATTTTACTTGCAACGAATGACAGGGGTATGCTACATGAGGTGAAACAATTTCTTTCTAAAAACTTTGATATGAAAGATATGGGTGATGCTTCTTATGTCATTGGCATTAAGATTCATCGTGATAGACATAAAGGTATCTTAGGTCTATCTCAAGAAACCTATATCAACAAAGTTTTAGAAAGATTTCGGATGGAAGATTATTCACCTAATGTTTCTCTTATCGTGAAGGATGATAAGTTCAATTTGAATCAATGCCCGAAGAACGAACTTGAGAAGGAGCAAATGAGAAACATTCTATATGCTTCTATTGCTGGAAGCCTAATGTATGCTCAAGTTTGTACAAGACCTGACATTGCATTTGCCGTTGGGATATTGGGAAGATATTAGAGTAATCCAGGTATAGACCACTGGAAAGCTGCAAAGAAAGTTTTGAGATATCTCAAAGGGACAAAAGAATACATGCTTACATATAGACGATCTGACCATTTGAGGTGATTGACTACTCCGATTAAGACTTTGCTGGTTGTGTTGATTCACGTGAATCAACATCAGGTTACATATTTATGTTTACCGGTGGAGCTATATCTTGGAGAAGCATTAAGCAGACCTTAACTGCTACTTCTACTATGGAGGCCGAGTTTGTTTCATGTTTTGAGGCTACCTTACATGGAATATGGTTAAAGAGTTTCATTTCTGGGCTTAGACTTGTGGACTCAATCTCTAGGCCATTAAGGATATATTGTGACAATTTAGCTACTGTCTTTATGGCTAAGAACAACAGAAGTGGAAGTCGAAATAAACACATCGACATTAAGTGTCTAGCCATAAGGGAACGTGTTAAGGAAAAGAAAGTGATCATTGAGCACATTAACACTGAGCAGATGCTAGCTGATCCTTTGACTAAGGGCATGCCACCACATAAAAATAAGGATCATGTTGTCACTATGAGACTTGTTCCTACTTTGTAATTTTTCATTGTATTAACAATTATGTTGAAACTCTAATAAAGTTTGATATTTCTCATTTATGTTGTGTACACATTAAGTTTATTGTTTCGAGAAATATCACTAAAGTTTGGACCTAGAATAAACATTGGGTTTATTCATTAAGTATATGGGCTAAAGCGTTGAAACTTGATGTATTGTAATACATGGAAGATACAACTCAATCATTAGAGGAAATGTCGCTATGATTCATACATTGTGTTTTAACTTTATGTACTTATAGACAACACAAACCAAGTGAGAGAATGTTGGATTTGAGTGTGGTACGTGGGTTATTCCCACGTTCTCAATCCACCAGTTCATAACTCTCACATTAAGATGGTTCGTGGGACAGTTGCCGCTCCAATTGTGGGAGTTTAAGGGCATAAATGGTAATCGGTGTTGGTTTTTGATGGGGAACCATCACTATAAATACCCCATTAGCCTAAGGTCCCTAAGCATCAAACTCAAGCATCACATATTCCATCTAGTGAGTTTTGAGTGCTTAAAAGATCTTGGCGGTTCTAATTATTTTTGTGGCCGAGTTCTTTATTTTTACGGTGGTTCGATGTGTTACCACGGTGGTCCAACGAGCTCGACGGTGGTGCAACCACATCTCATTTGGCATAAGGTTTTGACAATGGCTGGAGGTATTTATTTTGGTCCTTTTCCGCTGCGTTTCTGCTCGTTTAATTCTTACAATATGTATATTTGCTTTTTGGTGAATTATGTGACAGTTCACATCTTATCTATCTTTATTTATTTTAATATATTTTCTTTATTTCGGATAGCCTTTGTTTCGGGTAAAAATCGGATTAGATTCATTCGGTTCGGGTCCATTCACTTTGGTTGAAAATTGGATCGGATCTATTTTTGATTCGATTAGAATTCGGATCGATTCTGATTTTTGTTCAGTTCAATTTAGGTTCCTGATCAAATTAGGTTATCACATTCGAGTTAATTTTATATCTCTATTCAAGTAAATTGGTTCTGTTTTTAGGTCTCGAGTCAAGTTTTCCATGTCTACCTAGGAGAAACTCGGCATCTGTATCATTTGGTATCTTCCAAGATGGATCCATGTTTTAGGAAAATTATCCAGGATTCTTTTTATACTACTGGTATAGATGAGCTCAAGTCTTCTCCATTTTCGTGTTAGTCACATCTGCAGGCTGCAGCTGATGGCATCCAAAAGAATCGTGTTTCTGCAGAAATGACGAGAGGAGGAGACCATTATTCAAGGTGGACGATTTATGAAGTTATTTTTATACTAATCGTATTTCGAGTCAAGTTTAAGCTTTATTTGAGCCTAATCAAATTAAATATTAATCGTATTTTTATATAGCTCGACTCGTTAAAAACTCAAATCGAGTCCTATCAAATCGAGTTTTGACCAAGTTAAGTTCAAGTAAGTCACGATCTATCTCGTTTCATTTACGACCAGAATAATACCAGCCGATAGACGCGTCTAACACACGCGCGTAAACAAATTGAAATGTCGGGCATGACGCAAGCAAAAAGGTTGGTCTTCTTCAATCTCGATCGTTAGAACCATCCGAATCTAACGGCTGAAAACAATCTGTGCATAAAAACAAGACAGTATTAGAGTTTCTGTAATTGGGTTCGGGTTTATTATATCGGACCCAAAATGAACTATTATAAAATTAACAATTTTTTGGGTTTTCTTATAACATGTAAATAGATTTTAATATTAATAACTATTGGGCCATTTTATTTTTAATTTTAATTTTTTTAATAATACTCATAAATATGATAATAACTATAACAATAAATAACAAAATAATAACAATAATAGCTACCAAATAAAAGTACCAACCGAAAGTAATAATAGACAATGAAATAAAGGAGTAAAAATGATGATATAATATCTATACATATAATTAGAGATGCATATCGAGCGAGTTGATTGTGAGTTAAATATTATTCGATTTGTGCTTGTTAAAATATTTGTTGTTCGACTCGATTCGTTGCTCACTAAGTTTATTAAAATTGTGCTTGACTTGTTATCGTTAAAATATTTTGTTGCTCAACTCGACTCATTGCTCATTAAGCTTTACTTGTTGCTCCTTAAACTCACTAAAAAACTTATTTTATTTCTAACTAAAAATAAAATTCAATAATACTATATGAGACTTAATATTTATCTAGTTTTATTGGACTTTGCTCGATTCAACTCGTTAAGGTATCGAGTGGAGTTTGAGTTTGAGTCAAGTCGATCCAAATCTAATATTTATCTAGTTTTGAATTTAATAATATTCGTAGGCTAAATATTAATGGATTAGAACTTAGATTAGGGACTTAAAATGAAAAAAAAAAATAATTAATCATGCATAATTCTTTTTGTATAGATAATATGCTTTTTGGAATATAAATAGAGTATTTTCTATTTTATATTTTAATCTAGAGTATATTTTTTATATGGAAAGAATATTTTTATTTATAATATAATCTCAATTAATAATTAATGATAAAAATAAATTCAAATTGTTATTTATTAAAATTGCCAACATACCACAAGAAATTAGAGGTACTGATAATGAGGGCTCATGTGTTAATTATTCCCCACGTGTAATCGACAATCGAGCTCATTATTAAAAAGTGAATCTTTGATTTTTTTATGATGTTCGGTCTATTAAAATTGTCAATGACGAGTCCAAATAATTTTTAAATTATATAAAAATATAGATTCAAATTTATAGTTAATTAAAACGGTCTACCAAGAAAGATGAAATTGAAAAATAGATTCCTAAGGGGTCAAAAATTTGTGCTACTAACGTGAAAGGATCCAAAGCAATTTGGATACAAAAATTACTTGATTGTCTTATTTTAGATGTGATGGAGAATTAAGCAACCAAGTGCAACATCAAGGGAAGAACTCCATACACACAAAGAGGACACTTGAAGAAGGAAGACTTCACATTCTCCCTTGAGTTCAAATATGGTAAAAATTTTAGTTGATTTTGTTTTTAATTGTTTATTTTTTTCATTCAACTAGGATATCATAATTATTAGACTAACCATTATTTGATGTCTTGAGTAAGGGGAGCCTTTTGTTTTAAAAACTAATATTTGGTATTTGATTTAATTTTTTAACAATTGATATTTTTAATACTCTCCTATGTTATGAGCTTTAAAGGTTTTCGAACTTTATGTTTGAATCATTTTTGACATAACAAAAAGGGGAGAATATTGTGAAAAATTATTTTTCAAATGTTTCAAATGAATAAGTGAGGACTTTAAATGATTTTGAATCCTTTATTCTCTTATTCAAGTTTTATTTCACAAAGGGGGAACAATTTTAAAACTAATTTTTTAAGTTGGTTTTATTATATCAAAAAGGTGAGATTTTAGAACTAATGTTTTGATATAATAATTGAAAAATAGTTTTGAACTAATTTGAAAAGATTTCAAAAATGGTTCTTATGTCCAAACATCTTCAGTACATATTTAAGAAGTTTTTGAGAGATTTTGAAGGTGTTTAAAATATTTTAAAGAAGCCAAATAACAGTTTTTATCCAGGCGTTTTGATACACCTCCTAGGGTTTTCGATACTACTGAGATTTTCAAATGCAAAAAATACACAGGTGTTTCAATACAGTCTTGGATCGTTTCGATACAGTTGCCACTGTAAATAGGGGTGAGCGTTCGAGCAAGATGAGTAAAAAATTTCAAGTTATTCGAGTTAGTCAACAAAATTTATAACTTGATGTTTTTTTGAAATTTTTTTGATTCGATTCGATTCTATTCAATTTTTCGAGTTTATATATAAATTTTAATTGTACTATTTAAATTCATAGTGTATTTTTATTCTAATTTAAACGACTCTCTCTTTATATCTACGTACATATTTTTTCATACTAATTTTTACATATATAAATAAAATTTTGAATTATTATTTTTATTAATATTATTATTATAAAATACCTTAGGAATGAATGTCATTTCATTAAATTATGAGCCTCGTTAAATTTTTTTCTTATCTAGAAAAGGCAAAAAAACAAGATAAAAATAATGATAAATTAAATACAATAAATAAATAAATTAAAATAAAAATAATTAACATAATTTAAATAATATAAAAAATATAAATAAAAATTAAATATGAAAAATGATCATATTGTAAAGAAAAGAAAATTAAAAGGTAAAAATAATAAAAAAGAGATGATATGACTGAAATAAAACTAGAAATAAAACTACAGGGACTAAATGTGTAATTAGACCCTACAAATTTTCAAGTTATTCGATTTTTCAAGTAACTCGAACTTTGAAAATTTGAACTTGACTCGAAATCGAAATTTTTTCGAGTTATTCGATTCAACTCGAATAACTCAACTTTAATAACTCGAAATTGAAAAAATCAATATTTTTGAGTCGAGTCGAGTTTTCCTCACCTCTAACTGTGAATTTTGGTTTCAATATAGAAAATGCAGGTTTCGATACGTTAGTATCGATACCAGATTTATGTGTTTAGATACACCTCCAACGGCTTTATGAAAACCCCAACTACTAGGAGCCGTATCGAAACAGGCTTGGATCGTTTTGATACTGGGAGCATGAGCGTTTTGATGTGCCTTATAGGTGTTTCGATACCGATTATTAATTATAGATCTAACGACTATTTCCCAAAGTGGTAGTATCGAAACGACTACCACATGTTTTGATATCACCTGTACAAGAAGTGGGAGTTGGCCTGAAAATCACCTCCAAATGACTCCAAATTAATCTCAACGATCACCAACAACTAGTAGCTCATTTGAGATGATAAAAAAGACCTTCAAGCATCATGTAAACACTTGTGAGCTCAAATGTATATGTATGTTCGAGTGTATTAGGATTTGGTGAGAGCTTTAGATTGCAAACATACACCTTGTTAGAAGGATTACAAGTTTGTTTAAGTTTTTCTCTTGTTTGAGAGGATTTTCAAAGTTTGGATTCTGAACTTTGGATGCTAGATTTGGGGATAGAATCTAGATTGCAAGGTTAACCCTTTGTCCTCAAAAGGTAAAAATTCTTAGTGAATTTGGAAAATCATTAGTGGGAAGCTAAGGTAGTGGATGTAAGTGCTTTTTTGAAGGACGAACCTCTATTAAATCCTTGAGTTCAATTTTCTATATTTTTGCTTCCAATTCAAACCACCTAAATTACCTTTTCTCCGTCACTTGGCAAACAAGATCGTTTGTGCATGGAGCTTAACATAGGTTACGGGTAAGACAAGGGTATGACATATAAAATAAATTTAAAATTCTAAATAGATAAAAAATCATAAATAATCATTAAAGTTCATACTTCATAATAAATTAGAAAATAAAATTTATAAACACCAACAATACAAAAAAGTCAAATCTCAAAAAAAAAAATCTCAAACAATATTAAAAAAACACAAATCAAACATTGTTAACATCATCTAAGATTAAGTTATTTTATAAGATTATGTCATTTTAAAATCGGTCAACACTTGATTCGATTGAGCTCTAATCAAATTTAAACTTCACTTAAGTTCTTAACTGTCTGAGTCAAGCTTAAATTTTTCAGACTCGATAAAAATTATTCGACTCAAAATCTTAATAAATCGTGACGAATTTAGCATTAATCAAACTCGACTCAGATTCTTTTATCTCCCTACTTTGAACCGTTTGTACACTAACTGAGATACTAAACTATGTTGAGCGGTGAAAAACATGAAGGGTAAGAGCTTGGAGACTTTTATTTTTACTCTTTCCTAGAACGTATCGATTTATGTTATTTGGAAGGAATGAAATCGAAAACAATTTAGATACTAAAAACTAATGAATTATAAAAATAAAATAAGATTCTATCCACTAAAAAATTTATACGTAAATAAAACATTAAGCTCAAATATATGAAAAAAAGGAGAAAACTAATTTTTAAGGTTGACATGTATCGTCAAAAGAATAAAAAAAATTTCATCAAACTCTTTGTTTTTATCCATATATGACGTTTTATGAGTTGAAAAATGAGTAAACTAAACTATCAGACAGATTATTCCGCTAAAATTGATTGTAAATACATCGAAAAGAATTGTTGAGTTGTATTAATATGTATTTTGAAGGCTTTTCAAAATATATGATAGGTCGGAGGGACTGTGCTCCCTTTACCAACCCCACCAAAAAAAAATAATTTACCTTTAAATTAATTAAAAAATTTTAAAAATAATATTATGGGATAATTCTAGTTCATCCTAAAATTTTAAAAAAAATTATGTTTTATCCCCTCAAGTTAATATTCTGATTCCGTCCCATCGCCAAAACATAGCATAATACACAATCGAATAACAAAATTTATTTTGGTCACTCATTTATTATCGTAGATTATCTGAAACCAGTGACACTTTCATTTCAACAACTCAGCTACATCAAAAGCAAAGTGAAGAGGTCATGGAGCTGCAGGTGGAATAAGTCCGGGTGGGCATTTAAGTAGGCACTCTTCTCGTGAGAAATAGCAAATAGGGATTTTTATACTTATACAACACCATTGATCATGATAAAAAAAGTTACGAGCGCATTGCGATAGGGTTATCTTGCTGCCCGCTGTTTCGTTTTGCTCGAGCTCGAATCGGGTGCTTCTGCTACCTGTTCAAACGAAAACCGAAGATCAAAAGGGTGTATGCAGAAGCAGAAGAAGCATGTATTGTGTAGATTGTAGTTGGTGTAGTCTTACATTCATGACAAGCTAGGAGAGAGGTGAAGACCAGAAGCAGAAAAGCCAAACGAATTGCCATTAGCTCTGTTGTTACTTTTGTTGATTTGAAATGGAATGGAAGTTGTTTTCCTGGGGTCTTCAATATATAGACACCTTATATGATAAATATGGAAGTGTAATACTATCAAAGTTATTACTTTATGTTAGAGGATTCATTGCCTATTGTTCTTGAAGGTTACGAGTTCTAATATCAGTATTGTAGTATAGTTATTAAACGATTAATATCCAATAATTAAGAGTATACTCTAAAACAAATACTATTATAGCTGATTAAAAAAAAACTATACATATATTAACATGATATTGACCACCCACCTCTTTTATTTTAAACTGACGTAAATTATAATGTTAAAAGATGTCCTTAATATTTGATTAATTAATTATTTTTTTTTGAGAAATGCTACTGAATTTTATTAAATCCATACAAAATTATAATTATATCGTCTTCAAGAAGTAAAAAAATTGGATTAAACAATCCAAATATTTTACAACCCCAAAAATAGAGAAATTAAAATTCTTATGGAATTAAGCATACCAATAAAATTCAGAAGCTTCTTGAATCTCCTTGTCTCTGTCCAAACGAGTGGGGATATAACTTTTCGAAAGACCACTAACAGAAATATAAATCAGAAACTAGCGCTGATTGAATAAAACCACAAGAGCAGATAAATCAAACCATCGGCAAACAACAATCGATCGCTAGGGTATGTTGCAACGTGCCACAAGAGCAAATGAATCAAACCACAAAACGAAAACATGTCACAAAGACAAAAAAACGTGTCACAAGGACAGAAAACGTGCTATAAAAATAGAGATTCTTATTAAAATTAAAAATAAAAGTAATAGATTTATAGATCCGGTGGTCAACAACCAATACTAGGATTGATTGCCGACTACCGATCAAAGAGAAAGATCAAAGTGAAGAACGATTAAGAACAAAAAAAATTTAGAGAAAAGAGAGAGCGGCTAGGGTTTCTGCTTAAGTTGATTTTTAAGTAATTAATTAATTATTTTATTTATTTATTTATTTTAAATATTAATCTTCAATATTTCATATATATATATATCCCCTCGTTGAATGAATATCGTTATTCATCTAAGGTCAACATCTTAGTTGACTAACGTTTAATAATGCAACATTTACAAAGCTTTTGCAATTTAGCCTTGGGATGGATCAAATTCAAGCCTTTGTTGGGAAAGCTCACCCTTTAACCCTTCAATATGGTATGGTTCTAATCCGTCCTAAAATTTTAAAAAAATTATATTTTACCCCTCAAGTTACTATTCCGGCACCGTCCCGGCCACTCGAAGCAGTTTCCATCCTATCTTTCGCAGCTAAGTTTCTAAGGCAACGGTTTACGATAAACAATACACAATCGAAAAACAAAATTTATTTTAGTCACTCATTTATTATAGTAGATTATCTGAAACCAGTGACACATTCATTTCAACAACTCAGCTGCATCAAAAGCAAAGTGATAAGGTCAAGGAGTTGCAGGTGGTAAGCCTCCGGGTGGGCATTTAAGTAGGCACTCTTCTCGTGAGTAATAGCAAGGAAATGAGTTTAGATCACGAACCCAAAAGTTACGAGCGCATTGCGATAGGGTTATCTTGCTGCCCGCTGTTACGTTTTGCTCGAGCTCGAATCGGGTTCTTCTGCTACCTGTTCAAACGAAAACCGAAGATCAAAAGGGTGTATGCAGAACCAGAAGAAGAATGCATTGTGTAAATGTTAGTTGGTGTATTCTTACATTCATGAGAAGCTAGGAGAGAGGTGAAGACCAGAAGCAGAAAAGCCAAACGAATTGCCATTAGCTCTGTTGTTACTTTTGTTGATTTGAAATGGAATTAAAGTTCTTTTCCTGGGGTCTTCAATATATAGACACCTTATATGATAAATATGGAAGTGTAATACTATCAAAGTTATTACTTTTATGTTAGAGGATTCATTGCCTAAAATAGAGAGGGTTTCTTAATAAATATTTGGATTTTCTTATAAATGCAAAAAAAAAAAAATGAAGGATTATCTTATTCTCAAAAGATATGTTTGATAGAATGTGTAGTACTATAGTACCTATACATGAAGACCACTATTTCTCTTTTCGATACGAGATTAATGTCTCTCGTCTTTTTAGGACATGAAAATGGCTAATAGTTAGGGACGAAGTTACGATTTGAGGGTGGAGGACAAAATGTAAATAATTGAATGTGGGAGGATTCATATGTAAACCAAACTTTTAAAAATTTTAAATAAGAGAACAAAAGTGAAAAAGAAATTCGGGATAGGGGGTGCTTGCCCCACCCGACCCTATATGGCACTGTCCCTACTAATAGTAAATTACGTTAGTTGATTTGACTAGTCAATTACATTAATTTATTGTTTAAAAGTGTTTGATAAAATTAAATGATGCTAATAACTCTGCACTTACTTGAATATGCAAAATGACATACGAGAATATTATTATATTTAATACTTATTTGAATAGTTTATTGGTTAACATTTATCAATATTTGATATCCAATTTCTTTCTTCGAGTATGTAGAACATTCTTCGATACTTTCTTCATCAATGACCTATAACTTAATTTTCGCGAGAGATCGATTATAATAGTATTTGATGACTGAAAGGCCACACCTTAAGATACATCTCCAACCATCTGCCCATCATAATACACTAAAACATTGATCATTCTTGATATTTTTGCTTTCAAATTCAAATTGAGAATTGGTTTGGAAGAAGGTTAAAACTTGTAAAAATGGAGATGACAATTGGTTCAACTATGAAGCTGAAGTATTACTTAAACCACTTCAAAAATTGCTTCCTGCCGAAAGCGATTTCTTAACGTGTCAGACTGGAAATCGCTTTTTGCAGGAAACGATTTTCTTTCACAAACCGCTTCATATACAAAGCGACTTATACACTATATAAGATTCGATTCCCTACTCAATTCAAACTGTATTTTCTACTCCAACACTCAACCAAAACTTTTCAGCAACAATTGTATACATATGTCTAAATTTTCTTGTGTTGATTTCTTCTTCGCTATATATCTTTATACTTCGTTTAATAGCAAGACAAAACACGATGAATTGTATGATTTATATCAAAGGAGGTTTAGAAGTCGACAATAAGATAAATTTTGTATTTGAAAGCGAAAATACTAATTGATGAATCAGGACCTGAAGCATATTACATGTTGAAATTGTCAAGTCCAAAAGATCTTCGTAAGATATTTCGAAGTTACACATATGTTGGGTATCAATTTATCTAGATCTTAGTAACATTTACGGATAAAGCTACTTCATCAAGCAACGTTCAAACATCTACAGATTCAGTAAACGAAGAAGCAATTCTACAACGTAACAAAAGCAGGAGACTTGAAAAGGAACAAAAAATTGAAGAACTAAATTTAACATCATACGTGTATACAAATTACGAAGACACAAAAATAGACGATTCCTTAATTTCTTAGATATTTCTTCTATAATATTTGGTGTTTGTGTTTAAGATAAGATTTCTAAATAAATATTTTTTTAAAATAAATAAATAAGTGTAAAAATCGCTTTGTGTACAATGCGATTTTCAAGATCTAGAGATTTGCTGGTTTATAACCTCGTGGAAATCGCTTTGTACACAAAGCGATTTTATTTTCACATTTTATAAATTGGCTGATGTGTAAAGGCATGCCAACTCACTCATAAATCACTTCCTACGCAAAGCGATTATCGAAATCGCTTTATGTAGAAAGAGATTTCAGCTTGCGTATTCTGACAGGGGTATAATTTTGTAAATGAAGTTAAATGGGGTATATTTTTATAATAAAATATTAAAAAAGATGTTATAATATTATCATCGTCAAAAGAATAAAAAAATCACCAATCTCTTTGTTTTTATCTATGCATGACGTTTTATGAGACCAAAATGAGTAAACTAAACTATCAGGCAGATTATTTCACTAGACAATTCTAATTATATTGGCAAACAATCATCAAAGAGGATCAATTTTTTTTTATAATCATCGATAAATCCAAATAAAAAAAATTGTGTGAAGATCTTTGTACCAGCATTAAACATTCTCTAAGATATGCAAAAACTATGTGAAACAATAAAAAATATATGAAAAAAAATAAAAGAAAATATGTTATAAAGACAAAGAAAAAACATACAGTAAGGATAGAGATTCTAATTATTAAAATTAACTACACTCTAGATAATAAAAAACAGAAAAAAAATTGTTTTTTATTTATTATAAAGTCTAAAAGGTTAATTAAATCTATTGTAAATACATCGAAACGAATTATTGAGCTGTATTAATATGTATTTTAAAGGCTTTTCAAGATATATATCCAGCAACAAAAATATATGATAGGTGGGAGGGACTGTGCCCCCCTCCACCAACCCCACAAAAAAACTTACCTTTAATTTAAATAAAAAATTTTAAAAAATATTATGGGATCATTCTAATTCATCCTAAAATTTTTTTAAAAAATATGTTTTACCCTCTCGAGTTAATATTCTGACTCTGTCCCATCATCAAAACTTAACGCAATACAAAATCGAATAACAAAATATATTTTAGTCACTCATTTATTAGAAACCAGTGACACATTCATTTCAACAACTCAGCTACATGAAAAGCAAAGTGAAGAGGTCATGGAGTTGCAGGTGGAATAAGTCCAGGTGGGCATTTAAGTAGGCACTCTTCTCGTGAGAAATAGCAAATAGGTACTTTTATACTTATACAACACCATTGATCATGATAAAAAAAGTTACGAGCGCATTGCGATAGGGTTATCTTGCTGCCCGCTGTTACGTTTTGCTCGAGCTCGAATCGGGTGCTTCTGCTACCTGT
Source organism: Abelmoschus esculentus (assembly GCA_035048815.1). Taxonomy (NCBI): domain Eukaryota; kingdom Viridiplantae; phylum Streptophyta; class Magnoliopsida; order Malvales; family Malvaceae; genus Abelmoschus; species Abelmoschus esculentus. Next base: position 20,504,376 of record JAUCBN010000012.1, on the reverse strand, counting down.
TCAAACGAAAACCGAAGATCAAAAGGGTGTATACAGAATCAGAAGAAGCATGCATTGTGTAGATTGTAGTTGGTGTAGTCTTACATTCATGAGAAGCTAGGAGAGAGGTGAAGACCAGAAGCAGAAAAGCCAAACGCATTGCCATTAGCTCTGTTGTTACTTTTGTTGATTTGAAATGGAATGGAAGTTCTTTTCCTGAGGTCTTCAATATATAGACATCAGAGTTGGGAGAGATTATTCTATGGACCAGTTCTATCACATCATCCATGATCCTTAACCAATAAAAATTGTTATCTAATTTTTATTTTTCATATTATTTTTTCTTTCCTAATTAATCTCTATTTAACCGTCTACTACCTATTTATATGATGTTAAAAAAGTGAAGATTCACTCTTAAAAAGTGACATGAAAAATATAAAAATTAGTTAACAATTTTTTATTGGTTAGAAACCATGGATGATGTGGTGAAACTGGTCTATAAAATAATTTCTTAATAAATAGAGGATTCATAATAAATATTTATGTGGGAGGATTCGTTGCCTTAAATAGAGGATTTCTTAATAAATATTTGAATTTTCTTATAAATGAAAAAAAAACGGAGGTTTACTCTATTCTCAAAAAATATATTTGATAAAATGTGCAGTACTATAATATTTATACATGCAGACTACTATTTCTCTTTTTGATATGAGATTAATATCTTTAGTCTCTTTAGGGAGAGATTATTAGGTGAACTATGTTCACCACGTCATCCATGGTTCAAGCAATTAGTACTGTTGATCTTTAAATAACCACTTAATAACTACCCACTCACTAAGTCCATGTAGGAAAGAGGTGATGATTCACTTGGGAAAAAATTAAGATCAATAGTCTTGATTAATTGAGACCATGGATGACGTTGTAAACAATGTTCACCTAATAATTTTTCCTCTTTAGGACATGACAATAGCTAATAATTAAGGACGAAGTTAGAATTTGAGGGTGGAGGGCAAAATGTAAATAATTGAGTGCGGAAAGATTCATAAATATACCAAATTTTTAAAAAATTTAAATAAGAGAAAAAAAAAAAAATTGCGATAGGGGCAATTGCCTCACCCAATCCCATATGGCACTAAATTAGGTTAGTTGATTTGATTAGCCAATTGCGTTAATTTATTGTGTAAATATGTTTCATAAAATTAAATGATAGCTAATATAACCTATGTATTAAGTAATAAAAGTAATTAGTTTTAAATATAACTTAATAGCATATTAGAAAAACGTATATATTAATTTTTATTTTCATTAGTTATTCGAATTATGTTTTAGAGACTAATATTAATTCCTTTAATCTAATTTAAATTTATAAGATTCAATTATTACGCCTGCTATCAAACAATTAAATTAACAAATTTGACTAATCAATCCCTAAAAATAATTTAACCCACTAATTTGTCTCAATACTTTCTTTCCTGTGAGGTATACGATAAGTGTGTTCAAATTTTGGTTAATCAATCGAATTAATCTTTTAATAAATCAAATAGTTAATTTTAAATTTAATCGACTACTATTAAAGATTTTTTTACAACTTTAATCATCTCATAATTCGATTCAAAATTAATTAATTAATTAATCGAATTAATTGAAGTAACTGAAATTTTTATATATTATATGTTCTATATATTTATTTTTATCACTAGATTTTTAAAATATATAAAATAATTATTAAATTTTTTGATATATTATAAAATTATCATTAAACTTTATCAAATTAATAAAAAATAATCATTAAAATTTTTAATATTTATCAATAATACGCAACGTATAAGAAATTATGATCATAGCATTGATTTTATTAAATGATCTCATTTAAGAAGATTCTATTGAAATTAATTCAACTCATTTAAACACGATGTTGACCACCCGTTTTTTTTATTTAAATTGACATAAATCATAATATTAAAATGTGTTCTTAACGTTTGATTAATTAATTATTTTTATTTTTTAAAATATTTTAACCTTATAATAAGCTCAAAAAGTAACTTTTATAATCTTGATTTCTGCTGATTTACGAATAAACTACTAAATTTACCTTTCTTGTGATTTCTTAGCCTAGGGATTAACTTTTCATTGTTCCTAATTTTATTACAATTGCTTATGTTGTTATTCTTGTTATGAACAGAAAAATTGTTGGAAACATGACAAGGAAAAGATCATTTCAATAACTGTGTACTTAATTCAATAATACTAATGTTTTTGTCATAAATAATTCCCTTTATTTTTGGTAGGGCAATTCTATTTCTTGTCCTTGTTTGGGTAAATATAATAAGAATTATAAAGTTTATTAGGAATTTGAAAATGAGATTTTGGTAAGGAAAATATTTTTTTATTTTGGTTGGGTTAGTTTTAATTTTAGAGTTTATTGGGTCTATTTAAGGTTTAAGGTTTTAGAGTTTATAATATAAAATTTTGGAATATAAAATTTAAAATTTAAATATTACAATAAATTTTATATAATTCATGTAAAAAATGTTTTTTTAAAGAAAATTATCTCTTTTTATGATTCAAATTGTTAATTCAATGAGTTTCACTATAAAATAAAATAAATGTTAAATTCTAAAATATTATTTTATTTAATTAAAATATATATAATATTATTTATCTTTTTAATTTTTAATTACGTCTATCTATTTTATGTTAAAATATCAACACCATCAATATTCATTAAATCTATATTATAAGTTAATTAATGTTAATTAAGTTAACTTAAGATTAAAAAAAAGATATATTAATGACATGTAATTTTATGCCTATATACAGTTTTGCTTATTCGTGATTTTGCACACCAAAGAAATCAATAAAGTCTTTCTTCTCTCATTTGGTTATTATCTTTCATTTTTCGAGTCTTTTGGACTGTGGGGTGTTCAACATTTTATTCATCCAATTAAGTGAATTCAGTTACACATAAAGAAAAACTCAGTTAAAATGAGATAAGATCTTTTTACACATATCGATGATAAGTAATTTAAATAATAATATTTTTATCCTTAATTATGCCTTTAATAAATATCTTTTGATGTTGATTTGGATGTTTTTTATGGTTTTTGTATGCGATTTCAATTCTGGAAAATACACTTAAAAGAGCAAAATTCTATAGATTTTTTTTGGATTTAAAGTTGGGTTAATAGGCATGAATATGAGCATAAATATAAGCATAAAAGTCTGTCGTGATACTAGGCAGCAACTTTTAGAAGGCAACGTCAACGACTTTTAGAAGATGACATTAATAACAGCGGATTGCTTATCAGTCAAAATTTAAAATTCAAACTTAAAAATTATCTTTTTAAGATTTTATTTAAATATTTTAAGATTTATCTTTTATTATTTTAAGTTATTTTTAGGGTTTTAAAATTCAAACACAAATCATCTCATGTCCATTATCATCTCTCATTTCTTTATTTACTCTTGCTTTTAAAACTTTATAAATTTCGCTTCTTTTATTTTCTTTTAAATGATAAGTATGATTTTTATTATAATTACATTTAGTTAATTTTTCTATTAGCTAAAGGTTTAAACAAAGCTTCATTTCATTTTGTGTGAATTAAAAAGAACTTAATTATTTTTATATTTTCAATCTTTTAAAATCTAAGATCAAGAATCATCGAATAAACTAGAGTTGACTTGACTATTATTCAAATTTACAGTTGAAAGGAAAGATCAATTTGTAACAAATTTAACTTTCTGTGAACACATTTAACGACAGATTCGTTAATGAAAATTAATCGAATTTGATTCTCATCTAGACAACGTGATCCGAGTCTGGTTTTTTCAAACTTTAAAACTGTTTTATTCTAACGGTGATAGTCGTGATTAGTCTAACTAAAAAAATGAGATTCCAAAATTGATTTTGTATTATTGGTTTATTAGAGAAAAAAAGTTACGAGGGTTAAACCATGTAGACTGTAATCAACATATATCCGAAGTAAAAATTATTTGTCAGTGATCAACTTCAGCTCAGACTAATCATTAATAAAGGATTTTTACTTTGGATACATTCCTGTTATAGTCTACAAGACCCAAACCTGATTTAAACTATGTTATCTGAATAATAATCAAATTTGATCTCAATTTTCCTTAGTGAATCTATAGCTAAGTGTGTTCACAGAAAGTTGAATTTGCTACAAACCGATTCTTCCTATGCTAGCTTTTAAAAATGAAAGCGTAAAGATTTTAATAAAAAGGCCGATTATCAATCTAAGTTTTCAGAAAATTAAGAACGTAAGACGAAATTGTTGACTGCCCTTTAATTCTCACAAAATGAATTGAAAATTCGCTTTAAGCCCTTGGATAATAGAAAAATTAGCTAAACATTATTATAATAAAAATCATATTCAGTATTTCAAAAGAAAATAAATAAAAAATAAAAAACAAAAATAAAAATAAAAAAGAATTTTATAAATTTTTGAAGCTAGAAATAACTAACAAAAATAAAAAAGAATTTTATAAATTTTTGAAGCTAGAAATAACTAACAAAAATAAAAAAGAATTTTATAAATTTTTGAAGCTAGAAATAACTAAAACTGAGAACTGAAAGATGAGATATGAGATGTTTACCCCAACTAGGATACTTATAGTCTCCAAAACCCTAAAAATAACCTAAAAACAATAAAAGATAAATCCAAGAAATAAAATTCAAGTTTAAATTTCAAAATTTACTTGATAAGCTATTCATTGTGCTGATAAATTATTCGTAATCCTATTGACGTCGCCTTCTAGAAGCTATTGATTGGATGTCATGTCAGGTTTTTATTGTCAAATTTATGCCCACCAACCCAATTTGAACATAGATATACTAATTTTATTAATCAAGGATATATCTGAAAATACAATAAAAGTTTACAATTTAGTAAACCAAACACCTAGATCCAAATATATACCTAGAAAACAAAACTAGTAAAACGAGATCATAAGAAGACCAAATAAGAAAAAAGTAAAAAAAAAAAAAACTAATTCAAAGACTCGAAAGAAAAGAAGGATACAAACATCACCAAAATTTCACGATGATAGGTAAAATCATCAACAAACAACATAAAAATAGATATTACAATGAAAGTGCGTTGACAACAAAGATATTACCACTATTCAATCGCGAAAAAGAACGGTAGATCTAATCGCATATCCAAATCTTGTTCGAGGGTCTGAAATAGAGAGATCAACAATATAAAGGAAGGAACACCATCTTATTAGTCGTGGTATCGTCGGATCAACCTAATAAAATCAAAATAAAAAGAAAATTGTGCCAAAAGACAAAAAAAACGTACCAAAAGGTAGAATATAATCGTACCACAAGAGTAAATTAATTTATTAAAAATTAAAAAAAAAAATAATAGATACGACGGTCGACAACCGGTATTAAAAATGGCGGCGACCACTATATGAACAAAATAAAGAGGAAAAAACGCTCCCACCAACCCAACTTGAATCTAGAAAAAATATGAAGAACTTTACCTTTTAAAGTGTATATTTCAGAATTAAATTCTTGTATAAAAAACACATAAAAACACATAAAACATTCGAATCAACATCATAAATTAATCATTAAAGATATAATTAAAGAAAAAAATATAATCATTTAAACTACTTATCACTCTCATAATTAAAAGAGTAAAAAATTTAAAAATTCTTACATCATATATAAACAAATCATATTTCATATATATATATATAATGATTTTCATATTACATGTTTTTATATTCTTTATTTTCAATCTCATTAATTTTCATAATTATTGGTCAAACTCATAATATTCTAGTAATAATATAATTATTTCCTAAATTTATTATTTATCTAGAAAAAAAACTCATAAATGCTAGCCATTTTGAAACAAATCACTTTAGAATGCTAAAATTTTTAAAATTTTCGATGCTTAATACACTTTTCCTCCCTAATTATTTATGTTTTCGCAATTTATCCCTTAAATATTTTTGGCTCATTGTACCCTTTAAACTTTACGAAATCGAACTAAAATCACTTTATTTAGAAATAATTTGAAAAATTAGTATAATTTAAGGGACAATTCAGTAACGACGTAAAATATAAAAAAAAACAAAATAAATTAAAAATAATTTAAAGGAAAAATCGAGAATATATATATAATTTAAAGAGAAGTATTTAAGACAATTTTCAATATTAAACCATTTTTAGTGTCTGAAATCTGTGGTAAGTTCGTATTTGTTCGTTTCCCAAGTCATTTATAAGTAAAAATAATTTTCAAAGATGAAACCAAAGATTAATGTCATGTAAGAATCGAATAATAATTTTTGTCATTTCTTATGGGATTAAGTCAACCATTATATTCATTTATAATTTAAGATTTATACGTAAATTTATCCGTAAAATAAACCCAAATCGATAATTGTCTTTAACTTTTAATTGAATTAATTTTATCATTAAAGTCGTTTAATTGCATCAATTTTATTCTTTAAGTTATTTAATTGTGAAAAAATTATTATACTATCCCGGCTTATCATGTCATCCATAATCATATCCAATGAGATTTATCTATTTAATAACACGTAGGAAAGAAGTAAACATCCCACCTTATAAAAAATAAAAGAGGTAAAATATAAAATTAATATTGGATAAGATCACAAATAACGTACTGAGTAAGACGTATTTAATAATATTTCATAATATAATGATTTCAGTCTACTTTAAAGGCAAAATTGATAAAATTAAACTACTTCGAATATAAAATTAATACAATTAAAAAGTATAGACAATATTACTAATTAAAATTTACTTTAATGAAAAACTTAGGCTTAAACCCTAATTCAAAATATTTTAATTTACTTAGTGAAATATTGTACATAAAATGGTCCAATTTAATCCTTGTTATTATAACATCTAAACACTTAATATTTAATTGGCCATGGTAATTAATTAACAAATAATATTTCTTTTGTATTTAACCCTGAGACACAAAGAAAAATTAGATACATGAATCATATGACATAAAAAATGTTATTGATCAATTCCATGACCCAGGTGGACTACAAGAGTTATGTTCAGGTTGTGTCATCTACCTAGATCAATTATAAAAAAAAAAAAAAATTGAATTTTACGACTTCACCAAGAAAAAAAAATTATAAACAGTTAGGTTCGAATAAAACTCAATTTAAAAAAATTATTTATTTAATTTAATTTTTTTATAAAAATTATTTGATTCATAGTTTTAAAAAAATTAAATAAAATTTGAGTTATAAAATAAAAATTCAAATAATTAAGTTTTGAATTTGAATTGAGTCGATCTTAATTAATAATGTCGAGATCACATAATTTTATTAAATTAAAGAGGTATTAACTTATCAATATATTAATAACTTATTAATTTAAATAGAAAAATATATATTGTATATGATTATAGAAAATCTTTTAAATAACATTAATTAATTAATATCATAATATTACAAACAGGGATAGTGCCATGCGTAACATGAGCCCTAATTTTTTAGAATAATTGTATTCAAAGTCTTTCTTAGTTTAAATAGTAATAAAATAAGATTTTTGTCCCTCCCAATGTTAGATTCTACTTCCGTCCCTGATTATAAATGCTTATAATTAAATTTAAAAAAAACTAAAATAACTCAAGTTGATTCAACTTGAATTTCATAAAATAAAATCAATTCAAAAAATTAAAATAAAATTTAAACTATAAAATAATACTCCCTAACTCGACTAAGTCATAAATTTTTAACTCGAGTCGATTCTTGTCCATTCCTGTGCACAGCTTCACTTACAGTACTACAAAACCACTATTTAAGCCATTGCTTTCTTTCATCATTGTTCACCATTCCTTCATCTTTCTTACGAAGCACCGATGGCGAAACTCAGCATCCTTTTCTTCGTCGCCGCCGTGTTTGTTCTCGGCTTCTCTTACCGGAAAGTTGTTGCACTCTCGGGAACAGCTACTTACTACACTGCTCCATACGTTCGTAAGTCCCCGTTGCCTTTGTAAAACTGTAATTCAATTGTATGACTAGTGTTTAGTGATTGATATTTCGTGGTCAAAAATCACAGCGTCAGCTTGTTACGGATACGAAGACGACGGAGTGATGATCGCCGCAGCCAGTGACGCGATATGGGACGGCGGAGCGGTTTGCGGTAGACAATACAAAGTGAAATGCGAAGGGCCGACCAACGAATCCCCTCATCCATGTAGGGGAGCAGAATATATTGTTGTTAAAATAGTTGATTATTGCCCATCTGGTTGCCAAGGCACCATTGATTTATCACAGGAAGCTTTCGCTGCGATAGCCGATCCGGATGCCGGAAAAATCAAAATATACTTCCATGAGTATGTTAATCTTGTGATTAATTTGATCGATTTTATTCGAATTTCTTATTCGTTTTGTTTTCTCGGTTTCAGGGTTTGAAGAATTGTCTGCTGGAATATGACATCTCCCTAGTGGATATGTGTTACATTTCATCTTTTATTTTCAAAGTGAATCCTTCTTAAGTGCACACAAATGATATCAATGTAATGAAAAATAATAGCTTGAGTGCCAAGCAACTGCATGACTGTTCAAGAATAAATAAAGAGGAGGATTTTTACCTAATTTTTATGTTAATCCTCGTTGTTTATCTCATTTACTACAACAAATTTACTTATTATTGACATTTAAAATATTGTCACTAAAATATACATTTATGTCACAATTTCTATTTTGTGACATAAAATTTGTGGTCACAGCGTTCGTCACGCTAGGTGTGTCACTAAATGTCAAATATGATAATATATCTTTTTCGTCACGTATTGTAGAATATTTCGTGACGCTAATGTAAAACATCACCTTATATTTTTTTTATTTAGTGACATTAAATTACGTCACCCAATGATATAAAATTTGGTCATTTATAATTCATATCGTCACCAAAAATATAATAATTTTATTGTATAAGTGACGAAAGAAAGACGTCACATTGTTAGTGACATAATATATCGTCACTTAATAATAGTATGAATGAAGATAATATCAAATATCACCTCATAATTTATATTCAATGACAACTAATAACGTCATCAAATTATATAAGAAATCATTATTAATAAATCTCAAAGTCACGGATAATGCTTTGATTTCTAATTCTTGGTGACACAAAAAATACTATCACGTACTTAATAACATAATTGTCACATAATAATAATTTGTATGACAATAAAATATAACGTTACCTTTTGATTTATAATTAATGACAATTATTTATGTGATAAAAGTATATAAAATTCCATTAGTAATAATTTAAATCATCACAAATAGTACATTAATATCAACCTATTTTTAGTAATATAATATAATGTTACCTAATAGTATTATGAATAACGTCATCTTATATAATCATCTTCAATATAATTACAAAATAAATATTGTCAAATAGTTAATGACAATATATATCGTCAATTTATATGCTAAAGTAGAGTCATTAAATATTAGTTCACCACAATAAACAAATGCTATAAATCAAACCTTATAATTTATATTTTGTTTTAATTTTTCAGAAACCATAATAAATTATTTATGTTAATATGAATGCAAAATCATAATATTGTAAAGTAATAAAAATAAAATATGTCATTCACTAAAATAATAATAGTTTAATTATTAATATTATAAAAATATAAATATTTAAAAATAATAAAAATAATATAATCGTAACATAACTTCTGGAATAGATGTGAGAATCTCAATTTAAATCTTGAGTTGGTTGCGATCCCATCGATAATGATTTAACTGGTGCCATCCTGAAATTCAAATAAAATCTTTATAAATACTAATATATACAATGATAATCAAATTTAGTATTCTTAGTAATTATCCACAATGTAAATAATATATTCTGTACAAATCCACAATACAAACATATAAAATTTCTACACTAAACCAACGAACTAAGATATAAAAAGATAAAGATATGAATTACTGGAAAAATTTAATCAAATAAGAACATGATGAAAAAAGTAAAAAATTAAATAAAATACTTTAGAACAGTCAAATTACTAATCATATCTGCGATATAAAATTAAACAACTTAATAATATATCTAAATAAAATTTACAGATCTAAAATAAAATTTAATAAATCAAAAATTAATTAAATTTTTAGAGAAAAATAAATTATCACAAACATAACACAAGTTTTTTGAAATTAAACTAGTATTCTCAAACAAAAACAAAGAATAATCGAAGTTAGACATAATAAAAACAAAATATACTAACTTCAAATAAAATAAATGAAAAAAAACGTTTATCATAAAACATATGAATGCTACACAAATATGCATATTCTCTTAAATAACACCTTAGATCTGAATAGAACATATAACCCTAATTCGAGTAGAATCATCTATTAAAACAAAACATAAAAAAAATATAAAAAAATACCTTTATGCTACTCTCAATAGCCCTAGCAGTGACTAAGGAAATTAAAGAAATAGTGAAAAAAATGTAAACATTGACGTCTATAAATATGGAAGTTTTGCCATGAATAAGGGATATAATATTAGTTGGAGAGAAAAACTAGAGGAAAAAAAGTTGACTTTTGTAAATTATAGTTGTCTATAATTATAAAAGAATTTTTATATTTTTATCTAAAATTATATAAATTATATTTATGTCCTATAATTGATATATAATTATAAAATTTAAAGAAACAAAGTTATCGTTTCATAATTAAAAAATTGTATTAAAATATTTTATTGTGTTAAAATATTTAGTCAAGGGTATAAAAATATTTTAACATTTCATAAATATTTTATTATATTAAAATATATAATTTATATTTGTATTAAAATTTAAAGAAACAAAGTTACCGTTTCATAATTTATAGAATATTAAAATTCTTTTATTGTATTTAAATATGTAGTCAAAGATATATAATTTTATAATTAAAATATTGAGATATTGATGTATAACCTACATTATTTTTTGTAATATGATTTTTTCTTATTTTTATTAAATGAATATTTTTATATTTTAAAATTGTTGATGTTTTATATATTTAACTATATTGGTGCTTTATGAATATTTATATGATCAATTATAAATATCTATTTTTAATTATATAGATATAAATCCATGAAATTTATTAAAGTGTATTAGTAAAACAAAAATTATATGATCAGTTTTAAAAGTATATTATTAAATTTTTTATTTTTTAATAATTATTGACGTTAAGCATTAAATTACAATTTCAAGTGATATATTTAAAATTAATATAAAATATAAGACATGTAATAATTAGTATCAAAATATACTTTTTTGTCATAATTAAATATTTTTATGATATAAATAAAATATCACCCTTTTATCTTTTAAATTATGACGAATAAAAATATCGTAAATTAATATTTTTTATGAGGAATTTATAACGCCAATAATTAACATTGAATTTTTAGAATAATAATTCGTCACTAATTTTTTTATTTTATTTGCGACGATATCATAACGTCACTAATTTCTTTAAATATCATTAAAAAATTTTCAACCAAAATTTATTTAAGGCGCCAAACATATAGTGACGAAAATAAATAACGTTTTAGAAAATGTCAATAAAATATATCGTTATAAATAAACTGAGACGAAAAAAATCGTCACGTATATAGTATGTTTTGTAACGTTATACACAACATCATACAGAAATTATGTCACTGATTGATCATTTTGTTGTAATTTTTATCAATTTAAGAAGTTTGTTGTCTCTTAAGTAAGATTTTAAATTCGAGATTTCTTATAAAAAATAAAAATAATTTTATTGTTATTTTTGGTATTGTATTGTTAAAATTAAAATGGCCAACAATATTTCATAACATTCATAGACGATTACTCACGTTATGGGTACTTATATCTCATTTATGAAAAATCTCAATCTTTGGACATGTTCAAATTTTATAAAGCTGAAGTTGAGAATCAACTCAACAAAAGAATTAAAAAAGTTTGATCTGATCGTGGTGGTGAATACTACGGTATATATGATGAGTCAGGTGAACAACGTTTAGGACCATTTGCAAAATTCCTAGAGAAATGTGCTATTGTTCCACAGTCCACCATGTTAAGATCAACAAGTATGAATGGTGTAACTGAGAGACGTAATAGGACTCTTAAGGATATGGTAAGAAGTATGATTGCTCATTCTACCTTACTTGAGTCTCTCTGGGGGGAAGCATTAAAGAAATTAACTCACATTCTGAACAGAGTACCCACTAAAGCAGCTCAAAAAACACCTTATGAACTTTGAGTAGGTAAAAAACCTACTTTAAAGCACTTTCATATTTGGGGATGTCCAACTGAGGCAAGACCTTATAGGCCACATGAAAAGAAATTGGACTCCAAAACAGTAACTACTTTATTGGTTATTCTGAGCGATCTAGGGGCTATAAGTTTTATGATCCCAGAATTAAGAATATTTTTGAGATGGAAACTACAATATTTTTTGATGATATTAAGTTTGGAGGAAGAAATAAGGTTAGAAACATAGTTTTTGATGAAGAATTGAGTTCTAACTCAATTCCTACTATCACTTTTGATGATGTTTAGGTTCATATACCCATCGTCAATCAAGAAGTGAATCTGAATCCCCAATAAGATAATATCGAACAACTTCCTCCTATTCAGAATGAAGTAATTATTTCGGAAGGACAACCTCAAAAACAAGTGCCATTAAGGAGATCCATGAGAGAAATGAGAAATGCTATTCCGAATGATTATAATGTGTTTCTCCAAGAAAATGAGGATGCCGGTAGAATGATGGAAGAAGACCCAAACATCTTTCATCAAGCCATGAAAAGTATTAACTCTTAAAAATGGATTAATGCCATGCAAGAAGAGTATAAATTCATGTATGACAATAAAGTTTGAGAATGTAACACCTGAGTAAAAAAAAGAATAAAAGTAGGGTTGTGGGGTTTCAAACCCACAACCCTCAATCTGCTAAACCTGTGATCCAACCATCTGAGCTATTTAGCTCTTGATTGTTAATATCTCACTTCTTGCTTTTAATTTATCCCTGTTTCGAATAATAATAATAATAATATTCGAAATATATCTGTTGGTTTGTTGGATCCTTTTTAAATCTAAAATAACCCCCCCGACCTTTCGGATACCCTTCTCTCCTGCCCATCTCCGATCACCGGCGATCTCGCCCATCACCGCGACGTGTCATGCACCGCCACCGTCACCGTGACCGCCGCAACCCCCAGAGCAAAACCCCTCTACCAACGCATCGTACCGCCGTCTGAGTCGTCGGTAATCGAAGCGAGAACCTTCGACAGAAACCTAGGATTTTTTCGAACGTTTAAACCGATTTTCCAGTCGTTCCAATAATCGAACCGGTACGTCGACGGCTTTCCCGCGTCCACCGTTGAAGGGCGAGCGAAACCCCTCCGAGAACGCCTCCATCCGACGTCGGCAGGGACCTCGTCGAAGTTCATATCCGAAACGTTGAAAGGGTGAGTTTGAAACCTATAATCGTGTTTTTTCTGGTTTTATGTTGAAATTATGGTGTTAAATCTGATCCTGGAGTTTTTTTCGAGCCGGAAACGTATTTCTCTGACTATTTAGGCCACGCGTGACCTTCACGCGCCGTTGCTGGCGATTTCCGGCCACCGTGGACGGCTGCCGGGAACCAACCGGTCTGAACCGGTCAACCCGAGTCAAACCGGCCTTGAACCGGTCGAACCGAACCGATCTAACCTGACCCATTGACCAACCCGACCCGTTGACCGACCCATTGACCGACCCAACCCGTTGACCAGTGACGTCAGTGTTGACTGCTGACGTGGCTGCTGACGTCAGCGTTGACTGTTGACGTGGCTACTAACGTGGCAGCTGACGTCAGCGTTGCTGCTGACGTGGCAGCTGACGTCAGTGTTGACTTTGCTGACGTCAGCGTTGACTTTGACAAAAAAAAGTCAAAATTTTCAAAAACCCCTATTTTATGTTTTTTGACGTCCTGAGTCCATCCGTGAAGTCCGTTTTTCGAAATTCAATCCCGAAAGCCTCCAAATTGGACTTTAAAGTCTTGAGTCAAACTTTTCTTCTAAGTTAAGTTAAGTTCAGAGTTTTAATCTGGGTCTAATATCGATAACTGTTTACTTGTAGGATCTCATAGTCCACCCGATCGAGTACCAACCCAGCCTGGTTCCTCCCGGTTCGACCCGACTCGTGATCCGATCGTGACTCGTATGTATTCTCTCTCTAGTGAATAAACCCAGTATCTAGACTCTTGTATTGATATAAAATTTGATCGTGTACCTATAGGGTCCAGTACTGCTGCAGAGCGAGGCTCAGCCGCCCAGTAGACCACCTGTGTGCTTTTACTCTTTTGAGGTGTGTTCCCTTACGTGCTATATGTTGTATGATATTGCTTTCCCGTTTTTACGAACCAAGCATGTACACATGATTATTTTCGGATTTTACCTAGACACATATGTTGAACTTGATCATATTTTGTTTTGCGGTATGCCTGACATATTTTACATGACATGCCCTGATTTAGCATTACATGATATCTGAATAATTACTGTCACTGCCATCATTATACCTGCTATTACTGCATGCCTGTCACTTTAGGTTTGGGGATGATGTGTAGTGCCTGTTGTTCGGTTCAGCCTTGATCCAGTTGGTAATTTTGTCCTGTTTACAGTTCCTAACTACGGTTAGGGTAATTTCGTCCTGATATCGGTTCCCGTGCTACAGCCAGGGTAATTCCTCCTGTTACCTAAGGTGATTCCTTAGGCCAGTACCTTTTCCTCATCGGGCTTAGGTTAATGCCTGTACTAGATACTGTTCTGGGAAACCGTATCCTGGAGATCGGTTGGGGGTAGTATATCATGCCATGCATTTCATGCATTATTTTCTGATATCATATATATTTGTTACTTGTGACTTTTATGCATTGGTGGAACACACTGGGCTCCATAGCTCATACCTGTTTTCTTCCCCCTTTTAGATAATCGTAGATAGGCATCCCGGATTTGGCACTCGGAGGATTTACACCTTCCAGATTATCTATTGATGTAATACTTATATTTTCCGGGTTTTTAGTAGGGTGACATGTGCCTTTATTTTGCAACTGATATGCCTATATTTTGTTACTGTTTGGTTTTAACTTATCCTGTTTTATTATTGTGACATGGGATGTTCATAAACAACATTTTAAGCACACTGTACTTTGAGATTGATGATCTTATATGATCACTTGGATTTATGGTCCAAACTGTGATTTTGATAGAATTGTCATCTTTACAGGATATCTTGATTTTTGGTTAAACTTGTATTTGTTTTATGTTCGTTTGGAAAAAAAATGTGACTACTTTAGGTCGGGCTTTTCGCATAGGCCGGTCTAGGGGGTTACATTTAGTTGGTATCAGAGCTTTTGGTTTTAAGATTCTCGGACTGTGATGGGTCCTAAATAAAACGTTTTCTGTTAAACCGTTTTTAGTTAATATCTGAAAGGCCAGGTCACCTATATCTTTTTGTATTGTGTATGATTCTCTAGTGCTAATTCTAATCCCATAAACTCTATTCTTGTAGATTACCTGAGACTCATGAGTGTCCGTAGGGTTCGCTGGACCACCCGAGGACGTGGTCGTGCGACTAGCTTCGCCGATCCTATAGAGGAGCCTATCAGCGGCCCTCCGCCCATTACTCTTGTAGACCCTTCCGTTCCTGCTAGCACCACTGTACCGCCTGGCCCACATCCTCCTACGGGCATAGGTATGTCTATCCCGGTCAGAGGGGCACCTGTACCGAGCACCGAGCCTGCTACCACAGTGACAGATGAGACCCTTAGTAGATAGTTCCTTCAGCTGATACAAGGAGCTATCAGAGCTTCAGGTGCTATGCCAGATACTCCTATCTCTCAAATCCTGATCGCCAATAGAGTGAGGACTTTTTTTGGATCCCTGACAGGTGCACCTTCTGAGGCTGAGTCATGGTTGTATGACACTTAGAGACGCATGGACCAGCTGGGTTTGGAGCCAGCTAAGAGATATTTGGGAGCTGTGTCTATGCTTGATGGTAGTGCCCACGTCTGGTGGGAGTCTGTGGTGAGTAGTGTATCCCCTGATATGTTGACTTGGGACTTCTTCAAGGAGCGGTTCAGAAACCGTTTCCTAGGTGAGCGATATCTGAGAGAGAGGCGTCAGGCCTTCAAGGATTTGATTCAGGGTACCATGACAGTGGCCGAGTATGAGTTATAGTTTCTGGATTTGATGAGGTATGGTGCTGGGTTGGTGGCTACAGAGAAGGATAGGTGCGACAAGTTTCTTGAGGATCTACGTATTGGTATCAGAGACAGAGTAGCCACGCACCATGATACAGTATTTGAGGATCTTGTAAACCGTGCAAAGACAACTGAGGACTTGGAGAAGCTTTCTGATAGTCAGATTATCAGGGATCAGGATCGTGATAGGGGTAGAGATAGGGATCGTAGGAAGGACCGTAACCGATCTGGGTACACGGCCATGGTGAGTCCTATAGTCACCTTGATAAGAGGGCTCGATCTGCACCGAGTCAGAGAGGTGGTTCTTACCATCGGCCTACGGCACCTCAAGACTCTACCGTCAGCCAAGGTGGTTCTTCTGGGTTTCCGACTGTATCAGCATGTGACTTTTGTGGCAACCTGCATAAGGGCGAGTGTAGGAAGAAGACTGAAGCATGTTTTCGATGTGGTTCTTTCGAGCACTTTTTGAGAGACTGCCCCTATCCACCTTCTGTTGGTCGACCATCGACCCATACCCCTGTGCACACTCAGACACCATCCCGATCTCAGACATCTGTTCAGACACTTGCTACAGGGCGTTTTCAGGGTAGAGCTTCTGGGTCTGTTGCTATATCCGATACTAGGGGCCGAGGCCACCTGAGTGGTGGACCACCTGTTTCTGAGGCTCGTCAGCCAGCACTAGTTTATGCTACCAGACATCGTGATGATCGAGATAAACCAGATGTTATCGCAGGTACTTTTACCATCCTTTCTGTCCCGTACTTTGCCTTGCTTGACAATGGTTCCACCCAATCCTATATATCCAAGTCAGTATCTAGTGATCTTTCGATCTCTGTTGAGGACACCGAGAGAGTTGTTACCGTTATGAGCCCCATGGGACAATCTTTATCTGTGAATAAGGTGTTTCGGAGATGTCCCCTCGTTGTGGAAGGGGAAGTGTTCCTTGCGGATCTTATGGAACTTCCTTTACAGAAGTTCGATCTCATCCTGGGGATGGATTGGTTATCTGAGCATCGTGTTAGTCTAGACTGCGAGGCCAAAAGGGCCACGTTAAGGACTCAGGATGGGCGATCCGTAGTTTTGGTTGGTGAACGTCGAGGCTATCTGACCAATGTTATATCAGTTTTGACTGCTGACAGGATGATCCGTAAAGGATACGAGACCTTTATTGCCTGTTTCCTTAACACAAAGGGGTCTCTATCTAAGATCGAGGAAATTCGCACTGTTAGCGAGTTTCCTGAGGTTTTTCCTGAGGAGCTACCGGGTCTCCCTCCAGACAGGGAGGTTGAGTTTGAGATTGAGACTTATCCCGGATCAGCACCAGTTTCTATGGCCCCGTACCGTATGGCTCCGAAAGAGTTGAAGGAGTTGAAAGTTCAGTTACAGGAACTGCTTGACCGAGGATTCATTCGACCTAACTCTTCACCCTGGGGAGCTCCAGTACTCTTTGTTAAAAAGAAGGATGGTTCCCTGCGGTTGTGCATCGACTACCGGAAGCTGAATAAGCTAACGGTGAAAAACAAATACCCTTTACCCAGGATTGATGACTTGTTTGACCAGTTTCGGGGAGTTACAGTCTTCTCGAAGATGGATCTTCGATCTGGGTACTATCAGTTGAAGGTTAAGGGCTTGAATGTTGCTAAGACTGCTATCCACACCAGGTACGGGCATTATGAGTTTTTAGTGATGCCTTTCGGGTTAACTGATGCTCCTGCTGCCTTCATGGACCTGATGAACCGTGTTTTCCGACCCTATCTGGACCAGTTTGTTGTAGTGTTCATTGATGATATCCTGGTTTACTCCTGCTCTGAGGATGAGCATGTTGGGCATCTGAGAGTAGTGCTGCAGACTCTTAGAAAGCATCGGTTATATGCTAAGCTAAGTAAGTGTGAGTTCTGGCTTAGTGAGGTGGCTTTTCTGGGACATGTTGTTTCAGCTAAGGGTATCTAGGTGGATCCGAGTAAAATTGATGTAATCACCAGTTGGAAGCCTCCTAGAAACGTGTCTGAGATCCGTAGTTTTCTGGGCTTGGATGTGTTTTGATGCAGGGTGGTAAGGTGATCGCTTATGCATCACGCTAGTTGAGACCACATGAGTGTAACTACCCCACCCATGATCTTGAGCTTGCCGCAGTGGTTTTTGCTCTAAAAATCTGCAGACACTATCACTACGGAGAGAAGTGTTATATCTTTACCGATCATAAGAGCCTGAAGTACCTCCTTCTTAAGAATTATGACTGCGAGATTGAGTATCACCCGGGGAAGGCTAATGTTGTGGCTGATGCTTTGAGTCGTAAGACCATATCAGACCTGAGATCCCTGTTTGCCAGGATGAGTGTATTTGATGATGGTAGCCTACTGGCTGAGTTACAGGTCAAACCGACCTTGGCCGAGCAGGTCAAGGCCAAGTAGTGATTAGATGACTCCTTACTTCCTGTTATGCAGCAAGTTGAGCAAGGATCCACCTCTGTTTATTCTTTTGACCAGGATGGAGTCCTTTGTTTTAACGGTCGATACTGTGTACCCAACGATACTGAGTTGAAACAGACCATTCTCAGAGAGGCTCATAGTAGTCCTTATGCTATGCATCCCGGAGGAGATAAGATGTATCAGAACCTGAAACAGAGATACCGTTGGGTAGGTATGAAAAAGGATATCTCTGACTATGTATCTATATGCTTGACATGTCAGCAGGTGAAAGCAGAACATCAGCATCCTTCTGGTCTCTTGCAACCTATCAAGATTCCAGAATGGAAATGGGAGCGAATCTCGATGGACTTTGTTACTGGTTTGCCTCTGACCCCGTCTAAGAAAGATTCTGTCTGGGTTGTTGTTGATAGACTTACAAAGTCGGCTCACTTTATTCTTGTCCGGGTCACTTATTCTTTGGAAAAGCTGGCTAGACTGTATATTTCTGAGATTGTCAGATTGCATGGGGTGCCCTTGTCTATCATTTCTGACCGAGATCCGAGGTTTACTTCCTTTTTTCTGGACAGCTTTACAGTCTGCTTTAGGTATCCGTCTAAATTTCAGTACATCTTTTTATCCTCAGACAGATGGTCAGTCTGAGAGAGTGATACAGATCCTGAAGGATATGTTACGGGGTTGTGTTTTAGACTTCCGAGGCAATTGAGAGGATTTTTTCCCCTAGCAGAGTTTGCTTATAATAACAGTTATCAGGCCAGTATCCGTATGGCACCTTACGAGGCCTTGTATGGTCGTAAGTGTCGTACCCCCATCTGTTGGACAGAGTTGTATGATCGGAAGACTCTGGGTCCCGAGTTGATTCAGGAAACTGAGGAGACTGTCAGATTGATCCGAGATCGCTTAAAGGAAGCTTTTGATAGATAAAAATCATATGCTGATCGGAGGAGGAAGGACATCGAGTTTGAGGTTGGTGATTAGGTTTTCTTGAAGGTCTCTCCATGGAAGAAAGTTCTGAGATTTGGGCGTAAGGGCAAGTTGAGCCCGAGATATATTGGACCATACCGTATTCTAAAAAGAATCGGGCCTGTAGCTTATCAGCTAGAGTTACCTCCTCAGCTTAGCCGTATTTATGATGTGTTTCATGTATCCATGTTGAGACAGTACCATCCAGATCCGAGTCACATCATCCATGTTCAGGATGTTGAGTTACGACCAGACCTAACTTATGAGGAGGAACCTGTCCAGATCTTAGAATCGGATGAGAGAGTTCTAAGAAGGAGGCGTATCCCTATGGTTAAAGTTCAGTGGAGAAACCGTAACCCTTCCGATACCACCTGGGAGATCGAGGAGTCTATGAGGGAGAAGTTCTCGTCTCTGTTCAGTTCAGGTAAATTTCGAGGACGAAATTTCTTTTTAGAGGGGGAGAGTTGTAACACCTGAGTAAAAAAAAAGAATAGAAGTGGGGTTGTGGGGTTTCAAACCCACAACCCTTAATCTGCTAAACCTGTGACCTAACCATCTGAGCTATTTAGCTCTTAAGTGTTAATATCGCACTTCTTGCTTTTAATTTATCCCTGTTTCGGATAATAATAATAATAATATTCGAAATATATCTGTTGGTTTGTTGGATCCTTTTTAGATCTAAAATAACCCCCCTGACCTTTCGGATACCCTTCTCTCCTGCCTATCTCCGATCACCGGCGATCTCGCCCACCATCGCGCCGTGTCATGCACCGCCACCGTCACCATGACCGTCGCAACCCCTAGAGCAAAACCCCTCTACCAACGCGTCGTACCGTTGCCTGAGTCACCGATAATCGAAGCGAGAACCTTTGACAGAAACCTAGGGTTTCGTTGAATATTTAAACCAATTTTCCGACCGTTCCAGTAACCGATCCGGCGCGTCGACGACTTCCCCGCGTCCACCGTTGAAGGGAGAGCGAAACCCCTCCGAGAATGCCTCCATCCGACGTCGGTAGGGACCTCGTCAGAGTTCATTTCCGAAACGTTGAAAGAGTGAGTTTGAACCCTATAATTGTGTCTTTTTCTGGTTTTATGTTGAAATTATGGTGTTAAATCTGATCCTGGAGTTTTTTTTCGAGCCGGAAATGTATTTCTCCGATTGTTTAGGCCACGCGTGGCCTTCACACGCCGTCGCTGGCGATTTCCAGCCACCGTGGACGGCTGCCGAGAGCCAACCGGTCTGAACCGGTCAACCCGAGTCAAACCGGCCTTGAACCGGTCGAACTGAACTGATCTAACCAAACCCGTTGACCAACCCGACCCGTTAACCGACCCGACCCGTTGACCAGTGACGTCAGCGTTGACTGTTGACGTGGCAGTTGACGTGGCCGCTGATGTGGCAGCTGACATGGCCGCTGATGTGGCAGTTGACGTCAGTGTTGACTGCTGACGTGGTAGCTGACGTCATCGTTGACTGCTAAAGTGGCTGCTGACGTGGTAGGTGACGTCAACGTTGACTTTGCTGACGTCAGCGTTGACTTTGACCAAAAAGTCAAAATTTTCAAAAACCCCTATTTTATGTTTTTCGACGTCCTGAGTCCATCCGTGAAGTCCGTTTTTCGAAATTCAATCCCAAAAGACTCCAAATTGGACTTTAAAGTCTTGAGTCAAACTTTTCTTCTAAGTTAAGTTAAGTTCAGAGTTTTAATCTAGGTCTAATATCGATATCTGTTTACTTGTAAGATCTCATAGTCCATCCGATCGAGTACCGACCCAGCCTGGTTCCTCCCGGTTCGACCCGACTCGTGATCCGATCGTGACTCGTATATATTCTCTCTCTAGTGAATAAACCCAGTATCTAGACTCTTGTATTGATATAAAATTTGATCGTGTACCTATAGGGTCTAGTACTGCTGCAGAGCGAGGCTCAGCCGCCCAGTAGACCACCTGTGTGCTTCTACTCTTTTGAGGTGTGTTCCCTTACGTGCTATATGTTGTATGATATTGCTTTCCTGTTTTTACGAACCAAGCACACATGATTATTTTCGGATTTTACCTAGACACATATGTTGAACTTGGTCATGTTCTGTTTTGCGGTATGCCTGACATATTTTACATGACATGTCCTGATTTAGCATTACATGATATCTGAATAATTACTGTCACTGCCATCATTATACCTGCTATTACTGCATGCCTGTCACTTTAGGTTTGGGGATGATGTGTAGTGTCTGTTATTCGGTTCAGCCTTGATCCAGCTGGTAATTTCGTCCTATTTACGGTTCCTAGCTACGGTTAGGGTAATTCCGTCCTGATATCGATTCACGTGCTACAACCGGGGTAATTCCGCCTGTTACCTAAGGTGATTCCTTAGGCCGGTACCTTTTCCCCATCGGGCTTAGGTTAATGCCTGTACTAGATATTGTTCTGGGGAACCGTATCTTGGAGATCGGTTGGGGGTAGTATATCATGCCATGCATTTCATGCATTATTTTCTGATATCATATATATTTGTTACCTGTGACTTTTATGCACTGATGGAACACACTGGGCTCCATAGCTCATACTTGTTTTCTTCCCCCTTTTAGATAATCGTAGATAGGCATCCCGGATTTGGCACTCGAAGGATCTACACCTTCCAGATTATCTATTGATGTAATACTTATATTTTTCGGGTTTTTAGTAGGGTGACATGTGCCTTTATTTTGTAACTGATATGCCTATATTTTGTTACTAATTGGTTTTAACTTATCCTGTTTTATTATTGTGACATGGGATGTTCATGAACAACGTTTTAAGCACACTGTATTTTGAGATTGATGATCTTATATGATCACTTGGATTTATGGTCCAAACTGTGATTTTGATAGAATTGTCATCTTTACAAGATATCTTGATTTTTGGTTAAACTTGTATTTGTTTTATGTTCGTTTGGAAAAAAAAATGTGACTACTTTAGGTCGGGCTTTTCGCATAGGCCGGTCTAGGGGGTTACAGAGAACTTATCCCATTACCTAAAGGTGCAAAACCAATTGGTTCTAAATGGATTTTTAAAACCAAGAGGGATACAAATGGTAATGTGGAGAGGTATAAGGCGCGTCTTGTAGCTAAAGAGTATACTTAAAAGGAATACATTGATTTTTTAGAGATTTTTTCTCCGATTTCATCAAAAGACTCTTTTAGGACAATCATGGAATTTGTAGCTCATTTTGATCTTGAATTACATCATATGGATGTCAAAACTGTGTTTCTTAATGGAGACATTAAAGAAACTATTTATATTGTGCAACCGGAAAGCTTTTAGTTAGGAGACCCAAAGAATATAGTTTGCAAATTAACAAAATCCATATATGGACTCAAGCAAGTTTCTCGTCAATGGTACCATAAATTCATCAAGTAATGACGTGTATCACAAATTTAGTAGGAGTAAACATATATTTATGATTTTATATGTTGATGACATTTTGCTTGCCACAAATGATATAGATTTATTGCATGAAACCATGAGATTTCTTTCTAAGCATTTTGAAATGAAAGATCCTGGGAATGCTTCTTTTGTTTTAGAAATTTAGATACATCGAGATCAATCTCGAGGTATTCTTGGATTATCACAAAAGATCTATATTGATAAAGTACTTAAAAAGTTTGACATATATAATAGTAAACCAATAGACACTCCTGTTACTTAAAGTAATCTTAAAATTCAAGGAATGCATAAAATTCCTTATACATCAACTATTTGGAGTTTAATGTATGCTCAAGTATATACTCGTTCGGATATTGCGTACATTGTCGGGATGTTAGGCAAATATTCAAGCAACCCTGGTATGGACCGTTGAAAAGCAGGTGAGAGGGTTATGAGGTATCTTCAGAGAACAAAAAATTACATGCTCACATACAAAAAATCAGATCATTTGGAGGTCGTAGGGTATACGGATTCTGATTTTGTTGGATGTCAAGATAACAAAAAATCTACATCAGGTTATATCTATTTGTTAGCTGGTGGAGCTATATCATAGAAAAGAGTCAAACAAACACTTGTAGCTTCTTCCACTATGGCAACAAAGTTTGTAGTATGTTATGAGGCATCAAATCATGGAATATGGCTACGAAATTTTGTTACTAGGCTGCATATTTTGGAGAATATAGAAAGATTGCTTAAATTATTTTGTAACAATAAATATGCATCATTTATTCTATAAACAATAAGAACACTTTAAATTTAGTTCCTAGTTGTTAAAGAAAATTCAGAGTATTTGTGTGTCTATAGAGTATGTTGGTACAAACTCTATAATTTCACTCTTATTGAGAAGCTATAACTCTAGGTCTTTCATGAGTACACTGCTCATAATGGTGTAATATTATTTAAGTATATTCAGTTTTAGTGAGAGCTTGTTATTTTGATAAATGTTCATTCGTTTTAAACACAATTTTGGTTACTTTAGTTTAAAGTTAATTTTTGTAGAAATAAAGTTATTTCGGCTTATGCATACTCTAAATTCAGTAAAGTTTGACCTCAAATTTAGCAGTTGGAAATAGACATGTTCGGTTCATATTTATATGTAATTTTCATGCTACGCATCCATGATTGATCTATGTCATTTGATTATGTTTGTATACGTGACCATTGATGGGTCTAGTCATGATTGATATGATGAAGACCGCTTTGATCCTATATGGATATAATTGATGGAAGAGATTGTTATAGAATACCTATTATATGATTGCAAATTTTTGAGCTCTTAAGATTATATATTTGTCAAGAAATATATGTTGCCCAAGTGGGAGATTGTTGGATTAAAATTCAATAATAGTGGACACATATGTATAATGTATAGTGCTATTATAAAGTTTAACACGTAATTAAATGACCAATTATGTTACACGTGTTATAGGTATTAAATTATCATGGAATTAAAAGTGTAGATACCATAAGGTGTATTTATAATTTGATGAGGGGTAGAGTTATAAATACTTAATAGTTGATTTAATAATCAACTATATAAAGGGGATATGGTCCCCAAGAATTACGTTAACTTGCATACCTATTTTTCCGTCTGAGAGTTGTGCGGCAAGAGATAACCTAACTTCTTGGAAGATCAAACCCTCTGGAAAATCTCCATTAATGGATTCAAGTACGCTTCCGCATTCAGTTTATTTATTTTATTATTCTTGATGATTTGACATGTATAGATCTTAGATTTATATCCGTATTGAATTTATTTTAATTCTAACATGTATTACCTGAAGAAGAGTATCGATATCGAAAGATCCAAAGAAAATTATTTTTGCACAATCAACCGAGACTGATGCTGCTTATAAATTCTAGCATTCCGATTATTAATTATTAAATAAATTAATTTAATGATCATTGAATTATTTGGGTATATTTATTTTGATCATCGAACATGTCAATAAAATAATTAAATTTATTAAATCAACTTATTTTAACTATCATCGTTAAAAAATAACAAAGGAATGACGAAATAATAACGTTAGCATAATTTTATAAAATTACACAATTAGTTCCTGTTATATACAATTATACATACCATATCAATTCACTTGTCCTTTTGGTGCTCCTCATGACTCGTTTTTTGGTACAGACAATTGCAAATAATCTAAACCAACCGTAAAAGTGATATGATTATAAAAAGACGTTTAAAAACTCAAAATTTTAATTCAAATTTTATAAACTCAACATAAATAAAAAAAGATAATTAAAGTTTAATTCGTAAAATACAATACGTTAATTTAAAATTTTAATTTGACTTAACTCTATTGAACTCATCAACTAAGGATAGATTCTTGAGAGATAACACTCAGTTTCATCCAACTTTACATGAAGATAACAGGAGAGCTTGACTCCTATTAATACAAGGCTTAGAATCCTAATTGCATCTGTTTAAGCAGTTGCAACAACCTATGCTCTTTTCATATAACAGACAATGATATTGTCACGGGGTCAGAGTTTTCGCGCAGGGACTTCTACCCGTACGGCACCTCAGGTCTCTCGCATACCCGAGGATCAGCCTTAACGATCTCCGATGCTCACTGGTTTCACCCTCCCATTGGCTCATCAAGAAAGCGGGGATAGCTCCCGACCAGTGTAGTGCGCGATCAGTACGCTCATCCGAAGATAAGACGACTGCTCGACACGTACTACACCCTTATTGCTATCCCGCTCCCATGCATTAAGCACAACCAGAAAGCATTTCGCTCAGTCCCGCGTAGTCACGATGAACGGTCCGTGACAATATGTATAAATGCCACGTCAATGGAAAACCCACTTATAAGGGGAGTACTCTGAGTGGCTGTTTAAGACATTATTAGTTTAGGACCTTTAAATTTAATTATTTAGTTTTATAATTTATTAATAAATAAATTAATTAAGTTAATGATTAAAATTAATTTTTAAGGTATTTATATAAATAAATATAATAATAAAAATAATATGCTTCAAATATTAAATTAATTATTTAAATTATTGAGATGAATAATGTTTTTTTTTATCATTTTCTATATCTAACACTAAAAAAATAAATTTTAAGCATTAACCCTAATTTTTAAATCATAAATTCTAAACTCTATACCAATACCTTAAACTTTAATCTTAAATTATAATTTTAATCTCTAAATGTAATTTTTATTATTAGTGCATAAAAAAGATATAAAAAACAACTTTTTTATTCATGATAAAAAATATGTTTTTCTTAGATTAAAGACCATATTTAATTTTCATTTAATATCTCGAAAATCTCAAAAATATATATTTCATAACAATAGAAACATAGAAGCTTATTTTTTAATATCGGGTCTTACCTTACGAAATTTAACCGTCCAAATTATTAACTTTATTAAACCATGATTACATTTATAAGTTTATTCTTGTAATAAAATATATATTTCATAACAGTAGAAACATAGAAGCTTCTTCAAGGTTTCATGTCGTGTGTTTCACTTGTCCCTTTTGGTGCTCCGCATGACGCGCTTCCTGGTATATGCGAACATGGAGTGAAGCTATAACGACCTGTAAAGGAGATATTTGGAAATTAAAAATGATTAGATGAAGCTTAAATTAGTTATTACAGACAAGGATCTAAATTATGTATTTTATTATCGTTACAGACATAATAGATACGATTAGAAATTTTAACTTAACTCGATTGAATGTTCATCTCTAGTTATAAATTATTATTTTTTATACTATCCATGTCGAACAATATTATTTACGTAATATAACAGACTGCTATTTGAATCCCGTACAAAATTGATTCCATTACCTGGATCCAGCTTTCTCTGAGAGAGTGTTTCCTGTGGTAAGAAGACAATCGATGCCAAGAGGAAGCAGCAAAGGATGAGAGACAACGAAGGTTTGCTGATTGCCATGTTTTGCTTCTCTATGCTCTTGTCATAGGGAAGACAAGGAGAGTTATAAAGGACAAGACAATGGGAGGAACACGGCAATTGACTGACTTGGAAATTTTTATCTTAATTAATCTATATTGACTCACGTAAATATATGATTTTAATAAGTAAATCGCTTAAGAAGAATGAAAATTGTTTGATCCTTAATCGTATTTTTTTAATGTCTTAATTTTAAAAAATAGGTTTAGAGTTTAAGGTTAGAGTTTAAAGAATTAGGGGTATTATATATTTTTAAGGGTATAGATCACTTCAGGGTTTTAGACGTGAAAATTAAGATTAAAGTTTAAAATTTAATTTTTAATTATTTTTTAATATGAGAAATAAAAAAAATATAATTAGGAGATAAAATATTTTTATTCATATATATAAAATTTTGATTTAAAAAAAAAGTTAATTGGAAGTTTCCCGGTGATTAAAAGAATGAATTAGAACTAATAAAAGTTGACTAATCTGGTGCATTTGAACTTGTTTTAATTTATTCTTTCTTTATAGTAAAAGTTTTCAAAAGATGGTGTTTTAAGGTCTCTTGGGAAATTAATTTCATCCTTAGTGGGAGCTTGTTTAAAAATATATGCATAATGCAAAAATATCCCTTTAATATTAGAATGAATAATTATTTTAGTCTCTATTTTTTTTAAAAAATTAATTCTTAATATTTTATTTTAAGTTAAAATGATCTCTTTGCGGTAAAAATTATTAATCAATTAATTGTAAACAGCTTAAAATATCATGACAAACTTATACGACAGTGCATGTTGATATGGTAGTAAGGGGCGGATCTAAAAATTTAAATTTAGTAGTACACTCACGGTAATAAATACAATCATATGTATGATTAAAGTAAACTGATAGAAATCTATTATTGATAAAAATTTAAATTTTTTTGTCATTTTTTTAATTTTGACTCAATATAACTTTAAATTTATTATTGATAAAAATTTAAAAATATATATTTTAAAAACCTCTAATCAAATAGTTTAAAAATATATATTTTATAAATTTATACTAAATCTTATTAGATGTTCATTTATATTTTATAGAGGAGTGAACTAATAATAATTAAAACTTTAATTAAGTGACCTAATTGTAATTTTAATAATTAAATGGTTCAATTATAATCTTAATAATAATTGAGTAACCTTTATTCTAATTTATCTAAATTTTTATGGTAGGTCAAGCATGACCTATGGTAGATACACCCCTGATGGAGTGATGGTAGTGCCATATAAACATTTTTTTTTGACTTGAAAGAATGTTACAGTTGTTACAAATTAATTTTATAAAATTATATAAAATATAAAATTATTTTTTTAATGATGTGTTATTATGTCAAGTTTTTTTAAGTTGTTTTTTATTAGTTGATTAATAATTTTTATCTTTTAAATGATTATTTTAACCCAAAATAAAATATTAATGATTATATTATTGTAAAAAAATAAATGAGTTGAAATGTCAATTTTGTCGAACATTAGAGACTTTTTGGCTTTATGTTGAAAATGTATATAGAATGCTGAAATTTAGAACATCATGAGAGTTTCAATTATTTTTTAATGACAAGTGACACATGTCAACACTTGATTAATAGAAAATAATCGATATTAATTATATAAAAATATTCAAAAAAAATTTAATCAATTAGTGACATGTGTCACTATCTTGGTAGATTAGATTAAATTAAAGTTAAGAGCAAAATAATAAAATATATAAGTAACATCGATCAAATGTGTATTATGCAAAATTATGATAACTGTGTGTCACCCTTTTTCTTATATTTTAACGGCATTTGATTCGATTGTAACCACTTAAATAAATAATTTATATCAAAATAAAATTGATTATAATAGTTGAATCAATTAGTAGCTGAAAAGAAGCAAAGATCAAAGAGAATATTAGAAATGCAAGTTATAGAATTTCTAAATTCTGATATAAGATATTTTGTAGATTTAGTCGTATATTTTTTTAAAGTGTAGCAACAACAAGACGATCTTGTCTAAGGTTAGACACTAACTGATCAAACATCTCCTTCATACTCATAAGACACCCCCTTTGAACATTTTGAATGACAGGGGCTATCTGCTCAGGGGTAGCTTCTACCGAAGGTTGATATTGTTCTTGTGGAAGATTCGGTTTCATGCTCACACTGTCACCCTCATTAGAAGAACCCTCAAGACTTTCAGAGCTAATCTTGTATCAACAACCATTCTACAAAGGGGTAGACAAGATAAAGTTTAGATAAGCAAGAACACAAGCAAGTATGATATAAAACTCTTGTCTTTTTAAATCTCTGATTTTACGGTGTTCGGTCTATCAATGTGACCGACGGCGACTCCATTTGCTTTTAAATAGTTTTCCAATTAATTTTCAAATTATTTTCCAATATTTTTAATTTGTTTTTAACCATATTAAGTCTATTTTTAAATCTTTTCGATTATTTCCCTAATTTTCTCTAAATCCCTAAAATTCTCAATTTTTAATTCAATCCTTTCTAAACCTTAATTTCTTTTAAAATTTCCTTCCCCAAATTTCAAATCCATAATTTCTTAATTTACAATTTTAACTACCGATTTCCCCTATTTTTTCAATTTTTCTTTTTTAACTAAAATCCCTAATTTTAAAAGTTTTTTTTAAAATTTTAAACCTATAATATTTTCCTAATTTTAACCTAATTTTCAAATTTCTCAAATTAAAATTTCTTTTTCTAATCAACATTTCAATTTAATTCTTAACTTTCTATTTTTAACCTAGTTATTCTACTAACGACATTTTATTTCTAAACTCGATTTCGATTATGGCTCTTCTCAAAGATTCGATGGAATGACCTAGACCTCCCCAAGAGCGCTAATATCATATGAGAACTCATGGCCGGAAATAAATAATCCTTAAGGTATTTTTAGTTTGAGAAAAAAAATATTATCTGGGATAATAATTTTTTCAAAATTATATACTAATATTTGATTCAAAATAAATTTCGTCGAAGAATAATCCTCAATTTTTAACGGTGACGTTCTTTTAGTTAAATTTTCGGAATGTTATTTCCTTTCATTTTTGAGTAAATCATATAAATTATTACAATACTATTGGTTTAGTTTCGATTTATGTACTTTACGTATAAATTAATGACTATTTATATACTTTACGTATTTATAATTATGTCTGGCGAAATTCGACGATGGAAATTATCTTCATTAAACCATGATTCCATTTATTCCCTCCATGGTATATAATGTAAGGTCAGCTTATTGTACTAAAAGATATATTTCATAACTATAAAAACATACAAGCTTGGGTGCTTTGTGTGACACTCTTCGTCTTACTTGCGCCCATATCTTAACGGGAGGAGCTGTAAAGGTGAATTTCCGAAATTAAGTATTAATCGAAAAGATTTAAATTATCGTTACGATATTTTATTATAGTTGTGGATATAATAGACGTAATTAGAATCATTATGGATAGAGGTGAATAAAATTCGACTTAGTTCGAGAAAAAAAAATGATTAGTCTTGACTTGATTTATAATTTTTTTAAATAAAGTTTAAATTGTAAAATAAAAACTCGAATAATAACTAATGGATTTATTTTTAAGTTGAAGTTGAGTCTTTAGTTTTTTATGATATATATATTAGTATAAAAATAGAGATAAAATCAAGTTACACAGTGTAAAACTCTCCAAGTTTTACACGTTTTTTATCGTTGGATGATTAAAACTGATAACTCAGATTAACAGTTGATTATGTGAAAATTATCACTTGGTAAAAAAAATTATGAAAATATACATACATATCTTATATGATTACAGAAAATCATTTAAATTTTATTATAACATGATAAATAATTATAATTAAGTTTGTATAAGAATTCAAAAATTCAACTCGAATTTTATAAATCTGACTCAAATCGAAAAAAAAATCAATTAAAATTTGATCTATAAAATATGACGTATCAACTTAAAATTTTAGCCTAACTTGATTGAATGCTCACCCTAATTATAAATCGTTGTTTATTATAATAACAATATCGATATCGTTACCGTAATATAACAGACTGCTATTTGAATCCCGTACAAAATTAATTACATTACCTGGATTCGGCCCTCTCTGAGAGTGTTTCCTGTGGTAAGAAGACAATCCATGCCAAGAGGAAGCAACAAAGGATTAGAGACAACGAAGGTTTGCTGATTGCCATGTTTTGCTTCTCTATGCTCTTGTCATAGGGAAGACAAGGAGAGTTATAAAGGATAAGACAAGGATTCAATTTTGTCACAAACAACACAGTAATTGGTTTACTTTGGAAAAACACAACCACCTAGAAAAACAGACATATTTGTAAAATCAGAGGAAGATGATAACTGACTTGACTGAGTTTACTTTGAAAGTTTAAAGTTTACTTTGGCCAATTTTGTGGTCTTTCGGATTTTTAAGATTCTGTTTAGAGTAATATATCAATTCACGTAAATTTATAATTTTAATGAGCGAGTTTTCTAATACAGATTTTTTATAAATATAAAATCTCGAACTTGAAATTTTTTTAAATAATAAATTATTTATTATTTGTTTTAATAAATAGTTAATAGATAGAGAATTGGAAGTGTTGGAGGAGAATTAAAGACCAAGTAGAGAGCAGGGTGTCTGAATCTACCAATAAAATTGTTTGGATTTAAAACAAAAATCGAAAATTTTCTATGAAGAAATTTTCGGAGTGACGGTGAATTCTGATCTTGAAGTTCAGGCTTTTTGTACCGATAAGTGTATCTTTATGTTATGATGTCTCATTTTGGAAAAATTATTACATGAACCCTTTTCACCACCTAAGATATGATCTTAACCAATTAAATTAAGACATATAATATATTTTTTCCATATCAAATTTACACATAAGCATTGGCAAAATCATCTAATTTAATGTCTTTGATTTAAAAAAAAGAAAAAAAATATTATCAAAGATTTCTTGTGTCATTTTCTCTTTGTTTTTTTAAATTTTCCTAATTAATTTTTTTATATAGATTTGGGGTTAGGATTTAGAGTTTAGGGTTTAAGGTTAGAGATTAGTGGTTTAGAGTTTATGTGGTTTAGGTTTAGGGTTTAGGGTTTATGTGGTTTAGGTTTAAGGTTTAGGGTTAGAGTTAGGGTTTAAGGTTATGTGTTATTGTTTAGGTTAGGATTAGGGTTAGGGTTAAGGTTAAGGTTAAGGTATAGGGTTAGGGTTTAGGGTTTATGATTTAGGGTTAGGGCTTAGGGTTTAGAGTTTAGGGTTTAGGGATAGAGTTTAGGGTTTAGGTTTAGGGTTAGTGTTTAGTGTTTAAGATTTAGTGTTAGGGTTTAGGGTTAGGGATTAGAAAAAATTAATTAAAAAATTGAACAATAAAGAGGAAGACAACATGAAAAATCTTTGGTAATATTTTTTCCATTTTTAAATAAAATGCATTAAAGTGGATGATTTGGATGATGCTTATGTGTAAATATGATATGGAAAAAATATATTAAGTTTCTTATTTTAATTGGTTGGGACCATATCTTAGGTGATGAAAAGGGTTCATGTAATAATTTCTTCTCATTTTGTATTGCGATGATATTTTCCTTCTTCAGTTGTGTTGTACTCTTTTTCTCTATTTTAGGTTAAGGATATTTTTAACGAAACACATAATCGAAAAGAATTCGTCTTTTCTTATAAAAATTATAATACAAACAAAAATTATTTGTTTTAATAAGTATATAAAATTTTGATTAAAAAAATTTTGCTATTGGGTTATCAATAAGAACTTCATAGATTCCTATAATTAATGTTTATTTTGCTTTTTATAATAAAATAGTAGAACACAATTAATTATATTCTTATATAATTATATTTAGTTAATTTAAGTTGTTTAATATAATTAACATTCACCTCAAATAGTTCATGATTAGAGTTTAAAGTTCAGGATTTAAGTTTATGTTTTTGATTAGGGTTTATGTTTTAAGATTTAGGGTTTATGGTTTATGGTTAAAGATTTAAGATTTAATTTTTTGTGTTTATGGTTCATAGTTTGAGATTTATGATCTAGGGTTCATAGTTTATGATTTTGAGACTTAGGTTTCAGTTCTTAGTTTTTAGACGAAACCGGTTAGAGCAAAACATAAATGTTTAAATCACGAATAAAAGGTTTGTTCCTTTATTTAAATTCGTGAACGTTCGATAATATATTCATTTAAATTTATTCTCTTATATCTATTTATATTTATTATTGTTCATAACAAAAGTATTATATTTTTTTAAAAAATAAATTTATTCGTTTTGTGTTCGTTTATTATTTTAACGAACAAACATGAATAAAGATAAATAAACTACATTCTTTAATAAACGAGCATGAATAAATTTTTTTATTAATTTAATTATTCATATTCGATTATTTAATAAATTATACTCTTTAATGTCACCCTAGAAGCTGAGGAAACTTCTCATTTTGCCAGCGATGGGTTTATATTTGGAATGATATGGTTGATTTTCGGCACTGTCTAGGAGATGTGGGATTGAGAGATCATCCTTATTCTGGCCCTCTCTTCACCTGGTCCAATAAGCAAGCAGACTCCTATCTTGCAAAGAAACTTGATTATTGCCCTGCAATTAGGAGAATAAACACGGAGGCCCCTATGGCTAAACTAGGGGTGATAATAAGCCTGGTCGGCTTGCGAGCTACTCGGGTTCAGTTCGGTCATAGCTCGACTCGAGTGAGTTCGACTTGGGTTCAGATTCAGCTCGGGATTTAAACGAGCTGAGCCGAGCTTACCCAAGCTGGGTTCGAAAAGCTCGTGAACAGAATCGAAATAATTATATATATACATTAAAAATAATTTGTTTAGCAAAGAAAAATAATAAAATAAATGAGAGTAAATCCACTAAAAATAAGTTAAATAAAATAAATTGAATATTATCAACCAAAACAAATTTACAAAACTACAAATAATAAATAATAAATAAAATACAAATAAATAAATAATAAAAATAATATTGAAAATTGTCCATTTTGAACCAAACCGAGCCGAGCCAAGCCCGAGCCGAGCCTGACCTGGCTCGGACTCGACTCGGCTCATTATAACCCCTAGACCAAAGCCTTTCAAGTTTTTTAACCTCTTGACTCAACACCCTGAGTTTGAGAAAGTAGTTGCTACTTCATGGACAGAGCCGTCTACTGGTACCCCTATTCAGATTCTTTTCAACAAGCTTAAGTCTTGTCTAAGAGATCTCAATACCGATCACTTTGCTAATATAACTAGGAGGGTTAAGGAGATGAGGAAAAAACTTGAAACCCTACAGCTTTCCATTTTAGCAGGGTCTGCTGGAATGTGTAGTATCCTGGAGGAAAAACAAGGAGATCAAGGGACCAAATTTTTTCATTCTGTAGTTGCTGAGAAGAAAAAACGAAACACTGTTAGATTTGTGAAGGATGAATCTGGTGCTAGAATAGACTCTTTTGAATATTCTGATTCAAGCCTGACTGTGGCTAAGTCTGAAATCTACATTACTGGTGTGGCTGCTGATCAACGGGCTATTTGGGGTTCCATCACTAGGTTTAAAATTAGAACCCTTCTTGTAAGATACTTGGTATCCCTTTGGTCACTAGAAGGTACTTTGTAGTTGCTGTGCATGAACTTGCAGGAATCCAGAGATCACATTTTCATTGGTCGTCCACACTCGAAATAAATCTGGAGAAATATTTTTGAATGGATAGAGTAATTATTAACTAGGACGAAGAGTTGGAATGACTTTAAATGCATTTGAGGATAAATCTATGAGGGTGGTGCTCTATAAGCTCGCCTAGAACGCCTATGTATATCACATATGGGAAGATCGAAATTATAGGAAGCTTAGGAGTGCTTCTACGTATTGCAACACCCTTGTACGTTGTATAAAATATATTATAAGTCTACGTGTCCATAATAGTAATGTGAGATTGTATAGTGCAAGTGCTTCGATTAGGGAAACCTAAGGAATTCCACAAAGATGACACCTAAGCCCTAACTTTTTATAATATTGTTACAGTTTTATGCTGTATTCGATAGTAAAATCATAATTTATCAAAAAAAAATCATTTAAGCCTCTTTAATGAAAAATTTTATGATTTAAGATTCGCCTAAATTAGTAGAGTTTTTAATTAAGGTATCTATAAGAGTAGACAATGATGTATGTACAATTATGATATTGTTTAAGTAAATCTCGAGTTTAAATTCATATATATAGAAAATCGTCTACGGAAGAGTCACCTATATCTAACAAATTTAACTCTAGATTTTAGAACTAAATCGATTTACCTTAATCAAAATCTGAAACTGATCCAAACGCAATAATCCAAATTTAATCCCAAGCTCAAAATAAATTGAACCGAAACCGGTCTATATTTTAGTTAAATCAAAAATAAACTCAAACTGATTTTTAACTGAATTGAATATACCCAAACTGATTTTCAATCGAACTGATTTTACCCAAAACAAAAACAACCTAAACCGAAGGAAACTCAAAATAAAAAAATATTGTTAAAATAAAGAAATAAAGATAGGATGTGAACCGTCACACAATTTATGAAAAGACCAAATATACATACTTGAAAATAAATAAAATCACCGTAGACTTAAATTAAAATTAAAAGTATGAACTAGGCCTAAACCGAATTTAAATCAATTGCAGTCAAATAATCTAAACCAAATAACTTATTTGTTACCTCTAGACTCACCCTCAAAAATTAAATACATCACACGAATTAATCTAAATTAATCGCAAATAATCGCTCCACATTTTAAACTTTTGAAATCATTATTTGGAAATTACAATGAGATTCTGTATCGTAAGTGTACATGAACTTATACAAATTTAAAATTAGACACAACATTATCTTATATTCGAATAAAATTAAAAAAAAAACTCTTCTTATTTAATCCAATTATTTTATGTACCCCAAACCAATTTTCCCCCTTTAGAAGCTTTTAGTATGGACCCAAAATCTAACTCTTATGGTCCATAATCATTTTATTTCCATTTAAGGCGACAAGGCCCACAGATAATCAAGGATGAAAGTTGGTCTGTCCTAAATCATAACATTATTTCATAATAAAAATAAGACATAAAGATAATTTTTATCTTTAACGTTTATAATTTTTATTATTTTGGTCTTTATTCTTTTTTTGGGATAAATAAGCCCTTAACTTATATCTTTTTGATAAATAGCTCATTTTTTAACACCATGGTAACTGGACCGTTAAAAATCTAACAATGATGACATCTTATATGCATATGATAATATATTTTGAATAACATGGCATCTAACCTATCAAATACATATATATATATAATATAATTTTATTCTAATATAAAATATAAAATAATTAAAATTCAAATAAAATATTAAAAAAATAATTAATTCTAAAATAAAATACTATTAAACATTCTTAACCATAACTACGATAGAATTAAAATCTTACCTAAAACAATTAATTAATTTCGAACTGTGTTCATATTTTTTTAAGATAGGACTTTGATTCTATCATAGTTAAGGTTGTGAATGTTTAATAGCCTTTTATTTTAGAATTAATTAATTTTTAAAATTTTATTTGAATTTTAATTATTTTATATTTTATATTGGAATAAAATTATATTTCACACACATATATATATTTGATAGGTTAGATGTCATATCATTTAAAATATATTATCATATCCATATGACATGTTATCATTGTTAGATTTTTAATGGTCCAATTATCATAGTAATTAAAAAATAAGCTATTTGTCAAAAAGATATCGGTTAAGGGCTAAATTTATCCCCAAAAAGAATAAGGGCCAAAACGAAAAAAATTATAAACGTTAAAGGTTAAAATTATCTTTATGCCTAAAAATAATAATATTTATAAAACAAGGTCTAATCATATTTGTATCTTGTCAAGTCTCTCCTACTTATATTTAAAGTCGAATCGATTTTAAGCAAATATAATCTTAAAAGGATTTAAATGTAAATATAATTTTGATTATATTTAAAATCGAATCGATTTTAATAAAATATATATAATCTTGAAAGAATTTATATGTAAATGTAATTTTGGTTATATTTAAAGTTAAATCGATTTTTTATGGCAGCTTGAGGACCATTTTTATTAGAAAATGGGAAGGAACCATTCAAAGATGTTTACCCAAAGATTCAGACCACAAACTTCAATGTTGGAAAAGCAAGAGGATGAATATCATTTCATTGCATTTGTGTCTAGGGTCGTAAATGAGACGAGACGGATTGCGAGTTATTTGAGTTCGACTCTGTTTAAGCTCGTTTAAAATTTTACTCGATTGGACTCGACTCGAACTCGATCTCGGCTCGAGTTTTTAACGAGCTAAGCCGAGCTACATGATACTCGACTCAAAAAGCTCACGAACTACTCGAAAACATAAATGTACTATTTTTTATTTTTTTATAATTTAAAATCTAATTTTTTAAACTTAAAACCCTAAAATCTAAATCTTAAACATAAGTCTTAAAACCTAAATTAAGATACTAAACCCTAAAATTAATAAGTTTGAGTTTATATAATGTTCTTTCTTCATTAGGCTTTAAATGAGATGTGAGAGATAAGAGTTATTCGAGTCTAATACTGTCAAAGGTCGATCAATACTTGGCTCAATTAGGCTCGAAAAAGCTTGAACTCGACTCGAGTTCTTAATGAGCCGAGCTCAGATATTTCAAGCTCGTTTAAAATAATTCAAGCTCGAACTCGACTTGAAATCATAACGATTCGAGCTGAGCTTAGCATTACTCAAGCTCGACTCGGCTCGTTTAGACCCTATCTGTGTCTGTTCTAAATGCTTACAAATAAAAACATGAAAACACCATGCATGTTTTTCAGTGCCATTCAAGGAACCATGCATATTTTGACGCAATATTAAAATAATATTCCCCATTAATTATTTCATAAAAATAATTTTAACCCTTAACGTTTATAATTTTTATCGTTTTAGCCCTTATTTTTTTTGAGATAAATTTAACCCTTAACCTATATTTTTTTGACAAATAGCTTATTTTTTAACACCATGATAACTGGACCGTTAAAAATCTAACAATGATGACATGTTATATGCATATGATAATATATTTTAAATAACATGGCATCTAACCTATCAAATACATATATATATAATATAATTTTATTCTAATATAAAATATAAAATAATTAAAATTCAAATAAAATATTAAAAAATAATTAATTCTAAAATAAAATACTATTAAACATTCTTAACCTTAACTACGATAGAATTAAAATTCTATCTAAAAAAATTAATTAATTTCGAATTGTGTTCATATTTTTTTTAAGATAGGACTTTGATTCTATCATAGTTAGGGTTGGGAATGTTTAATAGTCTTTTATTTTAGTATTAATTAATTTTTAAAATTTTATTTGAATTTTAATTATTTTATATTTTATATTAGAATAAAATTATATTTCATATATATATATATGTATTTTATAGGTTAGATGTCATGTCATTTAAAATATATTATCATATCCATATAACATGTCATCATTGTTAGATTTTAACGGTCCAGTTATCATAGTATTTAAAAAATAAGTTATTTGTTAAAAAGATATAGGTTAAGGGCTAAATTTATCCCAAAAAAAGAATAAGGGCCAAAACGACAAAAATTATAAACGTTAAGGGTTAAAGTTATCTTTATGCCATTATTTTATTACATAAATATATTCCTCCTCACTTCAGCTAGAAATCTATACCCCTGTCAGGCCGCCTAAACAGAAGTCATTTTCTACAAAAAGTGATTTTTAAAGTCGTGTCCTACAGAAAGCGATTTCTATATTAACTGACGCACAAAATTATTTTTTTATCTTATCATACTAAAATCGTTTTCTATAGAAAGTGAGTTTTAAACTTGCTTTTTATAAAAAGCGACTTCTTTTAAACAAACCTGACAAGGGTATAGATTTCTAAAAATTATTAGCAAGGGTACGGATTTATAATAAAATAATAAAATGAGAATATTGATATAATATTGCCATGTTTTGAAAATTTAAGTTTTTTTAATATATTTGTATATAAAAATTTAAAAAATACATGTAATTGAAAACTTTTATAAATAATTTGATATTCTTATATATATAAATTAATACCTTTTATAAATAATTAATCTCTCTTAAATATAGTTCAAGAAAATTATACATTTGAAAAGAGATTTAGCTCGGCCACGGTAGGCGGACAATATTCCTTCTCAAACATTTTTTTTTATTTTTGAACAAGCTAGAGTGGTTACAATAGTATTTGTTCTAGAGTATAATCTTTATCATTTAACATTGATCGCTCAATCTCTCTGCTGCCAGAATTAGTGCTCAAACCCGTGACCTCTAGGAACAACAACCATTCCTTTAACCACTTGATCTATAGGGCTCGTGCATTCCTTCTCAAACATAAACGACACATGCAATTCACATAAAAACACAAACACGCAATATTTCATAAGATAAACATTATATTTTAATAAAAAATTATTAGATGAATCTAGTTTATCACGTGATTTATGATACTATCTAACAATAAATATATATTCTATTTAATATAAATCCTTACTTTTTTTTTCTATAAGGTGAACTTTTACTTTTTTTTACATAGCATTAAATAAATATATTTCATTAAATAGGATAATAAATGACGTGATAATCAAATATCATATAATAATTTCTCCCTTTTAATGCATCTCTTCGCCCACTTTTTAATGCAATTTCCTTTACCTTCATTTTTTTCTCCCATGGATAGCTATTGAATGCTATTTTATTTTTTAAATGTTTTAAGGTATCAATTAAATTATTTATCATTAAAATTTAACGAAAGAGTGATATTTTAGTTAACAAAAATTTATATAATTATATGTATATATAATTAATCATCACGTTACACTTTCTGTTAGGTTTTAACGATAAATGATTTAATTAACATTACTTAAATAGTTAAGTTGTCATAATAACACAATTGAAAGTATAGCAAACACATTAAGATCACCCATAATTGTTTTCCAAGGCAAATATGATTTATTTAGGATAAATCTTATTAAGAATCTTCATAAACCTATATAAAAGAAAAGAATACATCACGTACAGAACCGAATATCGTCTAAAGAAACAAACAAAATAAGTCATGAAAAGTACAAAAATAAGACCCTAAAAACACATGCGCCACTAGGGACAAACCTAGAACTTCATGTAAGTACGGGTGGGCATTCGGTTCGGTTAATTCGGTTAATCGACCGAATCGAAATTATTTCGGTTAATTCGGTCGATTAATTTTTGGTAAATTTGAATAACGGTTAATTTTTTTTGATAATTCGGTTATCGGTTAATTCGGTTCGAAATCAGTTAATTAACCGAATTAACCGAAATTATATATATTAAATATTATATATATTATATATATTTGTTGTTAGTTATTTAACTTTTAAAATATTATAAAATATTATTTTTTTTATATTATAAAATGGTTATTGAATTTTGTATTAAATTAGTATAAAATAAAAGTTTAGTGACTAAAAAATTATTTTAGCTTAATTTAGTGACCTATTATGTAATTTAACTAAAATTTATAATAAATTTTGGTTAATTCGGTTAATTACTCTAATTAACCGAAATAATTTCGGTTCGGTTAATTCGGTTAAAGAAAATTCAGTTCAGTTAACAGTTAGGATTTTAAAAATTATGATTAATTCGATTTTGGTTAATTCGGTTCAGAATCATATTAACCGAATGCTCACCCCTACATGTAAGGGTGTGAAGAGTACAAGAAATTATATTAAACATGTAGGGGTAAAATTATAAAAGTTTTAAGGGGTGTAAAATTAAATTATCAATATAAAATATAAAAAATACAAAAAATTATATGAAATACATAAGAACTTAAAATTTTTAGAAGGTACTACCCCAATACCCCTAGGTCCATCCGCAACTATCAATGCAGAACCATGGGCGGAGCCACCCTTGTCGATGGGTGGTCAACTAACACCCTAAAATTTTTGGATCAATATTTTTTATATGATTTATATATATAAGTTTTTTAAAAATAATAATAAATAACATTAATTTATAAATAATTGACACACCTTAAATATAATTTTAAAAAATAACACCTCTAAAATAATTTTTTAGCTCCGTCCTTGCATGGAAGAATGCTCTGAGCACACCCTCAACATCTCGCGGCACTCTGCAGCCTTTTTCAGCTTCCAAATTCTGTCGAAGGCGAAGCTCGAGGTCTTAGTAGATGAGTTAACCAGCAGCTTGCTAAGTTGAACGAGCGAATACAATTTTCACTATTTAATATTGATCGTTTAATTATTCTGCTGATATCGCTGGTACTTAAATCTCTGACCTCTAAAAACAACAACCGTCTTATTAACCACTTGGGTTAAAAGGCTCGTACCTGTCGTATATCTTTTAAAACATACTTTTAAACCTTAGACCTTAATCATAAACACTAAAATTTTAGTCTTAAATTCTAAAATTATTTCGTTGTTGGAATTTTTTCTATCACTAATACATAGAATTTTTTATGTATTTATTTTTAATATTGATCAAGGATGGAACTAGGATTCAACCTTGGTAGAGACTAAAATATTAAATTTAAAATATAAAATGATTTATTAAGTATTTAAATTTAAAATTCGTGGGGTAATATCTATTTCGTCCAATATTTCAACTTATAAAAAACTAAATTATTAGTTGGATCAAAATTTTTGAAGATACATACTTATTCTTCTTTAATTTGATTCCTAATTAATTATATATTTAATAAATTAATATATTTTTAAATTTAAATATTTATTTTATGATATTAAATTATATTTAACTAAATTATTATTTTTATAAAATTTAAATTATTATTTAAATCAAATTTTAGAGTAAGGGTTAGTATCTATTAAACCTCAAAAATAAAATAGTTTTTATTAATATCATTAGAAAACAAATCCGGACTAAAAAAGGATAAATATTTTGGGCCGAAGTTGGGCTTTCTTAAAGAGCTAATTCCTTTGGTTAGATTATTATATGTAACCAATTTAAATTACGAAATTTTAATTTCTCATTATAATAATTTGAAAATTTTAGATTTTTAAAAAGTAAATAAATAATTCATTTAAAATATATTCTTTTAATACGATGGATGGTTTATTTAAAACTGAACTATTCATTATCATTATTACACCACGAGTTTAATTAACAAATATAAATTTCTTAAAATATAAATCAATTTAACTTTAT
Source organism: Abelmoschus esculentus (assembly GCA_035048815.1). Taxonomy (NCBI): domain Eukaryota; kingdom Viridiplantae; phylum Streptophyta; class Magnoliopsida; order Malvales; family Malvaceae; genus Abelmoschus; species Abelmoschus esculentus. The sequence goes on along the minus strand of JAUCBN010000012.1, from coordinate 20,462,044 downwards.
TAAGATTTCACTGGTAACTCTTTATCTCAAATAGTTTCAACTCAAATTCTTAAAGAAAGATCAAAGGATTGAAGAAGATAATTATCTTTTTTCTTAAAAATTTAAAATTTTTACATAATAGTAAAAAGTTATTAAATCTTTTTTATCTCTTTTAAAATTATATAAATTTATTTTGTAATATTTTATAAATTTATTTTTTTAACATAAAATTTTACGTTTATTGGTGGAGGCTCAGAAGTCCCATGTTTTTCCACCTTTCGTCAAATTATAGTATTTAAGGTTGTAGAACCCGCAGAGATTGGATCAACTTCACTTCTTCTTAAATATGCACTTTATAAAAATAAGAACAAAAGTAATTGAATGATTTGAGATAACTAAATTAACTAACTTGAAACTAAATAAAGAAAAAGAATAATAATAATAATTGAAGTGAGGTCAGGTTGACTGCTTTGTAGAGAGGAATTCAGTTGCACTTATTATCCACATATTAATGCAATAGATTGACTTGTCGCCTCGGCCGGTTGCACTAAGGGTCGCCGCAGCTGCCCAGGTGGGGTTATGCCTTGTCTACAACTCAACTTTTCATAGTTCGACAGAACATCCTTTCATGTCTCCTCCTTATCCCTAAGCTCGAAGAACTGTTGAATTCCATGTCTTGATGATACCTCCTAGCGTGAATCAAAGATGAACAACAACCAAACACATGGATCCTTTTAGTCGCTGAAACCCTTGCGGATTAGTCGATGCCCTTGAGCAAAGACCATACTCTCTCGTTTCGTGAGCCTAACTCTCCCGATATTAGAAAAATATGTTTTTCTTTACATACTATCTTACCGAGCTCATATGCAAAGAAGAATAAATACCAAGAGAGAATAAACTATTAAAATAGGGTTTGCATTAATAAATATCAAATATAGTACAACTTTCTTCTCCAACTACTTCACAAACAACCTAAACCTCGAGAGGGTTTTAGAACATAATGGTGTAGTCGACATCTTAAGGTTTTGTCTATGGGAATCCGACTCTCTTTTTCCTAAGCCTAATAGGTGGCTTATATAGGTCATGCCCTAGGTTAAAGTCTTCCACATAAGGAAAAGTTATACAAGGAAAAGAATACACCTCCTTATTAAACTATGAAACTTTTTTCTATTTCCTAAAATAACTATTTATTCCCGCGTTGACCTTTGACTATGGCTTGACTACTTTATTGTGCTCCGTCTTTCTCTCACTCTATGCTCGTTATAATCGACGTCTTTTTCTCTTTCTGTCGCAGTTGTCATCTTCAGTTTGTTGTCGCGACCTGCAAAGTGTTGCTATGGCGGGTGCTTATCTGCCTTTCAGCTTTAGTTCCATCATCTATATTCTTGTTTGACAGTTCTATGATTTAATAATGGGATAATCTGAATACTTTCCATATATGGCAGATATTTACATATTACAAAATAGGATCAATACTCCCCAAACTCGAAGGATGCATTATCCTCAATGCTTGTAAAGTAAACAAACAAAGACAATAAAGCCGAAAAAAAAGAGATAAAGAAAAGAATATCGCCCTTTTAAAAAGCTGAAGATCCAAAGAAATCCTCAAATTCACTAATGATGAGGAGCTTTCGGCGGGTCTTCGGTAATTGTTGTGTTGCTGCCTTCTGTGGGCTCACCATGGGTTTCTTGGCAGAGCATGGCGATTGGAATCGAATGGGAATGAGGTCTTGCACTGGCTCATCCTCCGTACCGATGTTGATCAAAGAGGGGGAGGATGCCTTTCGCTTCTGCCCTCCTTGTGCTGTAACTAAAAATTCCTCGGCAACTTTGAGTGGGCCTTCTAGATCTTCGGAGGGGTTACTCCAAGTGAAGGTATTGGAATGTAATGGCGTGACCCCTCTGTTGGTAGAGTCCATGCAGAGGAATTCAGCTACTGAGTCTGTTGAGAAGGGTTCTATTGCTACCGCAGCGATTATGGCGGTATGAGAAACTAGAAATGTTGCGAAGGCTGTTGCTGATTTTGCTGAAGCAACAAGAGGGTGCTGAGGTATGAAGAGCTCGACTATTAACTCATTGAAGACATTCGTGCATGTTGGGAGTTTGTCATGAATGGTGGAGATGATGACATTATTGAACTCCTAGACATAAGTCATAATGGCCAACTGTCTTCTCTCCATGCGCTGTAGGATCTACAGAACTCTTTTTGGTGCTTGAGGTGTATGCCCAGTTGAGTCTGTCTATTGTGTTGCCTCGGTAGAAGTTGCTTCAATGGCCGGTGGGATGTATGCTTGCAGAACTGCTTCTTCCACTTGTATCCTCTTCATGTACACTTCTCGGGTCTAGCTTTTTCTTACCGGAGTGCAAAGATCAGACGACAACGTTTATACTCTTTCAAAGTTTGCCAAAGCAGTGATTAGGCAAGGAAAATAAAAATTACCTATATCCTTTATTGCACACTCGAAGATTTTCACGCTGATGATTCGACCGAAATCGATTATTCGATTATGGATGATTGAATGAATCAGTGTCAGGCGTGGCCGATCTACTGTATGATTATGCAAAATCAACAACAAGTTTCTCTTTACGAATGTGTTCCATAGCTTGGCCTCCGGTCGTAAGTCTCAATGGCTAACAGAACTACGATGTTTTCGAGTATTCCATTCTGCCCCAAGCATGCAGAGTTTTGCCTTTATCATTTTATAATCTTCGACGGTTAGGGCAGGAACGAACTCAACATGTTCATCAGTTTCGATGTTTAGGAAAAAGTGGGTGTTGATGATGATTTCTGCCACTAGAATTTCCTTTCCTCGAAGGTATGAGTAAGGATTATTTGCCACTGGTCTGTGCCCATAGAACTCCTTCACTCATTCAATATTTGTCGGTGTTGGTTGCTTGGAGAACTTTTGCCATCTCTGAAAAGTGATCTTGGACAAGATGAAATTATCTAATCAAAGATCCTCGTCATCTGTGTAATGGAACCATTGTTCTTCCCAAACTTGTAGATTCTGAAACAAACGTTGGTATTCATGTTCAACTGCTTTTGTTGAAAATCTTCGATACCTCGTTACTCCGGCAGGGTTTTGTTGTTTGTTTGCCATTTGTGTTTGTGGAAAAGAGATGAAAGAAAGTTGAGTTAACTAAAGCCAAAAGTAAAGAGTGAAAATGGTTACCCTTTTTCCCGTGTATTTAAAGGCGGAGAGCGGCGTGACGTTTGAGGAGCTGGCGTGATTATTTTTCGTGGCGTGCAAGAGATGCAACTCCCAGTTGGCAGCCATTGGCAGCGAAATCAACACAATCTTTTAATTCGTGCGGCATAATTCCCGCCCGGAATTTTTCCATTTCTTGGATTGGGCCACTAATTGATTGGGCTGACGACCATCTTTTATTCTTCTATTATGGTACCTAAATAGCTAAAAATAATATTAATAATAGCTGTGAAAATATGAAAAAATCTGAAAACTAATTTGTAAAAATTGAAATATAATTCTTAAATCTGAAAACTAAAAATCCAATTCCTATAACATAAAAGTAAAATATGAATAGTAAGATAGAAATTAGGTTATTGGTGGAGTGCAATAGAATGTTTCCCCAGCAGCAACCATCTTCCCCCTTTTGAGTGAAGGAGAAGTTGATGTCTCTGTTGTTGTCTCCTCTGGTGGTTTCTTTCTGATGTACTTCTGTTCAAGGGGTACGCCACTTCGACAGTGGTTGTCGCGGCAGGTCTTGTTTAGGCAATCTATTTTTACATCGAAGTTAAATTCAGTTTTAACTTCGATTTGTTGACACTCGTATGGTTCTTCTGGATGCCTTAAGGTTTTGAACATAATGATCTTCACTTATTGATCATTTACCAGTATGACCAATTCTCCTTTTTCACAGTCGACCAATATTCTGCCCGGGGCTAGGAATAACCTTCTCAATATGATCGGGGCATTTTCATCTGCTTCAAAATCTAAAATTAAGAAGTCAGCAGGAAATATGAATTTATCTACTCTTACCAGGATGTATTCTATTTTTCCTTCTGGTTACATGTAAGAGCGGTCTGCTAGTTGCAACATCATCATGGTTGGTTTTGCCTACCTGATGCATAGCTTCTAAAAATCTGACTTAAGCATAAGATTTATGCTAGCACCTAAGTCACACAATGCCTTACCCACATATTGATCTTTGATAGAACAGAGTATGATAAAGTTACTAGGATTTTTTCGTTTCGTTGTGAATTTATTATGCAACATTGTCATACACCCTTTTGTCACGGCAACAATTTCAAATTCTCTAATTTTTGTCCTCTTGGATATGATATCCTTAAAGAACTTAGCGTAGTTGGACATTTGTTTAATTGCCTCCACCAAAGGTATATTGATATGTACCTGTTTAAGGATGTCTAAGAACTTCTTAATTGATATTCTTGCTTTTGTTGTTTCAACCTTTGTGGGAATGATGGTGGTAATCAAATATCTTCAATCTTTCCAGACCATTGTAATCTAATCTGCGACGCGGTTACAGCCTCTTCTATTACGTCATCATCTGCTACGGCATCACCGTCGGCAGCTTCTGCTAGTTTCTTTGCCTCGGGTTTTTCTTCAGTAGCTTCTTGTGGGGCTATTGTCTCAGGGTTCTCACCTACTGTCCTAGCAGGTATTTTAGGTCCTTCAATTGTAAACCACTTCTGGTGGATATAGCTTTATACTGTTCATGTAGACCAGCTCTAGCGACTTCAGTATCGCTTGGAAAACCTCCTATGGGTCGACTTTTCATCTGTTGTTTTATCTTTCCTATTAAAATTTCCAAATGTTTTGAAAACATATTCATTATTTTGCATTCTTATCTCTGCTCTGCCCACGAATATGTCGGCTCTTTGGATTAAATTATTCGTTTTTGCAATATAAGCATAAGTCTGAGCCATGAACGTTTGCAGCATATTCTCTAAAGTTTGGATATCTGATGTTTGCTGTAGCGGCAGCGCCTACTACGGTATCTGCTGCTGAACAATTCTGTTATTCTACTAAAATCCAGTATTTTGCACAAGTTGATTTTACGGTTTTAGTGCATTGTTGGGGTTACTCCATGAGAGGTTCGGATGTTTTCTACATACTAGATTGTAATTGTTGAACATATTATTCCGATTAAAATTTTCAACATAGAAGGTGGACTCTGGATTTTGCGGGCATTCGCTCGAGTTATGATTGTCACCACATGTTTCACGAAAAAAAGTGATTGCCTTTACTTCTCGAACATGAATCGGCTTTTGTAGATCTTTTATCATATTTGTCAAGGCTGGTAGTTGTGATAAAATAGAATCTGAAGAGTTGGAATTTGTCATACTTCGCCTTGTTATGTCGTGTCTAGTGATTGGGTGTTGATAGTCATTCTTTTCTAACCTATCCAAAATCTCTAAACTCTCATGGGGTGTGCGGTCTAAGAGGGTTCCATTTACGAAAGCAACAAGCATTATTCTCGTTAGAGTATTAACTGCAATGTAAAAGACTAACACTTGTGTCCATTCGGGCAATCCATGCATGAAGCATTTTCTATATAGTTCTTGGTATCGTTCCCAAGCCTCATACATAAACTTATCTTCTTCCTGTCTGAATAATGTTATGTCGTTTCATAATTTATCTGTCATGTTGGTATAACTGAAACGTGCTAGGAAGCTTCAGTATAATTCTGTCCATGAGTTCAACGATCTAAGTTGGAGGTTGTTTAACCAAGATTTTACTCTATCCCTCAATGAATAGGAAAACAATTTTAATTTCAGGATGTCGACAAAGACTCCCGACAGCTTAAATGAGTTACAAATTTCCAAGGAGAACTTAAGATGCTGTCGAGTATCTTTATTGGTTGAACCCCAAACTGGCCTAGGGTGTTGATCATGTTAAACATGACCGATTTAATCTCAAAGTATTTTGTCTCGATATTAGGCATAATAACAACAGAAGTTAATCCATCCAAATCTTCCTCTAAATAATCATAGACGGTGCGTATGTGTTCTTGTCTTGGAAGGTTTGCTGGATCAATAATTGTGAATACGTTGCGGTTGTCTGCCTCGGCATCATTTAGGCCAACGTTGTTCTGCTGGCCAAGTGCAAGATTCATTCTTTCTCTTACCATACATTTCAGATTTCTTATTGTTCTTTCGATTTCCGGATCGTAAGGGTATTGGTTTTTATACGGATTAGACCTGGTCATACACAGGACAACCCTAGTGAGTTAAAGAAAAACTAAAAATAAAAAGAAAAAAGTGCATAAATAATTAGTAGTAAAATTGAACGTCAGTCCCCGACAATATCGCCAAATTTGGTGAAGCCTCAGAAGTCCTATGTTTTTTCACCTTTCGCCAAATTGTAGTACTTAAGGTTGTCGAACCCACAGGGACTGGATCGATTTCACTACTTCTTAAACATGTACTTTATAAAAATAAGAACACAAGTAATTGGATGATTTGAGATAACTAAATTAACTAACTTAAAACTAAATAAAGAAAGAGAATAACAATAATTGAAGTGAGGCCAGGTTGAGTGCTTTATAGAGAGGAATCCAGTTGCACTTATTATACACTTATTAATGCAATAGGTTGACTTACTACCTCGACGGGTTGCAATAAGGTTCGCCGTAGCTGCCTAGGCAGGGTTATGCCTTGTCGGTAACTCAACTTTTCATAGTTCGACAGAGCATCCTTGTATGTCTCCTCCTTATCCCTAAGTTTGGAGAACTATTGAAATCCATTTCTTAATGATACCTCCCAGCGTGAATCAATAATGAAAAACAGTCAAACACATGCATCTTTTTATTCGCTGAAACCCTTGCGGATTAGTTGATGCCCTTGAGCAAAGATCGTACTCTCTCGTTTCTTGAGCCTAACTCTCCCGATATTAGACAAATAGGTTTTTCTTTATGTACTATCTTATAGATCTCATATGCAAAGAAGAGTAAATGACAAGAGAGAATAAACTATGAAAATAAGGTTTGCATTAATAAATATCAACTAAAGTACAACTTTCTTTCCCAACTACTCCACAAACAACCTAAACCTCGAGAGAGTTTAGAACATGATGGTGTAGTCGGCAACTTAAGGTTTTGTCTATGGGAATCCGAGTCCCTTTTTCCTAACCCTAATGGGTGGCTTATATAGACCAAACCCTAGGTTAAAGTTTTCCACATAAGGAAAGAGTTATACAAGGAAAAGAATACAACTCCTTATTAAACTATGACTCTTTAGTCTATTTCCTAAAATAACTTTTTATTCTCGCGTTAACCTTTGACCATGGCTTGACTCCTTTTATCTGATCCGGCTTTCTCTCACTTTATTTCCGTTATAATTGACGTCTTTTTCTCTTTCTGTCGAGTACCAATTGTCATCTTCAGTCTGTTGCCGCGGCCTCCAAAGTGCTGCCGTGGCGGGTGCTTATTTGCCTTTCAGCTTCAGTTCCAGCATCCATATTCTTGTTTGGCAATTCCTATGATGTAGTTTCCTGTCTAAGAAAGAAAATCATCAAATGCATCTGTTTTATATCAAATAATAGATAAATTCATGAGTTAGTTATTTGAATAATGAAATATGAAAAATAAGCAGAATTATCCAATATTATCCTTAAATTTGTTCTTTATTAACAATAAACGAGTAAAAAAATGATATAAAAAATAGGACTTTTATACACTTATCATTTATCGTCGTTTAACTTTATTTTATTGATCCGATAGAGTTAGCCAGGTCCCTTAAACATTAATTTATTTCAATTAAAGCAAGGCTTATGATTAATTTATTTTGTGGGGTATGGCATGTGGAAATGCCATCATCAGTTCATCCCCCACTTATCTTGTGTGTAAAGTCCTTTAAGGAGACTCACTTTTTATTTGACAATGCCGACTCACTGAGTCGTATTGCTTGGACACTCAGGAACAATGGAGTGATTTTTAGTGAGTCAGAAAATAACGGTTTAAGTTAAAATTAAATATTTACAAAAATATTAAAAGTTTTATTAATTAAATGTGTTAATTTAGATATTTGATGAATAACAAATTTAGATAAAATAATTTAAATTTAAAAATTAATAATAAGAATTTTTTGAAATAAAAAATTTTAACGTAAAAATTATAAAGATCATTTTACCCTTCATAATTATAAAAAATTAAATAACTTGATTTATATTATAATATTTTTAAATTAATATTTTTTTATTCTCACGCATTTATATTTACATTTAAATATAATAATTAATTAAATTATATTAAAAAATTATATAAATAATAAAGTAATATATATTTATTTAGTGAAGTTACATTAAAAATATTTTTATAATTTAATTAATATTAAAAGATATAAAATATTAATAATTAATAGACTATTTAAATAAATTAAAATATAATATAAAAATATTATTTAAATTGTTTAAATAATCAAGCAGTTATTAGCTATTAATTAATTTTATCAACAGTTTTATACAATTAACTAGTCAAATTTATTAATATAATTAACTGTAAGGTAATATAATCAACTATCAACTATTCATTAATTATCAAATATATTTAAAATATATATCATATTTAATTTTCTTTTTTAATTAATAATAATATTAATCAAACTAATACTAGATCGATAATTCAAACCTGATGTAGTGAAAGAAATAGTGTTAATTAATATATATATTAAACTTAAATAATAAATAATATAATATATTTTTAAATAATTATAAAATGTATTAAAAAACCTTTTATAAATTTTCAAAAACACAAATTTTATTACTAAAAAATTGCAAGTTTACTAAAATCTTTTGGCATAAAGATAATTTTAACCCTTAACGTTCGTAGTTTTTATCATTTTGGCCTTTATTTTTTGAGGATAAATTTAGCCTTTAACTTTTATCTTTTTGACAAAAATCTTATTTTTTAACTAGTTTGATAACTGGACCGTTAAAAGTTTAACAATAATACATATATAGAATATAATTTTAAATAACATGACATCTAACCTATCAAATAGTATATATGAAATATAATTTTATTCTAATATAAAATATAAAACAATTAAAATTCAAATAAAATATTAAAAATTAATTAATTCTTAAATAAAAGGCTACTAAACATTCACAACCCTAATTATGATAGAATTAAAATCCTATCTTAAAAATATATAAACACGATTCAAAATTAATTAATTATTTTAAGATAGGATTTTGATTTTATTGTAGTTAAGATTAAGAATATTTAGTAGCCTTTTATTTTAAAATTAATTAATTTTTAATATTTTATTTGAATTTTAATTGTTTTATATTTTATATTGAAATAAAATTATATTCTATATATATCATCGTTAAATTTTTAACGGTCGAATCATTAAGCTAATTAAAAAATAAGATATTTATCAAAAAGATATAAATTAAAGGTTAAATTTATCCCAAAAAAAATAAAAACCAAAATAATAAAAAAACATTAAAAATTAAAATTATCCTTATACTAAATCTTTTATCCTCACACAATACCATAATTTAATGAATATATAAGATAAATATTAAATATATACCAAAATATAAATTAAAAATAATAATTAAATAATTTTTAATCATTATCGGGTACATCAATCAACCAATCATTTTGGATTCCCCCGATAAAAATCAGATAAGTGGGAAGAGGTCCTTTTTTCTTCTTTTTTGGTCCCTTTGGCGTGCAATTAACGACAATTTGGTTCTCATTTCTTACCTACAAGGTGAGCAAAACTCGACTCGACTCGACTCGAAAAAATTGAATAATTCGATTTTACTTAAGATAAAAATACTTGATCTGTTTTGACTCCATTCAAAATTTTATAGACTCAACTCAACTTGAAAAAATTGAATAACTCGATTCGACTCGAGAAAAAAATGTCCGACTCGTTTTAGCTCGACTCAAAATTTTATAGACTTGACTCGACTCAAAAAATTGAATAACTCGATTCGATTCAAGATAAAGATATCCGACTCGTTTGGACTCGACTCGAAAAAATTTTAAATAAAGTCCGTGTTACAAAATGAAAATTCGAATAACTTGAATAATTCGGAATTTTTAGTACTTAAAAGATTTATTTTTAAATTTGAGATGAGTCTCTCAACTTTTTATGATATATATACATTGATATATAAAAATATAAAGAAATATTGCTATATATGAAAAATATGTATATACATATCTTATATGATTACGAAAAGTCGTTTAAATTGGAATCAAGTTGTACTATAACATAAAAATAATTACAATTAATTATTTATAGAAACTCGAAAACTCGACTCGAATTTCTTAAATTCATCTCGAACCGAATTTTTTTAAAATAAAATTTGAGTTATAAAATATGACTTGTCAACTCAAATGATTCAAAATATTTTAATTTGACTCGAACGAATGCTCACCTTAACCATTTCTAACAATATCTAGGTAGGACCAATTCAATCATAATTTTTGAGCACGTCCAGGAGTTGTAATTTCAAACATTTTATTTGAAAAAAGAATTTTAAGGAGAAAAGAAGCCAAAATTTGTTCTCAAATTATTTTTTTAAATTTTTTTATTATTTTAAATTAATTTATTTCGTACATCATAATATTAACGAATTTGAACATAATTGATAAGTGTTCAACTCACTATCACTTTCTATACTTTTCATGGGCATTTATCATCAATTCTACACCTACTTAAACCAATACATAAACTTAATATGATATATTTATGGATTATACTATTAAAGATAATATTTATAAAAATGACATATTTTACTATATTTTTATGTCTGTGTAGGAAAAAGTATTGCCGCGACAGTAAACTATGGTCGAGGCAAGACCTGATGCCGAGGCAGCAGAGGACAAAGAGCAACATGGCAGGCAAACTGAGGAGAAAAATGAGGAGAATGTTGCTGGACAAGAAGCCCAAGGATCGTAGCTGAATAGCCTGAAGAAAGACCAAAGACAAGGCCACGAAAGCCTTCTAAAATAATTAAACTTGAAAATATTTGATCTATGTGCATAACTTGTTCCCTACTCCAAGTTGTATTCTACTTAAGAAAGGTTTGCCCTAGACCAAGCCTATATAAGGCATAACCGTCCAAGGGAAGAAGAGAGTTGAATTGAGAGAGTTCACCCTAGGAATCATTGTTATTCTTCTTTCCATCATGTTCTAAGCTTTCTTAGGGTTTCGGTGAAGGTTATTGAGTATTAGTGAGAAGAGATTGTATCTTGTTTCTTGTTTTTAATGCAATAAAATATCAAAGTTTGCTTACTCTTTGTCATTCTTTGTTCTTGCATCCAAGCTCGGGAGAGAAGTTTGTGAGTAATCTATTTATTTAGACTCGGGAGAGTTAGATTTACGAAAAGAGTAAGTACGATATTTGACTTGATTGGAAAATACTAACTCGGTCTAGGATAGGTTGGAGTTTCAGCAGCTAAAAGAAGTGTGGGATTGGTTGTTGGTTATAATTGATTAACGCCGGGAGGTATCATCAAGGACTAGTCATCAACAGTGTTTCAACTTAGGGATAAGCGAAACCATCAAAGGACACTTTATCGAATTTTGATAAATCTGCCCAAGAGTAAGGGATTGTCATGGTAGACAAGCACTATCGCTGTCGAGGCAGTAATCTGCAGTACTGCCGAGACAGTGTAGTACAATTGCATTAGACAGAAATAGATCAATCAAATCCACTATACAACACAGCTGGATCCTACCCTCTTTCTCAATTTGATCTCAGTCTATTTAGCTTTCTTTAATTACTTTATTTAGTTTAATCAAAACTCAACTATTTTTGTCTTTATTTTATTTTCTTTACAGAGCAAGAAGACAAAAGAAGACATATTAAGTACACAAATTCTCGAGGACACGATACTCGATAAATACTTATCACTTATTACTTATCGTGTACACTTGCACAAAATTGCGCTATTTATACACGCAACAATAATCTAAACTTACTTATTTTACTTTATAATATTATACACACAAAAATAATTTTAAAAGTAACATCAAACTAAGTTTAAGTTTGCTAATAATACTTACGGCTAGGGACGAAGCTGCCTTATGTATGAGTGGGAGGGCTCTTGCCCGTCCTAAATTTTTTGATATAATTACAGTTGAGGTCCCTCTTAGTTTAAATAATACTCCCCCGTCCTAAAAATAGTGTCCCTTATTGACTTTTTGAAAGTCAATTTTTTAAACTTTGACTATAATTATATTAAATATTTTAAATAATTAAATTTTATAAATTATATATCTGAAATCTACTCGATTAGAAGTTTTTAAAATATTTTTTTCATATTTTTATCAATAATAAATTTTAAATAATCAAGAGTCAAAGATGAAAAAATTTGATCCCAAAAAAATCAATAAGAGACAATATTTATAGGACAGAGGGAGTAATAAAATAAAATTTTTGTCTCTTTATTTTTAGATTTAAAAACTTAATACATCTTTATCCCTTTCGATATTTGATCCTAAATAAACAACTCCAATCATAACTTACAAAAGAAATCGTTGAAAATGTTTAGAAGTGTTTTAGTGCATCACAATGATTCCCTCTGCTGGAATTTCTTGAAGTTCTCAAACCCTTGTTGGTATGCAATATAAAAAGCATAGTAATTATAGGATTAATAGGTACGGAATACGGGTGATTCTAGAGAATGCCCATAAAAAAAAGCCTAAAAAAGGCCTTACCGGATTACCCGGTCAATTTACTACATAGTAAGTTTGAAATTTGGAAACACAATTTCTTACGAAAACTGTAAGCAAAAGGATATATACATGAATTCTTACAAATAATGTAAGTAAAATGGTATATACATAAATTCTTACAAATATTGTAAGAAAAACGGTATAAACCTAAAATGTTACACCTTAAGGATTTATGTACATACACAATTGCCTACGATTATACACAAATTGCTACAAATATTGTAAGTATTTTTGTATATACATAAATCCCTACAAAGTATACACAAATACTTATAAAATCCGTAAGGAAAAAGGTATAGACATAAATCCTTACCACTTCCAAACAAAGAGCTAAAGGAGGCTTCCAAGGGTAAGGATTTGTGTACATACACAATTTCCTACAAGAGTACACAATATGGCACCAAAAAGGTAAGGAATTGTGTTTGTCCACAATTCCTTACAAGGTATACACAACGACTTACTAAAACCGTAAGAAAAACGGTATGTACACAAATCCTTACCACTTCAAAACCAAAAGATAAAGGAGGCATCCAAGTGTAAGGATTTGTGTACCTACACAATTTCCTACAATAATAAACAATATGGAACCAAAAGGGTAAGGATTTGTGTTTGTACACAATTCCTTACAAGGTATACACAAAGGCTTACGAAAACCGTAAAAACAACGGTATGTACACAAATCCTTACCACTTCAAAACCAAAAGATAAAGGAGGCTTGCAAGAGTAAGGATTTGTGTACATACACAATTTCCTACAAGAATACACAATATGGCAACCAAAGGGTAAGGATTTGTGTTTGTACACAATTCCTTACAACGTATACACACCGGCTTACGAATACCGTAAGAAAAACGGTATAAACACAAATCCTTACCACTTCAAAACCATGAGATAAAGGAGGCTTGCAAGGGTAAGGATTTGTGTACATACACAATTTCCTACAAGCATACACAATATGGCAACAAAAGGGTAAGGATTTGTGTTTGTATACAATTCCTTACAAGGTATACACAACGACTTACAAAAACCGTAAGAAAAGCGGTATGTACACAAATCCTTACCACTTCAAAACCAAAAGATAAAGGAGGCATCCAAGTGTAAGGATTTGTGTACATATACAATTTCCTACAAGAATACACAATATGGCAACAAAAGGTTAAGGATTTGTGTTTGTACAAAATTCCTTACAAGGTATACACAACGGTTTACTAAAACCGTAAGAAAAACGGTATGTACACCAATCCTTACCACTTCCAAACCCAAAGAGAAATGAGGCTTACAAGGGTAAGGATTTGTGTACATACACAATTTCCTACAAGAATACAAAATATGGCAACAAAAGGGTAAGGATTTGTGTTTGTACAAAATTCCTTACAAGGTATACACAATTGCTTACGGAAAACGTAAGAAAAACGGTATGTACACAAATCCTTACCACTTCAAAACCAAAAGGTAAAGGAGGCTTGCAAGGGTAAGGATTTGTGTACATACATAATTTCCTACAAGAATACACAATATGGCAACAAAACGTTAAGGTTTTGTGTTTGTACAGAAATCCTTATAAAGTATACACAACGGATAACGAAAACCGTAAGAAAAATAGTATGTACACAAATCCTTACCACTTCCAAACCAAAAGATAAAGGAGGCTTGTAAGGGTAAGGATTTGTGTACATACAAAATTTCCTACAAGAATACACAATATGGCAACAAAAGGGTAAGGATTTGCGTTTGTACAAAATTCCTCACAAGGTATACACAACGGCTTACAAAAACCGTAAGAAAAGCGGTATGTACACAAATCCTTACCACTTCAAAACCAAAAGATAAAGGAGGTATCCAAGTGTAAGGATTTGTGTACATACACAATTTCCTACAAGAATACACAATATGGAAATCAAAGGGTAAGGATTTGTGTTTATACATAATTCCTTACAAGGTATACACAACGGCTTACGAAAACCGTAAGAAAAACGGTATGTAAACAAATCCTTACCCCTTCAAAACCAAAAGAGAAAGGAGGCTTGCAAGGGTAAGGATTTGTGTACATACACAATTTCCTACAAGAATACACAATATGGCAACAAAAGGGTAAGGGTTTGTGTTTGTACACAATTCCTTACAACGTATACACACCGGCTTACGAAAACCGTAAGAAAAATGGTATAAACACAAATCCTTACCACTTCAAAACCAAAAGATAAAAGAGGCATCCAAGTATAAGGATTTGTGTACATACACAATTTCCTACAAGAATACACAATATGGCAAGAAAACGGTAATGATTTATGTTTGTACAGAATTCCTTACAAGGTATACACAACGGCTTACGAAAACTGTAAGAGAAACGGTATAAACACAAATCCTTACCACTTCAAAACCATGAGATAAAGGAGGCTTGCAAGGGTAAGGATTTGTGTACATACACAATTTCCTACAAGAATACACAATATGGAACCAAAATGGTAAGGATCTGTGTTTGTACACAATTTCTTACAAAGTATACACAACGGCCTACGAAAACTGTAAGAAAAAAGGTATGTACACAAATCCTTACGACTTCAAAACCAAGAGCTAAAGGAGACATCCAAGGGTAAGGATTTGTGTATATACACAATTTTCTACGAGAATACACAATATAACACGAAAAGGATAAGGATTTGATGAATGTTAACGTGTATTCATATATTAATCCAAATGTAATCATTTTCATTTGTTTACCTTTTTCGGTTTCAACCCATGAACAATGTCTTCTTCTTTAGATGGGATAACAACCTCCTCCACTAATTGTACACAATCATCTAAAATTGTATTTTCTGGCTTCGACTCCTCAAAATCTTCTTTATCCTCCATCGATTCTTCTTTATCGAGGCCGAGGTCAAACTTTGCATCTATGATTCGCAACGCCCTCTTCATGTACATCATATTGGCATTCAGCCCGGCCACTTGATCAATAAGGCCCTTACATTCAACAGTGAGATCCTTTAAACTTTCTTCAATTTTATTTTCCTTCTCTCTACGACAGTTGAGAGTGTCTTTCATCTCACCTATTTCAGAAATTAACTTCTCCAACAGCTCCATAACACGATTTGTACTACCCTCCTTCATTTCACCTTGATTTTTATCCTCAGAACATTCCTCATCGAAAGCAAGTACCTAGAAACGTTCAAAATATTTCAATTCAAGACATTCAAAACACTAGATACTCTTTCAATTTATTAATAGACTTACTTTTATTTTTTTGGAGGGTCTTTCTCCCTTAAGTCGGTTCAGAATCTTTGCCACCTCCTTCGTCCCTCAAGCATGGATTCGGCCACAACCATCGGACAAAGCATATCTACTTGGAATGCCACTCCAATAGTCAAATAACTGAACCTGTAATGAACATGAATAATAAGATTAGAGACTAAATCAAGATTGCAACAATAAAATCGATTAAGTAATACACTATAAATGAAGAATAAGTGTATAATCAGTTACCTTAAGGATAACAATGCAACCAGTCATATAGGCCAAGCCATGACAAAATTGACACTTGGCTACTCCATCTAGTAATCTCTCATACGAATATTTACACCAATTCAATTGGCCCCTCAACCCAAAGTCACACAATAATTTAAAATGTTCAATGGAGGGAACAAGGTTGGCATTAGGGCACAAGAAAACTCCTACAATGTATAGAAGAACTCGAGCTTTCAGGTCATCTCCTTGAAAAGCTCCACTAATTATCTCACCGAAAATTTCTTGATACGTGACCTTCAAACTAATTTTAAACTTCTTAGCTTGTTCTCTACCATCCAATTTTTCTGTGGTCTTCTCTACATCCAACCCTTCATTCTTTATTCCTAACACAGCCTCGACATCTTCTAGCATAACCGGAATCTTGTGTCCTTTAAAGTCCATTGTAGATACATCAATATCAAAATTTTCGGCTAAATTGCGACACAAATCCCGATGAATTGCACGGGATTTCAAGCCGAGTAAAGGGCCAAAGCCTAAATCTTTAACAACAACGTCGAGCTTAAGCTTATGCATCTCTTTCAACAGAAGACACAATTTTTTCAAACTAAACCTTGACGACAAATCCTAAAATATTCAATAAAACCAAAAATAAAAGTTCCTTACAATAAAATATTTCATGTGAAGACATATATCACCAGAAAACAATCTTTAAATCATGAGTTATATACATTCACATACCTTTTTGCCTTCTTTCTTCGCTTCTGAATCCTTCAACTTGCGTTTCGATATCCTTTTCTCATGAGCAAGCTTCTGCTCATGATATTTATCAATATATGGCTTCTTCTCAATATCACTCATTGAAGCCCACTGTAAACCAAGGGCTTTCCTCACCTTTACCAATCAAACAATTATTAATTTCAAAGGACAAGTAAACATAAGAAATTAAAAAGAACACAAGCTCGTTTTCATTTTAAGAGACTTACAGCATTGTTGATTTTCTTCTTCTCCTCTTTTAGTCGTGAACATTCACTGATGCTATACAAGAATAATTTTATAGTTAAAGTATAGAAAAAATACAGGAACAAAATAATAAGCTCAAAGATGTCATGTCATTGAAATTTAACTTACTAGAACTGCAAATATGGTGATAAGATTTTGTGTGTCTCCTCTACACTATCTAGATCGCAATCGCCACGAGGAGCCATCTACTTTTGGGTTGGTCTATAAATTCAATTTCAAATAATTTAATCACAAGTTAAGGAAGAACGTTACTCTATTAAACAATAACGAGAGAACTCAAGCAATAATATAATTATAATTCATATGGTAAAGATTATAATAATGTTAAGGACTTAATATAAGTGACTTTATTAATAATAGAAGTTAATGATGTAATTTGAATAAATTATAACAAGTCTAAATGAAATGAAAATTGCAAAATAAAGAAAATAAATTACTCATACAAATCTATAAATTCTCATTGTTTTCTAACAAAAAATCAAATTCTACAACAACAACCAAAAATATAGTTAGTATGCTAGCATACCTTTTTTAGGACCTATCAAATACAGAAGACCATTCAACCTTGGCTTTGCAGTAGAACTCAACATATACACAAGTGTTTAAACAATGAGAATTATTTACTATGAATCATGATTCAATTTGCCTATGCTCTATCGGATAAGTTGAAGGGCATTGGACGAAATTCAATACCCAAAACTGGTATTTGAGTTACTAAAAAAAATTAACATTGGATAGTGGACTGTTGTTAGAAAGGCCATCAATTTTAAAGAGGAGTTTACGAAATATGGAGCTATTCATTTTTCAAATTCTTTCTACCAACTTACCTATGTAAAAACTATTTCTAAAGCCCTTAAAATTGGAAAAAAGTCAATTATTAAGTTGTGAGATCAGTATTGTTGATAAGAGGCATAAGTATGTCATAAGTATACCAATCTTGGGAGCATAAGAACTTCATAATAAGGGGATATCATCTAAATTCTTACGTTCTTAAGATACATAAACTCTTCCAAATATGCTTTCAAAATAGAAACACTAAGCCAAAAATAAATAATTACACAAAAATGCAATCGAACACATGGAACCCTAAAATAACACGAAAGCAGAAAAAATAAGCTATACTTAGAAGATTTTCAAATAAAAATAAAGATAGAAAACTTACCAGAAATTCGGTAAGCGGTGGAACGGCGGAACCCCTAATTTAATCAAGAACAATGGTAGTTTCTACAAAGATTGGGGAAGAACATTAACGAAGAAGACAAATAAATTATAATAGCACCAGAAAATTAAATATTAAACCCAAAATGTTGAACAATAAACTAACCCTAAACACAAAAAATTAAATCTGTTTACAAGATTTGACAAAAAAGGGTGATACATACCTGAAAAATCGGTGGAACCTTTCATTGTAGAGAGTGCTCTTACACCAAGAAATAACCATGGAGGTATAAACGGATGACGGATATATACATATGTGATAGGAAATTTCTGGTAAGTTTTCTATATTTATTTTGGTTTGAACAATAAACTAACCCTAAACCCAAAAAAATGAATCTATTTACAAGATTTGAAAAAATAAATGATACATACCTGAAATTAGGTCGACCTTTCACTGTAGAGAGTGCTCTTACACCAAGAAATAACAATGGAGGCTTCTTCAGTTGGGTTGACTGTGGGGAGAAAAAGAAACAACGAGAATGAGGGGGGTTAGGGTTTGGGAGAAAAGCCACGAAAAAGATGAGGGGAGGGGAGTTCGACTAATAGTGATATTAGTATATTGGGTAACCGGTTAATCCATATTGGAACCGGTTACCAAGTGTTTTCTACTTTTAATCGGACGGCTACAAGAGAAGGGGGTTGATCCAACGGTCTAAGCATAAAAGACTTTTTTTAGGCTTTTTTTAGCTTGAGCTTTTTGTAGAACTACCCTACGGAATACACAGTTGAATGCCAGACTAGGTTAATCCATGTGTGTGAAAGAAATTCTAATATTTTATTTTTTAAAATATTTTTATGAGGGTCAGATTTTAGGATGGCAAAAGGACGGGACGAGTTAAATTTTTTATCATCCTGTTTTTAATTTTAAAATATAATAATATGTGTTTAATCTGTCTTGTTTTAATTTTTAATATATTTTATTTTGATCTGATTTGACTCAATCTGATATAACAAAAATATAATTCAATTCCGACCTATCTCGTTATTTTAATATAAAAATTTGATAAAAATCAACCCAATTCAAAATTAATAATAAATATGATATATAAAAATATATTAAAAATATATAAATATATTGAATCAAATCAGATTAGATATTTTAAACCCTAAACTCAATCCTGACTTAACCTTGAAAATTTTATATATTTACACACACCCGCCCTACCCTAGAACTCGTTCTTAATACTAAAAAATCTAAAAAGTTAACCAATAATATACATTATTTTTATTAAAATATTACACGCGTGAAGGGAGCAGGCATTAATCTAGCAAAATACAGTAACAGTGAGGCCCCATGGAGAATATTATAATAATTATACCAAGTAAGAATATATGGTATATTCAACATTATTTTATATGTATTTTTTCTTTTAAAGCATAGATATCGCAACCTTTCTTGCTTTTTTTTAAGTACAGGTGATTACACTAATTTTAATATTGGTCATCGATTGTCGGAATTTATCATTTTGTTTATATTATTTATTAGTTTTTAATATTTTTTTATGGCATGATCTATTTTACCTTTTAGTACATATTTTATGTCGTTTGACATGTTTTTTGTTTTGTTTTTAAGGTTAAATTTGACACCACCGCGACTGATCAAGATGACGGTTATGATCTTCCTTGCTTTGGATCCTCGAATTGAATTTAGATACACGGTTTACGCTCGTGGATAGTTTATCGCGACGTTAAGTTTTGATTTGCGATTCTCGGTGGTCTTTCAATAGATTAATCCCCTTTTGTGGTTCGTTTGCCGAAACAGTCAGATTTGTTCGTGTCTATTTTTCGATCAAGTCTTTGGATGAGTTTTTTTTTAATTTTTTTCATGTATGGTCCTTATTTGATCTAAAGTGGTTAGTTTTAAGAAAATGTCCAAATTATGTATTTAGTTTACAATGATAATTGGAACCATTATTGTAATATTGATTATTTTCTCGTTTAATAAAATTAGCGGCTTCTATTCAAAAAATATTTAAAATGAGACGATCTAAGTGGTAAATAATTTAATTCAGCTTGAATAAGTATTGAGTTTAAAGTATTATATATATAATAAATTTATGCCGAGAGATTCATTCATTAAAGTTAAGTGTTCGACATGGATCGCTCTAGATTAATTAGGGTGGAGTCCTAGAAACCGAAAGAACAATAAAAAATAATGATGACAAATATATAGTATTGAACACATGGACGGACTGTAGTGGTGGGGTGGTTTAAGGGGATCCGGTACCCGCTAATCATTGTTTTTATATATCAAGTATAGATAAAAAAAAATTAAAAATATATATTTTTTGAAGTAATAGTTTTGTTGTTCCCGCCAAACAAGAAAATTTTAAAATATATATTTTAGTGCTTCTATAATAAATTCTTAGTTTTGTCCTTGATCGAAGAAATTTTTGTACTGTAAAAAGTACAAAATGAAAAATTATAGTGCAAGCTTTTATATTTGATGATCGATTTTCATTCGAATATAATAAAATTAATAATTCATGTATTTTAATATTTTAATGTGTTTTTTGTATTAAATTTTAAGTTAACATGCTAATATGTTTATAATTTTTAAATATTTTATTCATGTTATTATGTTTTTCGAAGAATTTTCATAAATATGATATATAGTTGTCTCTCTCAAATATAACACAAATCATTTTAAGTAATAAAAAATATAAAATCGGTGATAAAAGGCTATAACTTTAAACAAAATTTTTATTTTTTTATTTTCATAAACTAAATTACCGTTAAAAATGGTATTTTGTTTTTAAAAAAAAAACGCAATATTTATAAAAATAAAATAAAATACACCATTCTCTCTGCCTCATAAATATTGTCTTTTATTGATTTTTTGAATATTTTTAAAATTTAAATCATAATTATTTAAATTTATTATTAATAAAAATATAAATATATTTTGAAAACCTAGATTTTAAATATATATTTTATAAAATTTAATTATTTAAAATAAATACTAGAATTATAGTTAAAATTTAAAATTTTAATTTTTTAAAAATTAATAAAAAACATTATTTGTAGAAAAAAACACACACTTGGGGTGCAATATTTATATAAAGTTTTCATGTTTTCCTATTACTATTTGTATTATAATATATATGTTTTTATCACGCGAGATTCACAGACAGATTATGAATGCTGTCTTGTCTCCACAAGGGTTTGGTTGGGCTGCCTAAATTTAGAAGAGTAAATTATACGGATAGTTACAATATCGTAAGGTTGATATCGAAATAATTTTAATATTTTAAAATGCGTTAAATACACCGGTGAATTATTAAAATGATATCGAAATAACTACCGACCATTAAAAACAAACGTATCATCTTGATGATGTGACAGTTAAAAATAAAATAGAATAATTACATGTTTATTCACTTTTATTCATACATTTTTTTTAAATTTAATCATAATTTGTAATTTTATTATATTAAAATTAGGATTAAATTAAAAAATGTATAAATAATAGTAAGTAAACATGTAATTATTCTATTTTATTTTTAACTGCCACGTCACTAGTCCCTTAGTTTTTAACGGTTGGTAGTTATTTCGATACTATTTTAATAATTCACTGATGTATTTGACGCGTTTTAAAGTATTGTGTCTATTTCGATACCAACCTCATAGTATTGTGACTATCCGTGTAATTTACCCGATTTAAAATTATAAGTAATAGTAAACATATGAATCTATAATCATAATTAATATTAAACATGTTTTAATTTATTCTAAACTTTTTTAGACCATATATATTCTCTTAATGAGGGTTAAGCCAGTTGTTTGGTTAGCCAGAAAAATCAGAGAGAAAAAAAAGGAGAGAAAGTATCAATTGCAAGTGAGGGCATCATCACTTCTCATGCCTAATATTCCTCCATCCATTAACCACAAGAGCTAATTGATTGTTGTTTGTTTTGTGGGCCTTTATTTTTATTCTCTAACAATAAACTTATTTCTTTTTGAAAATAAATTTAAATGTTTAATACATCAAATTTATTATTAATTAATTCGAATTTGATATCGTAAATAAAATAAAATTTTAAGAATAATTTAATATAAACCTAAAACTTGAAATACATATGATCTCCAATTATATTTTAAATTTTAAGTCAATTTCTACAGTATAAGTAGGAAAACATGTACACATGGTGTTGTCCCTTCAGATTTTATAAAAAATATTAAAAAAAAAAGAATGGCACCTATAAGGCGTCTTCCTCCCAAGTTGCTATTTGTAGGTAGTGTTTTCTTTTTTGCACCGTAGTTTTTGGCAGAGTGAAACTAGAAATTTTTTATAGAGGGGACCAAAATATATATTTTAATTTCTTTCGATTGATGGAGACCAAAAAACGATTTTTTTGAATAAAATTATATATATTAAAAATTACGTTATGTAGTATATAAAAACAATAATTAGGGGGACCGGACCCTTGACCCCCAACGTTCCACCACTAGTTTTTGGCCTAGATTTCAAAATAAACTTCAAATACTCTATTTTCTTAAATAAAAACTCTAAATGATCTATATATCCAACAAAATCGTCTCAAAGACTCATTAAAAAAACGACCTTCACAATTTAATTATTTCATTCACAATATCAAAATTCGAATATTTAATTTAACTTAAGAGATCTGAAATTTTATCTCACTCAACCAACTAATCGTTAATATAATTAATTATTTTTTCCCAAAGTGAACCATAATCATATATATTCATATTCCCTTCACATTCCATGTTATTTAGGGCCCCTAATCAACCATGCTTTTACTTCATTAGTTTTTAATATGTCAACCTTTTTTAAAGGTATAAAACAATATTAAAAGTATTTTTTAACTTTTACTCTATTTGATTCCATTGGTTTTTTTACAACTTTTTAACCTTTTTCAATGTAAAGCAAATTATAATTCCAGAAGAGAGAGAAGAGAGGTTGAGGTTGCTTTTGTATAACTAAAGGTTGCATGTTGATTGATTATTGTTGGAAAGATTTGGGAAATTTTGGCAAAATTGAAATGCTTAAATCAATTAAATATCTTCTTTTGGTAACAAAATAAATTAAATGTAAAATCGATATGAATAATGGGAACATAAATACTAGAGATAGACACGAGTCGGGCTGGATCAGATTTTTGACCACCCGAACTCGAGTTGAACATAAACACCCAAAAATCGATTCTGATTTGAATTTTTTTCAAAAAAATTCGATCCGTTCCGATCCGAAAATAAATACTCTAAACCAGATTCCGATCTGACCTGACCTAAAAAATTAAATTTAGGGACTAAATTGTAAAAAATCCAGGGATTTAATTGTAAAAATATCATTTTAAGGACTAAATTATAAATAAAAATAATAATTTAAGGACCTAATTATAAAAAATATAGATAAAGGACCATTATTATAAATATACCTAAAAATTATGAAAAATTTACATATTTAATCAAGGTCGGGTGGGTCAGATATTTTACACCCTAAACCCGATCTCGACCCGGTCCCGATGTCACTTTTTAAAATCACTCGACCCGATCCTAATCCGATTTTTTATCAAAAAAATACGACTAGATCAGGCCGGGTCGGGTCGAAATCCGATCAAATCGGGTAAAATGCCTATCCCTATAAATACTTTGTTTTGTTCTTATATATTTTAAAAAAATATGTTTAAGGTTTAAGATTGAGATTTAAGATTATAGTTTATAGTTTAACGTGTATGATATATTTTGAGTTTATGTTTTATAGTTTATGATTTAGAAAATAAAAGGGTATAAAATTTAGTTTTTTTTCTTTTTGTTAGCTTTGAGGCATATATAGGGCTAGAGATGGATTTAACCTGTTCCAATCGAGTTTGATTTTTTTTGGGGTGGGCGGGGTTAAGAACAAGTTTGAGTCAGTTTTTTTCTTAAGGATGAGATCCGATCGAGTTTAGAGTGTAAAATTTGACTTGATTTGAGATTAATAATATAATTTTTTTTATATTTTTTGAGATATTTATATTAATGCCCCACTTTATATATTTTTATATTTATGTTCTTAAAATTAAATTTTTATTTATAATTTAGTTCCTAAAATTATTTTTTAACAATTAGATCTCTAATTTTTTTACAATTAGGTCTTTAAATTAAAATTATTTTTATAGATTACTGTATTGAATTCGGATCGAGGTATATAACTTTTTAAACTGAATCAGTTCAAGTTTAAGATAATTATTTTAACTAGTTTGACTTGGTCGGTTAATCGAATTAAACTCGAATCTAATATTGATAACTAATATTTACATTCATTCTAAATTCACCGGAATCGTAATTAAAGTATTTAAGTCTGAAATCCTAAAATTGAGGCATAAGTCTAATGACAAAGTTTGAAATATAAATCATTAGAATCTCACAATATTTGATTTATTTTCATTTAAGCCTAGATTTTATTCAAAATTATCTTAATTTAAGTCCAAATATATTCTAAAAATTGAATTTAAATGGATTGACTCAAAGATCGAATTATTAATAAAATTTAATACAGATTAATCGATTAATAAATTAGATATCAATTATTTTTTAAAAAAAATATTGCAGATACAGTCACAATGGAACTGAATTATCTTCTTCTTCTTCATACCCTCTCCACATTTAACATTCCTCTTTTCTCTGTAATAAAAAGCAGCCGATCTTATGACAGACCTTGTCTGTGGGTCCTCTTCCTTTTGACCATCTGTCTAATCAAATGCTTTGATATTTTTAATGTTTTATCCTCTACGTTTCCTAGTACCTCTCCAGCACCGTGACAGCATGAACGTATCCATCAATGAAAACAAATTTATATTAATGAATTATATCGAATCGAATGATAAAGAATTTGATGTTACATAAATTTTAATTTATTTTTATATCGAAAAGCACCCTCTTTTCTAAAGCTTCTCTTCTATTCAGCACTCCTTTCTTCCTCTCAATTGTGTTTTTCATTAATGGAGATCAAACCAGTTAGACTTTCCTATCGTCTTCTGCTGGTACTTATCTTTACAGTCTACATTTCGGTTTCTGCGGTGGAGCAAGAGGCGGTGGTTCCGTCGATCGAAACCGATGCAGCGGCTCTTCTTGCATTCAAAAAGATGATCGATAGCGATCCGACCGGAGTTTTATCTGATTGGAAGCTCGAATCGAGTCCATGTGTATGGTATGGAGTTAAATGTTCGTTAGGAAGAGTTGTTCAGCTTGAACTTAACCAATGTAGCCTCTATGGGACTATATCTTTCAATCCGTTGGCTTCTTTAAACATGTTGTCTGATTTGGTTTTGTCCGGGAACATGTTCACTGTAAATTCGACCACTTTGATGTTCCTACCATATGGATTGAAGCGTCTCGAGTTGTCCGACACCGGTCTCTTTGGTCCGTTCCCTGATACCGTCTTCTCCAAGCTTCGGAATCTCGAATATGTTGATTTGTCCCATAGTAATCTAACAGGGTCATTGCCTGATGATCTTTTTTTATCTAACCCTGATAAGTTGCAGGTTCTTGATCTTTCATTTAACAACTTAACAGGGTCCATTTCATGGCTGAAATTGGAGAATTCGTGCAATTCATTGTTGGTCCTGGATTTGTCTCGGAACAGTATCTTTGATTCGATCCCTGTTCGTCTCTCGAATTGCACGAAGCTCACTGCATTGAATCTTTCATCGAATTCGCTCACCGGGGAGATCCCGAGCTCTTTAGGAGAGATTAAAAGCTTACAGAGGCTCGATCTTAGCTCTAACCATCTCACCGGTTGGATACCTTCCGAGTTGGGGAATGCATGTGACTCACTTTTGGAACTCAGGCTTTCTTACAACAACTTGTCTGGTCCTGTTCCTGGTTCATTGTCTTCATGTTCTTATCTGCAGCTTCTTGATTTGTCTAATAACAACATAACGGGTCCTTTCCCGGATTCTATCCTTCAGAATCTTAGTGCATTAGAGGCATTGTTGTTGAGTAATAACATCATCTCCGGGCCATTTCCGTCTTCGATTTCGTATTGTAAGAGCTTAAGAGTTGTGGATTTGAGTTCGAATAAATTCTTTGGGACCATTCCACCTGATATATGCCCAGGAGCTGCAGCACTTGAAGAGCTGAAGATCCCGGACAACCTTGTAAGAGGACAGATCCCTAGTCAACTGTCACAATGTCCCCTTTTGAGGACAGTTGATTTCAGTTTAAACTATCTCAACGGATCGATCCCGGCCGAGTTCGGGGCACTTGAGAATCTTGAGCAGTTGATAGCATGGTTCAATGACTTGGAGGGACAAATACCGAAAGAACTGGGAAAATGCAGTAAATTGAAAGATCTCATCCTTAACAACAATAGACTCAGTGATGAGATTCCTGTAGAGTTATTCAACTGCAGCAATCTCGAATGGATATCTCTCACTCGAAACGAACTCACCGGCTCGATCCCACGAGAGTTCGGCATGTTGTCAAGGCTAGCCGTTCTTCAGCTGGCAAACAATAGCTTGAGTGGTGAAATACCAGGAGAGCTAGGGAACTGCACTAGCTTGGTTTGGTTAGATATAAACAGCAATAAGCTCACCGGTGAAATCCCACCGAGACTCGGCCGACAGCTCGGGGCTAAATCCTTGAGTGGAATCCTTTCAGGTAACACTCTGGTGTTCGTAAGGAACGTAGGGAATTCGTGTAAAGGTGTTGGAGGGCTGTTGGAGTTTGCTGGTATAAGGCCTGAAAGACTATTGCAGATCCCAAACTTGAAAAGCTGTGACTTTACAAGGATGTATTCCGGGGCAGTGTTGAGTCTTTTCACACAATACCAGACGTTGGAGTACTTGGATCTTTCCTACAACGAGCTTCGTGGGAAAATCCCGGACGAAATCGGCGAAATGGTAGCTTTACAAGTTCTTGAATTAGCACATAATCAGCTATCCGGAGAGATTCCCTCGTCGCTTGGCCGGTTGAGGAATTTAGGTGTGTTTGATGCATCACATAACAGGTTGCAAGGCCAAATCCCAGAGTCATTCTCCAACTTATCTTTTCTGGTGCAGATTGACTTGTCCTATAATGAATTAACCGGACCGATTCCGCAAAGGGGTCAGCTGAGTACACTTCCAGCAACTCAGTATGCTAATAATCCGGGACTTTGCGGAGTTCCATTGCCTGAATGTCGAAATGGAAACAATCAAGATCCTACAAGCTCAGATTTTGATGGCAAAAGAAGTAGGAAGTCTGCTGCTGTTTCATGGGCTAATAGCATTGTCCTTGGGATACTTATCTCCATTGCATCTATATGCATTTTGATTGTATGGGTGATTGCAATGCGTGCGAGACGGAGGGAAGCGGAGGAAGTCAAGATGCTTAACAGATTGCAAGCAGTTCATGCAGCTACGACATGGAAGATCGAAAAAGAGAAGGAACCGCTGAGCATCAATGTTGCCACCTTTCAGAGACAGTTAAGGAAGCTGAAGTTCTCCACACTCATTGAGGCTACAAATGGTTTCTCAGCAGCCAGTCTCATAGGTAGTGGTGGGTTTGGAGAAGTGTTCAAAGCCACATTGAAGGACGGTTCGAGTGTCGCGATCAAGAAGCTCGTTCGATTGAGCTGCCAAGGCGATCGAGAATTCATGGCTGAAATGGAAACGCTAGGAAAGATTAAGCATAAGAATCTGGTACCATTGTTGGGATACTGCATGATTGGAGAGGAAAGGCTGCTAGTGTATGAGTTCATGGAGTACGGCAGTCTTGAAGAAATGCTCCATGGAAGAGCAAAGGCGAGAGGTCGACCTATACTAACATGGGAGGAAAGGAAAAAGATTGCTCGCGGTGCGGCGAAAGGACTCTGTTTCCTTCACCACAATTGCATCCCTCACATTATTCATAGAGATATGAAGTCAAGCAATGTGTTATTAGACCATGAAATGGAAGCCAGAGTCTCAGATTTCGGAATGGCAAGGCTCATAAGTGCCCTTGACACTCACTTAAGTGTGAGCACACTTGCAGGCACACCCGGTTATGTCCCACCAGAATATTATCAAAGTTTCCGATGCACGGCAAAGGGCGATGTCTACTCATTCGGAGTCGTCCTCCTAGAACTCTTGACCGGAAAGCGCCCAACTGATAAAGAGGACTTTGGGGACACCAACTTGGTGGGGTGGGTAAAAATGAAGGTGATGGAACAAAAGCACATGGAAGTAATAGACCCTGAAATACTGTTGGCAACTAAAGGAACCGATGAAGCCGAAGCAGAAGAAGTAAAAGAGATGATGAGGTACTTGGAGATAACATTGCAATGCGTCGACGACTTCCCTTCGAAAAGGCCAAACATGTTGCAGGTGGTGGCATTGCTAAGAGAGTTGATGCCAGGATCAACCAATGGAAGCAGTAACAGTGCTTGAATAATAAGGTATTGTTTTATTTGATCATTATGGTTGATGTAAGAACATCAAAGCTTGTAATATTTATTTCTCAGCTTTCTAAGATTTTTGATGCATCTAATTTTGCAACTACAGAGACAAGTCATATTGCACAGGAAAATCCATCTGTTCATACCAACAGATTTCATTTCACTTATTATTTCGAAAATGTTTCAAACCAAAGAACTCGAACAGATCAATTTCAGGCAAGACATATATATGATGAACTTCAAATCTCTCCATCCCAGAACTCTTGAACAGTCCTGTAAGGACCATTATCAGATAGAAAATGTTCAGCTGCATATCCTTTGCATTGTGTAAGTTGGCTAATTTTATGCAAATCTTCATCACTGAGCTCCCAATCAAAGATCTCAAGGTTTTGTTTCATCCTTTCCTTGTTGAAGCTCTTCACAATTACACATGCTCCTTGTTCATACACCCATCTCAAGCAAACCTGTTCAGTTTCAATCAAAACCAGTTCCCTATCAACGTAAGCTGACATAACTTTCATATATCATTAGTATCCATTTTCTTTCCTAATGAAAAATAAAACATTACCTGAGCTACTGATTTCCCCCTGGCTTGAGCAATTCCTTTGAGTACATTGGACTCCATCACCCGATCGGATCCCCACACCGTTCCTTTGGCACCCAAAGGAGAGTAAGCCTCCACAAGTATTCCCTTCTCCTTACATAAGTCCCTCATTTTCTTTTGTTGCCACATAGGGTTCATCTCCACCTTTCAAGTGTCACCACATACATGAATTCATATATGAATCTATCATCGAAAAAAATTTACTAGAAATCAAAATGATCCTTACTTGGTTCACAGCAGGTGGGATTTTGGCAGTGGAAAGGATGGTCTGCAGCTTCTTGCATGATAAATTGCTTACTCCTATAGATTTGGTTAAGCCTAGATTTTTACATTCCTCCATTCCTTCCCATACAGAGCATATATCTGTAGGAACAATGTCCTCCTCCTTGAAAGGGAACTCAGATTTACCCGGCTTGATACTCAGTGGCCAGTGAAATAGATACAGATCAAGATACTCCAGCTTCATATTCCTATTCAAATCAACAAAACATTAGCAAACTAATCAAAACAACACAATGAAACAAAGGGATGAAGTGTTTTCCGATACTAATTCGAGTGTTTTCCGAAGAGCATATACGACACGATCACGGTGAGCATCGCTGCACCAGAGCTTGGTAGTGATGAAGAGTTCATCTCGGGATTTGATTAATCCCAGACGAATAGCATCGGCCACTTCTTCACCTAGAGGCTGCTCGGTTTGGTAGATTGCAGCCGTGTCGAAGTGGCGGTAACCGAGTCGGATAGCTTCGATAATGTTGTGTTTCAGGTCTTCATTTGAAGTAGCACCGAAAGGGTCTTCAGCTGTACCGAAGCCTAGTAGGGGAATGCGTTTCTCCTGTGTTGAACCAAGAGGGAAACTTGGGATGCTGAGCTCTGGCCTTGTTTCGTTCTTCTTCGACTCCATTCTGGTTCAAACTTCCTTCTCTGTGAACAACTATGGTGTCGATGTCTCTCTCTCTCTCCATTCGGGTTAACTCAAAACGTTTGGGCTTTAATGTATAGGACCGAGAGTCTCGTTAAGCTTGTCTCATGATCTTAGGCTTGTATTGTTGGGATATTAATGGGCTAAGATGAATTTTATAAGGGATATAATGGTAAAATCATGTGGGGGGTAAAAGAGGTATGATAGAATTAATTTTCTACAGAAAAAAAAGAAATGAGTGAGAACATCCTTGTCCTCATTTTCTTTTTTTTCTTATATTTTCATTTCTTCGTCCTAAGTTTAAAGTTCAAGGTGCAATCTTTGAGTGTTTAATTAAGAATCATATTTTGGTGATTAAGGAAAGTTGGTTCAGCAGTTAAAGATTTACAAACCAAACTAAAGATGAATTAGAATAATGGTGGAAAAGGTTTTAGTGGTGGTGTTGGGAGAAGAACAGGAATGAGGCTGTTGGAAATTCTTAGCATTTTTAGTTTTGTTAGTGCTTTTTATATTTTAAATTCCCCCTAACGATATTTAATTTCGTTGTATAACTCTTTCTTGTAGTGAAAATGATAAGCGAGTCATCCAAATCTCTTAAGAAAGATAGAGCTTGAGGATTGGTGAGAATCATTTTTCTAGCTTGGTTAGCTCGAGGTTGTACACTACAAAATCCTACGAATTCTTGTATCTCATAAAAATAAGTTTTAGTACATGATTTTGATGTTTATGGTTAGTATAAGCTTCCATTAACGGTAAAGAATAGATGTTCGCTTTCCATTCACGATCACAAGCGAATTTCGCTTCCCCGAAACGGTCACAAAACTGATTTTGTCTTCATTTCATGGTCTAAAGTCATATTTTGCTTCTCTTAACATTCAAAAAACAAGTGTCCGCTTTCCCTTCACGGTCATAGACAAACTTGTTTACCTGAAGTTGTCACAAACTTGTTCTTCAAATCTGGAACTCATGTCAAAATGACTGACAATCTTATTTAAAATTAGGAACTTGTGCCAAAGTGGCTGCGAATTTTTCTCTAATCAAGGACAAATGATGAAAGGGTTACCTATCTTGTTGAAAATTTGGGATTTACACCTAATTGGCTACCAATTTTAGTGAAAGTTGAGATTTAAGTCAAAATGGCTACCAATTTTTTTAAAATCTGGGATTTATACCAAATATGCTACCAATTTTAGTTAAAGCTGAGATTTATGCCAAATCGATTACCAATTTTAGTGAAATTTGGAATTTACTTTAAATGGCTACTGATCTTGTTGAAATTTGGGATTACACCGAAAAAACTCCCAATTTTGATGAAATTTCGGATTCAAGCTGAAATGACTACCAATTATGATGAAACGTGGAACTTATGCCAAAATAGCTACCAATTCTTTTTTTCGAACTTGGGAACTTAGACAAGAAGGGTTGCCTATGTGCTCAAATATAAGGACTCATACTGAAAAGGATGATGTTTTAATTCGGGACTCACGTTAGAATGACAAACCAAAATTCTTTTAATTTGGGACTTACGTCGAAAAGGTTACAAAGAATCTTTTACTTCGGGACTCATATCGGGAAGACTGCCAAGAATCTTTTACTTAAGGACTTATGTTAAAAAACAGCCAAAATTCTTTTACTTTAAAACTCATGCCGAAAAGACTGTGAAAATTCTTTTAATTTGGGACTCATGCCATAAAGGTTTTCAAAAATCTTTTAATTCGGGACTCACGCCAGTAATGCTATCAAAATTCTTTTAATTTGGGACTCACGCTAAAAACCCTTACGCCAGAAAGATTGTCAAAAATCTTTTAATTCAGGACTCACACAGGAAAGATTACCAAAATTTTTTTAATTCATGACTCACGCTAAAAGGATTATCAAAAATCGTTTAATTCGAGACTCACGCCAGAATGAATACATAAAATCTTTTAGTTTGAGACTCAGGCCGGAATGACTGTCAAACTTTCATAAAATTTTAATGCGATATGTGCTGAGATTCGGTTATATTGGTATTAAAGTATAAACCGTTTCTTTATTCATTTCTTTATTAATATAAATAGGTTAGTCGAGTAAGTGTAAAGAGTGAGTTTTTCCTTTTTAATAAATAATATTCTTCTTTTCTTCTTACTTTCTGATTTCCTGAAACTCTCGTATTCTACAAGTTTTATATGGTATCAGTTGATCATTCTGCTTCTCATTCTTCTGAAAATCCTGAAGATGATCCCTCATCTGTATTTTACATTCATCCGAATGAAAACCCAGCCCTTGTGCTTACTTCTTCTTTGCTCGATGGCAGCAATTACTATGGATGAGTGTAACCCCTTCGACCCGGTCTAGACGCTACCCGACTCGAACGAGCTACACAGGGAATACCGAGGCTAATCCGGAGACTCGCCCCGATAAACAACCCTAAAAAAATTATCTTTTATCTTTTCTAAATGCTTTGATTAAATCCTACATGTTCATGCAAGGACTAAAATTCGATTACAGCGCATACAAGACCTTATAATCCACATGTCGATCATCATCCCTAGATGCAAAGTCACCCTATTCCAAAGGCAAAACATTCAAATATCATAGGCGTATTTCAACATCATTAAATATGGCAACACATACTTCAAAAGTCTTAATAATTCTCATAAAACTCAATATCAAAATAAGTTCAATAACATAGGTTCCAAAATAGAATTCCAAACTCAATAATCTTCTAATCCGTTGCTCTCAACTACCTAGGTTCATAACTAAACAAAATGCATACTTGAGCTAAAGAAAATATTAAATAGGCACGACTGACTCCTTTGCTTTCCGATTGCTTCCAACGCTTACTTATCTGCATTATAAGAAAAAGAGAGTGATTAAGCTTTAAGCCTAGTGAGGGTAATAAAATATTTTAAAACATCACTTATAATGCAACCCATAAATACTCAATTTATCAAGGTGTAAAACGTGCCATACTTCTTTAAAACAACATAAACATGGTTCTCAATGTCATTAATAAACCAACAAGTGTTAACAAAATCATGGCTCACAAGCCAACACAAAGTACCAGTAAACATCCCATAAAAAGAGGTCACATGCTTTCAAAGCAAAACAAGGCTAATATGCTACTTACTTAGCAAAGGTCTAAGTTCACATAACACTTGCATTTTCAAATAAAAACATAAATTATATTGAGGCTAGTGATCCGATTTGTACTACTCCAAATCGTTAGGATAAACGGGCAACCGCATGTTAGTACTACTCCCAGAGCATGCGCATGTTGATACTACTCTCAACATGAATTATCTCACCTTGGTGTCCGGTGACAGTACTACTCCGATCAACCCGTATGTGATAGTACTACTCCCATCACATAGCATTAGAATAAAAGGCAAAATGCAACACACAAGGAATTTATACACGTACGACTTTTGAATGTTTATAGTGCACTCTAGACCTATTGATCGATCAACTTATCCCATAAGGTTCATCACTTACTAGCCAATATATTATAAAAATCAATGCTCAAAACTTAATTCAGAATAGAATTCAAATCACATGTATCCCACTTTTTACGCATCACTTGTAAAAATCGATAAAACCATTTTTATCTTATTTTTCAAAACAAAATCGTGGGAACATATAATATATATAAAATCTCTTTAAAAACAGTTTCATGAGCATTTATATACATGCATAAACATCTATGCAAAATCAACATTAAGCATGACAAAGTTCATAGTAAGACATAGAGTAATATGGGAACCCTTTTGCGAAAACTTAAACTTTACTTACTTTCGAGTATAGGGAGGTTTCCAAACCTTCCCTACACTCCCAAACCTCTTTAAAACAAGTTTAAAACACTACCGAAGCAGCCACTCTCATAAACCACTCACCGATAACTGATACTTGCTCGCCAAGTCACCGAAACGAACCGAAACGCCTTTAAACGTGATCGCCTAACTCTTGTCCTGTTTCAAGCATCAAAACCAAGGGTTTTAATTCTCTAAACACATAAAAGAAACCAACAATTCGTATCCCTACACAACAACCCTTAAAACCTATCAAAACTTAAACCGAAAACTTATCGGAACACACCAAACTTCACTTAAGCCTATAGTTCGGGATTAGGGATATTAAAAACACTTTATAAACATCATAACACATTAAAAATAATCCATTTAAGATCCAAAAACACTGGGTAAAAACCTCGAACGAAAATTAAGATTTTTAGCCGAAAAACCAATTTTTATGAAATTAAAGGATTAAAACAATTTCTCCAAGCCAAGAACTTAAGAATTTCAGTAAAGAACTTTATTGTTCTAGAGGATTGACAAAATCTCACCTCCAAAACTGATCCAATTGCTTTCCGGGTTTTAAAACGAGAAAACGATGAGAAAACAAGAAAATTTGAAGGAGAAAAGTTAAGATAATTATTAGAAACGATTTTTAATAGAAAAGAATGAGTTTTTACCTTGAAAAATTTATGAACGGCTGCCTCCAATGAGGAAAAACGAAAATTAGAAAAATAGGTTATGTTTAGGTTAATTAAAAAGGGTTTTAAGAGTTTTAAATTGAGTTTAGTTAAGTTATTTAATTTAAAATAGATTTTGAGTTTAATTAATTAATATTTGGAAAGCCTAGACCATCTAGGATTATAATTGGATCAAAGCCCCTTAAAGATTCAAAGTTTTGGCTTGTTTCATAAAATTGTCCCTAAATTTTCAATTTATACAAAACGGTCACTAATTTCAAAATCTTAGGGTTTCAAGGATCGATTTTCAAAATTGATTTGACAAAAGTATAATATACATTATTTAAGGATTTTAGAATATTTTTCCTCAATTTATTTTGATAGAAAACTTTTTTTTTAGGTATTTAATCTCGAACTAGGCTAAACCGACTAAACCGGCCCACTAACTTCTAAGCCCAAACTTGGGGCGTTACAATGAGCGCGTGGTATGAAGATGATTCTTATATCCAAGAATAAGTTTCAGTTCGTTGATGGTTCGATTAAAGAACCCAGACAAGATGATCCTCGTTTTCCAGCCTGGGAAAAATGCAATAATCTTGTTCTTTCTTGGTTGCAGCGGGCTTTGTCTCTAGAAATTGCACAGAGTGTAATTTAGATCGATATTGTACTAGAATTATGGACGGATCTTTTCGATAGATTCAATCAAGGTGATTTGGTGAGAATATCTGATCTGCTTCAAGAATTTTACGCTTTAAATCAGAGTAACCTTTCTGTTACTGTTTACTTTACTCAATTGAAGGTTCTTTGGGATGAAATTTCTAATCTTAGGTATCTTCTTGCATGTGATTGTTCTGCCATGGCTTATCGTAAGCAAGATTTTTTGCTTCGATTTTTTAGGGGATTAAATGAGAATTTTTTTTTGTTCCGAAATCCAGTTACTCATGATGAAACCGATGCCCTCTATAAATCAAGTTTTTGCTATTGTTGTGCAACACGAACGTTCCTTGAATGCTACTGCCAATGAGTCAAATATTTTGTTTACTAGAAAGTTTGATCCTAAATATAGTGACCAGCATGTTCGACATGAAAATAAGATTTCTTATTCTAGGAAAATATCAGGTTCTAATAGTAACAATAAGAGGTCGTTGTGTCTGTTTTGTGGAATGTATGGGCATACTGTGGATAGGTGCTATAAGAAACATGGATTTCCTCCAAATTATAGGAATAAATATCTCGAAAATAGGGCTAATCAGATTGGTGCATATAATGTCGAGAACAATATTGATTCTGTTAAGGGCAGTGTTGGATGTAATTCTTCTGCTATGTTCACTAAAGAGCAATATGAAAGTCTTTTAATTCTTTTACAAGAAAGGAATAGTTCTGCTCCTGCTCCAGTTCCTGTTCTAGATTCAAAGATTAATCTTCTATCTTCTGTGTTTGATGCTTCGTCAGGAGATGTAGGTATGGCTTTTACTTGTTCAGTTTCAGAACAATTAGGTGCTCCTTGGATCTTAGATTCATGAGCGACTGATCATATAGTTGCTTCTTTAGTTTATTTTTCATCATATAAAGTGATTTTTGATAAATATGTAAAGTTGCCTAACAACCAGTTGGTTAAGGTAACTCACATTGGAACTGTTCAATTCAATGATTCTTTGGTTTTAGAAAATGTTTTTTATATTCCAAACTTTGGTTTTAATCTGATTTCAGTTTCTCGATTGGCTAAAGATAATAATGTTTGTTTCATTTTTAATCATAATGTTTGTTTCTTACAGGAAATAGCAACATGGAAGATGATTGGTTTAGCTAAGGAGCTCAATGGCTTGTATCATCTTGCAGTTTCTTCTACTAGTTGTTATTCAGAGTTTGATTCTATTGCTTGTTCCTCTGTTTCTTTTAAACTTTGGCATGATAGGTTAGAACATCCTTTTATTCAAAGGATGAAGTGTTTTGAGTCTTTGAACAAAGTTGGTCCTTCTAGTTCTTTATTTGATTGTGAGGTTTGTCATCTAACTAAACAGAAATGAGTTCCTTTTCCTACTAGTGTTTCTGTTACTCATGGTATTTTTGATCTTGTTCACATGGATGTTTGGGGACCATTTTCAGTAAAGAGCATTTATGGTCATTCATACTTCTTAACCATAGTAGACGATAAAAGTAGGTATGTTTGGATATATCCTATGAAATTTAAATCTCAAGTTAGAAATATAGTTACTAATTTTTATAGGTTAGTCGATACTCAATTTTCTACAAAGATAAAGTGTATTAGGACAGATAATGCAAAAGAATTCGATATGTTAGATTTTTTTAACGAGAATGGCATCATACATCAAAATTCTTGTATTCATACTCCTCAATAGAACAATATAGTTGAGCGCAAACATCAACATTTGCTTAATGTTGCAAGATCTCTTAGAATACATTCTAATGTGCCTTTACAATTTTGGATTGACTGTGTTTTACATGCTGCTTATTTGATTAATGTTACTCCAACACCTATTTTGAATAATAAAACTTCATTTGAAATTTTATATAATAAAATGCCTAACATTTCTCATTTGAAGGTTTTTGATTGTCTTGCCTATGCTTCTGTTTTACCTAGATCTAAAACTAAAATACATCCTAAAGCACATAAATGTATTTTTATTGGTTTTCCCAAAAACATTAAAGGGTATAGATTGTATAATCTAGAGACTAAGGATATTTTTGTTTCGAGAGATGTAGTCTTTTTCGAAGATAAGTTTCCTTTTAGATCTTTTAAAAATTTTAATATTAGTGAGGTTATTCTTCCGACTCATGATGTTGCTACCTCCTTAGAAGATTGTGTTCATCAACATGTTGACCATGATTATCAGAATAAAAAGTCTATTTTGGTTTAAGATTATCCTGATTTTAGTAATTTCGATGATAGTTTTAACATAGAGCTTCCTACATCTAACAATGATTTACTTTCAATTTCTAATGAGCATCTTTCTATGGCACCTACTTCTCATCCTACTATTCAGCAACAACCCACTGTTATTGTTCAGCAACAGCCTGCTGTTCAACACGATGATATACATGCTGCAAAATCAGCAAGGCCTTCGCGGAATATACAGCTTCCTCAAAGATATAAAGATTTTCAAATTTCTCTGCCAAAGTCTCGTACTTCTCCTCATACCATTGCTCAGGTTTTGTCCTCCAATTCTTTGTCTTCACAACATCAATCTTATATAAATGTTGCTGTTATTTTAACTGAACCTAAATCTTATAAAGAAGTTGTTTTACATGATTGCTGGAAGAAAGCTATGGCTGAAGAAATTTCAGCACTAGAAAATAATAAAACATGAGACTTAGTTCCTCTTCCTATTGGTAAAAAAATTGTAGGTTGTAAATGGGTTTATAAAACCAAATTAAAATCTGATGGCACTCTTGAAAGGTATAAAGCTAGACTAGTAGCTAAAGGATACACTCAACAATTAGGAGTAGATTTCTTAAATACTTTTAGTCCGGTTGCCAAGTTGACTACTATTAGAGCCTTGTTAGTCCTTGCTGATGCTAAAAACTGAAAACTTGAACAATTAGATGTTAACAATGCTTTTTTGCATGGTATTTTGCATGAAGAAGTTTATATGGATCCTCCTCCTGGTTTTAAAACTCAAAAGTCTGGACTCGTTTGTAAATTGAACAAAAGTTTGTATGGTTTAAGGCAAGCTAGCAGACAATTGAATAAAATGCTAAGTATTTCGTTAATTTCTCAAGGTTTTACACAAGTTACCTTTGATAATTCTCTTTTTGTAAAAGGTCATGGTGTTACTTTTATTGCATTGGTGATTTATGTTGATGATATCATTCTTGCTAGTCCTAGTTCACATGAAATATTTAGTATTAAGTTTTTTTTTTTACATAATGAATTTAAGATAAAAGATCTAGGGAATCTAAAAATTTTCTAGGGCTCGAAGTTGCTAGATCCTCTAAAGGTATCAATTTGTGTCAAAGGAAGTATATTCTTGACCTTCTTGAAGAAACTGGATTTATTGACTCTAAACTTGTGTCTACTCCAATCTTAGCTAATAGTAATCTTTCACAAAATCAAGGACAACCTTTGCAGGATATCACTTCTTATAGAAGGCTAATAGGGAAACTATTGTATCTTACAAATACTAGGCCGAATATTTTGTTTGCTGTTCAACAACTTTCTCAATATCTTGTTGCACCTACTGATGCACATTTGTCTGCTGTACACAGAATTTTAAGGTATCTCAAAGGTACTCTAGGACAAGGACTATTTTTTTTTTGCTTCAAATGATATTAAGTTGAATGCTTTTTCAGATTCAGATTGGGCTACATGTCCTGATACAAGACGCTCTATAATAGGGTTTTGTGTTTTTCTTGGATCAACCTTAATCTCTTGGAAGTCAAAGAAGAAGCAGACCATTTCTCGATCTTCAAGTGAAGCTGAATATCGAGCAATGGCGGCTGTAACTTGTGAAATACAGTGACTAAAATTCTTATTCTCTGATTTACAAGTTCACTTACCTTGGGTTAACTTGTATTGTGACAATTTGTCTGCAATAAAAATTGCAAAAAATCCAATCCGGCATGAAAGGACAAAGCATATCGATATTGACTGTCATCTAATTAGGGAAAAGGTTCAAAAAGGGCTGATCACACTTCTTCTTGTCTTCATATCTCATCAGCTAGCTGATTGTTTTACCAAGGCTCTCCGTGTCACTCATTTTAGAAAATTGGTTTTCAAGTTGGGCATCCAAAATCTGTATGCTCCAATTTGAGGGGATGTTGAGATTCGGTTATATTAATTTAAAGTATAAACCGTTTCTTTTTTCATTTCTTTATTAATATAAATAGGTTAGTCGAGTAAGTGTAAAGAGTGAGCTTTTCCTTTTAATAAACAATATTTTTCTTTTCTTCTTATTTTCTGATTTCCTGAAACTCCCGTATTCTACAAGTTTAATAATATGAATATTTACATGTGTGTATTTCAATACAAGA
Source organism: Abelmoschus esculentus (assembly GCA_035048815.1). Taxonomy (NCBI): domain Eukaryota; kingdom Viridiplantae; phylum Streptophyta; class Magnoliopsida; order Malvales; family Malvaceae; genus Abelmoschus; species Abelmoschus esculentus. Next base: position 20,422,346 of record JAUCBN010000012.1, on the reverse strand, counting down.
AAATAATGACCATTTAAAAAGATGGTAACCGGTTTGAAAATCACAATTTAAAGGAAATATCGAACATTAAAAACATTGTTTGGAATAAATGATAAACAAATTTTAAAAAAACAAATGTTTGTAAAAAATAATATTTAAAGAATGGTAAACAAAATCTTGAGTGTTGTCAAACACTTCAAAAACTAGTGCTAAAAAATAATAAATATCAAAATTTTAGGGAAGAAAATATCAAACATTTTAAAATGTATTTGCTTCTAAAATTTCAAATAAAAACTCTGAGTTGTTTTGCTTCTGAAAATCTCAAATTTCAGAGGGCTACCTCAAAAGGGTTTCAGCTTTCTATTGATTTTTCTAGAGGGAAAACCCCCTTTTTACAAAGTTCTTGGCTTTCTTTTATACCAGTAGGTATTACACAAAATAAAATAAAAACTCTGAGTTGTTTTGCTTGGATTCACATGTATCATTGATCTTGTTTGTTTTTTCCTCTGAAATCTTCTGCTATTGTTGGCTCTATTTGCAAAAGTCTCGTACAAAATCTGACACCTAGGTGTATAATACCACAGATAGTCTGTAAATTTTGATTTCATTTGTTTGTTTGTTTTTTGCCAAGGTGAACGACCGAGGAGGAGGGGGACCAACACTCGAGACGGCCGACGTGGAAGGCGAGGGGAAGATATTGACAATTGAAGGGTCTAGCATGGCTATCAATCACGCGTGGAATAGTCGAATTGTTGGCGCATAGGGTCTAGTATCTGGAAGTTTTCATTGGTTCGATCTGAGCCATTGGTTTAAGATTTAGGGTTTAGGGTTCGAAAATGAACACTTTTGAAGTGAAAAATAGGCTTTGACGCGGTTAAAAATGATCGAAACTAACAGTAGCGTGATTAAAAGGAAAGTATAAGATATTACAGTGGCAATGGTGGGAGCATGTTTGTTGCCGACATATGGTTTGAACTGTTTTGTGAACTTTTTATTGTATTTGGTGATGTAACTTTTTGAGGTTGTCGACATTTTCTCAAGATCTGGGATAAGGCTTTCCTGAAACTTGGTCGGGAGATCTCGGAACTCGGATACTAAATCGGAATCATCTTCCTCCTCGATCCAACTAGGTTGTTTCTGAATCTGGGTTGTTGGTTTTTTTCCTTGGATTGAGTTCTTTTGAGTTTTTGAAGATTGAGCACCGGTACGAGGATTAAATTGATAGGTTATTAAAATTACATGGGTTAATTTTTAAAACTAGTGTCAAATTAAAATAAGTGTAGAAGTTGAGGGCTAATTATATCATTATATGAATTTATAATAATTGCCACGTCATCAGCCGTTAATTTTTTTAACGGTATTGGACCAATTTTTATAATTTTTAAGTCGTAGGACCAATTTATAATTTTTGATAGTCGAGGGATGTAAAAGATAATTGGGGTATAGTCGGGGGAGTATTTGTATAATTTACCCTTATTATAAATATGGGTTGTTTTATTTATTTTTAATCCATATACAATATTGAAAAACAATAATAATAATAATATAATTAATAATTGTAAATAAAAAGCTAATAACAAAGTAATAATAAAAAGATAAGTCTCATAATTATAAACGAAAATAAATAAATATATATAAAAGAAAAGAAATGTTTAATTTTTTATAAACTAAAACAAATATAAAAAACATATCGTATAAAGAAACGAAAATAAAAAGGAACCAAAACGAAAATAAAAAGGAAAATAAAAAATGAAAAATCGTAATTATAAACTAAAAGAAATATATATATATATAATTTTTAGGATTTTCAAAGAATATCGTATAAAAAACAAAATGAAGGAGAAAAGAAAAGAAACGTTTATTTTTTTTTATAAATAATGAAAATATAGCATTAAAATATAATCATTATTAGAAATGAAAATAAAAATTAAAAAAGAGTTTAAACCCCTCGGATAAAATTAGTGATTACAATTCCTAAACGCGAAACTCTGTTAATTGTGCATTCCTTGAAAATACATCTTTAAGTGAATCAAAGGCGAACAATAATCAATCGTACGCTCCTCCAAGCCATTAAAATCCGTAACTTATTCCTAATTCGAATTAGTTTTCACCACTTGGATGAAAATCATGCTCATTCGTTTCTTGAATCTAACTCTCCTAATATTAGATAAATTGATAAGTTTACTAGATCCTCTCCTAATTCACTTGCTATCAATTTAAGATCCAAGAATGAACAAACTTTGGTTGGAAACAAATCAATTACTTAGATAAAGTTCAATCGTTTCTCACAACCACAAAACAAAATAATCTAAACCAATTAACATCAATTCACGGCTAAGAAAGAAAGATTTACAAAGAATTCAATTCCCGACATGGGTCAAATACAAAGATTAAAAAGATGTGTGCGTGAGATTCTCTCTATTCAAACTCTCCCTCTTCGTCTTCTATGGTAGGGCTTACGGTATGAACTCTTTTTCATAGGAGAATACTAGGTAACTCTTGTAGATGAGAATGAGTTTAATTATTAAATAAACTAATTAATGAGATAATAAACTTGTTTTATCTCTTTCCTAAAAACTCCTCATAGATCTTTCTTTAAATTTTCACTAATTAGGAGTTTAATTTAGACATAAATTAAATAAAAAATCATAAATCTCTTTTATTTTTTTTAAATTTATCTCAAATTGTAATCTTTATCTCCAACAAATTATGTGTGGTAATCCAAATCTTTAGGATTTATTTATTTTTATTTTCGTTCTTTCTTTTAATTAGGTATCCAGATTAATTGTTTTGGCAATTATTTCGGCATGTCTTTCAGAAATTTGCCTCAATTGCCACAATACTTTCCCACTTATTTCGACAATTCTTATCATCCATAAAATAACACACAAAACAACAATTTTTTCATGAAAAATAACAAAAGTGTAATACTAAGCTCGTAACGACGAAAACTAAGAAATTATGCATAAATGCTTAATAATGCAATTAAAATGTGCCTAAGTCTAGCAATAATATGAGTAAAAAGAGCAATAAAAATAAGGCATAAATATAATTTTAACCCTTAACGTTTATAATTTTTGTAGTTTTGGCTCTTATTCTTTTTTGGAATAAATTTAGCCCTTAACCTATATCTTTTTGACAAATAGCTTATTTTTTAACACTATGATAACTGGACCGTTAAAAATCTAACAATGATGACATGTTATATGCATATGATAATATATTTTAAATAACATGTCATCTAACCTATCAAAAATATATATATAATTTTATTCTAATATAAAATATAAAACAATTAAAATTTAAATAAAATATTAAAAAATTAATTAATTCTAAAATAAAATATTACTAAACATTCTTAACCACAACTACGATAGAATTAAAATCCTACCTAAAAAACTAATTAATTTCGAACTGTGTTCATATTTTTTTAAGATAGGACTTTGATTTTATCATAGTTAGGGTTGAGAATGTTTAATAGCCTCTTATTTTAGAATCAATTAATTTTTAAAATTTATTTGATAGGTTAGATGCCATGTCATTTAAAATATATTATCATATCCATATGACATGTCATCATTGTTAGATTTTTAACGGTCAAGTTATCATAATAGTTAAAAAATAAGCTATTTGTTAAAAAGATATAGGTTAAGGGCAAAATTTATCCCAAAAAAAGAATAAGGATCAAAATGACAAAAATTATAAACGTTAAGAGTTAACATTATCTTAATGCCTAAAAATAATACTTTTAAACACTCATCATACAACAATTTTCAAGTCCCATGTATTAGATGACAACGATTAAGAGGGTCTAATTACTCAGTTAGTCTTTTAATTTTTCATTTTTTGCATTTTTATCTCAACAATTTCAATTTATATAATTTAATCAATAAGCTAAGTTTTAAAGTTTTCAATATAGTGTTTAGCCATCAAATTGGTTCTTATTAAAATTATTAGGGACACAATTGACCATTTGATCAAAAGTCAACTTTAAGGTTTGCTTTTTTAAAAATATAATTTTCGTTCAAAAGCCATCAAATACAAGTTTGATAAAATATTTAACTTTGACAATTTAAATCAAATAGAGTTACAATAACAACAATGGTCCTAAGAATACCTAGCCCACTAATCTAGCAATTGTACTACATTAATCGGTCAACGTTGAAGTCTTTCGATGATGATGATCCGCCATGTCCGCCTGGACGTCCGTCTTACCTACACATAGAAACAAATTCCAAAACGCTGAATTACTAAAATTATTAATCCTCAAACTAAATTAATTATTAAAATAATTAAATATATATTGTTAAATTTAAATATTAATACCTAAACTAATTCTTTAAGTACAAATCCTCTTCCAATCCTTTAATTCTTAAGCTTATTTCTCTGATCTCTAAACTAATTTTTAAGTCTAAATCTAATTCTCTAAGTCTAATTCCCTAACCCTAATCTCTAAACTAGTTCCTCAAGCCCAATTCTAATTCTCTAAGTCCAATTTTTTAATTCTTAAATTAATTCTCTAAGTTCAATTCTCTAATTGAATTTTTGACGGAGAAATCGACAATTTATTCACCAATTTTGACAACGAAATGATTGAGTTTTTATTAATGGGGATCAATCTAAGGAGTTAGAGATTGAAGTTAAAAAAATAAATTTTATGAATTTTTTTTATATAATTAAATAATTTTAAATTTATTTAAAAATAAAAAAATTATTTTATATTCTATATTTTTATTAAATAACAAAAACTCATATATTTATTAAAATAATTGATTTAAATTATGAAATAAATATTAAATAATAAAATATTCTAAAAAAATTAAAAATAAAAAGTATATACGTTTAACAAGAGATTAATAGGACCCTGTTTACCACGTCATTTATGTTTTAAACAATGGAAATCGTTTATCTATAAATAACTAATAACATATGAACATGATTAACCTTTTTAATCCACACTTTCCTTTGGCATTTAATGATTCTACTCCAAATCCTTTCCATCTCATCAACCTTTCAACATCCTATTTTTAACTTTCAATTTAAAAAAGAAAAACAATATTTTCGCTCATTAAATTTGAGATCAGTATAATATAAATTTAAATTTAGAGTTGAAGCGAAGGAATATCGATAAATTTTGGTTAAATTAATAAAAAAATAAAGTAATGAGGCACTTTATCAAAAAAAATTGTATGTAGAAATATAAGCAGAATATAAATATAAGTATATAATATTCAGAATAAAATAAAGAATAAGAACAAAATAGAAGAACAAATATGAGAGACAAAAGAGAGAGACTTTTATTATATTCTCAAAGTAGGATTGTGTACAATGTTTTGTCCAAAAGTCTATATTTAAGACATAAGATAGAAACCCTAATTTCAATAGGTATTAAACCCTAATAATAAAGCTCATTAAACTTTAACTTAATATATGGATATCCACCATAAATAAATATATTCATAACACTCCCCATTAGATATCCATGAAGATCATGTGCCTCGTTAAAACCTTACTAAGATAAAAACCCTGTGGGAAAAAAAATTCTTAGTGAAGGAAAAAGAGTACACACATCTTTGATATGCATAACATGTTGCCTCATTAAAAACCTTATCAGGAAAACCCATTGGGATAAAACCTCGATTAAGGGGAAAAGAGTGCAATGCGTATTTACTCCTCCTCATGAAAATATCACATAAGATCTTTGAATCTTCATAATTCAATATTGAATACAATCTTCAAATGTTGAAGTAGACCATGCACTAGTGGATAAATCTTTCAAATCATTGCTTGAAATGATTTATTGAATACTATTCATCTGAAAATCATGAGGGACGAATCTTGAAGAAATATGTTTCGTTTTATCATATTTTATATATCCACCTTGAGATATAAATTTTGTATTATCTCTTTATAAGATAGCTTGCATCTTATCTTGTGAAAAACATTCACATATCTCCAAGATATGTTTAACCAAACACATATTTCGGCTTTGCCTCATGCATAACAATTATTTAAAGGTAATGATCTCGTAGCACTTAAATAATATTTCTGGACTAGCTAAGATACGATACTTCCAGATCAAATAATGGGTATATTGTGCTTTAGACCAAGAATATCATTACCCTTTTCGTGAAGTAAAAGAAATCTTTGTTTACAGTAAGAGACCTAGCAACAACCATAAGGGTGATCAATAGATATGCGTTACGCATGTAAAGTCTCTTTCAATATTTTTTTGTATGTCGATAGATGCACAAGGATTTGAGGAGATCTCTTCATGAGTGTAATACCCGAATTTCGTCTGGGTACTCAATAATAAAATAAGGCCAAGGTAAATATAAATATAAATATAACAAATAAATAATATTATAAAAATAAATAAATAATAAAAATTAAATTCAAAAAAAGAAAAAGAAAAGATTGGATAAGGTGAGTTGGTTACCTGGGAGATTTTCGGTTACCATGTGGGGAGTTACTATCGGTTACCAATAGCATAACCGGGGGAATATATTGAAGAAAGCGAGAATCAGCAAAGGGGGATGGATTCATCCAGGAGGTTCGATCCCTCCCTTATGGAGACCAAAAACAAATCTGGTTACCAAGATATCTCAAGAGGATGAGAGACTCCTGTTGACTTTATCATCGGATTAGCCGGTAATGTCATCACCACAATTGATGTAAGCTTTGACATTTTTGAATTCTCTGCACTGTCTTCTTCCTCCGAATCAGTAATGGCCATGGGGGTTATACTCAACAAACAGTACATGACAAGCAATGAGCTTATCATCATCATATAAACGAAACCTGACAAGTTAGAAGTTAGAACAAGGAGGGAGCTTTCGGTTTTGGGGGTTCTCTCCCGAATGAAAAAAAAGGGAAGTAAGAAGGGGGAGACGCTCGTTTTTCTCTCCTCCCGAATATGAAGAATAGGGGGTGAATGAAGGGGGTGGTTCTTGATGGTTCATGGCAGTAACAATGGAGCAAAAAGCCATTTTGTTTGCTTTGCTGGAATTAGTTATTTGAAGACCATGGATGGGCGCAGACATTCTGTTGATCTACCAATCTCAAGAACCCTTGTTGCACTGAGAAGAGTGAGATTAGTAAGAGATCCTTTTACAAATTTCATGACCAAGTGCTTTTCCTTGTTTGTTAATGTCAAGTGGGAAACAAATTCAAGCAATCCCGAGCCTAATGAATTTCGAACATTGGAGTGCACGACTCTGATTTTGAGTCGCATTCTTTTCCAGAACATTCCAACTCTAAGTTGATCCCATGTTGGAATGTTGAACAGGTGGGGAACTTTGATTGTCCTGTTAGAACCAGGCAGGTCTTTGAAGATGGTTGTAGTGGAGATTTTAAGGATCATACTTTATCAAACAAGAAATACTTCCACAATAAAAGGCCCAGAGGGAACATTGTGGTGGCATGCTCACAGTTCATGGCTTAGAGCCACTGTTTATGGCTCCAAATTCAGTTGGTTTCAATGGAACCAGGTATGTAACTCTTACTCCAATTTATTAATTTATTATTTTAGCCATCATTATAATATAATTTGAGCTTTTTTTTGTTTCGAATAAAATTTAGTTCCTTCTTCACATATTGTTTTTATTTAATTTATTTGTATGTTTTTATTTTAATTATTTATTATGTTTGTATTTTTAAAGTCATGTAGTATGTTTGTTTAAGAAATCACTTAATACACCACCTAGTTAATTAAATTAGAGCCTTTTAGGGTTAGTTACTTTAATTTAATACTTAATTAAGTAGGGAGATAATTTAGTAATGATAGCGTTCTAATCTTATACCTTGGATACACTAAGTGGTCAGTATTATGAAATGGCATTATGTTGACCAAGAGTGTACTTCGGTATCATATTCGGCGTGTCATCGAAACGTAGAAAATGATAAATATTTTAAGGTTAGAATTTAATAAAATTAATTAGATAAAGATTAGTAGCACCAATAGAATTATTAATTTTGTTTGGTGTCGAAATGGTAGTGTCTGTGCATTCGGATGTTATCATAATACACCCGGTGAAATTAATAATTTAATAGGATTAAATATTTAAATTGATGGAGCCTTTTTAGGTTAGAACTTAAAATTGACAAGATTATAACCGGTCATGCATTTAAAACCTTTTGGGTCAAAATTTATATTTCTTTAAATACGAGTCAAGGTTTCCTATTATAGGACGTCTTATTCAAAGCTCGTATTTAAAAGAAATGTATCTTTTTATCCAAAAGGATATTCTTATTCGAGAGATATTTATTTTCCAATAACGGATTAAATTAATATTATTATTCGAAATACCGAAATGCCACGTGTAATTAAAAGGTACCGATTTTCGGGCGCTCGTAAGGGTCGTCCTTACGCGTAACCGACTCCCGAACCCAATGTTTTAAAAATAAATCTCTGGTTTGTTTTATGGTGTCTGGCCTATCAAAGTGGCCGGTGGCGACTCCAAATTAATTTCAAAATTCAAATGTTTTCAACAAATTTTGGTTTTTCATAATTAAAAGCAATAAATTGATTTTCCAAATTAATTCGCCAGGCTATTTTTCACACTTTTCGGTTTTAAAATGGTCGCGACAATGAGTCTCAACGATATTCAAATCATCGACATGCACAAAAATAAAAATTCAAAGCTAAGCCTCTTAATAAAAATGCTCGAGAAAATAATTCATATAGCATTATACTAATAAGTATTCAGTGAGGCGTTCATACCAAATACGCCTAAATTGTTTCAAGCCATAAAAAGATATAATCAATATGATTGAATAATGTTCTCGAGAACTTGAATGAAATGCTTATGACAATCTAAATCTTTCCAGAAGTTTTATGTAAATATTACTGTCAAGAGGCTCATTCAAATATGATGTAGCAACATCCATTAGGTAGAAACGAAGTAATTTTATTTATTGTCGAACTGATCAAAATCTAAAAATAGTTGCATCCACCATCGAGGAATATATTTTCCTCATAATCAATTTTATGTCTTTGTGAGAATCCTTGTGCAACCAAATGAGCTTATATCTTATGATTTCTCTTTTTGATTTCTTTTTCTCATAAAGGCTCGTTTATATCCACGAGCTTTATAATTTCAATGTACGAGCTATAGGCTTAAATACTTCTCTTTTTACAAGAGATTTTAGTTTCACCTAAATTGTCTCTTTCATGTTGGCCAATCATTTCTTTGTTTATATTGCCCAATTGACAATGATTCATGATCCACATCACCAAATAAAATCTCTAGTGCTATATTGCATGCAAATATATTAACGACGTCGATTTAATTTCAGTTCCACTTATTACCATACATGAAATAATCTATTAAGATCTCTTTATTATCAGGTATCTGAGTTATGTCAATGTCTCTGTTGGAGGTCATTTAATCTTTTCTAGAGATTTTTATAATCATTGATTCCTCGATCAGACCATCATAAAATATAACTCTTTTTCTTTTTCGAGGATCTCTTATCTTTGGAACTTACTTGTCTACTACGCTTTAAGCGTAAGTTAGACTTATTAGCAACTAGAGTTTGTCCTTCCATGACGTCAAATTTAATCGGAGCATTCATAGCTGGTATACGTGACTTAGTCACTCTTTTAGGGTCAGCAAAATCATCTGGCAATTGATTTGTTAAATGAATTATCCATTGAACTTATAATTCACATTGTGTAGTACGTGGATCAAAAAGAGAAAATGATAATTCATTCCAACTTATTTCTTTCCCCAGCTATTTATTTTCTCCCCCTAATATTGGGTAAACTGACTTATTAAAATGGTAGTCAATAAATCGAGTTGTAAATAAATTCCCTATCAGAAGCTCAAGATATTTAAATCTGATACACATTCTCGACAAAACTTATCTTTGTGTGTTGTGGTGGAGCAATTAGAACATATATCGCACACAAAAAAATCTAAGATGAGAAATATTTGGTTCCTGACCAAAAACCATTTGTAATGGGGAAAACTTATGATCATTTGTTGGCTTGATACAAATTTGTGATACTACATGTAAAATTACATGTCTTCAACATTATCAAGACTTATTGTCTTTAGAAAATAATATGGAACATGTGCTCGTAATTTTATCAACTGAGCAAGTATCCTCGCAAACACCAAGTTGTGGGTTAATAACAAGGATACATATAACCATCTAGTCGATGCATCGATAAAAGTCGTAAAATATCTAGATGATCTTTAAGAAAGGTGTATGAACCCATATATATCACCTTGTATCCGTTCCAAAAAATTAATAACATTCTATTTTAGATGTTGATGATTGAATAATCAAATTACTTTCATAGCAAGTATCACGTGAAATATTACTATGAAAAAAATATTAGTTCTTCAATAAATGATCACATGAAAGTGTCAACAAATTTTTGCATAATAATTGAACCGGGATGGTCTAACTGGTCATGCCAAATAAAATTATCAGTAAACATCTAGTTTACAATATCATGAGCTTCAATTTATACGAATTCTTATGTAGTACAATATGGATGACAATGCATGTAATTTTGCCAAGATTTCATTATTGCCTTGAGTTATACTCGTAATATTGAGATAGTCAGCATCCCCTTGACTAATATTCTCAATATATTTTTGCAAATATCTTTAAAATTCAATAAGTCTCTTTACGACTTTGATGAGCATAATGCACTATAAATATGAGATAAAGTCTCATTTGACAATACCATATTTGCTCAACGAGCATAATGTACTGTAAATATGAGATAAAGTCTCATTGGCAAATAACATATTTGCTCAGTCGTAGTTTTATATGATATTAATACTTCTAGATATGATACTCATATTATTCCCTTGTATTTAAAATGAGAAAATATACATAATTATGCACCTTTTAATGCATGCTTTATTTCATTCACTTCGAGAAATGAAAAATATGTGCTTTGTACCATTCACTTCGGAGAATGAAAAAATATTTAAAAAATAGCACATCATATCAAATCGGATCAAAGATAAGCTCTCAAGAGCTCTTCCGAGCACTAATATTTTAGTACTTTGAGATATAGTACTCATATTTCCCTTGTATTTAAATGGGAAAATATTTTTTATGCTTAAATATTGTATGAGTACTTGCACTGTCTATTAAGCATAAATCGCAATAAATTATTGCATATTTTCCGGAAGTAATCATATTTTTTTAAAGGAAAAATTAACATAAAAGATAAATAAATAATATATAAAGTAAGTTATCATAAATAAATAATAAATAAAAGTAAATTAACATAAATAAATTAACATTAAAAAAATAAATTAAAGATCAATTATTCCTTTTAGAATTTATAAAGGAAATAAATGACGAATTATTTCCTTCAAGGGTTATGAGAAAAATTATTAATATCCAGTTGAGTTGGATCAATAACGTTATTATTTTTGCCACAAAGAAAATCTGTTTATATTTTCTTTAATTTATCATTCATGATTATGGATAAAATTCATAATACTTCGGCGTTTGACAAGTACGAGATCAATGATTTGTATCATCACATTGATAACATAAAGATTTTGATATGATCTCTATAATTCTTGTCATATTTATAATTCCACTTCTTGTGGATATAAGCATTCTCAAAATAATCATCTTATCCATGTCTATTTTATGATATCAATCATGACAACAATTACTAATGTGGTATTTATTCTTTTCGCTATAAAATATCACATCCACTCCAGGGAATAGGGCGGAGACTGATAGGTATTTAAAACCCTTGTATGATATTGTGTCTGTAAGACAACATTAATGTGTGAAAAGTAGAGTATGTTTTTTTAACATATCCTCATCAGTGATACTCTGACACATAATTGAGTTTTATTCACTAACCATATAATAAATTATTACGTTTGCATTCACTTCAAGGGATGAAACAAATTCAATAATCACATGGAATAAACATCACGCTTGCATTCACTTCAGGGAATGACATAAATCAAATAATCGCATGGAATAATCATCATGCTTGCATTCGCTTCAAGGAATATCATAATCCAATAATTGCTTGGAATAATCATTATGTTTGTATTCACTTTAAGGAATGTCATAATCCAATAATTACATAGGATAAGCATCATGCATGCATTCACTTCAAGGAATGCCTCCCATAAAAATTCTTTGATCACGACGATTTTTGTAACTTGAACTTGGGAGAAGTCTATAGTTGAGTTTTTTGACAAAAAAAATATTGCTTCCAAGCAAATATAGACTTTATAATATTCATACTATTAAATAGTAATTGATCAACTAATATATATACAGTACATACAAGGAACAAAAATTTAATCCTTATATGCGGCGTTGTTAAACCAGTCCACAAGGTCCTTTAAAAAGAACCTCCTTTGAGACTAGTAGCCTCACAGAACAAGATGTCCAACCAATATACTCGGATTAAACCAACATAACAAAGAACATATTAATTTATTAAAGGTTTAATATTTGTTCTAATATCATGTAATACTTTGAATATGATTAAGAACATAAACTTTCATCGTAATAATAAAATAAATAAATATTGATTATAAATAAAGACATAAAATTTTAAATTAAATAAGTAAAACATACCAAAATTTCCACTATATGGTAGATTTAGTTACCAATATCTTGTTAAAATCTTTTTCGGAATTATCGATAAGAATTACGGTATTTGAGCCACTTTATCGATACACAAACACCAAACAACTAAAGATTTTTAATAAATTAAAAATCAAATCAAAAATCAAGAGAGAAAAATAACCGATAATTAAAATATAATTGAGGGAGAAGAACTTATCTTTGATTTATGCCAGTAACAAATTCTTTTTAATAACTCCTTCAAGATTCGAACGACAAACACCTCCGTTGGTTAGAGTCTCGTGCTGATAACGTGTTGTAAATAAAGTAAAGAATAAGAACAAAATAGAAGAACAAATATGAGAGACAAAAGAGAGAGATTTTTATTATATTCTCAAAGTAGGGTTGTGTACAATGTTTTGTCCAAAAGTCTATATTTATAGGCATAAGATGAAAACCCTAATTCTAATGGGTATTAAACCCTAATAATAAAGCCCATTAAACTTTAACTTAATATATGGATATCCACCACGAATAAATATATTCTTAACATATAACTATAAATTTAAATATGTCAATTCTTATTAGTTAGACATAATTTTAGAGGGATATAAATCATCCAAAATTTAGAGAAAATTATATAAAAAAGAGAGAAAATATAAACTTTTAGAGCGAATTATAATATATAATAAATTTTAGAAGAACATTATTATTATAATAACATATAATTAAAAAAAGTTTCTTGATCACTAAATAATAAAGCATCAAATTTTTTATTTAATTTGATTCTCATTTTTATTAAAATCATATTATATATTTTAACATTATTTCAATTTGATCCTTATCACTCGAAAATTGAATTTTTAATTTTATTTTTTATATTTTTTATTTAATTTGGTCATAATTTAATTATTATATATTTAATTAATATTTAAATCTATTATTATATATTATATTTATTTAATATTTAAATTTTATATTATAAATTATTTTAATACATAAATAAAAAAATTATTAAATAATATTTTTTAATTTATTTTTTTATATTTCATACAATTAGTATTGGATTTAGAGAATTAATATTGAATTTAAGGGGTTAGTTTAGGGGTTGGTCTTAAAGAATTATTATTGGGTTTAGAGAATAGGAAATTGAGCTTTAAAATTAGTTTAGGGAGTGAGCTTAGGGAATTAATATTGGGTTTAGATAATTAGTTTAGGGATTTGGGTTAGAGAATTAGTTTAGGTAACAAGGAATTTGACTTTGGAAATTAGTTTAGGGACTGAACTTAGGGAATTAATATCATGCTTAGAAAATTAGTCTTAGAGAATTAGTTTAGAGATTTGGCTTAGGCAATTAGTTTAGGGAATAAGAAATTAATTAGCTTAGAGAATTTGTTTAGAGATTGAACTGGACTTATATATTTAATTACACTTATATATTTAATTTAGTTAATATTTAAGGTAGAGAAATAATTTACGGATTATATATTTTTACTACTTAAATTAATTTTAACCATTTAAATTATTAAATTTTATATTTAAAATTAAAATAAATATTATTCAGTTTTTACTATTTAAATTAATTTTTATCTTTTGAATTCATCACATATTGAAATTAATATATAAATTTTAAAAAAATCAAAATAAATATAATTTAATTTCATATAAAATAAAATTTTTAAGGACTAAATATTATTATGGGGAGAAAAATACTATGTCCAAAGTCAAAACTTGCGAATACTTATAATTAATTAAAATATTTTCTTTAAAATTTTATCATTTCTCTCTTTTTTTTTTAACCAATTATTTTTTTAATTAAAATGCATGGAGAAGGGGAGGGAAGAAATCCACCAAATATTTTGATTGATGAAAAATAATTTTTAGCCCTTCTTAATTTAAATGTTTTTAATTTAGGTTTTTCATTTAATTAAGTGTGTAATTTATGTTTCTAGTTTAATTAGATATTTTAATTGAGTCCTAAAATTTTATTTCTTTTAAAAAATTAACCTTTATTTATTTTATATTTTTGTAATTTAGTGCAATAATTTTAATATGATGATATTTTTATTTATGTTAGCCCCTAAAAAAAATTTCTTTCACTAAAGTTGACCCTTCTTTATTTCTAATTTTTATAATTTAAGTCAATATTTTAAATAATGGTGATATTTTTATTCATTATAATATCTAATATTCATTTTAAATGTGTTTTGTGTTCATAAAAGATATTAAATAGTTCACTAAAAATGATTGAACCCAAAGTAAATACACTATTTATATAAACTAAAAGTTAATACGAATTTAAAACCTGAATTAACCCAACTTGGAATGAACCCGGCCTAGAGTCTATCCGAACCCGAATTAAATTTTTTAGACTCGAACCATTTTGACAATACCTGAACTAACTCACACCTAACCCAAATCGAGTCAAAATATAAAATCGACCTAAAATAACCTGTACTCTATTTGACTTGACCTGACATGGCCAAACTTAAAACTCATCCGATTATTTATTTTTAAATCCCTACCTAAAATGAGCAAACAATAGTTTAGTCATTTAAATAGAAAAAATGTGATAATTTGAACACTTATTTTGAAATTAAACTTAAAAAGTAATTAAACCAAGAAAATTAAAAGAGTTTAGGTCTAATTTTACGAATTTTAAAATTGAAAGATATTAAAAAGGTAATTAAATCAAAATAAATGAGAGGTAAAGTTTACTTTTACGAATTCAAAGTGATAGTCTTAAAATAATACTAAGTTAAAAAATAAATTTAAGCTTTAATTAATTCTAAACCCGTCGCTCGGATTTGATAGACCGATATATGCGACAAACGAAGAGCAACGAGGCACGGAAGCCCACCGTCCAAAGCATGAGGAAGAATCCGTAGCAGATGCAGGCTATGTAGCCGAAGAATGAGGTTTGCATAAAATCGGACATGTCGGATCGTGCATAGTAGTAATACAAGCAGTAGGCATAGATGAAGATACCGATCGATCCACCACAGAGGAATAACCTGTCAAAAATTTAGAATACGACACGAGACTGTCAAAATCGTAGAGCACTGAAAAGCGACAGGGGGACGAATGTCGAGTTTAAGTACCTCCACCATCATTCATGAATCATGATCTTCGGCAGCAAGTTGGATATATGTCAAAGCAACAGTTATAAAAGCAGTGTCAATCAGAAGGATTATGAAGACAATAAACAAGATGTTGTATGTAATCACCGGAATTCGTACGGGGAGTCGTCACCAATCGATTTTTTTTATCGGTGTGATTGGAACACCAAAATTGAGTCTACGAACCATAGCCGGATCCGGGAGTTCGTTACGCATAGGGAAGGGTGAGCACCCCTACAACGCCCAAAACTTGGCACATGTCGGTTACATAATATTTTATACGATCAAAAATGTAAATTCGATATTGAATCTGAAATAAACAGGGCTAGTAAAATTTTAGCTAAAATAATAATAAATATAATAATAATAATGCGAAAATAATAATTTATTAAACTTCCAGGGACTAATCCTGCAAAACATAAAGTTTCAGGGTTAAAATAAAACATAATAGGGACGAAATTAAAAGAAATATAAAATTTTAAAGCAAAATCTTGAAAATCAGTGACCAAATTTGAAGTTGCACACTGGGAGACCAAGACAGAAACTTGCTGGAAACGCGGAGACTGGGTGCGTATTTTTTCCTTCTTCCCGGGTTAAAAGCAGGTACGGGTCAGTTTCTGGGACGATCTATCGGGTCAGAGCTCAAAACGACACCGTTTTGGGGTTTCAATACCAGCACCAAAACTGTGCCGTTTTGGATTCGATATAAAGCCCTTTCCTTTATTTTTTTTTGCTTCAATTCATTTGTTTCTTCCTTAGATAAACAAAACCCAGAGCTTTGAAGAAAAGCTCTCAACTCTTGAAAGCTCCGGTGCTGGACCACCGTGGCTCATCGTTGGCCACCGCTCCGGCCACCGTCGCCGGCGACGAAAAGCGAAAAGGAAGACACTTTCTAACGCTACTCGACGTGAGGAGTTTGATTCTGGCCTTGGATTTTCAAGAGGAAACGTATTTTGGCCTAGATCTAAGAGATAAGTTTCTATTTTTCTCTTTTTTTTCTTCCGGTGTAGCTTCCGATTTGGCTCTCCTCTCTCTACTTTTGTGTTCAAACAGTGATTGTTTGCTAGAGATTGTTTCTTGCTTCGAATCCTTTTTATTGATTTTTTTGGGGTATCGGTCCGTCCGATTACAAGCATTCGAATCTGAATTTTATACTAAGATTTTACAACATATTTCAATATGAAAAAAATAGGAAATCTATCCTATTTTCTTTAAAAACTGGAACTAATGATGTTTTATCCCTGTTTTGCAGGTGAGGGCGATGGCATCAGAGGAGGGCGGTGATTGACCGTTCGATCCAAAGAGGGAGTGACACGTGGCTACCATACAGAAGGCTAAACGCCGCGTATGGTGGCCACATGCCGGAGATCTTGAAGACAAAGGGGACAGAGGCGGCGACGGCTTGGGTGGGTGGAGAAGGTTTAGCTTAGGGTTTCATTTGTTTTGGGTTAGGGTTACTAGATTTGTGATGGTGGGCTTATGTTGGGTCAAAAAGGGTAGTGGGTTTTGTATATTGGTTTTGTGTGGGTTTTGTAAATTATTACATGGTTTTTAGATCTCATATGGGTTATTACAGCTACCTCTCTTTGCACATTGTTTTGTAACAACAATAGAGCAAAGATAAGGAATAACACATTTCATTTAGTTCAGTCTTAAGGTTCTTTTTTGGTAAGGTTTGGGTTCTTTCGACCACCGCTTCTTTCTTGTGGAGCTTTGACTTGATGTACTCTATCGCCCTTGTCCATAAAATCTTCAAAACTAACGATCTGTTGGAGAAGATGGCATAGAACTTGACTTGAAACGACGATGTTATTACTTCTAGTGAAGATTTGATCTAGCTGCAACATTACCGGAGAAGCAAGGTCTGGTACGAGCACTGACATCTGATCTAGCTTCACTGCCGAGGAAGCGAGATCTGGCGAGGTGTCTTGATGCTCGATTAGGCTGAAACACTGATGAAGCACGATTTATCTGGTCCACCTGTAACTCTGACGTCGAGATGGGGAACAACATTCGATCTACTTACAATACTACCGGCGAAGCAAGATTTGACGATGAGTTATGTCATTCTGAAGCTGCAACCCTGACGAAGAATCATGATTTGTCTGATCCATCTACAACATTGCCGCAAGATGGGAACGACATTTGATCTGCTTACAACACTGTCGGAGAAGCGAGATCTAATGATGAGTTTTATCACTTTGAAGCTACAACACTAACGAAGAAGCATGATTTATCTGATCCATCTACAACACTGCCGCGAGATGGGAAACCATTTGATCCACTAACAACACTACCGGAGAAGCGAGATCTAACGATGAGTTCTGTCACTCTGAAGTTGCAACACTAATGAAGAAGCATGATTGGTCTGATCCATCTACAACACTGTCGCGAGATGAGAAACCATTTGATTCACTTACAACATTGTCAAAGAAGCGAGATCTAACGACGAGTTCTATCACTCTGAAGCTGCAACACTGACGAAGAATCATGATTGGTAGCCATTTACTCTGGTCCGGTTGTACTATCTTCTTGAGTACAACCGGTTGGTATTGAACACGAGATTGGAGTTTTTCAAAGGATTTGATTTCCTTTGACCATTCGTGAAAATGGATTTTAAAGGATATTTGAGTAATCCTCTTTTATGCATTTTTCCCAAACGCACAGAGATCAATGGATTTGACTTGCCTTTATCGGTGGTCGTTTGCCCCGGACTAGTTGCACCATTCTCCTGGGTACAATTAGTTGGTACCAATCCTGAGATTGGATTTGTACAAAGGGATTGATTTCCTTTGACCATTCATGAAAATGGATTTTAATGGACATTCGAATAGTCCTCTTTTATGCATTTTTCCTAAATGCACAAGGGTCAACGGATTTAATTCGCCTTTACCGGTGCCGTTTGCCCTAGACTAGTTGTACCATTCCCCTGGGTACAATCAGTTGGTACCAATCCTGAGATTGAATTTGTTCAAAGAGATTGATTTCCTTTGACCATTCGTGAAAATGGATTTTAAAGGAAATTTGAATAGTCTTCTTCACTCATTGGTTTTACCTTTTTTGAATGACATATCTATTGAGTAAAGATAGTAAGTGTAAAGGGTGAGGATTCCTACCTGCATTCCTAGATGAACAGTTGTGGTTTGGAGTAGAGCTGCACTACTCTGTTGAGGGGTCTTGACAATTACATTATGTCCGCCTGTTCCATTGCTTTCTGAAGGGACAATATCTGTAATGCTTTCGCAAACAGATTCAAAATATTAGGGTTAGCATGCACCGCATGATTCTAATCCTAACATTATGATGTATGTATGCATGCATGCATGATCCTAGCATGAAATGCAACATGCATATGGTAATGATTTTCCATAGGATTTGCTTAATCAACTGGATTGATTGGTTGATGTCACTTTGATAGCTGTGTTTCTTTCATTAGATAGAAATATCTGATCCCAATCTGTTTAAAGAGTGCTTATTTTGTTTCAAAGTGTTTTCTGACAACATACCTTTCCTTGGGTGAAACTCCTTTCAATCCTTATACGTTTTAGGAAATTTCAGAAGCAATGTAAAAAGATTTTCTAGCTTTTTATTAACAAAAAAAATTTTATTGACAAAAAAATTCAAGATGAGTAGTATTGACAACAAAAAGATACAAAAAGGACAAGATTTGATGCCCCAACTATCGGACTATCAAGTTTTATAGAGCTAACTTGGCAGAGTGTCTTCGTGTGTCTAGGAGTCTTCAAGAGAAATACTTTTTGACTACGTCTGAGTTCACTGGATTAGAAAGATCTTTGCCATCCATTTCAGACAGAATTAACGCTCCTCCTGCGAAGGCTTTTCTCACAACATATGGCCCTTGCCAATTCAGCATCCATTTGCCTCAGAAGTCTTTTTGTATAGGGAGAATCTTTTCAGGAACTGATCTCCTTCACGAAATTCTCTCGGGCGAACCTTTTTATTAAAGGCTCTCATCATTCGTTTCTAATACATTTGACCATGTCGAATAGCCTTTAACCTTTTCTCTTCGATCAAGGCAAGCAGGTCATGTCTTGCTTGAGCCCATTCTGCTTCATCTAGCTTTAACTCTGACAACTCTCAGTGAAGGGATTTCAACTTCTATGGGTAACACTGCCTCCATCCCATAGACTAGGGAAAAAGGAGTTATCCTAGTAGAAGTTCTAACTGATGTTCTATATGCAAATAAGGCAAATGGTAGCTTCTCGTGCCAGTCTCGATAAGTTTCTACCATCTTTCTAACAATTTTCTTGATATTCTTATTGGCTGCCTCGACTGCCCTATTCATCTGTGGACGGTATGGCGAGGAATTGTGGTGCCTTATATTGTATTACTTGCAGACCTCTGTTATGGTCTTGTTATTTAGGTTCAATGCATTATCAAATATGATGCTCTCTGGTATTCCATATCTACAGATGATTTCCTTCTTTAGGAATCGACTTACTACCACTTTGGTGACGCTAGCACAAGTGGCTGCTTCTACCCACTTAGTGAAATAGTCGATGACAACGAAGATGAACCGTTGACCATTGAAAGCCTTAGGTGAGATAGATCGACAATCGAAGGGTCTAGCACATGGCCATCAACGCGCGAGGGAGAGTTGAACCATTGGCGCATGGGAGCGTGATAGCATTTGAAAGCTGAAATTCTCTAAGCAAAGATAAAAAGATGTGTGCGTGAAATTCTCTCTATTCAAACTCTCCCTGTTTGTCTTCTATGGTAGGGCTTGCAGTATGAACTCTTTTTTATAGGAGAATGCTAGGTCAATTCTTATAGACGAGGAGTTTAATTAGAAAATTAATTAATTAAAGAGGTAATAAACCTTTTTTATCTCTTTCCTAAAAATTCCTTATAAGTCTCTCTTTAAATCTTCGTTAACGAGGAGAAGTTTAATTTGAAAATAAATTAACTAAACGAATAATAAATTTTTTGTATCTTTTTTCTTAAAATTCATCTCAAATTGAAATCTTTATCTCTAACAAATTATGCGTAGTAATCTAAACCTTTAGGATTTATCCTTTTATTTTCTTTCTTCCTTTTAATCAGGTATCCGGATTAATTGCTTTGACAATTATTTTTGGGGTGTCCTTCAGAAATTTGCCTCAATTGCCGCAACACTTTTCCACTTACTTCAATAATTCCTATCGTGCACAAAATAACGTATAAAATTACTCAAGCTCAAACTCGACTCGAAATCTTAACGAACCAAGCCGAGCTTAATACTACTCGACTCGGATCATTTATACCCATATACCTAACAACAAGCAAGGAGTAATTTTTTTCTGCGACGACGTGAAAATGGAAAGGGGTAACGAAACCGCCGCTACTCGCACTTGATTGACTAGTATATGTGACAAATGACGAGCAGCGAGGCACGGAAGCCCATCGTCCAGAGCATGAGGAAGAATCCGTAGCAGATGCAGGTCATGTAGCCAAAGAAGAATGAGATTTGCATAAAGCCGGACAAGTCGGATCACGCATAGTAGTAATACAAGCAGTAGGCATAGATAAAGATACCAACCAATGCAACCAACAACCAAAACGAAAGAAATGAAAATATGTACATAAAAGATATAATGGATCTCACTTGATGAAATCGTTCTTCAAGACCGGCACGAGAATCGCCGCAAGGAATCCGATCAAAAGTAGGACTTGTCCATAATCGAGAACCAATGAATCTTCAAATGATGTGGCAGAGAAGAAGACTTGGGAGTACTCAGTCAAGTACACGAGCGAATGCAGATCCATCCTCGTGCTGACCTCAATAAACGATCCTTATTATAAAGCACATCAAACTAGATATGCTTGTAAAGGTAATACTTGTACTCACCGGGATTGTTGGTTATCATGGCCCCTTTCTCACAGGGATTGGTGTAACCCATTCTACTAGGTTATAAGGTTTGACCAAATTTCAAGGGTTAACGTAGAAAATTTATTTTTCGAAACGATTAAAAATATTATTTGTTTAAAAATAAATATTCTCCAAGAATTCAAATAAATGATTTAAAATTAAAATAAAAACAAATATCCGAATAAGTATAAAAGTTATTATCAAGCACGCATTAAAATTCTAAAAAAATAAGTCCCAAAACATTTCAAGTCCAAATATATCATATATCAAATAAAACCGTACTAAAATATAATAAAAGTCTGAAAATCTGAGAAGTTCTTCAGGTACCGAGGCGTCTAAGGATCAGAAGTATATGTAAGGAGAACTAAAGAGGAGTGGGTCATAAAACTTAGTGCGTCTCTAAGGTATAACATAAATAAATAAATAAATAAAAATAATATTTTTCTTGTAAATAATTTCTCAAATATAAAATATCATATAAATGTGAATCATGATGCGTGTAATGATGACATACGCAATGCACAAATCTCAACTACATCGTCACCAGTCCGGATGGAGTAGTTCCCCAGAACCTTCACCTACATCGTCATCAAAATCAAAAAAGTGGTCTTAGGGCTTCCAAATTAGAAGGTTGCCACAACTTCCTCCGTACACAAATTTCACCTCATTCACACATGGTAATGCATCATGATTTAAAAATCCGAAAATAATTTCAACATGATCCAAAATCACAATATCCAAAATTATAATTTATCTGAAATCTCATTTTCACAAAATACTAAAATCATAAATGTGCATAATTTGAATATCTAAAAATTTTAATATTTTTTTAAAATCATAATGACATGTATGCATGGTAACCTAATTACACAATCAGAATCGTAATACAGAAATTAAACATGCCAACAAATCACAGATATTTCTCAAAACAAATAATTTAAGCATGTTGCAAAAATATTTATTTTCAAAGGAAACACATATAGCACCAAATAAGAGAACACACCTCTAAAGATCACAACTTTAACATTGTTGGTGACGTTTTCTTCGATCTAAATTATCGCTAGCTCTAACAGGGTTGGATACTACGAATATTTCTAAAATTAGTTTCGCAAAAATCTAAAATTTTACTACAACAAATATATATAAATCTAAACAAAACTCACGAGTATCTCACGGAGGATTTTCCGTAACGTTTTGAGCAGGTAGTGAAGACGGTAGTACGATCTCGTCTTTCGAGTCGACGTCGTCTGAAAAGCAAAAATATTCAATTTATTACTTAACTTGAATATTTCAAAAATCACAAATGAACACTGGAAATCTTAAATCCGAATGACCTATATACACTCTAATAATTTTATATTTGATTTATTTTTTAATATTTTGATTCGAATCGAAATAACACGAGTACAAAAAGTGCACTCAAAGAATATTAACACCGTAACACCCTTCTAGCGCATCAAACCATCTAAGAAAACAATCGAATAAAACAAAACTCCCCAGCCAAAGCTACACGTGAATCATCTTTTTCCACCAGGTCCATTAATTAATTATTCATGTGATTCTCACCAACTTCAATATGGGTTCCACTATATTTCACCAAATTTACAATAAATGCCACCAATTTCCTTTGAAACAAAATATATATGTTGTTGTAACATACCCGGATAATCCAACAATCCTCGAACATGAGATTGAAATTAAGTGAAATAATAAAAAAGTAAAACAGAAGATTTACGGTAAAATAACATGGTCTACACGAACCACCCAATCCCACGAAAAGAAAAAAGTTCTCTCCGCTTGAAATAGATTTGGTCCCAACACTAACCAAGGGTTCGTAAACCAGACTCGGATACTTCACCGAGACCAAATTTCTATTCAAATGATTCACGGTAAAAGAGTTGGTCGAAACAAAATTTAAGAGCAGTGAACGACTGGTTTAAAAAAAATACAATTGGTTTGCATTGAGGAATAGGGTTTATAATAATCCATCATATCAAAAAGGATAAATTACAAAATAAGGGTCCTCAAACTTAAAAGTTTCTATGTTTAACCTTTAAAGTTTTAAACTATTTCATCTAGATCACTAAAAATAAACTCAAAGCATAAAAAAGACAAACAAAATAAAATGCTAAACGTAATAGATTCAAGCTCTAAATGTTCGAAACATGAGTGTCAGGACATGGGAATGAAAGCATTGAATTGTGAAGCAAGTTAACTTTCAGATCCAGTGAAGAAGAAAGGGAAATGAAAGGGTTAATCACCTGGGGTTGTGGAAAGGGCCAACCTTGTTGGTGTAAAGAGGAACAGGGTCACCTTCTTGGTATGGTGGTCGGAGGCATCGGATCTAACATGGGAAATACAACAGAGGACCAAAACTACGAGGAATAAAACCACCAGACAATTGGTGTTGAAATGGAAGAGGCATGAAGAGAAGCATGAAAATTGGCAATGCAAGGACTATATATATATGAATGAAGAGCATAAAGACAGAGGAAGCTGTTGGGTATATCACATTATATATATGGAGAGAAATGGCATTTTCATTTCCCTTTAGTTAAATTATATGCAGAATAAAAAAACAATCTTTCCTTGAGCCACTTGGTTTTCTTTTCCATTTGAAAACTTCCCATTTCCATAAGCAAAATTATAACTTTGCAATTTATGATAAAAGTCTACGTTTTTGTAGAATACATATCAAATACATAAAAATATATAGTATGAGCTTCGAACTGACTTGAGCTGAAATGGCCTGATCAAGCCTCGTAAAACATCCCGACCTCCAGACGCTGCGGTAGTGGCACCCCGAGAGCAGGCAGTGCAGACCTGCAGTTGTTGTGCAACACTTCGTAGAAGGCAAGCATTAATCTATCAAACAAGCTTGTTTCCTTGCCTATGTAAAACCTTGCTTTTCCTCGAACATGAATTATGCCGGCAATTTTAGCCTCTCTCAATTCCGAAATCTCTTCCTCACCCTGCGTGAGATCCGAAGGTAAACAACTAGGGCAATTTTCGATAAGAACTTGCAAGCTATCCATAACTTGGCTTACAAAGTCATCTCCTTCGAGGTTTAGAGAATCGGCATAACCATATTGAATCACACATGCATAAACTCCTTTAAGGCCCAACTTTTTCACCACTATCCTATCCTGTGGAGCAACTTTGGGAACCAGTAAATATCTAAGTGTTGTGAAAATAGTGACCTTATGAAGTGATCTCATGGTTTTAATATAATGTCCGAGGATGGGAGTCAGTCCATTCTGTACGTTCGAGTAAAAGAAACACAATCCAGGAACCCTTTGCACACTCGGGTCTGATAATAGCACTCGAAGTCTTCCCAAGTCAATCTTGTGAGTTAGTTCATACTGTATCTTACTCTGTCTCCCATAGTACCAACCGAACATAATGAAGGCAAGAATAAAGGATATGGCAAATGGAATCCATCCACCTTCGGGAATTTTAGTCAAAACCGCACTCACGTAGACACCTTCCATAGTAAAAAAGACGATGAAGTACATTGCAACCAGTAACGGTGGTGTTCTCCATATGATGATCATGACCAGCGTCAACAATACAGTTGTGATGAGCATGACTAGACTAACAACAACACCTGAAAAGGAAAGATCTTATACATTAGCTTGTTATGTAAGAAAATGTTTAATAGCTTGCTTAACCGGAAAAGGCTGAAGGTTATTTTACCATACCAAAAGCATTGCCGATTTCTTGTCCATCTCCAAATACAAGTATAACCGCAACACAGAGAATCATAAGGATGTAATTGATTTCCGGAGAGTAGACTTCTCCCTCTTTGTTGGAAGAGGTGTGCACCACCTTGACCCGAGGAAAGTAATCTAGTACAACGGATTGCTTGATGACAGAGAAGGTGGCGGATATCAGCGACTGGCTCGCCACAACTGCAGCCGATGTGGCTATGATAAATATTGGCCAGTAAATTGTTTTTGGTATAAACTTGTAAAATCCATCAATATGATCGTTGGGGTTCCTAATCAAATATGCTGTTTGTCCCGCATATGTCAGAATCAACGATGGATATATTGTAAATATGAAAGCTATCTGTGAGAAAGGAGTGGGAAAATCATTTCAGACGTGGAAAAGGAAGTCTTAAGAGGTGATAAAATCTACACACATAATTTACCTGAATGGAACTTTGGTTAAAATGACCCAGGTCTGCAAATAATGCTTCAGAACCTATATAATATTTAGAAACAGATATAAGGGTATTGAAATCAATTTTAAGTGGGACATAGAAAAATATCTTAACTGATACAAATAAATGATATTAAAGGTTTATAATCTAATATAGCAATGTGCATATAGTGGTTTGTGTTTGCGATGCTTGGAAATTGGGCAAGTCTCGTACAAACAAACATACATGATAGAAGCAGACCAGTAACTTACCATTGATGATTTAGTAACTTAAGTATCAAAGAATTACCTGTGATGCAGAGGATGGTACCACCAAGCATCAGCCAGCCTTCTTTTCCATTTGTACGAAAGAAATGGAAAATGTAGTGTGGTGATAAAGCCTTGAATATGCCGGGGTAGTGATGTATAATGCTATAAATTCCAACAAGTGGAGTGCTCAAGGTCCATGCACCCATGATAGGGGAAAACAAAAAACTCACTCGGGAAGTTCCGAATTTCTGCAGCAGGAACAGAATAACCAGAACCACTGCAGACAGAGCTTCTACTAAAGCTGCAATTCACAGATCAGCAACTTGTAAAGCAAGAGGATCAATG
The DNA here is from genome assembly GCA_035048815.1 of Abelmoschus esculentus. NCBI lineage: Eukaryota > Viridiplantae > Streptophyta > Magnoliopsida > Malvales > Malvaceae > Abelmoschus > Abelmoschus esculentus. The sequence goes on along the minus strand of JAUCBN010000012.1, from coordinate 20,396,045 downwards.
CTCATGAATACATTAATAAGAAAATCACAAAATTATTAAGTCATGAGGAATTTAACAATTTATGCCTTTAGAAAGCCTAAATACTTACATTTGCTGACAGAAGGAAATGGAGCTCTAAGTCCATCCATTGCCGACAACACTGTCAAAATATTTGCCAGGTAGAAAATACTCAAATACTTACAAAGAAAACAGGAACAAAGAAACAAATCAAGACACATACCTGAGATTGCGGGAGTAAGAATACCATCACCGATTAGCATACATGTACCTAACATAGCAATGAAAAGCAACACCCTTCTGGCAACAATGCTTCTTTCAAAAACTTTGCCAAGCCTACTTTTCTGGTTGCCGTCCTCATTAAGTACAGAACGTGATCGATTTGAATTAAAATCCGAATGTTTTGAAGAAAGTACTCCGACATTCATATGTCTACAAAGTAAAGAATACAAGGCAAAAGTTCCACCTGCATCCAATCAGTTTTTCGGTAAATGAAGAATATCAGGGAAAGCATGAGCATATCCAAGAAACTAATTCTAATACTAATCATAAGCACTTAAAACTTGGCCAGCGAAACAAGAACATCGAATTTAAAACAACTATTCATTAAAGCACTGATCTTGGAAAAGAAAACACAGAAACAAACCAAGGAGGCCAGCTCACAATCACAGAGATTCAGGAAAGCTAACAACACAAATTAATTACATGCATACCTTCACCATGATCATCTGCCTTAAGAGCTATACAGGCATATTTGACAACCCCAATGAGTGTAAGAGTCCAAAACATGATGCTATAAATCCCCAAGTAATCTTCTTCAGTCGGAGAATTCAAATGCATTGATGGATAAACATACAAAGGGGATGTCACAAGCCCTCCAAATACAACTCCTAGAGTCTTGTATGCAAGGAGCAGATTGCTCCATTTACTACTCTCCTGATTTTCAAGAAAATTAAGTCAAATATACACAAATTTGGTTTCAAATACATTAGATTTCAAAACCCAGAGTTTTAAATCCAACCCAGAATCTTGAAGTTGGAGACAAGTAAGAATTCATCGGAAATTTGGAAGAACATGGCATAAACGTGGTGTGTAGGAGAAAAAAACTACCTTGTTATCGGAAGACTGCAGGACTAGTGTATCGGAGGCGTTGTCGTGCGGGACTTGAAGTGAGCCGAGGTAATGACTGGTGTTCGAACCGGAATCAATAACAAGTTCAGGTAGAGCAACTGCCGCCGACGACTGTGTATCCATTACGGGGAACAACCTGGTTTTGGCGCTTTCGTTGTATAGCAGAATCCATGGACAAACCATACGTGTAAAATATATAGAATATCCCGGGCCACTGGAAAGGGCCCAGTGGAATGGTTTGCACAGTTTTCTATGAAATTCGAGTCAATATTTGTAGTATTTATTGGTCCAATTTAATTTTTAAAAATATGAATAAGATGTGTAATATTATATAGGATTTATATTCGATACGCAGGCGGTGATAACAAAAAAAGTATTCATAAATGTCTTGATTTTAGGGTTTAAAGTTTAGAATTTAGGGTTTAGATATTAGGGTTTTAAAATTTAGTAGATGTTAGAAATTAGGATTTATGATTTAGAGGTCAGGGTTTAGGGTTTAGGTAATTCGGTTAGATATTTAGGTTTTAACCTATAAATCCTAAACTATAACTTTATTTCCTAAACCCTAACCACTAGGGGTGAGTAAAACTCGAATTATTAAAAACAATTGAATAACTCAACTCAACTTGAGGCGAAAATACTCAATTCGTTTTGACTCGACTCAAAATTTTATAAACTCGACTCAAAAAATTTCAAATAAAGTTTGACTTATAAAATGAAAATTTGAATAACTCGAATAATTCAAAATTTTTAGTTATTAGAAGATTTATTTTTATGTTAGAGATAAGTCTTTTAAATTTTTATGATATATATTGATATATTATTGTCACATGAAAAATATGAAAAAATACGCATATATACATATTTTATATGATTAGTAAAATTCATTTAGATTAAGTTAAATCGTACTATAACATAATAAATAATTATAATTAAATTTTTATAAGAAATCAAAAACTCAACTCGATTAAACTTGACTCGATTTTTTTCAACTCGAATTTACTCAAAAAAATTTTGAATAAAAGTTAGAATGATAAAATTAGACTTATCAACTCGAATAACTCAAAAAAATTACTCGACTCGACTCTATCGAACGCTCACCGTATTGTAACACCCCAAACCTGGGTGTCACATTTGGGCCACAAGCCCAATATGAATCTGTAAAATTTTTTACATTTTCAAGTCAAATCCAAATGTACCATCAAATACGACATAAAATTTAAAACGGTATTAAAGATCAAAAGTAGCTTAACAAATTCAAAATATCAAAAGAGCTCTAAATACAAGTTTGACAATTTAAAATAAAATAGAGTTACACTTTACAACATGGTTTTTACTAATACAAAACCCACTAATCTAGCAAATGTACTCTACCAACCGGTCAATATTGAAGTCCACAACGATGGTGCTCTAACGTATTGCCTGATCGTCCGCCTACTTACCTACGCATTGAAACAAATTCCAAAACGCTGAACTATTAAAGCTCAGTGGGTACATAGCCTATCAACTATGCTTTCAAGTGAATCATAACTATAAACATGCTATCAAAATATGATGATATGATATGACAAAATGCAACCAAAGCATAAAAATAACTAAATCAGAAGTGAGGCGCATTGCCAACCCGACACTAGGGAACTCACCGGCCTAGAATCTCACATCGGGCTTCTCGGAATCTCTCATCGATCTAGTATACCGGAATATCACATCGAGTCTTCACTCAAAATCTCACATCGTGTGGGGCTCAGAATCTTACATCGAGCAAAGTCATCACTCGAAATCTCACATCAGATGACCTTCATTGTGTTGCGACACTTTCACTCACTGGGTATCCGCATCCCACTAAACAAGGACTCAACCAAACAAGATGATCCACCTATGATCTCATATCAAACAATACCACAATCAAACTAAACCAAGCATGCAAGATATATTTTCATCGTATCAATGTTCACATAACTAAATTCAAGTTTCATTAATTATTTTATAGTTTAACAACCCATAAGAACCCCTAATATGAATTCCGGAACCTCACATCAGATGACCTTTATTTGTTGCAATACTTTCACTCACTAGGTATCCGGATCCCACTAAACAAGAACTCAACCAAACAAGATGATCAACCTAGGATCTCATACAAACAATATCACAACCAAACCAATCATGCAAGATATATTTTTATCGTATCAATGTCCACATAACCAAATCCAAGTTTTATTAATCATTTTATGGTTTAAATAACTCATAAGAACCCCTAACATGAATTACAGAGCCCCCAAGGTCAACCCTTAAAAACTTAGGCAGATTACCTAGGGGTACCCATAAACCTATATGAGGTATCGAAATACCTCGGTATCAAAACGCATCCCTTTACGTATTGATACGCTAGACCATAACTTTAGAGATTACTTAGAGAGACTTACTCGTATCGATACACCTACTAGGGGTATTGAAACGCTCTCGGTATCGATACGCCTCCATATACGTATCAAAACGCTAAGCTAATAAGCTTAGCAAGACTCACGAGAAAAACCATTCGTATTGAAACACCCTCTCAGGGGTATTGAAACGATTTGTCACTATAAAATTTGGTTTCGATACTCAGGTAAGGTGTTCCAAAATGCCTGCCTTTCTAGTCTTCATTTTTCTCACAGTGGTATCGATACCCCGATCAAGGGTATCGATACGCCTGTAAGAAAAATATAGGTCTACACCCTAAAATGCTTAATAACTTCAACCTAAATTGAACCAACCGGTCCCAAAATGTTCCTACACATTATTTGAGTAGTTTAGGTGAGTTTCTAACCAATTTTACCCAATATCATCAACTATAATTTAAATCACCATTAAAGCAGACTATATCCTAAACCAAAACCATCACAAACAAATCAAACATGCCAAGAATGATGATGCACATGTTTATTGATCTAATTGAATGTGCACGTTTATTTTAAAGCACCTAAACTCGAAGGTAAACATCTGAACCACCATCACCATATTAGAGTTGGCCTCAACTGAATTTAGGGGCTCATTAGTAATTAAATATCCGATATGACATCCTTGACAAAAAAATGAATGAATATTGCAATTTTGCTAGAACCCAAGAACAAAGGCTCAAGAGAAATACAATTAATTACAACATGAATGGCATCCAAGCAAACAGAGTAAAAACAACCATTTCAAGCATGTTCTAAAAGAGCAAAAAAAGGTATATAGTCATAAACGCAGTATTAAAAAGGAAATGCCAGTTGGCATGAACATGATTCTATCCCACGCACTTAAAATAGAACCGAAAGGAAATAAATAATAAAAGAAAGTAACCGAAGGGTTTCATTATCACAAAAAGTCTTTTAGCCGAAATAAAGCTTTACGGTGTATCCCAAAATAAGAAAGGTGGGTGATTTCATTCTCCGCACAATGTAGAAAATCAGTTTTTTTTTCCTCCGATTCGTTTAAATTAGTCAATTACTATTTTATCCTCAAGCCATCGTCTTAGTCTAAACTTTTAAGTTTATGAAGACCCTCAATACCTAAACACGAGATCCACAATCTCGAGTTATCCTGAAAACGAATTCTAAAACTTCGATCGTGATACCTGTTAACCATAACGCATCAATTCTAAACCAATAAACTTAAAATTTTAGTCTTTAAACACTTAAATTTTAATTTTAACCCTTAAAATTAAACGTTTTATAAAAAAAAAATTGTTTCCTCTACCCGTATATTGAACAATTACCCTATTATATGATAAATTAAGGGAAATGATTTGATGCAGTAGCTGTGGAAAACAGAGTTTTTCGCACAGCGATATATTTTTAGAGATTATGTTAAATTGAGGATTTAACGTTTAGTTTAGTGTTAGAATTTAGGGTTTAAATTTAGTTTTTAAAGTTTATAGTTAGGGTTTATGATTTAGAATTTTGATGGAGATGAAAACAGGTCGGGTTTTTGGTCGCTTCGATCCCGAATCGAAACTTAAGTCTTTCGACCCAACCCCGACCTGACCCGATCTTAATATTTTTTATCCCCGACCTGACACGATATTATAAAAATCATAACCCGACCTCTACCCGATCCGATATTTTAATAAAAAATCCGAATAAACCCAATCCGACTTAAAAAAATTATTAAAAATATTAAATATTATACATAAAAATATAAAAATTATATAAATATACCTAATCAGGTCAAGGAATTTTCACCCTAAATTTGACCCCGACTTGACTTTATTTTTTTAATCATCCTACCCGACCTGATTTAAAATTAATTTTTTAAATAAAAATTTACCTCGATCGGATTGAGTCGAAACCTGATGAAAACGGGTCAAATTGCCATCCCTAAATTTAGAGTTAGATTTTTTAGTGCGTAGTGTTAAGTGCCCTAAAATGATGTGTGATATCATTGAAGCCCGATTGTATGAAAAAAGAAATCTTACTGACGATACAACAAATATTAACCTATATATAAATATTATTTATAAATATAATATTTTTTAATAAGTTTTGAGGGGAAAATATTGATAGGAGTATAAATAAGTCAAAATTGATGGAAAAATTGTATTGTGTATAGTTAAAAGATTAAATAAATATAAAATTCAGTGACTAAATTAAAAATAATATAAAATTTATTCTAAAAAATTAAATATGTTTTTAAAAAGAGAAACAGGTGGTTTGAATTTGGTAAAAAAATTCAAACCAAGGGGAAGTAAAGAAAACAGAAAATCGTAAAGAATTAATTGATTCGACTCTAAATAAAATTAAATCATTAATAACTAAATAATTTGAGCTATTCGAATTTATAAATATAAAATTTTAACTTTACGAGATCAAATCGAGTTTTATTCATTTTAAAAATGATCGACTTTTCCGATGAATTTGGTCAAATAAAAACTGATTTTGATACTTAGGGTTTTACTTTATTAATTTATCGAATATAAAAATTATATTCGGTCTATCATATGTAGGGGTGTAAATGAACCGAGCATGAACGAACAAGACTATATTTGTGTCCGTTTGTTTATGGATGTTATGTTCGGTTCGTGTTCATTTTCTAATATGTTTTTATTTTTTAAGGTGTTTGTGTTCGTTTGTTTAGTGTTCGCGAATATGTTCGTTTAAGTGTTTACGAACGTGTTCATTTATATGTTCAAAAATATTAATTAAATTAACAATAAATAAATAAAATAAAAGCAAAGCAAAGCAAAAAATAAAACGTGTATTCCATCATGAACTTATATAACATCCTTAGCAACATCAAAAAGTAGTATTTAGATACATTCACAAGCATTTTCATTTTATAAACGAGTTTGTTTGTGAATATAAACGTACGAACACACTTTTATTTGTGTTCGATTGTTTATTAAATGAACATAAAAAATTTGTTCATACTCGATATTTCTTTGTCAATTAGCCACGATGGATACAAATAGTATTTATTCTAAAATATACTCTCAACCATTAAACATTAATCATTATATTATAAATATTGATACTCGAATTTTTGACCTCTATAAATAATAATCGTTCTATTAATTACTGAGATAAGATGATTTATGTAATAATAAAATATTTAACGTCAAACTTATTTAGTTATTCTAAATTAATATGTAGTGGCGCATTAGGACAATTTAAAAATATAAAATAATAAATTGATTGGGACAAAGAAAATATTATTTTTTTATTTGATAAGTTTGGTATTAATTTTTTAAAATTTAATCTTTTAATTTTAATTATAATTAATTTAATTATAAAAATTTGGATAATTGTTTTAAAAATATTTGACCTGTATTTTTTAGTAGCTGAGCCAGATATAAGTAAAAAATTTATAATAGAGTATTTGACTCAATACTTTTAATTTATTTATTTGTTTTTAAGTTATATTTTTATTTTAAATTTTTTAATATTTTACTTTAAAATTAAATTTAAATCTTCACTTTTTTTATATTATATATTTTTAAATTTTAAAAATTTTAGAAATATTTCTACTAATTTGTTAATATAAGATTAAAAAATGAGATTAGTAATTGTAATGTTTTTTTAATATAATTTAATATATATAAATATATTCAAATATTTTAACTTAAAACTAACTTTAAATCATTAAATTTGGTTTAAACTATATATTATGAATTTTTAAATTCTATGTGTTTGTTATATGATTTTTTTAAAATTTTAAATTTAAAAATAAATAAAAATATATAAACCCAATACTCAATTCTGTACATACCCAAATTTTATGTGTACCCAATTAAAAAATATCCAATTAATAGAAAATAAATAGCCTCGTAAATAATAACCAAATACAATAATAATTAAACTAATTTTTTATATGATTTATATATATATTTTTTAAAAATAAATAAATAACATCAATTTATAAACAATTAACACCCCTCGAATATAACTCATAAAAATGACACCCCTTAAAAAATTTTCTAGCTACGTCCTTGGGTTTAGGATATAGAAAAGGATTAGGGTTGAAAATTCAATTTTTTAGAAAAATTTAAAAGGAGATATGTAATGATGCATGATAAAGAGACAGAGAATTTGTACCCATAAATAAAGACTTGTTTTTAAGCTACGCTCAGTGACGGAGCCAAATATATGTTTGAATGAGCTCATATTTATATTGAATTTTTTGAAGTTTCTACGTATGGTTTTAAGTTTCATAATTTTTATGATTAATTTTTATATTATAATTTTTGAACCCACTACGGTAGTTACAAGTAGTATTTATTCTAGAATATACTCTCAACCATTAAATATTGACCCTTTAATCATTGTGCTGTAAATATTAGTGCTCTAATCTGTGACCTTCAAAAACAATAAGTATTCCCTTAACTAGTAAAATAAGATGGTCCGTGCTATCATCTAAACTTTTTAATTTGCTCAAATAAGGACATAACCTTTTGACAATGCATTCAAATAAGACCCTCATTTAAAAAAAAAAGACATTTGTACGAGTCCTCTAGCCCAAGTGATTAAAAGAATGGTTGTTATTTCTAGAGGTCATGGGTTCGAGCACCAATGATGCTAGCAGAGTGATTGAGCGATAAATGTCAAATATTAGAGATTATATTCTAGAACATATGTTACTGTAATCACTATTAACTTATAAAAAGAAAAATTCAAGACATTTAAAGGTTGAGATCAATCAATTTCAATATAGAATTAGCAAGAGATCGGTCAGTTTCAATATAGAGTTAGCAAGAGATCGATTAGGATAACGCTACCGAATAGTATGAATCCTTTTCAAAACCACCACCACCACCACCACAAAAACGCTTGTATATTTGGTGGAACCAAAACTTTCCGAGTGAAGTGTAACATCCCTTCTCGCTCCGGTAGAAAATCGATTCTAAAATACTATCGGAGGGTTTTCCGATAAAATGGTATAATGATTCTATGTTGCGGTAAAGATTCAGTAATAATGTGATCATGGTACGTCTAAAGGGTGTCTGATTAAAGGTTTTACTGGAGTTAGGGCCAATTTGAAACTTTTTCAAATCTTAAGAACTAAATTATAATTTTTATGAAGTTTAGGTTATTAGCTAAATTTCTCTTTAGTAAATTGAAATTAAACCTTTATTACAAACTCCATGTAAAATTTTAACTCGTTTAAACAAAATTTACCCATCCAATTTCAATCTTGAATTATTAGTGATTAGTTTGTAAAATTGACCAACTTCATTTCATTCAAATTTTTAATAAATTTAAATGACTCTGTAACGATACACCTGGAGTCCGTATCTATATGCCAATTTCAGGTTCAAATAATTTTGTTGTTCTTTGAAACTCGTACCGGTATGTCTGGGGGTCGTATCGGTACGCCTACTATGATTGTTAAAGTCTTTGACCGCGTACTGATCTTTATTTATGTATATGAAGATCGACTAAAAGTTCTTTTTTTAATTTTGACCAATCATATTAAAACACCCTAAGGCCGTATCGATACGGAAATCTCTAATAACCAAATCTTGAGAAAAATGCATGAAGATAAAAGGTATTAGACTAACTTGACCTAATGAGACGGTCATAAGCAACAACGATATCAATATTCATTTAAATGCATGCCTAAGCTTGTAAAATTATGATATATCATCGATAATTCTTAATTAATGCAATAATATCAATATTAATAATCTAATATTCACTATCAATTACCAATATATAATATTATTAATTCTTTTAAATCAATATTAATCCTTAGATCGATCAAGACAATATACATACGAATTCCTATGCCTCGTTAAGTCAATGAATGGTCTAGTCCTTTTGCCTTGTCAATTGATCAATACGTAACATACCTCATCCTCCTCAAATAAAGGTCATAGCCTAAGGACAATGCTCCACCCGTATCAATGAGCTGATGAATCTTATGACATGTTAATTATATCTAATTTTAACTCGAATTTAAAGTCCGATAAATTTTAGTTTGGTATTAATATAAATGAAAAGGGAAAAAGCACTTAGTTTATTCCTTAAGACTAAAACTACACTCACTCGATTCAAGAAACTTTCAAGGCTCTTTAATAAAAATTCTCTTGCTTCTAGTCTTATTAGAATTTGATGATGATCCTCTAAAGCTTGAGCTAGGCAAAATCAGGGGAAAATATTATCAAAAGATTTAATGATTGAAAATTAATATTTAATATAAAATAATCTTGTAGATAACATTAACTCCATAGATTCAACTCAAAACGAATGGGTTTACGTGTTTATTGTTGGATATCAGATTAAATCGGATTCGATTTTTCAGATCGATAATATAATGATTTGAATATTAAATACTTGAGTCATCAATCGATGGAGTGATTAATTGGTGAGAAAGAATGGAAGAAATAAAATATTGAGTAATTTTTCCATTTAAAAGATTTGGACCCACGTCCTCTAACTAACTAAACACCCAACCAATACGTAAACCACTAAGAGAATTTTTTTGATATAAGATCTAAAAATATATTATTAAACGGTTATTCTTTTAGTAAAAACTAAATATTATTAAAGGAATTAATATGATTCCTATTCAATTAATATTTAAATCTTAAATATTTTAATTATAATTAAAATATGATATTTAATATTTAATTTAAAATATTTAAATATTTATTATCTGAATTAAAATATTCAAATACTTTTATTTAATATTAAAATATTTGAATACTATATTAAATATTTTATTTAATGTTATAATATATTGACTCGAATCAAAATATTTAAAAATTTAATATTTCAATTAAAATATTTAATAAGTTTAATTTGATACTAAATAAACGAATACTTTAATTCAAATATTCAAGTATTTTAATTCGAATAATATTAAATAAAAATATTCAAATATTCAATATTTGAATTTTAAATATTTTATTATTTTAATTTATTTATTAAATATTTTATTATTTTAATTTAAATATTAATCGATTTAAAATTTTATAATTCCTTTAATGCATTTTAGGCTTTTACTGACATATTAATTATTTAATAATACATGTGAATATATCATAACACAAGAACCATCTTGACTCAGTGATTTACCGTTGGTTAGATGTTTGGGTAAGTTCGAGGGTGTGGGTTAATCCCCTCAATGGAAAATGCACTTATCATTTTATTTGTCATCAATCAATTGAGTTATTAATTTTATTTATTAATTTAAATTTAGGATTAAATTAAAATAATAAATAAATTACAGAGATTAAATGTGTAATTATACAATTTTTTTTTAACTACTACTCATTGTCGTTACTTTTTCTATTAGATTTTTAACGACAATAACTTAAATAGGTAGATTTCAAAGTTGGATGACTTGATTGACGAGTTCTTTAGTTAGGTGACCAAAACAGGTATCTTAAATTAATTCGGTGGTCACTAGGGTAGTTTACCCTTCATTAAATTACGAATCTCGTTAAAAACATTTTTCTTATTTAAAACAGATCAAAACGAAATAAAAATAATGATAAATTAAATACAATAATATAAATATATAAATTAAAAATATAAAATAATTTAAATAATATAAAATAAAAATAATTGTATTAAATAAAATAAAAAATAAATATGAAAAATGATTATATTGTAAAGAAAAGAAAATTAAAATGTAAAAATAATAAAAAAGAGAAGATATGGGTGAAATAAAACTGAAAATAAAACTACAAGGACTAAATATGTAATTAGACCTGAAAATTTTCAAGTTATTCGATTTTTCGAGTAACTCAGACTTTTTTAACATTCAAACTCGACTCAAAATCAAAATTTTTCGAGTTATTCGATTCAACTCAAATAACTCAAAATAATAAAAAATCGATTTTTCGAGTAGAGTCGAGTTTTACTCACCCTAGGACTTTTGCTTCATAGTTTCATCTTTCCTAACACTTGTTTTTGCTAATTGTTACTGAATTTTTATTAAATCCATAGAAAATATTACAATTACAATGCATTTGGGAAAACAAAAAAATAAACAAAGAAAAGTAAAATATTTTCTATGGAGATGAGCATACCATCAAAATTCAGAAGCTTCATGAATCTCTTTGTCTTTTTTTCAATCGAGACAAATAACGAGTGAATAAGGAGTGGTGAGCGATCTAAACCATCAAACAGAATGTTCCGATATCCAAGATTTGATTATATTGGTACACAACCATCAACCGAGTGGGATCTAACCTTCAATGACCAATAACAAAATCATAATCAGAAACTAAAGTTGATTCAAATCTCTGCAACAATCGGCTGTTAGGGTATGTTGAATCATACCATAAGGATAGATAAAATAAACCACAAAAATAAAAACAAAAAACGTGTCAAAAGGACAGAAGAAATGCTTGCCATAAAAACAGGGATTCTTATTAACATATAAAAAAATAAGAATAATAATAAATTTGGTTGTCGATAACTAATATAAAATTAATTACCGATCACTGATTAAAAAAAAATAAAGATCGACGATAGATAAACCGAAAAAGAAAAACTAGAAAAAAACTTATTCATTCCATGTCTACCCTCTTTAATTCATATCTTTCCCAACACTTTTAGTTCCTTCCTTTTATGTATAAAGGTTAAGAATGATGAACTCAATACCAACCAATCATGTGGTTTTCGTCCCCACAAGGAATTCTTATTTTAATCATTTTAAATCCATCTTTCACATACATTTATTTGTATCATAATTCATGACGACCCACATCAAATTCACATTAAATTATCCAAATAAACAGGTGATTCATACCCTAATTGGGATAATTGTAAGGATGGTCTCTCAATTTCTTCAAACTTTACATTTTATCCCAAACTTCCAAATTTCACAATTTAATCACCAAATCAATAATTGAGTTCAATTAGAGTTCATTTCATAACAATTGATTACAATAAAGGAGTCAATACATTATTAAAATTATTTGGTATAAAATTTTCGATCATCAAAATTTAATTTCGATCAAACCGTTTTCTAAATGACCACAAAACATTCACCGATTAAAATATCACCCCGCTTTGTCAAGAATAAACAATTTTGTCAATGCTCGAACTGAAATAGAATCAAAAGCGTCGCGTCTCCGAACTAAAGTATTAAAAAATCCATGGCACAACCCTACTGAGCTCAACAAAGCGTACACTTCTTTAAAAGTACAATTATGTCAAGTCATTTTATGTTATTTATCATCAATTGACTAATATTTTTCATCCGCAAAAAGATTATATTAATTCAAAATAAAATTTTAGAGACTAAATTATTTTTAAAAAATAAATATCAAAATGACTATTCAATCACTATTATATTCTCTTCAAACCCTTAATAAAAAAAATACACTTACGCTTTCAGATCCGACCTCTATAAAAACTGATAAGTGTCGATCGAATTAAGAGTCAATATTCGATGTTACTATCGACATCCATAAATTCATTTACATCAAATATATAGAGAAATATTTGTTAGTCTGAGCCAGCTGGGTGTGTAGTAACCGTGTGTGCGTGTCTGCGTGTCTGCTTGGAAGAAATGGAACTGGTGTCTAGGGAGAGTACAGCAACACGGTTCTTTACTCGGTTTGCCCACGCTTTATATCTCGTACTAGTCGGCGTACTAAAAATTCCTCACACAACCTCCGCCGCACATCCCTCCGGCTTCCAATCATGGCGGCCCCAAGATACCAAGCAACTGGCAAAGCGCCTCGTTGGGTTCCTGTACGTGGCCAAGTCCTGAAGAGAATCCTCAAGCTTATACTCTCTTCATGCTGCTGCTGCTGCAGTAAACCCAGCTTTACTTCACCAACAGCAAACACCCAATCAATGGTGTTTCCTTCTTGAATGCATTTGATATTGGTTTTTCTAGATACCCTTTTCTTTGTTTTAGCACATTAAACCAGAAAATTAAGGTTTTTTTCATCCACGATACTCGAACTCGATAATTAAACGAAGTTTTATAATTATTTATTTTTTACTTATGTTTAGGTTTTCGAGTCGGGTATAAATGGATATAGAATTCGTTTATATTTTTCCCACCTTTGTTTTAAGGATTGTAATTTAAGGTTTGATGTTATAATTCTATAAGTTTTAGAATTATATAAATTACTGCAAAAACAGGGGAAGTATCTGCTCTGCTTTATCCACACTGCCATGATTATGTATTATGATGGAAGGTAGGTTTTAAGGATTTAAACAGAAAATATATTGCAATAAAAAAATTCGCCGATAATTATTAAATATAGTGCGATGGTTATTCATTTTATCTTTTCATTATAAAATAAAAAATTTAATCTTAATCTATAAGAATAAGAATATATTTTATAATCAGTTGGGGAAAAAGTTAGAGTCCGTTTTATTTTTTAGAATTGAGTGTGATTTCATTTTTTAAAAAAATAAAAAATATTAAAGAAATTGTATTTATTTAGAAAAATTAGAAAAAATATAGAAAATGAAAACGAAAGTAAGTAAAAAAAATTTTAAAAATGTTTAGAAAAAGTGAAAAATATGAGAATAAGAAATTTTTAATTTTAATTTTATTTTGACTCGAGTGGAATCCTTCTAATACTATATTTTAAAATTTCAGTTAATTTATTCGTATTTTATTTAATATTATTATTTATTTTTTTATTTAGTATTATTTAATTTTTTTTACAATAAATATTGAATGGGTCCATTTTTGAACACAAGAATTGCTGACCAGGGCTTTGTACGTAGAAAAGTATATGGTCAACAACAATCATAAAGACAAAGAAAAGTAAATACAAAATTGATAGGAACCCTGGCCGTCGCTCTCATCTTGTAATTTTTTTTTTATTTTAATCGATCCCTTTAATCGGTGGTCGACAATCAATTTTAATATTGATTATCGACTATCGAATTTATTATTTTTATTTTATTTTAATAAGAATTTTTTCTATTTTTATGACATATTTTTTCTTTCTTTGTATTATGTTTTTATTTTTGTTTTGGGGTTTGGTTCGTCTGTCTTTATGACATGTTACAGCATATCCTAGCGATCGATTATTGTTCGCAAAGAGATTCAATCGATGCTAGTTTCTGATTTATTGTTTTTGCCGCTGATCACTTGGAAAGATTTATCCTCACTCGGTTGATGGTTGTTTGCCGATAAAATCAGTACTGGGTAGCAATACTTTTTGCACAACAGTTTGGATCGCCTACAACTCCTTCCTTCATTATCATCTCGTTTGGACAGGGACAGGAGATTCAAGAAGATTCTGAGTTTTATTGATATGCTTATCTCCATAGAAATTTTTATTTTTCTTTATTTTTGGTTGTAAGAATTTTTAGATTATTTAATCTATTTATTTTGACTTTTTAATTACGGTATAATTATAATTTTTATGAATTTAATTAAAATTCAGTAGCATTTATAAAAAAAATTAAATCCAAAATTTATATTATGAAAATTTTAATATTTGAGCTTTGATTATCATTTTGTTTAAGTTATGTATGAAATATTTTTAAAATTTTATTTCAAATTTCTTACACCATAAAAAATTATACAAATTTTGTTAACGTGTATCTTAAAAAATGTGACCAAGTTCAAATTTAAATTTACTAAATATGAACAAAAGAAAATTATTTCACTTAAGGATCTAAAAAGCCCTTAAATTTAAAAAAAAAATAATTAAGTTCTTAAAAAAAATTTCATTCAATTAAGCTCTTGAATCAAAAATCAATTAAACCCTTGAACCAAAAAATTAAATCAATTAAACTCTTTGATCAATTTTGATTATAAAAGTTTTTTTTCCAGATATTACTGATACATGATATAGTACAATTCTATCATGTTGCATTTTAAAAAATAAAAGTAAAAATTAGTTTTTATGAATTTTATGAGTTTTTTATAGAATTTTTAGAATATTTAAATATTTTTAAATAAAAATATATTTTTTAAAAAATATTAAATGAAAATACTGTGGCACGTTGCATTGTAACAGTGGATCAAAAAAATGTTTAAATTTAATGGTCAAAATTGGTCAAAGGGATTCATTGGTTCAATTTCTTAGTTCAATGGTTTAATTGATTCAATTTCTTGGTTCAAAGGGCTTAATTGGATACAAAAGAAGTTTAAGGGCTTAATTGATTTTTTTAAATAAGTTTAAGGGCTTTTTTTACCTTTAAACCAAATTATTTTAAGGTCTAAAAATTAAGATTCTTTTTTTAACAATTGGTTTTTATTTGGTCGATTAATTAATATTAAATTTTGCAGAGGCTTATTATGGGACGACTCTTTCAACTCAACTTTCTCTATTCACAATGTTAAAATTTGAACCCAATTCCTTGCTTAAAATTTTTAACGCCTCGTTGATTAAAAATTGGGACAAACTACAATAAAGATCACTCAATTATGAGTAAATTTACATTTAAGTCTCTCAATTATTAAAATTTACATTTGAGTCATCAAATTATGAGTAAGGTTATATTTGAATCACCCAATTATTTACAGTTACACTTGGGTCACTCAATTATAGGTAACATTACATTTGAATCACCATTCATATTTAAAAAATATATATCAGTTTGTGTATTATATTAATAAATGATTTCAAATGAAATACTCTAAGTTAACAAGGTATGCAAGTAATTTGGAAGAAAAAAATGATTGAATCGATATACTTTTTTAAACATGAAGGGTGACTCAAATGTAATCTTATCCATAATTGAGTAACCCAAATATAACATTGAATAATTGGGTGACCCAAATGTAACATTATTCATAATTAAGTGGCAAGTATAATTTTTAATAATTGAGTGACCCAAATTAATCTTATTCATAATTAAGTTACCTAAGTGTAACTTTTAATAATTGAATAGCTCAAATATAACCTTACTTATAATTGAATCAACCCTATTATAGTTTACTCTAAAAATTATACGTTGAGATTTGGAAAACAGTTTGTAAGATCATTAACTAAAAAAATATTCACATATTAACAATTTTTCCCTACTTTTGATAAAATTAAGTTCAAATTTAATATGTACGTACATTTTATTGACAAAACGATTGAACCCGAATTTCTAAATAAACATCATTCATTTTTTTAAAATTATTTGATGGGTTCAAAATGTCTATATTTTTAAACAAAATAACTTTAATTTAATTACGGATTTTTTAATAATATTATTTTTTTATATTAATTTATAAAAAGATTTTTAAAATTCATATATTAAATATGTCAAACAAATTAAAATACTAAATTGATCTAAAAAATCAAATAAAAAGCACATGAAGTTTAAATTCAGATATTAAAAAAGTACTTAAATATGTTTAAGAATTAAGTAATTCTAAATTTTTTTAGATATAATTAAATATTTAAAATCAAATTAACCCTTAATTGTTTGATTTGTAGTATAAGGATTATTGAATAAAATACGCTTACTTTTAGAATTGTACAGAAAACGTGGGTATAAGCGGACATGACAATGTACGGAAAGTCTGATAGTTTAAAATCACTAAACGACAAATCTAACATATAATAGGTTTAAGATATTTATTGAAGACTATAAATTTTGATATTTGTACAAATTTTAAAATATTAATTTTTTATGATATTTTAAATTATATTTTTATATTTTTTTATAAATATAAAAATTTATTTTATAAATATTGATACTTGTCTAAAAATTAAAAATATTATATATATTTTATATTGAAATTTATTATTTAAATATCAAAATTTATCAAAATGTAAAAAATATTCTAAAGAATTACTAAAAAATTAATATTTTAAACTTTTAAAATAAATTTTAATTTTTTTTAATTATATTTTTAACATATTGTATTCCAAATAGACCCATTAAAAATTATCATGTCAGGCTTTTGGCTATAAAAGCTAGTTTGAGATCAAAAGCAATACTAAATAAGGGTGTTTAAAATTATCCGACCCGACTATCCGAAATAAAAATAACGGATAATTTTCGAAAAAAATACTCGAACGTGTCGATTATCTGACCAGAGAATAATTGAGTCAGGCTTGGGTCGATTTTTTTTCAATTATCGGTACCCGAACCAACTAATTTTAAATTATATATTTTTTAGTTTTAAATTATATTTTTATTGTAGGTTTCTTAATATTTTTACATAAAATTAAATTTAAATTTTTAAAATAATTTTATGTTTTTATTATATAGTTTTATTTTTCAAAATTTTTAAATATATTTTATTAATTTATTAATATCAAAGAAAAAAAGATATTAATATTTTTAATATCATTTTAATGATAAACTTTAATAAATATATAGGTGTATACATATATTTAAATATTCTAAAATTAACTTGAAATCACTAACTTTTATGTTTGTTGATATATTATTAAATTTGTGTTTAATATGTGATTTTTTTTTTAATTTTAAAATAAAAAATTAAAATATATATAAGTCGGGTACTCGTTACCCGATTAGCTGAGTACCTGAATTTTGAGGGTACCTAATAACGGGTACCCGATATAAATGGGTCGCAACACGGGCCGAAAATTCCTTACCCGAATAAATCGGGTACCCGATAATGAATACCCCTAATACTAAACAGATAGATTTTGAGAAAAAAACTGCATATTGAGTTGATCGATCTTGAAGTATGACCAAGAGGGGGTGAATTAACAATTAAAGTTTGAATCGGGAAATTTTCGGTAAAAAGCTAAAATTGAAGGACAAGAGGTTTATAGTGGTTCAAGCTTCGAACAAGCTCTACACCCACTACCTTAGCTCCCACTAAGGATTTTGAAACCAATTCACTAAAGAATTCGACCTTTTTCTCGGTTCAAGGGATAACCATTACAATACGAATCAATTCTTCTACCCAAGAATTGATTCAATCCTCACAAAGTAATACAAGGGGAAATAGGCAAATGAAAAATCTGTCACAAGATATATGTTGCCCCAATTACAAATAAACTTTCCTCAAACTCAGATTACAAAAGATCAAAGTGAAATTACAAGAGTTGGGAGCAAGAATATGCAATGAAGTGCCTTGAGTTGGATTTATGTGCTTGGATGTTGCTTGAGGTTAAATAGTCTTTAATGTTGTTGAAAATGCTTCATTTTATACCTTCTCATTGATTTCTAACCGTTGTAGTTGTTGGGAAAGTAAAGAGAGACGTTGAGGCTTCATCTTCCCATAATAAATGCACTCTACAGCAGTTGGTATCGAAATAGGGGCTACCTTTTTCGAAACAGACCAAGAATAGAAAGAGACATTGTGCATTTAATAGAGGGGGTATCGATACATGCTTCGATACCATTTGAAACTGTGATGTTAGGTATCGAACCTTGTTTCGATACAGGCTAACCATCAATCAGAAATTAACTGCCACCAACGGTCGAGTCATTTAATGCTAAAATAGTCGTTGGGGATTAAGGAGTATATCGATACCTCGAGTCATGATTTTAAAATTAAAAAAATAATTAAAAAATATACACAAATGTTTTGATACCAGGTTCAAAACATGTGTTGGCAGTGAAAAATGATATCGAACCTTGTTTCGATACTTGTTCTTGATCCTAAGAACAAGGCTTTAAAAATCCCAGGTGTATCGATACCTGTCCTTAGGGTATCGATACCCTCGTATGAAAAACATTTATAATTTATTTCAAAGTTCTTGGTTTGACTTAAAATCAAAATTTTGACTTAGGAACTTAAAAAATTTATTTTAAATTAGTCCTTATACTTGTTTGTTATATCAAAATCAATTTTAGTTTTACAATCTCCCCCTTTTTGATATAACAAAACTATTGAAAAATTTTTAAGTTTAAATCAAGATTTTTTTTGGATTTCAAAAACTTTGAAAACTTTTGAAGACTCCCCCTTAATATGTGCATGACTTTAAAAATTGAAAAGTCGGTGGTTTCCTAAACTTAAAAACACAAAAAATTCTCCCCCTTTTTGTTAGATCAAAATCAATGAAGGATAAGACAATAATTAAAGCAAACATAGCATTAAATAGAATATAATTCATAACATAATCCATAGAATAAAATACTTAAAATTCAAATCCAACATAAAATAAATCCAAAGCATAGGAAAATAACAAAGTACATAAGTTCTAATATGAATGCAACATAATGCTTAAGGAAACATAACTAGTCCTAAAAAAAAACCAATAGCAAAGCATAAGATAGATATAAGATCAATCATCGGCTATGTCATCTCCATCGCGAATCTATCACCATCATTTTCGTCTTCTTCTTCTTCTTTCTCATGGTCAACACCATCGGTATTGTTGAGTCTTTAGCTATGACGAAGAGCTTCAAGGGAGACTCGCAAGGAGTGTCCTTGAGTCTCTAAGCTCGTCAACCTCATGTTGATAGCATCGAAACCTGATTGGAATTGAGTTGACATAGTGTCAAGTCTTCCATCCATGGAATCCAAACGAGCATTTAAAGTACCAAACTGAGCATCCAAAGAGTCAAATCTCGTAGTAAGAAATGTCATTATATCAGCATGTGGAGCAACTTGGCGAAGAAGTTCTAGATCAACGAGATCACGAGGAGGAGAAGGAGAAGGAAGAGCACCACGAACTCATTCACCATTTGAGACATATTAAAAATGGACACGATTAAGAGATGTCTCACCTATGAGTTCTTTTAGGGATCCCACTTTGTCAAAAGAATAATCAATTTCCAAATGCAAGAATATAGAGCTGAGAATACATACATATGGAAATGATTGGACAAGTGGGGTAGCACGGTTTTGGACATGCCAAACTATATCCGAGAAGACGATCTGAGTAAGATTGTGTTGAATACCCTCACGAAAGCACTTGATCCAAAAGATATCAACTTGAATGATTCTAGAAAACCTATCATTTGATGGACGAATCCACCATGAAATGATAAGATGGAGAAAGCGATCGTGCACGTCAAGTGAGATGACCGACCCGGTGAAAGATTAGGTTTGAAGTGTTTTAAAGCAATTTGCGTCCACGAGTATCGATACCGGTATCGAAACACCCTGTTTCAATGCTCGTATCGAACCACAGGTATCGAAACTGGGATCGATACCTGTTCTTCCAAAAAAAATTCCCAGATTGACTGATGAACAAGTATCAAAACAGATGTTAGCTGTATCGATACCCTCGACTTTGCTTTGCATTTGAGGCTTCTAAAAGTACTAGAAATGAGTCTCTAAAGTCCCTAGAAGCATGCATATGATGTTATGACATGATTAATATGCATAAACAAGTTCATACTCTCCCTAGCAACATGCATAGAAGCATCAAGATACAAGAACAACATAAGCATGATTTCATTCAAGATTCAAGCAATTTTGCATAAAAAAACACTTAAGAGGTCAAGATAGGCTAGTTAGACATAACTCTCTCCTAAGGGTCTAAAATTTCTCTTTATCTAAAGGTTTGGTAAAAATATCCGCTAATTGGTTTAAGGTATCAACAAACTCTAAAACAACATCATTTTTAGACACATGATCTCTAATAAAGTGGTGTCTAATTTTTATGTATTTGGTTCTAGAGTGTTGAATGAGGTTCTTAGTAAGACATATGACACTAGTATTATCACACTTAAGAGGTATGGTTTCTACCTTAATGTCATAATCTAAGAGTTGTTGTTTTATCCATAAAATTTGAGCACAACAACTCCCTAAGGATATGTACTCCGCTTCGGTGATAGATAGAGCTACACTATTTTGTTTCTTAAAGAACCAAGATATGAGCATACTACCTAGGAATTGACATGTTCCGGAAGTAATTTTCCTATCTATCTTACAACCTCCATAATCCGCATCCAAAAAAGCATTTAAATCAAAGGATGAGACTTTAGGGTACCAAAGGCCTAAACAAGGTGTGTCTCTAAGGTACCTAAAAATTCTCTTAATGTCTAAGAAGTGTGATTCTCTAGGACTAGCTTGAAACCTAAACACAAACAAACACTAAACATGATATCCGGTCTACTTGCGGTAAGTAAAAGCAAAGAACCTATCATGGATTTATACAATTTAGAATCAACACACTTACCTCTTTCATCTTTGTCAAGCTTAGTAGATGAGCTCATAGGAGTGGCTTGAGGCTTCACATTCTCCAAGCCAAACTTCTTGAGCATATCCTTGATGTATTTTGCTTGATTGATGAAGGTGTCATCCTTCCTTTGCTTAATTTTGGAGTCCCAAAAAGAATGAGAGCTCCCCCATCATGCTCATCTCGAATTCACCTTGCATTAGCTTAGAAAACTCTTAAAAATAACATTCATTAGTAGATCTAAAAATTATATCATCAACATAAATTTGAATTACTAAGATCTCATTTTTAAACCTTTTTATGAAAAGTGTAGTATCCACCTTCCCTTTTTCAAAACCTTTTTCAATTAAAAAATTTGAAAGCCTTTCATACCAAGCTCTAGGAGCTTGTTTCAAACCATATAAAGCTTTTGTTAATTTAAAGACATGGTTTGGAAATTTTGGATCTTCAAAACTCGATGGTTGTTCAACATACACTTCTTCATTTATAAAACCATTTAAGAAAGCACTTTTAACATCCATTTGAAAAAGCTTGAAGTCATGATAATATGAAAATGCAAGTAGCATCCTAATGTCTTTCATTCTAGCTACAGGTGCATAGGTTTCATCGAAATCTATCCCCTCTTCTTGAGTGTAACCTTGAGCAACTAATCTAACTTTATTTCTTACAATGTTACCATTCTTATCTAGTTTGTTTCTAAAAACCCATTTAGTTCCTATAGTAGATTTATTACTAGACCTATCAACTAATATCCACACATTACTTCTCTCAAATTGATTTAACTCTTCTTGCATAGCCAATATCCAATAATCATCACCTAATGTTTCTTTGATATTTTTAGGCTCTATGCATGAGATAAATGTAATATGATTCATTAATCTAAGAGAAGAACGAGTAGTTACCCCCTTGGATGGATCACCCAAGATTTCACCACTTTTGACATAGTTGAACTCTCTTGGGTAGCTCACTTCCTTTTCTTCAAGCTTTACATTTCCTAAAGCTTCAATTGGAGGTTCTTGTGTTTCCTCATTGGTTGGAACCCCATCCACCTTTGATGCTTGTTCATCATCAATGGTTTCAATGATTCCTACATCATCATCATCACAAGAATCCTTCCTAGGGAGGAGGTTATCATCGAAAACCACATGTATAGACACTTCTACAACTAAGGTTCTTTTATTGAAAACTCTATAAGCCTTTGAATTTAAAGAATATCCAAGAAAAATAGCTTCATCACTTTTTGCATCAAATTTACCTAAATTGTCTTTTTCATGGTTTAAAACAAAACACTTGCATCCGAAAGGATGAAAGTAGTTAATGTTAGGCTTTTTGGATTTTAAAATCTCATAAAGAGTTTTTTTTAAAATAGGCCTAATCATTATTCTATTAATAATATAACATGAAGTGTTTGTGGTTTCCACCCAAAAATAATTAGGTAAATTGTTTTCACAAAGCATGGTTCTATCCATTTCCTCTAAAGTTATATTTTTCCTCTCAACTAACCCATTTTGTTGAGGAGTGCGAGGAGCCGAAAAATTGTGGCTAATCCCATTTTCATTACAAAAGTTCTCAAAACCTAAATTTTGAAATTTGGTTCCATGATCACTTCTAATATGAGAAATTCTTTGATCAAGGTCATTTTGAGAAATGTTTGAAAACGTGATGAATTTTTCTAAGGCTTCATCTTTGGTACTTAAAAATAGAATCCAAGTGTATCTAGAGTAATCATCAACAATAACAAAAGCATATGATTTTCCACCCAAGCTAGTAGTCCTAATAGGTCCAAAGAGATCCATATGGATCAATTGTAATACTCTACTAGTTGAAACATCATTAATGGACTTAAAAGAAACTCTCTTTTGTTTACCCTTAGCACATGCATCACAAATTTTATCTAAGGAAAACTTAAGCTTGGGTAAACCTCTAACTAGATTTTGGGAGGCTAGTTTCTCTAAAACACTTATGCTAGCATGACCTAGTTTTCTATGCCATTACCATGCATCATTTTCATCACTAGCAAAGGTCCATCTTCGATTATATCCCAAAAGATATAATCATTTGAGTTGATAAATAGCCTCATCATATTCTTCCAATTAGGGTTATTATCCCCATTGAAAAAGGATGGCTTGGTTATGGAGTGAGACTCGTTCTATGAACCGGAGGTGGAGGCCATTGTGAATGAGTTGTAGATGTGATCAACACGCCTTGGATCTTCTTTGGTAGATATGAATCTCTTCAAAGATTAGGCTCTGATACCAATTGTTAAGTTGATCGATCTTGAAGTATGGCTAAGAGGGGGTGAATTGATAATTAAAATTTGAATCGGGAAATTTTCGGTAAAAAGCTAAAATTGAAGGACAAGAGATTTATAGTGGTTCAAGCTTCGAACAAGCTCTACATCCACTACCTTAGCTCCCACTAAGGATTTTGAAACCAATTTACTAAAGAATTCGACCTTTTTCTCGGTTCAAGGGATAACCGTTACAATACGAATCAATTCTTCTACCCAAGAATTGATTCAATCCTCACAAAGTAATACAAGGGAAAATAGGCAAATGAAAAATCTGTCATAAGATATATGTTGCCCCAATTATAAATAAACTCTCCTCAAACTCAGATTACAAAAGATCAAAGTGAAATTACAAGAGTTGGGAGTAAGAATATGCAATGAAGTGCCTTGAGTTGGATTTGTACGCTTGGATGTTGCTTGAGGTTCAATAGTCTTTAATGCTGTTGAAAATGCTTCATTTTATACGTTCTCATTAATTTCTAACCGTTGTAGTTATTGGGAAAGTAAAGAGAGACGTTGAGGCTTCATCTTCCCATAATAAATGTACTCTGCAGCAGTTGGTATCGAAACACGGGCTACCTTTTTCGAAATAGACCAAGAATAGAAAGAGTCATTGTGCATTTAATAGAGGAGGTATTGATACATGCTTTGATACCATTTGAAACTGTGATGTTGGGTATCGAACCTCGTTTCGATACAAGTTAACCATCAATCAGAAATTAACTATCACCAACGGTCGAGTCATTTAATGTTAAAATAGTCGTTGGGGATTAAGGGGTGTATCGATACCAGTATCGATACCTCGAGTCATGATTTTAAAATTTAAAAATAATTTAAAAAAAATATACACAGACGTTTTGATACTAGGTTCGAAAATGTGTTGACAGTGAAAAATGGTATCGAACCTTGTTTCGATACTTTTTCTTGATCTTAAGAACAAGGCTTTAAAAATCTCAGGTGTATCGATACTTGTCCTTAGATCGATACCCTCATATGAAAAACACTTATAATTTATTTCAAAGTTCTTGGTTTGACTTAAAATCAAAATTTTGACTTAGGGACTTAAAAAATTTATTTCAAATTAGTCCTTATACTTGTTTGTTATATCAAAATCAAATTTAGTTTTACATTGCGTTTGAAAAATGTTTTTAATCTAAACGCAAAAGCTAAAATTTTCAGCTTTTACAGTTGAAAAAGTGTTTTTTAGAGTCAAATTACAAATTTAACCTTTATTTATTATTGTTTTATTTATAATTTATAAATTTATATTTTTTTATAAAAATATAATTAATAAAATATTTTTAGTTTAAAAACTATATATATTAATTTAAATATTTTAAATTTATTATATTTTAATCGAATATATATAATTATTTAAAATATATATTTATTAATTAAAATATTTTTTATAATTTTATGATAATTTAAGTTGATATTTATATTTTAACATTAAAAAAATTAGTTATCATTTATATATATATATATATATAACTTATAATATCATGTTTAAAATGGTTATTTACCTTATTAAAAGTACTTTTTGACAGTAATACTAAACACTTAAATCTAAAGTCTAAAAATCTAAAATCACTTATGTAAAAAACTTTTTAAAAGTATTTTTTCATCGTACTTTTTAAAAGCAATGGTAAACTGGCCCTAAGTAACGACTCAATTAGTTGATTATAATTTGTAATATAACCTTTTTTAGTCAAGACACAATTATAACTTAAAAATTAATTTATTAATTATTAAAAATCGTAAGTTATTTAATTTTTTATAACTTAAACGGCATATAATTTTTTAAATAAAATTAAATAATTTATTTTTTTAATCGAGTTCTAATAAGTCCTTATCTCTTGACCAAATATCTCATTTCTCATTAATGTTTATAAGATTGTACCGGATAAAAATCCTATGTCCTTTTTTTACGTGTGATACTATAAAATTAAATTTCAAGTCTTAAGTGTTAACTCTAAATTTTAAATCTTAAACTCTAAAAATCAATGTATCCTTAATTTTTTTAAAACTTTAATTATAAACTATAATCTTAATCCTTAATCCTTAGTCCTAAATCATAAATTTTATTTTAAACTGCTCATTTTTATTCCTTTATTTTATATTTGCTTAAGTAATACCAATATAATTACTACTTGAAACAGTCCGTTGATTATTATAATATTTTTAAATAGAATATGCATTGTTTTGCATGCATGGAGGGACAGAGAAGTTTATAATTACAACACTTATTATCGGATTATCGGTGTAAATCGTTCATCTCTTTTTTATGCCTTCATTCGTGACTCCGCTTCAAATAAGAAGGTTTATAGTTTAGGGTTTAAGGGTTAAAGTTAGGAGTTGTGGTTAGGGTTTAAAGAATTAGCGGTAGAGTGTACTTTTTAGGATATAAAAAATAAGGGTTAGGGTTTAAACTTTAATTTTTTAGAAATTTCCAATAAGAGTTATAATTGGAAACATGATAAAGATAAAGAGCCAAATGATTTTTACTTGTATTTTCGTAAATACAAGGGAGAACATACATAAAAACATAGTGGAAATTATTACATCGACAGATCTAACATAAAATCTAAGATTACATTAATATATATGTTATAATATAAAGAACTGCCTTAATTACTGGGTGAATCACCCAGTAACGCAGTAATACAGTAGCAATACTTTATTTATTAGCAGAAACACCCCATCTTCCTCCATTTTTGCTCTCTTATGGGACTGTGTACCCTGTAAAGTCACAAAATTTTAATAGTTAGCCTAGGATACATCGTTATATATCGATCGACGATCGGATACCGATACGAATATGATACTAATGAGTGAAGAACAAAATGGGAGGTTGCTTACTTCCACATTTCTTGCCAGCTTGCCTGTTCCTAATGTTGCATCGTTTGGGAATGCCAATGGCAACACCGGGCATGATCCCGGACTGCTTTGCCAATGGTGATAACAAGATGGCACAAAGACATCGTTTGGAGCTGAAAGCCATCTCTGGTCTCTGTTTATTACAGTTTTCTATAATCAGTGTTTGCGCATGCAAGAGTTGCATTTTGCTAACTCAAAACAATGCATATTTATAGGTGACAAAAAGGTAACTGAGGGCGGTCTTGGCCTGTGAGGTGGTGGAATTTCTGCTGAGTGCGGTGGTTGTGGGGAACCTACGTGTAAGAATTTGGTGGTTCTTCTTCCCTTTTGAGTATTCAAGATTTGGACCATTAGTTCAATGTTCCCATTGAATACATTTGGAAAGCAGTTAATATTTAAGGTTGACGGAATAAAATATAAATTTTTAAAATTAAAAAAAAATTATGATTAATCCGTTTTTTTAAATATATAGTAAAAGACAAAAATAATGGTGTCGGGGCAAGAGCTTCTCTCACGTTTAACGTAGGTTCGTCTCAGATCGTTTTTCATTTTTAAAGGTTGATGTTTGATCGAGTTAAGTTAAAAATATTTAAGTTAACCGAATCGAAGAATCTTATTTTATAAGTAATTATTTTATTTTTCCGAGTTGATTTTATAAAATTTGAATCGAATTCAAACTTTTATTTAAATTTAACTATAAACACTAATAATGATATGATACTAATTGGGTATAAATTAAAAGATTTTTTAAAACATATACGATATACATATATTTTTCATATGTGATACATATATATGTCAAATATAATTGAGAGACTTGACTCGAATTTGAAAACTAATATATTAATTATTAAAAATTTTAAATTATTCGAATTTCTATTTTATAATTTAAACTTTATTTTAAAAAATTTTAGGTTAAATCGAGTTTATACAATTACTAATTGAGTCCGAGATGCTTTAAATATTTTTATATTAAGTTAAATCAAATAATTTAATTTTTTTCAAGTTAAATCAAATTTTATTAATTACCTCCTTAAGTTCTGGTTCATATATAAAATGTTATTTCCCTTTTTATTTATTTTTGTTTTTAACATGTTCTCCAAACATCTTTCATCCGTATATATTAAAACTCGAAAAAAAATTATATATAAAATTCAAATCTAATACTTTAAATATTTATTTAAAGAATATCAAATTTCTTATCATTCGAATAAATAAACATCAGGGTAGATGACAATGTGAACATGCACCTAGACATTCAATGATGTGCTCCACTACAATGAAGCATTCATCAAGTACTCCTATATAGATCAGAGAAATTTGATTTGAGATTCGAAAATTAAATCGATTTATTTGAATTAAAACTCGAAATTGACTAAAATGGATGATTTGATTTTGAATCTAAATCGATTTGAACTGAAACCGATCCAAATTTTAGTTGACCCGAACCGAATGAATCTAAACCGATTTTTTCTCAAACCAATTTTCCTTGAATCGAAAATAATCCGAAATAATATATATATATATTAAAACAAAATAAACAAAGAAAGAAACTCTATTGAAATCGAAAACGAAATATACATACTATACAAAATGATCTAAAAGGTGTAAAAGCCTAATTCGATTTAAAATCTCTATTGAAATCGATCAATCTCTTGGTAACCTGATATTGACCCGATTCAAAATTAATCGAACTGATATTAATCGAACTAAAAATCAACCGACTCAATTCGATAACTGACCGAAATCAATGTAAACTCAAATTAAAATAAAAAATTTGAACCAAACCCAAACCGACTTAAACCAAACTTAAACCGATTATATTCAAAACCGAAATGACCCGAACCGATTAACTTGTTTACCACCTCTACTTCTATATTAAAAGTACACGTGGCATGTATTTATTAAACATTTACCGAAATAATAGCATATTGCAATCATAATATATCATTATAATTATAAATCACGTAATAATTAGTTTCTATACAATAAATTAAATTTTATTAAAGTGAGGAAATGTGCAACAAAATACTAAAAAATATAAAAATTAAAAGAGCGTGAAAAGGATGAATCAAAATCTTGTTTTGACGATATCTTTCATTATTTATGTAATTTTAGAAAATATTTTTTATTTTTATCTAATTAAATGTTTTAAGTAGTAATATAAAAGAGATAATAAAATTGATTTTATAGTTTCGTTAATAATTTAAAAAAATAATAAATTGAGATAAAAAGAGATTTAATTTTTCGAGATCGTTAAACTTTTCTTATCAGGTACGTACGTTATGATGATTGTTAAACACATAATAAATTATTAAAAATAGATAAAAATTATTTTATAATACATATAAAAAAATATACATAAAAATAGACGAAAGAAAACAGAATAAGATACACGAAAAAAATATATCCAAAATATATGAGATTTTTATTAAAAATAAATAAATAAATATGAAATATCATCGGCAATCAATAATCCGCATAAAATAATAGTATTAATAATAAATTAAAATTTTAATATTACTTACATTAAATATGTCTAATTGAGTGTTTAAGGTTTTATTTTATTACTTAAAACGAATACTATTACGAGTTAACGTGACACACTTTCTGATCATATCTTGATAGTGATATCGCAATGATGTGGTAATATCCGGTAAATTTGATCTGAAATTTTAAAATTGAATTGATTTATTTGAATCAAGATTCAAAATTAATTATTTGATTTTGATTCAAAACTTGAACCGAATCGATTAAAATTGATCGATCTCTTATTTACCCGAAAATGACGCGATTCGAAATCAATAGATCAAAAATAATCGAATCGATATTAATCAGACCGAAACTCAACTGACTCAACCTGATACCCAAATCGAAATCAACATAGAACCGAACTTAAATAAAAAATTTGAACTAGACCCAAACGATCTAAACTAAATTTACACAGATTATAGTAATAACCGAAATAAACTAAATCAAAATGAACCAAACCGAATCCAAACCGAATGACCCATTTGTCTGCTCTAGATATGGTGTTTATAAATAAAGGGTTATTGCATATTTTGATCATATATGATTATTAATGAATTTTAAATTATCATTAAATTCTAGTTTGAAATTTTAATATATTGTTTTAATTCGAGTAAGTATTGATAATCGATTGATCAAAACTGTTCAGTTATTCATATCCATTTCTCTTAGGTCATGGATTTTAGGGGTATTCAAAAATGTCCGATCTAGTTGATCCAATCTAATTATCCATTGACCTGGTCTGAAAATTTGGATATCTGATTTATTTTTTATTTTTAGATTAGATATCGGATCCGATTTTAAGTTTTTCCGATAGTATACGGATTATAATATTTTATGTTTTAAATTATCCGAAAATTCAAAAATTCAAATTTTCATTAATATTAATCTTGTTATATTTAATAATTTAGTACTCGTTATATTTAAAAAAATTAAAATTGAATTTTTTATAAATATGAATCTTGTTGTATTTAGTAATTTATTGTTTATTATATTTAAAATTTTATTTTTTTTCTATAAATACAACTTTTTAATTCCAAAATTTAGTTTAATTAAATTATACTTTCAGATTATTAGATATCCAAATATCTGATCCCAATATCGAAATATGCAGATATCTATTATTTTTTGAATCAAATACAAATCATTATATTATCGATCTAAAAAATCAAATATCTAAAAAAATTAAATATAATCTCTAATATCTGATAATAAACACTCTTACTGAATTCCTATCCAATCATCCCTTCTTTTAGTGTCTTCTCATTCCCTCTCTAACTAGAAGTAGTCTTTCTCATATATATATATATATATATATATATGCGCTTTGCTTTGATTCTTCTCTATCCTTCTCGAATAAAATTTGTCTCTTTTCAATTTTTTTATATACTTAGCTAAAAACTTTAATTTTAAACTATAGTTTGAATTTTAAATTATATAACTTAAAATATATTTTATTTTTAATTATATAAAATTTTAAACTCTAACATTAATACTTAACCTTAAATTCAATTTTTAATACGATTGTTTAAATTTTTAATATAAATTAAAATATATAAATAAAAGAGATATCGAAAAGGGGGGATAATTTTTATTCATCCATCTCTTTTTCTTTTCTCTAATTTATTTTGATTTTGTTTCTTTATTTTATTCAAATAATTATATATTTTTGAGTTTTAAACCAACGGTCTGGTCTAAAGTGATTGATATCAAGTTCGCGATTTTGTATATACAAAATATTTTTTTTAAATAATTATTTACCAAAACCAAATGTACGACATGAGCTAGTCTGTATTAATTCGGACAAGCCGGAAAAATCGAGAGGAAAAAACACCAAGTTTTAACGAAGGTGATTACTGGATTTCAAGGATGATTAAGCTATGAAAACAGGGTTTTGCAGAATCCATTGACTCATAAAATGAAATAATCCATTACATTAATGGTTCAACTCAGAAAGACAACAACTCAGTTTCTAAATATGCTTCTTAAGATTGAAAATAAAAACAATAGGTGGACACAGTGTGTGGTAAATTAAAGATTAAAAATATTTTTAAAAAAACTTGGTGTTAGAACAAATTTCTAACATATTTTGTTCTTGTTAGTCTTCCTGTCGCTCACAAATTTCTTCCAGTAATCAGTGATTTCCCTCTGGGTTTCAATGGCAGTCTTCTTCACGGTGCCGTTGTTACCGTGCTCTTCCTCGGCCATAGCCAGTTTGGCATTCACCTTTGCAGGGAGCATATCCAGTTCATGTAGCACCTTCTCAATGTCCATCACCAGACGTTCCGCCAGGGTGCGGGAGAAGTCTTCCCTGATGACAACGCGCAACACTGTGATGTGTTGTGCGTCTGCAGGCATGGTGTAGGCAGGCACAATCCACCCGAAGCGACGTAGCATCTCGGCTATCTCGAACTCATCGTGTCGCTTGTTGTCCTTGAGAGAAAAGGCCACCAAGGGAACTCCTTCGTCCTTGGACACGATGTCGAACCGCCCTGTTTTCTCCAATCCTCGTTTCAGAACCATAGCGTTTTCATGGCAGTTCTCCATTACATTCCTGTATCCCTGTGGCAAACACCATGGAACATAATTCATAAGTTGAATGACACATGCTACATATGCAAACATGACTTAACTGTTTCGAACAATCATTTTTCTCGTATTCGTACCTCGAAACCCAATCGAATCAGCTGGTAATACTGAGCAATGACTTGGCTTGAACCTTTGGAGAAATTGAGAGTGAAAGTGGGTTGATCAGCTCCAAGATAGTTAATATGGAAAATAAGTTCTTCAGGCAAATCTTCCTTGTTTCTCCAGATAACCCAACCAATACCAGCATAGACAAGACCATACTTATGTCCACTAACATTGATGCTTTTCACAAGGGGAAGCCTAAAGTCCCATTCAAGCTCAGGGTACAAAAATGGTGCAATGAATCCACCACTGGCTGCAGCAACATGAATTGGGGTATCCCATCTACATCAAAAAGATCAAATTCAGTACTTGCCTACTTGGTGGTGTTTTGACTTTCGAGTTACTCGAATTTATGAAATGTTTTTGATATTTACCCAGTTTCCTTGTTCTTTTCAACCAAGAGATCATTCAAAAGCTTGACATCTTCGAATTCTCCATTCAGTGTCGAACCAAGAATTGCTGCAACACAGATGGTGTTTTCATCCACCATTTCCACAGCTTTGGCAGGGTCCATTACATAGTAACCTTCCCTCAGCTTCACTTCCTTCAACTCGACTTCGAAGTACCTTGCAAATTTCTCCCAGCACACTTGAACATTGGCTCCGGTCACGATGTTCGGTTTTTCATACGGTTTCCCTTCGGCTTTACGCTTGTTCTGCCATTTTCTCTTGAAGGCAAGACCAGCCAACATGATTGCTTCCAATGACCCGACCGTTCCCACACCAACCGCGGTCTCTGACTCCCCAAGGGGTGCATTGAACAAATGTGCTATCATGTTCACACAACGATTCTGCATTAAGAAAAAAGTACAGATTTCTGATCAGGGACTATGTTTGATATCATTCTACCAATTCGATTCGATCTGATTCGATTCGACCGATACCTGAAGCTCGGTGGTGACCGGATATTCATCCATGTCGACATAGTTCTTGTTAACAGCATCCATGATGAGCTTATCGCATTCAGGCTCCATCCAGGTTGTGACAAAAGATGCCAGGTTCAACCTCGGGTTACCATCGAGCATCAATTCATCGTTAATGATCTGATATGCAGCCTCTTTCGGTATCGACTCTTCCGGCATCTTGAACCTGCAAATATTTCCCAACACAAACACATGAGCCACATGTTTTCCACCATTAAAGCGTACACTTTTACACGAATTGAACACTGGAGATTCATGGGGTTACCTTGGAAGTGAGTTTCGGACATAACGAGAGGCAAAAGTTGAGTGGACAGAGACATCAGTTTGAGAAGCTGTCTTAGAAAGCACCATTGCTGCTGAATGAACAGAGAACAAATCAAAGAAGGGTTCCTTTTGTAAAGCTAGAACTGAACTGTTGTTTGGTTGATGAAGGAGGAAATGAGAGGCAAATGGGTATTTATAGGGATGGATTGGAAGGGAATTTGGTCCATTTGACCCTTTACCAGGTCAAAGAACGCCATCGCAGCCCTGTTCAGACGGTGGTGGATTGTTCAACTCAGCCAGGCCACCGTCTTGTTTCTTGCGGATGGTGGAACTTTCCTGCCCATGATGGCACAAAAGCACCTTCAAACCTCGAGCCTCTTCGAAGCATCGTTGGTGGGCGCAAATGATCTTAATCGTGACTCTATTGGTGTCGAACCCAAATTATCTGTCCTTTCTCACGTCTACATTTATGTCCTACTTCAAATTAGAAGGTTTAGGGTTTAGGATTAGGGATTTTGGGTTAGAGTTTAATGAATTAGGGGTTGAGTGTATTTTTTAGGGTGTAGGATTTAGGATTTAGAATATAGAAAATAAGGGCTTAGGGTTTAAAATTCATTTTTTTACAAAAATACAAAGGAGGCATAGAGGAAGGTACGGAAAAAAGACAGAAGATTTTTGTTCTATAGGTGTCTCTATTTTAAATTAATGGGTCGAAAGTTTAGGGTTTAAAATTAAAGATTGTAGTTAAAGTTTAGGAATTAGGAATAGACTGTAATCTTTTTATTAAAGACTAAACAATACTTGGCTCAAGTAGTAAGCGGTTTCGTATAAATAAGTCTCAGAGTTTAAAGTGTTATATACAACAAAAAAAAATTATTGATAAAATTATTTATTAAAATTAAATATATGATACATGTTTGAATTAGTAATTAAAATTTCAAGATAATATTATCGAAAAAGAGGTGTAAGGGAGTATCAATTCTCAAATTCTCTCCACTTGCATGAGTTGCATCCTAATTATCAAGTTGCTATTTAAATTTCTTAGGTAACCAAATTGAGTTATAAGGACATTGAATTTAATCAAGTCCTTAAATTATGTTGGGTGAAGATTGAATATTAAAGAAAAAAAATCTCTTTTATGATGAATTATGAAGCCTAATTTGCTTTGTTTTAGGGGTCTGTTAAAGTGTGGCATGGCTTAATTATCCTACTAATTTAGGGGTTAGTGATGTAAGATTAAAAAAATGAATTTCGAATCGATAAAAATTTATCAAAGTGATAAATGATTTGATTCAAATCTCGAATTTGACACGTTATATATATATAATTATAATCTTTATTAAAAGATTTATCCATCAAAATTTTGAATCTAAATTAATAAAAAAAACTAAACTAAAACAACAATAAAAATATATTTTAATAAATAAATAAATATCTAACACTACCAAACAAGGCCTAGTGGCTTATTTTATGATAAAATATATAATTAAAACAATGTGTGGATGTGGAGAAAAGTCAAAAAGAATATCCCTAAAGGACTCTGAACAAGGAGTCAATTATAAGCATTTATGTTTACAAGTCAATTAAATAATATTGATACAATATAAATAATAAAATGATTTATTTTTTATTTTAATTTATTTTATTTACTATTAAAATTTATTTTTTTAATTTTATTTAAAAAATTAATATCTCGTATTAATAGATTAATTAAATCGATTAATATCATGTTTTTTTCTTCTTCAGTCAATAATCAACCTAACAGTTCCTAACTGAAAATGAAAAATAAAGAATTTTTTTTTTTCTTATAAATTTATTATTTGTGTTTATAAGTCAAGTTTCTTTTAGGTTTTGTAGACAGGGGTATGCATTATTTGGTTTTAATCGAATTAATCAATCGAACTGAAATTATTTTGGTTAATTCGGTCGATTAATTTTTGATAAATTTAGTTAACGGTTAATTTGATTTGAAATCGATTAATTAGCCTAACTAACTGAATTAACCGAACTTATTATGTATTAAATATTATATATATTATATATTTATTTTTAGTCATTTAATTTTTTAAAAATTATAAAATTTTCTTTAATTTTTTATATTATAAAATGATCGCTAAATTTTTATTAAGTTGACATAAAATAAAATTTTAATGACTAAAAATTATTTTAATATAATTTAGTGACCTATTATATAATTTAATTAAAATTTATAATAAATTTAAGTTAATTGGATTATTTAGGCTAATTAACCGAAATAATTTTAGTTTGGTTAATTTGATTAACGAAAATTCGATTCGGATAACGGTTAAGATTTTAAAAATTTCTATTAATTCGATTTGGCCACCGACCGAATTAACCGAATACACACACCTATTTTTAAAGTGTAATTATGATATTTATTTTTATTCTATAAATATTATTAAATTTTGATGATTTAACAAAATTTAAATTTAGTTATTATCTATTTTTAACTGCTATTATTTATTATTAAAGTTATTATTTTACACATTTTCAATGAAATAAAAATATTTCATTGACATGTGTAAGATAATATCATGTAGTTTTATAAAAAAAAATTACTTAATAAATATGCTGTATAATTTTAAGATTTAATTTAGGTTTGTAAGATTTTATAATTTATGATTTATAGTTGGAATTTGAGGTTAATAATTTAGATTTAATTTTTAAAGGATAAATATGTATACTTATGTAATTATTTACAACTGTATTAAGAAATAAATTTTATCTCAAATTCATTTGTAAACTTTTGTTTTGAAAATTTAAATTGTAATATTTATAATTTTTGTATACAAGGATAATTATATATTTGATATCTTATTTTTATATATTTTATTGTTTTTTTATCTTATTTAATTTTTTATAAAATTATATTTAATATTATGTTTTGTTTTTATTTTAGTACTTCGTCTTTAGAAAAATAATACTGACTAATTAAGAGAAAAAATTCATACATAACAAGTTATCATATTATTTTTTCTCTTTTAATCAGTATATCATGTCGATTAAAATTATAAAAATATACATATGACATGTTGACTATGAGAGAGAAAATAATATGGTAGTCTGTCACATGTGATTTTCTCTCTCATAAATAAAATATTAAAATAAAAAATAAATAAATATAAGATACTAAATATATAATTATTTTAAAAATTGATTTTATAAGATGTTATTAATTTTTTAAATAAGATATTTTTAGTTTATTGCATAAAAAATTATTGTACAAAAAAACGATCTCCCTTCAATTTAAATATTCTCTCAAAGCATTGAGTTTAGAGGTGAGTATTCGATTGAGTCGAGTCAAATTTTTTTAAGTTATTCAAGTTGACGAGTCATATTTTACAACTCAAACTTTATTTGAAATTTCTTCGGTTTGAGTTGAGTTTTCGAGTTCCTATAAATATTTAATTGTAATTATTTGTCATGTTATAATATGATTTGATTTAATTTAAACGACTTTCTCTGATCATATAAGATATGTATATATATATATGTATATTTTTCATATATAACGATATTTTTTATATTTTTATATATCAATGTATATATCATAAAAAATTGAAAGACTCGTTTCAAATTTAAAAATAAATCCTTTAATTATTAAAAATTTTGAGTTATTCGAATTTTCATTTTACAACTCAAACTTTATTTGAAATTTTTTTAAATCGAATCGATTCTATGAAATTTTAAATCGAGTCAAAATAAATCGAGTATTTTCTCCTTAAACCTAGTCGAATTATTTAATTTTTTCGATGGAATCAAATTTTAATCACTTTTTTTTTACTTTTCTTTATTCTCTTCTGGATAAAATCAAATATGTTCCCTTAGTCCTTACCATCAAATTTGAACTCTTGACAAATGGCTAAAAAACCAACGATGTCGAATTTTTCCTATGTTAAACCATGGGCTTTACGTAATTAATTAATGTATTGTTTGAAAATGTATGGTAATTATATCAATACATTCGTGTATATTACGATCAAAATTAATTATTATAACGTATAAATTAAAAAATTAATAATCGAACTTTATTTAAATTTTAAGTAAAATCCCGAAACAAAATAATAAAAGAAAAGGAAACGAACAGTGAGAGAGGCAAATGAATGTAAGGAGGAAAATCACCCCCTACCCTCGATTTTTTTTATATTTATCTCTCTATTTAATTTTTAAAATTAATTTATTTATAATTTTTTTATATTTAAATATTTATGTTTTGTCCATTATTTATTCTCGGAAATAAAAATATATTATTCCTTCACGTTAATAATGAGGGAGGGAAAAGAAATATAGGAATATGATGCCAAAGGCTAATGAAAGCATATGTTCATATATGAGAAATTATATCATAGGTTAGTCCCACCACGTTATCCATGGGACCGACAAACTACTTGGGAAAAAAATATGACATAGAAAAGTTGATGAAGTAGGTAGTTATCATGATCGGTCTCATAGACACATGGTGGGACTGACCCATGATATAATTTTTCGTTCATATATATATAATGAAACTACTTGTTAAAATCTAAATTTGATTACTATATAAATATAAAAAAAATAATAATTAAAATTTATTATTAATGTATCAGTTTTTATTTATCCGAATTATGTTAATATAATTATAAGATATTATATGTTTATATATTTTTAAATTTTTAATAACTTGTATATTCTTTACAGATAATTGAATTTTAATCTTTTTAATTGAATATCATTTATTTTCCTAATAATAATATTTATTAGATTCATAAATTTATAATATTTTATTGGACAAACATATTAGTTAAGGATACATAATTTAAAAATTTAATTGATTAATATAAATTATTTTAGCACAAATGACCATAGATATGTGTATATGAATTGTATGATATAAAATATACAACAAAATTAGAAAAATGAAAAAAATAGAAACCGACAGCTGTCCGTCAAAAGGACCGAGTCTTGTGTTGAAATTGCTGACTGGCGAATCTGGTCCGGTCAGCTTCTTATATTAGGACCACAACCGGCAATGTCGTATAATTGCGGATTTTTCCTTTTTCTCTAATTTTTTAAAATAATAATAAAAATATATTATATGCGGTAAAATACATTCGTATAATATAAAATTTATTTAATTTTATATTTTTTTAAATGAATGGACGAGGATAAATGAAGCAATGAGAGATAAAAAGAGAGACTTGTCTTACATTCTCGAAGTAAGGTTGTCTATTAGGGGTGAGTATTCGATCGAGTCGAATCGAGTTAAAAAATTTCGAGTTATTCGAGTTTACGAGTCATATTTTACAACTCAAACTTTATTTAAAATTTTTTCGGTTCAAGTCGAGTTTAAAAAATTCGAGTCGAGTCGAATCGAGTCGAATCGAGTCGAGTTTTCGAGTTTCTATAAATATTTATTTATAATTATTTATCATGTTATGTATAATTTGATTTCAATTTAAACGACTTTCTCTAATCATATAAGATATTTATCTATATATTTTTTTTATATTTAGTGATATTTCTTTATATTTTTATATATAATGTATATATATCATAAAAAAATTGATAGATTCGTCTTAAACTTAAAAATTAATCATTTAAATATTAAAAATTTCGAGTTATTCGAGTTATTTGAATTTCCATTTTACAACTCGAACTTTATTTGAATTTTTTTCGAGTCGTCTATGAAATTTCGAGTCGAATTAAAACGAGTTGAATATTTACGTCTCGAGTCGAGTTGAATTATTCAGTTTTTTCGAGTCGAGTCGAGTTTTACTCACCCCTATTGTCTATAATATTTTCTCCAAAACTTTATATTTATAGGTATAAAATAAAAATCATAATTTTAATAAAAATTAAACTCTAATAATAAAATATAATAAAATATTATTTAATATATAAATATCTACCGTAAATATTCATTTATTTTCGATAAATTAATAAAAACAATTCATTCTTAAAATCTTTTGACATAAGTATAAAACCAACTATCTACTCGTCTTAATGTCAAACATTAGGTTTGTTTAACACTAATTGTTTAATTTATTATAAAGTTATATTTCGGTTTTAGTCGGTCAAAATAATGAAATTTTATGGGATAATCAACGATTGGAAGGTTTGCTTTTGACTTGATGGATGGTCTTAAATGAAGTATTATAGGATATGTTGACGTTACATATTTAGATTATAAAAAAAAAACATAATTTAAAATATTAATTTAATCATTTTATTTGTAAGATATAATATTATTTTATATATAATTTAAAAATTATATATAAAAATTTTAGGGTTAATAGTTTTAAATCTAAACCTATAATCATAATACCTTAAATTCTAAACGTATATACTTAAAATCATAGATCCTAAACTTTAAAATAAAAGTATTTATAAAACAATTAATTTTGTTTCTAGTGCATCGAACGATTTTCGGTGGAAAAAATTAGTTTTATTTGTTATCAATAGTTAATGATCTTTATTATTTATTTTATATTTTCCATAAGAATGTTTTGAGCCTCGGAGAATACAACAGATTTCTCACCATTCTTTTTAGGGGTGAATAAAATTCTACTTGAGACAAAAAATCGACTCATTTATATAAAATTACAAATTTAATTGAATGCTCGATCTAATTCTGGCCATTCGAGACCACAAATTTTCATTGTATAAACAATATTTAAGAATATGTTTTAACTGAGGAAGTCCAAATCTTAATAATATTAACACCCTTCTTAGTTCTTCCCCCATTGTATAAACAATAAATCCAAGCAACCAAATGGCAAAAAGAAGAGAGGAAGTAAAATGGAAACAACAGATCATCACACTTTGATTTGCATGTTCACTACACCAAACTTATATATAGCGGCCTTTTTATTAAAAACGCCACAAATATTATACTTATAGCGGCGTTTATACCACAAACGCCGCAAAATAATAAGCTTTGCAGCGTTTTCCAATAAACGCTACAAAATGATAAATTTAACGGCGTTTAAACACTGCAATAAATCTAATTTTAACGGCGTTTGAATTTAAAAACGCCACTATTGAAAAATAAAATAAAAAATAAAAAATATTAAATGAAAAAGGAAAGAAAATCAAGAAAATTATATCTCGCGATTTTAAAACTTATTCAAACGTCAAAACCCTATCTTCTCTAGCGTCTTCGTCCTTCTCCTTTTCGCCGTTCTTCCCCTCTTCGCCATTATCGTTACAATGTTCGCTCCGGCAAGCCAAGGCCGCCAAGATAAAGCCCTCGTCCCCTTCTCCTTTTCTAACGGTTTGGTTTGCAAAGAAAGGGCTCGAAAGGACATGTAAAAGAGCCCTATGGCTCAGACGTTGCAAGGTCGAATCTACGTTGTCCACCGTTGGATGGTCTTAGTTCCGAGGTATGTCTCTCCCTGATGCACAAACAACATTTTGATCGTTCGGATCACCTTTTAGAGACTCCGACCACCGGGATTTACCATGGCCGAATAAATAAAATCCTCTTCTATTTGGTTTGCAAAGAAGGTAAGTCCTTTGTTCGAATCACCTTTTAGAGACTCCGACCACCGAGATTTACCATGGCCGAATAAATAAAATCCTCTTCTATTTGGTTTGCAAAGAAGGTAAGTCCTTTGTTCGCGTTTTTACATCAGTGTTGTACTTTGAATTAAAATTAGGTTAAGAGAATGTGAAATTGTTTGGCTTTTTAATGTTCGCAATTTTTTGTTATATATCTATATCTGTTGAAGTACTGTATCTCAGTACTAAATCCTCTTAATATCCAATTTTCTCGCTTAATTTTTATTGAAATTCTTAATTACTGGATTAATATCTTGTTTTTTATTTTTTACAATTATTTTACAATTATTGGATTAATATCTTGTTTTATTTTTTACAATTATTTTTTTGATGTTTGGCTTCTTGTCGATAAGATCCGAAACAAATAGAGTGAAGCAGATTTGATAGTTTCCTTTTTACATGTTTCTTTTAATTTCTCTATAAATTGAATATTCTGATTTTTGTTAATTGAGCGTGTGTGAATATATATTCAGCTATGCATCAGATGTGAATGTACAAAAAGCAGAAGATGTAGAACATCTTCTGCCCAAGAGATTGTTGTATTTGGCTCATGATCCTGCCAACAGACCGGCTATGGAAGTTCGGTTTGTGAAGGTGACTAACTTTCTTGTGGGTTACATTTCATGTATAAGAATTGTGATTTGCTCTGAACTTTTAGTATAAGAAAAAATTGTTTTTTTTAACTTTCTTTCTTGTTCTTAACTGTATTTTTGAAGAAACAAAAATTAGTGAGATCTCCCTTCTTAATATCTCATTTTTTTACATTATTAGAAATATTCATTGTATATGGCATTGCATGCAAGGCCGCAAGGGTGACCATATATATGCAAAAACAATTGGGATTTGAAATATTGTTTTGGTCTTTTGATTCTCTAGTCCTGTGTTGTGGGTTATTCTATATTCTTTTTGGAGATCATTCTTGTACCTCCTATTAAATTTTGTGCTCCAACTAAGGGAGGTGATTCTGTAAGTATCTATATTTGATAGTTCTTATTTCTTTTCAAGAGGGAGAAAGGTTTTGATAAAGTTTAATTAGCACATTCATCCCTATTACATGCTGATAGAGTGACTTATAGCTGGTTTTCATTAAATTCTGTTAGTGAGCATGAAAGAACAAATAATGAAGAATTGGGATGGATTGTTGGACATTCTCAAGATTGGAATTTAGATTGTCTGGTCAATATGCATTATTATTGTGCAACATTTTTTGTATCTAAGCTGTGTTGTTTCATATGCAGGCTGATTCATCAGTGGAGGGCTTCCTCCAGTCTTTGGGTCTCGAAAAATATGCAATTCTCTGGTAGTTTTTTGTTCAAGTGAGTTGTACTTTTTTGTATGTTTATCTTAGCATATGAACCTAGTAAAACTGAGTTAATGACTTTGTTGTGTGATATCAAATTGCAGACTTTCGAAAGACAATACAAGTATACCACTGAATCTTGTTATTTTATCAGTCATTTTTTCTTTCCTTAAAATTGAATCTGTTTGCTCATGTATTTTACTGGTAAAGGTTTGTCTGTCTTTTATTATTTGTTTTTATTCTTTTTGGTTGGAATAATTGCTTTTTCTGTATCTTATTAGTTGAATAGTTGTAACTTAGTTTTGAAGTATCTCACTCTGGGTACAAGTTTCAAGCTTGATGTTGTCATATTGTTAATCATTCTTGTTGTAATTTTTTTAAAATTATAAGTTGATCAATTATTATATAATATATTATTATTTATATTTTTTTTGGAATCAAAAGATATTAGCGGCGTTTGCAGAAAAAACGCCACTAAAGAGTAAATTATTAGCGGCGTTTGTAGTTAAAAACGCCACTAAAAGTATATTATTAGCGGCGTTTGTAGCTAAAAATGCTACTAAAGAGCATGTTATTAGCGGCGTTTGTAAATACAAACGCCACTAAAGAGTATGTTAATAGTAGTGTTTGTAAATAAAAACGCCGCTAAAAGCATGTTATTAGCAGCGTTTATATTTATAAACGCCGCTATAGATCTCGATCTGTTGCGGTGTTTTTTTAAGAAAAATGCAGCAAAATATTGCGGTGCTGGTTTCAGCGACACTCCTTCCGGCGTTTTTTTAAGCGCCAGAAGGGTTTTTAGTGGCGTTAAAAAACGCCGCTATAGGAGTAAAAAAACGCTGCAAAAGACCTATTCTGTTGTAGTGGTTGTAGCAGAACCGGAGGTAAAAATCGTCTATCTTTTAATCGTATTTAGGGATGGGTATGGGTCGGGTCTGATCGGATTTTCGGCCCACCCGCACCCGCCCCAAAAAATTATACCCGTCATCCGACCCGATTTTAGGGTGAAAAAATCTGACCCGACCCGACCCGATTTTTAAGCTCTAAAATCCGACCTGACTCGAATCTTTTTAAAAAGTTAAAATTTTAGGGACTAAATTGTAAAAAAAATAAAATTTAGGGATATAATTGTAAAAATATTTAATTTTAGTGACCTAATTGTAAAAAATATCAATTTTAGTGATCTAATTGTATAAAATATATATAAAGATGGGTCATTATTGTAAATATCCCTAAAATATATATGGGAAAATTACACTATTAGTCCTGGGTCGGGTCGGGTCGGATTTTTTTCACCCTAAACTCAAACCCAACCCGACCCGAAATCACCCTTGAAAAAAACTCAACCAACCCGATACGAACCCAAATTTTTCACCAAAAAATTTGACCTGATCGGACCGGGTCAGGTCGAAACCTGTCGGATTCGGGTTTCGTGCCCATCCCTAATCGTGTTTTTATTGGTGTATTTATTTTAAAGTGGTAAATTTAGGGTTTATGATTAGGGTTTAAGAAATTAAGGATAAGGTGCAATGGGGTTCTGGTCAGGTGCAACAAAAGCGATCGCACATGGCCCCCTAAAAATGAATGCTCCAAAATTTGATAAACTACATTTATTAATTGAAATTAATCTTGAAATTCATTACAAAATTTTTGAAAATACTCTTAAAAAAGATGAGTTATAATTGTTAAATCGTTATAATCATGTCCTAAATATGATAATTGAATATAGAATCTTATTGATTATTCTTATTATTGTTGTTTCTATAGATCTAATGAGAATATGGACAGACGCAGTACAAACGACCGTATATGGGTCCTAAAAGGACAATTGCTTCTAAGGACCACATTTTTAGAACCAGTGGGGATATGGACAATTGCTTCTAAGGGCCACATTTTAATAAATTGTACCGGAC
This sequence comes from Abelmoschus esculentus, assembly GCA_035048815.1. Lineage (NCBI taxonomy): Eukaryota > Viridiplantae > Streptophyta > Magnoliopsida > Malvales > Malvaceae > Abelmoschus > Abelmoschus esculentus. Next base: position 20,352,128 of record JAUCBN010000012.1, on the reverse strand, counting down.
CCTAAAAGTTTTGAGCCGTCATATAAGGTGTATTATTTAGGGCGTAGGGTTTAGGATTTAGAAAATAAGAGTTAAGGTTTAGAATTCAATTTTTTAAAATTTTTAATTGAGACATAGAAATGAAGTGTAATAAAGATTGAGGCGATTTCTATTTCACAAACAACTATTTGTAAATAAGTATCGATAAATTTTATGGTAAAGTACAATATATGACTCAAGTATTCAAATGCACATCTGGCATACAAGCGACATAAGCTAAGTGTTTGTAATCATTGTTTTCATTTATAGGTTAGATGGTTGATCGTGGATGATGAGCACACCGAGAAAGGATTTTTTAGTGCTGGATCATTTGTACAATACTTGATGTTTAATTTTAGGTTATTATATTTATAGGACCTTACAAAGTTAATTTTGTAAACTATATTTTAAAAAATATTTTAATAAACAGTGTTTTAAACTTGAAGCTCCTATTTTATAAATTCAGTGAGGATTTTAGATAGGCGCAATAAAAACGACCACACAGAGTCCCTATAAAAGAAGGCCCCAAATTTTGATAACTATATTCATTAGATGATGTTATTCTTGAAATTAATTATAAATTTTGAAAATACTCTTAAAAAGATGAGTTATAATTGTTAAAACGTTATAATCATTTTTATTTTACTTAAAAATAAATTTTTAATAAGTTTTTACTAAAAGAAAGCCCCCTAAATTCTCTTAAAATATATTATACTTAAAATGTTATAGATATTTTTTTATTTAAATTTTTTTAATAAATAACTATAAAAAATATCTTAAATTTTTTATATTTTTTTATTTGAAATTCATAAAATAAAATTATTTGTCAAGATAAAATATAAATTTTAAAAAATAACGTAACGGAAAACCAAAAATACCAAATTTAAAATCAATAATTATTAAAATAACTTATTAAATTAAACCGAAACCGAACCGGCAAGCTGACCTAAATACTTTGGTGGGTTATTGGCAATGCGAACACTCAACATCTGACCAATATACTTTGGGGTATCCATTAGTAACAGTAGCAGTCAGTCAAGTAAATCAATGATTTCTCAAGGTTAACCCGTTGGCTCCAACATCCTTCATACTCTATGACCGTAGCGCCATCATCACTGGCATCCCCAAAGATATAAACTATAACCCCAAAACGATCTGAATTAAGAACCCAAAACCATGGTCCCATCGCATAGCTCTATTAGGCATACAGCATGAGAATTAACAGCCCTTTGCTCTGAACAGAGAAGCGTGCTTGGACCCCATCATAATATTCCATTGCTTTTGCTTGTCTTGTATCAAATCAAGGAAAGCTCAAGGATTCCATTGAACAGAATAGCCCTTTGACATTACGTTGCCTTGGGGGATTCTGAATCTTCTTCTTCCTCCTCTTACATTCTGTGTTCTGCAATTTTCAGTATGCAATTAACCCTGATTTTCTTTACATGGTCCTTCACATGCTATTTAAGTTCATGTATGGTTCTTCGGTTTCATTGCTAGTAGTTTTAGCGAGTATCTTCAGTGTTCACATGCTATAGATTTCAAAGACCTGGAGAAAGCCCTATTACAAGAATGTGTCAGGTCGTGGTTGCAGCGTATGGGAATTGGTCTCTTTATTTCAAGCTTATGCATGTCAGCTGCTGCTGTGGTGGAGATTAAGAGATTGCAGCTCGTAAAAGAGGTAGAATTGGTCCCATTAGCATTCTTTGGCAAATCCCTCCTCCATATTTCTTGTTGGGTGCTGCAGAGGTCTGCTGCTGCACCTTGATTGGTAAGCTTGAATTCTTCTACGAGCAGTTCCCTGATTCCAACCGATTCCAGACAACCTTAACGAGGGTCATCTCAACTATTTCTTCTGGCTCTTGGCTAGTCTCAGCTTATTGAACCTGTTGGTGTTCATTGCCTGTGCCACGAAGTACAAGCAGAAACCTTCTCAATATTTGATCATATATAATATCTGCTGGATTCCTTGCTATTTGGAGATGAAACTCAGGCTACCGATGGCAGAAGTATATCCACCACCGATAACAAGATTATGTCCTGTTATGAATCCGGCATCATAGGTGGCGAGTGTCAAGGGGTCATTTCTCTCTTCTTAAAAGACGTGTCTAATAGGATGTGTAATATCACCGTATATATCTTAAAATATTCTTTTTTATTTCCGATGTGAGATTAATATTTTTTACATCTTTTTAGGCGTGACACAAGAAATATTGTAGCTCGGGCCACATCTTCAACAGTTGCGGCTTTCCCACCTAATAAATTGCATTGTTCACCAAGTTTAAGGTTAACCACTTGTTCAGGTGTCATTTCGTTCCCTTGGAAAATTCCATAACCGCTTATAAGCATATATGTGGGTACACTGTGAGGTGAAATGCAGTTGCCCAAATTCAATCCAATTAATAATCAAATTTTTAAAAGAATCTGAATCATAAAAATATTCGTATCCAATTCACCTCCTATTAAGACTTACATTTTTTTTGGATTTGGAAGACTTTTTTTAATCGGATTTGGATCAAATTTTTTCTTTTGATTGAATCGGATTCAGATTATATTACCATATCTAATCTGAATTAACCGAGGTAATTAAACTCAAGAGCAAACTATAACGGAGATCACTTAATTATGATAAAGATTACATTTATGTCACCTAATTATTATACATTATATTAATGTTATTTAATTATGAGTAAATTTATATTTGAATCACCCAATTATTAAAGGTTACACTTGGATCACTCAATTATAGGTAAGTTTATGATTGGGTCATCTTCATATTTAAAAAAGTACATTAATTTGGTTATTTTTTCCCGAATTACTTGTATATTGTCGTTAATATTAGAATACTTTATTTAAAATCATTAATTAATTTAACACAAATATATATATTTTTCAATATAAAGATGACTCAAATATAACCTTATCCATAATTAAGTGACTCAAAAATAGCATTTAATAATTAAGTGACTCAAATATAATTTTACCTTTAATTAAGTGATATAAATATAAAATTTAATAATTTAATAGTTCAAATATAACTTTAACCATAATTTTGTGGTTTCTATTGCAGTTTACCCTAAACTCAAGAACAAAACAAAAGCATTTGCAAAGGTAACCGGTCGTGCCCCCAAAATTTTGTACGGCTCAAAGAAAAGAGAGGAAAAATGGAAGTGAAGGGTTCATCGAAGAAGATGATAGCAACGCAGGAAGAGATGGTGGAGAACAAGGTGCCCATCCCATACAGAGATCAATGTGCCCACCTTCTGATCCCACTCAACAAGTGTCGGCAGGCCGAGTTCTACTTGCCTTGGAAATGCGAGAACGAGCGTCACTCCTACGAGAAGTGCGCGTACGAGCTCGTCATGGAGAGCATGCTGCAGATGCAGAAGATACGAGAGGAAGAGGCCAAGTTGAAACAAGGCGGATTGATCCCTCTCATCCCCAAAACTGCTAATACTTGAGCTACCTCCACGGTGAGTCCAATTTCGTTTCTTTCTTCTTCCTTTTTTGCATTATTTGTTGCTGGGTTCTCTGGGTTTTGAATTATGGGTTTTAAAGTTTGAAAATTTTTGGGTTTTGAGCAGGGTAGGTTTTGTTTTAATGGGATTTTTAATTGATCAGATGGCTTATTGAATGATTGGGAATTGTTTTTTTATTATCAGGGGCCAGGGCTTTGTTTTATTCAAGGGTTTTCTGTTAAAAGTTCAATTGAAATTTCCGGTTTGATCTTAGTGTTGAATTGAAACGATTAAGTGTTCTTTTTGGTTCTCGATTATCAGTACTTTAAGGAACTGGGTTTCCTTTCTTCTAATAAAGGAATCATTTTTGTGTCAGTCTTTGGTTCCTCTGGTATTTGATTGAAAAGAGCGGGGAATCCGGAATGTACCCTTGTCATCGGATTTTTGCTTTTGATTCCCTTCTTCTATAGAATTCTGTTCATTTTGAAGATTTTGCAAATAAAATTAGGTTGTTCTTGCCTAGTGGTATAGAATATTGTATTTGTATATAGGAATTACTATAGTATACGGAGTCGGAACAGCTCAGATTCTGGACTTCAGGTTGAGGTACAGACTCTGGAAATGGGATTGATTAAGACCTTGAACAGTCATGTGATGATTAATGTTTGCAAGTGTTCTTTGGATCGTGTTTAATGAGATTTCATGTTATGTGTTCTAGCAATCGGGTTATATACACAATGCTTTTTCACGTTACCATAAGTTTTTTTTTTTTTTGGGGGGGGGGATCTTGCACAAATAGGTGACTTTCATATTTAGGTTCTTTTATTTTATTTCAATGAATTAGTATCTTAGCTGATGGAACTATGTTGATTATGATCAGTATAAGATATAGTGGTTATGGAGTCACTAGATGTTAACCGGAGAGTCTGAGGCTTAGGAAAGTGCAATATCCCTGTTATATACTTACGATGAACTCTGATTAGTCATTTAGTTTGATTGTTCTTGGTTGTTTCCCTCAAGTGGTATAGGTGTAATTCGAAATTTAAGTGAGATATCTTAGGAGGCATGAGCTAGTGCATTGAATGATATTTCTGGTTTAAATTGAAACTTCGGATGACATTGCTGCCCTGTGTTTGGTTTAGAAGAAACATGGTAAGGGGCTCAGACATAGATACCATTTTCTAGTGCATTTGCTTGTCTTGAACCTCTAAGCTGATGAAAGTATTTAGTCAACATCTCAAAAGTAATTTAGTTTGGTTTAAATTGAAACTTCGGATGACATTGCTGCCCTGTGTTTGGTTTAGAAGAGACATGGTAAGGGGCTCAGACATAGATACCATTTTCTAGTGCATTTGCTTGTCTTGAACCTCTAAGCTGATGAAACTATTTAGTCAACATCTCAAAAGTAATTTAGTTTTGAAGTTTAGCGGAGAAAATATGTTCTTTTCAAATTCTGAAAGCACAAAAACATCATACTCACAGAACTTCTTAGATTAGAAGCTCAATTACTGGCCATTTGTGAAACTTATCCGTTTTATTTTTCTCTCCCCTCAATTTAGTGCTTCAAGTTTTGCAAAAAGTTACTGCCAAATAAGCATTGAGCATAGGGGTGAGTATTCGATCAAGTCGAATCGAATCAAAAAATTTCAAGTTAGTCGAGTTGATGAGTCCTATTTTATAACTCAAACTTTATTTGAAATTTTTACGAGTCAAGTCAAGTTTATGATAGTCGAGTTGTTCGAGTTTCTGTTCAAATTTAACTGTAAACATTTATAGTATTATGATACTAATTAGTTCAAATTTAAACGACTTTCTATAACCATATACAACACATATTTTTCAATTTTTTTCATTTGTGATATATATCATTTAATTGAGAGACTCGACTCAAACTTGAAAATCTATCCTCTAATTTCTAAAAACTCCGAATTATTTGAATTTCCATGTTATAACTTATTTTAAAAAAATCAAGTCGAGTTTATGAAATTACGAGTTAAGTTTTGGACACCCTATTGAACAGTGTGATGTGTACGTCTATTAGTTGTCTTAAATCTCAAGCAAAATGCTATACTGAAAGCTTCACTAAAATGCAAGGTTTAGTATGATGTGTGAGAGGGAAACTGATAATCTCTTTAGTGTGGTTGCTTAAGGCTTTTGATGATGTAGCACATTTGGTTTTATGAGAATAAGATGTGGTTCATACGAACAATTCCCGGTGGTTGGACCATACTATTCTTGTTATTATTGATAGAGTAATTATTCAATACAAAGGCGGTGCAAACAAAAAGTTTTCACTAGTGTCTTAGTTTTAGGGTTTAAGGTTAGATTTTAGGGTTTAAAATTAGAGTTTTTGGGTTTAGAATTAATGGGTTGTGGTTATAAGTTGAGTTTATAGATTAAAACCTAAATCCATAACCATATTACACTAAACTCTAAAGCTTAACCCATAAATTATAACGACAACCCCGGAATTTATAAACCAATAAACCTAAGCCCCTAACCTCTATGCCCTAAAATTTAATCCTAAAACCAACGCGCTTGTGGAAACTTTTTGTTTCCGGCCCATGTGTACCAAATATAAATCCTTATTGGTATTCATTAGAATAAGGATTCTCTTTTATGGACCTTAGCCAATAGTATAGCATACACTTTGTTTATTCCATGGGCAACACAAATGATGATCCGAAATTAAGAATATTTTTTCTAATAGTATTTTACAAAGAAACTATAGTTTTATATGAGAGAGTAAATGGACAGGTTGGTTGATGAGATCCATTGCTTCAATCTTCTGTAAACTTGGTTGCTAACAATGCATTCAACTAAAACTGTTTTATAATTCCGTAGCATTACATTCGTGTTTTCCTATTCCGTTCTCTGCAAGTAATGCCTATTCTACCTGGTTTAACTTTGGCAGGAAGGCTTTTAACAGCTTTATGGATGCTATCATCGTTAATCGAGCGAAAAGCGTAAACTATTTGTCCTGAACTCATGTAAAGGATACTATTTCCTTGTTATGGAATAAATTTGGTCATCTGTGTGACATTCTTTAAGCGTTTTGCCTCATTGGTGAAGTTGGATTGCATGAGATACATAAGGGAACTGCATAACCTGCAGGACATGTTTCAAATAATGTAATGTGGACTGGTTTTGCTTTTATTATTGAATTCAGGGACCTGCAGATGACCATGGCATTTAGTGTTGGAGTTTTTCCTTTAAAACTACTTAATTAAAGTGATGCGAGTTAAAAGTAATGTAATTTGATGAAATTTGAAGTTTTTGACGTCTATGAAAGTTCAATTAAGATTAGTTTAACTCTATGTTCAGATAAATGATAACGAAGGAAAAAGAAAGGAAATGATTTGCTGTTAATGGAGTACTTAGTTTTTCAACTTTTTATTCTCCAAATCATTTTTAGGGGCGGTGTAAAATTTGATTCGAAAAAAATGAAATTTTTTATTTGAGTGGACTTAACTTGAATCGTAATTTTATAAAGAATTTATCAATACACGAGTGAAAATAAAATGTTTACGCCTGTAATGTTTTTATGGTTTAGGGTTTGATTTTTGAGCGTAGAGGTTAAGTGTTTATGGTTTAAAATTTTAGAATTTATAGGTTGTAGTTAAAATTTAGAGTTTATGGTTAAGATTTAGTGTTTAGAGGTTAGGGTTTAGAATAATATAGTAGTTAGGGATTTAGTTCTAATGGTGCTCGAACCCGTAACCTCTAAGAATATCAATCGTTCCTTTAACCACTTGGGCTAGGGGCTCATGCACATCCAACATGTTTTCAAATGACTGAATCATTTGTCTTGAACATTTAGGTTACAACCTTCCCTATTCATTGAAATGAAACTCAAATCCAATAGTATTAGAATGGTTCAAATAATTGTATGTTCTCTTGTGAAGAAGGCTAAGTTGTAGCAGGAGAAACCAAATAAAGTATTACATCTGTGTCCAAAAACAAACACTTGAATTCCCTACAACTATATCCAAGGTTTATGTTTTTTTAAGACAATTAAAATATATTAATTGATTAAAAGTTCATGATTTTCTTGGATTTTCAAAAGGATCATTTCTTGATATTTGAGTAATTGTTGCAAAAAGACGTTAAAACAGATGGACAAACACTCATTTAGAATTAAACGATAAATTATTTGATATTGTTTTGACCGGTAACGATCATTTGCCACAACCACTATAACCACAACCAAAATCTTATTCGATCATCGCAAAAATTAAAGTTTAACAAATAAAATTTTAACCTTTTCGTTTATTTATATACTTTTTAAGTCTCTGTCAATTTTAAAGTCAGATATATCGACTCATAGTGATCATTTATCTGATTGCCATATGCATGGATTGGAATGATGTATTATTCATTAAGAATCCAATGTTAGGTCACAAATAGTGTTTGATGGTCCATGTCATTGTTCAGACCATAAACCCTAATGTGAGAAATGTATGACATTTTGAACACACCATTAATTATACATAAAGTAATGGTAGAGAATTGGAATTAAAGATAACAGCTAGCTAAAAAGGGACAAAGGACAAATTTGTTGATGGGATGTAAGAATATAAACATCAAGGTTGGATTATATGGAGGAGTCAAATTCAATGAAGTAAATATATTTTTTATGATTTTTTTTTGGGAGAAGAATGGGACAGACCAATAATACAGAATTGCTTTTCATAGTAAAAAATAATACTAAAGTTTTGTATTGTTTTGGAAGTTTTAGGTTGGGAAGAATGATGGGGAAGCTTCAAAGAAAGAAATGAAAAAAAAAAAAAAAAACTAATACTTTGATTTTAGTGGATCTTACAGGAACCTAACTTAAAGTTGATCACTTTTGTTTTTGTTTTTTTAATTATCTGTGTTTATTGGATAATTAATTTAAATCAGATATTATAACAATTTACTATATGATTATTTTTATATTATTTCTTTATTTAAGTTATCAAAATTTAAATTTTTAATTTTACTTAAGAGATCTTATATCTTATATAGGGACGGAGCTAAGATTTGAGTTGAGGGGGCAAAACATAAATGTTTAAAAGTAGGGGGACAATTTCATAAAAATATATTTTTAAAAAAATTTAAATAAGGGGACAAAAATAAAAAAATTCTTCGAGGTAGGGACGATTGCCCCTCCCCACCCCTCTTTAGCTCCGTGCCTGATCTTATTTCAAAAAAATCATAACTGTTTATCACCTTTTATTAGGGACGAAACTACGTAAAGATGAAAAAGTTGCGCAAGATTTTTTTTTACATTTTCCTTTATATAATTTTTAAAAATTAATTATTTATAATTTTTTATTTTAAAATATTTACGTTTTATCTCTCAATTAGGTTCAAAGATTTTGTCCATATTTTTTTTTGTCTTTTTGTATGTGTTTTTCTTGGGCTGGCTTTTACGAGTGGTTACGTGCATGAATAATGGGTAATCAAATCGTTGTTTGTATTAATTATGATTAATTTTTAATTAAATCATTCTAATCTTTATTGATGGAAAGTCAAAAGATATGGGTCATCATTAGATGTCATACACCACCATTTGGGAGTACAGTAATACTGTGTTTTGATCTCGACATAGTTTTAATTAAGCTCGTAAACGAATCGAATGAGCATAAATAAAGATATATTTATGTTTATTCATTTAATTTTAATTGAATAATTAAATAAATATTTTTTTTGTTTGTACCCGTTCGTTAATGAATGTAACTTATTTATATTTATTGTTAAAATAATAAGTGAACGTTAACGAACACAAATGAGTATCGAGTGTTATTTAATTTTTCTTAAGAAGTTTGAAGTCCCGTACAATAAGTATCATTTATATTTTATTTTTTTATACTTTTAAATATAATATTTTTCTTATGAAAAATAATATATATAAATTTAAATAAACATAAACAAATGAATTATAAAATGTTCACGAACATAGATAAATAAATGAATATTTTGTTCGTGTTCATTTATTTAAATAATCGAAAAGAAAATTTTATTCGTATTCATTGGTGTTGAAATAAATATTTTTGATATAAGAATTTAAGAGAAAAAATATTTTAAACATATTCAAATATTGCAAAAATAATTCAAAGTCTAACTTTTTTTTAAAAAAAAACATATTTTAAAGTTTTAAAACCATAAAAATGTGTGTTATCTTTATATATATATATATATATATATATATATATATATATATATAAATTAAACTTTTATTCATCCAAACAACCATCCATATCCACCATCCTTACTAATCAAATAAAGGTAATTTCACACTATACCCCAATTAATAGCTAAATCCTTTATTAAAATAAAAATGACAAGAATTAAAATATAAACCAATATCATGTTTAATTTTCTCAAAAACAGAATCGGCTGAACATGATTGCTTCCCATGTAAACGATTGTTCCTCTCTTTCCAGACATGGTAGTTTAATCCACGTCAAGCTAAACGCACAATCGCAGCTCGCATGGATTTTCCCTTTCCAAACTGCAAAACCCAGTTGATGTTAGCAGACCAATCTCGTTGAGTCCATTTTTAACGACCCAGATACAGATTCGAGTGTCGGGTTAACCTGAGAGGTTGGGCTTCGGTTTTGGGCCTCGAGTTTGTATGGTTTGGGCCTTGTTGGGCATTAGTATCGTTGGGCTTGGTGTTGGGCTTTGGTTTAAGAGGGGCATTTTAATAAATACACTTTGGTGACAAAGAGGGAGGGGTTTGGAGAGTTTTTTTCTCTACAGAAAGGAAATGGGTGAGGTCATAAGTTTCATCTTCTTCTTTCCCTCTTCTTCTTGGGAAAATCTTGCTAAAGGTGAGAGCTTTGAAGTTTTGTTAAGGATTCATGTTTTTGAGGTGAAGAGTAAGTTTTTGAATGGTTAAAGATCTACTCAAAGAGGTAAGAATGTGATGGTTTGGTGAGGATAAGAGTTTTGAATATTGGTTGAGAGAACAACGGGATTGAGGTTTAAGGGCTTAAATTTCAGTTCTTATGTTTTGTTGTTATGAGAATCTTCCAAAAGGGTTGTCTAATACTTAGTTTAATATCTCTTTGTATAGAGAAGTTGAAGAGCCTTCCACAAGCCTTGGAAAAAAGAGAGCTTGAAGAAGAGTGAAGCTCATTTTGGTTGTTGTGCTTGCTTGAGGTTGGTACTCCCAACTCTTCAAATCATCATGCATTTCATGGTAGATAGTATTCATATAGATATTTGTGTATGTGTGTTTGGGTTGTAGCCTAAAACTATTAATGATGAATTTCGGACTTATGTGATCATTGGTAGGAAAATGGTGTTAAAATATTCTAAACACCCTTAAGTTTGAGTGGGAACACTTTAGGATCGATTTGATTAAGTTTGGGGAAGAATCCTTAGAAATTCTAAGTGCAAACCTATATTTCGTGTAGGGGGTATCGATACCGGTGGCTCGTGTATCAATACCCTTGAGAGAGAAATAGGCTAATGGGGAAGGTGTATCGAAACACTGGTATCGATATCGAACCCTCTAGTGGCACCCTCGATTCGATACTCGTATCGAAGTAGATAATCCCCCTTTCGTTGATTTTAAAATTGATCAAAGGGTATCGGTACCAGTATCGATACCAGTGTTTCGATACCCTCTTTGGGTTGGTATCGATACAGGGTGTTTTAATACCCCTATGTAATTTTGCCAAGATAAGTAGAGATTAAGGTTTGGTAAGTATAAGTAAGAGTCTTTAATAACCTTAAAAGCTATAAAAAGAATTGTTGAACTAAGAGTGGTGAATCTAAATACATCTTGTTGTGCTAAGATCTTAGGTGGATCGGTTGTGTGTTTTAAGTCCCTGTATGATGGAAATTCGGATGTCCAAAAGTGTTGCAACACGTCGAAGGTCATCCGATGTAACATTCTGGGTGATGTTTGATGACCATCCCAAATATAAGATCCCGATGTTGTGTGGACGCGAGCCTCATTCGAAGATACTTGATGTGACATTCCGAGTTTGAGATTTGAAGGATCCTGATGCTTTGTGGACGCGAGCCTCAAATCCCAGATGTAGGATCACGATGTTGTGTGGACACAAATCTCATCCTTGAGTATGGGATCCCGATGTTGTGTGGACGCGGGCCCTACTCGTATTGTAGGATCCCGATATTGTGTGGACGCGAGCCTCACTACCTTGAGTTAGTTGTTGACATGTATATGTTGTGTGCGTTGGTATACTTTCATCTATGCCATAAGATAGGCAAGCATGCTAGACCATTATGTCATGCACGATATTTATATGCTTTGCTTTACTAATTATGATATGTATGATGTTGGCCGAGTTCAGCGTGCCCACTGAGCTTTTATAACTTAGCGTTCGAGATGTGTTTTTGTGCGTAGGTTAGATGAAGCGGGTTCGGGGGAGCACCATCGAGGTTTGGGTTTCGAGCTTTTATGATATGTACTATGTGTTAGAGTACAATTATAGATGTAGTGGGCTAGTACTATATTAAATCATATATGTATTTTGTAACTCTATTTAATTATTTTGGGTTGAATATTTAAATGGATTTATAATATTTTAGAGCTCCGTAATATTTTAAATATTGGGTCATGTTACTTTTGGATTTCAAACCTTTGGCATGTTATGAATTTACTTGGACTTGAACTGTTTTTATGTGGGTTGGAAGCCGAAATTTTGAAATACAGGTTTTGGGTCAGAGGCCCAATGTGACATCGGGTTGAAGGTGTTACACCATTGTGACTTGCAGGCAAGAACAAGTAAATGCCATACTTGAGTCGAGAAAGCACAATCTTCGAACAAGTGATCTCGAGTCTCAAGTTCAACACCATCGCAAAACAAGCAACCAATGTCAATCTGGATACCCCAGCTCACCATTCTATTCTTTGTCGGCAATCGATCTAAAACAACAAGTCAAGTAAGAAAGAAATGTTTAGGGATCTAATATTTTTGAATTGATTAAAATATTTTTAAAGATTTTAAAAATATGAAAAATAATGTTTAATCCGTATTTGACCATTGTTCACAATACTATTAATGTATTATTCACGTACGGGTACGAGCTATCAAAAACTTAAATTAAGCCTATAACAATTATATCTTGAAGTAATGTTGATACATACTTTTAAATATCGTTACCAATATGTTTATGGACCTAAACTTGTTCAAAAATTTATCTCTAACGGATCTAATTCATCTCAACGGTCATAATTTTTTTTGAATACACATCAAAGATAGTTCAAGAAGTAAAAAGACGAATATCCAAGCCTAGAGATCAAGGGAAAAGAGCTTGAAGACTTTATTCTTTTATTCTCTTTTGTATATTTTATAGAGAATTTGAATCACTATAAATCATTGCGCAAAGTTTATCTTTCGTTTGCTTCCACCACAATATCTTGTTTGCCAATTCAATACCTTCTTGATGTTTTTCATTGATCAATTTAAATCCAACGGTTCGTTTAATAAATAAATAAACTTCCTGCTTAATAATTCATGAACAATTTGTTAAACCATAGGTTTATCAACAGTCTTAGTATTAATTTAATCGTTGAATATGGACTTTTATATACACGGATTGGTCTAAATGGCAAGCAATTTTGTATTGCTTAATTAGGTCTCGTATTTGAGGACTTGAGTATGCAGAATTTTTTTGTTTGGAGGTTTACTCATCAAATTAAATGTATGTTGTAAATCAATTAAGATTAATCGGGATATAATCTTAAAAAACCGAGATACAATTAAAGTAAAATACGAGTTTAAATGTATTTACATTATATTTATATCAATATTTCTACTTAGTGTCATCTTTTTCTTTGAGTCCTATGTATGGAATAATGTCTTCATCTGATATTTAATGTTTGAATGAAATTGTATTAAAAAAATTGCCAATTTTTTTAATAATAAATAGTGAGAAAAATGTTACAAGTAATTAATGTTTGATGTCCAATTGTAAAACATTTTTCATGAAATCACCAAGAAATGTGTTCAACAGCTAAGCTAGAATAACTATTTCTCCGCACATTTATTATAGCGTTCGAAATAACGGATAAAAATCATTTTTTTTTATTTTTTTAAAAAATATTTTTAAACCCCATTTTTTATTTTTTATATCTTAAATTTTAAACCTTATGCTCTAAAAAATACACCCTATCCTTAATTCTCTAAACCCTAATCACAATCCTTAACCTTGAATCTTAAACCCTAAACTCTCTAATTTAAAACAGAGACATGAAAAAAAGCATGAGAAAGAGGTAGATAATTTCTAACGTTAAAACTCGAATTAAGAATAAACTTAAAAATTTAAATTTAATAATTTACCGGTCAAATAGTAATTAATTTACTTTAGTATAATAATATATTAATAAGCGGTAATTATTGTACAAGTAAATATGATTTATTATTAGGGACGTGTTGACATTGAAAAAATAATCTCTACCATATAAATGTTTGAGAGATTATAATTATTTTACAATGAGAAATTTAAGTTTTAAAATGGTATAAAGAAGAACAGCTTTTTCAAATGAAACGGATTACACTTATTAAAAAAATATTTTTTTAGGTAAAAGTGCTTATTTGAGAACCAATAAATTGTAATTATTTAAATATTAAAATTTTAGTTAAATTATTTGATATAAATGATAATATATTTAACCAAAATTATTTAACATAATTAATAAATATACTTTAAATAGTTATAAAATATTAGTTTTAGATATTTATTTTAACCAAAAATAATTTAGGAACTCAAAATAATATAATAATAATAATAATTAGTATCTATTCTAGAATATAACTTTTAACAATTGGACATTGGTCGCTCAATCACAGTGCTATAATGTTAGTGCTCGAACCCCTGACCTTCAAGAACAACAATTGTTCCTTTAACCATTGAGGCAAGATGGTTCGTGCATATATATATATATATATATATATATATATATATATATATTAGGTACAACATATTAACTATCTCTAGGGTGATAATGAGCCTGACCGGCTCGCGAGCTACTCGGGCTCGACTCAGTCAAAGTTCGGTTTGAGTGAGCTCGACTCGGACTCAGGTTCGGTTCAAGACTTTAACGAGTCGAGCCTACTCAAGCTCGGCTCGAAAAGCTCGTGAACAGGCTCAGAAAAATTATATTATATATATATGCTACATATACACTAAAAATAATCTTTTTAGCAAAAAAAGAAAATATAATAAATATGAAAATCTATTAAAAATAAATAAATAAAAATAAATTAGATATTTTTTCTCTTTTCTTAATATTGATTTTTTTCGGTGTTGGTTATAAAAAGAATTTTAACGAGGCTCTATCTTTTATATAAAAATATAATAAAATTGTCTATTTTGTGTCAAGTCGAACCCTACAAACTTCGAACCCAAACCGAATCCAATAATATTATTTTCGAACTGAGCTTGACAAGGCTCGGACTGGACTCATTATCACACCTATCTTTATTCCATAGTTTCCGCCATGAATCCCTTACCAAACTTGTGCCCTATCCAACGCCTTTGAATTTGTATAGTAAATTTCTCCATGAAGTGATTTTTTTTCTTCCTTTCATAGCATTTATTACAACGTGCTAAGCTTGAACTTCCGACCAGTTGTATACCAGAAAGAACACCCCTGTTTCATTTTCCAACTTGGTCAGTGTTAATTAATACATCATGCAATCCAGCATAGATCATGTAACCCGTCTACCTAACAATCAAGCAGAACATATAACACTAATATGTTGAGCACTGCCATCATGCCATAAAATAACCAAAAAATTACTTTAAAAAGCCACCAACAATGACCAACGACAACTTATAATATTACTCCAATAGTAAGGTGAGCACTCGATAGAGTCGATTTAAAAAATTTTGAGTTATTCAAATTGACGACTCTATTTTATCATTCTGACTTTCATTCAAAAAAATTTCAAACCGAATTGAGTTAAAATTTTTTTAATTGAGTTGAGTTTTGAGTTCTTATAAGGATTTAATTATAATTATTTATTATATTATAGTACGATTTAATTATAATTTAAACAATTTTCACTAATCATATAAGTTGTATATACATACATACATACATATATATATATATATATATATTTCTTCATGTGTTATAATATTTCTTCATATTTTTATATATCAATATATATTATAAAAATTTTAAGAACTCGTCTCGAACTTAAAAATAAATCTTCTAATTACTAAAAAAATCGAGTTATTCGAGTTATTTAAATTTCTGTTTTACAACTTAAATTTTATTTGAAACTTTTTCGAGTTATTCGAGTTTATGAAATTTTGAGTCAAGTCAAAATAAGTCGAATATTTTTACCTCGGGTCAAGTCAAGTTATTCGTTTTTTCGAGTTGAGTTTTTTTCACCCCTATCTAATAGGGCTACCATTCTCCTCGCTGGATGGAGTTAAAATTTAGAATCGAGGGGATAAAATATAAATATTTAAAAATAGCGAAGAAATTTCTAACTAAATCATTTTTTAAAAATTTAAATAAGAAGACAAAAATTCTTTGAGGATGAAAAGAGATAATCCCCCTTACCTCATATAGTTTTGTCTCTACTCCTTAGGTCTAGAGCAACGCCATTCGAGGATGTTATGGTCGAATAAATTCTATATTGGAAACTCTACTTCTCTCTTTAAATATCTGTTGAAGAATTAAAAACTCAGTTCGAATATAAATACTTTCTATGTGAATTTTTTTAACCAAATAACCTATTCCTATAAATAGATACAAGGGATTAAGGCTTTAATTATTAGTTATAATTTCTTCTTTTATTTTAATAAAGATCTCTTTTTTCTATTTTTGTGACACGTTTTTCTCTGTCCTTGTGACATGTTTTTATTTTTGTTTTGGGGTTTGATTCGTCTGTCCTTATGACATTTTGTAGCATACCCTAATGACCGGTTGTTGTTCGCACAAAGATTCAATCGATGCTAGCTTTCTAATTTATTGTTTTGTCGGTGGTCACTTGGACAGAGACAAGGAAATTCAGGAAGCTGCTGAATTTTATTGTTATGTTTATTTCTATAAGAATTTTATTTTTCGTTGTTTTTGGGTTGTAAGAATTTTTAGATATTTTAATCCAATTATTTTACTTCTTAATTACGTTGTAATTATAATTTTTTATGGTTTTAATAAAAAATCAGTAGCATTTATCAAAAAAAAAACTCTCATCATTTCTACGTAAATATAATAGTTTTTAACGTTTATTTTTCGTAATAAAAATTTTATGCCTCTTTATCATGTCTTCTTCCATGTCTTTTGTTGAAAATTTTTAAAAAATTAAATTTTAAACTCTAACCCTTATTTTTTATATCTTAAACCCTTAATTTCCTAACCCTAACCCTTAACCTTAAATACTAAAACCCTTTAATTTAAAACGAAGGTATGGAAGGAGGCATGGGAAAAAAACAGATGTTATCCATCCTATTTCTTTTCATTATTATTCTATAGTTACGATGGGTACAAATCGTCTGTCTCTTTCTCATGCCTTTTTATATACCTCCGTTTTAAATTAGAGGGTTTAAGGTTCAAAGTTAGAGGTTAGGGTTAGAGTTTAGAAAATAAGAGACATTATGTATTTTTTTTAAAAATTAACAAAAATATATAAAAAAAACACGATAAAGAGACTAGGAATTTTTACTTAATTACGACAATTCTCTGTTATTGCACGTGAGTTTACCCTAAATCATCTGACCTGCTCCATTACTACTGTTTGACCTTCCCTTGCTGTGAAAACCATTTTTGTCAACAAGTTGGTCCATCTAAGATGCAAAAAGAAAACATTTCTACCTCGACTCAAGGATGACCTAAAACATTTTAATAAACCTTGGAAAGGACAACGAAAGTATAAAAACTTGTTTTAATCTGTCAGGTGAGGTGATCTATGATTAGGGTTTTGAATATGTTTAATATTTTGATTATAGATGCAAATCATTTGTTTCCTAATCGTATCTTTATTGGTGTCTTCACTTTAAATTAATGAGTTTAGGGTTTAGGGTTTAAGGTTAGGGATTGTGGTTAGAATTTAGAAAATTAAGAGTGTAGGATTTATGTTTAGGATGTAAAAAATTAGGGTTATGATTTAGAACTTAAAATTTTAGATTTTTTTTATCGAAGGGCATGGAAGGAGGCATGATTAAGAGTAAGAAAATTTTCATTCTTTGATTATGTTCAAATTTGATATTTAAAATTTTTAAATTCAATCTGACATAATTTGACCGATCTGATTTTTGTAATGTTATCAGTTAATTCAAATAGTTAACAATGAGTTAATAATTTACTAATTTAGTGAAATAAGATATTAAATTTCTTAAAATGTTATATGTTTGATTTCGATATTGTAATAGAGTAAGGCTCGATTCGGCGAAGGTGACAAAATTGGGTTGGGTGAAGAAGCAATATCTAGGAGAAGTTAAAAATTTGAGCTTTTCTGATTTTAAACTAAAATCATGAGAAATTATATTATATATAAGTTCTACTACGTTATGAGACTAACCATTAAAAAAATATTTATGTTATATTTTTTTACGTGAATCTTTATTGATATTTACTGTTAATTCATTTTAAAAATAGTTTTTTCAAGTGAAGATTCACTTGAAAAAAATATAACATGAAAAATTGATGAGATGATGATTTTTAATAGTAAATCCCATGAACACATGGTGTAACTTACACGTAATATAATTTCTCCAAAATCAGGCGTGACTGCGTAAAAATTGGGTGCGGAAGCGCAAACTGAAGTTATTTGATAGAACTTTTAATAATACCAGATTTAAATTAGTCGGTTAATATGTCTAATATATTGAATTATAGAAATAAAATAATTCACACCGATAATCATTTATGATGCTCATATTACTTTATCTTATATGAGTTCGAATCCCGATATAAAAAATATTTCCTCTGTCCCATAAATATTGTCTCTTATTAATTTTTTTGGCTCAAACTTTTTTAACTTTGACTCTTGATTATTTAAAATTTATTATTAATAAAAATATGAAAAAATATATTTTAAAAATTTTTAATCGAGTAGATTTTAGATATATAATTTATAAAATTTAATTATTTAAAATATTTAATATAATTATAATCAAAGTTTAAAAAATTTAACTTTCAAAAAGTCAATAAAGAATATTATTTTAGGACGTAGGAACATATAATTTTATTTTATAAAAAAAAAGCCTTCTTCACCATGACGTAATTTGTGTGTATGATGGAGCTATTCGTATGCAATATTATTAATAGGCATAAAGATAATTTTAACCCTTAACGTTTATAGTTTTTGTTGTTTTGGTCCTTATTCTTTTTTTTGGATAAATTTAGCTCTTAACCTATATCTTTTTGACAAATAGCTTATTTTTTAACTAGCTTGATGACTGGACCGTTAAAAATTTAGCGATGATATATATATATATGGAATATAACCTATCAAATACATATATATATATGGAATATAATTTTATTCTAATATAAAATATAAAACCATTAAAATTGAAATAAAATATTAAAAATTAATTAGTTCTAAAATAAAAGATTATTAAACATTTTTAACCCTAACTACGATAAAATCAAAATCTTATTCAAATTGTGTTTATATTTTTTATTATATTTTTATATTTATTATATTTTTAATATATTTTTATATTTTTTATATTTGAATTGTGTTTATATTTTTATATTATATTTATTCTAAAATAAAAATATAAACACAATTCGAATAAGATTTTGATTTTATCGTAGTTAGAGTTAAGAATGTTTAATAATCTTTTATTTTAAAATTAATTAATTTTTAATATTTTATTTGAATTTTAATTATTTTATATTTTATATTAGAATAAAATTATATTCCATATATATATATTTGATAGGTTACATTCCATGTCATTTAAAATTATATTCCATATATATATCATCGTTAAATTTTTAACGGTCCAGTCATCAAACTAATTAAAAAATAAGTTATTTGTCAAAAAGATATAAGTTAAGGGCTAAATTTATCCAAAAAAAGAATAACGGCCAAAACGACGTTAAGGGTTAAAATTATCTTTATACCTTATTAATATTAAATATCACTGAATAATATAATATTAATAATATTATAATATACGTTAATATATTAATTATTGTATTTTAACTGTGTAGTGGTATTTTTAAAATAGATTGGTTAAACCATATCAAATTATAATATAGAAAATTTAAATTTTAAATTCAAAACATAATGGAAGAATCGAAGTTATAACGAGCTTATTACTACGTCATCAAATATCCTTAGATATCATTAATATTAAATATTTTTAATATAATTAAATTAATTAATAAAAATTAAAAATATTATAATTTATGTTATGAATAAAGTAAAGAATAAGAATAAAATAGAAGAATAAATATGAGAGACAAAGAGAGAAAAGAGAGATTTTATTATATTCTCAAAGTAGGGTTGTATACAAAGCTTTGGCCAAAAGTCTATATTTATAGGCATAAAATGGAATAAACATCATGCTTGTATAATCGCATGGAATAAACATCATGCTTGCATAATCGTATGGAATAAACATCATGCTTGCATAATCGCATGGAATAAACATCATGCTTGCATTCACTTCAGGGAATGTCTCCCATAAAATTTTTTTGATCAAGACAATTTTCGTAACTTGAACTAGGGAGAATTCTATAGTCGAGTTTTTCGACATAAAAATAATATTGCTTTTAAGCAAATATAAACTTTATAACATTTAAACTATTAAATAATAATTGATCAACAAATATATATACAATACATACAGGGAACAAAAATTTAATCCTTATACGCGGCGTTGTTAAACCAGTCCTCAAGGTCCTTTAAAAAGAACCTCCTTTGAGACAAGTAGCCTCGCAGAACGGGATGTCCAGCCAATATACTCGGATTAAACCAACATAACAAAGAATATATTAATTAATTAAAGGTCTAATATTTGTTCCAATATCATGTAATACTTTGAACATGATTAAAAACATAAACTTTCATCGTAATAATAAAATAAACAAATATTGGTTATAAATAAATAAAAAAAAATCTCAAATTAAATAAGTAAAACATACCGAGTTTTCCACTAATTTGAATATATGGAAAATTTAATCACCCATATTTTGTTAAAATCTTTTTCGGAAATTATCGACAAGCACCACGGGAATTGAGTCACTTTATCGCTACATAAACATCAAACAACCAAAGATTTTCAATAAATTAAAAATCAAATCAAAGATCAAGAGAGAAAAATAACCAATAATTAAAATATAATTGAGAAAGAAGAACTTATCTTTGATTTATGTCAATAACAAATTCTTTTCAATAACTCCTTCAAGATTCGAACGATAAATGCCTCCGTTGGTTAGAGTCTCGTGCTGATAACGTGTTGTGAATAAAGTAAAGAATAAGAACAAAATAGAAGAACAAATATGAGAGACAAAGAGAGAAAAGAGGGAGATTTTATTATATTCTCAAAGTAGGGTTGTATACAAAGCTTTGGCCAAAAGTCTATATTTATAGGCATAGAAACCCTAATTGCAATGGGTATTAAACCCTAATAATAAAGCCCATTAAACTTTAATTTAATATATGAATATCCACTATGAATAAATATATTCATAACAATTTATAATATAATTATAATTATTTTATATATCGGTAACTACGAGAAATTATTACATGCATCCGTTCCACCACCTAAGATATGGTACTAGCCAATTAAATTAATACACATAATATATTTTTTCTATATCATATTCACAAATAAGCATCATACAAATCATCCACTTTAATGCATTTGATTTAAAAAAGAAAAAAATATTACCAAAGATTTTTTATGTTGTCTTCGTCTTTATTGTTTAATTTTTTTAATTAATTTTTCTTAATCCCTAACCCTAACCTTAACCCTAACCCTAAATCCTAAACTCTAAACCTAAATAATAACCCATAACCCTAAACCCTAAATCTTAAAACCATAAACCCCAAATCTATATAAAAATAAAAATTAATTACAAAAATTTTAAAGAACAAAGAGAAAGATAACACAAGAAATTTTTGGTAATATTTTTTTTAAAAATCAAAGACATTATATTGGATGATTTGGACAATACTTACGTGTAAATATGATATGAAAAAATATATTATATATTTTAATTTAATTGGTTGGAGATCATATCTTAAGTGATAGAATGAGTTCATGTAATAATTTCTTGGTAAATACCATCTCCATTTCAACCTTTATGGGAAATGTTTTCTCTTGCCGACCAATCGACTTTTTGTCTCAAATTAAAATCTTAATTTCAAAATTAAAACCAATTATTTAGGGTTTAAATTTGGAAATTAAGGTTCTAATTAGTGAATTTAGATTTTAATTTGAGAATTCTAATTTAGGGATCGATTATGATTGGTAGTTAATTTAATTATATAAAAAATTAAAAATATAATATATATAATTAAGTATTTAAAATGATAAATTTAAACCAATCAAAATCAAGATATATTAAAACTTGAACAACGTCTAAAAATAATTTACTATAAACACAAAAAGAAACAATAGCTTTACAGTCACGAAAGTATTTTGGCATAAAGATAATTTTAACCCCTTAACGTTTATAGTTTTTAGAATTGATTAAAAAATAGGCTTAATATGGTTAATTGTAGTTCTTGTTGAGACACTTCTTCGTATTTTTTTTATGTTTCGTCTCGTTTGAGTCGTTTTCTCTAGTTTCTCTTTATATGATAACACTCTGACACTTTTTTTCTCTATTTAGGTTAGGAACGTTTTTAATAAGACTTATAGTGTTATCCACCCGTCAATTAAAAAAAACTTATTTGTCACACAAAAAATGTTGTACTTTTCGGACATAATAATTCATTGATTAAATACATCAAGTTGGCGATATAAATTAATCGGTCAACATTGTAGAATTTAATTTTGACCGTTTATTGCTTGTTTACTAGGCTGTATTATATATTATATGCATGTTGCATAGAAACATGAATAAAACGTTGGGAAAACATTAATATATTCGGTTTAATCTATTTAAAATAAAAATTATTTTTGAGATTTTAATGGTCTTAATATAAATTTAAAAACTACAGAGTATGTGTTTACTAATAAATATTAAAAAAAATAGCTCCCTTATATAATAAATATTGAGAAAAAATTAGATACCTAATAGCAAATATCAGAAAAAATAAGCGTAAAGATAATTTTAACCTTAACGTTTATATTTTTTTATCATTTTGGTCCTTATTCTTTTTTGGATAAATTTAACCCTTAACCTATATCTTTTTGACAAATAACTTACTTTTTAACTACCATGATAATTGAACCGTTAAAAATTTAACAATGATGACATGGCATATACATATGATAACATATTTTAAATGACATGACATCTAACCTATCAAATACATATATACATATATATATATATATATGAAATATAATTTTATTCCAATATAAAATATAAAACAATTAAAATTCAAATAAAATATTAAAAATTAATTAATTCTAAAATAAAGGCTACTAAACATTCTCAACCCTAACTACGATAGAATCAAAATCTTACCTTAAAAAATAATTAATTTCGAACACAATTCTAACTCCGATAGAATCGAAGTCTCATCTTAAAAAAATATAATACAATTTAAAATTAATTAATTTTTTAAGATAGGATTTTGATTCTATCGTAGTTGGGTTGAGAATGTTTAGTAGTATTTTATTTTAGAATTAATTAATTTTTTAATATTTTATTTAAATTTTAATTGTTTTATATTTTATATTAGAATAAATTATATTTCATATATATATATTTGATAGATTAGATGTCATGTTATTTAAAATATATTATCATATGCATATGACATGTCATCATTGTTAGATTTTTAACGGTTCAGTTATCATGATAGTTAAAAAATAAGTTATTTGTCAAAAAGATATAGGTCAAGAGCTAAATTTATTCCAAAAAAGGAATAAGAGCCAAAACAATAAAAATTATAAACGTTAAGGGTTAAAATTATCTTTATGCAAAAAAATAAATAAATTTTAAGAGTATACTTCTGGTAATAAATATTAGGGAAAATTAAATCATAATAATGAGGGTTAAAAAATTAAGTCCGGATAATAATTATAAAAAATGTTTTTTTAATAATAAATATTAAAAAATAAAATTTAAAAATAAACCCCAAATAACAAGTATTAAAAAAATTAGACTATAATATTAATATTATTAAAAAATTGAGTCTCGAACTCCCTTTTCGCCCATGTCTAAGGACGGCTCTATAAATAAGCATCTTAGTTTTAGGGTTTAAGGACTTAGTTTAGGGTGTAGAGCTTAGCGATTTATGTATAGTAGTTTAGAATGAATGATGGTAAACATAATTTAGGGTTTAGAGTTAGAATTTAGAGGTTAAAGGTTAAAACTCTAATCCTCATTATATTATTCTAAACCCTAAACCTTAAATTTCTAAACTCATACACTTAAAACTTTAAACTTTATCTCTAAATTAAATCACTAAACCCTAAAATTAAAACAGACGAAAACTAAAAATTTTTACTGTAAATATATCGGATATAAATAAAAATTTTAATTGTATATAAATCCAGTGTATTATTTAACCTAATCCAAGATGAATGAACATTGATTGAAGGCTGGATTCCCACCAATCTTGACTTTTTCTTTTACCTCAAATTAGGTATAAATTTGAATACTTTCCAGTTGTTGCCTTTACTTTTGGGAATTGAAATGCGTTTTGACCATGCAAGGGAGATAGGAATTTTCCTAAACTATAATAATATTATTAACCGAAATGATAAATTATATTATACTTAAAAAATTAAATTTTTAATATGGATATTCTATTAAAAATATATAAATAAATATATATTTATTCGTTAAAAAATAATATATATAAATATTTTTTTCAAATCTAAATGATTTTTTATTGCTTTTCTTATAAGAAATCGAAAACATTATTAAATAATTTTTTTTCATTGGGTGAAATAAATTGAGTTATTCTAATTAATGTATCATATTTTATAATTTAAATTTAACTCGATTTTTTAGTCAAGTTTTCTAATTCATATATAAATTTAGTTGTAATTATTTATAATATTATAATATATTTTGTTTTTAATTCTCTAATTATATAAGATATACATATATTTTTTATATTATTCTTTTCATATATATAATTATATAAACAAGATTTATAATATTATTTAATAAAAGAATATCATCTAAACTTCTAAAATATATTTATAATATTATTTTTAAACAAAAATAAGATAAAATATTAGTGATAGTATACATGAGTCAATGGATTAATGTAAAAAAATTATAAAAATTAAGATCAAATTAAATAAAATCTAAAGTTATAAGACTAAATATCAAAAAGAATATATTTGCTAAAATATGAAATGAAGTTACATAGATATTATATATAGTTAGTGAATCATGTGATTTAATTTTTATAAAAAAATAATTAAAAAATGAAAAAAATTATACAAAATTAAAGAACTAAATTAAAAAAGTTGAAATTTATTTTCAAAAATACAAATTAAAACTAAATGAGTATTCTACATTAGTTTAGGAACATATGATCAAATTTAATAAAAATATATTTAAAATGAAAAAAATTAAAAATAATAATAAAATTAGGGTTAAATAGTAAAATCATAAAATTTAAGTTTTCAATTTTATAAGTTTTTAAGTTTGCCAAATTTTAATTTGATTTGAACTGAAAAAATAATTACTCAAAATTTTATAAATATATATTTTAAATTGAATTAAGTTTTATTTGCTCATAATTATAGTATTATGAATAGATATTTATATAAAATGATAACAATCAATATTCATATATAAATATAATTAATAAATTTAAATAATTATATTAAAACTCAATTTTTATAAAGTCTAAATAAATATATTAATTTAAAATAATAAAAAAATCACACATTATAAAATTAATATAAATAAAATAGTAATTCATTTCACTATCAATGCATTAAACAAAAATTCACTATATGCATACATCTATCATATTTTTTTAGATAAAATAAATAAAATTTTAATTAAAAATTATTTTAATTTTGAAAAAAAGTTTATCATAATTCTCTTACCTTTGTTTTTTTGTTTTTTTTAATGTTTTAATCTCGCTAATTTCAATTAATTTATATTATATATTTAATTTTAATAAATAAAAAATTTAATAATTATTTTATTGATCTTCTAGTTTTCAAGTGTTTCACTATGATTTATTCGGATCAACCTACATAGTATACCTAATCTTAATAAAAGAATCAAATAATAGTTTTTTTATGTATACAATACTTTAAACTCGAGACTTATTTAAAAAAAATTAAATTATTTATTATTTAAACTAATCGTTATTAATATTTTTTAAAATAATATTAAAATATTTACGATTCGAACCAATTCCGATAATTGTAATTTCCATAAGTTTTTTTTTTTTTTCTGCAGATACGAATCTGTCAATATTATCTTATCAGAATATCACTTCCTTCTGCCAATCAATTACCTGAAAACTTTAATTTTATTAATTTTGTACATATTTTTGTCAGTCTTATTTATGGCATTCAATATAAAGTTAAAACTTCATCATTCAGCGCATCTAATTTTGATTCTCCAATTTCTTTTTAATGTTTTTCTTATTTCCAAAAAAAGTTATAATTTTTTTAAAATATAAAATAATTATAAGTATAATTAGAAATAAAATTTCAATTATAATGTAATATACATATGAAGTAATCACTATAATGTTAAAATCTTTTTAATATTATCAATACTGCATGTTTCGATATCCTCTTTATAAAGATTTCGATCCAGGATGTTTCGATACCTCACTTAGGAGTATCATACTCCTGCGTGATCATGCCCAAGTTAAGTAAAGATTGAGGTTCGGTAAGTGTAAATAAGAGTTTTTAATAACCTTAAAAGCTATAAAAGGGATTGTTGAACTAAGAATGGTGAGTCTTAATACGTCTTGCTAAGATCCTAGGTGGATCGTTTGTGTGGTTTGAGTCCTTGTGTGATGGAAATCCGAATATACAAAAGTGTTGCAACACGTCAAAGGCCATCTGGTGTAACATTCCGGGTGATGTATTGAAGACTTTTATTTCCGAGTGTTGGGCGACCTCACTCGAAGATGTTCGATGTAACATTCCGAGCATGTGATTGGTTGGGCGGCCTCCATCCCTTTTTATTCTGAACGTTGGACGACCTCGTTCGAAGATGTCCAATGTAACATTCTGGGCATAGGATTTGAGGTCAGACTCAATCCTGAGTGTAAGATCCCGATGTTGTGTGGACGTGGGCCTCACTCTTGTGTGTTGACTAGATGTGATTGTACATGCTGTGTGCGATAATATACATTTATTTATGTCATGTGATAGGCAAGCGTGCTAGATCATCTTATCATGCACGATTTTTATATGCTTTGTTTTACTGCTTATGATATGCATGATGTTGGCCGAGTTCGGTGTATCCATTAAGCTTTCGTAGCTCAACATTCGAAATGTGTTTTCGTGCCTAAGTTAGGTGAAGTCGGTTCTTGTGGAGCACCATCAAGGTTTGGATTTCAGCATCGACCGTATTGTCAGAGTAAAATTATTAGATTTAGTGGGCTAGTACTTTGTCGAACCCTATATGTATTTTTAACTCTGTATAATTTAATTTAGGTCGAATGATTTAAATGGTTTGTACTATTTTGGAGCTCCGATTTCTTTAAACTGTTTTGGGCCTATGTTCTAACTTGAATGGATTTTATGAATCATATTTGAATGTAAATTTGATTTTATTATTGAACTTTGGAAAGAAATTTTGAAATACAGGTTTTGGGCCGGAAGCCCAACGTGACACCGGATCGAGGGTGTTACATAAGCTTAATTAAAATCTAGAATTTATGTCTCCTAAGAATATAATATTGTAAGTATTCTTTTATCCATCAATATTGATAATTATTTGATAATTAAGCTTTGACGATTTTATAATCCTACTTAAGTCGACATATTTAATTTTACTTAAATTGTTAAACACTTAAACCAAAATTAATTAAAAAATGATTTTGAGATAAAATTGAACCACATAAGTTATTGTCTGATTGATCATGGTATAAGTATACAGCACGCGCCTTTAGTTGAGAAGGTGGGTTAAAAAAAAATAGACCAAAGAATACTTTTAAGGATGGGTTATTCCAATAAATAGTTATTTAAATGAGAAAATTTAGATGCTTTAGCCCATGAGTAAAACTCGACTAAAAAACCTTGATAAATAACTATTAGAATCAAATCATATGAAAGTCGTTTAAATTAGAATCAAATCATACTATATCATGATAAATAGTTATAATTAAATATTTATAAAAACTCGAAAACTCGACTCGGTTTGACTTGACTTGAATTTCTTAAACTTGACTCGGACCGAAAAAATTTTAAATAAAGTTTGAGTTATAAAATATGACTCGTCAACTCGAATAACTCGAATTTTTTTGACTCGACTCGATTGAATACTCACTCCTACCCATTTTAACTTTCTATAATATTTAAAAAACACAAATATTTTTATCTCGGTGTTTAAGGAAACAATTATTGTTTTTGGAGGTTATGAGTTCGAGCACTAATATTGTAATATAATGATTACGCAATCAATATCTAATTATTTAGAGTATATTCTTGAATAAATACTATTGTAACTATTATAGTTTTATTCAAAAATATATATTAAAAAATACTTTATCATAATAATTTATATTCGATTTATCAATTAACTAATTCATCCCTAAAATTTAGAGAAATTAGGTGAATAATGATGTTTAGGGTTATATTTAGGGAAATAGATGAATTTAAATTATTTTTGAAGAAATAGGTTCCTTTTAACCTATTCTTCTAAATATTTTTAAAATACAACTATTTCCCCAAAATTTTCCCTAAACTCCATTATTCATCCAAATTAGCCTTTCTGACTTATTTAACTTAGTAGTTAAAAAAAAATATTATAAAACATATTTTTCATAGCATTACTAATTAAAATTTTTAATATTATTTAAATGATTTAATATAAAATTATTTATAACAATTATACTGTTACAGAACATCTATTTTTTTAATCTGCGAAGAAATCCTAATAATAAAGAATAATATAATTCATTCAAATAATTCAGTTTTAAACATTATATTATAATGTATATACGTTATTAAAAAATTAAAAAATTAAATAGATTTTAACTTATAATTATTTCAGTGTATTAAAAAATATTTTAATAGGAGTATTATTTAAATACGTAATTAATCACTTTTCCCAAGTGGTGTTTTTTGATCATGTCCACGTTGGCAGTATTACAGAGAATCTATATTGTTTTGTCTTAAACTACAGCTGATAGGGCTCTATATCTACACAGAGAACAGAAGAGAGAAGCAACCAAAGGTCAATGCACGGCAGTTGGGGATGTAGGGGTAATGATTTCAGAGAAGACAGACCAGAAAAAACTCATGAGAGGAGAACTGTTAAGTTCATTTCTGGAGATTTAAACGTTTCAGACATAGCTTTAGATGTGTAGTCTCTGAACAAGTGTGCAGCCTGTAAATTTTCTGCTTCTCAAGGAATTTCACACAGCTTTCCTTTATCTTCTTCTCTTTCCTCTCTGATGATGTTCTAAAACTTGCTGCTTTGTACCCAGACAAGACCAAACAAACCTGGGTTCCAGTTCCAGGTGAAAGATAAGTGCTGGTATTAAGAAGCTTTGAAGAGATTGAAGAGAAAAGGAAGGAGAATGGGTAGTTGTGGGAGGAGTGGTGCAGTCCGGCAGTATATAAGATCAAAACTGCCTAGGTTGAGATGGACACCCGAGCTTCATCACTGTTTTGTTCAAGCCATTGAAAGACTTGGTGGTCAAGACAGTAAGTCTCTTGTCGTTGTTGTTGTTGTTGTGCTTGAATGTTGGAACAATGGGTTTGCTTTTGTTTTGCCAGAAGCTACACCAAAACTGGTTCTGCAACTCATGGATGTGAAAGGACTCACCATTTCTCATGTCAAAAGCCATCTTCAGGTTCCATGTTGTTTTCACTTTTGTTTAGCATATAACATCTACCTTTGATTCTTTTTTCTAACATGTATTTTTTTTTCTAACCAGATGTATAGGAGCTTGAGAACTGATCCTAACAGACAAGGTAAACTTGATTGTCTCCTGGTGTTTCCATGATTTTTGGTAAAGAAACAGATGATGTTTTCACTTCATTAATTTGATACCAAAATTGAACACCCCATTAACGTGTTCACTCCCTCAAATCTTCCACTATTGGCATGTCTGACAAAAAAAAAAAAAAACCCAAACCATTTTTTTTTACAGACAAGAGTTGTTCATCCCATCAAAGAACACAATCTTTTGAGAAACATGTTGGATGTGAAGAATCAGATTCTCAACTGATACACTGTCCTCTTCCTTCAAAAAGGTCAGCTCTCAGCCTCAGCCTCTCAGCTTAACTTTATTCCCCTCCTCCCATGGTGTTCAGACGCTTTTTTCATGTATTTATTCATAAAGTTAACCCTGTCGTGCTGAGAAACAAACAAAAAAGCTTGTATATTCCATGATCTTTTCTTATCTTTTTCCTGCTCAGGGCTAGAATCGAGACCACGAGTTCCATCTGTGATCAGAATCCGTACTTTGTTGATGATTATCTGCTTCAGACCCTGGGTGTTCATAAGGGAATAAAGCATGGTGAGGGTGTTTTCGTATGGGAACACGCTCATGGTCAAGACATTGCCACGAACCTGTCTCTGCCACTTGATCTGTACAATATCAAGTATTCATTGGAAGAATCTGATTTCCTTAAGGTACACAAGAACAAAACTCTATCTCTTTCTCTTGCCAGCTAACCAGCTAACCCTAGTTGCCTAGGTTTTTCACTTCAAACACTGGTTCATTAGGTTGATGAACATAAAAGGATTAGACTTTGTCTGTTAATGGTGTGCCTTCTTTTTCTGTCAGTGATATATATATATATATATATTTTATAAATATTTTTGATTATTGAAGGAGAAAATAAATGTTTAAGATTATTTTTTATTTATTTTATGTAATATAATTTTTATATATTCTATTTAATTTATTTATATTTTATAAATGAATCTTATCTCATATATATATATATAGTCTAAAATAAGAATATTCTTTTATCTTGGAGAAATTATTCTATGGACCGGTTCCACCACGTCATCCATGGTTCTTAAGAATAAAAAACAAATCCACGTCATATTTTTTACGCATCATCTGCACACTCATAATTTTAATTTTCAAATCATCTCTCTAAATAAAATATATTAAAATTAAAAAAATGATGACGTGGATTTGTTTTTTATTCTAAACCCTAACCCTAAACTCTAAACCCTAAACCCAGAATAAAAAATAAATCCACGTCATCATTTTTTTTAATTTTAATATATTTTATTTAGAGAGATGATTTGGAAATTAAAATTATGAGTGTGCAGATGATATGTAAAAAATGATGACGTAGATTTTTTTTTTATTCTTTAGGACCATGGATGACGTGGTGGAACCGGTCCATAGAATAATTTCTCCCAGGGAGAGAATGGTTTTTTTAGATTCAAAATATTCTGGGATTTTTGAACTACGAAGCTCTTGTCATTAATTTACGCGATTGTTCTTTACGTACCGTTGCAGCCAGAGATAGAGTTAGGATTTGAGTTTAATGAGATAATTTTTTTTATTGAGAAATAACGTTCTTCAAATTTTGTTTTGAAAAAAAATATTTTTTGCACATGTAAACTTAATTCGCATCATACACAATACGAATTTCTATTTCACATTTTGTAGAATGTGAAGTTCCTTAACTCTTCAAAATAAAGTAAGCTTATTTTAACTGAATTGTGTATTCTACAATATACGAAGTAGGAATTCGTATTATGTAGGATACGAGTTGCGAATTAGGTCTAAGATCAAGAGACACTAGAGTATGATTATAACTCATTTTTTTCTATAAATTTTTTAAAATTTTATATATTTTATATATATTTTTTTATATTTTACGATAGTGATCGAATTTTATACGTATAACGTAAAATTATGCGTATGTACATTACAATTCTAAACTTTCTTTTTCCTAATGAAGAGGGACCACCTATTGCCTCCTTTCTTTGGGGTTTGGTTCAAAATGAACCTTAAATGCATTTGGACCAAACATTGCTTCTTTTAAACCGACGGTCCGTGCAGGTAAAAAAGATGGTGGAACAAACAACTCCACTTTATTGAATTCCATGGCCTTCCACCCCTAAAATCAAACCCAGCTTTAACTGCTTCCACATTCCGTAAACCGGTTCCGGGAATCATAGCTGGCGTATCGATAATATCGTTTCCATTTCTCAGGTTTCCATGGTAGATGTAGAGGATCACAAACATGTAGACGACGAACATGTCGGCGATGACCGAAATGTCGGGAGACACAGAACAAAAGACAATGACACAGTTGGTGGATGCGAGTTATCGTTGTCACTCTCGTTGCACCGTCCGTCTTCTCAGAGCGAGATCAGCGGCGGCAGCGAGGTTTTGTCGACGATTTCCGGCTCGTGTTCATGCAACCTTAGTAGTATAAACTTGGACCTGTCTATTGCCCTTTGTGGCACATGATGTTTATTTTGTTCACTTCTATTTTCAGTCTTACAATACACATCTAATTTAGTTTTATCTCTATGTAGTAACTTTATTTAATTTTTAGTGTAGTTATTGAGAATTTTTAATAAATATTAAAAGCTAAAGAAATTAATTATATTCCTATCAAAGTACAAATAATATTTTTATATAACAAAATTAATAAGCTTTAAATTCTGCCTAATTTAGTTAATGATGAAATGAATGCTAACTGCTAAGATATTGTATTAAACTCTTTAAGTGAGATTAGAAGTTTAATATTCATTTTAGTACTTTTATTTATATTTTACATTAAAAATTAGGTTTAGGGTTTAAATTAGGGTTTATTGAAGGTTGAATTTTAGAAAATTAAGAGGTGTATTTTTTAGAGTGGTTTAAGAGTTAAAATTTAGAGTTAGTTTAAATTTTAATTTTTTATTGTTGACTATAAAAATGACACTGAAAAGAAAAATTTTGTTGATTAAGATAAAAAGTTTAAATTTTAACACTGTAAAATAAATTAAGTTAAAAAATCGTTGTAATAATAAATCTTTATAGTTTCTGATATAGATTAATTAACAATAAATTAGACACCGTTAATTATACTAAAAAACAAACTTTATATAGTTTAGGGTAAACTATTTTAGTTTTTTATTTATATTTTATACTAAAATTTAGATTTAGGGTTTAAGTTAAGTTTTAGAGAATTAAGAGTAAGACGTGTTTTTTAGAGTTTAGGGTTTATGATTTGAGAGTTTAATTTAGGGTTAAAGTTTAGATTTTAATTTTTTAATGTTGAGTATAAAAAATGATACCGGAAATGGACATATAATTTTTGTTCTTAAGTAAGATAAGAAATTCGAAGTTTGACGTTGTAAATAGAAAAAAAAGGGTTAAGAGTATTTTTACAATAATTTTTTTGTAGTGTCTAATACAAATTAATTAATCAATAAATTAAATACAGTTAATTATACAAAAAAAACTTAATATACTTTATAAGCTTAATTGTACCCACCTTAATTAAATTTAGCTAGGGTTCTTATTTAAATAATTTGGACCACTTAATTACTCCTAATAAATTTGCACTTTTTACTTTCAATTCAACATCCTATTATAAATATTTTTTAACTTCTGTTTGGTTATAGATTGGATATGGAAATGATTTCATATAGGGGCGAAACCAGAAGTTTTTTAGGGGGTTGGAATGAAATTATAAATATTTTTAAGATTGGAAGTGTAATTTTTCCATTACTCTAGTTTAAAATTTCATGATTTCTTAACATTGTGTTTGGATAAGGGTAAAAGAAAAGAAAGTTAAGCAAAGTGAGGGAAAGACCCTTTCCATGTTTGGGATTGAATTTCCTTCCCTTTCCTTTATTAAGTGTGCATATTTGATCAAATAAGTTTTTGTGTTAGTCAAATTGACGAGTTTTATTTTTTAAGTTAAATTTTATTAGAAAATTTTTAATTCAAATGGAGTAAATAAATTTGAATCGAGTTAAATCAGATTGAGATGTTCGAATTTATGTTCAAAATTAGTTATAAATATTTATAATGTTATATTACTAATGAATTCCAATTTAAGCAACTTTTTATAACCATATATGATGCATATATATACATACATTTTTTTCTAATTTTTCATATATATATATATGAGGTAGAGTTGAAGGATTACACCAGAACTTGAAAACTATAAATTACTAAAAATTTTGAGTTAATTAAATATTATTTTATTACTCAAATTTCATTTGATTTGTTTACTCGAGTCAAACTTATGAAATCACGATTTGATTCAAATCAATTAAATTATTTTATATGTCAAGCTAAATAAAAAATAATTTTAATAATTAAAGGTCCATTAAATTAACTAGCGTATCCCATTATCTGAATCAAAATATAATTTTATTACTGTATTAATTTATAATTTTAAGTACTGAAATATAAATTTACCATTTTATAGGGACCCTTCATGCAATTTTACAATGTATAAACTGATAAAAATTTCTATTTATAAATAAAAGATTTAATATGGGTGTTTTATTAGTAATAAAACCCATTTTCTCTTCCATTCCGTTTCTGGTAATGACCGATTAAATTGATGTAAGAACTGAGATTAACACTAATAGTAATTCTAATTGTAATAATTAAGCGTTTGAGTCTGTCACCTTTATTTTTCTGCCTTTGTCTCTAAGAAAAATCTTCAACAGTTTGTGGGCTTAACGGGTTGTTTGCCTGCAGCGGTTCCACCGTCATGGCCGCCGAGACATAGATGATCATCCGCCATGCAGGCCTGATTCATGGTCATTTATCTCCAAAGTAGTTCACTGATATTTTAGTGGTACTAGGCCAAACATAAAAACATAGACCTCTAATAATAAGTATTAAATTTTTTTTAATAAGAATTATTAATAATATTAAATTAAGTATATGCCCACTAACAAATATTAGAAAAATTAGGCCCCTAATAATAAGTATTGATAATAATTTAATCCTTAATAATAAATATAGATAATAAATTTTAAGAGTAAACCTCTAATAACAAATATTGTGAAAAATCTAATTTGTAATAACAAATATTGAAAAAATAGGTTTTTATAATGAATATCAAAAAATAAATGTAAAATTAGACTCCTAATAACAAGTATTAGAAAAAATCGTTACTCTAATAGCAAATAACGAAAATAAATAAATTTTAATAGTATATGTTAATAAATATTAAAAAATGTTATTTTAGAGTAGACCCCTAATAATAAGTTTAGTAAAAAATAGGTCCCTAACAACAAACATTGTAAAAATTGAGATTTAAAAATCATAATAAAAAATATTAAATTTTTAAGAGTAAGTCTAATACAAATATTAAAAAAAATAAAACCAAATCAAATGTACTAAAAATATACTCATTGTTATGAATATATTTATTCATGGTGGATATCCATATATTAAGTTAAAGTTTAATGAGCTTTATTATTAGGGTTTAATACTCATTGGAATTAGGGTTTCCATCTTATGTCTATAAATATAGACTTTTGGCCAAAGCTTTGTACACAACCCTACTTTGAGAATATAATACAAATCTCTCTCTTTTGTCTCTCATCTTTGTTCTCTTACTTTGTTCTTATATTTTACTTTATTCACAACACGTTACCAGCACGAGACTCTAACCAACGGAGGTGTTTGTCGTTCGAATCCTGAAGGAGTTATTGAAAAGAATTTGTTACTGACATAAATCAAAGATAAGTTCCCCTCCCTCAATTATATTTTAATTATCGATTATTTTTCTCTCTTGATCTTTGATTTGATTTTTAATTTATTAAAATCTTTGATTGTTTGGTATTTGTGTAGCGATAAAGTGGATCAAATATCGCAGTTCTTGTCGACAAATCTCGAAAAAGATTTTAAGAAGATATTGGTAATTAAATATATCATATATTCAAATTAGTAGAAAGTTCGGTATGTTTTATTTATTTAATTTGAGATTTTTTTTATCTTTTTTATAACCAATATTTGTTTATTTTATTAGTACAATGAAAGTTTATGTTTTTAATCATGTTCAAAGTATTACATGATATTGGAACAAATATTAAACCTTTAACTAATTAATATGTTCTTTGTTATATTGGTTTAATCCGAGTATATTGGCTGGACATCCCGTTCTGCGAGGCTACTGGTCTCAAAGGGGGTTCTTTTTAAAGGACCTTGTGGACTAGTTTAATAACGCCGCTTATAAGGATTAAATTTTTTGTTCCTTGTATATATTGTAAATATATTGGTTGATAAATTATTATTTAATAGTATGAATATTATAAAGTCTATATTTGCTTGAAAGCAATTTTTTTGGGATCGAAAAACTCGACTATAGACTTCTCCCAAGTTCAAGTTACGAAAATCGTCTTGATCAAATAATTTTTATGGGAGGCATTCCCTGAAGTGAATGCATGCATGATGCTTATTCAATGCAATTATTGAATTTATGACATTCCTTAAAGTGACTGCAAGCATGATGATTATTCCATGCGATTATTGGATTTATGACATTCCTTGAAGTGAATGCAAGCATGATGATTATTACGTGCGATTATTGGATTTATTTTATTCCTTGAAGTGAATCAAGCATGATGTTTATTCCATGCAATTATACAAGCATGATGTTTATTTCATGCGATTTTTGAATTTGTTTCATTCCTTGAAGTGAATGCAAACGTGATAATTCACTATATGGTTAGTGAATAAAACTCAATTATGTGACAGAGTATCATTGATGAGGATATGTAAGAAAAACATACTCCATTTTTCACACATTAATGTTGTCTTACAGACACAATATCATATAAGGGTTTTAAATACCTATCAGTCTCCGCTCCATTCCCTGAACTGAATGTGATATTTTATAGCGGAAAGAATAAATGTCACATTAGTAATTGTGATCATGATTGAGATCATAAAATAGACATGGATAAGATGATTATTTTGAGAATATTTATATCCACAAGAAGTGGAATTATAAAGATGACAAGAATGATAGAGATCATATTAAAATCTTTATGTTATCAATGCGATGGTACAAACCATTGATCTCGTATTTGTCAAACGCCGAAGTATTATGGACTTTATCCATAATCATGAATGATAAATTAAAGAAAATATAAATGGATTTTCTTTGTGGCGAAAATAATGGTGTTATTGATCCAACTCAATTGGATATTGATAATTTTCTCATAATCCTTTAAGAGAATAATCCGCCATTTATTTTATTTTCTTTAGATCTTTTATTTATTTTATGTTAATTTATTTTCATTTATTATTTATGTTAACTTACTTTATATATTATTTATTTATCTTTTATGTTAATTTTTTTCTTAAAAGAATATGATTACTTCCGGAATAAAATATGTAATAATTTATGGCGATTTATGCTTAGCAGAAAGTGCAAGTACTCATAAAATACTTAAGCATAAGAAATATTTTTCCCATTTAAATACAAAAGAAATATGAGTACTCTATCTCAAAGTACTAAAATATCAGTGCTTCGGAAGAGCTCTTGAGAGCTTATCTTTGATCCAATTTGATATGGTGTGCTATTTTTTTAATATTTTTCAATTCCCCGAAGTGAATGGTACAGAGCACATATTTTTTATTTTCCGAAGCGAATGAAATAAAGCACGTCTTAAAAGGTGCATAATTATGCATATTTCCCATTTTAAATGCATGGGAATAATGTGAGTACTATATCCGGAAGTACTAATATCATAGAAAACTCCGACTGAGCAAATATATTATTTGTCAAATGAGACTTTATCTCATATTTACAGTGCCTTATGCTCGTTGAGCAAATATGTTATTACCAAATGGAACTTTATTCCATATTTACAGTACATTATACTTGTCAAAATGGCAAAGAGATATTGAGTTTTAAAGATATAGAAATATATTGAGAATATCAGTTAAAGGGATGATGACTATCTCAATATTACGAGTATAACTCAAGGCAATAATAAAATTTTGGCAAAATTATATGCATTGTTATCCATATTGTACTACATAATAATTAGTACAAATTGAAGCTCATGCTATTGTAAACTAGATTTTTATTGATTATTTTATTTGGCATGACCGGTTAGACCATCCCGGTTCAATTATGATGTGAAAAAATTGTTGACACTTTCATGTGGTCATTTATTGAAGAACTAGGAGTTTCTTCAAGATAATTTTTCTTGTGATACTTGCTATGAAAGCATTTTGATTATTCAATCATCAACAACTATGATAGAGTGCAAATCTATTTTCTGGAACGGATACAAGGTGATATATATGGGCCCATACACCTTTCATACAGTTTAGATATTTTATGATTTTTATCGATGTATCGACTAGATGGTTATATGTATCCTTGTTATTAACCCACAACTTGGTGTTTGCGAGGCTACTTGCTCAATTGATAAAATTATGAGCATATTTTCCAGATTATCTTATAAAGACAATGGTCTTGATAATGTTGATGACATATCATTTTATATGTAGTATCACTAATTCGCATCAAGCCAACAAATAATTATAAGTTCTTCCCATTATAAATGATTTTTGGTTAGGAATCAAATATTTCTCATCTCAATTTTTTGGGTGTGCGATATATATTCTAATTGCTCCACCAAAACGCACAAAGATGAATTTTGTTGGAAATATGTAAGAGCTTCTGATAGAGGAATTATTGACTATCATTTTGATGAGTTAATTTACACAATATTAGGGGGAGAAAATAAATAGCTGGGGAAAGAAATAAGTTGGAATGAATTATCATTTTTTCTTTTTGATCCATGTAATACATAATGTGAACTATAAGTTCAATGGATAATTCATTTAGCAAATCAATTGTCAGATGGTTTTATTGACCCTAAAAGAGTGACTAAGTCACGTATACCAGCTATGTATGCTCCGATTAAATTTGATGTCATAAAAGGACAAACTCTAATTGCTAATGAGTCTAACTTACGCTTAAAGCGTAGTAGATAAGTAAGTTCCAAAGATAAGAGATCCTCGAAAAGGAAAAAGGAGCTATATTTTATGATGGTCTGATCAAGGAATCAATGATTATGAAAATCTCTAGAAGAGATTAAATGGTCTCCAACAGAGACATTGACATGACTCAGGTACCTGACAATAAAGAGATCTCAATAGATTATTTCATGTCTGGTAATAAATGAAACTGAAATTAAATCGACGTCGTTAATATATTTGCATGCAATATAGCATTATAGATTTTATTTGATGATGTGGATCATGAATCATTGTCAATTGAGCAATATAAACAAAGAAATGATTGGCCAACATGAAAGAGACAATTGAGGCGAAACTAAAATCTCTTTTGAAAAGAGAAGTATTTGAGCCTATAGCTCGTACATTGAAATGTGTAAAACTCGTGGATATAAACGAGTCTTTGTGAGAAAGAGAAATCAAAAGGGGAAATCATAAGATATAAGCTCATTTGGTTGCACAAGGATTCTCACAAAGACATGAAATTGATTATGAGGAAAATATATTCCTCGATGGTGGATGCAACTACTTTTAGATTTTTATCAGTCTGACAATAAATAAAATTACTCGGTTTCTGCCTAATGAATGTTGTTACATCATATTTGAATAGGTCTCTTGACAATAATATTTACATGAAACTTCCAGAAAGATTTTGATTGTCATAAGCAATTCATTCAAGTTCTCGAGAACATTATATTGAATATATTTTTATGGCTTGAAACAATTTAGGCGTATTTGGTATAATCGCCTCATTGAATACTTAGTAGCATAATGCTATATGAATTGTTTAATTTCTCCGAGCATTTTGATTAAGTGGATTAGTTCTGAACTTTTATTGTTGTCGTTGATTTGAATATAGTTGAGACTCGTGAAGAGATCTCCTCAAATCCTTGTGCATCAATCGACATATAAAAAGATGTTGAAAGAGACTTTATATGAATAATGCATATTCATTGATCACCCTTATGGTTGTTAGGTCTTTTAGTGTAAACAAAGATTCTTTCTGCCTCAAGAAAAGGGTAATGATATTCTTGGTCTAAAAGCACAATATATAAATTATTTGATCTGGAAGCATCGTATCTTAGCTGGTCCAGAAATATTATTTAAGTGCTACGAGATCATTACCTTTAAATAATTATTATGCACGAGGCAAAGCCGAAATATGTGTTTGGCTAAACATATCCTAAAAATATGTGAATGTTTTTCAAAAGATAAGCTGCAAGCTATCTTGTAAAGAGGTAATACAAAATTTATATCTCAAGGTGGATATATCAAATATGATAAAACGAAACATATTTATTCAAGTTTCGTCCTTCATGATTTTTAGATTAATATTATTCAATGAATCATTTCAAGCAATGATTTGGAAGATTTGTCCACTAGTGCATGATCTACTTCAACATTTGAAGTTTGTATTCAATATTGAATTATGAAGATTCAAAGATCTTATATGATATTTTCATGAGAGAAAGTAAATACGCGTTGCACTTTTTTTCCCTTAACCGAGGTTTTGTCCCAATGGGTTTTCCTGGTAAGGTTTTTAATGAGGTAACATGTTATGCGTATCAAAGATGTGTGTACTTTTTTTTCCTTCACTAAGAAATTTTTTTCCCACAGGGTTTTTATCTTAGTAAGGTTTTAACGAGGCACATTATCTTCATGGATATCCAAGGGGGAGTGTTATGAATATATTTATTCATGGTGGATATCCATATATTAAGTTAAAGTTTAATGAGCTATATTATTAGGGTTTAATACCCATTGGAATTAGAGTTTCCATCTTATGCCTATAAATATAGGCTTTTGGCCAAAGCTTTGTACACAACCCTACTTTGAGAATATAATACAAACCTCTCTCTCTTTTGTCTCTCATCTTTGATCTCTTACTTTGTTCTTATATTTTACTTTATTCACAACACTCATATAATAATAAATATTAAAAATTAAATTCTAATAATAAATATTAAAAAATTAAAATTAAATATATTTAATAAAAAAATTATGGGTCCTGTGTCGTCGCCTTTATGGCCCATCCAGAAATGACTGTTTATCTCATTCATTCATTCATTCTGATGTACGTAATATTATACCGTGCGTACCATTTTAGTCTCTGGCTTATTCCGATGCTCTAAAAAATTATTCACACACCGGTTAGAAACATGAAAATAATGACTGTTATCACATTCAATATGGTATCCGAATATTTTCAACAATTGAGCAACGTTGATGGCAAGCACATTTTTGGTATATATTCAACTGTGTCATGGATATGCCGTCTAGGTTACATTGTGTCATGGATATGCCGTCTAGGTTACATTGTGTCATGGATACACACCTTGCTCCATCAATGGTTATACAGAGGATGTGGTCATTTCGCCAACCATCTTCAAAATGGCTAAAGAAGACATCACTGGATTTTGAATACAAGCAACCTTCGCCATTGGCCTTCCCCTTCCAAAAGTTTCGCGAACCACCGATCTCCGGTGTGAAAATTAAACCAACCCTACATGACCATATGTAAGAGAAAGTCACAAAAATCGGTACATACATCATGATTACCGATACAGATGAAGTAAGAGATGTTGGATTAAATAACTATTAGCTTAATTTTTATTTTTGATAAAGATAAACTATTATCTTAGTTTGAATTTTAGATAAACTCTTAATCCAAAAATAAAGAGATAACAGATAGAGTTTTTATTTAGTTTAAACTGTTAATTGTAAAATGAGTCTTGTAATCAAGTCTATAAAAGGCTATGCAATGTATTAGTTTGACATATGAATGAAATAAAAGAGAAACAATTCATTCACATGTTACTACAGGGTATTAGTCTAGGATTAGATGCATAAATCCAAATCAAATAATATTGTTTTTCTTTCGCATCTTCCAGAAAAATTTATCTGTCAATATCAATTCTAGTGGCGATGATTTTTCAGAACAAGTATCTTAGTCCAATGCAAAGAGTTGTTAAGCAAAGAGTTTGAAACCAAGAACCTAGAAAATTAAGATATTTCCTTGGCGTGAAAGTTGCTTGATCTAGTAAAGGTCTGGTAATAAACTAAAGAAAATATGTACTGGATTTACTCTTATAAGCCGACTTGTTGGGATGTAAGCCTGCTGATACTTCGATGGAAGCTGGATTAAAGCTTAGAAGAGAAGAAATGGGTGCTGAAATCGATAAAAATCAATTCAGAGCCTGGTTGAAAAACTTATCTACTTATCTCTGATCAGACCAAATATTTTATTCCTGTTATATGATAAGTTAGTATATGACTAATCCTAGAGAAGAACAATTAAAGGATACTCATCAAATTCTAAGATACCTAAAAGTACACCGGGCCATGGGTTATTCTTTAAGAAAACAAAAGACAGAATAATTGTTGTGGCTGTTTAGACTATTGGGAGAATTGAAAGTGAAGCATGATGGAAAATTAGAAATGTTTAGCGACAACCGATATGCAATTTAACACAAAGCATGTGGAGATCGATAGATACTTTATTGCTAAAAAATTAACACTGAGATTGCAACCTTGACTTACGTCTCTATAAAGGAACAACTAATGATGTGTTTACTAAAGCTCTAACACACATGTGAACCAATGATTTCCTTTATTATTAATGGGGATAAAAATATACAACAATCATTTAGATATTGAGAATACTCAATAAATGTCTTCTAATATACTAATAGTCAAAAGTGCATATTCTTCTTTTTAATCAAAATATAAGTTTGGGTATACCGTTTGACAGTCTCCAAATTTATCGTATGATTTAAAAGTATCACGCCAGTAATCAACAATTTGTGCATCATTTAACAATGGGTTTAATATATAATAACTTAGACGTAAGTTAACATGCACTAAATGCACATGGTAGGTCAACAATAACCGACCAACCAACAATATCTATAACCATTAAACCTACCCAACTTTTGGGTCTTAAGGTATCAACATCATTAACGGTCATATACATATGGTCAAAATATAGGAGGATTTTGCTACATACATATTAACCTTTTAAAACTTATATTCTATTAAACTACATTGAGATTAAATCCTTACACATATTGCTTACCTTTTCGAAAAAGATGTATTCGATATGTAGTCGCATGTTGATTTTGTTGTCGGACCTACTCATTGAGATTAAATCCTTACACATATTCCGTTAATATCTACAATGCTTAATCACTTATTAAGTATTAAAACTTCTAAATAATTGTATAGAATATCAAATATATGACCATAAATAATTGATAAGAAGAATAATTAGAACCTAAATCATCCGTATATAGATGAAGTAATAATCAAATGGATACGAATATTCAAAGTAAGTTAACAAGTTCATAATACAATCATTAAAGTTTTGATTTTCAATATTTAAAACAACAACAAGGTCCACATGAAACTTCAAGCAAATGGTTACTTATTTCATATTTTGAGTTCTCATTCGAGGCACTCGAATCCCTTTGCCATGGCTTCAACTGTTGGCTGACCCTATAAGTTAGTAAGCTACATCAATAACGCAGAATTTGATGCATGTTAACATATATTTAAACATTGATTCAAATTTCAAACTTTACATTCATCTTTTTCTGTTTCAACCCACCAACAATGTGATCTTGTTTAAATGGGATAACCTCATGTACCAATGTTACATAATCACCACCAATCGTCTCTTCGGGATTTAACTCCTTAAATTCTAGTTTATCCT
Organism: Abelmoschus esculentus; assembly: GCA_035048815.1. NCBI lineage: Eukaryota > Viridiplantae > Streptophyta > Magnoliopsida > Malvales > Malvaceae > Abelmoschus > Abelmoschus esculentus. Next base: position 20,308,734 of record JAUCBN010000012.1, on the reverse strand, counting down.
CTATTGTATCTTCTTTATCAAGGCCGATGTCAAATTTTGAATATATTATACGCATATCCTTCTTTAAATAATCATATCGGCATTCAAACCGGAAACTTGATCAATAAGTGTTTTATATTCAATAGTCAGATTCTTCAATCTCTCTTTAATTTTATTTTCCTTCTCCATACGAGAGTTGAGGCTCTCTTTTATTTCACCCATTTCAGAAATTATCTTCTCCAAGAGGTCCGTAACCATATTAGTACTACCATCATTCTTTCCACCTTCATTTTTCTCCTCAAAACAATAATCATCAGAACCAAGTACCTACAAACATTCAAAATATTTCAATTCATGATATTACAAACCCTATATAATACATAATTTAGTAAGATACTTTCATTTTTGGCTGGTTTTTCTTCCTTTAGACGGTTGAGAATCTTGTCGACCTCCTTCCTGCCTCACGTATGAATTCGAGCACAATCATCAGGAATAACATATTCTCTACTCGGAATATCACTCCAATAATCAAATAACCTAACCTGTATTTTAAATAAATAATAAGATCATAATAAAAAAATCAAGCTTGTAAGAATAAAGTAAATTAAGTAATACACTATAAATGAACCATAAGTAAATAACACATTACCTCAAGGATGACAATGCATCCAGTCATATATGCGAAGCCAGCACGAAATTGACATTTCGCTACTCCATCCAATAACCTCTCATAGGCATATTTACACCAATTCAGTTTGCCACTCAATCTAAAGGCACACAATAATTTAAAATTTTTCATGGAAGGAATAAGTTTGACATTGTGACATAAGAAGACACCTATAATGTATAAAAGAATACGAGCTTTCAATTCATCTCCCTCAAAAGCTTCACTAATTATCTCAACAAAAATTTCTTGATAGGTAGCCTTTAGACTGGTTTTGAAATTTTGAGCTTGTTCTTTGCCACTCAATTTTTTAGTGGTCTTCTCAAAATCCAAACCTTCATTCTTTAAACTCAAAACTGCATCGATATCTTCTAGCAAAATAGGAACCTTATGTCCACTAAATTCCATCATGGAGATGTCAAGGTCAAACTTTTCTGCTAAATTGCGACATAAATCACTATGAATTGCTTGTGATTTCAATCCAAGTAAAGACCCAAAGCCTAAATCGTTAATAACACTATCGATCTTTAGCTTACGCATCTCTTTAAACAGAATAGACAATTTTTTCAAACTAAATCTCAATGACATATCCTACAACATTGAATGCAGCAGAAATTAATAGTATGTTACACTTAAATATATCATGTTAAGACATGTATCAACCAAAAGTAGTCTTTAAAAAGAAGTATATACATTCACATACCTTTTTTTCTTTTTTCTTCTTACCGAAATCTTTTAACTTGCCGTTTGATATCCATTTAGATTGAGCCAGCTTCTGCTCCTCATATCTATCGATATAAGGCTTCTTCTCGGTATCACTAATTTCAGCCCACTGTAAACCAAGTTCTTTCCTCACCTTTATTCAATCCAACAATTATTAATTTTGAAGGATGTGTAAACATTATAAACTAATAAAGAACACAAAATCGTATTCATTTTTTCTCACTTATACTATTGTTGATTTTCTTCTTATCATCTTTCAGTCATGAACATTCACTGATACTATGCAAGAATAGTTTTAGAGTTAGAGTACGCAATAAAATAAAATAAACAATATGTCATGTGCTTTCAAAGTTAACTTACTAGAATTGAAGATATGATGTTACTATTTTGGGCGCCTCCTCTATAGTATCTACGTCTCCCTCGCTACGATGCTCCATCAACTTTTCCGTTGGTCAAACTTTTGAATTTAATTTCAACTAATTTAATCATAAGTCAAGGAAGATTGTTACTCTATTATACTATAACAGGAGAACTCAAACAACAATAGAATTAAAATTCACATATGAAAGATTATAAAAATTATAAAAAATTCATAATAGTTCGAAAATATAGTTTATAATGCGAGATTTTATTAAAAAGGAATGTTTTAGAATCGAAAATATAAAATACCAAACAAACTAAACATATGGAAGCTATGTTTATCTACTCATTCTTATATCCTTAGTGAGCATGCACGAACCCTAGATATACCTGTTGAGACTATGAACATAGGTATGAGTGTTACTAGTTCTTTTGGAGAGATCATAGTTGTTGGAAAAGTTTATAGATGTCCCTTAACTGTTCAAGGGCATATTTTTGTTGCCGATCTTATGGAGTTACCTTTTTAAGGATTTGATCTAATTTTGGGTATGGATTGGTTAGTTGAACATAGAGCTGTTGTGGACATTAGGACCGATTAGTTGAGCATAGAGTTGTTGTGGACATTAGTTGAGCATAGAGTTGTTCTGGACTTTCATGGAATTTTTCCTGAAAAGTTACTTGGTTTACCACCTAACCGTGAGGTTGAGTTCGGTATTGAGTTAATAGAGGGATTCTTACCAATCTCTATTACTCCTTACCGAATGGCGCCGAAGGAGTTAAAAGAGTTAAAGTTTTAGTTGCAAAAGTTGTTATATCATGGGTTTATTTAAGTTGAAGATATACCATTGTCAGTTAATGTCGTTATAGGTTGAAGTAAACTTTAAAATTTTACGTTTTAGTCATCAAACTTAGAAAATCCAATTAGTTGACCTGTATATATTTATTTAAGCGAAAAATTCAAGTGCAAGCATAAAATATACTTAATTAAGGATTGATAATTTTAATTTCTTAATTAGTTCATAAATTCTAGAAAATTACAATTAGATCCCTAAAACTTTTCGATTAAAATTAAGATTTGTTTCTCATTAGTTTCCGTTGCAAATTTGAAATCAGTCCTTGCTTACACATATGATCTAATTAAAACATCTAGATAAGATAAAAAGAAAATTTTAGGGTCGTTTATCGGGACAAGTCTCTAGATTAGCCTCGGTATTCCCCGTGCAGCTCGTTCGAGTCGGGTGACGTCTAGACTGGGTCAAGCGGTTAGAAAATTTCAGTTTTCTTTCCATTTAAACCAAAAGTGGGATTAAATCTAGGGTATTCAAATTCGGGTATCCATGTATTCGGGTATCCGAAATATCGGGTACTCAAAAATTCGAGTATCAAAAAATTTGGATAATCGGGTACCCTATTTTTTATTTTATTTTTACTAATCTAAAATCTAATCCTTAAAATATATACATGAATTCAAAAGTTTTAATTACATAATTCAACATCCAAATATAAAAATTTAAAACCCTAGTTACATAATCTAAACATAAATTTAAGACCCAAATTGCATAACCTAAATCGAAACAAAATATAAGGCCTAAGCAATTTTTTAATATTTCATAAAATTTTTAATTAGTTTAATTTATTTTATTATACAAAAATAATTATTTAAATAATAAAGAATCTTGAGTTGATTTTTGTCTTGGTTAATGCACATGAAAAAATAGTGTATATCTAAACGAGTAAAGATCGAATTTTACCCATAGGAGAAAAGAATGAAGATATTATGCGGGAGAAAGAGAAAAAGTAAATGTGGAGAGAGAAAATAAAAAAAAGAGAAAGTAAGGATAATAGTTTTAACTTTTGATCCATGGAAATTCATTCATTTGTTAACCAAATCAGCCCCTCGAATCGAACAAACTACCATCGATTACCATCGTCTTGTTCAACCATCGTTGATTGTTAACCACCGTTGTTGATCTACATTGATCATTGAATGTTATTAACCTTTTTAAGGGATCTTATTCAGGGATTCTCAATGTTCTAAGCAGGAACGAAGTTAGGATCATACATTAAGAGGGGTAAAGATCTATTAAGCTTTTAAATCTAAAAAGTGGGAGGGACAAAAACCTTATTTTATTACTATTTAAACTAAGAGAGATCTCATGTGCAATTATATCAGAAAAAATTGGGAGGGGCAAGAGCCCCTCCCATACACAACATAGATTCATACTTGGTTCTAAGTTCATTAGCATAGTCCCTTGTGCCAAATTTGAACTTGATAAATTATTTTTATGTGTTTAACCTTAAGTATTAATTAGTGAACAAAGTCAATTAGTAATTGTGGTATTCGTATAATTATAAGAATTGTTTAGGCTCGAATATAGAATCAAGATGAGCATTTGAGGAGCTCGAGTAAGTATTTATCGCCTTGGCTTAAAATTAAGGTATATCGAAATCTTGTCGTTTTATGAGCATCATAAGTGTTATTGTTTTACGTGTAAGTATCTGCAAAATAGATAGACAATGAATATACATGTTTGGTGACCGAAAGTATGAGACGATATCTATATGAGACATGATGATGTTATGATTATGATGAGACTTAGGGAAAAACTTAAAGGTTGTGTAAGATCGTTTGAGATACTCATAATTATTTGATGATTGTTTAATTGGGTGATAATTTTGACGTCTTGTATGTTTGTTCGAATAGATTAATATATTTGATAAAAATTATGCATGAAGGATAAATAATGGTAATATTTGAATAAATGATCATGAAGTCGGTAATTAAAATTAATTGATTGAATACATTAGTAAACAAACCCTAATAAGAATAAAAAAAATTTGAATAAATGATTATTTGTGTTCATTTATGTTTGTTTATATCCATTTATTATGTTAACGAACGATCACAAACAAGCTACATTCCTTAACTAATGAATAAGAACAAAAAACATTTGTGTTTATTTATATTTATGTTATTTTATTTGTTTGGTTAAAGTTAAACGAACGAACATGAATGTACCCTCGTTCATGTTCGTTCGGTTCGTTTAGGCTACCTATCAAGGTAATGCCAATAAAAAAGAAATATTGTTGCTATTAGATAATTCAAATTTAAATAATTTATCTTTGTTATGTGTATGCATTATTAGATGATTAATATTAATAAATAAATAAATAAATAAAATCTTATAAACACACCGAAATTCAGAAAAAAAAAAGATCTATTATAAAGATAAAGATGAAGGATTCAACTAATTTAATGGGATAAGTTACTACTTTTATGAATTATGTGTTTCAATTTTAATATCATAAATTAAGTAAATAAAATTAAGAATATGACCCTTATAATTAACTTTTACGATACTCGATTCGAATTAATAAATAAAAATATAAAAAATTAAAGGTAAACTGATTATCTTTTTATTGTCTCTTTTGATGTTATATTTTAAAATTGTGAGTTTAGAGTTTAAGGTTAGAGATTATGGTTAGAGTTTAAAAATAAAATATAAGGTTCAGGGTTTAAGGTATAAAAATTAATATTAAAATTTAATTTTAGAAAAAATTAAATTAAGACAAAAAATATAATTAAATACATGAGAGTTTTGTTCGAAAAGAATAGTTTCTTAAGGGCGTAAATCTTTCATCTCTTTCTCATGCATTTATTTGTGTCTCCGTTTCAAATTAGAGGTTTAAAATTTAAAATTTAGGGGTTATAATTAGGGTGTAAGAAATTAAGGATAAATTATAATTTTAGGGAGTAAAGTTTAAGATTTAAGATAAAAAAAAAAATTGATTTAAAATTTTTTTAATAAAAAATAAATAAAAGAGACAAATAATTTTTTCTCTTTCAAAGTTTTCAAACCTGCAAGTTTGACTATATAGTGTAATTATGATAATAATATGAACCGCTGAAAGACAAAAATCGAAAAAGTTTTCACTTTTGTGATGTCTGACACATTACTAATACTATGCTGTACATAATAAAGTAGGAAACAGTACCTGAAACTGTCACCGAAGTTTCAATCTCCGGCGTCCGTTGAGAAACCGAAGGTTGCTGAAGCGGTTGCTGATGGGTGGTGGTGTATTTTCTTTGAAGAACATTGTTAAGTGCTTCGAAGATTTCAGGGGACATGTTGGTGGGCAAGTTATGGAGCTTACGTTGCTGTCTGTCCATGGACCAGTAAGACGGGGGGTAATGAGAGGGTTGCTGGGACGGCGGTGATTGGTGCTGCTGGTGGTTGTACACTGGTACTGACGGGCCTTTTTGTAGTCGCGGAGGAGTTTGTCCCATTTGTCGTTGCATTGGTTTTGGCTACGGAAACAGCCGTGATCCCAGCAATAGTTCTCGATCCATTTCCACCTTAATTCGCCTGGTTTCGACGGTGAGGTAGTCGAAGGTCTAGCGCGGCGTTCGTCATCGATTCTTTTGGCAGTGATGAGAGTTAGAGTTTCTTGGATTGTCCAATTCCCTTTGCGGTATTCACGGTTGGTGGAGGTGGTTGGTGTGGTGATGTACGGTGGTTGATGGTGGTGGTGGGAGGCAGAAGGTAAGGGTGGAAGAGTAGGATGTGGTGGTGGTAGAGGGTTGGACATGGTTTAAGCATGGGAGAGATGGGGAAACGGGTAATAATTGTGTGTGTAGAATTTACATGGTTTTGTTATGGAGGGAAAGGGCATATTTTTATAATAAAAATATTAGTAGTATTTTTTGGTATATATATATATATTTTGACCCTTAAATTTGATTTTATTGTTCAAATTGGTACTTGGGCTTTTTTATTATGTTCCTCGATAGGGATGATAATATAATCTGAATTTGATTCGAAGAAAAAATTCAATCCAAAATTAATCAAAATAATTCTAAACCCGAAATCGAAAAAAAGTTCGAGTTCTAATAAGAGGTGAATTGGATATGAATATTGCAATGATCTGATTTGAATTCGATCCGAATTCATATCCGATACGAGTCCGATCCATATACGAGTCAAATTGATATTTGAATTTTTTTGAAAGTCCGATTACTAATTAGATTAAACTTGATTTTATAAAATCCGATCCATTAACATCCTTGTTCCTAGATTTATTGTTTTAATGTAATTATATTTACTTATCGTTACTATTATATTTTATCTTTTTAATCTTATTCCTAATTTCATAAATGATCATAATTAAAACAAAATAATATAATTCGTTAATCAAATCAATTAACACAATTCACTATCGGCTATTTAGCTATTTACGTATCCTTAGTATTATATTTATGCATCCATCGAGATCTCAATTTCAAGTTCAAATCATGTTAGATTTTTCTATTTTCTTTTGCTCATTTAGTTGTTTCATTTCATTCCTATCATGTTTACCATGGAGGGGCAGCCTAGGGTTTCCAATGCCTTCTTCCTTTGCCCCCAATCCCCTCCCCTCTTCACTTAGGACCACCATCAATACAGCCAACGCACCCATATTGTCTTTCTAACGCCGTTCGAATCTCGTGAATTATATAGACTTGAGTCTTATCAACGTGATTTCAGAATTAATCGAGACTCTTTTAACTCGATTCGAGAAAGAATTGTGTGTTAAACCCTCTTGCTCGTTGTCATTGTGTGCTCGGTTAAGAAAAGAGTAAAAGCACAAAAGTTTGGGATATGAGAATGACCCATGCACGTAGCAATGTAGAGAGAAGATGGGAGACTGAATGGATGTGGAAATCCATGAGCTTTACTACCATGTTGGTGACTAAAAGTAGTGGCTGGTGCAAGCTTAAGTACCCCAATCTTTAATACAGATAGAGGAACTCCACTATAGCATTAACAGTGACATTAAGAGGATTGTTGGTGTATGTTACGGGATTATTATACCTTTTAAAAAGATATGTTTGATATGATGTGTAACAGTAACGTTTTTATAGTTTAGTTTTTTTTTTTATGTAAGGTTAAAACTTTCACTTCTCATTATGGGTCACCAGACAGTTAAAAGATTACTCTGATACTATTTATTACGAGATCATTTTTTCAAATAAATATGTCGTTTAAGATATATAATGACACTATTTTTATAGCTCGAAACATCATTTTTTTAGATGTGTGGTTAACATCACTACCTTTGCGTGACATGCACACCTTAAGATTAAATCTTAACTCCTAAATATTAATCATAAATTTAAAATTTTAAAACATAACCCTTAAATCTTATATTATAAACTCTAAACTAAATCTCTTAATATTAAATTAAATCCACCTTTGAAAAACTTGTTTTGTACCGTCAGTCCATAAAATAATATACAGAGAGAGGAAGAGAGAAATAAGATTCTCTTATGCTACGTAAAACTTTTAAGTTTTACACTTTTTTGGATCGTTAGGTGAAAGTAAATGGATGGATGAGATTAACAGTTAGAAATGTAAAGATTATCGCTTAAAAAAATAAAAAAATAATCTTAGCTATGTTGCATACATATACATATACATATACATATACATATAGGGACAAGAAACAAAAAATTTCGAAATTATAAGGTACGGGTATGATAAAAGCACGATAAATATAAAATAAATTTTACATTCCAAAAAATATAAAATAAATAAGAAGTCATACAAATTTTATGTGAGCATGCCATCGCACATAATTATACACTTATAGCTAAATTATATGAGCAAGAAAAAGTTGACCCTAAACAAGAAAAAAGAAAAATTTGAGAGAATAAAAATATATCATGCAGCCCAAATTATACTTATTACGTATCTAATACGGGTGCAAATTATCTATCTCCTAATCGTGCCTCCATTGGTACCTTTATTTTAAATTAGTGGTTTTAGAATTTAGGGTTTAAAATTAGGGGTTGTGGTTAAGGTTTAGAAAATTAAGTGTATGGAGTATTTTTAGGGTGTAAGGTTTAGAGTGTAGGATGTAGAAAATTAGGGTTGAGGTTTAAAATTTAATTTTTTAAGATTTTTTAGTAAGAGACATAAAAAAACACGATTAAAAGGCAAAAGATTTTTACTCTTCTAATATGGTATATATTAGGTATGGCATTCAATTTAAGTACTTGTGCTTCTTAGCTAATAAGTGTTTGTCAAACAAAAATTATCAAAATTTCACAATATTCATTCTCAGGCAAACGTGATCATAGAATTGGCAAACCCCAACTCCGCAAACATTACTTTACTGTCGTGAGCCAGCGATTTTGAGGCTAACGGAATCAGCTGATCCAGTTGAGAATAGCAGAATGAACACAACAGCAGCAAAATTACAAAGAAATAACAGTAAATATACATAAATAAAACCATCAGTTAGGACAATCATGTCGAGTGGACATCGGTTCATCACTCTGCCCTAGGAGACTACAAAATTTTGTCCAGGATTTTCAACTTGAAATATTGAGTTAAAACCTAATGGTTCCCATTCCTACTCCCAAAATGTTATCACACATGCATATCCTATATAAACTTGAATGCATGACAGTCAAAGCAAACACCCAAAGCTCTAATCTTTAGCTCGGATGTAAGGACTGTTTAAATAAATTTAAATGATTTATTTATTTAGTGAGTCATAAAATTTAGAGTCAATGGGGAGTTAAAAATTTGAAATGTAAAAAGTTAATATGGATTACTAGTCATTATGGAGTTTAATATAGAAGTTATAGGAGTTACAAGAGTTATGGTTTTTATTAGGTTTTATTAGGTAATAATGCCTAGTATCTATACAATGGCTTTAACTATTGCTTTGTAAAGTGTGAGTAAGAGTGAGAGTGTGAAAAAAAAGATAATGGTGGTGTGTCAAAGTGGGAGAAAGCTAAGTGGGGTTGAGTGTGACTGTGGTGAGTGTGAGAGAAAATAGAAGAGATTCAAATGAATAAAATAAAGTATTTCAAAATAGTATTGTATTTGTCAATTGCCCTAACAATTTTCATTCTGCGGGTAATTTTATTTTGTGGACAATTTTTATTCCTGGGCAATTTCATTCGAACTCTATTTGATTTAGAGTCTTCACGGACAACATTTCTTTGTAACCTACATCCTTAAGTAGGGATGGGCACGGGTCGGGTCAGGTCGGATTTTCGGCCCACCCGTACCCGACCCGAAAATCATACCCTCCACCCGTCACCCGACCCGACCCGGGTTGGTCGGGTTGGGTGAAAAAATCCGACCCGAACCGACCCGATTTTTAAGCTCTAAAATCCGAGCCGACCCGAATCATTAAAAAAATTAAAATTTTAGGGACTAAATTATAAAAAAATAAATTTTAGGGATATAATTGTAAAAATATTTAATTTTAGTGACCTAATTGTTAAAAAAATTAATTTTAGTGACTAATTGTATAAAATATATATAAAGAGGGGTCATTATTGCAAAAATCCCTAAAATATATATGAAAAATTACACTATTAATCTCGGGTCGGGTCGAGTCGGATTTTTTCCACCCTAAATCCGACCCAAACCGAACTCGAGATCACCCTTAAAAACCCCCCGACCCATCCCAAACCTAAATTTTTTACCAAAAAATCCAACCCAATCGGACCGGGTCGGGTCGAAACCCGTCGGATTCGGGTTCCATGCTCATCCCTATCCTTAAGCAGTATGGATCACGCTGGGTCTTGAAATCTGAATTTTCTTCTATTAATATTTATTTTACGAGTTGTACTTATCTTAAAATCTTAATTGTGTCATCTTTGGTCGAATCGGATAAAACTTTTTCGTCCGAAGTTATATCACCAGAGTCTTGTATGACGTTCTCCCTAGAAGCTGTTACTGCTCTTAGTATTTCCTCATCTTCATTGGTTTCGTCTGTTGGAACTAAAGAAGTTTATGAGCCAGAGTTGCATGATAACTCATTGGACGCAAACTGTTGATATCTTCATTTTTTTTCTCCAATTCTTTTTTGTCAACTTGGTCACACCAACTTTTCGAACCGGAATAAAATGGAATCTTGGTCACAATTATTAAAAAAATAGTAATTTTGAGTCATATTTCGAATGGGTGAAGATGAAAATTTGAATAATAATTTTATAAAATCTTATTTTATTTCATGAGATCTTTATAACGGTATCTCATATGTTCAAAGTAGGGTAATTGCGAATTGAATAAGAAAAAAAACTCCTTATCCCATGTTAATGAAATAGATGGAACGGTATATATTTATATACACTTACCTACTTTTTTATATTGACTTTAATGAAAATTATGTTTTGCATATAGGCGTGGGGTGCAAATCATCTACCTTCTAATCGTGTCTCCATTGATTAGAAAATAAGGGATAGGATTTAAAATTCATTTTTTTAAAGAATTTTTAACAGGAGGAATGAAGGTACAAATTGAAGCAAATTGAATCCACTTAGGTTGAGGTACATCCGCATGACGTGGGTAATGAGTAGAAATCCTCTACCTCTTTATCATGCCTACATCAATGCTTTCTATTAAAAATTTCTAAAAAAATTAAATTTTAAACCTTAACTCTTATTTTCTATATCCTAAACCTTAAACCCTAAAAAATATATCATACACCTAATTTCCTAAAACCTAACCACAACCCCTAACCTAAAACCTAAAGCATACACTCTAAACCTTCTAATTTGAAACAGAAGCACGAATGGAAGTATGAAAAAGAGATAGGCGATTTATACCCGCGAGTGATAAGAATTCTTGAGAGACCAACAACCAAAAATAAATCTAATTCGATCATTTTCAAATCAAATTATCTTCTTATGTATTGATAGTCTTTCAATTACCAATCACATTACGATCCTAGATTCCCTGATGGCATTCATTTATGTGTTGCTTGGAGTGTAGTGTGACAAGTGGGAGCGTTTAGATGCAGAAATTTTCAGTAGTTTCAAGTGGCATGGCGTTTCAAGCAAAGCGTCCAGCTAGAATTGTTCGTTATGGTAATTATTGGGAAACTCTTGTGCCTCTTTCGTCGCCATTCTTTGTCTTTTCTTCACTTTATGGAATCAACCGGTCCGTGACTGCCTTAGTGAATGAACAGTTGTCGGATTCAAACAACACAAACAAAATCTGAACTCCCAAAAACAGTAAAATCAAAGACATGTTCACTAACGAAATCCAAGAAAGAGTAAAGCTGTAATCATTTCATCATTCTAAAACGTCACTAATGGCTAAGGCCATATGTAGCCTTTACTTCAACCTCTTAACTGAAAATTCCCATCTCCTCCAAAAGAGTGGTGGCCTGCAGGAGCAGGAAGATTAGTTCTCTCAGAACCCAAGGCACTTAACCCTATTCCTTGTTGTTGCTGGTGCTGGTGTTGTTGTTGTTGCTCTCTTTGTATTCTTACTATTTGCCCTACCCCAAGGAAGTCCCTAGTCAATCCATCTGATCCACTGCCGCTAACATTCAAATTTTGCTGGTGTTGGTGCTGATGTTTTCCTTGTCCATGTCCGAAGCTATATGTAAGAAAAGGGCTGCTGTTGCTGCTGCTGTTGTTGTTGCTTGAAGTTGAGCCAATTTGAGCAGCTTTTTGGAGCAATGCGGTAGCTGACATTTGGGGCACCATGTTGATTTGATCTCCTCCCATTATGTTGCTCGAGAAATGTTCAGTGTTCACCAAACCTGGTGATGCTAGATTGAAGAAACTCGGTGCTGAACAAATCTGCTGAGGCTGATGTTCCTGATTCGACTCATGCAAGAAGAAAGAAGCTGACGACACAGACCCCATTGATGGAACGAGAAAGTGATCAAATTGAGCACCACTCGCGCCAGCACCGCCGGTAGTATTCTGGTCTTGCAACGATGAAACATGGGTTCCAACTTGAGATAAGTTTAAGCTCATTGGGGTACTACTTGCATTTAAATGGTGGCCAATGGATTCCAAGGTTCGCCTTGCATTTTCCTGAGTCAGTGCATCACAGAATGCCCTATGAGTGATGAAACTATCACGCCTGCAACAGTTTTAAACGGAAGGAATCTATTAGGTGATCAGTTGATGCAGATAGAATACAGGCAAAACAAAACAAAGGACAGGAGCTGGAGACAGAACTCAAACAGCAACTCTTGTCTGCCATGTTTAGGACATCAAATTATAAGGTTTTGAAAGCTACTATGTGTGAAGGAAATTGTTTCCAATCAATATACTTGACTGTCTAGCCATATAAGAGGACTCTTCTAAGTGTAAAAAACCCTAGAGGAGTAAGAAAATTATTAGTTGAATTTTAATATTAGTCCTTGTACTATGAGTAAGTTCTGAATTTAGTCATGTAGTAATTCATTTTGATCGTTTTTAGTCCAATAGTTTTGGAATTTGGAATCACTTTTGACCTGAACGATGACAGCTAAATTCATTTTTATTACATTCTGGCATGGTATTTTGGCATAATAGCCGCTCACTATGTTGTACCGATACGGACATAGAGATGAATATAAAAATAAATACAAGATACAATAAATACTAAAATTACAGGTACGGGTACAATAAATATAAAATAAAATTTATATTCTAAGGAACGTAAAAATAAAAAATAATAAGAAAATCATGTAAGCTTGACATCACTCGTACTTATATATTTATAATTGAATCATGCGAGTAAAAGAAAGTAAAAAAAGAAAGAGAAAGGGCGAAAAAAGTGTGGGAGTATAGATAAATAAGAAAAAAAATAGAGAGATGAAATACTAAAAAGTACCCAAGTCGTACCCAAGATATCCTCGATACGAGGACGTATCAAATGAGTAAAAATCCTCTATCTTTTTAACATGCATCTTTTCATGTATATAATAAAAAATAAGATATTTAAAATTATATTTAATATGAGAATATAATACTTATCTATTTAATAAAAAATCAACCATGAAGGCATGAACTACTGTTTTAAGAATTGGGTGTTCAACGAATGCAATAATTCAATGTTCCTTTTCGGTGTCTTAACATTAAATAAAAATAAAATTTAAACATTAACTTAAAATTCTAAATCTTAATTAAGTTATAACCCTAAAAAATACACTAATCGCAATTTTACTAAATCCTAACTATAAACCATATATAACTTTAATCCCTAAACTTAAAACCTAATTTTTAGTGTGAGACTATGAATAAATATAGTGTAAATCATCTACCCCTTCTCATGCCTCCATTTATGCCTTCACTTCTAATTAGAGGTTTATGGTTTAGGGGTTAGGGTTTTAGGTTAGAGATTTTAGTTAGGGTTTAGGGAATTAAGGGTAGGGTATATTTTTTAGGGCGTAGGGTTTAGGGTTTAGAATATAAAAAATAAAGGTTTAGGGTTTAAAATTGATTTTTTAGAAAAAAAAACAAAGGAGGCACCAAAGGAGGCATGGAGGAGGGGTAGAGGATTTTTGTTCGAATAAAGACACCCAAAAATAGAGGATTTCTATTCTGAATGCAACGAGAGATGTATTCAACCAAGTGTAAACCAATCAATCAAGATGCCCAACTCGGTTAGTCCCCTACAGATGAAACTGCAATTCCATTAGCAGAAAGACCATAGCTTCAAAGCTACAGTTAGAGGCTAAAATTACCATGAAAATGGTTAGCTTCAAGAGCAAAGACCCTGAAACAAGTCTAGCCAGCCCACGATATAACAAAGAAATGACAATAACGACGACAACAACATATGGCATAGCTGCACGTGAAGAGATGGGCGGTGGTTCCAAAGGAAAAAACAAAAGATGAAACTGTATGTTACTTTGTAACGCCTCTTCCTTTTGATGTATGCCAATGAGAAGAAACAAGACACATACACAAGGCAATAGGCATGCATGTCATGTGTTATGGATTGCAGATTTTGTACCATCATCATTTCATTTACATACCTTGAGAACAGAGTACCACAGTCACATCTGTACTCTCTTGTGCCACAAATCTTCGAATGAGCTTTCCAGTCGGATTGCACAGCGTACCACTTGGAACACTTGTCGCACTTCCATTTCTTCTCGCCGTGTTTCCTCGAGTAATGCTTTTTGATGCCCGTAAGGTCACCGAGTGGCCTCGACGGGTCGTGGTGGACGCATGTGGGCTCGGGGCAGAGATACACCTTCTTCTTTACATCTTTTGTAGTCTTCTGTCTAAGCTTCCATGGCAAATTATGACCTCTCCTGTGAAGCTGTAGGTTTTGCTCCCTTTGGAACCCTTTGTTACAGACCTCGCAAATGAACCTGTTTGTTGCCATTAGGCTCTTGGGAGACAGGGCTATAACTTCTGCATCTGGATCTGTTAAACACACACACGAAAAGCCAAGAAACAACAGATTCTTATATATATAATTCCAAACTTAAGGTTTCCTTATTTCTTCTGTAAAACTGTGACTCACTTGGTGTTCCTGGTTGGTTTCTCCTTTTCTTCTGTGGCAGCGGCGGTGGCGGAGCTGGCCCCATAGCTGAAGTTGGTGCTGTGGAATGCTGCTGCTGCTGGTTTTGACTATCTTCTCTAATTCCAAAGAAACCCCCCAACGAGGAAGATGCTTCCATCTGTGAACAAACCCCTTTTTTCTTCAAGTAGTTATATTCTTCTTCTATATTTTCTCGGCTGCCAATCATCTCTTTTGAAACCCCATTATCTAACATCACAGCAACAACCCCACATATCTGAAGAAAAAGCTGAGAGAATTGGAGCTTTATGTGTAGACTTTGATTGCTGGAAATCCTGAAAAGGAAAACATCTGAAGATTGAAAAGTAAGGAGAAAAAGGAAAGCTTGGGTACTATTGTGAGGAAATTAAGGGTTTCTTCTCTGATTCGGTGGCATGCAATCACACTCAACACATATGCTTTCCTCCCCAGATTTTCCTCTCTCTCTCAACCCTTTTTCCTTTACCTGAATTTGGACATAGCTGTAGAATTATGAAACCAAAATAAATAAGAATTTGAGAGTGAGAGAGAGAGGATAGAGATGAAAGAATGAGGTAAGGCCTACAGGTCGGTGGACCCAACCCATTCCCTTCTGGACAAACTTGCTTCCATCATCCTCCTGCATTTGGCACTCACTGTATATATACATACCAGGTGAAAACACCCGACTGTATTCGAAGTATGTTCTTGTTAGGTGAAACTGTGTACTTTGTTTTTCTGGATAAACAGAGTGGTTTTCTTGTTGTTTTACGTACTTTTTTCCCTTCAATTTTTCCTGCACATGTAAAGGGCATACGTAATCCGAGTATCCAACCACTTGCTTAATAAAAAAACGGGGTTGGTCTAAGGAATAGAAATTCTCTCCTTTTTTGTATTCACTAAAATTTTAAATTTAGGGTTTAAAATTAAAATTTAAGATTAAATTTTAAAATATATTAGATTTTTTAGGGTTTAAAGTTTAAGTTTAGTGTTTAGAATTTGTTTTTAGTATTAGATAGGGGTGTTTAGAATTGCCCAATCCGATTGATCGATCCGACGACCCGAAATAAAAATATCAGGTAATTACTGGAAAAAAAATTACCCGACCCGATAATTAGTGGGACGGGCTTGAGCCGAAAATTTTCAATTCTCGGGTACCCAACCCGACCCAACTAGTTTTATTATATATTTTTTAGTTTTAAATTATACTATATTTTTATTTTAGATTTCTTTAATATTTATACCTAAATTTAAATTTAAATCACTAAATTAGTTTTATGTTTGTATTACATATACTTTTAAGTTTTAAAAATTTTAAATATATTTTTATTAATTTACTAATACTGAAAGAAAAATCGGGATTAATACTTTTAACGTCATTTTAGTGATAAAATTTAATAAATATAGATGTATATATAAATCCAAACATTCTAAAATTAACTTTAAATCACTCATTTTTATGTTTTGTTATGTATTATAAAATTATAAAATTTATATGTTTAATATGTAATTTTTTAATTTTAAAATAAAAATAATAATAATTATGAACCGGGTATCCGTTACCCGATTAATCAGGTACTCGATAACTAATGCTTGATTTAAATGGACTGAGACACGGATCGATTTTTATGACCCAAAGGAACCGAGTACTCGAAAATCGGATACCCGATAATAAACACCCCTAGTATTAAGGCATGAAAAAACACTGAAAAGGAATAAAAGATTTTTATCCCAATCTAATGGGTAAATAGAACAATATCTCTTAAGTATGTCAAAAATTCGAGGTCTTGTGTATGCAAAAAATTCTCGTTGAAAGATTCATCCACTAAAATTAGGTATGCAATGCAAGTCGATTTAGATTAGTTAGATAAATCCTTAAATAACCGGAGGAGGGCCAAAATAAATGAATGAGCTTGGTTTCGCATGATTTGTAGCTCGTTTTTCTGTTTTAGTTGTCAAACGATAGGCAATCCATGATATGTTGGTTAGTGTTTGTTCTTTGGATTATCGTAAGGTAACGACTGAGAGGTGTAAATTGTCTATCTCTTTCTCATACCTCTATTTGTGACTTCGTTTTAAATTAGTGGGTTTAGAGGGTAGGTTTAGGGTTTAATGTTAGGGGTTGTGGTTATGATTTGGGAAATTAGGGGTAGGGTGTATTTTTAGGGTTTTGAGTTTAGGATTTAAGATATAGAAAATAAGGCTTAGGGTTTAAAATTCAAAATTTTAAAATATTTCAATAGGAGACATGAATTGAAGCATGATAAAGAGGCATAAGATTTTTACCCATGACTGAGACTGATTGTTTAGAGGTGGTTAAGATCATCAATCATATTTCTCGAGCCGAATAAACGATGATTAATTATATCGATATATAATTGAACTCAATAGAACTTAGAGTTACTGATTAAGTATGTGCCTCAGGAGCGTAATACCCTTGCTGATATAAAATATAGTAGTATAGATGGTGGTGGTGGTAAGATGTTGGATAGATTTGTCCTTGGCACCCTCCTAATCGCAATTGAATAGGCAAACACCTGCAAACGAAACGAATCTCTTCAATGAATTGATGATATGTTGTCTTAAGCACCCTCCTATCCGTAATTAGATAGGCAAACACCATAATCGGCTCTAACTCACCCTCCTAAACGCGATTGCTTAAGCAAGCGAGAGTGTGAAGATAATCTCCCTCATAAAAACTAGAAGTACTTATGTTGAAGAAGACTTCTGATAAGAAAAATAGCAAGGCGACAACCTTGCAAATAAAATGACCCAAGGCCAAGAGTTTTATAACTCAGAAATTCATATTCTTCATGTCTTTTTACAAGAGAAGAGTCTACCCCTTTTATAGTCTAAAGGAGACCTTAGAATTGCCTAATAGATAGCTGATCAATCCCTAAATATCATCATATGGATAGCTTAATAGAATAAATCCTCTAAAATCAGCTTATGGATAGCTAATTAAAAGGAATCTTAGGGAATAAAATAAAATATTAATAACAATGGTCAAAGCTTTATAATCCAGCTTTGAATTAATTTATTTTAATGTCTAATTCATCCAAAAAACTTTATATAGTAGCTTTTGGGCTGAATTTTACAAAATCCTATAATAATCTCGTATCCAGTTTTCTGCACGCGCAATCTTCAATTAAACAAACATATTTTGAGCTCCCGATATCCAATTGATGCGTTTCAAGATGCGTTGAAAAGGTAACTGAATGACGGTCAATTTGTAAGAAGACAACTCTGCCCAAAAATGCACGAAACCCATCCAAAAAGACAACGTAAGTTTGTTGACTTTTCAGACTTTACCAACAAATTCAGATTTATGCTTAAGGTGCATTACTTTAGCCCTCTCATACATGTATCACTTGCGGATAACATTGCAGGCTTGGGAAAAGATGCGCCGAGGAGTAGCCTGGTGTTTTTATTCCCGCCATCATCCATTGTTGCATTGGTCACTAATGAGAGGGACAAAAGTTTGGTCGACCTGATGGAAGTATAAGAATGGACTAGCATTACAAATGTTGTGGTATAACTTGAAGGATGATCCGAGTATTTTTTAACGAGGCCTGTGATAATATAACAGTTATTTTTTAAAAAATGAACGAAAATGTTTTCTTCACTCAATACTACTCTTCTAATTTCGTCTAGGGACACGGATTTGATCAAGTTGAATCGGTTTTAAAAAATTAATTAGTTGAGTTGATGAATTTTATTTTATAATTTAAATTTTGATTGAATTTTTTTTGAATCGAGTTTAGATGTTAGAGTTTCTATTCAAACTTAATTATAAATATTTATAATTTACGGTATCAATTGATTAAAATTTAAATGATTTTCTATAACCATATATGATATACATACATATTTTTTCACATGCGATATACATATATTAGAGAGTGGTGAGATTCGACTTGAACTTGAAAATCAATCCATTAATTACTAAAATTCGGTTTATTAGAGCTTCATATTAAACTCACTTTATTTTAATTTTTAAATAAAATTTATAAAATTATAATTATAATTAAATTTTTCGTATGGAGTCAAGAAAAAAATCTAATATTTAGCTGTGTCCCTAGTTTCTAAAATTAATAGAGTAGGGGAAAAAGGTACAAGTACCTTGAAGATTTCTTTATAAAAAATTGTTTAATTAGTATATTTAGATTGTGTTTCAATTGTTAAAAGTATATTATGTTCTTAAGTGTGTATTTGAAAAGATAAAATTAATAACATCATTATAAAAAAAATGATTTGGATTTTTTATAAAATTATCACGAAAGAAAAGAAATTGTTTCTTCCAAATTTTATTGGTTAATTATATTTTAAGCTCTTATAGTTTTGAAATCATTATAATTAATTTTTTCCCTCCCAAAGTTTTTATAATTCACAATTTTTGGTTTTTATAATCTAAAATTAATAAAATTAGACTCAAACTCTCTATTTTCTGCTTTAATTATTTTTAAGTTCTTTCAATTTTAAAATTATAAAATTAGGTCTAAATTATTTTAATTTTTAAGATTTAATTATTTTTTGAGAAACTATTATTTCAAAATTAATCAATCTACCCCTCTCGTTCTCGTTCAAAATTAGTCTAATCTTGATTTCAGCCCTGGGTTTAAATTTTATGTTATTTAGGCATTTAATTTATTTTCTTTCGCTCTCGTTCTGGTGTTTAAATTTTTTTATTGATCAAATTGAAACACATACTTTATCAAAATTGATTATTTGAGCACATGTTTTGAAAAAAAAATAATTTTTGCACCTAAACGAAAAAATTATGCATTTAAAAGGAAAAAATGAAATTGTTTAGATACTTAGAAAGGCCAAAAAAAAAAATAAACACCTAAAAAATAGATAATTTAAGCATTTATTTTGATATTAAGTAAAAAATTGAGTAGCTAACCAATTGGGCCTAAGAATTCAAGAAAAGTAACCTAGTTAGGCTTTTAATTGAATCACCGGTTTAAGTTTTTCTTCGTTATTTTCCATTGGCATAAAGATAATTTTAACTCTTAACGTTTATAGTTTTTGTCGTTTTGGTCTTTATTCTTTTTTTGGGATAAATTTAGCCCTTAACCTATATCTTTTTGACAAATATCTTGTTTTTTAACTAGCTTGATGACTGGACCGTTAAAAATTTAACGATGATATATATATGGAATATAATTTTATTCTAATATAAAATATAAAACAATTAAAATTCAAATAAAATATTAAAAATTAATTAATTCTAAAATATAAGATTATTAAACATTCTTAACCTTAACTACGATAAAATCAAAATCTTATTCGAATTGTGTTTATATTTTTTAAGATGATATTTTGATTCTATCGTAGTTAGGGTTAAGAATGTTTAATATTTTTTATTTTAGAATTAATTAATTTTTAATATTTTATTTGAATTTTAATTGTTTTATATTTTATATTAGAAAAAAATTATATTCCATATATATATATATGTATTTGATAGGTTATATTCCATATCATTTAAAATTATATTTCATATATATATCATCGTTAAATTTTTAATGGTCCAGTCACCAAGCTAGTTAAAAAATAAGATATTTGTCAAAAAAATATAGGTTAAGGGCTAAATTTATCCCCAAAAAAGAATAAGGGCCAAAACGACAAAAACTGTAAACGTTAAGGGTTAAAATTATCTTTATGCCTTTTCCATTTGGCTTAGATTTCATTTTGGTAATATTAGTATCCAGATGAAATCGGGCAATTCTAAAAACCGGCGAACTAAATAACACCTAAAAACCAGTCAATTGAAATAAGTTGTTGGATGGTAGTCCAACATTTCTGACCGCTGGATTAAAGTAAGAAACCTGTTGAAAACTTATTTCCCAATAGGTTAGTCGGTTACACCCTATTAAGAAAAACACTTACCGAGCTGGAAAACCCCCTTTTCCAGTCCCGATAATCCCATTTTCAAACCCTTCTTCTCTAATCTTTGACCTCAATTTTTCTCCTAGTTGCATGTGTTAATTTAAGTTGAAACTAGACTCCCGACGTTGAAAGAAAGCTCTATTTTGAGGTAAGTTTCATCTTCTTGATTTTTTTTCTACATCTTCTAAGTGTTGTTTATTTTTTTGGTTTTTGGGTTTGGTTATGGTTTCACATTTCTGAGTTTATTTGTTTATAATGGTTGTTTTTTTGATCTTGTTGTAATTTTGATTTTGAGTTAATGCCCTGGGGTTTCTTTGTTTAAGGTTTTGTATTTTCTTTCGAAAGGAAGCATGATTTTGAGGAAATCTTATTTTGTTCTTATTTTTTAATCTAAAACGTGTTATGGCAAATTGATAATGCTAGGTTGAGCATAATTTTTGATTAATGATAAAGAAAAATTAAACTGAAGTTGATTAAGATTTTTTTTATGTTTCTGAGTTAATATTGAGGGATTCTACAAATCATAAAATATTCCAAATGTTCAGTTGAATAAAAATTATTTATATAGAATAATATGATAATGTGATAATTCTATATTATGATTTAAAATCGGAATAGCTAGAAAGCTTGGCTTGTAGCAAGTTTAATGCCAAATTTAGGTTTGAATCTAAATCAACCTTTTGGATGCTTTTCTGTATTGTTTGAGTTTCATATTATGATTTAAAATCCGAATAGCACCTTACTTCTTAGGTCTTTTAGTTCGTACGTAATGTGCTGTGATGAAAATAGTTACATTAGATTACTTGTTGTGCGGCTATTAATATTTTTAAAGCTAGAATGTTTTATTTGTATGGATGATATTTACATTAGAATGTTTTATTCATAGAAATGAGATTATTGTCGGTGTTAGTGTTTGATGTTGTTAATTACTTTCTAGAATCACGAATGTTTGTCAAGCGTCACTCTTTTGGATTATATCTTTGTTCTCATAAAATATTATTTTTAGGGTTTGATGTTTTATAGTATAAACTATTACTAATAATGATTAGTTGCTGAATTTCAATTATAAGTTCTGAATAAATAGATGTCTTATTGACAGTAGGTACAACAATTTGGTTGATGTAAGGCATTGTTGATGCAGAGTTGTCTTCCCTTTATTAATGACTTTCTTGACAAGCTCCATTATTTTATATTTCTAGGGTTTTAGGTTAAGCCTTAAGGTCTACTATTTGATACATTTAGCATGAATCTAAATCTTGGATTTTCTATGATCATTCTGCTGGTTTACTATGTACGTAGCATAGTTAATCTTAGTTGTTTATAAGTCGATAGATAATCAAGATGATACAAACATGATAATCCAGAATCTAACAATGCGAACAAAGATAAGTATTGCAAGGAAAAGGTAACTACAATCACATCAGTATCATTCTGGACCTCCTTGTATGCATACACTCTTGCCTGACCTTCGTCACAGCGCTGTTGTCTCTTATTCTCATCACGTCACTGGAAATTGCCTCTTCCTCGGCTTCTGCCTCGATTTTAATCGCCTCCGCAACCTTGGCCATGATGGCCTCCTATCAACTGAGGATAGTCCTTCCTAGTGTGTCCAAATACACCACAATGCCAACATGTTTCAGTAGACCAGCAATGACCAAAATGCTATTTCCCAGATTTGTTACACTTAGCACCACGAAACTGACCTTCCTGAAAACAATGGTCAGCTCCTCCTTCTCTATAATGGTTCTAACCATACCGTCCATTTCTCTACCTCTTGGACCTATCATTATTATTCTATTATCCGTTGACCTTTTACCCAAACCAGAACTAGATGATTACAGACCCAAGCTCTGCTCAATATCCTTTACCCGGTCTACTAACACGTTAAAGTTCGTATAATTTGTAGCTAACATATACGTCTTAACTTCTCTTACCAAACTAAAATGGATCCACTCACAGCGAACCCTCTCATTAGGTAACAACTTTGGAGCATACTGACTTAGTTGGACAAACTGAATCTCGTGCTTAGATACTGATATACTACCCTAAACCAAAGTCATGAATTCCCTTTTCTTTCCATCCAAGTACCAAACACTCAAATACTTACGCCTAAAAGCCTTACCAAAGAAATCCCAAGTAACTTAAGTAGTTTCCAATCCATAGGTCGTCGTAATTCACCACTTATAATCATCACCCTGAAGCAAAGCAACTAACCATACCAATTTCTTTTCATCTGAACATCTCATTTAAACTAACATACAGTTAGTACTCTCTAACCAAGCCTTAGAGTCTTTTGGGGTCAGTCCCTTAAGCTCAACTGCTCCCAAACTATAAAGCCTCTTTAAAGGTAAACAAGGATACGCTACCGGTGGAGCAATTGTGGCATGTATTCCAGAAATTGCAGACTGAAAAGCTCCCGTTATCGTTTAGACTAACGTGGTCATATCATTGACAGTCGACACAACTGCTAGCGTTTTAACTAGAGGTACTACTGGTGGTGGTGGCGAAGACGGTAATTCTTCCTCCTTACACACTTCTCTCCCATCAATGATGGATCGAGTGTTCATTCTAAGCTCTCTACGGGGTCTCATAATAGTTGTACTATGCAAACAAAACATAATATAAAACCAAGTGAGTCATTCTGAAGCAAGGTATCGTCGTCTCAATTTTAACAAAATCAACCTAAAAGTAGTGGAGCAATGGAGACCTATATATAATATGCCTTAACATCATTTATATGTAAACAATCATCGTACATTAACATATATACATCAGCAAATTAAACAATCATCGTGCAATATCACAATCAACATATAAAGAAAACACTGTGCATCATAATATAACATGCTCAAACAACCACATACCCCAAGAGTTTCGTAAAACTAAGCTCTGATACCAACAAATGTAACCCCCTCGACCCGGTCTAGACATTACCCGACTCAAACTAGCTACACGAGGAATATCGAGCCTAATCTAGAGACTCGCCCTGATAAACGACTCTAAAATTTTTCTTTTTATCTTATGTAGATACTTTAATTAGATCTTACGTTCTCATGCAAGGACTGAGTTCAAATTTGCAGCGGAAACTAATGAGAAATGGGTCTTAATTTTAATCGAATAAGTTTTAGGGACCTAATTATAATTTTTTAGAATTTAAGAACTAATCAAAATATTAAATTTACTAATCCTTAATCAAGTATATTTCATGCTTGTACGTGAATTTTCAACTTAAATAAATATCTACAGCTCAACTAATTGTATTTCCTAAGTTTGGTGACTAAAACATAAAGTTTCAAAGTTTACTTCAGCCTATAACGACATTAACTGACAAGGGTATCGAAACCTATTGCCACTGTATCGATACCACAATCAAATTAAAGCAGGTATTGGAATAGTGCTCAAGTGTTTCAATACTCCATCGATGTCTTGTCTGATGCTCCGTGTGACAAGTCCGCGTTTCGTTACATCTTGGTCCCCAATCATATACGATTTGAATCTGTAAAATTAGGTTTCAGAACTCAGGCCATGCGTATCGATACGCTTGCTTGTATTTATCACACAGTATCGAAACGATGGCTTACCGTTCCAATGCCCAGGCTTATTTTGCAACCGAATCCTCAGTATTTTGTCTGGGTATCAACACCTTAAGATACCGTTTCGATACCACCTACCCCCAAAAAAGTAGGATTTCTAGATTTTAATCATTAAACGTGTCCAACATAGTCTAGATGCAATATTTCACCTAAATGGGCATATAATAAATAACATAGCAAGTTCTCTAGATGCAATTCATCCTATGTAGAATATGATTCACTCAACAAGTAAATTTATCCAAAAATACTAAATAAAAACATAGATAAATATAGAGGCATATGAAATTCAAATCCAAATACTTCATTAACCTCAATAGCAATAGATGCTCAAGTATAAATACCTAACTCAAAAAGACAATCTCAATAGCATATTCAAATATCTCAAAAATATCATTATTCAATAGCAAAATCATATATAGAATAAGGTCTCTAGCTCCATTGCTCTCTACTACCTAAGGTTTAATTGAAAATAACATATTTTGAGCTAAAAATGTATCAAAAGCGTAAAATATGGCACTTCTTGCTTCTTCGGACGAATATCTCATTTATTTCTCTACATTGCAAGGAAAAGAGAATGGTTAAGCAATTGTTTAGTGAGGGATGTATAAAAATAATTTAAACTACTTACAATGTATCCCCATATACTAAAATTGTTATAGGAGAAAATCAGTTCATGGTATTAAAAATCACATGTGACTAATAATGTCACCAAAGTTAAAAAAAATCAGCAAGTGTTTATCACGTGGAAAAAATCCACAAAACTCAAATCTTATATGTTTCACCTACCAAGGCTTTATATATAAAATGTTTGAAAACAAGTTCAAACTTTCGCAAACTCTATTTGCAATTAAAATCAGTATAAATATAATACTTGCGTTTTCTCGTATTGGTATTAGTGATCTCATTAGTCTACCTCTAATCTTTGAGATAAACGGATACTCACATTAAGATATAATTGCCAAGTCATGCCACATATGGGACTATACCGTCACCATACCTCGTATGAGGACTCTATCACCTACTCATACCATGCACAAGCTAAACTCCTGTACACGAATGGATTAAATACAAAATGTGTTTCCCACCTTAGCTTCTAGGATAAGCTATACTTAAATGCAATACAACACATATACCACAATTCAAGTAATAACTCTAATGCATTACTAAGGAATTTACCCACGTATACGAATTTTATAATTATAAAGAGTGCACTAACATCCTATCGATCGATCGACTTATACCTATAATATCATCTCAATATCCAACACAAAATAATAATAATGCTCAAGTTTTTTATTAAAATAATAGAAGGTTCTCACGCATCCCATAATCTCATGTTTAACCACATAACCGATAAAAATCCTTTCTAACATAATTCAAAAGCAAAACATGGGAACATTTAAAATCAATGAAAAACAGTAACATGAGCATTCAATCACGTACAAAATTACGTATGTACAAACATATGGTATGAGCATGTCAAAACATAGTAAAATAATCATATTATGGGAAACTATTTCCGAGAACAATTTAAAACTTACTTTAGAGTATAGAGAGGTTTCTCACACCTTTCCTACACCCCAAACCTTTGAAAACATAAGAAAACCATTCTCGTAGCAGGCTACTCTCAAATGCACTCACAAAAAAATGTAACTTGATTGACAAGGCACCGGTATGAATCGAAACTCCTAAAAACGTGATCTCCTACTTCTTGCCCTATTTCAAGAATCAAAACCAAATGATTTAATGTTGCTAAACGCACATAAACATCTCTTATTTCGGATCACAATACAATAGCCCTTAAAAACCTTAATCCTAAACTTCTCCTAAATCTATAGTTCGAGATTAGGATTTTAAAAACACATTATAAACATCATATAACATACAAAATCATGTAATTAGGATCCAAAAACAGTGACTCAAACTCCTTGAACGAAAATTATAGGTTTTGACTAAAAATTGATTTTTCTTAAACTAGAAGATTAAAACGTTTTTAACAAGCCAATAAATTGGGAATTTCAATAAAGAAACCTAAAAGCGGATGTTCTCTGCCTTGGGAAAAGGGAAAACAAAAATAATAAAATAAGAATTTAGGTTTTGATATAAAATAGGTTCTTAGGAATTTAATTAAGTTATTTTAAGTTATTAATTAAAATTTTAGGTTAACTGTTAATTAAATAAACCCATGGAAGTTTAAACCAATTCGAATTACAATTGGATCAAACTCCCTTAATGATTCAAAGTTTTAGCTTAATTTATAAAATTATCATCAAATTTTTAATTTTACAAAATAGTCACTAATTTCAAAATTCTAGGATTGAAGGGTCAATTTTCAAAATTGAGTTGACCAAATTCAAATTTATATTAAATAAGGATTTTAAGATATTTTCTATAATTTGTTTTGATTAAAAACAAATTTTTAAGTATTTAATACCGAATTAGACTAAACCGACCCACTAACTTTTAAGCGCACTTTTGGGTGTTACAAATTTAGTGCAGTAAGGGAGTCCAACGTTCAATTTTCCATTTTAGTTAAAGGGTTAAAAGGCTCAAATTATAACTTTAATATCAGGGTAGGAGTGAAAAATAAAATTTACCCATTAACCGGTGGGTACATGTAGAGACGATTCAAAAATTTATGGATTCATGTACAATTTATTAAATTAATATTATTTAATTTATACTCTCAACATATATAATTTTTTTAAATAATTTTTCTTAATAAAAGATATATTATTGGACTCTCAAAGTTATTTTTAATTTTAGTTATTTTTTTAAAAATAGTTTACCCATTAACTAGTGCATGTCATTTTTCATATAAGTTACGTAAATTTTAGTTTATATCTATTTTTAATTTTAGAGATTATAATTTTAAGGTTTATGTTTAGAATTTAGAGTTTAAGTTTAGATTTTAAGGGTTAAGTTAAGAATTTGGATTTTTCGTTTTATAGTATAAATATGCAGGCTTGTGTAATTTTATTTTACACATGCGTATAAAAAATTTAGTCTTAAGGGTCTAATGAGCCCTTAAACTTTTGCAAAAAAAATTAATTAAGCCCTTAAAATTTTTTTATACTCAATTAAGCCCTCAAACTCAAAAAAAAAATCATTTCAGCCCTTAAACTTTTTTAACACCCAATTAAACCCTCAAACTCAAGAAGAAAAAAAAATCAATTTCACCCTTTTACCAACTTTAACCGTTAACTTTAACCTTTTTTATTTTTTATTTTTTAACACATGTTGCAACAAAATAACACTATTTTTTCGTTTCTAGGAATTTTTAAAATTATATAAAAATCATAAAAAAAATATTTTTAAAATATAAAAAATTAATTTCAAATTTTAATTTAAAATGATAATTAATATTTTTTAAAAAAGATTAAAAAATAAAAAATTAAATATTACTTTACAATTATAAAAAAAATATTTTTATATTTTTAAATAATTTAAAATTTTCAATATTTTTTATAAAGTTTTAGATTTTTTTATATATTTTTAAAATTTTAAAATTTCTTAAAAACGATAAATGGTATTATCTTATCGCAACAAGTGTTAAAAAAATAAAAAAAAAAAAGAAAAAGCGTTAAAGTTAACGGTCATAGTTGATCAAAGGGCCAAATTAATGTTTTTCTTGAGTTCAAGGATTTAATTAGATGCAAAAAAAGTTTAAGGGCTTAATTGATTTTTTACAACAATTTAAGGGTTAAATTATTTTTTTAGTGAGTTTGAGGGCTTTATTAGATGAAAAAAAATTTAAAGGTTTAATTATTTTTTTTTCATAAAAATTTAAGGGTTTATTGAATCCTTAAGCCAAAAGTTTACCTATATGTGCTTTTTCACGTTTAAAGTAGATGACTAAAATAGGTATGACAAAAATACTCACACCCAATTTGACCGGACTAGGCATTTTGACGAGAATTTTATGCATCAAAATGAGATAGATTTTGAAATAAAAAATTTAGATCAGATTCAGGGTTAAGGTAAAAAAAAAATTAACTCCATCCGTCTCAGTATATTTTTTAATTATATATAATATCTTTATTAATTTTTCGAATCAAATCAAGTATACCGCTTTATTTTTTTGGGTGAATCAGGGTCAACTTTTAATTCTTATATTTTATGATGGGGTGGGACAGGACAAAATATATAAAATTTTATGGTGGGACCAATTTGAGTACGATAGAACCGAACTCGACCTGACCTAAATGTAGAGCAAATGTTACCAATTTGAGCATGATACTTTATGGTCATAAGTTTTTCCAATCTTAAAAATCTATTCTCCAGCTTTATTTTTTCAATAGTTTTTCTTGAAATGCAAGATGGAATTTCGTATTCGAATATGTTGATATTAATTAATGATCGAGTAACTTAATTGTACTTTTATTTTGATATACATTATGATTGAACAGAAGAGTCGGATTCCTCCGAGACAGAATCGAGTGAAAATCTGGGTTCGGAGACAAAGCATAAAAGGGTTCGGAAAATCGGATCGAACCTAATGCGGAGCGCTTCCTTCTTGGCCCGAACCCTTAAGAGATGCGAAGAGAACAAAGATAAACGGCATCAACAAGTGATGGAACTGGAACACCATCGACTCCGGATCGAAGAAACTCAGAACGAAGTCCACCGGAAAGGAATGACCGATCTCGTTTCTGCCATGACCAACTTATCCGGAGCTATCCAATCCCTTATCGCCAACAATTATGATCAAACATGAAGTCTTTTCTTCTACGTACCAAATTTATGTGTAGACTTTGTTGAATTCTTTATTTAGTGATTTTAATTATGATTATTGTTGGCTTAGTGATGAATTAGTAATGAAAAAGAAAAAGAAAATTATTTGATACGGAGATTTAGTTACCAACTTTTGCATCATGTTCTTGAAGTAGTTGTTATCAAATGAATTCAGGGTAACCAGATCCATTGCTGCCAGGTTTCCATCTCCATTATCGAGATTCGCCGGACAACGATGTCTACGAGCGCTGGCAAATCCGGCATCGATGTCACTTGATGTAACACATTGAGCTTGTCCTATGGACCATGGTATGCGAACCTGACAGGGCAACCATGTCTCTTGCGGTAAGCCCTAGCTTCCGAACAAATCAATGAGGCTTTCGAGGCTGGAAGTGAAACGAGGAAGCTGACTCGAAGCTAGACTTAAGCTAGTGGTGATGGACTCTCTTCTTCCGAGTTTTGCTGTCGAACACGAGCCGCCAACCTGTGTTGTTTCAAGGCTTGATCATTATAAAGGTGATCACATGAATATGATATAATATTTTTCATATGCGATATACATATACTTACGTATTTGGAAGCATCCCTAGCATCAACAGCGAGAATGTCAGTGTATGATACAACTCCGGAGCATATCTTCTCGACATCGGATTTCGCCTTGTCAATCCCTTCGTAGCCTAGAACATCATATATAATTAAGATATATGTTGCACTAGAACATCATATATAGTGGAAATTAAGGTGGATTAGAGATGCAGCCATTCTCCGCTCTCGTGCGCGATGGCGGTCCTAACGGCGGAGCGAACAGTGCTAAGTGCATTCGGGCTTGTTCTGTCATAAAATGTAGTGGAAAGTTGAGCTTGGCAAACACTGCTCAAACGCAAAACAGCCAATACCGCAACACAAGCTCTCCTTGCGATTCAGCCATCACCTTTTTCACAGACTTTGGACTGTTCCTTTATTATTGGCGACGAACAAGTGTCGCTAATAATAAAATCGTGGCATATACTAAAATATTAAGAAAGGCTATTCTTTTCAAACGATGGGTTGTCCGGTTGCAACCAAGCTGGCATCTTCAAAAAGTTTAGTGGATTCTTTGATTTTGTGGCCACCGCAGCCCCTCTTTGAAGTAAACACAACAAGAATATAATATTAGGTTCTCCACACGTTTTATGTTTGAGAGTCATTTGATTTTATATGATATATGTACATCACATATGAAAAAAATATATAAATATATAAATAATTAAGATTAAATTTGAATATAAAATCTAACAATTTGACTCGATCTGACTTTACTCTAATTTCATAAACTCAAATAACAAAAATTTAAAATGAAATTTGGGTTACAAAATAGGAATCATCAACTCAACTAAGGCTTAGTTTGACATTACTTTTAAAAAGCGCGATTAAAAAATGATTTTAAAAGTATCTTAGAAAAAATAATTTTAGAAATTTAGGTAGTGTTTGTCATTAAAGTCAAAAGATAATTTTGAGGAGATAAAATATCTATTTTACACATAATGTTAAAAGGTATAAGTAAACGATGTTCAAATTCATTAATATTATAATTTATTAAATAAATTAACTTAAATTATAATAAAAATATAAACTATATTTTAGATTATATATGGACATTATAATTATAAATTAATAATAAATTTAAAATAAATTATAAATAAAATAATTTTATTTTTAATATAAATATTATAAAATATATATTATTTTATAATTATGTATGCATAAACATTATTTTAACAATATGTTATAAGGGTAAAAAAATTTCAAACTAACTTTTTCAATCAAAAGTTATAAATTATAGTCTAGGTGCTTAAATCAAACAAAAATCAACCTAGGTTTATTTTACTCAACTAGATCAAATATTCACCTTAGTTGCATCACTTCTAACACATATTATATATACAATAAGTTATTAAAAAATAAAATGAACTTTATTGAGTATGTCTTCTATAATTATACTTGAAGCTTGAAAGAAGTATTACAACAATTTTACACTTTAAACTTGAAAGAAGATATGAAAGAAACATATAATTACTTAATCTAATTCACACGGCTGCAAATCCTCCTAATTATCCCAGCTGAACCTGTGAGAGGCTCGATATTTCCCATTTTAACCATGGCGGAAGCGAAATCAGAGCTGAAAACGGAAGGGTTCCTACTGTATTCGGTCACTATGCTATCCGAGGATCCACCGCTAAACAACACTTGATCCGACTGAAGAAGACCCCTCCTTTGCAACAGGTTCCGGAAGTAGTTGTTGTCAAAGGAATTGGGTGTCACCAAATCGAGTGGGGCCAAATTTCCATTACCGTTGGGGGCAGTAGCCGGACAGTTGCGTCTGCGTGTGCTGGCGAACCCGGCGTCGATGTCACTTCCGTTGCTGTATATCCTATTCCTGAATGTCACACATTGAGCTTGTCCTATGGTGTGGGAACCTGACAAAGCCACCATGTCTCTTTCACTGAGTCCCTTGGTATCAAACAGGTCGATCAGCGTTTGAAGACTGTCTGTAAAACGAGGAAGGTCTCTAGCAGCTAGACTTGGGCTTGCATTGATGGAGTCTCTTCTTCCAAGATTCACTGTCCACAATGGACCACCCACCTTAATTGGTTCAAGAGAAATTTTAATTACTTAATATCAAATAAAGGTATATAGTATATATATGCATGTATGTATGTAGCAAATAGCAATGACTCACGTATTCTGAAGCGTCCCTGGCAGCCACTGCGAGGATGTCAGCACAAGAAACAACACCAGGGCAAATGTTTTCGACAGCAGATTTAGCCGCTTCAATAACTTCAAACCCTCTCACGGAGTTTAGGTTTTGAATTACGGACCTTTCGCTTGTGATTGAAGGAGAATCCTCCAGCAAGATTGATGCATCACACCCCTGAATACAGGAAAGGAAACACTCCATTAAACACAAACCATGGTCCATGCATGCAATTTGTTTCAACATACGTGTATATACAAACAAATCAAACAAGTACCTGAACAAAGCAATCATGGAAATGAAGCCGAATAAGAGAAGCAGCCATTCTGCGTTCCCTTGCAATGGCTGATCTGATGGATGTGCGAATGGTACGGAGTGCATTCGGGCATGTTTGAGCATAAAACGTAGAAGAAAGCTGTGCTTGGCATGCGCTGAAGCTCAAGGCCAGCAGCATGACCGTAGCAGCAGTTCTAAACACTGCGGCTGATACCATTTTTTTTTCAGTATCGAAAATGAATTGTCTCTTAATTTGAAAAGAAACAGGTAGAGAAAGTGCGAATGAAGGTTGATGATGAAAGAGCTGGTTGCTAAATCTCTATTTATAGAGTTCTTTGGGATGGGTTAGACTTTAATAAAGTTTGTGTTGGTCACTGTTTTCTTCCATATCCTGGGTGTACTTCACGAGATTTTCAATTATTTCAGCTCCTGACTTTTTGAATCTGATTCATTCGTCTTTGGCTTGCATGGCGCGTAACTTTGTATTTCGTTGCACGTGGAAAATTTCTTCAGGTATTTATTAGTGACGATTAATCAAATGTAGGGGAAAAGGAAAAGTCGTCTTTAATAATGTATCTTGTCAGCTAAGGGTGATTACTTGGTAAACTATGTGAAGGGTGATTATATATTTATTATTTTTTAATAAATAATTATTTGATACATAATGATGAAATTATCATTACAAATTATCTTAATTAACCGTTAGGTGTGTGTTTTATTTGCTTTAAATGTTAATTAAGAACAAATGGTGACGGTTTAAGAATGATTGTGGATAAAAATAATAATAAACTTTTAACTAAAGTATGTTTCGATAAAACATTGAAAAGAATTGAATATTTAAATTTTTAAAATATTTTTTTATAATTACGTTAGTCCTTCAGTTTAATAATAGTTACTAGATCTTACACAATATTATCAACCATCACTTTATTTATAATACACTGAATATGAATATTTCGAAAAATGAAGATAAATTGGATGACCCGACGACTCTCTACATTGTTATCATACCCATTCTTCATCAATTTTTCTTTTACTCTCTCCTCTCCCATATAGTTTTGGCCACTGATTTTATATTATTCAAGATTCTCAATTTCAATTCAATCAGGGTTAATCGTCTGAATAAATAATTAACTACAGTTTAGTATGGCTCTCGACTCATCTACGACAGATGAGCCATCAATTTATTAAGTGTAATATAACTCAACTGGGTATGTACATTATTCATTATAAGGATATATAATATAAATGTACACTATGAATACTCTTCATTGCTTCATTTGATCATACTAAATTTAGATAACTAAGTTAGGTATTCACTATGGATTTATCGACCAATGGGTTTTAGACCCATCCCTCCCATTGAATTCAGAATCAATGTCTATAAAACACTTTGAATAGCATCAATGTCTTGCTAAACTTTTTTTCATATTAATTTAAAGAGACTATAAATTTTTACCTATCATGACTCAAAAGATTCTTTCTTATAAAGATTAAATATTTATAAATTTAAGTTAGAGAAAATTATTTAGTTATTGTCTTTTATAAATTAAAATAGTAATGTGTAGCTTCTTAATCTTGAGTTGAAGTGTACAATATATTAAAATCGTTATTTTAAAACTTTAACGTCACGTAAACGCATAAAGTAATTCAAAATAAAATTTCTAAACCAAATATTAAGTACATAATTTAAAAGTAATTATTTTGATTAAAAATAGAGAAAATTGGATAAAACGATTTTATGCATAAAGTTTAAAAATATCCCAAATCCCTAATAATCCCAAAATATATAATTAAAGTAAAAATATTTATAAATAATCATACTAAAAACATAATAAAATATTGTCCGATAAAGATCTCCAAGTATCAACTCCTAGGGCCAGATATCTGGAAAAAAAAACTAAAAGAATGAGCTAAAAAGTTCAGTGTGTCTCTAAAGTGCAACCAAACATCACAATATTACTCAATTCACAATCACAATTATAACATAATTTTTCGTGGTAAATAAACACAGAGAGTGATGAGTACAATGTCACAGAGAATGCAGTCTCCTACTCCGAACGCCAAATATAATGGTGGCTAAACCAATCGATCGCTATGGAGGTAGTTCCCTAGAACCCCTCACCCCTTATTTCACCAAAACGATGTGTTGTAAAATCACCTTCCTCCGTACAATCCCACCCCATGTACATGTTATGCAATCAATGTCACAGTTCTTAAAAAGTCTCATCACATATGTTTGTATAGTATACGAAACACATAGTTCAAAAAATCTGATCACAGTCTCACATGGTAACTCAAGATCATAGTATCACATAGTATGTTCAATATCACAATATCATAATAAACAAAACACATAAAATTTAGCACTGAAAGAGAACAAACATTTAAATTAATTTAACAATAGCACAGAACCAAACACACATTTAGCACAAAAAGAGAACACACACTTGAATTCATTTAACAATAGCACAGGAAAAACACATATTTAGCAGAAGAAGAGAGCACACATTATAATTCATTTGACGATAGCACAAAAAGAAAATACACATTTGAATTTTTTTAACAATAGCACAGAAATAAATACACATTTAACACAATAAAAAATAGGTTAAATCTATGAAGTTATCGTTAAAAATTTTACCCTCAAACCAATTTAGTTTATATTATTTCTTAATAATTATAAAATATTTAAATACTTAATAATTCATCAAAATCAAAAGTTAAAAATTATAACTATAAATTGGTAACTTAAAAAGAGTTAAATTTCCCAAAATACATTATATCAAAAACTTATTAAAAATAATATTATAGCCTGATGATTCAAATAAAATATTCGAATGTAAGACAAGAAAATAATCAATCAGTGAAAATATAATTCAATTTAAAAAGAAATTGGTTATTTATCAAGTTTTAAAAACATATATTATAATAATAAATAATAAA
The DNA here is from genome assembly GCA_035048815.1 of Abelmoschus esculentus. Lineage (NCBI taxonomy): Eukaryota > Viridiplantae > Streptophyta > Magnoliopsida > Malvales > Malvaceae > Abelmoschus > Abelmoschus esculentus. Next base: position 20,273,550 of record JAUCBN010000012.1, on the reverse strand, counting down.
ATAATTTTTTATTTAAATAATAAAAAAATAAAAAGATAAACCAGGTTGAAAAATCAAAATATTCAGAAAATAGCTAAATTACATATTTAGCCATCAATCTTTTTAGGATTTTCAAAACATCATTTTAACTTTTAAACTTTAAATTCACATTTGAAACTTTCAAAATTTTAAAATCTTACATAAAAAAATTTCACTTAATTTAAGAAAATCAATTTAAAAATCTCAAAAAAATTAGATTTTCAAACAATGGGAATCCAAAAATTAAAATTTTTAATTAAAGATTTTAAAATTAAAATTATAAAACTAAGAATAATTTTTGAGGTGTTACATAATGTACCAAATAGGTTTAAAAAGATGTGGTGCATGAAGTAAAGTAAAAACAGTTGTATGGAAGATGAAGCTTCAGTTTTGTTGAATTTATAAAGTCATTGCCTTGAGTTTGTCTCAGCCACCATTTCTGCATGCATGCATGAGTATCACATCCTGAGACCCGTTCGTAATTGGTTAACATTTCACTGAATAATCATGTTTTTTTGACTTTGAAATGTCAAAGTTGTAAACAATATTAATAGAACATAGACTCCTTGCGATTCAACCATCACCTCTTTCACCGACTTTTGACGGTTTTTAGATTATTGGCGACGAAGAATTGTCACTAATAATAATATAAAAATAGTGTCATATACTATAATATTTAAAATGGTTATTCTTTTAAATCGATCGACTGGCATGTAGCAACCAAGCTGGCATCTTCAAAAAGTTCACTGGCCTCTTTGCTTTTGGATTCAGTAGGATGGTTTTTATCGATTTAATTAAGAAAATATATCATTATTTTTTCTATTTGAAACCTAAGCATATGCATGGATGGAAAACGTCTTTTTCTTTTTTATGTGTTTATTTATATTTATGTTTTAAATTAAAGTATTTAGGGTTAAAAGTTAGAGATTTTGGTTAATGTTTAGGAAATTAGGGGTATAATGTATTTTTTAGGGGTAGGGTTTACGATATAGAAAATAAGGGTTAAGATTTAGAATTTAATTTTTTAAGATTTTTAATAGGAGTCATGAAAAGAGGCATGATAAAAAGATAAAGGATTTCTACTCCTAAGCATATGAAATGCAAATAGGGTACAAATCGTCTACCTACTAATCGTGTCTTCATTGGTGCCTCCGCTTTAAATTAGTGGGATTAAGGTTTAGGGTTTAATATTAGGTGTTTTGGTTAGGCTTTAGGGAATTAGGGACACGATATATTTTTAGGGTGTAGGAGATAGAAAATAAAGTTTAAGGTTAAAATTTTATTTTTTAAGATTTTTTAGAAGACGCATAATAAAAAGGTAGAAGATTTTTGTTCATGCAAATAAAGGTCTTCTATGAATTAGTTTTTAAAATCAGTTAGAGTTCTTCAATTTTGTTAGATATATATCTTATATTTGAAAAAAAAATATATATGTGGTTATAGAAAATCGTTTGACTTGAAATCAATTACAATCAAACTTTATAAATAATTAAGATTAAATTTGAACATGAAATTAAACAACTTGAGTCGACCTACTCTACTCTAATTTTATAAACTCTATTGACAAATGTTTTAAATAAAGTTTGAGTTACAAATTAGAAGCACAACTCGACTAACCCGATTAATTTTACCCTACTTGACTTAATCAAATAATCACCCTAATTGTATCACTTCTTATACATATTATATGTATTCAGTAAGTTGTAAAAAATAAAATGAACTTTATTGAGTATGTCTTTTGTAATTCTACTTGAGGCTTCAACCTATGAACGAATTGGAAAGAAGCATTACAACAACCATACACTTTAAACTTGATACGAAAGAAACATATAAACTTGATATGAAAGAAACATATAATTACTTAATCTAGTTCACACGGCTGCAAATCCTCCTAATTATCCCAGCTGAACCTGTGAGAGGCTCAATATCTCCCATTTTAACCATGGCGGAAGCAAAATCAGAGCTGAAAAAGGAAGGGTTCCTGCTGTATTCAGTCACTATGCTATCCGAGGATCCACCGCTAAACAACACTTGATCCGACTGAAGAAGACCCCTCCTTTGCAACAGGTTCCGGAAGTAGTTGTTGTCAAAGGAATTGGGTGTCACCAAATCGAGTGGGGCCAAATTTCCATTACCGTTGGGGGCAGTAGCCGGACAGTTGCGTCTGCGTGTGCTGGCGAAACCTGCGTCGATGTCACTTCCGTTGCTGTATATCCTATTCCTGAATGTCACACATTGAGCTTGTCCTATGGTGTGGGAACCTGACAAAGCCACCATGTCTCTTTCACTGAGTCCCTTGGTATCAAACAGGTCGATCAGCGTTTGAAGACTGTCTGTAAAACGAGGAAGGTCTCTAGCAGCTAGACTTGGGCTTGCATTGATGGAGTCTCTTCTTCCAAGATTCAATGTCCACAATGGACCACCCACCTGAATTGGTTCAAGAGAAATTTTAATTACTCAATATCAAATCAAGGTATATAGTATATATATATATGTATGTATGTGTGTAGCAAATAGCAATGACTCACGTATTCTGAAGCGTCCCTGGCAGCCACTGCGAGGATGTCAGCACAAGAAACAACACCAGGGCAAATGTTTTCGACAGCAGATTTAGCCGCTTCAATAACTTCAAACCCTCTCACGGAGTTTAGGTTTTGAATTACGGACCTCTCGCTTGTGATTGAAGGAGAATCCTCCAGCAAGATTGATGCATCACAACCCTGAATAAAGCAAAGGAAACACTCCATTAAACACAAACCATGGTCCATGCATGCAATTTGTTTCAACATACGTGTATATACAAACAAATCAAACAAGTACCTGAACAAAGCAATCATGGAAATGAAGCCGAATAAGAGAAGCAGCCATTCTGCGTTCTCTTGCAATGGCTGATCTGATGGATGTGCGAATGGTACGGAGTGCATTCGGGCATGTTTGAGCATAAAACGTAGAAGAAAGCTGTGCTTGGCATGCGCTGAGGCTCAAGGCCAGCAGCATCGCCATAGCAGCAGCTCTAAACATTGCAGCTGTCACCATTTTTATATTTTTTTCAAACGAAAGCTAGCTAAGTTAGAATGAGAAGGCAGAGGAGATGAGAAGAAAGCTGGCTGATGATGAAACAGCTTGTTTCTGAAGCTCTATTTATAGAATATTTTGGAAAGGGGTGGACTTTCATGGCGTTTGTATTGGCTCTTGTTTTCCGTCATAACCTTACCCTGGCTGTACTTTACGAATTTTTCAATTTTTCAGTCGCTGACTTCATGAATAGGCTGACCCATTCGTATTTGGCTTGCATGGCGCGTGTTACTAGATCTTGTATTGCAGATATTATTATTAGTGACAATTTATCAACTGTCCAAAACTCGTCGTTGTTAATAATTTTCTATCAGCATTTTTTTATAATCCGAAACTTGTAGCTAAATAGTTGAATCCTGCTGTATCATATCTATGTAAAACAGTAAAAGAGAGTATCTCGGTGGAAATCACTTTATCTCTTTTCCGTACTTTTATTTGTGACTCTATTTTAAATTAAAAAGTTTAGGGTTTTAAATTAAGGGTTATGATTAGAGTTTAGAAAATTAGAATTAGGGTATAATTTTTAGGGTGTAGGGTTTAGGATATAAAAAATTAGGGTTAGGGTTTAAAATTTAATTTTTAAATTTTTTTAATAAGAAGCATAATTGGGGGCATGATAGAGATAGAGGATTTTTACTCGAGCATCCGCTTGTTAGCCTAATTATTTTTTAATAATATTAAGGTGATTGTAAACGTAACAAAATTAGAAATATAAAAAGAATTTTTCTATATTTATTTCTTTGTTTAATTTTTTTAAATTTTAATTTATTTATAAATTTATCTTATTTTAAATATTTATATTTTTTAATATTAAATCTTAATTTTGTCCTTTATTATAAATTAATGTTTATCTATACATATTTTAAACTTTTGATAATATATACACAGAGAATCGTTACTTGTACAAATATAAACAAGGTGAGTAAAGATAGAAGTTAAAAGTATTTTTTTTAATTAAATAAAAAAATATTATATTTTTATATCGAAATTTAAACTCATAGTAATATAAACCTCTATAGCTAATCAAATATTTCCTTTTCTATATTCAAAGCAAATCATTTAAGTTAAAAGCAATTCCTTTAAAATAATTAGGTCTTAGGTTTAAGGTTAATATTTAAGAAATTGAGTGTGTAGTATATTTATAGGGTTTAGAATTTAAAATTTAAGGTTTATAAATTTTTTCAGCATTGTAGCTCGGAATTGAGCACTAAAAAGGAAAAAGAATTTTGTTCTAACAGAATAAAAATCATGCATCTACCTTCTCGTTGAGAAATTATATCATGAGCCTGACTTATCACATCAGCCGTGGTCTCATCCAATTATAATCACCTACTTTATCACTATCTTTCAAGTTATTTTTTTCAATCAATGATTTTTCACTCATTTTTTCATGTCATTTAAAAAATATAACTTCCAAAAATTATATTAATGACATGGATGATTAATGGTGGAATGAGTGATTTTCATTGGTTAGGGACCACGACTGACGTGGCGGGCCGGACTTATGATATAATCTCTCATTTTCGTGCCTATTTCCATGTCTTGTACTAAAAATTAAGTTTAAAATTTATTTTTAAAGTTTAAAATATTATGAAAAGGCTTGATGTGCAAGCTCAAATTGATTACCGATTACCGTCAAGAGGGTTGTTTATGGTTCTTGGTTGAATTTACTAAAATCGAAAGAATGAGGCAAATGACACAAGGATTTTAGAGTGGTTCGGCCACGCCTACATCCACTACCTTAACACACCACTAAGGATTTCAACCAATTCACTAAAAAATTTGACCTTTTTACCGGTTCAAGGGATAACCGTTACAACCCTATCTTTTGGACTTGGCTAAGATAGAACCAACTCTAGTTTTTGTCTAAGGCTAAACTAGAACCTCTCCTTTTACAACGGGATTTGTTTGGTAAATTAAGTACCTCACAAAGATGGGTGTTTACACAATTAAGCTCACAAGAGAATACAAGATTTACAATAAAATCAATCTCTTCAGACTATGTACAAGAGAAAAGGAAAATAGAGATTTAAACTCAATTTCTCTTGACCATGTTTCTTGGATGTTGTCTCTAACCATCTTCAAGTGTCCCAAGCTTGCTTTTATAGTGTGAAATCATATTCTAGTCGTTTATAGCCGTTGGGGATGTTTTGGAGCCATTGGGAAGTCAAAAAGTTAAACATTAAATTTTCACCTATACAGAGGTTTCGAAATCTTTACCAAAACTGTTTGGAAACTTTTACTAGAGGTTTGGAAACCTTTAAGCAATTCAAAAATTATAGCCGTTATAGGTCTAAGGTTTCGAAACCTTTATCAAAGTTTCGAAACTTTTCTACTAAAATTTCTAAACTTTTTGGAAAAAGTTCCGAGACTTTCATTTCAGTAGAGAAATGTTTGAGACTGCCCTGAGAGGTTTCCAAACCTTTAAGGGAGGTTTCGAAACTTTCATTTAAAACACAATTTTGACTATTTCAAAAATGTTTAAAACACTTCTAAAAACTCTCAAAAACTTTTCAAACTTATTTTCAAATTGTTTGATCATAAGAATCATTTTTGAATTTTTTTTAAATTAGTCCAAAATATTTTTCAATTATTATATCAAAATTAATATCTCAACATATTATGATAGATTTTAATTTCTATGATTTAGAGTTTAAAATTTATTTTTAGTAGGCACGGAAGGAAAGGAACATACGTTTTTTTTTTTGTTCTAAAAGAATAGAAAAGCCTTACTTTTTTTGTACTTTTCATACTCAAGCATACTAAAAAATTAGATTTAGGGTTAAAATTTTGTGTTAATATTTATGATTAGGGTTTAGAGAATTATAGTACGATATATTTATTAAGGTTTCTGATTAAAAATTTAGAGCTATGACTTAAAATTTAATTTTATAACCGCTATAAAATTTAACAATAAATAACAATTTGTAACCGCTATAAAATTTAGCGATTACACCGCAGGCAGAAATCGTTAATAGCATAAATAATGATAAAATTCAGAATCATACTAATAACAATCGTATTTTAAAGAGTAAAAGTCAATAACGATAATAACAATACGTTATTTTCGTTATTATCTCGCTATTTCAAAAACACCGAAAAAAATAAAAAAATGTAATTCATTGAAATTTATAATAAATTTAAATAAATTTTATAATCACGATATCCATAACAATTATAATAGTAATAATTATATTTATATTTACGATAAATGTGACACAACTAAAATTATAATTAAAAATATTTTTAAAATCCCTGATCTCAATTGCTAGGTGTAATAATTATTTTAGTTAATGATTTTATTAAGTTTAGATTCTTTGTATTTTGGCCATTATATATTCATGTATCAATTTAATGATATTTTGTATAAATTTTGTATATGAATTTAAACTATGTTTAATTTTAAAATGATGTTATTGGATTTCTGTAAGTCCTTGAAATTTTTAAAATTTATATTTTAGTCTTTAAATTTTTAATATTCCTAATTGAATGTGTAATTGAAATCCCTTTGACATAAAACTTTAATCGACGTTTAATTAAATTTTATAAAAAAATTCTGCTATTTTTCCTGTAATATTATATTAATATTTATTTTTTATTATTTTATTACACAAATATATTCTATTCAACTTTATTTATAAAATTATATCACCGTCAGGACACGTAAGTTAAAATCACTTTCTGTAGAAAGTGATTTCAATAATCGTTATGCATATGAAGCGATTTACAGGAGAGTTGACATGCTTTTATACACCAGCCAATATTTAATATGTGAAAAAGAAATCGCTTTGTATACAAAATAATTTTCACGAGATTATGAATCGTCAAAACCTTAAACATTAAAAATCGCTTTGTGTAATAAAATAATAAAAAATATTAATATAATATTGCCTATTTTCCCTATAGTGTCACGGGGTCAGAGTTTTTGCGTAGGGACTTCTATCCATGCGGCACCTCGGGTCTCTCTTATGCCCGAGGATCATCCTGAACGATCTCCGATGCTTACTGGTTTCATCAGGGAAGCGGGGATAGCTCCCGACCAGTGTGGTGCACGATCAGCGCGCTCATCCTAGATGGAACGACTACTCGACATGTACTACACTGTTAATGCTATCCCGCTCCCAAGCTTTAAGAATAACCAGAAAGCATCTCGCTCGGTCCTGCGTAGTCACGACTCACGGTCCGTGACATTCTCCTCCACCCATTTCATGCACGCCCTCGTGCATGGGGAGGAAACTCTTTCCCTCTCTTGAAACATGCTAGGAACTAGTGTGCAATTCTCCCAAACTGGCCCACTACCTGGGGCCGCCCTCCTTGGGCAAAGGTCTCCCTGCAATCACCTCATGGCCACTCGCCACTTTACCGAGGTGTCCCATTGCAGATCACCCAACCGGAGAACTTTCGCTGCGGCTTCCTGCCTACCCGTCCTCTTCTCTAGAGAACCCACTCGCGAACACCCTCTTCTCTTGGGGTGCGAGCTAACACGCTCGTCCACATGACTCGCTCCGCAGCACATGGGGCGCTTGGCAAGCCCAACAGCTAGCACACAGCCTCGCTCTGATACCACTTGTCACGGGGTCAGAGTTTTCACGCAGGGACTTCTACCCGTGCGACACCTCGGGTTTCTCTCATGCCCGAGGATCAGCCTGAACGATCTCCGATGCTTACTGGTTTCGTCCTCCCATGGGCTCATCAGGGAAGCGGGGACAGCTCCCGACCAGTGTGGTGCGCGATCAGCGCGCCCATCCCAGATGGGACGACTGCTCGACACGTACTACACTCTTAATGCTATCCCGCTCCCAAGCTTTAAGCACAACCAAAAAGCATCTCGTTCGGTCCCGCATCGTCACGACTTACGGTCGGTGAGAATAGCATTCACACTTAAATCCCACAATCTAGTAGTCAAATTTGTACTTATCATATGTGAGTTGAAAATTTTGTGATTTGACAAACAAAGAGACGTGCTAGTCTTAAACAATGCAATACACAAAGTTTAGTACTCCACTGGAGCTTGCAAACTTAGGTTGTATAACCTTTTTAAAAGTCAATGTGTAAATTTTGAGTAGTTTCATAAAATAAATTTTAAAATAAAATAAAATAATATTATTAATATCGGTTTTGGGTGAATAAAAAAAAAGTAAAAACGGTGATCGAAGAAATGTTTGAAGGAAAAGATTGATGAGTCATAAGTTGAGAGCCATAATAAACTGTAATTGATTTTTTAATCAGATGATTCACCCCGATTAGATTAAGATCGAAAGTCTTAAATAATATAAAATTAGTGGTCGAAACCATGTAAGAGAGGAGAGAATAAACGACTGATTGATATAGAATGAGTATGATAGAAACATAGAGAGTCGTAGGGTTATCTAACTTATCTTTGATCGGTATTTATATTCTCTAGGTTATAGATAAAGTAATGATTGATAAAATCGTATCAAATTTATTAATGGTTATTATTGAACTGAAAGACTAACGTGATTATAAAAAATATTTCTAAAAGCTAAATATTGAATTCTTTTTCATATTTTATCAAGACATACTTTAATTAAAAGTTTATTATTATTTGATCCATTCACCGTATAATTTTTATCCACAAACATTCTTAACCCATCACCATTTGTTCTTAATTTACATTTAAACTGTTATTTAAGATCATTTCATTTGTAATGAAAATCTCATCAGAATGTATCAAATATATTAAAAATAAAAAATATAATAATCACCATGCACGTAGTTTATCAAGTAATCAAGCAGAAATCTTATATTCCTTAATGTTAGCTTTTCTATGCTTGTATTATTATTTTAAATTAAATTTTAATTCTTAACCTTAATTTTTTTATATGTTAAACCTTAAATTATATATTCTAAATAATATACCTTACCTCTAATTTCTTAAACCTTAATTATAATTATAACCTTAAACCCTAAAAATATCGATTTAAAATGAAAATTATATAATAAAAATAAGATTAAAGAAAAGACTATTTGTACTCCGCCAATACCCTTATCTGACAAGATACATCATTAAATACGACTTTTCTTTTTCGTTTTCCTTTGCCCTACAGTTTTGATTAATCGTCACTAATAAATACCTGAAGAAAAAAAAAAATAATTGAAATTTTCCACGTCCAACGTGATATACAGTTACGCGCCATGCAAGCCAAACACGAATGAATCAGATTCAAAAAGTCAGCCGCAGAAATAATTGAAAATTTCGTGAAGTACACCCAGGATAGGGAAGAAAACAGTGACCAATACAAACTTTATTAAAGTGTAAACCTCACCAAAGTACTCTATAACTAGAACTTTAGCAACCAGCTCTTTCATCATCAACCTTCATTCGCACTTTCTCTACCTATTTCTTTTAAAAAAATGGTATCAGCCGCAATGTTTAGAGCTACTGCTATGGTGATGCTGCTGGCCTTGAGCTTCAGCGCATGCCAAGCACAGCTTTCTTCTACGTTTTATGCTCAAACATGCCCGAATGCACTCCGTACCATTCGCACATCCATCAGATCAGCCATTGCAAGGGAACGAAGAATGGCTGCTTCCCTTATTCGGCTTCATTTCCATGATTGCTTTGTTCAGGTACTTGTTTGATTTGTTTGTATATACACGTATGTTGAAACAAATTGCATGCATGGACCATGGTTTGTGTTTAATGGAGTGTTTCCTTTCCTGTATTCAGGGTTGTGATGCATCAATCTTGCTGGAGGATTCCCCTTCAATCACTAGCGAGAGGTCCGTAATTCAAAACCTCAACTCCGTAAGAGGGTTTGAAGTTATTGAAGCGGCTAAATCTGCTGTCGAAAACATTTGCCCTGGTGTTGTTTCTTGTGCTGACATCCTCGCAGTGGCTGCCAGGGACGCTTCAGAATACGTGAGTCATTGCTATTTGCTACGCACATACATACATATATATATACTATATACCTTGATTTGATATTAAATAATTAAAATTTCTCTTGAACCAATTCAGGTGGGTGGTCCATTGTGGACAGTGAATCTTGGAAGAAGAGACTCCACCAATGCAAGCCCAAGTCTAGCTGCTAGAGACCTTCCTCGTTTTACAGACAGTCTTCAAACGCTTATCGACCTGTTTGATACCAAGGGGCTAAATGAAAGAGACATGGTTGCTTTGTCAGGTTCCCACACCATAGGACAAGCTCAATGTGTGACATTCAGGAATAGGATATACAGCAACGGAAGTGACATCGACGCAGGTTTCGCCAGCACACGCAGACGCAACTGTCCGGCTACTGCCCCCAACGGCAATGGAAATTTGGCCCCACTCGATTTGGTGACACCTAATTCCTTTGACAACAACTACTTCCGGAACCTGTTGCAAAGGAGGGGTCTTCTTCAGTCGGATCAAGTGTTGTTTAGCGGTGGATCCTCAGATAGCATAGTGACTGAATACAGCAGGAACCCTTCCGTTTTCAGCTCTGATTTTGCTTCCGCCATGGTTAAAATGGGAGATATCGAGCCTCTAACAGGTTCAGCTGGGATAATTAGGAGGATTTGCAGCCGTGTGAACTAGATTAAGTAATTATGTGTTTCTTTCATATCTTGTTTAAAGTGTAAAATTGTTGTAATGCTTTCTTTCCAATTATTTCATAGTTTCAAGCTTCAAGTATAATTACAGAAGACATACTCAATAAAGTTCATTTTATTTTTTATAACTTAATGTATACATAGTATGTATAAAAAGTGACATATTTAGAATAAATATTCGATCAAGTTAAATTAAATAAAAATAATTAAATTAATACCAGCTTGGTTGCTACTGGCAGTCTACCGTTTGTAAAGAATAACCTTTTTTGAATATTATAGTATATGACATTTTTATTATTAATAGTGACTATTCTTCATCTCCAGTAATTTAGAAACCGTTCAAAGTCGGTGAAAAAGGTGATGGCTAAATCGCAACGACTGTATGTTGTATTCGTTATTTGATATTTCAAAGTCAAAAAGACATTATTCAAACACGGGTTTCCGCATGCATGCAGAAATGGTGGCTTCATCTTCCATATACCTGTCTTTGCTTTCTTTCTTGCTAAGCTAGGTTCATCTTCCAACAATAGTGTCTTTGATTTTTTTTTCCAAAAATATGAAATCATTCATATTATTTTCAAAAATATTATAAATCATTGTGCAAATAAAAAAAACGAAAGTTTTCTTAATTCATCTTCAAATAATGTTTCAATGGAAAATAATAAAATAATCAACACTTTTTAAAGACTGATGAAAAATAACTTGTCTTCAAACAATAATTTTTAAGCACTATTTAAACACGGATGGAAAGCGATCCGTCTTTAAATTATAAATTTTTTAGAGAAAAAAATAACAATTCCACGTGTCGGTGTAAAAAGAGAGCCATTGTTCAAAGTCGGATTGTCCTCCCCAACTTTGAATAGTGACATGAGAGGGAGCAGTCTGTGACAATGGCAGTGCCTCGTTTTTCGATACAAGGTATATTTAATTTTTTAATTATTATATTAATTTAAAATTATATGTGCCGGTTAGTGTATTTTTTTATTTGAAATATATTAGTGAATATTAAATTCTGTGTAGGGATAATGAAGGAAAAATATTTTTTTTTGTTTTGTTTTAAATATGTTAATGTTTAAGGTAATTTGTTACGAAAAAAAAGTGTAATAATTTGAATAAAAAGGGAGAAGAAGAAGAAGAAAAAAATTATGAGAAAAATATTGTAAATGTTCTAAACTTTTAATTTATTTATTCTTATAAGTTCGATTTTATTTAAAATTTAATTATAATGTTAAGAAAAAATTACAAAAAAAAATATTGTTTTAAGATATTTTTTATTTTTTAAAACGAACGATGAACATTTTTATTTTCTAAAATTAGTATAATTTTAAAAGTCATTTGGAATATATATATTCGAAATACTTTTGATGATAAGTTTTATGTTCTATAATTATTATTATTATTATTTTAAAATTTGGTTTAGTGGCATTTTAGTTGTTCATTTTATTTGTGTATTATTATTGAAACTATTTTTATTCCAAAAATGCAGATAAAATGAGCAACGACAACTTTATGGCAAAGATTCATTATAATGGAAAAATAGTAAAAATCGATGTCGATATTGCATTCGAATGAAAAAATAAAAAAGATGAGTTTTATAACTCTTAGAGAATTAAATCCCAAGAATTTGAATTATTATATTAGAATAACTTATTAAATTCATCGATTAAAGAGGTTAATTTTTTATTTTTAATATATTTTCCCCAAATTTTGGGTAGTTCATTTGGTGTATGAATTTGAAGTATTCATATACCATTCCCACGTAAACCCCACAATCTAGTAGTCAAATTTGTACTTATGTGAGTTGGAATTTTTTTGATTTGACAAACAAGAAGACGTGTTATTTCTACTAATATCTTAAACAATGCAATACACAAAGTTTAGTAGTCTACTGGAGCTTGGCAACCAAAGCAAGAAAACTCAGCTTGTATAGCTTCTTTTTATCCAAAGTCAATGTGTAAATTTTGAGTTGTTTCATAAAAAGAGATAATTCATTTGAAAATTGATTTTAAAATAAAATAAAAATAATATTATTAATGTCCAGTTTTGGACAAAACTATACTAGAAGGTGAAGATGGTAGTCGAAGAAAAGTTTGAAGATAATTTTAATGATTGTTAGTAGGGATGACAACGGGTCGGGAATGGCTTTTGGCAGCCCCGATCTCGATCCGAAACTTAAGTCTTTCGATCCGACCCCGATTTGACCGAAAAATTAATAAAAATATTAAAAATTTTATATAAAAATATAAAAAATATATAAATATACCGAGTCGGGTCGGAAAATTTTCACTCTAAACCTGATCCCAACTCGACCTGAATCCGATTTTTTAAATAAAAACTTCTTCCCGATCGGTCGGGTTGGGACCCGATTGAAACGAATCAAATTGCCATCCTTAGTCGTCGAGAGCCATAATAGATCATAATTGATTGACACGCATCGTAAAGTGTCAAAAATAAATTCTTTATTCTCAAATAATAAATAGGAAAATAATATAGTAAAGGAGAAGTAAGGGTCGATCCCACAGGGACTAGAAACTTCCTGATTATGCTTTCTTTGATTGGTGATTCAAGAATGTTGAATGATGTTTTAAGTATAAAGGAGGTTGTTGAATTGAGTAAACTAATAATTGAAGAAATTAAAATAAAGAAATTGATTTAATAAAATAAAACTAGCCTTAGGCTTTTGTTTTGACTCGATTTTAATAGATCATCGGAAAAAGATTTTCACTTCGGGATTTTACGTCGGTAATTAGCTTTCAAGGTTCAATCCTTGAAGCATAACTTCTAAATTGAATGCCCAAGTCTATCTTTGATATTGGTTTCATGGATTAATCCACCAACTCAATGTTCGTAGAAAATTCATTTAAACCTCAAAAGCCGACTTGGATTATGTTATTCCAATAATAACTGATCCAATCTTTAGTTTTCGCTTTAGCAATCAATTTGCTAAGTGTGTGCCCAGGAAATTTTCTTCAATAGTCGATCTTTCCTCCCACATAAATAATCAAATTAAAATCTTGACCAAAGTCAATCTTTAGTTTTGAAATCAATTTGAATAAAAAAATTAAGTTCAAAAGAAAATATTAAAAAAATAAAAAGACGAAGTTATTGATGTGCTTTTCAATCCTCACGTTTGGATCGAGTCATCGCTTAAGCCCTTGGCTAATAAAAACTTAGCCGAGCATAATTATGGAAGAAATTATGCTCGACATAAAAATAAAATAAAAAAATAAGAACAAGAAAAATAAATAAATAAGGCTTTATAAAACTTGAAACCTAGAACAAAAGATGGAACATGAGAGATGAGTTTTAGGCTTACCCAAGGTGGGTATTTATAGCCTTTTACAAACCCTAAAAATAATAGATAAATCTAAGATAATCTTAAAAATATTTAAATTCAAATTACAAAGAGATAAATCCTAATTTGCAGTTCAAAACGCGGTTGATAAACTATCTGGAATGCTGATAAGTTATCACGCGCATGCTGATGTCATCTTCTAGAAGCCGCTGACGAAAGGCCGCGTCAGATTTCAAGCCCAAAGTCGAGCCCATGAATCCAGACTCAATCCAGTAAATAAAAAAAATTCAAAAATCGACCATTTAATTATATTTTCCAGATTCAGAGACCTGCACAAAAAGATACGAAAAATAGCAAGATCAGTAATATATTTATCAAACCAAGGAGTAATTAATAATAAAATATTACTATTTTAAACACTTATCATTGATCATTGAATCAGACAGTTCATCTCTGGTTATACTGAAACTGAGAGCCACGAATAATAAAAATGCAGTGGTCGAATCATGTGGGAGAAGAAAGGGTAGTATAAGTGAGTTGTGTAGAACTAATGTTTTGATATAATAATTGAAAAATAGTTTTGAACTAATTTGAAAAGATTTCAAAAATGGTTTTTATGTCCAAACAACTTGAAAATATATTTAAGAAGTTTTGAGAGATTTTAAAATTGTTTTAAATGATTTAAAGAAACCAAAGAAACATTTTAAACCCAGGTGTTTCAATATCATTCATAATGGTATCGATACCGTCTTGTTTTAAAAGGAGAAATCACAGTGATATCGATACTGGTATCGATACCCTTTCACCACTGTGATGTTTGGTTTCGATACAGGTTTTTATACACCCCTAACAATCATAAACGATTTAAGGAAAACCTCCAACGGCTAGGAGCGGTATCGATACCAGTATCGATACCTCTTTATAAATGTAGATCAACGGCTATTTCTCAAAGTAGGTATTTCGATATCAGTTCTAGGGGTATCGATACCTCCTGTACCAGAAACAGAAATATGCCTTAAAATTAGCTCCAAACAGCTCCAAAACATCCCCAACAGTCATAAACGGTTACAACCTCATTTGGGATGATAAAAGGAAGCCTCAAACATCAAAAGAAGACTAATGATTCACTTGTAACAATATTATGATGAAAGATTTGTCTTAGAGCTTAATTCTCACATTTTTGGGTAGACAAACACTTGTGAGCTTAATTGTCAATATATGCTCAAGTGTATTAGGATTGAGTGAGTGCTTTAGATTGCAAACATTAGCCTTGTTAGAAGGATTAAAAAGTTTGCTAAGTTTTCTATTGTTTGAGTGAATTCACAAAGTTTGTTTGTGAACTTTAGATGCTAGATTCGGGTTGTGAATCTAGGATTGTAAGGTTATCCCTTGGCCTCAAAAGGTTGAAATTCTTAGTGAATTTGGGAAATCCTTAGTGGGAAGCTAAGATAGTGGATGTAGGCGTGGCTGAACCACTATAAATCCTTGTGTTCATTGTCTATATTTTTGCTTCCACCACAAAACACTCAAATAGTCATTTCTTCATCACTTGGAAAATTTAATCGGTTATCAATCGAGCCCCTTCAAGCCCAACAATTGGTATCAGAGCGAGGCTCAATCGAGGAAGATTAACATCATATTGAGAAGATCCGATGAGCTCGACCAATTATCGATCGACTGATATTCCATGGCTCAATCCATTGACAAAATTCTTTGATGGGTCCAACTACTCCTAATGGAAGATAAGGATGAAATATTTCATCAATTCAAGAGACTACAAGCTTTGGGATATAATGGAAGATAGACCGTTTGTGCCAAAAGGAACAAAGGCGGAATGGAGCGTGGAAGATCGTAAGAAGATGGTGCTTAATCACAAGGCTTTGCACATTCTTGTTTGTACATTCCATCCAAGCATTTATGAGAAAATATCTTCTTGTGAAAGTGTCAAAGAATTTTGGGATAAGCTCGAAGTTACATATGAGGGTACTAATAAAGTAAAGGAGACCAAGATTGGACTCATCAACCAAGAGTATGAGAACTTTAAGATGAACCCGGAAGAGGACATAGCAAAGATGTTCGATCGTTTCTCCACCATCACCAATGGACTTAGAGGATATGGAGAGATCATTCCAGAGGAGAAGCTTGTTCATAAGCTCATCTATTCTTTTCCTGAGTCATGGGACTCGAAAAAGACCGCCATCATCGAAGCAAAGAATTTAAAGACTCTCAAGCTAGATGAACTCATGGGATTACTCCTCACACATCAAATCATGATGAAAGGAAGAGAAGAGGAGAAAAAGAAGGAAGAGATTAGATTGATAGGGAAAAAGAAGGTCCAAAAGCTTGGTGTAAATGTCAACATTATTGCTCTCAAGTCCTCCAAGTGCATACACTTTGAAGAATCAAGCGAGGAGGATAGTGAAGATGATGAAGAGCTTGCACAACTCTTCGTGGAATTCGATCGATTCGTGAGGAACAAAAGTAGAAAATCTTCAAAAGCACAAATCAAAGAAGAAGATGAAGGATTCCTACAAGTCTATTACAAAGGGATCATCTTCAAAGAAACAAGCATATGTGGCTACATGGAGTGATGAGGACTCTACCGAAAATAAAGAAGCCAACCTATGCTTAATGGCCCTCAATGAGGGGAGGTAACTTCTAACTCATCTACTTCAAATTCATATAATTTTGATGAGTTACAAGAAGCCTATGACAAATTGACTTTTGAGTTCAAGGCTTCATTTCTAGAAACAAAAAGATGATTTCAAAGCTTAAATTATAAAATGATTTACTTTCAAAAACCAATTTTGAGATAGAAGCAAAATTGAAGGACTTTGAGCTTAAAGTTTTTGATTTACAAAATTTGCTTCAAACAATGGAAAAAGATCATCAAATTGTTTTAGATGATCTTAAGAAGGAAAAAGATTTGATTTCCAAAGAACTTCAAAAGAAAAATAATTTAGGAAAAACAAACTTTTACATGAGATAATCTAGTGCCTTTAGATTTATTGAAAGAAAATGTTTTAGAAGTGTTTGGATCCCAAAAAGACTAATCACTTCAACCAAAAAGGATAAAATTGAAAAATAGATTCCTAAGGGGACTAAAATTTATGCTACTAATGTTAAAGGATCCAAAGCAATTTGGATACCAAAAATTACTTGATTTTCTAGTTTGGGTGTGATGGAGGTATACGTATCAAAATGAAAGATTAAGGGGGAGCTCCATACAAACAAGATGAACACTTGAAGAAGGAATGATTCACATCCTCCCTTGAGTTCAAATATGGTAAAATCTAGCTTAGCCTTAATTTTGTTTATCTTTTGTTTAAACTAGATTATCATATATGTTGGAATAACATCTTAATGATGCCTTGAGTAAGGGGAAGTCTTTTTTTTTCATAAACTAAATTTTGATATTTGATTTTTAAAAAAATTGATATTTTAAAACTCTCCTATGTTATGGGCTTTAAAGATTTTCAAACTTGTTTGGACCATTTTTGATATAACAAAAAGTGAGAGAATGTTATGAAAAATTACTTTTCAAAAACTCTCAAATGGATAAAAGAGAACTATAAATAATTTGATTCTTTAATTCTCTTATTCAAAGTTTATTTCACAAAGGGGAGCAATCTCAAAAACAATTTTTCAAGTTGGTTTTATTATATCAAAAAGGGAAGATTGTAGAACTAATGTTTTGATATAATAATTTAAAAATAATTTTGGAATAATTTGAAAAGATTTCAAAAATGGTTCTTATGTCCAAAAAACTTTAAAATACATTTAAGAAGTTTTTGAGAGATTTTAAAAGTCTTTTAAATGATTTAAAGAAACCAAAGAAACATTTTTAACCCAGGTGTTTCGATACAATTCATAATGGTATCGATATCGTCTCGTTTTAAAAGGAGAAATCACAGTGGTATCGATATTGATATCGATACCCTTTCATCATTGTGATGTTTGGTTTTGATACAGGTTTCTGTACACCCCCAACGTTTATAAACAATTTTATAAAAAAATCTAACGGCTAGGAGAGGTATCGATACTAGTATCGATACTTGTTCATAAATGTAGGTCAACGGCTATTTCCCAAAGTAGATGTTTCGATACTAGTTTCAGTGGTATCGGTACCTCCTACACCAGAAATGAAAATATGCCTTGAAATCAACTCCAAACGGATACAAAACATCCCCAACGGCCATAAACGGCTAGAAGCTCATTTGGGATGATAAAAAGAAGCCTCAAGCATTAAGAGAAGACTAATGCTTCACTTGTAACAACATTATGATGAAATATTTGTCTTAGAGCTCAATTCTCACATTTTTGGGTAGACAAAAACTTGTGAGCTTAATTGTCAATGTATGCTCAAGTGTATTAGGATTGAGTGAGTGTTTTAGATTGCAAACATTAGCCTTGTTAGAAGGATTAAACAAGTTTGCTAAGTTTTCTATTGTTTGAGTGAATTCCTATAGTTCGGTTGTAAACTTTGGATGCTAGATTCGGGTTGTGAATCTAGGATTGTAAGGTTATCCCTTTAGTCTCAAAAGGTTGAAATTCTTAGTGAATTTGGGAAATCCTTTGTGGGAAGCTAAGGTAGTGGATGTAGGCATGGCCGAACCACTATAAATCCTTGTGTTCATTGTCCATATTTTTGCTTCCACCATAAACCACCCAAATAGTCATTTCTCCATCATTTGAAAATTTTAATCGGTTATCAATCGAGCCTCTTCAAGCCCAACAAGTTGATGTAGAACAAGCGTTATAGCTTTGTAGAGATTCGTAGGGTTAACCCATTTATCTTCAATCTTCACAGAATAAAGTGATAGTGATGACTATTATAAGACTAAAAAAGAGTAACTCGATTGTTAGATGAACTTGACAACGATCATATTAAGATACAAGAGCTTATTGAAAAGAGTGGTGCAGCAGGTAAGAACTCTAGAAGTTTTTTGTAGGGCTTAGAAATCTCAGAAACTTGTAAATTTTGGAGATTTTTTTAATCTTGGAGTAAACTGTTACGGGAAAGACGGCAAAGGCAATCACCAATTCTTCATGTGTAGTGAACCAGAAAGAGAAAGATATGTCAGGCCCTATGAAAACGGGAATAATAACCAGGCGACAAGGAATGCGGGAGAGGAAACCTCCAAATTACTTAACTGATTTTGTTAGCTTTTAGGCTGGTTATTGCTCTTATAAATAATGAGTTGTTCAACTAATGAAATCATGTAAAACCCGAAAAATTTCTCATTCCTTAATCAAAACTCTCTCTACTTTATCTTGCTTAATTTTCCTTAGCTTGTTCTTCGATCGTTTGTGAAATTGTTGCTTTCATTGTTTTACCATGGTGAATCATGTTGATGCTATTAAAGCTCTCCAAGACACGTCCACCCATCATGAATCAACCTTTACAGCTTTACAGAAATTTACTGAGACTCAAAGTCATTGGAACGACAACACCCATCTCACGTTGCGGGACCTTTCTCGACAAATGAAGGCGGTTTCTTCCTACCTGGGTCTGCACTCTCAGTCATCCCAGGAAGGAAAAATTTCTCTTCACAGGTGAAAAGCCAAGATCAAGTCTAAACCCAAGGATGTATTTTTGTTTGCCCCACGGCCTATTCTAGTCGAGCTATAGATGTTCACAGGGGCTGATTCGGAAGAATGGCTTGCTTCTACCAAGATTTTTTGACTTTTATCATACTAAGGATCATCATTGAGTTACAATGGCTTCGTTTCGTATGGAAGGTACGGTTAAGAAATAGTATCGTTG
This sequence comes from Abelmoschus esculentus, assembly GCA_035048815.1. NCBI lineage: Eukaryota > Viridiplantae > Streptophyta > Magnoliopsida > Malvales > Malvaceae > Abelmoschus > Abelmoschus esculentus. The sequence continues at coordinate 20,253,838 of JAUCBN010000012.1, read as the reverse complement.
GATGCAACGCCAACGTCAGTTAACTGGTTGGGCTCATCTAGTGGAGTTTATCCATCAACGTTTCTCTGTGACTGAAATTGAATCGCTCGAAGGATAATTAACTAAGCTTATGCAAATAACTTTGGTGGAGAATAATCAAACTAAATTTGATGATCTGACTCTCCACACCTTTTATAGAAGCATTTCTCACCAGTGCTTTATTTATGGGTTACGTCTAGATAGCAAACATGAAGTCTTAGCACAACGTCCGACAACAATGATCGACGTATTGACCCTCGCTTGATTTCATGAAGCCAAGATCGGGGATGTTCGCAAACCCATTAGTTGCATGAATGGCCCTAAATCTATGAGGTCGATACCATCCCTCGCTCTAGAACGTCTACCTTCATTTGAGAGAACCATGCGTTCCACTATACACCAGCCTCGTTGGCTAAAGCTCAGGCTCATCGCGACAAAGGCCTATGTTATTATTGTAATGATAAGTTCACAACTGGACACAAATGTAAAAACCCGCAGTTATTCCTTTTGGATGACGATCTTTTAGCAGAAAAAAATGAGTTAGAATCCCCATTGAAGACACAAACATTTGCGATCCTATTATTGGGATCGGGGGTACTCGCGAGCAATCATTGGTTCCTTTAATGCCCTTGCTGGTTGTATTACACCAAATACCTTACGGGTTAAGGGTGAATTTCAAGGTCGGGTAATTAGAATCTTGATTGACGTTGGCAGCACTCACAATTTTTTACAAAAACAAACATCCAAATACTTGGGTTTGCATGTTACAACATCTCCTTATTTTCGGGTGTTGGTAGGTAATAGGGACAAAATTTCGAGTGAAGGTTATGTTCGTAACATATTGCTGTGTGTACCAGGAATAGAGGTCACTACCGATTTCTATGTGTTACCATTGGAGGGTACCGAGATGGTGTTAGACATTGCCTGGTGGCTACGTTAGGACCGGTAAAGATGGATTTTACAAATCTTCATTTTTAGTTTCGGCAAAATAGTAAAGTCCATCGGTGGTAAGGAGAAAAAAGATTAGAACCTCAATAAGTCTCTCTTTAATCATTACGATGTATGGCTACCACCAGCGTCGTGGTCGAGAATTATTTTTTGCATTTCCAAAGTGAGTTTGAACCTTCCCTTGCTGATGAACCAGAGGAGATGACCAACTTCTTAGCAAAATTTCCTACCGTCTTTCAACCTTCACAAGGGTTGCCTCCTTCTCGGTTTACTAATCATGTGATCCATCTCGAAGCTTTCAATAATCCTATCAATATACAACCATACCGTTATCCTCACTTCTAAAAGGGCGAGGTGGAACGTCAAGTGCAACAAATGTTGAGCCAAGGTTTGATTCGTAAGAGTACAAGTCCTTTCTCTTCACCTGTTCTTTTGGTTAAAAAAAAAGACGGGACCTGGCGCTTTTGTGTCGAATATCGTGTGGTGAATCCAATCACTATTAAGGATAAGTTTCCAATCCCAACGACTGATGAATTATTTAATGAGTTACATGGTGCTCGCTTCTCTAAATTGGATTTACTTTCCAGATATCACCAAATTCACGTTCAAGATGAAGATGTTGCGAAGATAACATTTCGCACACATGAGGGTCGTTACGAATTTCTTGTAATGTCATTTGGTTTGATGAATGCTCCATCCATCTTTCAGGCAACTATGAATGATCTATTTCGACCATTTTTACGTGATTTTGTTTTGATTTTCTTGGATGATATTTTGGTTTTCAGTGGGGATTGGCAGGAACATTTGTCTTATGTCCGAATTGTTTTACAAACACTTCTTGACGGTGGTTTTGTCGCTAAACGATCAAAGTGTGCTTTCGGTAGACCACAATTTGAATACCTCGGCCATATTGTCTCTCGCGAAGGGATCTCAATCGATCCCAATAAAGTTGTAATTCAAAATTGGCCAATTCCAACCACAATAAATGGGGTGCGTGGTGTTTTAGATATCATTGGGTATTATCGCTACTTTATCAAAGGATTTGCCACATTGGCAGCCCCTCTCTCTGACATACTCCGCAAGAGTGATTCATTTCAATGGAATGATGTCGCTCAAGTAGCTATGAACCAACTAAAAGCTTGCTTGTCTTCGACTCCCGTATTGGCGTTACTCAACTTCGATCAAGATTTTATGGTCGAAACTAATGCGTCAGGGGTTGGTATTGGTGCAATACTAGGGTCCATAAATCATTGGTAGTTTCTGTACCAACAAATTGCGGCAGAAGAGTCGAGCTGATAGTTGACAATAACCAAGAAGTCAAGGCACTATCCTGAGCCACAAAGTCTTCATACTTTTCATTCACAATCGGCTCACCATCAGGACCAGGAATCATCTCAGACGGAGGTTGTAAATCGCCAGTCATCAACTTCTCAAAGCGATGGCTCCTCACAGTCAGGAGGACTTGTTGCTTCCACAACAGGAATTTGTATTCATCAAGAACCACGATCACTTTTTTATTCGTAAAAGATATGATAAGGCAAACGAGAAAGAGAGGAAACCAATAAACATTCTAGCCAAACAGAAAGAGAAAAGAAAGCAAAGCAGCGAAAGAATCAAGAAAGGCTCTAGAATCCACCGACTTTGATACCATGTTGGAAAGTATAGAAACTTCTTTATTGATCAAAGATGAGATTTCAATCTTGTACAAGCTTAGTGTATTTATACAAAACAAATCAGCTAAGCTGATGACCCTAACCAACTTCGGTTAGTCAATAACTAACTTCTAACCCTCTAACCACTTAACCGACTTGCTAAGAACCTCTTAGCCTTCAACAAAGGGGCACGGCCAGTGGCTTTCTTTAGCCAAAAACTTAGTCCAAGCATGCAAGGTTCGTCAACATATCAACGCGAAATGTTTGCTATAACCCAGGCCGTGGGGAAGTTGTGTTTGTATCTTCTCGGTCGTCGTTTTACTATCATTACTGTAATACCCGAATTTCGTCCGGGTTCAAATATAAAATAAGGCCTAAGTAAATATAATTAAATGAATAAATAAGTAGATACTAGTCAAAACTCAAAAAAAATAAAAATAAATAAATAAATAAATAAATGAAATTCAATATATATATATATATAATAATGGATAAGATCAAGGATCGATTACCTTGGGGAGTTAGCTTTTTGGTTTCCATCGGTTTCAAGGGGGGTTGGAGGTTTTGTTCTCGTTTTTTTTTTAAGGGGGGTTCCAAAATGGCTCCAAGGTAGTCTGTCGTTTGAAAAAAGGAAGAAGAAATGATTTTTTCTATTATGAAAGTAATGATTAGGTGATGATGATGACTATCATGGAGACAATGATTAAAAGATGATTGCAATGATATGACCATTATGGAAACAAACAATGATTGAAAGGTGATGATGCAATGATGGATGATAATGAGGAAATGATGATGATGCAATGATCATAGGTTAATAATGAAGCAATGATTATGATGAGAGGTTTATAAGTTTGATGCAATTTTCATTTTCTGGAAGGAACAAGGCTCGACAATGGTCTACAGCAATAGTCTTCACCGACCATTCTAATTATAATGTTCGATTTATTGCTCGTGTTTTGGTTGATAAGTGTAAAGGGATGTTCGAAAGTTTGAATCCAGGATATCGGAGGAAGCTTAAGAACAATAAACAGAGTAATTGCTGATGCATTTCTACATTTGGACTCAATTGTGTTTAATCTTCTTCAAACGGTTGTTGCCACAATTCCATCTAGATTTTATTGGTTCTGCATTTAAGTTCTATACCAAGTTAGTCGTTGCAAGTCTTTTTCACTGTTTTGCATGATATCTTTTCAATTAGTTTAGCCCTTTGTCTTTATTTAATATTTTAATTAATTGTTTTATGCATATGTTTGCTTTCGTTTTTTTAAAATCCATATAGTTTACTTGTTTAGAAAATAATTGTTTTACATGTAGATTAATTAAATTAGAGCCTTTTAGGGTTAGTCACTTTAATTAAATAATTAATTAAATAAGGAGATAATTTAGTAACGATGATATTTTAATCATATATCTCGGATACACTAAGTGGTTAGTGTTTTGACGTAACATTATGTTGGCCAATAATGTACTTTGGTATCGTATTGACGTGTCATCGAAACATAGAAAATGATAAATAATTTAGGGTTAGAATTTAATAAAATTCATTAGGCAAAGATTAATAGCATCAATAGTATTATTAATTTTGTTTAGTGTCGAGATGATAGTGTCCATGCATTCGGATGTTATCATAATACACCCGGTGAAATTAATAATTTAATAGGATTTAAATATTTAAATTGATGGAACCTCATAGGTTAGAACTTAAAATCGACAAGATAATAATTGGTCATGCATATTAAAAACCTTTTGGGCCAAAATTTATATTTCCTTAAATACGGGTTAAGGTTTCCTATTATAGGATGTCTTATTCAAGGCTCGAATTTAAAAGAAATGTACATTTTTATCCAAAAGGATATTTTTATTCGAACGATATTTATTTACCAATGACAGATTAAATTAATATTGTTATTCGAAATACCGAAATACCACGTGTAATTAATAAGGTATCGATCTCAGGCGCTCGTAAGGGTCGTCCTTACGATAACCGGCTCCCGAATCCAAATATTTTTAAATGAATCTCTGGTTTATTTTATGGTACCTGGCCTACCAAAGTGGCCGGTGGCGACTCCAAATTAATTTTAAAATTCAAATAATATATGTTTTCAATAAAATTTGATTTTTCATAATTAAAAGCAATAAACTCGATTTTTTCAAAATTAAATCGTTAGACTATTTTTCACACTTTTCGGTTTTAAAATAGTCGCAGCAATTACAGATCAACGTTCGCTCTGAGATTTAAACCAACAGATAATTCAAACGCCAAATCAACAACATTGGCTCGCTCAATTGATTGACTATGACTTTGAAATCTAATATCACCCTGGTAAACTTAATGACATATGCATATGCTTTGTCACGTGAAATTTCGGCTAGTTTTATGTTACTCTCTCGTTTGAAATTTGGGATTATTACTGATATTCAAGCTGTGAGTGCAATTGACTCTGATATTAACAATTTACGGCAACAGATTTGAGATGGGAATCGAACAGATTCTGCTTACTCTGAGCATGATGAATTAGTTTTATACAAGGGAAAGATTATGTTCCTGTAGGAAAAACAGTGGTATGTGACCATCTTTGGAGCAATTTTTGAATAAGTAAAGATAAGGTTTTGAATAAGGAAATGGTTGATTCCTATTCTATGCCGTGAGATCTTTACAACGGTAGCTCATACGCTCAATATCGTTGAGTGGTGAATGAGAAATTGATGCTCAAAGTGGGAAGGTCAAGAATGAATAAGGAATGTAGAACCCCTTTATCCCACATTGGTGGGATAAATGATATGAGAGTTGTTTATAGACAACTACCCATAATGAAGTCATTGAATGACTTGAGTTGACATTGTGCCTCGCGCGCAGGGGGGTGGGTGCGAATCCAATTCCATTCGGGTTGGGGCGCACCCGCACGACGTGGGCGACGCGAATGTCCGGACCGGTCGGGCCTTTCCGAGGCCTGCAGATATTTTTACCCCTTGTGCATATTTTTTCCTTATTTTATTTTTTGAAATATCCAGAAACGAATATTAATTCAGAATATTTTTGAATTAATTAGCAGTTGACTGCTCTAGCAAATTAAAGATATAATTGTTATTTATGGTATTTAATTTAAATTTAAAATACCGGTTGAATAACAATTATTCTGATTCTCGGATATTTAAAATTATTTCCTTCTTTGATTGGAATTAATTCCGGGTTTTCCGTTTTGGAATTCAATCCCGGATTTCCCGGATATTAAATAAGGAAAGTAATACCACCGTTTGCCCTAGAAATCCACTATATAAAGGGGTTGATGTTCTCTGTTTCAGATCATCCCAAAACACGTTTTCTCTCTCGTTTTCTCTCTCGGTGAAAGGCAAAGATAAGAGCAGTTCGAGAACTCGGCAGAAGTGCTACTGTTCGGAGTTCTTCCAGTTGTTGTATCTTGGGAGACTGACTACCAAACAACTCGGCACCTTCGGAGTGGCTGCAAATCAGTCTTAAGGAAACTGTTGAACGCAGGCCTCAACTTCATCCGTTTTCAAACAAAACTTGGTTTGATCTTTATATTTCAATTTTTCAAATTCGATTTTTGTTTTACTAACTATTTTTTTTGTGATCGTTTCGAAGTAAGTTTGTATAACAATCTTAAGACTGATCATATATACCTTCTTCATACGAGATGATCAAATCGTCAAAGAGATTGCAAACAATCTGTTTCAGGATTTATCCTGCCGTTCTTAAACGGGTTTGCAGAAAATCTCAAAAAGTGGTGACAAATCTGTTCGCAGAAATTGTCAGATTTAAACAAGAAATTTTTGATTTCTGTTTAACGGAATTAATTGAATTCCAATTGTTTTCTTTCGCAGAATGAAATGACTACTGGAGAATCTGAACATTCGAAGGTCTCTGCACCTGCACAGAGCTCCAAACAAGTCCAGAATAAGAATGCACCGGCTGTGAATGTTAATCACAACGAAAAGCTGCCCAAGTTCACTGGACAGAACTTCAAGATATGACAGTAAAAAATGATGTTCTATCTTGCCATGTTGAGCTTGAAGAATTACTTAACGGCAGACCCTCCAGTCATTAATGTAGGAGACGGAGAAGGGCAAGTTGACACGGTCACTGCCATAAAGATGAAAGAAGAATGAGACGACGACGACTATATGTTCCGGAACTACATCCTAAACGGATTACAAGATTCTTTGTATCCGGTGTACAATGTGTACGAAACTGCCAAGAAGTTGTGGAATGCTTTGGAAAATAAGTACAAAGCAGATGATGCTGGGGCTAAAAAGTTTTTAGTCGCAAGATTCTTGAATTTTACTATGGTTGATTCAAAATCAGTAGTAACTCAAGTTGAAGAACTCCAACTAATCATTCATGGAATTCTTGCAGAAGGAATGGTTATCAACGAGCCTTTCCAAGTAGCTGCCATCACGGAAAAATTGCCTCCCGGATGGAATGATTTCAAGAGTTACTTGAAATACAAAAGGAAGGAGATGACTGTGGAAGAACTGATCTCTAGGCTTCGAATTGAAGAAGACAACAGAGGAAATGCCGGGAAATCTCACAGTAGAGAAGCCAAGGCAAATGTTGTCGAAACCAAGAAAGGGAAGCAACCGCAAAGGGCCCAAACTAAACCAAACTTAGGACCAAGTGGCGGGATCTTCAAAAAGGAAAAGTTCAAAGGATCATGCTTCAATTGTGGAAAAATGGGGCATAGATCCACAGAATGCAGGCTTTCAAAGAGAGTGAAAGCTAAAGAAGTCAACGTCGTGCAAGATGAAGACCTGGTAGCTGTGATATCTGAAGTCAACATGGTTGACTCAAACCCAAGAGAGTGGTGGCTGGACACAGGAGTCACACGTCATATCTGCTGTGACGAAAACTCTTTTCATGAGCTGACACCATGCGATAATGGAGAGAAACTCTACATGGGTAATGCTGCAACTTCCATGATAAAGGGGAAGGGAACCTTGGTGTTGAAGATGACCTCTGGAAAGGAACTCAAGCTTCAGAATGTGCTGTATGTATCTGACATACGCAAGAACCTTGTTTCTGGAACACTTCTAAGTGTTCACGAATTTATGATGGTTTTTGAATCTCAGAAGTTAATTTTAACTAAGGGGGGTATGTTTGTGGGTAGGGGATATGTACTAAACGGAATGTGGAAACTCAATACTATCTTTGTAAAATCCCATATTAAAAATAAGAATAAGAATGCAGCTTCTTCTTCTGCTTATATGCTTGAGTCATTCAATATATGGCATGGTAGACTTGGACATGTAAATTATGATACCTTGCGAAGGTTAATTAAAATGGACCACATTCCCTCATTTCACGTCGATTATAAATCAAAATGTGAAATATGTGTTGAAGCAAAATCAACAAGAACTTCGTTTCAAACTATTAAAAGAAGTACAATGCCGCTCGATTTAATTCATAGCGACGTTTGTGACTTAAAATTTATCCAAACAAGAGGAGGAAATAATTTTTTTATTACCTTTATCGATGACAGTACAAGATATTGCTACATATACTTGTTAAAAAGTAAAGACGAAGCTATAGATAAATTTATAATCTATAAACAAGAAGTCGAAAACCAACTTAATAAGAAAATTAAGATGGTAAGAAGTGATCGTGGTGGAGAATAGGTTAATCCATTTGGTGAATATTGCACCCAACATGGTATTATTCATGAGGTAACACCACCGTATTCCCCTCAATCAAATGGAGTAGCCGAACGTAAAAATCAGACTCTGAAAGAAATGATGAATGCTCTATTGGGAAGTTCTGGGTTACCTCAGAACATGTGGGGGGAAGCCGTTCTTTCGGAAAATTACCTTTTAAATAAGGTCCCACAGAAAAGAAGAGACAAGACACCATATGAACTATGGAAAGGTCGAAAACCTTCCTACCAACACTTAAAAATGTGGGGGTGTCTTGCAAAGGTGATGGCTCCACCACCAAAACAAATGAAAATAAGTCCAAAAACAGTGGATTGTATTTTCATAGGCTATGCTGAACATAGCAATGCTTATCGGTTTCTTGTGTATGAATCGAAAAATCCAGAGATTCACAAAAACACGATAATGGAGTCAAAGAATGCATCTTTCTTTGAGAATATATTTCCCTATAAAACTAGAGAAGTTGATTAGTTTGTTGCCAAACAAACATTGGACGATACATCCTCAAATGATCAACAAGAGGATGGATCTGAACAAGAGCCAAGAAGGAGCAAAAGAGCTAGGATAGAAAAATCCTTTGGATCTGACTTCCTAACCTATATGCTAGAGGATGAACCTCTAACGTATAATGAAGCTATACGTTCCTCTAAAAGCATTTTTTTGGAAAGATGACATAAAAAGTGAAATTGATTCCATCTTGCAAAACCATACTTGGGAGTTAGTGGATCTTCCTCCGGGAATTAAACCACTAAATTCAAAATGGATTTTTAAACGGAAAATGAAAACAGATGGAACAATTGATAAATACAAGGCACGGTTGGTAATAAAAGGATACCGACAAAAGGAAGGCCTCGATTACTTTGATACGTTTTCCCCTGTATCAAGAATAACATCTATTAGGATGATATTTGCCATTGTTGCATTAAGAAATCTCGAAGTGCATCAAATGGATGTTAAAACAGCTTTCCTAAATGGAGAACTTGACGAAGAAATATACATGGAACAACCTTAGGGTCATGTAGTTTCAGGTCAAGAAAGGAAAGTCTGTAGATTGGTCAAATCTTTATATGGACTTAAACAAGCACCAAAACAATGGCATGAGAAGTTCGATAATGTCATGATGACAAACGACTTCAAAATAAATGAGTGTGATAAATGTGTATATGTCAAAACTACGGACATTGGATACGTCATCCTATGTTTATATATAGACGACATACTCATTGTAGGAAGCAACAATGAGATGGTACACCGTACCAAGAACATGTTAAATTCAAACTTTGACATGAAAGATATGGGATTAGCTGATACAATTTTGGGTATCCAAATAAAACGATCAGCAGAAAGTCTCATATTAACTCAATCACACTACGTAGATAAGATTCTTGAAAAATTTGGCAAGGATGATTGTGGTACAACTACAATCCCTTTAGATCCTTGTTTTAAATTATCCAAGAATAAAGAAAAAGTATCAAACAAGTGGAATATGCAAGGGTCATAGGCAGCTTAATGTATCTTATGAGCTGCACAAGACCAGATATAGCTTTTACTGTAAGCAGTCTAAGCAGATTCACGAGTAATCCAGGAAAAGATCACTGGAAAGCAATAGTAAAGGTACTGAGATACCTTAGATATACTCGGGACTACGGATTGCATTATTCCAAAGACCCTGTTGTCTTAGAAGGATACTCCGATGCGAGTTGGATATCTGACATACAAGATACCAAAGGCACAAGCGGATATGTGTTCACTCTAGGAGGAGGAGTCGTATCATGAAAATCCTCAAGACAAACGATTATAACCAGATCCACAATGGAATCTGAGTTTGTAGCTCTAGATAAAACTGGAGAAGAAGCCGAATGGTTAAGGCAATTTCTTGAGGATATCCCTAAATGAGAAAAACCAGTGCCCACTGTGTGCATATACTGTGACAATCAAGCAACGATTGCTAGGGCACAAAACTTTATATATAATGGTAAGTCTCAACATATGCGTCGACGACATAACACCGTTAGAAAACTTGTCTCAAATGGAGTTATCTCTATTGATTTTGTAAGATCAAAAGATAATATTGCGGATCCGCTAATCAAAGGGTTAAATCGAGATCAAGTTGAGAAAACATCGAAAGGAATGGGACTAAAACCCATGAAAACTAAAGGCGCTATGTGAAGGAAAACCCTACCTAGTTGACTGGAGATCCCAAGATCTAGGTTCAAAGGGACAACCTAATTACATAGACCTGTGCGGTCACTGTGGGGGTTCCCTCCCAGGTCCATTCCTATGATGTGAACAGTGACAAAAATTTGGAAGAGGTTAAGCAAAAGCTTTTAATGACCATTGTGTGCTTCGGTGAGCCGAGCAACATAAGTCACCTATGTGAGAGTGAAGTAGGGCCGCTTCAAGGAGACTATTGGGCATAGTTCTTTCATACTCTTGCAGAACCAAGAGATGTCCATGGCCTTAAGGACATAACCATGAGAGTTGTATCTCTTGTCAGAGAGATAGGTGTATGAAGTATGTCATCGTTTAGACCAATGGCTGACAGTTCAAGGACATCGCGTCTACTGATTAGCTAGTAAAGTAAATATACTTTCACAAGGGAAGGTTCAAAGGAAGAAACCTACCTATCCTATGCATCTATCAATCTTAGAGCCTATCACCACAATGTGCCAAAATGTTTTGATAAAATCATTAATTTCATTCATGTGGGGGATTGTTGGAAAAACAGTGGTATGTGACCATCTTTGGAGCAATTTTTGAACAAGTAAAGATAAGGTTTTGAATAAGGAAATGGTTGATTCTTATTCTATGTCGTGAGATCTTTACAACGGTAGCTCATACGCTCAATATCGTTGAGTGGTGAATGAGAAATTGATGCTCAAAGTGGGAAGATCAAGAATGAATAAGGAATGTAGAACCCCTTTATCCCACATTGGTGGGATAAATGATATGAGAGTTGTTTATAGACAACTACCCATAATGAAGTCATTGAATGACTTGAGTTGACATTGTGCCTCGCGCGCAGGGGGGGTGCGAATCCAATTCCATTCAGGTTGGGGCGTACCCGCACGACGTGGGCGACGCGAATGTCCGGACCGGTCGGGCCTTTCCGAGGCCTGCGGATATTTTACCCGTTGTACATATTTTTTCCTTATTTTATTTTTGGAAATATCCAGAAACGAATATTAATTCAGAATATTTTTGAATTAATTAGCAGTTGACTGCTCTAGCAAATTAAAGATATAATTGTTATTTATGGTATTTAATTTAAATTTAAAATACCGGTTGAATAACAATTATTCTGATTCTCGGATATTTAAAATTATTTCCTTCTTTGATTGGAATTAATTCCGGGTTTTTCGTTTTGGAATTCAATCCCGGATTTTCCGGATATTAAATAAGGAAAGTAATATCACCGTTTGCCCTAGAAATCCACTATATAAAGGGGTTGATGTTCTCTGTTTCAGATCATCCCGAAACACATTTTCTCTCTCGTTTTCTCTCTCGGTGAAAGGCAAAGATAAGAGCAGTTCGAGAACTAGGCAGAAGTGCTACTGTTCGGAGTTCTTCTAGTTGTTGTATCTTGGGAGACTGACTGCCAAACAACTCGGCACCTTCGGAGTAGCTGCAAATCAGTCTTAAGGAAACTGCTGAACGCAGGCCTCAACTTCATCCGTTTTCAAACAAAACTTGGTTTGATCTTTATATTTCAATTTTTCAAATTCGATTTTTGTTTTACTAACTATTTTTTTTGTGATCGTTTCGAAGTAAGATTGTATAACAGTTCCTAATGAAGCAGCTTTGCGTTTTCTTCTTTTACGAGAATTTCATTATTCCAAAGTGGGAGGCCATGCGGGAGTGCACCGTACTCATCATCGATTAACAAAAAAAAATTTGGGTCTAATATGCATCATGATGTTCACCAATTTTTCTTCCAATGTCAAGTATGTCAACGGATGAAAAGTGGAGCCTTTCGCTAGACAGTTTGTTGCAGCCTTTGCCTATTCCCCAACAAGTTTTTGAGGATATCTCTTTGGACTTCATTGTGAGACTTCCTAAATCGAATGGCAAGGAAACAATTTTGGTGATTATGGATCGTCTCACCAAATATGGTCATTTTTTGCGCTTCCTAAACATCTGGATAGCCACATTGTTGCTCAAGTATTAGTTGAAGGTGTGGTTAAATTTCATGGTATTCCCTGATCGATAGTTAGCGATAGAGATCGTTTGTTTATTAGCGAGCTTTGGGCTGAATTGAACAGAATGCAGGGTATAGAGTTGAGTATGAGTTCTGCTTATCACCCTAAACGGATGGACAAACCGAAGCTTTGAATCGCTGCTTAGAAATATACTTAGGATACATGGCCGATGAAGACCCTTACCATTGGTTGAGCTATTTACCATGGACAGAATACTGGTATAATACGGCATACCAACATTCGGCAGGTATGACTCCATTTAAGGCCTTGTATGGTCGCGATCCACCGTCTATACGAGATTATTTGATGGACAACTCTTCGAACACTCAAGTGAATCAGGCCTTGCTCGAGCGTGTTGAAATCTTCCACCTCTTAAAGATGAATCTTCTTAAAGCTCAAGTTCGGATGAAAAATCAAGCTGATAAGAAACGTCGCGAATTGAAATTGGAAATGGAAAGTTAGGTGTTCATTAAACTACAACCATACCAGGAAATTTCTCTTCATCTTTGTCGATAACAGAAACTCAGTCTGCATTTTTTCGACCTTATCAGATTGAGAAACGTGTGGGAAAGGTAGCCTATAAATTGAAGTTGCCTGATGGAACGAAAATCCATTCAGTGTTTCATGTTTCCTAGCTCAAGCGATGTCACGATCATTCTTTGCATCAAATAACACCCTTACCTCTACTACACAAGGAGTTCACTGATTCAACTTCAGTTTTGAACCTTGAGGACAAGGTTACTTCGCTAAGCGGGAATAATTTTACAGGAGAGATGACAAAGGCAATCACCAATTCTTCATGTGCAGTGAATCAGAAAGAGAAAGATGTGACAGGCCCTATGGAAGTGAGAATAACAACCAGGCGCCAAAGAATGCGGGAGAGGAAGCCTCCAAAATACTTAATTGATTTTGTTAGCTTTTAGGTTGGTTATTGCTCTTATAAATAATGAATTGTCCAGCTAACAAAATCATGCAAAACCTGAAGAATTTCTAATTCCTTAATCAAAACTCTCTCTACTTTCTCTTGCTTAATTTTCTATAGCTTCTTCGATCGTCTGTAATATAAACCTTGGAGGGATATCGCCAATATCGTGTGAGGCGATGATATCTTTATAAGAGGTATACCAATAGAGTAGGAAGGTAGAATTGTCATGAGAGAATTTTAAGCTTCATAAAAAATTGTCATTGACACGAAGACGATAGCATTTTTTTAAGTGGATTTTTCCGAAAACATTTACCTAAAGTACAATAAATATTTTCGACATTAGTCGATAAGTGAGTTCAAATTGTCTACCTCCTTTTCATACCTATTTTTATGTTTCTGTTTTAAATTAGAGGTTTTAGGGTGCAGGGTTTAAGGTTTAAGGTTTGGGATTTTAGTTAGGGTTTAGGAAATTATGAGTAGAATTTATTTTTAGGGTATAGGGTTTAAGGTCTATGATAGAGAAACTAAGGGTTAGAGTTTAAAATTTATTTTTTTAGAAAATTTCAATATGAGGCATAAAAGGAGGTATGATAAAGATTAAAGAGGCAGAGTATTTTCACTCCTAATAAATACATAACTACTCACTTATATTTTTCGACACTTAATTGAAAATTTTTTATTAATCTAAAACTAACGTTATCAAAAGCGTTTTAAATATTAAATATTAAAATATTCTCAATGATTTTTCAAAATACAATTTAGTTAAAAGTTTATTATAATTTGATAAATTGACCATATAACTTTTATCCACATTCTTAATACATCCCCATGTGTTCTTAATTAACATTTAAAGCAAATAAAAAACACACCTAACGATATATTAAGATCATTTGTAATAAAATTTTTCATCAGTGTGTATAAAAAAATTAATTATTAAAAAAATAATAAATATAGTAATCACCTTGACACCTTGCACATAATTTACCAAGTAATCATCCTGAGCTGACAAAATATATTATTAAATACGACTTTTTCTTTTCCCTACATTTGATTAATCGTCACTAATAAATACCTGAAGAAATTTTCCACGTCCAACGAAATATACAGTTACGCACCATGCAAGCCAAACACGAATGAATCAGATTCAAAAAGTCAGCAGCTGAAATAATTGAAAATTTCGTGAAGTACACCCAGGATAGGGAAGAAAACAGTGACCAATACAAACTTTATTAAAGTCTAACCCATCCCAAAGTACTCTATAAATAGAGCTTTAGAAACCAGCTCATTCATCATCAACCGTCATTCGCACTTTCTCGAGATATTTCTTTTCAAGTTAAGAGACAATTCATTTTCGACACTGCAAAAAAATGGTATCAGCCGCAATGTTTAGAACTGCTGCTACGGTCATGCTGCTGGCCTTGAGCTTCAGCGCATGCCAAGCACAGCTTTCTTCTACGTTTTATGCTCAAACATGCCCGAATGCACTCAGAACCATTCGCACATCCATCAGATCAGCCATTGCAAGAGAACGCAGAATGGCTGCTTCTCTTATTCGGCTTCATTTCCATGATTGCTTTGTTCAGGTACTTGTTTGATTTGTTTGTATATACACGTATGTTGAAACAAATTGCATGCATGGACCATGGTTTGTGTTTAATGGAGTGTTTCCTTTCCTGTATTCAGGGTTGTGATGCATCAATCTTGCTGGAGGATTCCCCTTCAATCACTAGCGAGAGGTCCGTAATTCAAAACCTCAACTCCGTAAGAGGGTTTGAAGTTATTGAAGCGGCTAAATCTGCTGTCGAAAACATTTGCCCTGGTGTTGTTTCTTGTGCTGACATCCTCGCAGTAGCTGCCAGGGACGCTTCAGAATACGTGAGTCATTGCTATTTGCTACACACATACATACATATATATATATACTATATACCTTGATTTGATATTAAGTAATTAAAATTTATCTTGAACCAATTCAGGTGGGTGGTCCATTGTGGACAGTGAATCTTGGAAGAAGAGACTCCACCAATGCAAGCCCAAGTCTAGCTGCTAGAGACCTTCCTCGTTTTACAGACGGTCTTCAAACGCTTATCGACCTGTTTGATACCAAGGGGCTAAGTGAAAGAGACATGGTGGCTTTGTCAGGTTCCCACACCATAGGACAAGCTCAATGTGTGACATTCAGGAATAGGATATACAGCAACGGAAGTGACATCGACGCCGGGTTCGCCAGCACACGCAGACGCAACTGTCCGGCTACTGCCCCCAACGGTAATGGAAATTTGGCCCCACTCGATTTGGTGACACCCAATTCCTTTGACAACAACTACTTCCGGAACCTGTTGCAAAGGAGGGGTCTTCTTCAGTCGGATCAAGTGTTGTTTAGCGGTGGATCCTCGGATAGCATAGTGACTGAATACAGCAGGAACCCTTCCGTTTTCAGCTCTGATTTCGCTTCCGCCATGGTTAAAATGGGAGATATCGAGCCTCTCACAGGTTCAGCTGGGATAATTAGGAGGATTTGCAGCCGTGTGAACTAGATTAAGTAATTAATTATGTGTTTCTTTTATATCTTCTTAAGTTTAAAGTGTAATTTTGTTGTAATGCTTCTTTCCAATTCTTTCATAGTTTCAAGCTTCAAGTATAATTACAGAAGACATACTCAATAAAGTTCATTTTATTTTTTAATAATTTACTATATATGTAATATGAGTGCAAATCGCTGCCTCCATTTGTGTTTTAAATTAAAAGATTTAGGGTGTAAGTTGTAGGGTTCAAGGTTAGGAGTTGTGGTTAGGGTTTAAGAAAATAAGGGTAAAGTGTATTTTTTTTAGAGCGTAAAGTTTATGATATAGAAAATAAGGCTTATGATTTAAAATTTAATTTTTTAAATTTTTTTAATAAAATACATGAAATGAGATATAATAAAGATGGATATGATTTTTACTCATATAATATGTAAAAAAAAAGGTACAATTAGTGGCACTTCTTCGTCACCAATAATATAGAAACAGTCCAAAGTCGATGAAAAGGTTGATGGCTGAATCGCAAGGTGTTATGTTTTATTCATTGTTTATAAGTTTGACATTTCAAAGTCAAAAAAAACATTATTATTCCGTGAGATTTTAACCAATTACGAACAGGTCTCCGCATGCGTGCAGAAATGGTGGCTGAGACAAATCAAAGCAATGACCTTTTAAATTCAACAAGCCTCAAACTCTTCATGTTCCATACACGTCTTTGTTTCACTTTCTTTCTAGCTAGCTAGATTCTGTGTTAAAACCTGTAACTCTGTCTCTTGTCTGCAACAAATTTAGACTTCAGAATTCGGATTTGGTTTCGAGCTTGTGTTGCGGCGTTGGCTGTTTTGCTTTTCAACAGCGTTTCCCAAGCTCAACTTTCCTCTACATTTTACGACAGAACATGCCCCAATGAACTTAGCACTGTTCGGCTCGCTACTCCTTTAGTACCACAATCGCACGAGAGCGGAGAATAGCTGCATCTCTAATCCGCTTGCAATCTACAAAACAAGCATAGTGAACGAGTACAGCAGGAACCCTTCACTGCCCCGTTCTGTAAGTGTAACATCCCTTCTTTCGTCCGTCCAAGAGGCTGTAAAAAGAGAGAGGGGCGGCTATCCAGCAGGAGTCGTTTCGGTTGTATGCCACGAGGTCCCTCTACCATTCATTGCATTCCATCGTCTCTTAATGTACTGTACGTACGGACATACATAGGGGTGTTTAAAATTTTAGAGGGAGAGGGGATTGTCGTGGATGTCGTAGAAATGATCGTGATGGTCAAAACGACAATCACGAAAGGTATTATAAGGAGAAGGGACAGTCGAGCCAACTAAATTGATGTGGAAGAGAACGTGGTCGAGGAAGAGGCAGTCGGCAAACTATTCTAACATCGAATGCTACAAGTGTTATAAGTATAGTCACTACGCGAAAGATTGCAACTCCAACAAATATTATAATTATGGTAAAGTGAGACATTTTGTAAAAGATTTTTGAATCAATAAAAAGTGAAAGAAACAACCAACTTAACCTTGTAAAACAAAGCGAATGAAAGCTCTCTTAATGATTAAAAATGAAGTCAACATCAACAATGACACTTTGCGGTACCTCAACTCAGGCGAAAGCAATATGATCACGAGTACCTATTCAAAGAGATGCAAAAGATTTAACATGGTCTCATGTATAGTTTGATGATACATCAAAAGTGGAGGTCAAAGCCCGAGGTATGCAAGCAATGGCGTCTAGTTGCTTGAATCGAGATAAACAAAAATCGGATATACAAACTGAATTTGTGAAGCGTGCAAGAAAAATGTTTGCAAATCGAAATAGAAAACAAGGCATTGTTGTGGCATCTCTGCTTTGATCACCTATATCATGGTGGTCTAAAAGAGAGCAATGAAGAACAAGATACACAGGTTGATAGACATGGATTATGATGACAAATTTTATGAAGAATGTATGCTTGACAAGCAAGCAAGAACCTCGTTTTAAAAAAAGAAAGAATATCAAGCTAAACATCCTCTCACGTCTATTCATATCGACCTATATAGACCATTCACCCCCCAAGAGGAAGAACCGCATCATACTCTTCTCAACAAAACGGTGTGGCCGAGAGGAAGAATCGGACCATTCTCGACATGGTTCGATCAATGCTTAAAAACAAGAAGATGTCGAAGAAATTCTAGGCAGAAGCCATGCAATGTGACATCTATATACAAAATTGATGTCCTCATGTAAAGTTGGATGATCAAACACCACAAGAGACATGGAACGGACAAAAAATGATAGTTTCTCATCTCAAAGTGTTCGGTAGTATGGATTATGCACACGTACCGAATTAATAAAGAACGAAGCTCAAAGACAAGCAAAAAATATATTTTATTGGGTATAATGAGAAGGCAAAAGGGTAAAAACTACTCAATCCGAATCAATAAGTGAGTGAGACTAGAACAATTTGACAGAGATTGTCATTGAAGTTAGAAAATCATCAGTCATTGCACTAACAAGCATACCAAAAAACTCAAATTATTGATGATGAAGATGAACCATGATAACCAAAAATATGAAGTTTGTAAAATTTGTATGATTAAACAAATGAGGCACATCTTGTATGTTTTTTGGCAGATGTTGAAAATATTAGCTTTGAAGAGGCATTGCGATAAAAGAAGTGACAAACTACTATGGAATAGGAGATTAAGGCGATTGACCCCAATAATACATAGGAGCTAATAGAATTTGTCTAAAGGAAGTCAGTTTATTGGTGTAAAGTGGGTGTTCAAGAAAAAGATGAATGTTAAAGGCAAGATAGAACGGAACAAGGCGCGACTTATTATGAAGGGATATAAGGAAAAGACAGGAATTAATAATGACGAGGTGTTTGCTCCCGTTATAAGAATGAAGGCAATCCGATTACTCAACAATTCAAATGGTCGATGATGAGTGCCTAAAAGGCAGTTATTTACTACTCTTCTCATGGTACTTTATGCATCTATTATACACTAATTTGAGCTGAAATATAGACTCTTTGCATAATATTGGATATTCCGTTATCACTACTTACAAAGTCAAAATTTATAGAGAATGCAAATATTATTACATATTCTGTACATGCAGGAATATCCAGGACCGAAGCAGCACTAAAGTAGTGTTGAGGCCGAGGCAGGGACAAGGCCGCGATAGTATCCAGAGTGGCAACATCAACATTGTAGGCGAATGAAAGACAAAAATATAGAGAACATTCTGGAAGATGCAGCGCACCAATTGGACCAGGCTAGCGCACTAAAAGCCCAAGTTAAAGACCGAACGGGAAAAGCTTTCTAGAAGGTTGCAAACTTGGAAATATCAGATCTCATGTAGAAGACTTATTCTCTACTCCAAGTTAGAGTCTATTTAGGAAAGGTTTGCCCTAGGTTAAGACTATATATAGCCTAGCCGACCACATTGTTAAGAGAGTCGATTTTAGAGAAACCCTTCCCCTAAAAATTATACTTATCGACATTATGTTCTAAATTTCTTAGGGATAGGTGAAGGTTGTAGATATTAGTGAGAGGAGATTGTTTCTTGTTTCTTTGTTTTAATGCAATAATAATATTAAAGTTTGCTTATCCTATTGTCATTTCTTGTTCTTGCATTCAAGCTCGAGAGAGAAGTTTGTAAGTAATATATTTATCTAGCATTGAGAGGTGTAGATTCACGAAAGGAATAAATATGGTGTTGTCAAACACTAACTCGGCCTAGAGATAGGTTAAGAGTTTCAGCAGCTAAAAGAAATGTTGGATTGGTTGGTGATTATCGTTGATTTACGTTGAGAGGTATCGTCAAGGACCAGTCATCAACAACGCTCTGACTTAGAGATAAGTGCAGTAAACTACGGACACTTTGCTGAACTTTGATGCATTTGCCCAAGAGCAAGAGATTGCCGTGGCAAAGAACACTAACGCTGCCGAGGTTGTATCTGCAGTACTACCGAAGCAGTGTTGTGTAATTGCGTTGGACAAGAAGAAGATCAATCGAATCCACTAATTGACGCAGTTGGATCCTACCCACTTTCTCTATATCGTTCTCAATCCTTTATTTTATGTTTTATTATTTAATTATTTAGTTAGTTAAACAAATCCATTTATCTGTGTTTTTACTTTATCTTTCAGGAGCAAGGGAACAATGAGAGACATATTAAGTATACCAATCCCTGTGGAGACAATATGCGATATACTTATCACTTTATCATTTGCGATGTGTACACTGCGCAGTTGCACTATTATTACACGCAGCAAGTTTTTGGCGCCGTTGCCGGGGATTGGCAACTAAATTTTTGTTTTCTTTATTTTCTTGTTCTTTAACCATTATTTATTTAACTTTAATTCTAATTATTTATTTTTTATTGTTAACTTTGACTTATCTGGTATATGACCAGGGCAAACCCGAGTGGTCCATTCTACGAATTGGATCCTGAAATCGAACGCACAAGGCACCATCTAAGACGCAACCTGTTTCAAGTCATGGATGATCCACCAAGAGGACAAATTCCACCTGTTGATCATAATGTACTACCACCTGCAATGCCGCAGCAGCCACTGCTGCGACCA
Source organism: Abelmoschus esculentus (assembly GCA_035048815.1). Taxonomy (NCBI): domain Eukaryota; kingdom Viridiplantae; phylum Streptophyta; class Magnoliopsida; order Malvales; family Malvaceae; genus Abelmoschus; species Abelmoschus esculentus. The sequence goes on along the minus strand of JAUCBN010000012.1, from coordinate 20,233,327 downwards.
TTGCCGAGGTAGCTCACTATTAGAGACTTTCTGGTGGAAGACCTAAACGGACTAAACCCTGGAGTAGTCACCCCAAAAATTGAAGCAACTCACTTTGAGCTCAAACCAGTGATGTTCAACATGTTGAACACAATCGAACAATTTAGTGGGTCTGCTACTGAAGATGCAAGGCAACATCTTAAATCTTTCATGGAAGTGTGCAATTTTTTCCAGATCCAAGGAGTTTATGAAGATATTTTACGATTAAAGTTGTTCTCCTATTCACTGAGGGATAAGGCGAAAACTTGGTTAAATGGCATCCCAACAGGATTCATAGGATCTTGGGATAAACTCTGCCGAGAATTTATTACGAGGTTTAATCCAATAAATCTTTATGATCGCATCCGTAATGAAATCACATCATGTCGGCAATATGAGGATGAACCAATGTATGAGGCATGAGAACGCTACAAAGAATTGTTAAACAAATGCTCACTACATGGTTTTCCCTTGTGGACACAAGTCTCGATGTTCTATAATGCCACCAATGCCTCCACAAGGATAATGCTAGATGCTTCCGCAAATGGGACACTTTTGGATAGAGCACCCGCAGAGGCCATTGAGATTTTGAACAAACTCGCAAGGAACGACTTCCAGTTTCCCACATCAAGGCGAGGAAACCAGCCTTTATGTTGGAAATTATAACAGGAACAATCAAATGATGTCCAACAATTACAACCCATCTTGGAAAAAGCATCCAAACTTTTCATGGAGTAACCCTAACAATGCCTTAAATCTAATCAACCAAGCCCCTGGATTTCAGCACCAAAGTCAGAACCTGCCGCAGTAGCACACTCAGCAGTCCATGCCACAGCAGCAAGTACAACAGCAGTAGTCTCTGAACGCATTAACAGATTCTCTCACGGCTTTCATGTCAAAGACTGAAGCATACATGGCCGAGAATAGCCACTTCATGAAGCGTACTGATGACTTCATAAATCGAACTGATATGAGACTGCAGAACCAGGAGGCTGCAATCAAGTCTTTAGAAACCTAAGTTGGTCAATTTGCTCGACGACAAAACACTCGACCACCAGGGGGTTTACCTAGCAATACTGAGGTTGTTAAGGTGTTAGGCCACGAGCAATGCAAGGTAATTACAGTAGGAAGTGGCCTATAATTAAAAGATAAAGAAAAGCCCTCAACCGATAGAGTCCAACAAAAAAAGCAACATCATGGGAACTCAGAAGTTGAGCAAGACCCTATTGAAAGCACTGCCCCGGCAACAAAACCAGCAGTACCAGAAATATCTACCAAGGCAGCTGCAGATAAGTTCACCCCAGGTATTAAACTCAATATCCAAGGAAACTTGGAGGACATAAAACCACCACCTCCTTTCTCGCAGAGGTTAAAAAAGCACAAACAGGATCACCATTTCAGAAATTACGAGACATCTTAAAGCAAGTCCATATCAACTTGTCATTAGTTGAGGCTATTGAATAAATGCCCAACTATGCCAAGTTCTTAAAGGATATAATATGCAAACGACGAAGGCTAGGGGAATTTAAAACGGTGGCAGCCACTGAAGGTTGCATGGCCATGCTACATAATCGCATGCTGCCTAAGCTAAAGGATCCTAGATGCTTTACAATCTCCTGTGCAATTGGGATGGTTACGAAGGAAAGGCCCTATGCGAATTAGGAGCAAGCATCAATTTAATGCTCAAACCAGTTTTTCAAAAACTTGGAATAAGGCGAGCAAAACCAACAACAGTACTGCTCCAACTTGCGGATCGGTCCTATGTGCATCCTAAAGGCAAAATTGAGGACATTCTGGTTAAGGTCGACAAATTTATATTTTCTGCCGACTTTCTCATCCTTGATTGTGACGCCAACGACAATGCACCGATCATATTGGGTTGACCTTTCCTTGCTACTGGACGTACAATCATCGATGTGGAAAATGGCGAGCTCACAATGCGGATAAACGATCAACAAGTCAAGTTGAACGCCTTCCATAATTTAACAAATTCAGACGCTCCAGCAGAATGTAAGGCTCTCTATATACCAGACTAGGGTACTAAAACATTTTTCCTGGGCAACACGCTCGACAGACTGTTCGGTAAGCGAATAAAGCTCAAAGGAGAAGTCGAATGCACTGAAGAGATTAACCAACACGCGAAGGAAGATACGAGCCAGAAAGAGATAATCAAATTAGGAGATGTATTCACATGCACTCCACAAGTAACATAATCTCTTTCCTTCCATTTTAGTTATTATATTAGGACTAGTTTATATATTGTTATATATTATTTTCAGTATTTTATGTTTTGTATGTTGTTATATTTTATTTTCAGTATTTTATGTTTTTAAGTTTTATTTATTTAGGATAAATAAAGCAACCAATCCCTGTGGAGACGATACACAATATACTTATCACTTTATTATTTGCGATGTGTACACTGCACAGTTGCGCTATTATTACACGCAACAATCGATATTTCAAATGAATGTCAAAATGACATTTTTGAATGGTGTGCTCGAAGAAGATGTCTACATAGAATAACCACCTGGGTATATGAAAGTTGGAGAAGAGAAGGTGTTAAAATTGAAGGTGATTTACAGGTTAAAGCAAGCACCGTAGGCATGGAATATACATATCGATACATATTTCAAGGAGAATGGATTCAAGCAGTGTGCCTATGAGCATGCCCTTTATGTACAGAAGAATGGAGGTAACATATTATTTGTTGCTCTTTATGTCGATGATCTCATTTTTATGGGTAACAACGATGAGATGATAGAAAGTTTAAAGGCACAATGACACGAGAATTTGAGATGACATATTTTGACTTGATGAAGTTTTTTCTTGATTTGGAGGTTAAACAAGTAGATAGGGGTATTTTTGTATCACTTGAGACATGCAAAAGAGATTTTGAAGAAGTACAAGATGACAAATTGTAATCCGGTATCAACACCAATGGAACCAAGTGCAAAACTCTCGAAGTTCGATGGAAAAGAACGCTTTAATGCGAGTAGATACCGGAGTTTGTTAGGAAGCCTTCGCTATCTCACATGAAAAAGGTTAGATCTTTTATTAAGTCTCAACATTATAAATCGATTCATGAAGAAGTCGATTTATTCACATTAGAAGTTGTTGAAGTGAATCCTATAATACATCCAAGGAACGATGTTACTTGGCTTTCAAATAAGTAATTGATCTTGACGCTCTCGACGTGTGAAGTTGAATATATGACAGCATCTTGGTGTGTATGTCATACGATATGAATTAAAAATTTATTAAGCAAGATGGAGCTAAAGCAACTAGGTGTAATTGTGATTCAAGTTGAAAACAAATCAACAATTAAGTTTACAAAGAACCTGGTGAACCATGAAAAAAGCAAACACATCGATGTTTGTTTTCACTTTATCTAAGATCATGTGAAGGAATATAGTGTGGAATTGGTGCAAGTGGCAAGTCAATATCACGTTGGGAATATCTTCATAAAAACGTTACTGAAAGTACTTCTCGACAAGTGCAAAAAAAAATATTGATATGACAGATGATAAAAACAATTAAGTTTACGGGAGAGTTTTATTAAATAAACACTAAATGTTATTTTTAGTGGGTTTTAAATTTAAAAGTTAGTGGAAAAATAAAAGGTCAAGAGTCTTTGTAGCTAAAAAGACGAGGAGTGATATAGGAGATAGTGGTCTTTTATGATTTTTAATAGAATTTATTATTTAGTATAGTAGTGTCTAGTATCTATATAAAATTTTTGTTTATTTTGTTTGTAGACACGAAAATACTCAAAGGAATACAAGAAAAACACTTTAAAATAGTGTAGTAGTTGTAGGTTAATTTGTTTTTAATCTTCGTATAATAAAGCAAATAAGGGATTTTGAACTCAAATCTTTTAAATAAATATTATTCTTTTTTTAATATAAAAATTTGTTAGATTTATTTAAAAATTTTATGAGTTAAAGAGATATCTGACTAGTGTAATTATTATACAAGCATAAATGTTAATTTTGTATTGTCTTAATTATAACAAAATATCTAGAAATAATAATAACCAAAAATAACATGAATAAGCGTATATGATACAAAATATGCCTTTAATTCGTATATGAATTTAACACTCTGTTCTGTTCTTCATGTCTAATGAACAACACTTTGAGTTAAAATTAGATGATTGAATCAATTTAGAGGTTTGATGAATCGAATTTATTAATTTGAATATCTGGTAAATAAAAAATTATAACAATAAATTAAGGTAAATTCAATCAAATTGGGAAAAAAAATTAAGATGAATTTTTTGGATTAAAAAATTTGATAAGAATTATAAAAACTTTTTATCCTAAAAATATTACAAAAAGTATCCACTTAACTTTAACGTGTGTATTGAAGGAAGCATAAATCTATAAATCAATAGTATTATCAGTGGGGTTTTGGATATACGTAATAGGAGTAGTTGTACATGATCTCTGAAAAAAAAGCCCCTAAATTTTAATAAACTACATTCAATTAGATGATATTAATCTTGAAATTCATTATAAAATTTTATAATACTCTTAAAAAGATGAACTATAATTGTTAAAATGTTATAGTTTTTTCCTAAATATGACAATTGCTTATAAAATATTATTAACTATTTTTATTATTATCACTTCTTCAGAATGAAGCTTTTTAAAATCAAAGTTGTTGAAGCTATACTTATGAACAACTATGTCATAAAAAAGACTAATTGGACTTGTTTTGATTGCAATCGAAAGTGATCTTTTAGAAGAATTGATATTGAAAGAGTTGTAGATGATTTTGCTTCAAAATATGTAGAAATGACATTTTTAAGTGAAAATTTTCAATTTCTAGATGTTTATAAGTTATTTTTGTTATTCAAGACGATAATCTAATAATATCTTTTATAATACAATATTCTTTTGAAAAAACCTTATCTCTTACCAATTATAAATTAAGGAATCCATTTTTATCTATTGCGTAAGGCCACGTCTAAATATATTGCACAAAACTCTAAAATTTTTAAACCAGCCCTACTATTATAACATTAAACTTAAATTTTGGCTTCAATCCAAGAACTTCACCGTTAACCCTATAACAGAGAACTAACATGAACTACCATTTCTGTTAAGAAGGTAATACAAATGCTAAACTAAAACGGTATCGTTTTTATATGATTATTTTGATAATTAAGATAAAATATTATTGTTTTTATAAAGAAAAAATTAAAAAAATATTCTCAAAAAGGCTCAAAAATTAAAACCTTAACGATGAAAGATTTACATCTAACCACCAAGCCAACTTAGATTATTATTATGACAATATAACTTTAATTTTATTTATTTTAAGATATAATTTTACAATATTTATAACTTATATATTATATTTATAAATGTTGTTTTTTATAATATATAACTAAACATATAAATTTTAAACCTTAAACCTTTTGGAGCAAGTATTTAGAATTTAGTTATATATTATAAATAATATTTTAATTTTATAATGTAAATTATAAATGATATTTATTTATAAAGTTAATATATTTATAAAATTATATCATGATATTATAATAAGATTTTAACTTGGTTTGGTGGTTAGATTTTTACCATTTATTTTTGTGGCCTTTGGTTTAAGTCTCTTTTAAGTGCAAAAATGATGACAATTTGGTTTAGTATCTATGTGTTCACATACCGTCCACGTTATCACAATGTTAACTCGATAGCGGTCGAGTGATGTAATTGAACCTTTTTTTGTTATGATGCGGGTTTTGGGACTCGGTGTCAGGTTAACCCGAGGCATGGGCTTCGTGTTTGAGCTTTGAGGGTCTTGTTGGGCTTAAGGGTTTGTAGTTGAGCTTGGGTTGAAAGATAGCTTGAGGTAGTTTGATAATTGGCTAAATATAGTATTTTGGGAGGGGTAAAGGGGTTGATTTCTCTACATAGTGCAGAGAATGATATCACCACCCTTTATTGTCTTCCTCAATCTTCCCAAAGTTATTTTCTCTCCCAAATCTATCACCAAAGGTAAGGTTTTTGTGTGTTAGCTGGTAGAATCTCGTTTTAAGATACAAGAGACTTTTATTCAGCTTCAAGAAATCTTTATTTCAAGGTATGTAAGGTTTAGAATGGTGGAGGTTGGGTTTTTGAGAGAGATTTTAAGGAATAACAAGATTGAGTTTAGAAGAGATTTAAGTTGGTTAAGAGTTCGTTTTAGCTTCATAGAATCGTTCTAAATAGAATAGTAATTTCTTGGTATCTTTCCTTTGAGTGAAAGGTCTTGGTGAACCTTCAAGGAGCTTGGGAAAGGTAAAAGCTTAAAGGGTTGAAAGAATTGTTTCTTTAGCTTGTTTTGGGAGGTTGGTGTACTTTCAAATCCTATGCATTTCTTGTGTATCATCTTTATTTGCATCCTTGATTAGTGTGTGATACTTTGGTTAATGTTTGAGCTTATGTATGCTTTAATAGTAGATTGATAAATGGTTGATGATATAGTCTAAAAGTGATTAAAAACTCACCTAAATACTCCAAATAACTTATAGGAACGTTTGTAGATTGATAGGACTTTATTTGGGGTCGAAACATGAGATTTCCGAGCTCTAGACTATGGTTTTGGGGCTTTGGTACCACTATGCGGGTTTGAGTACCGGTACACCCCTCTGATAAAATGGGTAAATCTCCTTAGGGGTATTGATACGGCCATGGTATATACCGATACGAGATTAATATTTCAAATTCCAGTGAGCACTTTTGGTATCGGTACGCCAAAGGGTGTATCGGTACGGGTTGGGGGATTGATACTCAATATATGAGTATCGATATTGGGTATTGGTACGTTAGGTAGGTGTATCAATACACTATGTTGGGAAATTGCATCAAATGAAAAATTGGTATCAATACGCGAGGGACGATCTGTACGTATAAATGGGGTATCGGTACGATAAGGGTCCTTACTGGTACCGTAGAATAATCTATCCAAGTTTTTAAGGATTGAGTTTAGGGGTTCAATAATTTATGCTATGTATTCCTATGGGTTAATTAAGCTATAAAAGGATTATTTAAACTTGGAACTGATGTCTTTGGTGATGATATATTGATTTATGCCTCGTATGCTTGGTTCTGGATTGGTTGTTGTATAGAGTGGTATAGGGATCCTTGGTGGATCGTCTTGTATGGTTTGCCTTTGTTTGATGGGATCCGAATACCCAATGAGTAAGTGTTGCAACACAATGAAGGTCATCAGATGTGAGATTTTGGGTGATGTATTGAAGGTCATCCGATGTGAGATTTGGGATGATGATTTTGCTCGATGTAAGATTCTAAGCCCCACTCAATGTGAGATTCCGAGTATATTAACTCGATGAGAGATTTTGAGTAACCCGATATGAGATTTCATGTCGGGTGAGTCTCCCAGTGTCGGGTTGGCATTGAGCCTCACTTATGAATTTGTTATTTTATGCTTTGGTTGTGTTTGTCATATCGTGTGCTTTAGCGATTACGGTAACGTCAATATTTTATATCATGTCATCATATTCTCATCTAGCATGTGCATAGTTATGATTCACTTGAAGCATAGTCGATAGGTTGTGTATCCACTGAGCTTTAGTAGCTCAACATTTTGGAAAGTGTTTTCTTGCGTAGGTAATATTAAGCCCCATATAGTGTTATTAAATTTTACTTTCAGTTAAAAATAAGGTAAGTTTTTTAGTTAGCTTAACGAGTAACAAGTCGAGCTTAATGAGCAACAAGTCAAGTTGAGCAACAAAATATTTTAATGAGCATGATTCAAGTACAATGTTAATGAGCTTAACGAACAACGCGTTGAGTCGAGCAACAAAAATTTTTAACGAGCATGAGTCGAGCACTACCCAACTTACGATCAACTAGCTCGATAAGCACCATAATTTTTCCTTCTAATATTTCAGGTTAATACACATACTTCAAGTATCATTAAAATTTCACAATTAAACATCTTGTATTAAAAAAATAAAAAAGAATTTAACATAAAGATTCAAAAATATGCTTCATAATATTATATTAAAAAAATATGTTTTTTAATTATCTAATTAATATTAATAGACATTAAATATTGATAACTAATAATAAATTATAAATAATTATTTAATACACTGACGATGAATTTTTTTCATGATAAAACTTTTAAAACTATTAGTTATCCCTTTTATGATCCTAAACCGTAACCTTAAATTTTAAGCAATAAAATCTAAATTTTAAACCATACAATTCATTCTCAAACTTTAAAATCTGACCGCAAACACTAAACCCTTAAAAATTATGTATGAAAAGCAAGTTTTCTTACTCCAAGTGCATAAAATATTTTTTCATTAACTATTTAAACAAATATCGAATATAATCATTAACCATCATTTACTTGTTCAAATAATTAAACAACTTTTAATTACTCATCAACTAATTTTATCAAATAATTTTATACGATCAATTAATACAATCAACTGCTAATCAATTAATACAATCCGCTAAAAAATTTCAACTATATACTATTGTCAAATAGGGCCAATAGTTTTGTTTTTTAACCAATCCAATACCTGCACTTTCATTTTTCTACCAATATATAGCAAAACAAAGTGGGCTATTTTCATACAATAAATAGCATACGATTTTGGGCCTATTATTCTTGTTGTTAACATGTTTAAAGTAACTTAGCCCAGCTGAAGCCTATTCAACACTTTTATTGATTTATTTTTTAAATAATTAATTAAGTTTAATAACTTGATTTAAATTATTAGAGATTTTTAATTTTATTATGAAAAATTAAAATAGTTTTTGGAGAAATCATATTATGTGTCATTCTCGTCACGTTATCTATGAAACCAACCAATCAAAAACATTCGTTTAATTTTTTTTTTCACCTCATCTTTTTTTAATCAAGTAAATCTTCACTAATATTTACTGTAAATTAAGTTTAAAAACAATTTTTACCAATTGAAGATTCACTTGAAAAAAATAAAATGAAAAAATAATTAAATAGATACTTTTGATTGATTAGTCTCATGAATGACGTGACGAAATGACCCATAAGATAATTTCTTCAGTTTTTGATAAAAATAAAATAAAATTTGTATCGACCAGTACAAGTTGATACAGACCGTTACAAAGCAAAGCAAATCTTAAACTTTTTAGTGTTTGTTTAAAATTGATATAAACTGATACGACTAACGGAATAGAAATTTTTTTTTTAGTGTCACTATTTATATTTTACATTAAAAAAATAAGTTTAGAGTCTCAAATTTAAAAAAATTAGAGATGAAGTATATCTTTCAGATACTAGATATCGTAGTTATTGCAATCAAAGATGCCTCTAAATATGTGAATAATCTTTCTTAAAGAAAGATATATATATGCTCGAGTGTCAACCAAACTCATGATGTAATGATAAAGCACATTGCTTCCTTAATCGACATCGATTACATATATTTCTTTGAACATCTCCGGTATGTGGTCCATCATGGACGGTTAAACTTGGAAGTAAAGGCCAAGTGCCAGAGAAATGGTTGCCCTCGCAGGTGCTCATACATTAGGACAACCTCGGTGCGTTGTATTTCGAGCTAGGATGTATGGCATCGGAAGCGACATCAATGCCGGAATCACTAGCACACGAAGGCGTAATTGTCCGCCCGTCGCTCCCGATGGCGGACAGGAATTTGGCTCCGCTTGATTTAATTAATGACACCAAATTCTTTTGACAATAACTACTTCAAGAATTCTGTTTAAAAAGAAGGTTCTGCTGCAATCGGACCAAGTCTGTTCAATGGTGGACGTACTGATAACATAGTATAGTAGGAACCGATCTGTTTTCGAGTCCGATTTCGCCTCTGCCATGATCAAACTGGGAGACATTGAACCTCTAACTGGTTCGGCTGAGATAGTAAGGAAGATTTGCAAACGGGTGAACTAGCTAGTCGATACTTGTCAAAGAATAGAGCAATAAGGGATTAAAAAATCGGTTTACTACCGTTATAACGACAGTTATTTAATAGTAACATTGCTGACCAAAATCGTTATTAGCATAAATAACGGTAGAATTCAGAATCATGTCAATAACAGTCGATAATGATCGAACTTTAATAATGGCGATAGCGGTCCGTTATTCTCGTTATTGTACTATTATTTCAAAAACTCTTATAATAAGTTGTACGAATTTTTAAAAATTCACAACTACGACTCTCGCAACGGCCGCGATAGTAACCGCGATAACACGATGCGACCGAAAACGCAATTGCGAATGTTTTTTAAATCCCTAATTACAGGACCTTATTGAGTTAATTGATTACGAAATGAATAATATTCGACTATTTAAAAATTGATTTGTGATCAACTTAATTCCATAGCTGATAAGTTCAATAAAAATTCTTGTTCGATCAACTCTTTTCTTGTTATGTTACTCATAGATTTGTCAATAAGAATCTAATCTTGTTTGATTTGTTAAAATCGCGAATCACGTTTAAATTTAAATCAAATCAACTCGATCTAACATTAATTAGATTTTGATTGAATTGCTAAAGAAAACTCAATTAGCTCCCTAAATGTAATATTTCAGTAAAAATCAATAATTAATTATTTCTTGTTAAAAAACTAACTTTCTATTCATAGATTCAACCATTCACTACAAAATTCCTCCGGTAAAGAGTTTGGAGACGATAACACATATATTAGACAAAGCTTTCAAGTAATCATTCATGGCAGCCAATGGGGAGTGATGGGTTCCTTTGAAAGCAAACCGGCAATCATCCGCCGCTGCCGCCGCGTGACCTGCCAACTTAGCCAACTGGAAAAAAGTCTCAGAGTTCAAGTCATTATACGCCTCCTCGAGTGCCGAAATCGCCTTGCTGTAATCATCTTGGCAAAGCTTGAGGCGGCGCTTGTAGTTGGCAGCGCCGGTACTGTTGTTGAGCAGCTGAGTAATGTGGTCTTGGGTGGCAGTGGCATTCAGGTAAGCCAGACCGAAAGAAACAAAAGCCAGTCCGTAGGCATCGGCCGTCGGTGTTCGAGGGTCGGAGTAGAGAGCCTCGACACAAAATGTGTAGTTGGATGTTTGGTTGCAGATCTTGTCTACGAGCTTATTCGTTGAGTTGCCGGTGGCTGCCGGCTGTGGGGAGAGGGCGTAGCAAAGGAAGATAAGCACAAATTGAAATCTGACCATCTCTTCAGGATTTGCAGCCTGGAAGGATTTGTTAAATAGAATAAAATATATACATATGCAATAATTGCAGAACCCTTTAGACCTTATTTGACATAATTTAGAGGGAAAATTACCTAAATATTATATATCTATTTTTATGTTATTATTTTGATATTCAATTATTTTTTATAAAATTGTATTTAATGTTTTATTTTTATTTTAGTAACTTATTTATTACAAATGAATAATATGTTGATTAGGGGAGAAAAAAATTATATGTGATATGTTGACGGGAATGTTAATAATCTTATTTTGTTGTTTAAATTATGAATTAGTTAAAGAATCGGGAAATTGAATTAAGTTTGAAAATTAGTGTTTAGAAAATCTGGGATTTAAAAAGTAGGTTTGAATTAAAAAATTAGAGATTTTGAAAAGTTAGGTTTAAATTAGAAAATTGAGGATTTGGAAAATTAGGATATGGAAGTGAAAATCGAGAATTATTTTGAAACAAAAATGGGGACTTATTTTGAAAAAAACAGGAATCGTCACTCGCCACTTTGGTGAGTCAAACACCATTAAAATCAGAGACTTTAAAAAATGAGTTCGGGAGTTAGTTACGGAGGGGATATAATTAATACCTCACACCACCCAAAAATTGAAACCTAATCGAATATATTACTCGAATTAGAAATTTACAAGTTTAATTTTTTATTAATTTATCATTCGTTTAAGAATGTGAATAGATTTTAAAGACCTTAATATTCGAAGGTAAGCATGCAAAACGCCACCACTACGATTAATACCAATCTCGCTTATGACCAAATATTGAGATACGACATTTAAAGTTCATGAATTAAATTACAACAAAATAAGTAAATAAAAGCGAGAAATAAAATATACTAAACGGGTCATAAATAATACGGATCATTCCCCATTGAGAGTCGCCGCAAAGATAAATTAAAAAATAAAATAAAAGATAACAAATGAAATAAATAAATATTGTATCGACAACTACTAAAAAGGGTCAGAACAGTATAATACATAGTCAAGATAATGTTCTTGTAACTAAACAGATAAATAAGAAATATAATAAACACATAAAATAGATTATGTAATAAGACACAAAAATAACGTACATAATAATATAGAATATAAAGAAAATATTATACATATATGTAGATAATGAACAGCAAAATAGGTAAGTTTATTATAAATAAATATTATATGCATAAATATAATATATAATAGGTTACATAAATTACAAAGGTACCATATCATAATATATACAAATTATGAAAAAAGAAAAAACATATGCCATTGCTATGCAACATGGACGAAAATGGAAAAGAAAACGAATGTAAGAGCTGATTTGAAAAGAAAACAAAAAGGCAAGGGGCGAAATTAAAGAAAAATGAAATTCAGGGGTAAAACTGAGTGAAATTAAATACAAGAGAGAAGAAGATGAACGATGTCGGCGATGGGATCCTGCGTTTTCTCCAAGGTAAACCCTAAACCTAATGCTTTTTTATTTGAAATAATATAAGAAGATATTCTAAAATTTTTGTACCTTGTATTGATTTTTTATTTAAAAAACAAAAACAAAATAAAATGGACTGATTGGATATGAATTTTTGATTTTTCTTTGTTTTTATTTCTTTGTGATTGCTGGCATTCGTACGAGGGAAGGGGACCAGCGTTGATTTCTGTTTTGACCGGTTAATGTTCAGGGGTGTTCAAAAATACTCGACCTGGATGATTCGACTTGTTGACCCGTTAATCTGTACAAAAAATTTTGAGTATTTTTTAAAAATATATTAAAAATTCGGGTCGAATACCCGGTCTTGAATTTCTCGAGTCGGGTCCGTGTATCAAATATAAAAATTTTCAGGTACCCGCATCCTCTATAATTATTTATATATTAAAAAATCTTTATCGTTGATTTGTTTTGTTTGTCTACCGACACAGTGGAGTCAAAGTCATGGGAAAAGTGATTCCAATTTTCACTCGAATAATTATTTTTTCCAATTTAATTTCCATTTGGTACCTCCACAGCTTATTGTACAATGTGCAGCCATTAGTTTTTTTATGTATTTGTCTCTTGCTATGGGATCATTTCAGTTGCTTAAGCTATATGAAATTTTTTATTGGGCATGTTTTAATTATTTTAATATTTTTTAAAGTCTTTGTTTTTCGATATTTTTAATTATTTTAATATATAAAAACTAATTAAAGTTCTACTTGATTTTTTTTATAAAAATTTAATTAATTTTTTTATATTTAGATGTTAGATTATATAATTTGAATCTTTAAATTTAAATTTATGTGTATTTTTTAGGATTAAATTTAAAATTAAAATAAATATAATTCGGGTACCCGAAATACTGGATACCCGAAAAACCCGAATCAAGGCATGGGCCGAAATTTCTATTATAGACTCTCCGGGTACCCAGTGTTTCAGGTACCCAAATACCCGGTACCCGGATTTGAACACCCCTAATAATGTCGACGTGGAGCTGATCTGGTAATGATCTCCGGTGGTTGCTGGTGAGTTGATCGACCGAGAGATGAACGGTTGATGGTTGTAAGGGAGATGAACAGCCAATTCCATCGGCTTCTAGAATTTTTTAGAAATCCAAAAGTTACAGAGTCAATTGGGGCAGCTTCAATCGGATTAGATATTTGGGTCATGGGTTATTCGGGCAGATGGGTATTGATCCGATTTGGGTGTCTTGGATAGGTTCAGCTGATGGGTTTCTCCCGAACCTCGGACGAAAATGTTTATTACAGACTATCCTTGTGTGTATAATACAATCTACTTGGATTCCTAAAGAAAATTGCAATGATAGGAAGAAGTTTATACGTAAATTTATTTGGGGCTCGAATCCAAACAAATCGGGTATTGCTCTAGTTAATTGGGATATTGCTCGTGAACCTTTATGTGATGGAGGCTTGGGTTTTAAAATTTTGCATAATAAAATAAAGCTTTCTTATTGAAAATTGGCTTTTAACTTATGACAAATGATGATAAGCTTTGGGTTGAAACAATGTATCTCGTCTTTTGGCAAGGTTTATGTGATATTTGGGATTATCAAAAGGAGAGCATTTGTTGGCATATTAGAGATGATGAAAGCATTGATTTTTTTATGATAATTGACTAGATACGAACAATCGTTTGGTTTTCTTGTGTACGTCACATGTGACTCTTCCTCTTACAATGGTGAAAGATATGATTGATGCTATAGAGATTGTGGTAGGGATTGGGATCGTCTCTCTAACAAATCTTATTTAAAATCATTGTTGTCATTCCTCCTAATGGTAGTCTTGGTCATGACATTCTTTGTTCGTGTTGAGACCATAATCGGCGATTTATGGCTAAATCAACATACGAAGTTTTATCATACAACTATGAGGTTAACTCAAAATTTCAATGAAAGACAATTTGAGACTTGAAAGTACCTCAACGAGTGAAGGTTTTTGTGTGACTCATTGTTCATAATCGATTTTTGACTAATGTTAAAAGGGTTAGACGATATATTACAAATTCGGATTTTGTGCTTTGTGCAATAGTAGTTCAAAATATCTAGATCATGTCTTGCGGGATGTACAATAAGTATTGATACGCGGAAGAAGGTTATAAGATCGGACAAGCTTGCGGAATACATGTCGTTATCTTGTAGAGATTGGCTTGCTACCATTATAATGGGGCCAATATTAGAGATGTGAGTGACTAGCAAAAAGATTTTGTGACGGTTCTAACACCAATGTACGTTGAAAATACGATGCAAATGTGATTTTAATTTGACAAAAGCCACAATTTGGTGGATTAAAATTAACTCGAATGGTATGATTAACATATCGAATCACATGATTGCGGGGGAGAGTTATTCGTGGGGATCAAGCTGAATGGATTTTTGGTTTTTCTTGTAGCCTATAAAGTTGTTCGGTTATCGTGTCAAAACTTTAGGTTGTTCATGATTCTCTTGATTATGCTTGAAAATTCAGATATCGACAGGTTATGTTAGAAATAAAAAAATCGTGAGACTGCAAAAGGTTTAAAACAACAATCAGATGCTCTAAAGGATTGTGCGCTTGTGGATGGCGGTTCATGAGCTTTTGTCTCGATCGTGGCCTGTACAGATTCGTCAGATAAGTCGAAAAATAAATACGATAACAGATAAAATAGCTACAAAAGATCGTAGACTAGATGTGGGTGTTATCGAGTATTATTTCATCCCTCGAGATATTGTGGAGTTAGTTAGTAGGGAGGCAGAGTACTATAGGTAAACTTAGTGTTTGTTGTTTCCTTGTTTTTTTATGGTTTAATGTGTTTTTCGTTTGAAGTGATTTCTTTAAGATCTTGTACTCTGATAACATTACTGATACTCTTTTTCTTCACTTAGGGTTAGGAAGGTTTTAACGAGACCTATTTCGAGATCTACCTATCAATAAAAAAATACTTTATATTTATTATACCCTTGTCATGTATTCATACTCTATAACTTTAATGCAATATAATAAATAATAAAATATTAAAGAAAAAGCAAATAATAAAGGAATTAATAGTAGAATTACACTTAAAAAATTAAAAATAATCAAACTAAAGTATAAAAATTAATCGACAAATTAGACCCAAAAACACTTCTTTCTGAATAAATTTCAATCAAATCATAACTTTGTTAGTGTAATTGTTGACAATGCAGTTAAACATATTTACACACTAACTCATTTGATTTTCATTATCAACACATTCTATCAATTTAGTTAAAACTAAAATAATAACACATTTAGTCATCATTACTTACCCATCATATCAATTCAATCTTAATTAAAAATAATTAGTTTAATGTATATGTAATAAGGACCGAATGTTTATTATACAAAACAACATATGTTCCCCCTCCCAAAAAAAAATCAAACAAAACTTAAGATCACCTAAGAATTATATAGCTTTTTTAACTGAATAAATAAATAAACATGAATATAAATAAATATAGCTTTTGTTCACGTTTGTTCATTAAGGACTATAATTTGTCCGTGTTTATTCATATTCGTTCGTTAACATGATAAACAAACATAAACGAACATATATAGTGTGTTAAATATTTAATATTTTTGGGTTAGTTTGATTATTTCAGTTAATGAGTCAATTCTAAATCGAATTAATTGATAATTGAAATTTTTTAAAAAAAAACTCTTAATCATTAGCCAAAATTTAAGATTATCTAATAGATTAATTAATTTTGTTTTTGGTTCGATCAGTTAGTTCGGTTTAACCGAACAATGAACACCATGAGACATGTGAATAAATTTAAATGAATATAAACAAACGAACATAAATGAACAAATTACCGAACATTCACAAACATAAATGAACAAACAAGCCTCTTGTTCGTATTTGTTCATTTAAATAAACAAACAAAAAATTTTGTTCATATTCGTTCATTTAATAAATAAACGAATATAAACAAACTTAACACTAAACGATCCATTGAACGTTCGATTCGTTTACAACCCTATTAAAAGTTAGACCCTCAAAAGGTAGGTAGGTAGGTATATATACATAATTGTCCCCAACTTCCTCTGCCAGACTATACTACTCAATACATTCTTTTCTATACAATGGAGATCTAAAAACGTTTTTCCTAGGTTCGAGTTTCGAGTTTCGAGTTTCGAGTTCCAAGTTCGAGGTACGAGGGTATCTTTTCAAGAACAAACTACTTAAACTTCATGACTCGACGATGATTGTTTCGAAACAACCAAAAACCAACATCAGGCAGTGTATTTTGGTGGATTCGTAGGCTGAAATTTAAGCAAAGGGGGTTATTTTATTTGTTAACATGCAACTGAAAGATCGGAAAAGGCTAATAGAATCCCTCACCATAACATGCAAGCGTCCTCCAGCATGACCTCCTGTTAGGGGTTGTAAGCAAGCTATGTGTTGAGACATGGTCGGCGACTGGTGAGCATGATTAATTTCAGGTAAGTGTGACGGCGGCCCACATTGATGATTCTGGGGGAAATGAACGGCATGCTGGTTTTGGTGAACTGGTTGATGGTGGTTCTGGTGAATAGGATGATATTGGGGCTGATGTGACATTGTTGGTATATGATGCTTGGAAGATGTCTGCTGCTGATTCTGCAATAATTGAAACAGTTTTAGGCAACAAAAATTTCGATATCAAATACGACTTCTGCACTATATACTGTTTAAGATATTTGGAATTGACTTGCAACATACTTGACACTTTCTTCAAATGTTAGAATTCACTGAAATATCCAGAATTCATAATCCAAACAAATTCTTCATGAAACTGTAATTTAAATGTCTAAGTTGTTCTAATCCTCAGTGTTTTGCCCTTTAAAACATCTAGAATATGTAAGGGACATTTTCTTCATGCTAAATTAAATGTTGTTGTATGGAAACTACAGCCGAAACAAAATATACTTAATTCACAGGAGAGCTCTTACTTCATTGACAGGGTGAAACCCTTGAGTATTAGACAACGGAGAAGTATCTGTGTCGGAGTATGCCTGCAAAATTTTAAAATAATCAAAACATCATATCTCATTACAATGTTTTTTTTTTTTTGAATCAGCTACAATGGTTACAGTAGTACTTGTTCTAGAATATACTTTATATCTCATTACAATGAGAGATAGAGGGAGGGGAGGAGGGGGGAGTGAACTTAATTACATGTAATCCTCAAAGAGATAATGCACCATTATAGTATGCATTAAATGCTTATGGTTTTATGTCAAAGTTCGTAATATGGACCTACACACTCATAAACTCTAATGTGTTCTATGACATATTGGAAATTAGATTTCAAGGAACATCCAACTAGACTTATTGTTCAAAGATTAAGAATCAAGTCGGAAAAGAGGGTACAGATCTTACAGGCAAGGAAGGGATGTTGGTGTTTGATGGAGCACGCCTATACTTATGCCTTGGAGAATAAAACTTATAGTCTTGTGAGGAGATAGCAACCTCATTCCGACCTGTTAATCGTTTAAACCTTCAGCAAATAGAAACATAGTCAGAAGGCAGGACACATTGAATAAATCTTTCTGAAAACCCTCAAGTCCAAATGTTATGATTTGTCAGCATTAAGCAAGTGTTTAAACTTTAAAACAAACTATAATGCATGGAAAAGAAATAAATATTTCTGCACCAACTCATGAGAATCCAGATAATAAATGGAAACATATATACAACCAAGTGGGCTTCTTTTTTTGATAAAATAGAGAAAAGTTCCAAATTATAAATTGCCTTGTTAAAAAACCACCTTAACCTAGTTGGAGGAAAAGTGTGCATTTGATAATCCATACAAAACCTCAAACAAAATCAACAACTAACCAACGTCCAATTTGGACGATAAATCCTCATGCAACACAGATAATATCTCCCCGGGTGGTGCCGGGAACAATCTAGTATCCAAATCAACCAGCCTCCCCTAAGGGAGAAACATACCAAACCCGGGAGATTTTAGCCAAGCCATCAGCAACTCTATCAAGTGGGCTAACTTTTGAATGTTGATACCTTAAAGTCACAAACTGACTCTCTTGCAACCTCTGTAACTGTAAGGAACATATGCAGTGCTCCTTAGGGAGAATCAATTTGCCAAATAAATACGAACTAATACACACATGGCATTGATAAACTAGTCAAAAAATGAGTCTTGCTGAATGCTGATAAAGACCACGACATAAAATCATATGCAAAGAAAATAAATCCATATGAATAACTTACCACTCGGCATCATCAACAGGAACATTATTTGGTCTCTCAACAATATCCAAACCATTAACAACCACAAAACGAACTCTCTTCTCTTCTTGTATAACTAATTCTGGAAACCTTGTCCTTGTTTCCATAGAAGTTGCAAGTTCTCTTCTTTTATACATACAAGAACCTATAATCAATTAAAGGGGCCAGATTACATTTTTAAGAAATATAAGGAGACATTATCCTCATAATGTTGGGGAAACAGATATACTACCTTTTTTAGGAAACCTTTTAGCCAACCTTCTGTACAATCCACCAGCTGCTTCAAGGGCTACCCCGATGGTCTTATCGCGAATGCCACTCAAGGAAGCAATCCTCAAGTTTACGTCATGAACTAAAGTTTCATACAAATTGGCAACATACATTAAGGGCAAAGCAAAGCTAGGATCTCCTTCATATTGTACATCTCTTGTCTTTCTCTTATTCAATTTGTCTTGTCCTGACTGAGCATTATAGTCAGTTGGCGACTCATTATCAACCGCTTCGATGACATGGTCATTAATGAAGTTATCCACTATGATTTGCAAAAATCTGGCCCTAGCTGATTCAATAGGTGAAACATCTGTAGTTTGAAGAAAAACAATTCCCATTCACATAATCTTATAACCAATTTCAAATGTGAAAAAGAGAGCAAATTTGCATATTGCTTGAAAAACCCAATATCACTTCTAAAGAATTAAAATTCTGAAACGCAACTCCAAGGGGAAAAATCAAATAAATTCTTTTATAAATTAGAGAACAATCATGTTAGAAATCAGTACTACATTTTATTTATTGTAAAGTTTTCAGGAAGCCAAAGAAAATTCAAAGTGCAACAAAATGAAAAACTAACTAGATAAATCAAATCATCACACGAAGCCTAAGAAACTAAATCGAAATATTTTTATACCTTGAATTGTCAGAATACTGAAAGCTCCTCTGGAAGAATCGCTATTGTCTATGCTAGATCTGTCCTCTTCCTCCGCTCCAACGCCATGAATTGTCAAAGAATTTCTATAAGATTCATGCAAACACTCCTGGTACAAAAAAAAATCAAGATCAAAACCAATATCTTACATAAAACAATAAAAAAAGAAGAAGAAACAACAGTGTATTCATACAACGCTAGCGGAATCGGGATGGTCATGATCCAAAGCATCAGCAGCATCGACGGCGTCGATTTCAGAGGGACGAGAATCAACGGTGTTGAGATCGTGAAGACAAGTGGCGATGAAGGAATTACTGTAGTGTTGTACTGGAAGCCTACTCTCCATACTTTTTTTTCTGATTCAACACTTCCTTCTTTCGCTTCGTCGTTGTAGGCTGCCAAAGACAAAGGCAAAGAAACAGTGTGAGAGAAACCGCCATGATTGTATCGATTAGCAAAGCTTTAGGGTTTCCTTGGTTTTGCTCTGGTTGGGAGTGTGTGGGGAAGAGGGAAGATCAAAATTTGACCTTTTCAACGGCTATTTACAGAACCAGAGTTGGAAGAACACAGAAATCCAAGCCTGAAACCATACCTGAAGCCCAAACCTCGCTCTTTTCTCTCCACACCTCTTCCCAAACCACTAGGGTTTGACTCTCTACTTTGCGTATTTAGCTCACGGCGCCGTTCTCCATATTATTATATTGCTTTACCATTAAAATTTTAAATCTATGAAGCAAAATTAATTTAAATTTTATTTTTATAATAATATTAATTTAATTGCCATTAAATTTTATTTTGATTAAAAAAT
Source organism: Abelmoschus esculentus (assembly GCA_035048815.1). Lineage (NCBI taxonomy): Eukaryota > Viridiplantae > Streptophyta > Magnoliopsida > Malvales > Malvaceae > Abelmoschus > Abelmoschus esculentus. The sequence goes on along the minus strand of JAUCBN010000012.1, from coordinate 20,212,672 downwards.
TGACTTCATTAAAAAAAAAAATTTATTTTATTTTTAATAGATAATTTTTATTGAAATAGGTGTATTAAAAAAATTATTAAAATAATAAGTTATGTTTAGGGTTTTATTAGCGTGAGACAGGAAAAATATGTTAAAATGAGACATAACCAAAATTATTATAAAAATTATAAAAATTTTGGTACCAATTCTTTGGTGTATATTAAAATTTTTATATTTTTTTAAGAATTATCAAATTTTTTATACTTTCGAAAATTTTAAACATTTTGTAAGAAATTCAGTATATACTAAAAAATTGATACTTAAATTCTTATTTTTTATAATAATTTCGATGTTTTCATTTTAACCCGCATTACCCTAAAACTTTGCGTTTTGTTCAATAAAATCGAAAGAAAATTAAAGAGATGAAAATCATTTTTTTTTCTCTTTTCATTGATATGTTTAATATGAATGATGAAAAAATTAAAAGAAAATTATATTTTATTTTCATTTATTGTTTGTAGAGTAAAAATTATGAAGAAAAGAATATTTAAATTAAAAATATCAAATTTTTACTAACTCATATTTTATCTCCTACTTTTGAAATGATTTATTTTCATGTTTAATTTGAATAAGATAGAAAATCTACTTTTGCAGTCTTGTACTTGATAATCAAATGGTGGGCACAAGAAATAAACATGCCAGTCCAGCAGAGCAGGGATCATAGTTCATATCAGCCAAGCTTTTAAATACAATGCGATACAGGAACAAAACTTAATGTTTTATCTACTTCTACAATGAAATTCCAATATAGCTCAGGGCTGAGGCTAACTCACTCTTGATCTGAAAGAAGAAAAACTAAATCAGTTATCAGCTTCAAAGGGATTTTGCCATAAACCAACATGAATCAGAAGGGAGGGGAGGGGGGAGCTTGAAGCAATCTATCTGAGGGACAATCTCCATGTCTCCCTGCCGGCTCACGAAAACATGACACCAAGTTTCTTTGCAAAGTCATCACCATCTTCCTCCTCTATGTATTCCTCTTCAGCATCCACATTTTCACCCTCCTCGTAGTTATATTCCCCTTCATCAACTTGCTCATAATAATAATCTCCTTCCCTCTGGTCATCTGCATCATACTCATGATCTTCTATTCTCTCATCTCCAATGATCCCATCCTCAGCTTTGGCTTCGGCCTCACTCATGTTGAGTGGTTGAGAAGATTCACCGTGAGTGACTTCCGTTACGGGGCTGGATTCTTCCTCTTTGTTTGCTTCTTTCAGAGTTACTGATGTTTCTTTGTTATTGGAGCTGCTAATCGAGCTTCCGTGGCAATGTTTTTGTTTAATGTCTTCTTTATTTACGGATGCTATATCATTCCCAGACGCTGCACCTTTTGATTGTCTCTTTCTCTTCAGAATCTCACTGAGAGGCATTGGACCTTTGAATGAAAGATCACCTTCAGTTTGTTGATGATCTCTGATGCTCTTTCGCTTTCCAAGAGACTGGTGCTCCTTATTATCACTGTTCTTCCCAACTTTTAGCTCTGCAAGACTTTTTGGACCTGCAAAATCAGCAGCGTTCCTCTCATCCATTACTTCTCTTCTGATCCTCGAGCCACCAAAATTTCGACCTTCATTATTGTTGAATTCACCTTCAACCCTTCCTTTTATTCTATTGTGAAGCCTCACTTGGGAAGGGGTTTGAGGCTTTCCTGGTGAGTGCCGTCCCTGAGTTCGCCCCCATTCTATCTCCCTTTCAGTACGTAAATCAGAGCCATGGCCAACAGATCTCCCAGGAAGCCTTATTCTACCCTGAAGACGACTGCTGCTAAGGGACCTCTCATGAGAAGAACTGCAATTCCGTTCCCCTTCATAATTTTCTAGGGCTTGATCATGATTGACAACAGATTTCAGGCCATTAACCCTCCTACGCTTAGCCAAACGATGTCGAAGGTCCGACTCTTCAACATGATCACGGGTATCAACTCTTGAGGTACTCCTCTCAAAAGTAGATACTCCCAGAGGTATCCTCTCAGATGAAGCCCTCTGCTGATCACAATCATATTTCCCTTGTACATGGTCAAATGAATCGTAGACACGTGAACCATGAAATATTTCTTGGTCAACATCAGCCATGGCATCATAATTAGCAGATCGACTAATGTCATATTCATTCACATTCCTTCCCTCACGTCCTCTTGTACCTTCATATTGATCTTCACCATGGTAGAAATCAGATTCTCTGTGCTCATCATCCACAAGAACATCAAAACCAGGAGAAGACTCCCTCAAAAATTCGTCAGTGTCCTTACCATGAAAACTCGGCTCATCTGAAGCATATGCCTGATGCATGCGATTAGATTGGACCATAGTGCCACCATTAACAACTGAAGTAGTTTTTGTTGCTTTGTGTCGAGGAAATTCCTCATCTATCGTACGTGGCACACGTTTCTCAGTTCCGGTACCATTCCTAGTGAAAGCAGCTTTAACTTTTGCAGCAGTTATATTTTCAGAAGCTATTCCAACAGTATTTGAAACATTAGTTGGAAGAAACTTTTGTGGCTGAGATGCTTCAACGGCACCAAAAGTCTTCTTCAAAGAATGAGGCTCACTCGCGGTGGTAGTTGCTGCAGGTTGTGTGGCTTTATTACTTGTAGTTGGACCATGCGAAAAAGCACATCTATCTCCTTTAATACAAAGTCCTTTGAGGAAGAAAATACATGGCACCGGTTGTTTGCTGGTGCTGTAAGAAGCACCCTGGTTGTAAGGCATATGACTAGCAGGTGCTGTATTTGCTGCTGTGTGCAACGAAGGCTTGGAATAACCTGTTGGAGTTGTTGCTTGGGTTCCCAACACGCCATCAAGTGGCTGAAAAGACAACATCAGAAGAACAAGAACTTTATCAAAACAAGTTCAATGCACATCACAATGTAGGTGAAATGGCCGTATATAAAACTTGATTATTAAAATAAACATTTAAAGAATTTATAGTAATTTTTAAAATATAAAAGAGAAGTTTGAATATTCGCGAATACATGTTTTAGTGTAGAAAAAATAGGCATAAAGTAGATTTCAAAATTATGAATTCAACCCCACAGCTTTTAAGAGAAAGTAAATAATGATGATCTTATCAAATTTTTTTTCATTTTACCACTTCTGTGTGAGTTCTTCCAAATATTCTAATTGATTGCCTCACAAATTTTCAAACATCACTTTTGAAACTAATAACGACGAGAAGATTCCCTATGGAAACCTGCAAGGATAGCATAACACAGAGATTGCCGAAATCCACACTTTGGGTTCAAGCAATTCCCATTCAACCAGTAATAACAATCCCTTGGATTAACACGGGCATATTCACTGTGACGATACTCGCATTCAATTCCCTATTGGCATTGAAAAGAAAACAGTAATAGTTACGGTAACGGTCCGCACATTAACTATGCTCGCAGCATCGTACAATTAATGAAGTAAATCATAAGACGACTTGATGTCATCTAAAACAATCTGCTCTTATCCATAAACAGAAAACGACGAAGACATATATCAACAAAACTAATCCAAAAAGACAACAAAATAGTTCCCCAAAGGTTAGAAGCGAAACTGCAGCCAGAAGCCGACAGAAACAGTGACGGTATTAAAGATGATGCATCGAAAGAATCCATCATAGATAACAGAATAAGTGCATCACAATTGAGATAACAACAGATTCCAAAAATACTTTTCTTTTGACAATTAGAAATAGTTTATTGGAAGGAACATCAATGTTTCCCCATCTTTTAGACAAGTAACTTAATGCCAGATCAAATACAACACAGTGCAAAGTCAATACCCTTAAACTAACAATAATTCAGACAAAATAATACACATTTACAGCCAACCCTAGAGAAGACGATATTTTTCTTCAGTATATATAAAGGGATGCCCTAAATTTCCAGATAAATTCACTAGGGCTTTACCACTAAGAAACTAAGATAAATTAGCAAGATCTAACCTTTTAACAGCTAAAAACACAAACAAATAAATTTACTTTTCCGATTAAATTTATGTATTTTCATTCAGAGTTTAATGAATAACTAAACAAACATCACTTGGTAAAAGTTAAATCTGAAACCCAATTGAATTTCCAAAGCAAGATCCTAAGAAACAACAAGATCTTCGCTTCAAACCCTAAGGGAAAAAAGGGGGAAAGGAAACCTTTTTGCAGGTTAAAGGGGAAGCGAGAAAGTAAACGCAATCCGTATTCCTCTTCAAAGCCTCTTCTTCGGCCGATGTTTTTGAAGCACCCGCTACCGTCACCGTCATCGCCCCCGTCGCATGTTGCTGTGGCGTAGCCGCTACCATGGCGGATTGTTCAGAAAAATATTAAAAAAATCCCAAAATAAATGTAACTGAAGAAAAGATCCTTCCTTTATCCGATCGAATCTTGCAAATAATGAGATAAAGACGGATTTAAGATTGTGCGAGAAGGGAGAGAGGAGCTGCCACAAAAGATATTAGGGATTGAGGAGATGGAAAGAAACAATACAAGGGAACTGAGAGGCTGGCTAAGCTAAAGAGGAAGAGAAATTGAAGAGGAGATTTAAAAATAATAATAATAATAAAAACAAGATGGAGAAGGAAAAGGGAAAGGGGAGGAAAGAGCGAAGTACAACTGTACAAGAGATGAGTGGATGATGTCAATATAGTTAAATATCATTAATTTTAAATATTGAATTTTATTTAATTAATTAATAAAGATTAAAAATTTAAAAATTTTAATAAATAATTATACATTATTTAAAATAAAATTTTAATTAAATTAATTATATTTTAATTTTTAAAAATTTTAATTTTTATTAATTAATTTAATAATATTTAACATTAGTGATATTTAACAATATTTAACGTACGTCATAAAATTTTTTAATTTAATTAATAAACAGATTAATATCATTTAATTATAGGCATAAAGATAATTTTTACCCTTAAGTTTATAATTTTTTTCATTTTGGCCTCTATTCTTTTTTTTGGATAAATTTAGCCCTTGACCTATGTCATTTTAACAAATAACTCATTTTTTAACTATCATGATAACTGAACCGTTAAAAATTTAATAATAATAATAATAACATGTCATATATGTGTGATAATATATTTTAAATGACATATAGTCTAACCTATTAAATATACATATATATAGAATATAATTTTATTCCAGTGTAAAATATAAAATAATTAAAATTTAAATAAAATATTAAAAATTAATTAAATCCAAAACAAAAATTTAGTAAATATTCTCAACCCTAACTAAAATATCTTTATAAAACCCTAAAACTCCAATTTAGATTAAAACTAAAATACTTCAATTCTAAACTAAAATAATAAAATCTAATTGATTATTATCAAAATCCTTTATCTTTGATTCACCGGTAACAAACTATATAAAACTCTTTCTTTTCGGATTATATTCATACCTTTTTAGATAAAATTTTGATTTTACTATAATTAAGGTTGAGAATGTTTAGTAGCCTTTTGTTTTAGATTTAATTAATTTTTAATAAATAAAAAATAGTTTTTAATATTTAATTTAAATTTTAATTGTTTTATATTTTTAGATTGGAATAAAACTATATTCCGCGTGTATGTATTTGATATATTAGATGTTAAGTCATTTAAAATATATTATTACATATATATGACATGTCATTATTATTAAATTTTTAATAGTTCAGTTATCATGGTAGTTAAAAAATGAGTTATTTGTTAAAAAGACATAGGTGAAGGGCTAAATTTATTTAAAAAATAAGGATCAAGATGACAAAAACTATAAACGTTAAAAGTAAAAGATTACCTTTATGCCTTAAATATATTTTAAATTTGAGATTTTATATCATAATTCCACATTAGACATGTCCTGGTCTGTCATTAAAAGGGATGAAGGGTTGGTATAAACTCCTATAAAGGCCTACTAGCCATTTGCGTACCTTTACCAATTTCCAGTTTTCTCCTCGTTTGCAAGCTGTTGAGGCATTTGCTCATGATTTTCAAGGAGATCATATCCTTCCTTTTTCAACTTCCATAAATTTTTGTTCGGTTCTCTTAGTTACAACTTTTGCAATTTATATTGATATGGGACTTTATCTTTCTCTTTGTTCCTGCATATTTGCATGCATTACTTCATATTGGATCTGCGTAGGGGTGATAACGAGCCGAGCCCGAGCCAGGCCAGACTCGGGTCGGAAACAGGTATATTTAGGTTTGGCTCGAGGCTCGTCGAGCTCGAAATTTTAAGCTTGAGCTCGGCTCAAAAATAATATTACTGGGTTCGGCTCGGGCTCAAAGCTCGTCAGGCTCGACTCGGTTTGACTCGAAATGGACAATTTATTATATTATTTTTATTATTTATTTATTTATAGTTTATTTTTTATTTATTATTTATAGTTTTATAAATTTGTTTTAGTTGATAATATTCGATTTATTTTATTTAATTTATTTTTAATGGATTTATTCTCAATTATTTTATTATTTTTCTTTGCCCAATAAATTATTTTTAATGTATATATAATATATATATGTTATATATATTTATTATGAGCCTGTTCATGAGCTTTTCGAGTTGAGTTTAAATAAGTTCGACTCGACTCGTTTAAATACCGAACTGAACCCATGTCCGAATCAAACTCACTCAAACTGAGCTCAACCAGGCTCGTTATCACCCCCAACTCTGCGGGTGTTTGCTTTTGTTTTTCTTTAATCTTTAGATTGTTTAGTTGTATTTATGATTGTACATTCTAGCAAGTGCAGGTTGATGGTGTCTACTCTATACGAGGATGCACAGCTATGATTATGAAATGGCTGAGAAACACACACTTGAATAAAAGTTTTATTTAGATGTTCGAAAATTATATATTCCAAAACATCGGGAATTTTACTCAGGGACGGAGTTATACAGGCAGCCTCTCCCAAAATTTTTGGTATAATCGTTTTTTTAATCTCTTTTAATTTAAATATTAATTAAATAGGATTTTTGTCCCCCTCAATTTTTAAATTTAAAAGTTTAATAGATTATTACCCCTCATAATATTAAATTCTAACTCCGTCCCTAATTCTACATGTTGCATGTCTTATTCCATTCATTCAACTACATTTGCATGTTTGGAACCCTCTTCCATGCATAATTTAAAAATCTTTCAAGAATTGTTTGAAATGTCAATGGATCCAGATTTTTACTCTAATAAATTAGAGAAAATAAATTAGACAACTCATCTCAGAAGTTTCCTAAATGATAGATCCGCTACTCTTTTTATTCTTTCTGTTTTGCAATTATAGGTAAATATAAACATATTCTTTACTAAATTGCAGAAAGTTAAGAAATTCTATTCTTAAATATCTACCTATTGATATCTAGAAATTTTGTCAATAAATAAGTACAGATATATAGCTACTGATTTTTTGTAATTTTTTTATAGATCATTTTCTTTTGTAAACTATAAATAAGAACTATTTTTATCAATAATATATGTAGAAGCTCTTCCGTGAACACATAAAAATGTTGTTTGAGGTAATATTGCAACTACACTATCTAGGGATAAGTATTCGATTGAGTCGAGTTGAGTCAAAAAATTTTGAGTTGACAAGTCATATTTACAACTCAAATTTTATTTGAAATTTTTTGGTTCGAATCGAATTTAAGAAATTCGAGTCGAGTTATTCGATTTTTCGAATTGAGTCAAGTTTTGCTCATCCCTAATACTATCGATAAAGATAATGTTTGTTCGTGAGTTGAAGAGTCGAAAGGATAGGTCATTGTAACCTTTAACGTATACATATATATATATAACGAGTTAGGCTCTGATATAGTTTCCCCCAATGCTGAAGTAATATATTTATCGGATAATCGATTCATTGATTTCGAATATCGCCTGTGATGTGTTTACAATTTCAGTCATCGGAATATGTTTGAGATGCATGATGAGGTCTGGTCATTTGGGATTGTGTATATAAATTAGATTATCCTCTTGAAATTCCAGTCAAGACTGGGGGTGTTACTGTTTGATTAAAACTGGATTAACCAACTGAACTGAAGTTTAGTTCGGTCGGTTAATTGGTAATGAATTTTTCAAAGCTCGGTTATCGATTAACCGAAATATTAAATAATTAAATATCTTATTACATATATTTTATTTAAATTAGATCGATTGAGATGGTAATGTTTTTGGGGATAATTATGTGCCTCACTGTTTGGCCCGTAAGAAGTGTTTGAGCATGACGAACTCAAACTTAGGGTGTTCAAAATTTTGATTAACCGATCGAATCAAATTTTTTTGGTTAATCAGTTAGTTAATTTTAGATTGGAGCAATTAACGATTAATGATTTTTTAAAATTTTGGTTATCGGTTAATTCGGTTCGAAATCGGTTAATTAACCGAATTAACTGAACTTTTTATATAATATATATTATATTTTTTATATATTTATTTTTGTTATTAAACTTTTAAAATTATAAAATGGTCATTAAATTTTCTAAAATTAGTATAAAATAATAATTAAATTTATTAAATTAAAAAATAATCATTAAAATTTTTAATATTTATCAATAATTTATAACGTATGATAAATCAATGGAATAATTCGATAAGTGTAATGATTTTTTTATAATTTTTGAAAGTACGGTGCCTAAAAAATATTTTAACATACTTTAGTGACCATTTGTGTTCGTTAACCGAATTAATCGATCGGATTAGCTAAACTTTTTTTTAAAAAAATCAATTCGGTTAACGGTTAATACGAAAAAATCGGTTAATGAAATTTTGAAAATTCGATTCTATCAGTTAATCGAATCGATCGATTAAACACCTCTACTCAAACCGGTCCTCTGAGGGGAGATTCAAGGCCTTTGAATTCGACCTTTTTACTCTCGGAGCTCTAATGCGATCGGCAGTTGACGTTTGGCTGTTGGATCGGATCGTAAGAAAAGAGAAGCTCCGACAGGTTGAAAATGGTAGGCTTTAAAATTTGTTGACCCTAATTGTTTTTTAATGATAGTTTAAAAGGTCAGATTAAAGTATTAGCCTTTTGGTTAATCCATTAATTTCCCAAGCTAAGTGAATATTTTTTTATTGATTTGACATTACTTTTCAAAATTGAGGATGAAATTGTAATTTCATGGAAACATTCATGATCATGGTTGTAAATTACCCATTCATAGTACTAGTAGAGTCGTATCCAACAGTTACTTTTTACGGAGGAGACAAGCAACAAAAAGGAAACCAGTTAGTCATGTGAGTGATGTACTGTTGTTAACGAATCATGACAGCCCCGTCTCTTAAGCAACTCCCTCCGGTCAAACATAAGTGCTTTGACCATAGAAAGTAACAACCATCTACATCTACCTTTAATATGCATCCGGAAAAATAGATTCCTTCTCCTTAAAATCTTGAATCTCTCAGTTTAATACACATCCTTATCTAAGGGCTTACTTTAATTATAAATTTTAAATATTTAAAATAATTTTAATTTTAAGTGTTTAATCTTTAATTATTATTTAAAATTTTTAATTAACCAAACATAATATTTAATTTTAATTTTTCATTTTTCATTTAATTTTAAAATAATCTTTATTTTTTAAAAAAATTCATTAAAAATTTTAAAACTTTTATATCCTTAAATTTGACTATTATCGTTGTTATTCATCGTTTTATCGAAATTTATGCATCTCGCAGCAAAACCCACTCACTATTTGTAGTATGGTTGGTCTTTTTTATCGACAATCATTTTTTTTATTTAATTTTATTTTAATATTAGATATGTCGATGTTCGATTTTCAATTACAGAAGAATGAAAGAAATGATTATAGTGTATATAGATGAAAGTGATGAACATACAATCAATGATTAACGATAACAATAGCTGAAATTAAGATTTAGAGATTTAAAAATTATTTTAAAGAACTTATGATATTTTTAGAAATTTAAAGTATTAGACAACGACAATAATATTATAAAATAATAAATTTTTATTGATTAATATAAATCAAATAATATAAAAATTTATTATAAAAATAACTATCTTAAAATAATTTATTTTATTCACACTATTAAAATTTAAGATCTATTATTTTCTTCAACTGAAAAATATTATTCACATTTAAAATCTACAATGCATTTTTTAAAATCATAAAAAATATTATATATTTTATAATAAATGTTTTTTATTAAATATTTTATAACAAATATAAATGCTTTAATAAAAGAAAAACTACACATTTAATATTGGGTGCCATGATAACACCAAATATAGATGGTAAAACACACATAAAAGTATTTAAAAAAATGCAAATTAAGATAAAATTTGTTATATAATTTTTCTTTTACTAATTCTTACTTTTATTATTCTTTAGTTTTTGTAATTATTAAAAATTACTAAAATAATTTATACTAGTATTTTTTTTCCTAAAAAAAGAAACTATCTGTCAGGGACGGGTATCCAAGGCTAATTATCCAGGAAATAGTAAAAAAAAATTAAAATATTTTAAAAAATTAATCATTTTTTTGTCCCTTTCTTCCTCTGATCCCTTGCCATGGCATCCAAAGTTCACAAATTGAAGCTCAAAGCATATTAATTATTAAAAAAATGTTTATTTTTTCCTTTATTTTCTGAGGAAATTTGTCAGTTTATAGCGGCGAAAGAGAAACATCTGACGAACTTCATCGCCTTCACTCAGTGATTTTAGCTGCAAGCATGGTTGTGATAATAATAGCTGCAATGCTGCCAGTTCAGTGATTTTAGCTTCTTTTTTGTATTATTGAAGGCGATTAATTTTCATTTTCATGGATTACGAAAGAATCCAGAAGCCTCAGGTACTTGTTCTTCTCGGAAATCTCTGTTTTAATGGCTTTCTCTTCGTCCGATGCTTTGTTTCTTTGTTGTTTTTGGTAAAGTGAGCTAGAAAGAAAGAAAGAAAGAAAGAAAGAAAGAAAGAGGAGATTTCAATTTCGTTTTTCAAATTTTTATTTGCTGATCTGTTGCTCAAATCTGTTTGTTACTGAAGTTTTTTTTTTTCTTTCAAATCTGCGTTTGTGAAAATGCGTAGGGAGGAGGTGGATTTTCCCCAGCTAAGCTAAGGAGTATGTTACTTGGAGTAGAAAAGAAAAGAAAACAAGAAGAACAAGTTGAATCTTCAATAGATTTAAGATCTCAACTTTCTCACCTAGATGATGATTCAGGTATTTTTCAAATTTATTTTATTTGTTGCATTTTTTGATGTATTTTTCATTTGATTCATATGAAAATAGATGCAATGGCAAGAGAATGGAGACTGTCGATTTTGAGTTTTAAATTTCTTTTTTTGTGCAGGGAAAAGTGGTTCTGATAGTTGCAAAGATGTAGATGTGGTGAGTGTTCTTCCAGAATGTTCCACTTCCGCAACAGCAGATTCCATGGCTGCTTTGCAGCATGGTGGTGACCGGAGAGGAAAGGATCATTCTGTAGGTACTAGTCGGAACCGGTTCATCGATGATCATCCTGGTTTAGATTATGATAGTGGACATGACAATATGAGTGTGTCCTCATCAATCTTTGAGTTTCAGAAGACCGATCGGGCGCCACAAAGGGTTCCCCTCGGTCCGTTTTCTAAGCCGGCTCCATCTAAATGGGATGATGCCCAGAAATGGATAGCTAGTCCAACTGCAAATCGGCCAAAAACAGGGCAGGGTGGCCAAGGTGTGGGATCAAGAAAAGGGGGTAGTTTTGGTTATGGGAGACAGTCATCTACTAAGGTGGTTGTTGAAGTTCCAGATCAAAGGATGGTTCCTTTTGAAGAACCAGATACAAAACGGATCGATACAAATCATGCCAAGAAGGATAATGGGTTGCAAAAGTTTGTGAATTGGGAGAGTGATTCATACCCGGTTGTGGAGTCATATGGGAAGCCTGTACTAATGATTGAGAACTCTGTTGCAGAGTCAGCTAGTAAGGATTTGTTTTTATTTTATGTTCAGATTAATCTTAGTTTCATTTGCACGTTTCTATTACAAGAGTTAGCCTTAATATTCATAAGCATCAAACCCACTCATGCTTTACTCGAAGAAATTAGCCCCTTTTGAGCACAAATCATGTAGTGATGGAATTTTGGCTGATTTAAAACCAATATCATTTGAGGGGAACCTTCTGTTTGAATCTTTTGTGCATAAAAAGGAAGTTCATGTTACTGTCTTACTGATAGTATTTAGAAGTATTATGTACCTCTTTAGTCAACTTTTTGTGGCCAGTTTTTATATTTTCAAGTAAATGTGCAGTTTTGGTTTTTCTGTCTTAAGAACAAAAATCTCAGTTATGATCCTTTTAATGCTAATACTTAGCTTATAGGGGATTGGCAAGCAATTTTTCCTTTTTTAGTTTCATTCAAAGAGCCGACATGGTGAACTTGCAGTTTTTCTATTTGAACGAAATAACTCAACTTTTACCTATTAAATGTGTCTAACATGAAGCTTCCTAGTAATTGACCATGTACTGAGAAATTAATTATTGATTTCCTTGCAGTTAGTCTTAGTCAGCATGATTCATCGATATCAATACATAGTGCTACGACGTTTGTTCCTCCTCCGTCAACAGCTAGATCAGTATCCATGAGAGATATGGGCACAGAAATGACTCCTATTGCTAGCCAAGAACCTTCAAGGACAGGAACTCCTGTGAGGTCAACGACACCAATTCGGAGTCCGAATTCATCCAGGCCATCAACTCCCAGCAGAGCTGTACCATCTGCATCCCCGGAAAACTCAGGTAAAGACCACTTAGGTCTGAACATGGAGTTGTCAGAGAAGGAGCTCCAAATGAAAACAAGGAGAGAAATTATGGTTCTTGGGGCACAGTTGGGTAAAACAAACATAGCTGCATGGGCTAGCAAGGAGGAGGAGGATAAGGATGCATCCACCTCACTGAAAACTGTAGCACCAGAACGATCATCTAAAATCGTCATTGAAACCCGTGCAGCTGCATGGGAGGAGGCAGAGAAAGCCAAGTATATGGCCAGGTATTCTCTTTTTTATGGAATGATCTTATGTTTTTGGAATATTGACACTCAAGTGTGTGGGTAATTGATTCATATACAAAAATCGACTTACCACTTATACATTGGTCGGTTGTTAGTTAACACTCCATCTGCAACTTGAATTGTAAAGTTATGAGGCTATTATCCAGGTTCAAACGTGAAGAAATGAAAATTCAAGCATGGGAGAACCATCAAAAAGCAAAAACTGAAGCTGAGATGAGGAAGATAGAGGTATTTTATATTTTGCTGTCATTATGAGGAAGAATTGAAAATTCAATCACGGATTCAAACTCTTCTGGGTCTCTCTCTGTTAGTTCATACTTCAATCCCAAGTCAAGCTTGAGTTAAACGTTAAACAACCCAATTGAGCTCAGCTCATGCACTTTTTGCCAAGCTAACTTAGGCAACTGATCATCTTCAGTATCATCATAACCATCATGCTAGGGGGCAGAAGTACTCCCTGGATATAAAAGTTTGCACTTCTGATATAAAATTCTGTGTCCGTCCTTGGATATAAATGTACATGATAAAAGGCTACTAGTCTGTAAGTATAGGAAAATGAAAAGTTTCTAGCAGTATAGGCTGAAGATGTCAATCTCCTTTTTACCTCTCTTTTTACGTATTTATAATTTTATTTAAATATTCATAGCAAATCCAATAATCTGCTGTTGCTACATCACACATTTTGAAAATTGAAAAATAGTTCTATTGTAACCAAGTGGATACGAATTCATATATGGACTGTGATTCTCACCTTTTAGGTTGAGGTTGAAAGGATGAGGGGGCGTGCTCATGATAAGCTCATGAATGAACTAGCCGCTGCAAGGCACAAGGCAGAAGAGAAGCGAGCAGCAGCAGAAGCCAAGCGAAACCAACAAGCTACAGAAACTGAGCAGCAAGCCGATTATATTCGAAGAACCGGTCGTGTCCCTCATTTCCGATGCTGGAGTTGGTGCTTCTGAAAAAACGAAATCAGAATTCGTTTATGCAGATCAATCTGCTCCACCCACAATGCTGTTTTCTGCACTTCCCAGACATCACCTTATCCTCTTGCATATTGAAAATACCACACCTCTGGATTCCCACTGTAAAGCTAAAGCTTTTGTAGCAACCCTGACAGATTGATCAAAGCTAAAACTCAGTTCTTTTTGCCTCTTTTTTCCCTGTCCAACCCCAAACCATCCTCCGGTCGAAGCGGGGGAAAGTAGCAGAGGGAAGAAGCATACGGGAATCGAAATTTGAGTTTCTTTTAGGGTTTTGTTGCATGAATTGTTTATTTATTGGATACCAACAATTTCCTAGTATCTGCATGTTCAAGCTATGTCTAAATATAGGGTTCTTGAGTAACATGAACTTCAATACTTTGTTCACCATGTTTTGTATCTCTTCAAGGACTGGTCTGGTTCTTTGTTGTGCTCTTCTGGTCTTGGATGAGCAAGCAAGCTAGGCTTTTAAGTACACTATTTCCCTTATACATTTATATAACATGATGGTTAATTGCAAGGGAATTGACTCCATCATTGATGATTATTGTTGATGAAGAGCTAAGCATTGAAGTTTGCATGCGAAAAAAAATCTTTGACGGTAAGGCGATTGTCCCTTTCTGCCCCCACTTAGTTTCGTCGAGAACTTATCACTTAGATCGGCGGTGTATTTAACAAGTGACACCTAGAAATCCTCTTTGGAATTTCCACCATCGATGCCTCTAATCCAAGTCGAGGAAGCGAGTGTCTTATGAGTCGAGGGGTGCTAAAATAGTAGGGCTAAGCATGGTTAATTGTAAAATCTAGAATCGAAGTAATATGATTTAAAATTTTATGAATCGTGATTAACAAGAGTTAACTGAATTTAATTTTTTTAATTATTTTTACAAGATAAAAATTATATTTTATACTTAAAATGTTATAGATATATTTTTAATTTATACTTAAAAAATAAATTTTTAATAAATATTTATAAAAAATATTTTAAAATTTTATCTTTCAATATTTAAAAGTCATAAAATAAAGCTATTTTATCAAAATAAAATATTTTTTTAAAAAACAACATTATATGAAAAAATCGAAAATCAAAATTAACTGAACTAAAACTCGATAATTATTAAAATAACTTATCGAATTAAACCAAATTCAAACCGAATACACCCAAAAAATAGTGAAGTCTGGAAGGGACTAAGAGGTAATTTTGGAACTAAGACTTGACTTGGCAAGGATTATATATTTATATATGAGAGTATCTAAAAAATACAGTAAAATAAAAAATTATTACTTAACTTGGTGGTTAAGTGCTGAGTGTTATACCTTTAGGTACTGAGTTCAAGTCTTTTTTAAATGTATTCTTTAGTTTTAAACAAAGAGTATTTATATATATATATATATATATATATATATATATTACTATCATATCATATTAAAATATTTATAGTTAATTAATTAATAATTTTTATATAATATAAAATATTTTTAAACAAAGATGAAACGTTAAGTGTTTATTTATATTAAAAAATAAGAAAAATTATATTATGGGTCTGAAAAATTTGAATTCAGCTCGACTTGTTAAAAATTCGAGTTAAGTTCGAATTTTATTCGAGCTTAATCGAGTCAAGTGTTGATCGATCTTTAACCGTGTTAGACTTGATTAACTCTTATCTGTCACATCTTATTTAAAGCCTAATAAAAAAAATACTTTGATACACAAGTTGTATAAATTCAAGTCCGTAATTATAGGATTTAGTGTGTTAATTTAAGATTTAAAAAAAATAAAAATTAGTATATTTATATTTTCGAGTAGCTTGTAAGCTTTTCCAGCCGAATATCATCTAGCTTGATTCGGTAAGAACTCAAATCAAATCCAATCAAATCAAATTTTGATCAAACTTTGACCGAGTCGAACTCGAATAACTCACGATCTGTCTCGTCTCATTTACCGCCAAAAATATTAAAACAATTTCGGACATTGAATCCGGGTGGGCACCAAGTACCACTTATAAGCCCAGCACCGCAACGAATACAAAGAATTACAAAAATTTAGGAAGGGCCGGTAACCCAAACATGTACAAAGGAATGCATTATCGAATATGATAGTAATATAATTAATTGTCTTTTTAATGTTCGATAAAATGATCTTTAATACTCGTGATTTATATTTATATAGATGATAAATTTCTATTTGTATTTCAATTAAGAGGGGATAATCTCTTTAATTTTTATACGTAACAACTCGTGATTTAAATCTAAACTTCAATTTATGTGATAAAGATGAGGAATTGAGAATAAATGATAAATTTTAAAGATATAGTCTTTATTTTTGACTTGTCTCGATAACGCTAAAAAATTGATTCGATAATTTGTCTTCACTCAAAAAGAATAAAATATATACAATTTTTTCATGAAAATAACGAAGTACAAGATCAAATCAATAAATGAAAGAGCTACGAATTCAAGGAAAAATCGGATTAAGTCCTTAAACAAGTATTAAAAAAACCATCCAGTAGCAAAAAAAACTAGAAGCAGCCGCACCTTCCTCTCCAAAGATCGCCGCATCTTTCACCAGAGTACCGGAGTCGCGGCAATATATTTCCACAATAGCGGCCAAGACGACGAAATTTATTTATGTCTGACAATGAGGTTTCGGATACAAGGAATGGTCCTGGGTCAGAGATGGCAGTTCACCAAGGAAGAGATTTAGCGCATATGGATCTTGATAGTGGGGCAAACATGGAAAAAACAATATGGTTATCGTTTAGAGACGGTGATATCACGTTACTGTCAGTGGTGGCGTCTGGGCTGAAAAGTAGACAAGAACCTATTGATATTGGGAAGAGAGTTTCTTTTCGAGATGCTGCAATGCGCTCCGCTGAAAGTAATAAGGAGGATAATTTTCTAAAGTCGTTGAAAGTGGAATTAGCCAATGACGATATTATTATTAGCAGAGATGGTCCGGTTCCTGAGATTCGGTTTTCCGATAGGGTTCATAAGCAGATTGATGCAAAGTTGGCAAAAGCGATGATAGTAAAACTCTTGGGGCGCTCAATTGGACTCAGGGCTTTGAAGAATAGAATACAGGCACTATGGAATCCGATGGGAGATTTCTCGATCATTGATTTGGATAACGATTATTACTTGATCAAGTTTAGTCTTGATACGGACTATGACAAGGTAATTTCTAGTGGCCCATGGATGATTTACGGAAGCTACTTGACTGTCCAGCCCTGGTCGAGGGAGTTTTCGACAGCTGAAGATCATCCCAAATAGATTTTGGCATGGGTAAGACTGCCTGGATTACCCTATCGCTATTATTCGAAACATTTGTTTAATGCAATTGCAGGACTAGTTGGAGAGGTTATTCGGGTTGATTTTAACACGATGGAGGATCGTCGAGGGAGGTTTGCACGGCTTGCGGTTATGGTGAGGCTAGACCAACCACTACTACCTGGTATGATAATTGATGGTAGGTTCCAACGGATAGAATATGAAGGTTTGCCGTTGATTTGTTTTGGATGTGGGAAGTACGGACATACTAAGAAATTATGTGCGGAAGTTCAGAAGCAGGAGGCACAACCCAAAATTGTGGAACCAACACCAAAAGTTGCTGAGATGTATGGGCCGTGGATGCAGGTGGAGAAACGACGACGAGGAACCCAAGGAATTGCTAAGGGACAAAGCTCTTCTGATTCGAGGGCTGCTAAGTCGACGGGTTCGCGGTTTGCTGCGTTGAATGTTAGAATAGATAATATGACGATGGAAGAGCAAACTTCGACGCAAGGGATCGGCCAGGCCCCAATTCCTAGGGTCGATCATGGTCCTAGTTCAAAGAGGGTAATGAAAGGTAAAGAGTTTGTGGTGGTTCATGAGCCATCTGTGAATAAGGGTGCACAACAGGTTCAAATCATCGCGGACATAGCAAGACCATCTAATGTTGTTCCTCTTATGGAAGCTACTGGGTCGCAAATGAATGCGGATGAGATGATCACAAAAGTAGTGATTGACAATTCTAAGGCATGTAATGAGCAGGAATAAGTTAAGAGTTTGCAGGTCACCAATATTGGTAATGAGACACAAATCACGATGCAGATTGTTCCTTCTAAGTTGCCTACGGAAAAACATACGGTTATTCGTATTGTAGATGAAAATCAGAAACGGGTCTTAAAAGATAATAATGGAAAACCAACGTTAGGTTTGATTCGTAAAATAAGCAAAACATATGCTCGTAGTGGCACTATTCCAATCCCTTTGGTTCGCAAGAACGGAAAGGCGAAAAAGATTGATGGGAAACACCAAGCGATGGAAGTTACACAATGGATAAATATTGTCTCAAATGAACTATCTACAAAGCAAGCAAGTCTGGATCTGTCCGTTAGGTCGAGGGGTTCAGAGACAGCTAAGAAGGGTGAAATTCGATGGACTACGAACGAGTCATTTGAGGGAACGATGCAAGCAGAGAATCAATGAGTTTGGGATTCTTTATGCTTATTTTAATGATTAAAATCATGTGTTGGAATACTCAGGGCACTCTTGGCCTTGACTTTAATCGCTATTTTAGATTATTGGTTAGTGTGCAGTTACCGGATATGATTGCAATCTTTGAGCCTCGAATAAGTGGGGATAGAGCGGATAGTTTCATTCGTCGCTCGGGGTTTGATTATTCATATAGAGTAGAAGCAAATGGTTTTTCAGGAGGCATATGGGTCCTTTGGAAGGAGGGGATTATGTTTGATGTTCTTACTGTTTCAAACCAGTTTGTACATGGAATTGGTGTGGATTCTAGATCAAATGTATAATTCCACACTATGTTTGTGTATGCAAGCCCAGAGTGGGGTAAACATCGATTCCTCTGGGATCAACTTGAGGTCCTGGATCTAGGGCCTGGAATGCCGTGGTTGGTTGGTGGAGACTTTAATACTATAGTAAGTTCTGATGAGTTGTCAGGTGGATCGACTCGGAGAGTGAGGACTTGCGTGCAGTTTAGTGAGTTTATCTTCCGAACGGGGCTTATTGACATGGGTTTCAGTGGTCCACGCTTTACTTGGCAGAGGGGTAACTTGAGTCAAAGGTTTGACCGCTTCCTTTGTAATGCAAAGTGATATAATTTTTTTGCGTCTTCAAATGTCCTGCATCTACCTTTGATGGGGTCTGATCATCGTCCAATTTTATTAGTGACTGAGGCGGATAGGAATCGAAATGGTCAACGGCCTTTCCGATTTGTGTCAGCATGGAATGATCACCCAGATTTTAAGCGGTTATTACATGAGAGCTGGGATAGCAATATAAATGTGTTTGATAGCCTTTTTTTATTTCAGGAAAAAAGTCGTCAATGGAATAAGGATGTGTTTGGCCATATTGGAAAAAAAAAAGAGGCGACTTCTTGCCCGAATCGGGGGAATTGAGAGAGCTATTGATAGAAGGCATAATCCGTTTCTCTTAGACTTAGAGATCAAACTGAAATCTGAGTTGAATGTTATCCTTGAGCAGGAGGAAAGCTTATGGTTTCAAAAGTCTCAAAGTAAATGGCTTGACCAAGGTAACCTAATACAAAATTTTTCTACTCCACCACCCTTAATCGGAGGAGGCGCAATACTATTCGCATGCTTCGCCTAGATGACGGAAGTTGGTGCTCGGAGTCAACCGTTTTAAAGGATCATGCTATCGATTTTTTCTCAAAGCTTTACACTGCCGAACCGGTTGTCAATTTGGACCGTAATGATTTGAGTGGACATTCACAGGTGTCCGAGAGCCAGCAAAGGCTATTGTTACGGGATGTATCGCCAACTGAAGTCCGTGCAGTTATATTTTCGATGAATCCGCATAAAGCACCAGGTATTGATGGCTTTCATGCGGGTTTTTTTCAGAGGAATTGAGATGTTGTAGGGCAGTCGGTGGTGTCTTTTGTTCGAGAGTTCTTTGCGACTGGAAATCTAGGCGACATCACTAACCAAACCTTACTTGTATTAATTCCTAAAGTTGCTAAACCAGAGAGTATTAAACAATTTAGACCTATCAGCTTGTGCACGATATTGTACAAAGTTATTACTAAGATTCTGGTTAATAGACTTAAGCCTCTGTTACCGAATTGAATATCTTCAACTCAGTCAAGTTTTGTATCAGGACGTCATATCACGGATAATATTATTCTAGCTCAAGAGGTAATTCATACGATGAGAAAGAAGAAAGACTCCAAACCTTGGATGGCGATTAAGGTTGATTTGGAAAAAGCCTATGATAGATTAAGCTAGGATTTTATAGAAAGCTCTCTTTATGGGTTAGGGCTTCCTGACCGTTTTATTTGGTGGATTTTAAAATGTATAACTTCGGTTACTACAAGAATTATCTGGAATGGAGAGATGACAGATTCGTTTCAGCCTTCTCACGGGGTGAGACAGGGGG
This sequence comes from Abelmoschus esculentus, assembly GCA_035048815.1. Lineage (NCBI taxonomy): Eukaryota > Viridiplantae > Streptophyta > Magnoliopsida > Malvales > Malvaceae > Abelmoschus > Abelmoschus esculentus. Next base: position 20,192,279 of record JAUCBN010000012.1, on the reverse strand, counting down.
ATCCGCTTTCACCTTATTTATTTGTCATTTGTATGGAGCAGTTAGCGAAGACGATTGATCGGTGAATTCTTGATGGACAATGGAAGCAGATTCAACTTTCTCGTGGTGGCCCGGGCTTGTCGCACTTGTTTTTCGTAGATGATCTGATATTATTTACGGAGGCGTCGTTGAAGCAGGCTAAAATTGTTCAGAAAGTCCTCCAGGATTTCTGTATGTCGTCAGGACACCGAGTTAGTGTTTCTAAAACCCAAATATTCTTTTTTAATAATTGCAGCTTAGAGCAAAAACAAAGCATAGCGAACCATTTTGGGTTTGAGATAGTGGATAATTTGGGGAAGTACTTGGGTGTGCCGCTTCTACATAAGCGCATTACACGGGCCACTTACCAATATCTGATAGAGAAGATTGATCAACGCTTATCGGGTTGGAAAGCAAAATCATTGGCATTAGCCGGGAGAATTACTCTAGCGAAGGCTGTGTTACAGGCTATACCAATTTATACAATGCAAACTACCTGGCTTCCTAAAGGTATTTGTGATGAAATTGAGAAATGTATTCGTCGTTTTGTTTGGGGTATAACACCAGACCATAATGCTATCAACCTTGTAAAATGGGATATTGTAAAAAAGCCATCAAATATGGGAGGTTTAGGTTTTCGTGATATGCAGAACCAAAATTGTGCTTTCCTTATGAAGGTAGGGTATCACTTGGTTTGTAGTAAGGACAAGCTATGGGTTCAGGTACTAAGGGATAAGTATAAATGGATTGGAGAATTACCTAGTGAAATTTATCGACGAAACTCCTCGAGGCTTTGGCAAGGTGTGAGTCATTGTTGGGAAGCAATAAAGCAAAGCATGTGTTGGCAAGTTCGTAATGCGTGGAAATTTGATTTTTGGTGGGACGTGTGGTTAGATGGAAGAGAGCCTTTAGCGACAAAATACCTTCTACCCGGTGATCCTCCTCACGTGAGTGTTGCTAGCATGCTAACGGTAACAGGGGATTGAGATTAGAGCAAGCTTGCGTTGGCATTGCCTCGCGAGTCCTTGGATCAGCTGGCAAGCGTTGTTCCGCCACATGCTGGATTTGGGAATGACTCGCTAGTTTGGAGATGGACTGAAACGCGTATATTCTCAACCGCATCAGCCTATCGTACTTTGGGGCCAGAGGTGCTCCTTGAGGAAGATTCATGGAAGTTCATTTGGCGTCTTCCGGTTCCACAACGGATCAGAACTTTTTTATGGTTGTTAAACCATGATAGGTTGATGACGAACAAGAAAAGAAGTCGTCGACATTTTGGTAACAACAGCCTATGCCCTGTGTGCGGTGTAGAAGATGAAGATATAAACCATGTGTTGAGAACGTGTAGCCGGGCGAGGCAGGTTTGGGCTAAGCTGGTGCCGCAAAACCTATGACGTAGCTTTTTTAACGGAAGTAATCGCGATTGGTTACAAGCCAACTTAAAGAGTAATAGTAATTGGTGGATGATTTTGTTTGCAATAACTTGTTGGATCCTTTGGAAGAGACGATGTGTTTTTGTGTTTGATAGTGGAAGAGAATTAGTTGGTAACGTTGTGGATTACTGTGTGTCATATGCAAAGGAAATTGTGGCTGCTATGGAAATTCGCAAACAACAACAGCGAAGAGGGTTGTGTAAACAATGGTGCCGACCGGATGAAGGATGGGTTAAAGTTAATACGGATGGAGCGGTGGGAGGAAATCCTTTGGTTGCAACCGTTGGAGGAATCATCTGGGACGCCGACGGTGAGTGGATTCGTGGTGTTGGGCGGCGCATTGGTCGTTGCTCGGTGATCTGCGCAGAATTATGGGCTGCTTTTGACGGTTTAACATTAGCCTGGGAATTAGGGTACCGTAAGGTGGTGCTTGAACTTGACAGCACTACAGCCGTGGCTTTGATACAAGGGTTGTTGGTTGACATCGCCCATCGCAATCTTGTTCTTCTGATTAGTGAGCTGATTGTACGTGCATGGGACGTTAGGATTGTGCATGCGGGAAGAGAGGCTAATGGAGTAGCAGATATGTTGGCTAAGATCATGCGAAATACTAAGGATTTAGTGCGAGTGTTCTTGGAACCACCTAATGCAGTTCGGATTTTACTTGATCGGGACAAGTCCATAGGTTTGGCTTGATGTTTTAGGGGTTTAAGTTTTGTTTAAATTTGTTTAATGCCGTTACGAGTACTCTTTTCCTCCAATTAGGTTTAGGGAGGCTTTTAACGAGGCTCGTAGTTGCATTCCTTTTTACATCAAAAAAAAGAGAGCTACGAATTCATATTTAAATGACTGTAACTGCAATTAAATGGATCTAAATCTAAATAATAATCTGAGTAAGAAAGAATTCCTCTCATTCAACAGAGAAATTATATCATGAGTCTGACTTACCACATCAAATATTGTCTGATCCAATCATAATCACACACTTTACAACTATCTTCTATATCATTTTTTCAACAAATGAATCTTTAGAATTTTTTTAAGTTATTTAAAAAAATATATTTTATAAAAGTTAGTTTAATGGCATAGATTGGATAGTGATAGAATTGGTTATTTTCTTTGGTAGGGATCAGGAATGACATGACGAGTTGAGCCCATGATATAATTTCTCTTTAAACAGATGAAAAATCGAAATAATCATTAAATATGATATTTTATTTAAGGCTTTGACATGATTAATCTGGATCGATCTACATCATATATTAATTTTAGCGAATATCTTTTATCAATTTTTTTACATACAGAATATTTCGAATTCAAAACCTATTTTAATAAATCAAATTATTTATCACTTAGATCAATATTACCGGGTTAGAAAAAGACAACTTTAATGAAATTAAATATTGAAACCTTCAAATTCAACAATTTTTTCCCCAAAATTGTATGAACTTAGAATCTGTATTAATTGATCATCTCTTTAGACGATATTCCATATTCAATAGCAGTTCAGTTCAGTCAAAACTCCAAATTCATCAAAAGATGATTCGCACAAAACCCTAATTTCAAACCCTCTCCTCTTTTATTCTGTTTTTTTTAAAGAAATGATTAATGGTAGTGATGATGATGCAGCACCCGCAGCAGGCGACACCGCCGAATCCTCCGCCGCCTACTTCCGATGCTTCACTTAGATCACCTACACCAACTCCCACGCAGTCCCCTCTCCCTCTCCGCCCACGTCAGCCCCTCGAGCATGTCGCTGTTCCAATCTCCACCGCGCATCCTTCCGGTGAGCCTCTCGTAACCATGGGGACCACCCTACTTCCACTCGCCAGGGTTAGGCTATCTGATATTTCTCCCTATGATGGTGCCCCTTCTGCTTCCTATGTGAGGGCCGTTGAAAATTTTTCGGGTTCTTTGATGCGGCATAATGCGGCGGTGATTGAGTTTGGGAACGAGGATGCCGCATTGATGCGTTGCGCGCTGGAAGCCTCGCGGCTGTACTTTAGGAGTAGGGTAAATACTGTTGGGAAAGGAAGCCGTGGGGTTTATATGTATAGAGCTGGAAGGTATGTATATATTCCTTTCTCTCTGCTCTATAGGAAAACAGAAGTTAGTGCCTGATTCTTAGTCTGTTTAAATGTTGCTTTCAGTGTTTAAGCTAGCTGAAGTTTGTGTCTTTGCTCCGTATAACAATAATTCTTCAACTCGAGCAATCGGGCTTATTGCTAAAGCTCGTTAATCACTGAAACAGCATTCAGAAATGGTTTTCCTTCTGCAATTTTATAACATCACTATGAGTCAGATTGCTTATCAAAATCTTTGAAAAACAAGAATACTGTATGGAGAACAAAAATTGAATTTAAAAAATCTTTCTTTATGTAAATCTTCTGTCTTTTCTAGTTGCTATGCAGTTTTGCAGCATTGATAGTAATAACTAGAAGTGGTTTTGGTGTGGTCCTTTTCGCATAAATCGTTTTTGACACAATAGTTGTACCCTTTTTCCTATGGGAAAAGGTTGTAAGTTGTAATCTCTTAACTGCTGTCACTGCCTCAAAAATATATGGTTTTTACGCAATAGTTTATATATATTATTTATTATTTTTTGGCAAATTAGTGACAAATCATTAGTCTATTCTGGTAGGGCTTTGGAAGATTGGGACTCGTCTCCACCATGCATGGCTGATATATTTAGGTGCATGGGGAAGGCTGCTCGTGTTGCTTTATGTGCAGTAGCAAGGCACCTGCGATTACAAAGCGAGTAAGGGTGGTGATGTTGATGGTGAATTATTTTACTCATTAATTTGCTTAATTTTACCTTTCTGCCTACCGCCTTGGTATTGGTATTGATAGTGAATTACAAATTATGTATTATACAGCGTGTTCAATCATTTACTTGATGATACTCCATTACCTGCTAATGAGGTGTCTTCATCAATGGTTGTTGCAACCTACTCTCACATGTCTTTGCAAAATGGAAAGGGGGCTCTTGGAGGAGGGAAGCCGGGAACAACTGCTGAAGTTGAGAAGGGGTTATTGACGTTGATTTCTTCAGATGGTCCTGGTCTACAGGTCTCTTTATTTTTCTCTCTCGGAAGAAAAAAATGATTATTTGATATAGGGATTTTCATATGTAATTTTTTTCTTCTGAATTTGATATTTTCTTGCATAAAGACACACATGAAGCAGGGAATATATACTTGCTTGCACATGTATGCATAATTTGTTTGGGGTGTTTGATTATACGATCCTTTTGGGGAGTATCTGTTAAATATTTTCTGCCTTAGGTTTGTGACCCCAATGGTCGTTGGTACCTAGCAGATGCTGGATTAGCTCCTGGTGACATGTTGCTTATTACTGGCAAGGCACTTAGCCATGCCACTGCTGGTCTTCATCCTGCTGCCTCCTATAGAGCTGCTCCTGAGTATATGTCAGGCATTAATAATGGTGGCAGGTAACATGTAGTCATGTTTTGTTCATACTTTGCTGCTTCTGCTGTGGTTGCAAAGTTATTCAACTTTTACTTCTTGACTGAAGTGAGTAACCCTTTTCAGCACTTGGTATCAGGACCACACTTGCATTTAGGCTCATGCCACAAGGCAATGCTATATTGGACTGCTCTCCGGTTGCAGCTGCTGGTCATGTAATTCCACAGAACTATGTACCAATATCCGTTAGCCAGTTTATGGATGAACTCTCTGCTGAAGAAGATGTAGTGTGCAATCGTTCTGATAATACTTGTGTAAGTCCTGACCAGTTGCATTTCATGCAATGAGTATCAGGTGCAAAAGTAGATTATAGAAAAAACAATTGTTGGTGAATAAACCCTCTATCACTTATAAGTATTTTTTTGTTATTTTAACTGATTTTAAGGTGTTCAAAATAGTCCTTTGCAGAATTTGAAAACTGATCATGTATAAAACTATGCTTTACCATGCTGAGTTGCTTCTCTTCTTATATGGGAAATTTGAGTATGGTTATATTCTTTTTACTGGGAAAAGTTTCAACACGTGGTGGACCTGGTGGTTGATTGAAAATTTGAAAGTGAATATTGTTTACATTTTTTATTTAGTCCCAAGTTTATTGGAAAGACTTCACTGGTTACAGAACATTTTCCCCTTTTTTAGTGATCCTGCTTTATTTTTTGTTGCGTGCATATTGCACTTTGAACTTCATATTTTAGCTGCAATTCTTGTTAGAAAACCTCATCATGAATTGTGGATTCCCAGGGAGCTCGAAACAATTTGAATAAGCAGCCTTCATTAAGAAGTGTTCTCTCAGACCCTTTGTCGTAAGTTGTCTCAGTTTCACTCCTTTTTTGTCCTTTGGTTAAGCTACTTTGTATCCTTTTTTTTAAGTTTCGATTGAAATGCATCCGTAGCATGTCTTAGTATCAATTAAATATACTCACACTGTGAGTGAATCACCATAACTCTCTCATTTTTGAAAGTCCCAACCCCTGTTTTACCTAGTCTTTTCCTCCACCTTTGAACTCGGACATCTTCCAGTAACTCACCTCTTTTATAGGACTTTTCCAGGCTATTCTCCTCATGTATGATAGGGCTTAAAATTGTTTTTCTCTTTTTGTGCTTAATTGGCACTCCATCTACCTTTTCTAGGATGTGCTATCTGTTTTAAGCCTTAATGAAAATACAATGAGCCGAGGCATTTGCATAAAATTAGTAAGAAAAAAGAAATGTTTATGTTTACACAAGTACCAGGGAAGGATACTCTGCTGATTTATTTTGTTGGTTTTTCTTTGATGCTTAGTGGTGCGTTCCTTGAAGATGCTATGGTTGTTTCTTGTGGACATTCATTTGGTGGTCTCATGCTGAGGAGGGTCCTTGGTATGGTAAGCGGAATATTGCAATTCAGAAAACTAGATATGTTCTTTTTTTCAGGCTGCATGGATTTACATTTGGAGAGTTCCACTCTAAAAGCATTTGGAATAACCAGAATCACCTTCAAAGGCTATTGTTAAAGTGGGGTTAAATTCCCTTTTTCTTCTTTAATTGCCAAAACTGGTGTCAATTTCTAGTCAGCCAATATGCAAACTCATATAAATATTAAAGGAGTTAAAATATAAATCTGGCATGCCAAGAGGTCTGCTAAGAACTTTTGAAGTAAATGAGATGTCATTTTGTGGCACATAGAGAGGCTGTTTTTATGTTATCGCACATCTGTCATTTTATGTATGCTTGTACATAGACGTGCAAAAGATTGTCTGGTTTTATTTATTTCTCGGACTAGGTCTCTGCTGCCTTGTATGTTGAGCCTCATCATTGATTGTCACTGCTGTTCTCTTTTCATTACTGTTTACAATGGATTTGTTACCTTTAGATGGGAAGAGACAAGAACCATAACTACAATTGTTGTTTGCATCACAGTCAAGATGTACGCTTTGCAGTGCAGACATCGACTCTGGATCGTTGATCCCTAATATCGGTACATTCGGATTGCTTCAATAATTTTCTCCAGCCTTTTCTACCTCCTCTTACCCCATTTTCTCCCTTTTATCGTACAGCTCTACGAGCTGCTGCTGCGGCTGTGAAGCAAGAGGATAATCGAAGACTATTCCATAATGCAGCTCTCCGTAAACGACGAAAGGAAATGGGTGACCAAATTGATTTATCGAAGCGATCAAGCAGGGTATACTCTCCATAATTTTCTTGACGCGTCCCTTTCAAACTTTTTTCCGGCATGCACAAACTCCAATAAACATAATGGGGATATTAAACACCTAGCCTGTTTGCAAATGCAAATGGAAGAGATAGCTGCATGAGAATTTACTAAGTTTAGCAATGTTGCTTCTCGAAATGTGGTTATGCCAAATGCTTTTAGAATCGAACTCTCCAAATGTAAATCGCTAGTGCTGTTTTCAACTTCAAATTTTACACTTGTTAAATGCTTCTGTAGGAGAATGGAGAACTTGGTGCTGATGATGGTTTGATTCGGGGTGTCCAATATCCATTCTCGGTAAACGAGAAGGTGTTAATTAAGGTATGCATTTTTCCATCTCTTTTTTTGCAAAATCTTGATTATGACTTTTCTAACTTAAAAGTTAGATTGAATTTTGACACGGAGCCTATCCCGAATTACCGATTGTATAGGGAAACCGGAGAACACCAGAAAAGTTTGTAGGAAAGGAAGCCACTATTACATCCCAATGTCTCAATGGCTGGTGAGTTGGGACTGTTCCAAGATCTTTACTTACACCTAGTTGGATAAGGATTACAAATTAAGATGCCAAAATCTAATGTAAATGTAGAAACCAACTGTAAGTCGAAATAATCGGAACCTTACGTAGGAAGTACGGATTTATTTCCTTCACTTGTATCTAGTATTTCTTTTACCTTTACAAAATTACATTATAGGGAGATGATATTTTCAAGGTACACATTGAATGTTTCTCCCTCGATGCATTAATTTCGTTTATTTCGACTTTCGAGCACACTTTTGTGCCTTCCCCCCCCCCTCCCTTCCAGAAAAGAGCCAAGTAGACATGTCAGCACATCAGAGAGAGGATTGGGGGTTTAGATATTAGTGGTGATAGTTCCCATGTTATTTCATGAAATTCTTGCAGGTATTTGCTTAAGATCATTGGAAGTGGCGAGAATGTTCGTCTACAGTATCGATCTCTTTGTAAGATCCCGAACCCTCAATCCACCATTGAAGAAGATAGATGTCCTTCTCAACCGATTCGGAACAGTAGCTCGTAGTCATAGATGTAATTACCTTTTACTCACGTCATTAAAAGAACAAACCCAGAGGAATAGTGAACTTGTCCGGCTGCCATAGATGTGTGGTTTACTGTTGTTGACATGTAGTGTTTGAATGTTGTTTATTTATCCGGGAAAAGTCGGTTGTTTCGCTCCCGATATCGTGTAAGAAACTCCGGTTAGAAAAGTGGAACCATGGAAATGGACTATATGTATAATACGACCAGATTGCATGTTTTTGTATGTTTATGTTTTCTTATTTTTGCTCAATGTTTATAGATCATTTTCATAGGAAGATGATGAGTATTTCTAACATCTGGTTAGTAGTTTGATCCCATTTATGTGTAAGGTATTCAAATATTATAGGAAGAGTATTTTTGCAATAAAATTTACAAATCTATGTATTTACTTGGGATGACAATTTGATCTGTTCTGTCGGGTTTTGACCCGATAGAGATGGGGGTTTTATTTAAAAATCAGGTTCGTGTTCGGGTTAGGTTATTATAGAAATAAAATCAGGTTAAGGTTGGATTTAAGGTAAAAAATTTAGATCCGACCTGATCCGAAATCTTAATATATTTTTATATATAATATTTAATATTTTATTATTTTTTTTGGGTTGGATTAAGTTGGGATTGAGTTATAAGTTTTACTATTTCAGATCGGGGAAAAATACATGTTAAAATCAAGTTGAGATCGGGACAGATGTTTTAATTGTCATAACGAGATCGATACGACAAAAAACCACTCTGATTCAACCTATTACCATCCCTAATATTTATTATTTAAAATATAAATTTTTAATTTCTAAATTTTTAAAAATTAAACCGTACAAACTATATCTCTGATCATTAAAATAAAAAAATATAATTTAAAAACTACGTGTATCGAATATTTTTGAATAAGATATCACAAACACAATTTTACATTATATATATTTTATAATCCTCTCCAATTACAAACACCAACGAATTTTGCTAAATTTAAAAATAGATCATAATCCAAGATATTTTTTCATAAATCAAAAAGCATTTTCATGCTATGTTATCGGAATATTTTACATTTTCTTTAAAAAAAATAATTGTATTTCATAGACAAAAAAAAGTTGTAAAAAATAAATTAAACATACATTTCAAACACGGTAAAATTTTAAGAATAATTTAACCTAAGATTAAATTTTAAAATATAAATGATCCTCAATAATATTTTAGATTTTAGGTCAGTTTTACCATACAAATAAGAAAACACTATGTACACATGACATTGTCCCTTTGGATTTTATAAAATAAGTATTGAAATATGAATAGTACATGGAACATCACCATTTGCATGGGGACATTTTTCTACTTGCACTGTACCGTAACTTTTATCTTAAATTTCAAAATAAACTTCAAATATCTTATTTTCCCAAATAAAAACTCTATACGATCTATATATCTTTAAACACTCAATCCCGAGTTTGGACAATGTTAAAAAGCTACGAGAAAAGCAAGAAATAAATGGCATTAGTTTCGATTGCAAGGAAATAAAAATTAATTTAAAAACTGCTAAACTTGGAAATCTAAACTCCTATAGCACCAAAACTGTGTTATATAGCACCATAAACCCAGAAATACATCGAACCCTAGGGAGTAGTCTTGGCTAGCAGTCAATTTAAGATGCAGAATCAACTCAAAATGGTCTAGTCAAATGACATATTCCAGACAAAAGAGGGCATGTCAAGCACATTAACAAGATAGAATCTTCCTTTCTTAGTAGAAGTACCTGCTTCGGTCTCGATCTCGGTCCCTGTCCCGACCGTAATCTCTATCTCGGTCATAATCATAATCACGGCTACGATCCTTCCCCCTCTCTCTGCTCCGACTACGGCGTCTTTCCCTATCGTCACGGTCTCTATTCTTGCTACTTTCTCTATCATCCCGTTCTCGTTCTCTTCCTCTATCTCTGCTTCTTTCTCTTCCATCCCTGTCAATCGCACCTGCTGGATACCCACTTTTATTAGAACATTATGATACTCAAAACATCAAACCACTGCAGCAAAAAATAATGAAACACCTCGTTTATTTAAGTTAAAAAAAGGTCTAGATGAGCTAAAGACTAAAAATGAAATATACATATATGTATATCGTTCCAGGTTGTCCGGTTATTTAAATAACGTTGAGATATAAGACAATTATTATCTTAAGACATCGCATCCCAATATGATGTAGTTGCCAACATAATGAACCCAATACCTAGTTCCTCAACCTCCCAGCCAGCACGACCTGAACCTGGTAGCACTCGAGCAGCTTCAGCTTGTTGTGTTTTTGCTCGGAACTTTTTCTTGAGATTCCCAAACTCATCGTACATCTCACCATCATCCTGAGATTAACACATAATTTACCATTAAATTAAGATACGTAATGAATTAAGCTTCAAGTAATGATAACGGAGATATATTTTACTTCTGCCTCACGTCGACGACGCCTTGTTTCCTCTATCTCTTCTTCATCAAGTTCTTTGTAACCACCAGCACGTCCCCCTCTGTTAAGCACAGTTTTAAATCAAATGTAAGAAGCATTGCACAAAGCAATAAAAATTGAAGGAGAAAAGGAGCAAAAGCTCGGTAAAGCTGTAGGAAAATGACATGATACAAACAACTTACTAGGGTTTCACTCTACTTATGAAAAGCATATTAAATGAGTCAAATCAATTAGATGGAGTTGAATCAAATGAAAAGAAAAGAAAAAAAAAGAAATCCAATGCTTTAAGAATAAAATTAGTTAACAAGCTGAAAAATACTGTGAAAGGACATAACAAGAATGCCTATGCAATAACGGCACTTACTCCAGAATATCAGTAAAGAATAGCGTAAAACTGTTTACATGGATTAATGCACCGAGTAGAAGAATGGATGCAAATCAGGCAATATTTAATACGAGGGAACTATTTTCCTTCAGTTTGCTTCCAATGAATTGCATGTTTCAAGTAAATTTAAGAGGTAATATTATAGAAAATGCTGGAACAACCTTTAGAACGTTGGATACCAGTTGTACTACAAAGTATAACAAGTTGAGGCTATTGTGTGTGCTTTAAATCATGAATAAAATTTGTTAACCGTGAAAGAGATGAAACACAGGAAAACACAAGAGTTATATTGTGTAATGGAATTTTCTTCTCTTTTCCACCTCCTCCTTCCAGTAAAGGCATGTGATATAAGTTTCTTTTGAAAAAAGGATCTGTAAGAAAAGGTAAATGCATTTGAGGGAAAGCAAAACCTCAATTTAGCTACTTTACACGAACTGATGAAGGAAGTGATTAAAAAGGGGCCTAGCATGCCTGATTTACAATAGTATTGGCAACAATATCACTACTGTCGAAGTGTCGATGAAACATGGTTCTCAGCTTTCCCACTAAAACTCAGAGAAAGACAAAAGATACCATAGATAAATCATATTTGGATAGAAAGAAATGGAGGGAAAAAAGTAGCAATGCCCATCCAAAAACAAAAAACTAAATCAGAGAAAAAAAACACCTATAAGAATAAAGGCAAATGATTTGTTCATGCATGAATTAAAGGTCAAAATCACCTCAAGCATACTCTTGTAATAAGAATGAAATGAAGCAAATGATCAAGCTACACAAAAACAACATAGCAACGCAAATTGACAATACAAAGAAGAGAGATCAAATTTTAAATGAAAATATCCACAACATTTTAATTTGTATCCAATATTATAATATATCAAATGCTTAACATATACCTTACACCGCCCTCATTATGACCAGGTTTATTAGTGTTGCAAATATTGCATTTCATTCGCTTAGCCCAGTTGATGTTACCACACCTGTAGATGTTCAAAGAACTGATATAAATAACATTGCACAAAAGATGGAAATCGCATATGAATATAAAAACATACCTGCATATCTTAACACTGGAAGAGTTGAAGTGTTAAGATGTTTTAAGCACTACAAAAACCAACACTAGTGGTCCCTAATCAATTTGCATAGTCCACCAAAATATTAAAGACATCATTTTGGCTTTAGCGTCTCCTTTTTACCAAACAAAGAAAAACAAACAAAAATATCTAGACTTCCTTAAGATAACACAAGGACCAGAAAAAATTCATTCGGGCATTAGAAGTCGTACATAGGGCAGGGCCAATCATTTGGGCCAAACAGTCCACCAGTGGCAGCTACTGCTCGGCCATGACCTCCAGAGTCAGGGGCACCACGACCCCTCCCACGACCACCAGCCCCTCCCCCACCACCAGATGCACCGGTAGGTCGGGCGGTTCCACACCGGTTGCACACACCACGGAATGAAAAATTGACATTTGAACAGCTGTAACCAGAAAAATCATTTTGAAGTATGAACATAACAATCAAAGTTCAAGACAATTGGGGGAAACGTTATAAAAAAGCAAGAAGAAGCTGCTCACCGATATCACATAACAGACCTGGTATTCGGACAGAGCCAGTCTCCCTCCTGTTGCCACGACTTTCCTGAAGCATCAACAAAACCTCTACCCCTTCCACCACCCCCATCCATTTCCTTAGCTGCATTGTCCTCCAACCCACCACCATCAGCAACCACAATTGGAAGATCTACAACAGCATTACTACTCTTACTCTCCGCCATAAAAACACCAATTGTGCTCCCATGGAAATCCTTGTCATTAAACCATTCAACAGCTGCCAATGCAGCATGTGGATCCTCATAAGTAACCGTAGCATCACCTTTCGGTTCATTTGTCACCTTATCTCGGTATAACCATATCTTAGGTCGATTGGTTCGCTTATCTTTCTATAAGATTAGCAAAAACAAAACAATGAGCGACAGATAACAGACAAGCTGCATACATTTTGTTTTTCCATCAAAACTATATATATACCTTTAGCAAGCCAATGGTTCCAAAATATTCAGCTAACATAGTTTCATCGGTTCCCTCAGGTAAATTACACACATAGATGGAACCATTTGTAGGTGCTCTTCCTAATTTGCTTGCCATAGTTTCTTCACACTCATCAAAATCCTCCTACAAAGCTCTAAACAGAATTAAATGCTTAGCTAAATTTGAAATTAGCGACAAATTTAAAAAGGAAAGGGGAAATGCTTAATTGATCCTGCAAGATTGCACCTTAAATTCTTTTTTTAGGGAAAAAAATTCAATCTAAATTGAAATTTTAGAGGAAAAATAAATCAATTAAAATCGCTAAAAGTTAGGGTAATCAGGAAACATAAGATAAAGATCCGAACCCTAAAAATCAAGGGAAAGTAGATAAGTTATTCTCACTGGTTGTAGTTGCGCAGGCTGCGGCGGTTGGAATGGACGGTTGTTTTAACGGCGGCGACACCTGTTGTTTCTTTTCTCTTCCTCGTTACGATGCGACTTGTAAATGGATAGGGTTTCCTTTTGTTGTAATAGTCCTGTCGAAAGTGGAGTCTCCCGCTCAGGGGGTGTCATTCAGAAAATAAAATAAAAAATATCAAAAAGAAAATTTGAAAACTTTAAGTATTTGAATTTGAAAATTTAAATTTATTTGATATTTCATTTAAAATTTATTTGATAAATCTTATTTTAGTACGGGTTATAACCATAATTTAATTATATATTTGATATATTTAAGAGTAAAAATTGAATGGAGAATACTTAAAAACCGTAAAAATTTAAATAACTGAGAGTGAAACAATTAAAATTTTTATTTATAACGAAAACCGGTAAAATTTAATCATCAAAGATAATGTTGATGGTGCTTACGTCTCTTTATTTTTAATTAGGATAAAGCTAGAATTGAATATTGGGAGAGACAAAGGTTTATTAAGTCTTTAAATCTAAAATTTTGAAGGTACAAAAATCTTATTTTATTATTATTTAAATTAACAAAGACTTAAAACTTGACCTCCGAGAGCCGAACTCTCAATACCCAAAACAAACCAAAAATCAACATCCAAAAGAGTTGCTCACGTAAGTGATCAACAGTTTATATATTGCTAATTGTTATTAGGGGTAAGTATTTGATCTAGTCGAATTGAGTCGAATTTTTGAGTTTCTATAAATATTTATTTGTAATTATTTATCATGTTATAGTATGATTTGATTTTAATTTAAACGACTTTGTTGAGTTGATCAAACTTGTAAGATGGCCAAGAGGAGGTGAATTGATAATTTAAAAAATTGTGGGGTAAAATTTTTGGTAAAAATGCTAGAGTTGAAGAACAAAGAATTTATAGTGGTTCAAGCTTCGAACAAACTCTACGTCCACTACCTTAGCTCACACTAAGGATTTTGAACCAATTCACTATTGAATTCAACCTTTTTCTAGGTTCAAGGGATAACCTTTACAAACAAATCAATTTTCTACCCAAAATTGATTTCAACCTCACAAGAAGTTACAAGAGATAGAAAGGGCTAAAAGAAATTCTCTCACAAGAAATATATGCCCCAAATACAATTTAACTCTCCCCAAACTTAAGAATTACAAGAATCAAATTAAGATCACAAGTTGGGAGGCTAAGATATGCAATAAGTGCTTGAAGTTGGATTTGATTTGCTTGGATGTTGCTTGAGGTTCAATAATTCCTTAATGTTGTTGAAAATGCTTCTTTTATACCTTCTCATTGATTTCTAACCGTTGAGGTTGTTGGAAATTTAAATGTGGATGTTGGAGTTTCATCTTTCCATCATAAATGCACTCTACAGCAGGTGGTATCGAAACACGGGGTACCTGTTTCGAAACATACCAAGAAAAGAAAGAGCCGTTGTGCATTTAATAAGGGGTGTATCGATACCTGTTTCGATACAAAAAGTTTTGTGATGTTTGGTATCGAACCTTGTTTCGATACAGGCTAACCATCAATTAAAATTTAACTGACACCAACGGTTGACTCATTTAATGCTTGAAAATGGCGGTTGAGGATTAAGGCTGTATCGATACCTGTATCGATACCAGGAGTCATATTTTTAAAATTAAAAAATAATTTAAAAATTAACCAAGTTGTTCTGATACCAATATCGAAACATGGGTTGGCAGAAAGTTTTGGTATCGAACCTTGTTTCGATACCTGTTCTTGATCTCAAGAACAAGCCTTGAAAAAATCCCAGGTGTATCGATACTTGTCCTCATGGTATCGATACCCTCGTATAAAAATGGCTTGTAAGAGTATTTCAAGGTTCTTGGTTTTAACTTAGAAATCAAACTTTGACTTAGGGACTTCAAAATTTATTTCAAAATAGTCCTTACACTTATTTGTTATATCAAAATCAATTTTAGTTTTACAATCTCCCCATTTTTGATATAACAAGTGATGGATAGTTTCCTAATATGTGCACTTAATAAAGCAATGATAACCAAGGCAATAAATAAAGCAATGATAAACAAGATTTTTGAAAGACTCCCCCTTAATATGTGCACTTTAAAAACAAGTGATGGATAGTTTCCTAAACTTAAAAACATAAAACTTTTCTCCCCCTTTTTGTTAGATCAAAACCAATGATAACCAAGGCAATAAATAAAGCAACCATAACATTAAGGATAATAAAAGTTCATAACATAATCCATAGCAAGCAAAGTACTTAACAAAAAAAATCCAACAACAATAAAAACAAAGCATAGGGAAATAAGTGCATAAGTTCTAATATGAATGCATCATAACTAGTCCTAAGAGCCAAAAGCAAAGCATAAGAAAGATCAACGATCAATCATCGGCCATGTCATCACTATCGAGTCCATCATCATCATCCTCATCTTCTTCTTCCTCTTGATCTTGATTAACATCATTGTTGAGTCTTTGGCTTTGACGAAGAGCTTCAAGAGATACTCTCAAGGAGTGTCCTTGAGTCTCTAGGCTCGTCATCCTAATGTTGATGGCATCGAAACCCGAATTGAATTGAGTGGAGAGCATGTCAAGTTTTCCATCCATGGAATCCAAACGAGCGTTTAAAGAGTCGAACCTCGTTGTGAGAAAGGTCATCATGTCAAATTGATGAAGAGGTTCCAGATCAATAGGAGCGTGAGGAGGAGAAGGAGGAGCACCTCGAGTCCACTCACCATTAGAAACATAAACAAAGTGAGCACGGTTGAGAGATGTCTCACCAATGAGTTCTTTCAAGGATCCCACCTTGTCAAAAGAGCAATCTATTTCCAAATGCAAAAAGATAGTGTTGAGGATGCAAGCATAAGGAAAAGATTGAACAAGAGGGGTAATACGGTTTTGGACATGCCACACAATGTCCGAGAAGACGATCTGAGCAAGGTTGGGTTGAACACCATCACGAAAGCACGTGATCCAAAAACTATTAACTTGACGAATCCGAGAATACCTACCATTTGATGGACGAATCCATCAAGAGATGATAAGATGGAGAAAACGATTGTGCGCGTCAAGAGATGTGACCGAGCCGGTGAAAGGACCAAGAGAATCTTCATCCTCGACACCCTTATCCTCAAGACCAAAAACATCAACAAAAATAGAGGTAATAATAGTAAAGGATTTGCCCATGAGATAGGATTCAATCGCCACTACTTTGCTCTTGTCCGGAGATAAAATACATTTGACATTGGAGTAAAAGATAAGGATAAGAGTTAGTAAGAACTTGCCGGTATGGGTGAGAAACCTCAAGAATTTCCATTCGATGAGTCGGTCATAGTATCGAAAAGGAAATTTGTATGAAGTGATGAATTGAACGTCCACACATCTTTCCTTTTTAAGAGGATAGTTGTGGAAAAGATTGTAGTTGTCCAATCTACGATTAGTGTCCAAACTCTTGGCAAAGACTTTCTCAAAACCAACTCGTGCAACACGAGATGATGATTCTTTGATGCTATGATCTAGGATGGAGACAAAAATTTTGGATTAGTTAAAAATATGTATGCTTGTATAGTCAAATTCAATCCTATGTAGTAATCAAACAATTCAAGGTATTTGAGAATTTTATCAAAAACTTTTTTAAAAAACCATTAAAAATATACGAAAAAGGATTTATATTTGATTAAAAAAATTGGGATTTTGAAACAATTTTGTAGGATTATCAAAACCCATACAATAGACATTTAAAATATGTTCAAAATCTAAATTTTAACAAACTAAATCCAAACGAAAATAAGGTTTTTCAAAAATATACCTTGAGTGTAGATTAGGATGAATTGATTGATTGTGAAGCACGGATTGGTGATATAATGTAGGAGTTGATGTTTGGAATCAAAACCCTCAAAGAAAACGTTGAGATTTTGGGTTAAAAACAATGAATTTGAGAGGATTTTATAAGAGGGGCCGACTAGGGTTTGATGGATATTTTTGGGAAGTGTTTTAATATTATTAAAATTAGGTTTAAAGTGTTTTAAATCAACTTCCGTCCTCGAGTATCGATACCGGTATCGAAACACACTATTTCGATGCTAGTATCGAAACACAGGTATCGAAGCTGGAATCGATACCTGTTCTTCCCAAACAAAAACCCAGATGGGCTAATGAATAGGTATCGAAACAAGGGTTAGTGGTATCGATACCTTCGACCTTTGCTTTGCATTTAGGCTACTAAAAGTACTAGAAATGAGTCTCTAAAGCCCCTAGAAGCATGCATATGATATAATGACATGTTTATTATGCATGAACAAGTTTATACTCCCCTTAGCAATATGCATAGAAGCATCAAGATACAAAAAATAACATAAGCATGATTTAAATCAAGATTCAAGCAAGATATGCAAAAAGATGACACTTAGAAAGTCAAGATAGGCTACTTAGACCTAACTCTCTCCTAAGGGTCCAAAAACGCTCCTTATCCAAAGGTTTAGTAAAGATGTTCGCTAATTGATTCAAGGTGTCAACAAACTCTAAAGCAACATCGTTTTTAGACACATGATCTCTAATAAAGTGGTGTCTAATTTCTATGTGTTTGGTTCTAGAGTGTTGAATGGGGTTCTTGGTAAGACATATGGCACTAGTATTATCACACTTGAGGGGAATGGTTTATACCTTAATGCCATAATCTAAGAGTTGTTGCTTCATCCATAAAACTTGTGCACAACAACTCCCTAAGGATATGTACTCCGCTTCGGTGGTATATAGAGCTACACTATTTTGTTTCTTAGAGAACCAAGATATGAGCATACTACCTAGGAATTGACAGGTTCTGGAAGTACTTTTCCTATCTATCTTACAACCTCCATAATTCGCATCCGAATAGGCATGAAGATCAAAAGAAGAAGCTTTAGGGTACCAAAGACCTAAACAACGTGTATCTCTAAGGTACCTAAAAATTCTTTTAATGGCTACAAGGTGTGATTCTCTAGGACTAGCTTGAAACCTAGCACACAAGTAAACACTAAACATGATATTCGGTCTACTTGTGGTAAGGTAAAGCAAAGAACCTATCATGGATCTATATAATTTAGAATCAACACACTTACCTCCTTCATCCTTGTCAAGCTTAGTAGATGAGCTCATAGGAGTGGCTTGAGGTTTGACATGCTCCAAGCCAAACTTCTTGAGCATATCTTTGATGTACTTGGCTTGATTGATGAAGGTTTCATCATTCTTTTGCTTGATTTGGAGTCTCAAAAAGAATGAGAGTTCTCCCATCATGCTCATCTCGAATTCACCTTGCATAAGCTTAGAAAATTCTTGAAAATAACATTCATTAGTAGATCCAAAAATTATATTATCAATATAAATTTGAACTACTAAGATGTCATTTTTAAATCTTTTTATAAAAAGTATAGTGTCCACCTTCCCCTTTTCAAAACCTTTTTTTATCAAAAAGTTTGAAAGCCTTTCATACCAAGCTCTAGGAGCTTGTTTTAAACCATATAAAGCTTTTGTAGTTTAAAACATGGTTTAAAAATTTTGGATTTTTAAAACCCAATGGTTGTTCAACATACACTTCTTCATTTATAAAACCATTTAAGAAAGCACTTTTGACATCCATTTGAAAAAGCTTGAAATTATGATAACATGCAAATACAAGTAGCATCCTAATGGCTTCCATTCTAGCTACGGGTGCATAAGTTTCATCGAAATCTATTCCTTCCTCTTGAGTGTAACCTTGAGCAACTAATCTAGCTTTGTTTCTCACTATGTTACCACTCTCATCTAGTTTGTTTCTAAAAACCCATTTAGTCCCTATAGTAGATTTATTACTAGGCCTATCAACTAATGTCCATACATTACTTCTCTTAAATTGATTTAACTCTTCTTGCATAGCCAAAATCCAATAATCATCATCTAAGGCTTCATTGATATTTTTGGGCTCTATGCATGAGATAAATGCAAAATGATTCATTAATCTAAGAGAAGAACGAGTAGTTACCCCCTTAAATGGATCACCCAAGATGTCACCACTTTTGACATAGTTGAACTCCCTTTTCTTCAAGCTTTACATTTCCTAAAACTTCTATTGGAGGATCTTGTGCTTCCTCATTGCTTGGAACTCCATCCACCTTTGATGTTTGTCCATCATCAATGGTTTCAATGATTCCTACATCATCATCATCACAAGAATCCTTCCTAGGAAGGAAGACCACATGTATCGACTCTTCTACAACCAAAGTTCTTTTGTTGAAAACTCTATAAGCCTTAGAATTTGAAGAATAACCAAGAAAAATAGCTTCATCACGTTTTGCATCAAATTTACCTAAATTGTCTTTTCCATTATTTAAAACAAAATACTTGCATCCAAAAGGATGAAAATAGCTAATGTTAGGCTTTTTAGATTTTAAAATCTCATAAGGAGTTTTCTTTAAAATAGGCCTAATCGTTACTCGATTTATAATATAACAAGAAGTGTTTGTGGCTTCCGTCCAAAAGTACTTAGGTAAATTATTTTCACAAAGCATGGTTCTAGCCATTTTTTCTAAAGTTTTATTCTTCCTCTCAACTACCCCATTTTGTTGAGGAGTGCGAGGAGCCGAAAAATTATGACTAATCTCATTTTCATTACAAAAATTCTCAAAACCTAGATTTTGAAATTTCGTACCATGATCACTTCTAATATGAGAAATTCTTTGATCAAGGTCATTTTGAGGAATGTTTGAAAATGTGATGAATTTTTTTAAGGCTTCATCTTTAGTACTCAAAAATAGAACCCAAGTGTATCTAGAGTAATCATCAACAATAACAAAGGCATATGATTTTCCACCCAAGCTAGTAGTCCTAATAGGTCCAAAGAGATCCATATAGATCAATTGTAATACTCTACTAGTTGAAACATCATTAATGGATTTAAAAGAAACTCTCTTTTGTTTACCCTTAGCACATGCATCAAAAATTTTATCTAAGGAAAACTTGAGCTTAGGTAAACCTCTAACTAGATTTTGGGAGGCTAGTTTCTCTAGAACACTTATGCTAGCATACCCTAATTTTCTATGCCATAACCATGCATCATTTACATCATTAGCAACTAAGCATGCATGAGAAAAATTAATGTCATCTAGATGCACCATGTAAATATTTCCTATATGATGACCTATGAGCATTATTCTATTGGATTCTATATCAATTATTTTGCAACCACTTTTATCAAAAGAAACATAGAAACCCTTATCACATAATTGACTAATGCTCAACAAATTATGCTTAAGACCATCAACAAGCAAGACATTTTCAATAAAAATAGAGGAGTGATTACCAATAGAGCCAATACCTTTAATTTGGCCTTTGGAGTTGTCACCAAAAGTCACTATTCCACCCTTTTTGAGCTCTAACTCCTTAAATCGTCCATTGTCTCCGGTCATATGCCTTGAGCATCCACTATCAAGGTACCACATGTTTTAACTTGAAGCTTTGGCCTTGAAGCAATGCTCAACCTACAAACAAAGATTTAGTGTTTGATTTTTGGTACCCAAACCATTTTGGGTCCATGAGTGTTAGTCCCTAAAATCTTGGTTCCCTTGGAAATCCAAGAAACAATGACATTTAAATTATTAGAAACAATGAGTTCCTTGGGAACCCAAACGCTCCTAATCTTTCTATGCCTAGAATGCCTTTGAAAATTTCTTTGTTTGTGGTCATAAAAATTCTTTTTCACATGGTTGGGTTTTGAAAAGCTTCCTTTTTCAAAAGTTGAACTCCCAACCACTTTGATTTGTTCCTTAAGCTTATTCACCACCTTGTGGTGATTTTCACTCAAGCTAGAAATAAGGTTGTTCAAATCAACATTTTCTTTTTGAAAGAATTTTAAATTATCATTTAAATTAACAACCTTTTCTTCTAAATCCAAAATTGTTTTTGTCAAAGAATCATTTTTCATTTCTAAATCAAAAATGGTTTTCTTGCTTTTCAAAATCGGTTCTTTGAATTTTAAAACCAACTCATCATACACATCTTGTAATTCATCATAAGCATCATAAAGTTCATCATAAGATTAATCATTACAAGATGGTTGGAGGGTTGCCTGAGGCTCATCAAGAGCCATGAGACACAAGTTGGCTACTTCGTTGTCCTCATCGGATGATGACTCCTCATCACTCCAAGTTGCAACGTGAGCCTTTTGTTTCTTCTTCTTCTCAAAACCCTTCCTTTTGTATAAAGGGCAATCGGTCCTAATATGACCGAGCTTCTTGCATTCATAGCAAATAATTTGATCTTTCTCCTCTTCTTTGCTCTTTGCCTTGAAGTCTCTCTTTCTTTGGAATCTTCTATTCCTATTTGCCCTCATAAGCCTTGTGAATCTTTTAGCCACCATGGCCAATTCCTCTAGCTCTTCTTCTTCACTAGTATCCACTTCTTCTTGTGAACATGAAGCTTTAAGAGCAATCCCTTGCTTCTTTTTTCTCAACTTCCCATTTTTCGATCTTCACCTCTTCCTTCTTTTTCTCCTCTTCTCTTCTTTTCTTCATGATCTCATGGGTGAGAAGAGATCTCACAAGAGCATCAAGTTTGAGAGTCTTGAGGTCCTTGGCTTCTATGATAGCCGTCCTCTTGCTATCCTAAGACTCGGGAAGAGAATAGATAAGCTTTTGAACAAGCTTTTCTTCCAGAATGATCTCACCGAAGCCCTTGAGACCATTTACGATCACCGAGAATCTATCAAATATATTTGGTGATGTCTTCATCTGGCTCTATCTTGAAGTTCTCATAACTTAGATTGAGTAGACTAATCTTGGTTTCCTTGACGTCATTGGTGCCTTCATAGATGGTCTCCAAAGAATCCCAAACTTCTTTGGCACTTGTACATGAAGACATCTTGGAGTAGATGTCGTGCCCTAGTGCACAAAAAAGGATGTGGAGAGCTTTATCATTTATGGACATCCTCATTCTTTCTTCATCGGTCATCTCATTTCTTCTCTTTGGTACTTGCCGGTCTCCTTCTTGCTTCATTGGGATTGAGGGTCCATCTTTAATTATATCCCAAAGGACATAATCATTTGAGTTAATAAATAGCCTCATCCTATTCTTCCAATGGGGATCAATAGGGATAGTTATCCCCATTGAAGAAGGGCGGCTTGATGATGGAGTGCGATTCATTCCATGAACCGGAGGTGGAGGCCATTGAATCTTGACTTGTAGATTTGATCAAAACGCCTTGGATCTTCTTTGGTAGATGTGAATCTCTTCAAAGATTAGGCTCTGATACCAATTGTTGAGTTGATCAAACTTGTAAGATGACCAAGAGGGGGTGAATTGGCAATTTAAAAAATTATGGGGTAAAAATGCTAGAGTTGAAGAACAAAGAATTTATAGTGGTTCAAGCTTCGAACAAGCTCTACATCCACTACCTTAGCTCACACTAAGGATTTTGAACCAATTCACTATTGAATTCAACATTTTTCTAGGTTCAAGGGATAACCTTTACAAACAAATCAATTTTCTACCCAAAATTGATTTCAACCTCACAAGAAGTTATAAGAGATAGAAAGGGCTAAAAGAAATTTTCTCACAAGAAATATATGCCCCAAATACAATTTAACTCTCCACAAACTTAAGAATTACAAGAATCAAATTAAGATCACAAGTTGGGAGGCTATGATATGCAATAAGTGCTTGGAGTTGGATTTGATTTGCTTGGATGTTGCTTGAGGTTCAATAATTCCTTAATGCTATTGAAAATGCTTCTTTTTATACCTTCTCATTGATTTTTAACCGTTGAGGTTGTTGGAAATTTAAATATGGACGTTGGAGCTTTATCTTTCCATCATAAATGCACTTTGCAGCAGGTAGTATCGAAACACGGGTACCTGTTTCGAAACATGCCAAGAAAAGAAAGAGCCGTTGTGCATTTAATAAGGGGTTTATCGATACCTGTTTCAATACAAAAAGTTTCTGTGATGCTTGGTATCGAACCTTGTTTCGATACAAGCTAACCATGAATTAAAATTTAACTGACACCAACGATTGACTCATTTAATGTTTGAAAATAGTCGTTGAAGATTAAGGGTGTATCGATACCTGTATCGATACAAGGAGTCATATTTTTAAAATTAAAAAATAATTTAAAAATTAACCAAGTTGTTCTGATACCAATATCGAAACATGGGTTGGCAGAAAGTTTTGGTATCGAACCTTGTTTCGATACCTGTTCTTGATCTCAAGAACAAGCCTTGAAAAAATCTCAGGTGTATCGATACCATTCCTCATGATAACGATACCCTCGTATAAAAATGGCTTGTAAGAGTATTTCAAGGTTCTTGGTTTTAACTTAGAAATCAAACTTTGACTTAGGGACTTCAAAATTTATTTCAAAATAGTCCTTACACTTATTTGTTATATCAAAATCAATTTTAGTTTTACAGACTTTCTCTAATCATATAAGATATTTATTTATATATTTTCATATGTAACAATATTTCTCTATATTTTTATATATCAATGTATATATATCATAAAAAAATTGATAGACTCGTCTCAAACTTAAAAATTAATCATTTAATTATTAAAAATTTCGAGTTATTCGAATTTCTATTTTATATCTCGAACTTTATTTGAATTTCGAGTTATTCGAGTTATTTCGAGTTATTAAAAATTAATCATATGAGTCTATGAAATTTCGAGTCGAGTATTTTCGTCTCGAGTTGAGTTATTTGATTTTTTCGAGTCGAGTCGAGTCGAATTTTGCTCACCCCTAATTCTACTACTAATAATAGGATACTATTAATGATAATTATCTCTGGTTTAGATTTAATGTATTAAAAAGTTAAAAAAACATGAACGAGCTCTCTAACCCAAGTGGTTAAAAGAACGGTTGTTGTTCTTAGAGGTTACGGTTCAAGCACTTGCGATGCTAGCAGAGTGATTGAGTGATCAATCTCAAATGGTGGAGATTATATTTTAGAACAGATACTACTATAATCACTATTAGCTTGTTCCAAAAAAAAGTTAGACAATATTGTTACAAAATTTTAGAATTACTATTTTTTATTTAAATATCGATATTCAACTTATTGATCAATTAATTCATATCGAATTTTATAAACATAATCTTTTAATTTTTTTTCATTTATAACGTTAAAATTTAAACCCTTAATTACAAGATTTAACACGTTATTTCTATTTTTTTCTAATGCATCGAATTTATGTTACCAAGCGAAAAAAGTTACATTTTAATCACAAATTTTTTAAGTCCGTTTTACAAATGTTTACAATTAAAACGATCGGAGTCTTGAAAAAAACATTTAATCCATTAAAATCATAAAAAAAATTGAAAAATTCAGCTAATGTCATCATTTAAATATAATATCACGCCTGAAAAGAGTCAGAACAATAATTCCTTTATTTTAATATACTCTAAATATTTAGATTTATTTAACTTAGAGACATCAGGTAAAATTTTGTTTATAAAACTGTAATAATACTGCATGAAATAAAGAGAAGTATAATCTTTGTAGAACCAGCAATCTAAGGATCAATGAAGCCAAATAAAACAATATATGACCCTGGCCTCCAGTATCATTGGAAGCCAAATAAAAACCAAAAGTGGAATATTTTATAATGACACAATCGTTGGAAGAATAAGTTGTTCATGTGGAAATGGACGTGAGAATAAAAAAAAGAACAGAAAAAGAAAAGTGAAGATCCATATCTTGATCTAGATAGATAGATATCATTTCCAAGCGACTGCGTCGATCTCATCTCTAGCCGATTTGTAAAGCTCAAGTCTTTTGGCGATTTGGGTTCTCCTCTCCATCAGTTGGGGGTCCTCATCCAACATCGCGCTAAGCCGTTCCTTCTGCATAACCACCACGAAGATTCAGTCGTAATCTAGAAAAAAGGTTTATAGCAAGGGTGGTGACGCTGTAACAAGACATGGTTTTAGTTTCCTTTACACAACAGCAGCATAACCCGGTCTCTATATCCATTTCACATCTGCTATATCTGAGAAAAGTGCAGATCAAGCATGTATGTATGGCATTTCATGCCTACTTCCCATTATAGGAAGGCCTTTTATGCAAGTGAAATAACTAGAGCCTAGAGGGTATGAACAACTCTTCAAGGGAATTAAAAGAATCCAATCTTAGTAATAACAGCAGAGAAGTTGTCTAAAATGTTCACTGTTGATGAGTTGTCAAATTCTGTATAGTTCTCTTTCTTCCTTTCTGATAAACTTGTAAGAGCCCTTGAACAGGGGAAGTTGAATGTAAGACAAGCCTCTAACATGGGTGTACTCTTCACATTCATTTCTTTACAACTCAATATCAAATTTCTTTAAATTTGTACATATAAAAAGTAAGTTATTTCATTTACCTCTCTCCTCCCTATTTGGGCATAAAAGTTGGTGAGCAGTGATCTCTTGGCCTCTCTGACTTGGCAATAAACCACAGCTTTAGGAATAGTATTCTTCAATGTATCAGAAACCATGGATATATAAGCACTCACATTTGATCCTGAATCAACAAACACATATTGTCACTACTTGTTAATCAATCAATATATATAATGTGTATATATTCTAAAGTAAGTCCTGCAAATAATTAAGGAATTTCCCTAATTTCAAGATTAACTTGAATTTTAAAAATAATTAGAGTTCAAAATATTTTGAAGCAGTCCTCTAAATTAAGTGCTAAGAGGATCTTAAAGAAATGAATTGCTTGGTTACATAGGTATTAAGACAAGAAAAAGCTTAATTATTATATGAGCACTAAAATGGTTTGTCATTACATAAAGTAGTACAAATTTAAACTTGAAATTAGAAACATAAGTAAAAGTTGAAGTAAGAAATAAGGCATTTTCAAAATAAGCAAAATATTTTCCTCCTTTTTGTTTAAAACCAAGTCATTTGAGTGGTTGAAGATTACCAAGTTATGTTAGTTTATTGCTAACTCCTGCTAAGAGACTTTGAAAAAAAATAACACTCCTATCAAACAAAGCAAAAGTGAAGTAACACAATCAACAAAGAGAACTTCATACCAATCCTTCTGAGAGAATGATCGTGGTAAAGGTCCTCATTTGGGGCAGGAGGGTTCGTATTCTTATCTGATTTCCTCTCCGGTTTCCTCTCTGGTTCTGCATGAAGCTTCCGGAAAAAATCAACAGTCAAGTAACTGGACTCCATCTCCACTAACCGTATCACTGTTTTACGACCTTCTTCACGAAATCTTTCCAAAGCTTCATTTGCAGCAGTAGCTATGTCACTTTGAAGTGTTGGGAACCGCTTCAATTCCTGTAGTTGCATCGAATTAGCATATTATCTGTAGTGACTATTAGGTTTCCAAATCATCTCATAAAGAAAATGTTGTAATATTGGGTCAACTTCTAAGAACCCACAAAAGTAGCATGTAAAAAAAATCCACTGGCACACGCATAAACTTTTTATTTTGTCCTTTTCATATTTCCAAGAAAATTTTCAGTTACAAGTGGCACGTCATGAAAAATATTTGTTGAAGTCACTTTCCCCAAAGGTTAATGAAACTGAATGTTTCCAGAAAATAACTACTTACCTCAGTTTCAGCTATTGACTTCCTCACAAGTTCTTTCAAAACAAAATGAACCTGAAGATCAAAGCATACCAGATAAAAATTTCATTTTTTTGCAAAATTATATAGGAAGAAATAAATAAAATTGCAATAAAAGAATTCGCTACTAAAAGAAAGAATGTAGAAAAACAGAAATTTTGTGGTAGAGAAAATTGTTCTCTATATCCTCATTTTTATTGATAAAAATAACACATATTTAAAGTATAGAAAAGTGTCTAATCTATGAAGAATTACATAAAATTAGTAGCTAATATCTGGACCTAATTATAGATAAATCCCTAAATTTCAGCTGCTAGAAATTAGGAAATATAACTCCCTAACTTTTCATCAATCTATAATCTACAATATAAATCTTCCACAAATAGCCTACATAAAAACTTGTCAAAATCTTTCTGTTCATCTACACGACAAACCAGCACCATATAATGTATACGCTATAGCCCAAAAAATCCAGCAAAACAAGTTTGATCATCTTTTGAAGGAGCTAGACAATTTCAAATATAAACATCAGATAACAAAAGTTTATGAAACAAAACCTGAAATATTTGAAAACCATTAACAAAAATCCACCTTCATGGAAAGGATGCTAAAGCAGAAGCCTTCTCCAGTCTAGCATATTATTTTCTACTCTTCTTGAAGTTTTCTGCCAGTTGTAGCTTTTCTTTTTCTAATTTCTAATGGTAACAAAATGTCCAAGCTATAGTTTCTTCCCCAATTCCTTGGCTAGAAGGAAAACAAGAATAGCTAGATTTACCATTGCAGTCTCTTAGTTATTACATACAGACTTCTAGTGTCTCTCACACCTTTCGCGCATCTAGAAGCACATATAACTGAACTTATGGAGAGTCTAATCTACAAACCAGTCTCAAATGTTCCAAAATGTTTCCCACCAAAGGATCATTCAACTATTTTAGAACTAAATGTATAAATTACACACATAAAAGTTAACCAAATAACAACAGCACTAGTAAAAACATTACAGCATCTACAGTGTGTGTTTGTGTGTTCTGTACTCTAAGTAAAAGGAAAAGCACGGGTAAGAACATTACAGCATCTACAGAGGCTTCAGCTGGCCCCCTGAAATAGGTAATAGAACCATCAATGAGCCTTCTGTATCCTTGTTCTGGAGCAATCAAATGTGGTTGATAACCATCAGCTTCATTGACAACTTTCTGGACATTTTTTAATGAAAGATGACGGTCAAAGGGGAGCTTCTTCAAAGCAGCTGGCAATTGGTGGTCAAAAACTCCATAAATCCGATCACCGCCAGGTCGCCTGAAGCAGCAACATATTGTTTAATTATATAAAATTTTAGGGGACAAATCTAAAATTTTACTACATGAAATGGGCAAATGGCATAGCTGACCACATTCATAGAAAACATACTTTACAACTATAAGAAACTTACTTATAGAGCTTTCTAGAATGTATCTTCATTTTTGTGGTTGATTATCTCTAGCCCCATATCCAAGCCAACGAAACAATACTGACTATTATGTTTCCTAATTCCTATGAAAGTATACCTTAAATACTAATTGTAAGAGGCCAGAACAGGAGCTTTATAAGATAGAATAATATGATTCCTTAATTGCAAGTTTACAATCACTAAACGCATATCAATGTGTGAACATACTATAGTCTATAAGGAATCAAGTCTTTAAACATAAGAAATTGAACTCAGAAAGTAGAAATACTCAAATAAGAATGAAGTGTGTAAACTGACCAAAAAAAATTAAATCAAACTGGTATACAAGCTTAAATGCTCAAAAAAATTATGCACTTACCCTCCATCCAGGTGTTCCTTGAAAACACGATCAAATGCACGGCAAAGTTCCAAAATCATGTACAACTGGGCCTGTACATAAATTTAATATTGTTGAAGTGAACAGTGGAGGAAGTATCCCATTCACAAGTAAAGCAAACTGATTATGAAATGTCTAAATTTTTACCCCTCCATCTGCTGCAACAGGCCTTCCAATGCGATCCAACTCTGCATTGAGCTCATCAATTGTCTTATTTATCATAGCAATGATGCTTGGTATGCGCTGCCTGATAACAAGCTCTAAATGCTGAAAAAGAAGAAAATTTAAAAATTAGCGAAAATAATACATACATATAAGGGACTCGAAGACATACAGTGATATTCCATAGCTTCTATGAGTTAGTAATATTAAAATTGATTGAAGCAAACAAAATAGACATATGAAAAACACCTGAGACAAAAGTTTTGCAAGATACTCTGATCCCATTTTACTTGCCAAGTGTCCGTAATCAGGGCTTGTTTCAAAATATTCACGTTCTTTTCGACGAGCAACAATCATATCAACATTTTTATTGATGTCAGCTTGAGAACGATTCACTATTCCAACCCAAGGATGTTGTAGCCTATATGCCCTTCCTTCGAGAACCTGAAAGATTTATGTCAAATAACTATAACATTTATGTATGGTTTTAATATCTACATGGGAATTGTTCTAATTGATCTGACATTGTACATAATGATATATCAATGCCACACAAGAAAGAAAGTATACTAATTTCAATCGGAGCCATTAGTCAATAAATCAAATTTAAAATAAACCATGGATTGTGAGATTGTCATGCAGGGTTCCATGTCAATGAGGACGACTTTGTATAATCTGCTATCTACATATAAAACTTTCAGCATATATTGTGCAAGCATTCCATGACCAAGCAGCAATGCAGTAAGTATGATTAAATACATACTTCTGTAGCATTCGTTCCCTTATCCATCAGATCAAGTTTTGTTAGCACCCCAAAAGTCCTTTCACCTGAACACACAAAATATCATGAAAATGTAAATCTCCTTGCTCATCAGCAAATTTCATATGAAATAACAATGCATCAGAAAAAGGCAGAATAATGCAGCATAAAGCTGATCTTCAGAATACCTGATGGATCCACTTCTCTTGCAAGTTTAATGGCATCTGAAGTGGCAATGTCTTGATTGGCAGGAGTAATAGCCAATATGATGCAGTTAGGCTACATAATCAAAAACAAGCTCAGTAAGAAATATAACAAAAATACAAGAGCAGCAACACTGGGACAAAAGTAAATTCAGGTCTTGCTTGTTGAAGGCAATGGAGACAAAACTAAAATCAATTGGTCTCGGGTTGAAGGCATAATATGTTGTCAAAGCGCAATGTTTTTGTTGCCTGGTTAGTTTGTTTTATTTATTCTGTGTTCTAGCATCTGTTACCCAAGTGCTAAGCCCATTTATTTCAGTTGTTTGTATCACACCTAAATGTGATGAAAGTGTTAAATGAATCACATCCAGGTTGTGCCTCAAAACCCATTGCTAATTGGTTTCAGCTGGGTGTTTTACATGGTAGCAAACCCAAGGTTGTTTTTTAATGTTATTTCTTGTTTGTATCACACCCAATTTGTTTTAATTGTTAGTATTGGTCATATACATGGGAGGAAGTGTTAACTGGTATTTTCCTCCACTGTTGAACTATCTAACTCTTCTCAATAGGTTTTTAGGTAGGATAACAAGCAACGTTGTTAGCACCTTGATGTCAATTTTGAAGAACTAGCTTTGGTTCCTCTAACAAAGAAATCTAAGAATTTAAACAAATTGTAACCTATTTCGAAGGCTATCTCTATGGAAAACTTTTGTCTTTGAGTACAATGAATCAAACTTACTTAGAAACCAGCAACTCTTATTTAAGATAGACCTAAATGGAGAAAATTTGTGGTGTGAAAGCATGGTAATCCAAGAATATTGGGCATAACACAAACCATAATTTCCATGATGCATGAAAGGAAGATTGAAGACATTGAATAAATAGTTGTAGTGTAAATTTTTTAAGTGTCTCATGATTGTACCAGAGGAGCTAAACATGACACTGGCCATTTCATTACTGAAAGCTCGCGGTTGCACATTTAATGCAGATGCCAGGTCCAGTCTAATAATCATATATTGCAGCATTGTGTGACAGTTCTAATTAACAAATATCAGTTCAGTATATCGCCGGTTAATTGATTACAAATTAATTCCATTCTCATCTATCTTTTTATTGTGTTAGACACAACCATTTTGTCCACTCCAATTGGGATATATATGAACTACAATGATTACTGGTTCCCTGGATACATATGCTCTTACATGATTGAGTTCTATTGTTTATTGCAAGAATAGCTTATGTCTGAGTCATATATATTTTAGCATTGAAAACTGTTTACCAGTCAGCAACTGACAAGTAACTTACCTTTTCAACATAAGAACGGACCATATTTTCAATATCTTCAACTATACTATCCGACTGTCCTTCTGCAAAAGCCACAGTTAAAATCCACATGATTAAGGATTCTGTATCGTACACTTACAAGGGAGATCAAAAGCAAATCACTTTATATTTTCAAAATAAAATATTTAGTTTTACCTACAGCAACCTTTGTCAGCCCAGGAAGATCTATAAGTGTCAAGTTGACAACTGCCAAATAAAAGCAAACAAATTATAGCCTTATATCAAGAGCATAATTTAATTTTCTCAGTAGAATAACCTGCTTCAAGTACAATGGGTATGAGTTTACAAATGAAGCACATGTGAGAATTACTAATCCTTCATTCCTAACATTAGTTACCAGCATCACTAAATAGTTATGGCGAGAAAACACAAACAGTCAAACATATGTATAAATTATCAAACGAGTGTTCATAAACTTAATTTTAGCAAAACATCAGAACAGCATGTATCTTTCATTCTGTTTTTTATTTTTGTCCAATGAATAACTTGCAGACAGTATATAATCAAGATGGAGGCATAAGGGCAGACCATTTGGAGAATATATGCTCAAGTGAATTGGAATATTAGAGATTTGCTTTGTCTTCCCTGTTATTCGATCTGTCTCATCTGAAATCTCCTTACGAACAGCAGCTGCATAAACAATATTCTTATCGCTTGTTAATAATATAAAATCATCTGAATTTTGACACAGAATAACATGAAAAGAAAGTAAACATTTACTGAGAAAATGGCGGATAGTGAAGCAGCGGTCATATATAACGGGAAAAATTCATTACAAGGAGAAGAGAAAAAGGAACAGGAAAGGGAAAGCTCAATGTTTGTGAGGAGATGAATAAAAACAAATTTAATCTCAAAAGGAATTTTTTTCTAGCTTATCCAGTGCAAGTGGAATTCAACATTAGACAGCCACTTGCACAGTTGCTAAGAATCCTTGTTGAGTGCATTTGTGCAAGAGATGATAATAAATCGGAGAGTTTTACCCAAAATAAAGTATTAGAAGTAAAAGCATCATTTTATGTTCCTGTATACTCTCAAGTCTCAGCTAGTACCTATAACCTCTTCAATTCCCAAAAGGAAGAAGAAACTGAATCCCATCCACATATTAGCAAAGGAAAAAAGGAAAGCAGTAAAACGCCAGAAAGAAGTTAGAAATTTTGAGAACACGAGTAGGTAACAAATTCAAATTTTTAGATAATCGACCATCCTAATAGATGTATTACCAAAATCAGTGAATCTCCTCTTCGGAGCATGAAGAAACTCCGCATATTCGGCCCCTGATGCGGTCTTATGAAGCTGCAACACCAATGGCCTTCGTGTAACAATCCCTTAAAACACAAGAAAAAAACAAAAATTAGATTCTGAAAGAAACATGTTCTTCATCAAAACTTACTTCACAAAACATATGGGTATATATCTTTTCTTTTTCGAGTTTGGGTATATGTCGTTTTAAATCATAATCACGAAGTGAAATCTTTGAATTTAATTTTGGAACAGAGATCACATCGAATCACATTCGCTATAGTCATATCTAAAACAATGCTCAAATGATTTATTTGGCTAAAATTAGTAAAATTGAAATAATATGTTCATTTCTAATTATATCACCTTTAAATCAGCAAGATCCGACGTTTAAGTGTCTTATTTTCTTATCATTCTTCATTATATTAAGATTCCGATAAAAAAAAAAATTTGAAACTTTACCAGATCCACGAGGTAAGAAATCCCTCCCAACAATGCTCTCCAAAACTGAAGATTTCCCTGAGCTCTATTTTCCAACGAAAAAAAAGGTATAAATAAAAAAACAAAAAGAGAGAATTAGTAAAGAAATTGATTTAATAGGGATTTGACCTGGCCGCCGACAACAGCAACAGAAGGAAGTGCTTCCCAAAGTGACATTCCTTGACCGCCATGATCGCCGAGGACAGTGCAGGCTCTTTGGATTTTGTTAACGAGACCGATCAAGCTCTCCATTGTCGCCATTCTTTCACCGCGAAAATGGAGGGGGTTTAGATCTGATACGAGAAAGCCGGATCGGAAATGGATCTCTCACGGATCTCGGATCAGTTAAAATGGGAACTGAATTTGGATTCAGAGATCAATGGACAAATAAATAGAGAAAAGGGATTGACAAAAATATATATATTTTTTGCATTAATCAAACAGTGCTTTACTTAATGTATAATCCCTAGTTTTTCTTCTTTGAAACTCAATATTTTCATTAAAAAATTTAAAAGAAAAAAATATAGATTTTCTTAGTGCTGTTGGGCTGACCTACCAACGCACTTGATTGTGATTTGTTCTCTTGTTTTTTTTTATATTAAGTATAATCAGGGTGTATATTCAGTTAATTCAGCTGATGTTTGAATCGAATTAATCATAATTAAATTAATTAAAATTTTTAATATTTTAATTATTAATCAATTCAAATTAATTATAACTGAATTAATTGAATCAAAATTATTTCGGTTAATTCGGTTGATTCTCGAATTAACCAAAATTTGTTATAAATATTTAGGTAATTGTACAATAAGTCACTAAATTATGTCAATAAGATTTTTTAGTTACTAATTTTTTATTTTATAATAATTTAATAAAAATTTAATGATATTTTATAATATATCAAAAATTTAATGATCGTTTTATAATTTTAAAAGTTTAATGATAAAAAATAAATATATACAATATTTAATATATAATAGTTTGAGTTAATTTAGTTAAATCAGTTAATTAACTGAATTAACCAATAACTAAACTTTCTAAAAAAAATTAATTATTAATCAAACATACCTAAAATTAATTGACCAAATTAATAAAAAAATTTAATTACGTCAATTAATTTGATTAAAATTAAATAATACACACCCTTATATATAATTTTATGTTAGAAACTTTAGTTTGACACCCGTATTCAATTTACTGGACTAATATAAAGATTCTTTTAATTCAATTTTTTTATTTATAACGTTAAAATTTAGAACTCAAATTACTAATTTTATTTAAAAAATTAGTGTATCTTCCTATTAAACCGATTAGTTATCGGTTACGTTAAAACATTTATGTTAATAAAGTATTTTATAATTAGAATTCAAAATTTTTCTTTGAGATTTTTAAAGATTTAATATTAAAAAGAAAAAAAAACATCTTGATACAAAGATTGGGTAAACTAGAGAGTGTACACAAGTTTTTTTAAAGGTTCAAAATTTAGTTTATAATTTAAAGTTTAGGGTACACTATAAAACCTAAAACTTTGATTGATCTTTAATGAAAAATTACGAAATTAATGTTAATATGGCTTAGAATTGGTGATAATTCACTTAATAACTTCACCATAACTATTAGAGACGATTTGAAGCTTAACCAAATAGGTTAAGTGGGATTTTTAGGTGAATTCCAAACCTAGACTTTGAAATTCTAGGCTTGCGTACCGGTACTCGATGCCTAATCGCGTATATCGATATTTTTAGTCGCATATCGATATCCTTTGTTAAATGTAAATCCAATAACATTTTTTTCCAAGAGAGTGTCGTACCACTATTTTATTGTCTGATGAAGACTTTTGCGCATCGACACGTAAGTGTAGGAGTATTGATATTAATGAGGATCAATATATGGTTCTTGCACCAATACTGAATATTGATATGCAGGAGGAAGTATTGGTACAGATTAAGGATCAACTTTTTTCGAACTTAATTTAAATATCGATTTTTGTAGAGGAGTACTAATGCCCTAAAAGTGCGTACTAATACCCATATGTAAAATAAATAAATATTAAAATTGAGAAACTAAAATTTTAACGCCCCAAAATGCCTAGAAGTTTAGAGGCCGATTTAAAGATCTAGTGAACCGATTTAGTCGGTTAAGCCTAGTTTGAGATTAAATTCTTAAAAAATAGTTTTTGAAAGAAATAAATCTTGGAAGAATATTCTAAAAATTATTATTTGACTTTGGTCAAATCAATTTTGAAAATTAAACATTGAATCCCTGAGATTTTGAAACTAGTGACTATTTTATAAAAATTGAAAATTTAGTGACAAAATTGTAATTGGGCAAAAACTTTGAATCTTTAAGGGTTTTGATACAATCCTAATCCTAGATGATCTAAACCTTCCAAGAGCTTATATAAACAACCTTTAATCACTTGTTTTAAACTAAAAAATCAAAATTCCCCAATTTTGATCCAAAACCAAAAAATTTACTTTTAAAATATATCCATCTTCTTTATTTTGGTTTCTTCTTTCCCAAGGCATCCTTTTCATCATCTTTTCAAGGAAATTTTCATTTTTCAATTAAATTCCATTAGTTTATTTTTATATAATTTTTTATTCAAATTCTCTTCGTTAGTTTGTTTTTATATAATTTTCTTATTCAAATTTTCTTCGTTAGTTTATTTTTATATAATTTTCTTATTCAAATTCTCTTTGATTTTCTTCGGTTTTACTTGCTTTTAAAACTTGGAAGGAGGTTAAATCAGATTTGGAGGTGAAAATCATTGAAACCGTTGAATTATAAAGTTATTTAATGAAATTCTCAATTTCTTGGTTGATTGCAACAATTTTTAAAGTCTTAAATCAATAAAATCGATTTTCTTGATAAAAACTTTATTGTTTTCTTGATTTTCGTACAAGGTTAATACTTGGTTGTTTTTAATGCCTAAATACATGAATCTTGATGTATTTATATGTATTTAAGATATCTTTAAAGAATCTAATCCAGGATTTAAGGTTTATGGGATGCTTAGAGAGGTTTTTGGTGAGTTTCGGTTAAGGTTTTTAAGGGGTTTGGGGTTGTTTGGTATAGGTCTGAGTTGGAGGATGTTTGGGTGAATCTTGATGCAATAAACCCTCTGTTCTTGGTGTTTGAAACATGTCTTGAAGAAGGAGAATAAGTTTGAAAGTGATCGGACAAGTCGAATCATGTTTTGGGGGCATAACGAGTAAGTTTCGGTAAATTGATGATTGGATTATGAGAGTGGCTACTATGATGGTGTTTTAATATGTTTTCAAAGGTTTAGGGTGTAGAGAATGTGTGAGAAACCTCTCTATACTCTGAAGTAAGTTGAACGTTTTTGCTTTCTCAAAGGTTCTCATATTATGTCGCGTTTTTATTATGTTTTTAGTCATGCTCATATTGTGTCTTGCATACTTTATTATATATGTGTTTTAATGCTCATTAGATGATTTTACGAACGTTTTATATACATATGATGCTCTCATGGTTTTGTTTAGAAAACATGAAAAAGTGATTTTATCGGTTTATGCAATTATTGCATGAGATAGTGAAATGCATGTGGTTTAAATTTTGTTTTGCTTTAAGTTTTGAGCATTGCTTTTAATATTATATTAGCTAGTTAAGCGATGTACCTAATGGGATAAGTTGATCGATCAATATGGTCTAGAGTACACTATAAACTATTCAAAATTCGTACGTGTGAAATTCCTTATATGTCGCATTATGGAGTATATCCTAATGCTGTGTGGTAGAGGTAGTTACTATCACATCTGGGATATGATAGAGGTAGTTAATATCACCATACACCAAGGTGAGACTTTTTATGTTGGAGGTAGTAACCAATATGTGCATGCTTAGAGGTAGTTACCAACATATGATTGTTAGTTTATTCTAACGATTAGAGGTAGTACTAATTGGATCACTAATGTCAATATATGTGATTGTTTTTCAAAGGTAAGTGTCATGATTTTTATTTGATTTCATATGGTATTATGCATGTGTTTTTAACGAGGTTTTGTGCATTGGTATGTATGTGATTTGAACATTGTTATGTTTATAGCATGTAAGACTTGAGACTTGTGAATTGAGATGCATGTCTAAGCATTGCTATGTGAGTAACATGTAAGACTTGTGTTTTTTTTTATAAAACATGTGATTCAAAAAGGTATTTTAATGATGGCATTGTTAGTCATGGTTTGATGACACTTGCTGAATTTTTTAAAGGTGATGTTAGTCATAATTGTTTTGTTTTATAAAGTGTATGACATATTTTTAAATTGATGAAATCATTTTATCATGGGATGTATTGCAAGTTATTTTTAAATGTGTTTTATTCCATCACTAAGCTTTATGCTTAATCTCTTTTTTACCTTTTAATGTAGAATAAATGATGTTGAGGCAACAAGGGCAAGTAAAGTTTCATGTAACCGTCCAGTGAAAACTCAAATATATCTTTTATAATATTAGTAGTAGTGAAAAAGCAATGAGAACGAGTTATCATATTGAGAATATTGTTTATTCTATTGAGACTTAAAATATTTGTATGTTTATACATATTGATGATATTCAATGTTAATGTTTCTCGTATGAAAGCTTAATGTGTGAATGTTCTAAAAAGTCATGAACCTTATGTTGAAATTAAGTTATGATGCCTTTAGTCGGATACCATGTTATGATTAGTTTAGATGATGTTACCTTTTTGACTTAGTTTTGAATTTACCTATTTGATATTTATGTCTTGAAATTGCAATAAAGTATTCGGCGTTTGATTTATGATTCAACCATGTGTAGTTATGCAATATTTGATGATGAGTTGTGCACTTGGAAGTTTGATGTTATGTTGGTGATAATTAGGTTGGATTGCATCTAGAAAGTATGCTATGTTATATGCTTATTATCTCTTAGGATGAATACGAATTTAATTGATGTTTGGAATGAAACTATTAAGGTACAAAAATCTAGAAAATCTGTAGTTATTGGGCAAATGGTTTCAGAATGATACCTTAGGGTATTAATACTCAAGTAAGTACACGAGGGAAATCTAGGAAAATAAGCCTGGGTATCAAAACCGTAAGAGATCGTTTTGAAACGGATCAATCAGGCGTATCGATACACATTGCCCCGGCTCTAGAATCCATTTTGATAGTGTTGAATCTTATCGGAACAGGACTTATGTTGTATTAAAACGCGGACTTGCATCGCAGGTCATCGAGCGAGGATGGCTTGCATATCAAAACGGGTCCAAGGGTGTTTCGATACCCCTGACCTTTAAGTTGGTTATAGTCTGAGATACAATTTAGATTCCTTACGTTTTAGTCCTTAAAACTTGTGCATGCAATTAAATGAGTTGTAGACCTTATTTAGGATTGAAATTTGAGATGCAAACATGTAATTAACCTAATTAAAGATTGATAACATTAATTTTATAATTAGTCATTTAGTTTTTAGAAAATTACATTTTGGTCCTTGAAGTTTGTTTATACATTTTAGGACTCGTTCCTTATCTGTTTCTATTGTAATTTAATATAATCTATGCATGAACATGTAGGATCAAAATAAAATATCTAGATAAGATAGAAATAAAAAAATTTAGGGTCATTTATCGGGGTTAGTCTCCGAATTAGCATCGGTATTCCCTGTGTAGCTTGTTCGAGTCGAATTTTGTCTAGATCGGGTCGAAGAGATTATAAAATTGTTACTCGTATGTGAAATAAATGATTAATAACTCAGTAGTTATCGGGTGAATTAGCTGAGATAATAACCTATAGAGATTCGTGGTGGACCAATTGATGTAATGTAGTAACTAAGGTCTTTTTGTATACTAATGGTGCACTTAGGTAGTTTGGTCAACCTTTATAGGGTGGGATCTGGATATCTAATGTATATGTTGCAACACTTAAAGATTTTGAATAGAGGATCTCGATGTTATGTGAACTCGAGTCTCATTCTAATGAGTATAGATTTTTGATACTATATGGACGCGGATCTCATTCATTATCATTGGTGTTATCTGTGTGATGTGTGATTGTTGATGTATATGCATATTGTGTTAGTCTATACATCCATATTGCTATGTATTTAGGTGGATATAATAACGTCATCATTTTTTGTCATGACATTATTTCATATTGTATTGCTTTATTTATAATTTGCATGAAGCATGATTGAAAGATTATGTGTCATTGAGTTTTGTTAGCTCAACATGCTTCTCAACCATCAAAGTAAGGGTTTTAGTATTGACTATCTTGTTTAGTACAATTATTAGATATAATGGTGTATTTTGTAGGACTCTAAATATAATCGTAACTCTCATTTTATACTAAATATTTTATGTCGAATATTATTTTGAAATATTTTGGATTTCTATCCATTTCTAAAATGAATGGACTTATGTTTTTAATGGGCTTGTTATATTCTAGGCTTTAGAAATGAAAATCTTCATAGTAATGATTTTAAGCTTGAAACCCAAATCTCACGTAACCTTAATGAGATGTTTGGTTTACAGAATGTAACATTATCTTTGAAAATAGATTTTTTAAAATGATTCATTAATTGACATATTATTAAGAATGTTATATTAATTTGTTTGACAGAGATATAAAATTATAATGTTTGGTTGATGGATTATATGATTATCATTATGTATATTTTATAGAATTATCCTTACGATATATTTTTATTTTAGCTATTGGCATAAAATTCATAAAAGTTATATATTTTTTATTATTTTTAATTTATATATTTTTCTTTTATATTTTTATTGGATTAAAATTTAATAATAGTGGACACATATATATAATGTACATTGCTATTATAAAGTTTAACATGTAATTAAGTGACCAATTATGTTATACGTGTTATATGTATTAAATTGTCATGGAATTAAAAGTGTAGATACCATAAGATGTATTTATAATTTGATAAGGGGCAAAGTTATAAATACTTAATAGTTGGTTATTAAATCAACTATATAAAGGGTTATGGTCCCCAAGAATTAGGTTAATTTATATATCTTTTTTTTCGTCTAAGAGTTGTGTGGCAAAAGATAACCTAACTTCTTGGAAGATCAAACCCTCTGGAAAAATCTATCGATTAATTTAGGTACGCTTCCGCATTCAGTTTATTTATTTTATTGTTCTTGATGATTTGATATGTATAAGCATTGGTTTTAT
The DNA here is from genome assembly GCA_035048815.1 of Abelmoschus esculentus. Taxonomy (NCBI): domain Eukaryota; kingdom Viridiplantae; phylum Streptophyta; class Magnoliopsida; order Malvales; family Malvaceae; genus Abelmoschus; species Abelmoschus esculentus. The sequence continues at coordinate 20,152,050 of JAUCBN010000012.1, read as the reverse complement.
ATCCATATTTAATATATTTTATTTCTAACAAGTGTCATCAACGCCAGAATTATGTCAAATCATTGAGATCGTAAATTTTTTGGGTTTTAAATTTTTTATTGTTTATTGTCGATTTAAAATCTCAAATTTATATGTTTATGGTGATTTTTTTTCAAAGGACAATTTAAAAGGTTATAAATTTTTTACGATTTGGTTTTTCTCGTTATGCGTGATAATGTTTGCTCGATTCCTCATGCTTCAATAACGACTACATGATTTTGTTTATATCGATTAATTTATGTTTGTATAATGTAATTGGATTCAATTTGTTTTTCGGTTTTCGTAAATTAATTCAGAATCATGTTTCCAGTTTTGCCCAAGTTATTAACTTAGGTTTATGTTTTTTTTAATCATTAATTTATGAAATATATATATTAAATAAAATATATATTTAATTCAATTGAATCAAAATTTTAGTTTTGATCACTGGGTATTAAGTTAAACCTTTATATTTAAAATATATATTAAATTCGGCTAGATTAAAATTTTAGTTTTGATCGTTAGTAATAAAGAAAAATATAATTAATTTAGGTTTTGTCGTGATAATTTATCATGATTCAAAAAAAATTATATTCAGGTTAGCTCTTAAAGCTTCATATTCAGTTTATGTCTATTAAGTTATGATTGAATAATCTTTCGAAATATTACTTTTAAAGTACAATACTACTTATGTAGTTAATTAATATATTCAGTATTTAGTTTTGATCATATTTTATTATATATTATAGAATATATATTTGATATTGATATATTAAATTCGGTTTGATCAAAGTTTTTTTATATTATTAGATTATTATGGTTATATTAAAGTTTTAAGTAAGCATTATACGAATTACTCATTTGTATGATGCTTCTATTTTTTACTTTTAATTAAAGATTAAATACTTTGATCGATTTTAGTTTTAGTAAATGCATATTAAGGAATTTCTGAAGAAGAACAGTCAATGATTTCGGTTATTTAAATTTTGGTAATAACCTTATTTTAGGTTATTTTAGAAACTTAAGTGTTATCAGAAAATTCTGCTTTAACTATTATAAATATTAAGTTTGAACATTAATATATTTATGTTATATATTTTAAGGCAAATTAATTGAAGCATTAAGTCACCAACGTGACCTTTATTGCAGAAATTATTTTACTTTAAAATATAGAAGGTTTTGTGTATTTAATTTAGTTTATGCAAATATTAATCGACCCAAAGGAAGGTTAATAATTAGTAATGTACATGTACATCTGTGGTAATAAACATGTGATAATTATTCAGTTTTAAATGTGAATAATAAATCGGTCCAAAGGAAGATTTATGTTTAACATATTCTTATTATCAATGTTTGATTACTAGATCAAGATATCACTTACAAATTAATATTTATTTTAAAATTATTATTGGAGTGTTTGATATCTTGTGATGAGGTTACCTTTATTCAAATTTATTATTACTTTGGTTATCTTTTATCTTGAATAAAAGATAAAATTAAGAAAAATATTTTAAAACAATTAAATTCATATTTTGGTTTTAGATATCTAATATTTTTATAGATTAATTGAAACATAATGTCACCAAAGTGACCATTTTTGTGTAGATTAGTTTATTTTAAATATTAAGATAATTATAGGCCTTTGTAATTCATGCATTTATTAATTGGCCCAAAGAAAAATTAATATTTAGCCGAATTACAACGACAACTGTGGCGACAAATGTGTGACAATTATATGATATTTTATATGAACAATACATTAGTCCAAAGATTAATCTATTTTTTGACATAGTTTATTGCCAATGTTTGATTGCTACAACAAGAGTATCGCTTACAGTTAATGTTGAGTTGATCGGTGTTGAATAATGGCCAAGAGGGGGGGTGAATTGGATATTAAAAAATTGGTAGGAGAAATTTTGGTAAAAGTCGAGAAATAGAGAACACAATGATTTATAGTGGTTCAAGCTTCGAACAAGCTCTACATCCACTACCTTAGCTCCCACTAAGGATTTTGAAAACAATTCACTATTGAATTCAACCTTTTTCTAGGTTCAAGGGATAACCTTTACAAACAAATCAATTTTCTATCCAAAATTGATTTAGACCTCACAAGGTGTTACAAGAAGTTTGATTTGGCTAAAAAGGATTCTCTCACAATAAATAATAGCCCCTAATACAAACAAGCACTCCCCAAACTTAATTTACAACAGATCAAAGTGAAATACACAAGTTGGGAGGACAAAGTATGCAATGAAGTGCTTTGAGTTGGATTTGTGAGCTTGGATGTTGCTTGATGTTCAATTCTCTATGTATGCTTTTGAAAATGCTTCTTTTTATACCTTCTCATTGATTTCTAACCGTTGAAGTTGTTGGAAAAGTAAATATGGACGTTGGAGCTTCATCTTTCCATCATAAATGCACTCTGCAGCAGGTGGTATCGAAACACGGGGTACCTGTTTCGAAACATACCAAGAAAAGAAAGAGTCGTTGTGCATTTAATAAGGGGTGTATCGATACCTGTTTCGATACAAAAACTTTATGTGATGCCTGGTATCGAACCTTGTTTCGATACAGGCTAACCATCATTCAAAAATTAATTAACACCAACGGTCGACTCATTTAATGCTTGAAAATGGCTGTTGGAGATTAAGGGTGTATCGATACCTGTATCGATACCAGGAGTCATATTTTTAAAATTAAAAAATAATTTGAAAATTAACCAAGATGTTTCAATACCAGTATCGAAACATGGGTTGGCAGAAAGTTTTGGTATCGAACCTTGTTTCGATACCTGTTCTTGATCTCAAGAACAAGCCTTGAAAAATCCCAGGTGTATTGATACCTATTCTCATGGTATCGATACCCTCGTGTAAAAATGGCTTGTAAGAGTATTTCAAAGTTCTTGGTTTTGACTTAGAGATCAAGCTTTGACTTAAGGACCAAAAAGTTATTTCAAAATTAGTCCTTACATTTATTTGTTATATCAAAATCAATTTTAGTTTTACAGTTAATATTAATGTTGTGCTTGGTATCTTGAGGGGAACTAGCCATTATTTTGAATTTATTATTTATCTAAGGATATTTATGTGAGCTTGTTTATTTACTTATTTTTGTTCTATATTTAGGTGATTTATCTTTGTTATAATATCTGTCGAATACATTCTACACTCATATTTAGTGAAATTAATTTCAAGGAATAAAAAAGACATTTATATATAATATTTGACAGTATGAATATAGAACTTGCACGAAGTGAATAACAACTTGCACCTCTCACGGCGGTAAGCATTCATAAATATGATTTTGAGAGGTGAGTTTGTTCAAGTTGAATAAGTCTGATAATCATAAAGTATAATATTTTAGAAACTTTTAGGAGCACAAATCTAAAGAAATTATTCATATTAAGGTTTTTCTTGATAAAATTAAAAAAACACTAATTTTTTAAGATTAATATGACATCACTTTTGGTTTACTTGATGTCTATAAAGTATAAGGATCAAGGAAATGTGAGGGAGTATATTATATTGCTTCAAAACTTAAGGCACATAAGATCAAACTTTATAACAATTGTTTGTTATTATAATTTTAGTATAGCTTCCTATACAATTTAACTAATTCAAAATTAGTTACAATTATTAAAGGAGAAATAAACTTCAAATAAGATTATTTCTCATTGTGTTAAAGAGGAAGAAAAGTTGAAGCGTTATAATTGTAAAATACTCATACAGTTAGTGCTCATTTAGTTAGTGTCTTTAAGAATAAGATCAATAAAAAAATAAAAAATATATATTAGAATGAAGTTGCTAAGGGTCTTACTCAAAAGGAATAACAATAAGTTATAAAGTGTTGATTCTTTTGTATAAGCTAGGATACATTTAAAGAAATTAAACTTCAAAAATAAGCAACTATTTAGGTTATTTTGAGTGATCCTACAATTAAGATTATTTTAATAAGAGATTTATAACATTTTTTAGAATGTTGAGTTTGGAAGAAGAACAAGGTTAGATACATTGTTGTTAAGAAGGAATTGAATATTAATTTAATTCATACTATCATTTTTGACGATGTTTAGGTTTTCACACCTATCATTAATAAAAAGTGAATCAAATACATCAACAAAACAATGTTGAACAACTCTCATTCAAGATAAGGTATCTATTTTTTTAGAAGAACAAACTCAACAATCTAAAAAAATATCTTTAAAGATATCCATAAGAGGAAAGAGAAATACTATTAAGGATTAATACTTAATATTTCATCAAGAAAATTAAGTATAATAAAGGAATGATAAAAAGTAACATGATCAGTTATTTTTATCAAACCATAAAAGTTTTAACTCTCAAAGTGGATAGATATCATTTAAAAAAGAGTATAATTTTATACAAGGCAATAAAGTTTAGGTACTTGTCTCATTACCTTAAGGTACAAACCAATTGGTTGTAAATTAATATTTAAAACCAAGAGGGACATAAATAATAATGTGGACAAGTATAAATGCATGTCTTGTATTTAAAGGATATACTCTAAAAGAAAACATTGATTTTGTGGAGACTTTCTCTCAAGTTTTACTAAAAGACTCTTTCAAATTAATCTTGACACTTGTTGCTTTTAATCTTGAGCTACATAAGATGGATGTTAAGCTTGTGTTTTTCAATGGCAACATTGAATAAATTAATTATATGGTACAATTATTGATTTGTGTCTAATGATACAAAATTAGTAATATGTAAATTAAAAAAATTCATCTATGAGCTTAAGTTTGATTCTCATTAATAAAATTATAAATTTTATATTGATTATCTCATTCGGTTTTGAGATAAATTTGGTTGAAAATTGTAGGTATTACAAGTTCAATGGGAGTAAGCCAAGTGATACTCATATTACTAAAGAATACATTTTTTCGGTGCCCTAAAAGTAACCTTGAAATTTATAAAGTACAAAAGATTCTATATACATAAGCTATTGAGAATCTAATTTATGCTTAAGTATGTATACATTTGGATATTGCGTACATTATTAGAATGTTAGACAGATATTTAAGTAAATCTAATATGGACCATTGGATAGCAGCCAATAGAGTTATGAAATATCTTTAGTGAACAAAAATTACATGCTCACATATCAATGTTCTGGTAAGTTAGAGATCATCAAGTTTATAGACTTCGATTCTACTAGAATATTGATCCCAAAGACTATGTCATATGAGCTGCTAATTATAGATTAAATAGAAAGACCACTTTAGTTATTTTGTGACAATAAATATACATCATTTATTCCATAAACAATAGGAACACTTTAAAATTTAGTTCCTAGTTGTTAAAGAAAATTTAGAGTGTTTGTGTGTCTATAAATCATGTTGGTACAAACTCCAAAATTGTGTGTTTATTGAGAAACTATCACTCTAGGTCTTTCATGAGCACATTGCTCATATGGATGTAATATTATTTAAGTATATTCAGTTTTAGTGGGAGTTTGTTATTTTGATAAATGTTCATTCGTTTTAGACACAACTTCGGTTACTTCAGTTTAAAGTTAATTTCTGCAGAAATAAAGTTATTTTGACTTATGCACACTCTGAATTCAGTAAAGTTTGATCTCACTAATGTTTAGGAGGACCAATTGAAAATAGGCATGTTCGGTTCACATTTACATGTAATTTTCATGCTACGCATCTATGATTGATCTATATCATTTGATTCTGTTTGTATACGTGACCATTGATGGGTCCAGTCATGATTGATGTGATAAAGACCGCTTTGATCCTATATGGATATAATTGATGGACGAGATTGTTATAAAATACATATTATATGATTGCAAATTTTTGAGCTCATAAGGTTATACATTTGTCAGGAAATATATGTTGCCCAAGTGGGAGATTATTGGATTAAAATTCAATAACAGTGGACACATATGTATAATGTATATTGCTATTATAAAGTTTAACACGTAATTAAGTGATCAATTATGTTATACGTGTTATAGGTATTAAATTATCATGGAATTAAAAGTATAGATACCATAAAGTGTATTTATATTTTGATGAGGGGCAAAGTTATAAATACTTAATAGTTGATTATTAAAACAACTATATAAAGGGGTTATGGTCCCCAAGAATTAGGTTAACTTGCATATCTCTTTTCCCCGTCTGAGAGTTGTGTGGCAAGAGATAACCTAACTTCTTGGAAGATCAAACCCTCTGAAAAACTCTATCGATTAATTCAGGTACGCTTCCGCATTCAGTTTATTTATTTTATTGTTATTGATGATTTGATATGTATAGATCTTAGGTTTATATTCGTATTGAATATATTTTATTTTTAACATTTTTTACACAAATAAATGAATATAGTTTGTCATGTTATAGTACAATAATATATATTTGAATATTTGTGATTTATTATTATTATGATTATTATTATTATATATTTGAATATAAAAAAAATTCATAAACTTCTATAATAGTCACATTTGTTAATAAATTAAATATATTAATAACTATAAATATTATATTTATATGTTATATTGCTCAATTTACATTAATTCTAAAATAAAAAATCATTATTTAAAATCTAAATTTTAAATAAAATTTGTAATGCAATTTGAAATTGAATAGTACAAATTTTTAGCATATAAATAAAAATATTATAATTTTAAAAAAATAATATTAAATTATTTTTAATACTTATTATTATTTTTTAATGATGAATAAGATTTATATATTTTATTATGCAACCATTGAAGTTAAATAAAAAATTGTCTAACATATTAAAACAAAAATATATATTATTGGAGAAATATAAAAGAACAATTTATTTAAATATAATATATTATTTAAAAATATTTTAATTAAAATGACGAAAATTGTTTAATACCTAAGATAAAATGAGAATAACATTCCTACCACTTTAGAAAAAAAATTATTATTGAGAATATAATATTATCGTTAGTACGGAATTCTTTTAAACTAAAATAAGTATATGATTCCAAAAATATTATTCTTGATAGTGATCTTTTTCGAACCAAACACATCATAAGAATCTTACATGAGAAATTATATCTAAATCCCTTTTATCACGTCATTCGTGGTCTCAACCAATTAGATTATTTATCTCATTTTTTTAAGACGAATCATCACTTTTTTCTTATATGTAATTAATGAATAAATAATTATCAGATAATTACTTAAAAATAAACGAACTTAATTATATGACTATAAATAAAGTGTTTGAAAATAATTTATGATATATTCTCTCGTAACTGAGCGTTTGTTCCTCGATTTTCAAAGACGAAACGCTTGGTATGCGATTCTCATTGGAAAGCTTTTAGTTTGTGACGTGGATTTAAAGGCAAGCATACGTTTCTTTCAAGATTTTGATTAATTAATCCTTATTAATGGTAAACTAATCTTCGTGAAAATATTTAATTTTATTTTTTTATGAAATTTTGATAAATTAATCCTTATTATACTTTTATAATATTTTAATAAAATTCAATTACTAATATAAAAAAATAAAACAAAACTCAAAAAAAAAAAATTATTTAAACCTTTGCCTCGCGTAACAGAATCAATCGGTTACATGTTCACCAGGTTCTCCGAAATTCTAGGATAAACCGAGTTAAAATAAGACGGAATCAAAATTATTATAAAATTATAGAAATTTTGGTATATACAAAACCAAAATTCTTAAAATTTTTATAACAATTTCGATTACACCTCGGTCTTACTTTAGAAACCCCCGGTTTCCCCAGCTTTTGACAACTAAGATTTCCCAGGGGAAAAACTGATCACATCTGTCTCTGCTACAAAATTAAATTCAAGGACATTTCTAAGTTTTAATCTAACCTACTGGCCATGCATTTTACTATAACAGGTTTAGGACTGAGTTTTTTTTTTTTCTGGGTTCGATGTTCGATCACTAAAACTAAGAATTCAAACACCAAACTAAGAATTCAAACACCGTACCCGAACCCGAACCTAACATACACAGAGAGAAGAACAAACTCACCATTCTCAGATAACACAACCCAACAACAGAATAGGATTTGATTACAAGAATATCAACTGCAAAACACAACAATAAAACAAAACCAACTATACAACCAACACAACCACAAGGTTAGCCCTAAACAGAGGAAAATAAGAGCATTCTACGTCAGACAGTTGAATACCGATTCGGCAAAGTTTTCATCTGATTAACTCTTTTTTTACTTTCAGATTTCTTCTCAAATCAATATCAGTGAACATAGGTTCAATCGGCATGAAAGTTATATAATCTTATAATCAACCACCAAAGTAGAGGTAAATATATATATAAAGAAAAATGAAACAAAGGAGACGGGAGACCTATGCAAATTTTGCTCCTTGCCGATGCTGCAACTAAAATTTGTTGTTATTGAGTGCTGCGTGTCAACCCGCTTCGAGATACATTTCTGCATAAATTTGATAACTTCAATGATCAGAATATATTGCCGGTGAAATCAATGGAAGCTAAACGAGCATGGGAACATCTATCTATTCCAGGTTTTTGACTTTAATAAGTCATCCAAAATAGATTTGGCTTGCAAATAAAAAAGGATTTAACAGAGAGATTCATCGGTTGTCTTAAAGTAGCGTGTCTAGACAGGTATGTAACATTCTAAACAGAAGGGAATACAGTGGGGACGGGCAAACCATCAAGTAGACAGAATTATACTCTTTTAAGTATTAATTATACGGTTTTCTTTATAATGATTATGTGACAAACAATGGAACGGTCAATATAATGCCTTGCAATGCAAACTCTCCTACACCTAACACTCCAGTGAAGACAGGAGACAGACAAAGCAATATCAAACAAATTGTACTTTTAACTAGGTAATTTACTTTAGAAAGTGGAGAGCCTTATTTGGTTATAATGAACATCATTCACTTTTCCACTAATACACTTGTTGGGTTTTAGTTAAGTCAATTTTTTAAAGTTGGTAGGTCAGTCAGTTCGGGTAAGTCAATTAAGTTAGAAAAATTGACCAAACCAATCGGAAAAATCGGATAACTCACCCCAACCTTAGAATGGTGAATAGAAATCCTTTGCTCCTTTTCACTGCCCCTCTCCAATGCCGATCCTTTGTAGGAACTACCCGTAATAACGAACTTGCAAAATGGATCTGTTTATCATAAAGAGAATCGTTGTTCCTGACCCTGCTTCACCTTAATTGTTATTTGAACAAGTCAAAGTTATGTCTTGGTCTGAGTGGGGATAGCATTTCTCTTCTGCATGTCCATGGAGTTTTGAAAAATCCTTTCTAAGCCCCCACCCTAAAAAACCTAGGTTTGTGAAGGGTTAGTGCTTAGGGATTATGGTGTATGGTGTATTTTTAGGGTTTAAGGTTAAGATTTAGGGTTAGTGTTAGGGGATTATGGTGTATGGTGTATTTTTAGGGTTTACGGTTTATGGTTTAAGGTTAGGGCTTACAATTTAATTTCTTAGTGATGGACATAGAAAAGGGCATCGAAAAAGGGCAGAGTACTTTTGTCCTAGAATGGTTAGTA